>CM027842.1:65085310-66440562 GCA_016097545.1 Eucalyptus victrix
TCTATCTGATGAGTCATCAGCAAGGGCGGCCTTTCAACGTCCCTAGTTTTTATTTTCCAGCAATCTGACCTTTCCGAGAGAGGACAAGGATGTCACTGATCGAAAGGCCTCAGCGACCATTGGAGAAGTGTCCCCTCTTTCACCAGAGACATTTTGAAAAATGTCTCTGTCCGCAGTGTAAATTATTGCTCAAAGCAATGTTTCCAAATAGTGGTAATTTGTCCTCCTTTTTATAAAGTGTCTTCAATTTACTTTGTTGTTGCTTGGTGATGATGGTTTTGTGTTTTGTAGTAATTTTGACGTGGCACGCGGTAGATGGCTTTATCTTCCAATTGATGCTTTTTTTTTACATGTTAATCTTTTTTCTTTATGTCTTAATGTATCTATTATAAAATCATGATGGTTGACACTTCCTGTAATATCTACGATTTACGATTTATTTCAGAAATTTGCTAAACAAAAGGAACCTGTCCCAAAAGAAAAACTATTATGTCCCAAAGGAAAGTGACTTCTACTATCATTTTTCAAATAATTATGTAAGAAACATCTTACACGACCTTTGTATCAAAGACTAATGCTTTTCTTTATTAGCAATCATAAGTGAACAAAATCTATAGGTGGAGGTGCTTAGTTTCTTGGGAGGGACTTAGTGGTTAAGATGAATTGGTGTGAATAACTTATTTATCTCGAACAAAAAAATAATAATATCGAATTGTGGTAATGATATGAGTCATTGAGTTTTAACTTATTCAGTTGTCCATTTAAAAGTTAAATTTTTTTCTGTCATAGTGAAAGGAAGAAGTCCCGCTTTAGATGGCTCGAGTTGAAGGAAGCAACTGATAATACCAGTTAGCCATTAAAACTTCGTGACTTAAACTTTTTTGAGTGAGAGGTGAATATAAGTAAATTATCAAGGGCCTCCGCCTATGGGCTCTCTCTTAGTTCTCCTCCTTGTGAAGGTATTGGATTTATGCAATGCATGACTTGCGCAACTCCGAATGCTCTAATAATACAATCTTGCATTTGCACTTCATTTCATGCGATGCCAAAGTTGGTCAATGAGAGTTGCTCGATGAGTTCCGCACCAGACATTTCGTAGGGGTTATGCACATGGGATGAATGAGAGAGAGAAGAGAGAGATGAGTTGATCAAAAGTAGTAGATGGCACGCCTAAAAAGTGGGGGTTCGGTGGGTGTTTTGGGCCCCGGAACCAAAGTTACAGACGAAGTTTCTGGGAAATGGCGTATGCGGAAAAATCCTCTTTGAGGGTTGTATGCAAATGACGATAGCTACATCGTAATCCAGCACTTTGGTCTTAATTAATTCTAATAAACTTTTGGGTATGGAAATGTTTATTGGTACGGTTAATCTCTATCAATTCTAGGAGCACATAAATCGTTGTAGAAAAATTTATTACAACAGTGCTACACGTGTACACAATTCAGTTCTCTAAGATTTGGTAATTACGTATTTCGTGTATTTCTTTTGGTCGGGCATGGCATTATAAGTTATAGTTGTCGATCTCTTTCGTCACTTTTTGACTATCTCTGTTTCAATTGTTTGCTTTGTTGAGATAAGGAGCGAGCGATCGAACAATAATAAGCGATCGAATAATAATATAGACAGAAAAAGAAAATAAATTGGACACTAGATTTACGTGGTTCAGTCGTAAAGACCTACGTCCACGGGGAGAGCAGCAGCAAATTTCACTATAGATCAAGCGATACAAGGAGATTACACACTCGAGTCACTCAAATACTCTCTCAGTGTTTTCCAAGCCCCAATTACACCCAATAACGCACGCAGTGTTTAACCCCGAAATTCCTCAAGAAATAATCTCTCAATCTCACGAAGGAATTACACGCAAATCTTACTACAAGATTTAATTTGCTTCAACACTAAACCTTCTTGGATGTAATTCACGACAAAGAAAATCCCTCCCAAGCACTCGACAACGAGACGGCGCTTCAAGACCAATTCTTCACGATCAACGGCGGAACACCAAGCACTCACGCGGCGCTTCAAGATAATTTGTGATCCACACCTATCATCCATGGCCTTAAGTCTACATATAAGTAAAACCCTTATTCTTTTGTCAACTTCTCATAGGATTTTGTTTCCTATCCAAAACATATCTTTGTATATTTTAAACAAAATCCAAGTCCTAGTCAAAGTTGGACTTTCCTATTTTAACGGCCGAGACTCTCCAACCCAAATTTGGGAAGTTGATCTTTGGATCTTCTTTGCTCGATTTCGAACATCCTCAACATATCCAATTCGGAATATTCGTAATTTTGCATTGAGCTTAAACTCGAGACATATTTTAACAATCTCCACCTTGACTCGACGTTTGAGCTAAGTCGCAATCGCTTCGCAAAAAATTCAAACTCTGCTGCTACTTTCCCCTAGCCCCCGATGGGCTCAACCGCCACAGATATTGTCCAAGTCGAAGCCTCGCTTGAACTTCGCCATAACCGAGTACCTCATCAGAATACCAACTCCACATGCACCTTTAACTTCTCCGCAAGGATTTTCCGACATAACCTCCATAACCGCAGATAAAGTAAAACCATTGTTGTATCCATATCTGTTAGGAGATCGAATACGTACCTTGTTAATTTCAGTAGTTACAGCAGCCATTGGCTCTATAGGCTCCACCTCGCTATGAGCACCATCTGTGTCGATTACTTTGCTAGTACTCGTACTCGCTATCTCAGGACTTTCTGGTTGCAACTCCACCTCAAGCTAAACACCGTTCAAATCCGTATTAACACTGCTATAATCACTCCTAGCCAGAAGTACTTGAGACTCATCAAAGGTAACTTCTCTGCTGTTAACAGGTGAATTTATATCTGGGCACCACAACTGATCGCCCCACTCACCTTGTGCATAGCCATGAAATATGCACCTTGCCCTCCCATCGAGTTTACCATCACTCACTCAAAAATAATACGGGCAACGTAACATTCTAATGATAGAATAACCAGCAACGTTACCTGACCACACTTCTTTAAGAGTCCGCCATTCAATAGCAGTTGATGGGGATCTATTCACTAGGCAGCTTATCGTACTTAGCATATCAACTATGATTCTCCTAGCAAACTAGAGATTATTTTACGGGCCATCTCTAGTAATGTTCTGCTCATCAATTCTGCAAACTGTTGTGATTTACTAGCACTAGTGCGGTGTTTCACTATGCTCTCTTTCATGCAGAATTTATTTGTCAGCTTCGAGCAGAACTCCATGCTATTGTCAGTCCACACATGCTTGATTGACTTACCAGTCTCCGTCTCGATCAAAGCTCTTGATTGCGAGATCCTGACACCAGCATCAACCTTGTGCCTTGGCACAAATACCCAGGTCTTCCTCGAGCAGTCAATAGACTCTCGAATAGATGCATCCGACGTCTCCAGGGCGAAACCTGTCATTGTCTCACCTTGAAGTTTATACAGGCCTCTGTGCTTGATTCCTTTCATTATCACTAGGGCACCTCGAACAACCTTCAAAACTCCACCTTCTGAAGAATACTTGCAACCGGCTGAATCTAGGGCACCCAAGGAAATTAAGTTCTTCTTCAACTCTGGAACATGCCTCACTCCAGTCAATGTCCTCACAATGCCATCATGCATTCTGATTTTAACATTACCAACACCCACAACATCGCACTTAGCGTTGTTCCCTAACTGAACTTTACCACTACCCGTGCACTAATAAGTGATAAACCAATTTCTATTTGGTGTGACATGAAAAGAACAACCAGAATCCATAATCCATCCATCAAACGACGAATCATTAGTGATAGACAAGACATAATCGGCATAATCTGCTACAGCTATAACATTATTTGTAGAATCAACTATAATTCCCTTAACCTTCTCATTCTTCAACTTAAGGCAATCTCTTCTAAGATGCCCCATTTTACCACAGCTCCAACAGACAACATTAGCAGTCCTAAACTGACTACGTCTGCTCATATTGGTACTACTATTACCCACACGTGTTACAGATCTTCCTTTATTTTCACCTACTAGAGCAGTAGATACAAATTCGCCAGATTCTCTTCTACGAATATCCTCGCTCAGAATTAAATCTCGAACCCCATCAAATGTCAAACTTGTTGACCCAGAGGAATTACTAACAACAGTGACGGTAGTATTCCAACTATCAGGCAATGATGATAATAGAATCAAAGCACGTATCTCATCTTCAAAATCAATCTCAACTGAACTCAATTGACTTACAATCACATTGAATTCATTAATATGATCAGCAACTGACGCACCTTCGCTCATCTTCAAATTAAATAGACGTCGCATCAAACAGACCTTGTTGATCGCAGAGGACTTCTCATACATATCCGACAGGGCTTGCATCAAAGCAGCAGTAGTCTTCTCCTTCAGGATGTTAAATGCGACGTTACGAGCCAATGTTAGCCGAATAACACCCATAGCTCGTCTATCCAGTAAATCCCAATCAGCTTGCTTCATCGTCGTTGGTTTCTCCCCAAATAAGGGCAAGTGCAGTTTCATCTGATAAAGATAATCTTCAATCTGCATCTTCCAGAAACTAAAATCCTTCCCATCAAATCTGTCGATTCTCACTTTTACTTCTTCTGTCGCCATCGATTCGCTTCAACTTAGCCAAACCTGGCTCTGATACCACTTGTTGAGATAAGGGGCGAGCGATCGAACAATAATATAGACAGAAAAAGAAAATAAATCGGACACCAGATTTACGTGGTTCAGTCGTAAAGACTTACATCCACGGAGAGAGCAGCAGCAAATTTCACTATAGATCAAGCGATACAAGGAGATTACACACTCGAGTCACTCAAACACTCTCTCAGTGTTTTCCAAGCCCCAATTACACCCAATAACGCACGCAGTGTTTAACCCCGAAATTCCTCAAGAAATAATCTCTCAATCTCACGAAGGAATTACACGCAAATCTTACTACAAGATTTAATTTGCTTCAACACTAAACCTTCTTGGATGTAATTCACGACAAAGAAAATCCCTCCCAAGCACTCGACAACGAGACGGCGCTTCAAGACCAATTCTTCACGATCAACGGCGGAACACCAAGCACTCACGCGGCGCTTCAAGACAATTTATGATCCACACCTATCATCCATGGCCTTAAGTCTATATATAAGTAAAACCCTTATTCTTTTGCCAACTTCTCATAGGATTTTGTTTCCTATCCAAAACATATCTTTGTATATTTTAAACAAAATCCAAGTCCTAGTCAAAGTTGGACTTTCCTATTTTAATGGCCAGACTCTCCAACGCAAATTCAAATTTGAGAAGTTGATCTTTGAATCTTCTTTGCTCGATTTCGAACATCCACAACATATCCAATTCGGAATATTCGTAATTTTGCATTGGGCTTAAACTCGAGACATATTTTAACATGCTTAATACTGTGGCCTAAATGGAATTGGAGCAACGTTGAAATATGTTGGCCCAAATAGCCTCTAGTCGGCAAAACGGCAATTGAGTTGTGGCCTTGTTGCAAGGCCACAAGCCATGTAAAGCGGTTGATTTTGGGCCTAAAGACGTGAGATCCCCATCCCATTATTACTGATCGCTGAACACATTTAGGCAATGATTGCGATGATGATTTGAAAGAAAACATAAGCTTCTGAACACATGGCATATAGCATGCGGCGCTTGGATGGTTGGATGAGGATGTTGGTTTGTCCCCTGTTATTGATTATAGGTGGTGATGAAGTGCGAATCTAAAAGGCCAAAATAAGAGAAACAGGTCCGAAAAAATCAGCGCAGATACAGAGGATCATCCACTTAGACCACCACTTCGCATCGCTTGAGGAGGATCAGCCCACCGCGGTTGGAGATGGCTATGGCCTAAACGCTGTTCAAGGGGGAAAATTACTGAGAATTGGAGGACAGCTAGATTGGGTATGGCTCAGATCCGAAAATGGAACGCCAAAATTGAATTACGTTGAAATAGATCAATATAGATTAAATGGCTCAATTTGTACCATATCCATTTTTTACTCTCCCAAACCCAACCCGGTCCCCAATTTGACAGGTCCATTGTTTTTTCTCAACTTTACTATTTTTATTAAAGGGGTTGAAAGTATGTTTATTACATAATTTGACATGATTTGAGGTGATATACAACCCACTCCAATAAATATGAGTCATGATACTAGTTTGTGACCCATTTTGACATCACATGATACAAATGACAAAATTTTATGGGTTTTGATGACCCTCCAATGCTGGGTTCGATTTAGGGCTACAATATTGTCATAACCGCTGTTTCCAGTCTATGTGTAGTGCATAACCTTTGCGAGAGCACTCTTTTTTCCATGCCATTCACCTTGCTTTCATAGGATGTGCAACAAAAATTGCCTGAATTGGAAATTGCTCGAACTGGACTGGATTGGCTAATTCTAGGCGATTCCCACAAGCGATGGTTCAGTTCCTAGTTCTTATTATTGGAATCGGTGGCCAATAGATCCAGTTTTTGGTTCCTAACTTTCTCAATTTCCCTCCATCATTCAATCCCTCACTCTTGCTTGCATCTCTCTTGTGCTCAACGACGACACTCTCCCTCTCGCCTTGCACATCACCCTCGGCAACTAACTCCGCGACTTGGCTCTTGCTCGAGTGTCTCAGCTCAGGCCTCTCACCTCTTACACCTTCACACCAGAGTTAAGGATCTCCCGCATAACATCAGCCCCCTTCGAGTTTCGACCTCTTTTCTACTTAGCTGGCATGGCTGTCGATGCTTTCCTATTCGAGTTTGCACTCGCTCTCTGCTACCGCTACTTCGAAACTCCTGCAAGAACCGAGAAGACGATCCCGCCAAAACCCTCTCAGTCTCGGTCAAGTTTTTGAAAGAGAATGAGGGTACGTCTTCGTTAGATTTCTCTCTCCTTGTTTTTGCCAAGTTCGTGCAGATCAATTCTCATTCTCTCTCTCTCTCTCTCTCTCTCTCTCTCTCTCTCTCTCTCTCTCTCTCTCTCTCTGTTTTTTTTTTTTTTTTTTTTTTCTCTTTGGGTTCACGAACCTTTGATCTTTCATGCCCAGTTCTGAAATTTCCCCTTTTTGCTTGCGCCGTTCGAGCCTCATTCAGTGCCCTCTCATGTATCCGTCATTCTTTGTGTCATCTGTGTGAATCGGGATTGATGGGACTGCTGCTACTTGCTGTGGAGGATACGATTGCCAATGTGACTTGCGTTGGGGAGTGGTGGGTTGGGATGCGATCTGGATGGATTGGTGTGGGTGAACTGAGATCGTCACGTGAGTGCTCGTTTGCGTTGATAGGTGTATGGTTTGGATACGTTTTGATGAATGTGGTTGCATCTAGTTGATCGTTGTTGTGAAAGTCTGGCTTGATAAAACTATATCATATAGCTGGCGAATTTTATTAGGTAATACTCACTGTGAAGGCCAAAAGTAGTAAATGGTCCATCTGATGTAGCTGTTATGATGTATTTGTTGCGTTACGTTCATTGTAATTGAACTTCATTGTGCTGGAAAGTGGATGATATGTATGTGATAGGAAGGCCTCGCAACAGCCTTTAATTTATTTGTTGTGCTTGGTTTATCAAACTCTTAATATTGTGCTTATTTTAGCTATGCTTTGAACTTGAAAAAAGCCAAATTTGGTGGGTGTTTCAATTCTATGTTTGATGGCTCCAATCTATGTTTTGCTTGATTCAAGTGATCTATTCAAATGTCAACAAAAGTGGACAAATCAAATGGTGCTATGAATCTATTAATTGACTTACTAAATTATGAAGGTGAAAAAGATCTCGAAGAGGCACCCAACATGAGCAACGTACCTAACCCTTGTCTTCCTAGTAAACGAAAATCAATAGTCTAGCTTCATTTTCGTAAAGGACAAATCAAGAATGGGAAATTTGTATTTAGTATTTATTGTGGGGCTAAGTATGATTATTGTGTTGATAATGGTACTTTTACTATGTTAAAACACTGGAAAAGGTGCAACAAATATCATCACAATTTAGATAAGAAGCAAAATTTATTTGCCGCGCATAGAGTAGATGGGACTCAAATGACATCAAAGCATACTAGTATTGGTAGTGCTAATGTATTAACGACATGGAAATTTGATCACAATCATTATGGATTGATGCTTATTCGGATGATCATGATGGATGAAGAACTTTTTTCAATTGTTGAACATGTTGAATTTCGTGATTATATTAATCGCTTATAGCCTCTCTTCAATCACATCTCACAATTTACAATAGCTAGAGATTACATAAAATTGTATCTTTGTGAAAAAAAAAAAAAAGTTTGAAGACTTACTTTCACAAGTTTAAGTCAAGGGTTGCACACGTGACCGATAAATGGAGTCTATTTAAAACTTAAACTATTTATGTCTCACTACACACTTGATCAATGACGACTGGAAATTGCACAAAAAATTATCAATCTTGCGGTGATGTCTAATCACAAAGGCAAGAATATCAGAAAAATGGTTAAGAAATGCACCTATGAGTTGAGAGTAGAGAAAAAAGTGTTTACAATCATTGTGAATAATGTTAGTTTGAATTGAAATTAGGATAGATAGAGAAAAAAGAAGTTGAAAATTATTGACCAATATAGAAGTTCCTCAAAATCTTGAAAAGCCCTAAACATGAGTCACTAGAAATGACAAACAGGAAAATATCCTTAAAACTTAGTGCATCACATTTGTTTATATTAAAAGTCATTTTACTTTATCTGTCTCATGATGAATTTGTTCTCTTCAATGCGAAGCCCGAATCTAATGAGAACACTGTTCCTCATTCCCTCCCCTTGAAGAGAAGATATCGTGTGTGCAACCAAAGAAGATGAACGGTATAAGTTTCGATATTTCTTCACTAAATATTCTTTTCTTTTTCTTTTGTACTTTTTTTTATCTTTGCTTTTCTTTTTTAATTTTTAATCATTTTTTTGATGTGGCACTTGCCGGGCGCCATATTGGCACCGCATATCTTAACAAAGTAATAAAAAAGCCATACCAACATTTTCCGTAGTCAAGTTGCATGAAATTAACTGGAGAGCTTAATTGCACTATTAAAAAAATTTATTACTCAATTGCATCTTGAAAAAAAAAATTAGGACTTTTGATACCCTTTTTATCTGTAAAAAATTATATCCATAACGAGATTACTATGGGGTTGTTGAACTTCATAATTTGGAGACTATTGTGAGGGTGGAATGATTTACAAAATCAATTTGTAAAGTGAGCTGATAAAATCAATAATTAGGTGAACAAGCGAGCCATATGAAACCAACGCCTGTAAAAGCACAACAAATCATTCTCAAAAATTAATTCGTTTTTCCATTCCTTGTAAGAACATTATCAACATGGAAAGCAAACGCACAACTATGTAAAAAGTAAATTATTGAATGTAAAATAGAGATCATATGGACCCCGAATGTCCATCGCTTCTTCGGATAAAATATGTCGAAGTCATGGGGGATGGGACCAAGCAGCAGAAGAAGCTTCAGGTCAAGTTAGGCTCCCCTGCGTTTATATATAGAACCATGCACGATAACCAGATTCAAGAGTCACCTCTCTCGTTACACCCGAGAGAAAAAAAATCTCTCTCTTTTAAGTTTGTTTTGATTAATTAAACTCACCTCGTGCTGAGCAAAACATCTGGTGATCTTGATCATACCCCATGAAGCACGGGAAAGAAAGCGCGATGGATGCCATGCCAGAAGCCGTGAAAGAGAAGGAATTAGCAGCAAGGAGACAAGAGCTGCCGCTTCATCCTCCCAGGCGCGGACGCATAAAGCGTCTTGTGTTCGCCTGTTTATTTGGAAGCTTTCAGGCCCTTGTGGGTAGAATCATGGGCTTTCTTCTTGGCCGCAACAGAACCTAGGCTCCCACATATTATCACAAGTCCCCTCTCTTATCTTCGCTTCCTCGTTCTGGTTGAAACAAAGTAAATCCTAGACCGCTCGATAATGTTAATCGGTTGTAGCGTTTGATTCCTTAGTTCAGTGTTCGTGTTCTGCTTCTGTAGTAGTTTCGTGCAGGAAAATGGCTCCATGTTTTGCAACTGATGTACTGTTCTCTCATCCGACGTCTTCTTCTACTTGTTTTCAATCTTCCACTGCTTCAGTATCCATCGCGTCCCAAAATTCTCGGTGATATGACCGACGGATTTTGGGAAGCCAGGTCAACCCTTGTTGAATGTCTGCACGGATGAAAAAGGATCAATGACATATATATTAGTTCTCCAGGGGCCTCATTTATGTTTGTACCAGTCGCAATCGGCATAAGAACCAGGACCAGAAACGATCATGTGAACACGGATCAATTATTTCAATTTCCAATTTGGTACCAGATAACAAGCCCAGATTTGCAGAGACGTCAAGTTGGTAGAATTTTTTACCGGATGGAGGAAGCCGACAATATCGATGTTTCTTGAAAGGGACAAAAGTACTCGATACTCATGCTATGTCTGGACTCGGTTGACTTTCGTCAAAGCACACCAATCGGTAATAATAACAAGATCTATTAATGACCCTCGTGGCCAGTCAGTGCAGCTTGAGTGCAAATTGGTGGGCTTGCTTGGAACTATGTGGTCGGTCACGGTTCCCATGGATAAGGACCCCATGAGAAGCCAAAACCCCAAATTAAATATTTTTTGTACTTAAATAATCCACTGTTTTGGTGCCATTGCGCAGAATTTTTTTGGTCCAAATCTTGTCGGCTCACGTTTCAGATTTCTTTGATATAATTAATGAAGCTAAGAGAGCAATATTTAACGCATGTTTTTAAGAAGTAGCATAAACTATCTAGAGTTTACTTGGAAGGAGGATGTGCTGCAGGTTAGTTCCTATAGTTAAGCAGAGACCCAAAAGAGAGAAAAAACCAAATGAGGGTATTAACTTATAAAATTTATACCCACAATAAGAGTACTATCAAAGTGTTCAACTACCCATAATTTGAAGATTACCATAAGGGTGTAATTGTCAAGAATCATCTACGGAAATGATTTATAAAATGGCCTAACAAAATCAATTAGTATGCAAACAAGTGGGTCATGTCAAACAAATGTCCATCGAACATCACATATCAATTTTACAAACTAAATTGGATTTTTCATTTCTTGTGTGAATATGAATCAAACTCAAAAAGCAAATACATAACTAAATGAAAAACATGAGTTATTGAATATGAATGTACATAACTTATTAGAATAAAATAAAATGATAGTCATAGGAAGGGCCCAAGCAACAAGTTGGAGATCAATGTTGTAGTGGAGATGAAGAATTAAGGGACGTCATCAAAAAGAACTCCGTTTCAAGTCGTTCCAAGGACGTTCCACTCTAAATTTATATATAGAATATCAATTCATACCAGAATAAAAAAAAAAAAATCCCTCTCTCGTGAGCCATATGAGTTATATGAATCTAGAAGGCGGATCTAGGATATCCTTTTTATGATTCCAAAATCATAGTAAAAAGTATTTGACTGGTGCAGATCTTTTTCGATGGCCATATTTGTCAATGTCGTTGTCTGATCGACAATCTGAAAAGAGGTCCTCACAGTTCCCAATACAAATCCAGGTCTAAACCTTTTTGCTTTTGCCATGTATTTTTCTATAATTAAACAAGAGGAAGGAGAAGAATAAGGAACGGCTGAGAATGATGATGAGAGACTTTGGTCTTGTTTGTAAATTGTGGGGAAAAAGATGCTTTAAACCCCCTCTTAATCATGAGATACCCAGGTATAACCAGAGGCTAAGAAAGTAGCCGTTTGGTGGAATAACAGGAAATTTCTCCCGTCAACTGAAGGATTACGAGGACCATTATGCCCCTCACCTTTTTGATTTTTAATCATTTCGTGAGTCACTAATGGAAAAAAGGTATTTTCTTTCCTATGCGCTGTTTACGTTTGATTTGTTTCACAAATAATCATATTATTTCTTAGCTTTTGTAGCTTGCAAGACCATTTCACCTAGTATTTTACGAGTGATTCGGTGCCATGCTTTTGGACATGCCCAAGTATTCTATAAAAATTCACAAGGATCACGGTGAAGACCCATCCTTAATCTCAAAGAGCAGCGGGACCGATTGAAAGTTGACATCCATGTGAAAAAAATCTTGGCTGTTTTGGCCAATATGGTGTAGATTTGGATTTGGTCTAATGATAGATCCGTCAGAATAGTTAGAGCCGACATGCCCAAGTAACTTTTCTCTGCACATCCTACTTTCTCGCTATCGATATGAGCAGCTAGCTACTTGCTAAAAATCAAAGTGAAATGTGAAAAACAAAAGATTTACACAGATATATATACCCTAAATTAATATGAAAATAATATTACCCGTCTCGACATTCGCATGTGTAGAAAAAGGTTACACAGCATCACGCCTAAAATCTTTCCTTAAAAATTTTTGGGTGATCTTCAGAATCGTTGTTTCTATACATATGATTCTCGTAGGCGGTTCGGTTTTTAAGGAAGAGCCAACAAATGACTAAGGAAAACGAGGCTGCGCAACTGCAAACTACAAAGAGTGATTTGCCACACGTGAGTAGGTCACAACTTTTTATATGACAAAAGTACGCTTCAAGTGCTAAAAGTTGGCACAAATGGACATTTAAGTGTCAAAAGTTACGAAAATAACACTTAAGTGTTAAAATCGAAGTAAAATGAATTAGTTAAGTGCTAATCTAGCCAAAATACTGACATGCGCAATTTCCGGCAAAGCAAGTGCAAAATAGTGTCATTTTCCACTTTGACGTGGCTAAACAATATAAAAACGACGTCGTTTTGGTGCTGACGTGGTAAAATATTAATATAAAAATTAATTAAATTAAATAAAAAATAATTAAAAATAAAAATGAAAATAGTTTAAAAATTTTAATATATAGATATAAAGAGGCAACCCCGACCAACCAACGACAAGGACCTGCGAGCCCTTGCCCCGATCTAGGGCGAGGGTTACGGCTCCCGCCTAGGTCCGGCGAGGGTCGGCATCTCTCGCCCGGTCGGGCCAAGGGCCGTCGCCCGCTAGACTTGTAGGGTTTTGTTTTGAATTGGTTCAAAACCATTGGAAATTGACCCGACGGGCAGCGGCCCTTGGCTTGGCCGGGCAAGGGCTACCGACCCTTGCCCCGATCTAGGGTGAGGGCTCGCAAGCCCTCGCCACTGGTCGGCTGGGGTTACTAGCCCTTGGCCAACCCTCCCCCCTCCATTGCCGACCCTTCCCAGCGATGGTGGGGAGGCGGCGGCAGCTAAAGGCTTAACCCTCGCCACCTCTCTTTTTTTTTTAAAATAATTTTTGAAAAATGATTTGTTTAAATAATTTTTTAATTTTTTAATATTGTATTTGTATTTTTAAATATTTTAAATATATTTAGTTTTAAATTAAATTAAATTAATTTTATATTAATTTTTAACCACGTCAATACTAAAACGATATCGTTTTGCACTTGTCTCGTCGGAAAACTGCACGTCAGCATTTTGGCCGGATTAGCACTATCCATTTTACTTCGATTTTGACACTTAAGCGTCTCTTTGTGCCAACTTTTGGCATTCCAAAGGTTCGCACGTCCTTTTTCTATTGGTGTTTCTGCTGACAACCTTCTTTTTGAATAATTTGAGATGTACTGAATTATTTAGCTATTTGGTAAGTAAAGTGACCAAGGGGAGAATAAATTTTCTGTTTTTTAGTCGTAGTATCAGGTAATTCGAATTTTGTGAAAGCATGCCAATAATCTCATCCTTGGACATCGAGAGAGAGAGAGAGAGAGAGAGAGAGAGAGAGAGGCCAGAGCCCAAATTATCCTGACATTATTCATTAAGGTAGGTGATTCATCGGAATTGACTTTTCCGACTAAATACTTTTCATCGAAGAGTGCCATCCCCCTTCCCTTGTTGAGTGCTCAACTACTAGAAAAATATAAGAAGCGACTTCTTCGGGCAAGTTTTTCTATTTTTATTAGAGAAGACAAGTCTTGTGACAATTCCAAACAGGAAATTTTACAAATATAGAAGGAAACAAGTAACTTTACTTCACATGGAACAGAAAGTACACAAACTTTCTCGAAATTCAATTGACAACAAAGTCTAAAGACATAAAGATGCAATGCCAAAATTTAATTGGCGATGCAATCTAGAAGCTACAACTACAAGACACATCGGAACTAAATCGATGATATGATTCTGGAACTACAACTATAGTGCAAAAATTGAAAGTGAAAATGTTTGTTTGTTGTGATGTCTTGAGTAGTGGAACTCGTGTATTTTTAATTCTTACAACATAACACGAGGGCAATTCTTCTGCAATTTTAACCATATTTTCATGTCTCTAAACGATCTCATCTCCAAGTGTTTATTCCCTTTAAAATTGTGCATTGATCTTTCGCACTTGTTTGTTCCATATTTTCGTCGTCGGTGGCATGATCGACCAATTTTTGGAAAGTGACATCACCCTACTTTCAATTCCTGTACAAAACAATACACACACACACACACACACACACACACACACACATATATATATATATATATATTTATTATTTTTATTTTTTTGTTTGTATCAATCGGCTCGAGGATTGACAGTTCAGTACAAGGAAAAGGACCATATTCATCATGTGGACACGTGACTATTACCTTAATTTCCATTGGGGTTGAGGAAGACGACGGGATCCGATTATCATTATCCCCAAGAAACGAAAAATTTGATACTGACATATCGAAAGCTACTTCATAGCCATGGCACTACTGGGACTTCCCAGATTCCATTTTCAAGTGAAAATGGTGATTGGAGACTTCTATCTAGTGACCCGGGCAGAGATGGAAAAAAAGCAGAAGCATCCAATGGCAGGGATTTCTCTTCGACGAGTCACCGGCGAAGGCGCTCCTTCGACGTCCCCGGTTTTTGACAGCAAGGAATCTGACCTTTTGGAGAGAGTACAAGCATGTTACTGATCGAAAGGCTTCAGGGACCATCGGAAAAGTGTCCCCTTTTCACCAGGGACATTTGAAAAAATTCTCTCTGTCCAAGGTGTAAAATACGGCTGAAAGCAATGTTTTCAATGGTGGTAATTTGTCCTCCTTTCTACAGGGTCTTCACTTAGCCTGTTACTACCTGGTGATGATGGTTTTGTGTTTTGTAGTAATTTTGACGTGGTGCACGGTAGATGGCTTTATCTTCCAATTGATGCTCTTTCTTCCACATGTTAATCCTTTTTTTTTTAAATTATTTTTATAATGCATCTATTGTAAAATCATGATAGTATTGGTACTTTCTCTAATATCTATGAATTGACAATTTATTTCAGAAATTTTACTAAACAAGAGGAACCTTGCCCCACAAAAAAAACTATTATGCTCTAAACGAAAGTGACTTCTACCATCATTTTTAGATGGTTATTTAATCATCGACCTTTATATCAAAGACTAATCCTTTTTTATTAACAATCATAAGTGAACGAATTCTATTAGTGGAGTTGCTTAGTCTCTCGGGAGGGACTTAGTGGTCAAGATGAATTGTGAATGACTTACTTATCTCAAACTAAAAAATATAATATTGAATTGTCTTAACAACACGAATCATTGAGTCTTAACTTATTCGGTTGTCCATATATAATATCAAAGATTTTTCCGTCACAGTGAAAGGAAGAAGTCCAACATCATATGGCTAGAGTTAAAGGAAGCAACTAATGATACTAGTTGGCCATTAACTTTATGAGTGGGAGGTGAATCTAAGTAGATCATCAACGAGCTCAATATATGGGCTCTCTCTTGAATCTCCTCCTTGTGAAGTTATTAGAGTTACGTGAGGCATGACTTGCGCATTCCCAGATGCTCTAATAAGATGATCTTGCATTCATTCTTCATTTCATGCAACACATAAGTTGGTCTATGAGAATCTATGAAGCACGGAGACGTTGTTAGAGTTTTTGTGTCGTGTTTAACTCGTGTTAATGCATTTGACACATTCGGACATGCAGTCAACACATGTTGAATTTTCCGATACATGGTCAACTTTTCTTGACATAATCCAGCATGCATGTCCGGGAGAGAAAATTGTTGAAGAACACAATGCAAGGTGGAGGTGAGGGCGAGCAGAGTTGAGGCCGTGAGAGACGGCAAGGCTGCGATAGCGAGGGAGGGCCAGAGGGAGAGTAGAGATCAAGGCGACTAGAGAGCCACAATTGTGATGCCACAATGGAGGGTTGGCGGTGAGGCTGCGGCTACAAAGGAGGAAGGCTTAGAGGGGAGGTGGCGTGTGATTATGATGAGGTGACCGAGAGAGAGTAGAGACTGAGGGGAAGAGGGTTGTGTGAGGAGGAAAAGGAATGGTTAGGGTTTTTGAGAGAGGAAACTCAAAAAAAAAAAATTAAAAATGGTATTTTGATGGGACGTTTTTCTTTTTTGGAGGGTCGGTGGATGAGAGGATGACCTCAATTTTTAATAAAGAAAGTGACAACCTGACAGGTGGGGCGGGGGAAAAGGACGTGGGAAAGAAACGAGGGGTGAAATAAATTTGGAGGGTTGGGGCTGAGGGTGGACCGCAAGGGGCTTTTTTTTTTTTTTTTTTTTTTTTTAATCAGAAAAATAGATAAAAGAGGTTACAAAGTGATTTTGGAAAATAAAAATACTAAATATTGAATGATGATAAATTTTGGTCATTATAGAAGATTATAGATTTATTTAAATACGTTAATTTTAATTTCTTATTAGTCATTAGTTTCATCAATAACTTTTGTTAGAATTAGAAACATGTTTCCAAACATGGATATGCATTAATTATGAATATACCTTTCAAATTTCCTAGGAATAGATTTCTTAATATTATTAGTGTAAATTCATTATAGGCTCTTTTTTATTATTTATTTAATTGTGAATTTGAATCAAATTAATTGACATAAAAATATTCATTTAATATATAACGTGTCTTAACATGTCGAAATTCTCTATTTTTTAGAAATGACGTGTCAGCGTGTCGGGTCGTATTATGTCGCATGTCCCTATTGCTTGTCAATGCTAATTAGATGAGAATAACTCAAATGAGTTCGCCCTATATATAATTCGTTGGGCTTATACACATGAATTAATGAATGGGAGAGCAGAGAGAGATGAGTTGATCAAAAGTGGTAGAGGCACGCCTAAAAAGGAAGGGTTTGGTGGGTGTTTTGGACCCCGGAACCAAAGTTACAGACGAAGTTTCTGCGAAACCGGCTAAGCGGAAAAACCTCTTTGAGATATGCCAATGACGATAGCTACGCGGTAATCGAGCACTTTGGTCTTAATTAATTCTAATAACTTCTGAGTATGGATATGTTTATTGGTCCTGTATTTCTCGGAGCACATAATTCGTCATAGAAAAATTTATTAAAACAGTGCTACACGTGTGCACAATTCAGTTCTCTAAGATTACGTAATTACATATTTCATTTAATTCTTTTGGTCAGGCATGACATTGTAAGTTATAGGGGTCGATCTCTTTTATCACTTTTTGACAATTCCTCTGTCTCGATGGTTTGCTTAATACCGTGGCCCAAATGGAATTGGAGCAAAGTTGAAGCATGCTGGCCCAAATAGCCTCTAGTTGGCAAAAGGGCAGTTGAGTTGTGGCTACTGACACTGGACCGAAGCGGTTGGGCTGACGCCAAGCCTCGGCAGGGATGCCGGACCTGCTTCAGAACGGGTCTGAAAAGAATCAGTGGGGAGAGAGAGAGGATCATCCTCTTCGACCACCACTTCGCATCGCTTGAGGAGGATCATCCCGCCGCGGTTGGAGATGGCGATGGCTTAATTGCTATTGTCAAGCGCGCACTGAAGATTACAAAAGTGAGAAAGAGAACCAAATCCTTTGTTGAAGGTGGCTCCAAATTCGATACGTCACCAACGACCAGGTCACCGGTGTTCGGCACCAGGGGCTACCACCGATGGAGCCGCTAGTGGGGCGATCTTGGACGATCCAGACTTGCAGCAGAAGTGTTTGTTGCAGATTTGGAATCTCCAAGCCTGCGACGACACTTTCATTTGTTTTTCTGAATATTCTTTGTTACAAATTTTTGGAGGCTAAACAGTATTCTGGTATTTCGTTTTTTTTTTTTTCCCGTAGATTTATTAAACCTTTCAGATACTTTGGACAAAAGAATTTTTTAGTCTTCTCTTATTTTGATTTTTTCCTGATAAACTTACTATATAAACTTTTTAGGTTTCATTTAGGCTTTCTTTTTTGTATTACATGCTAGGATTAGGTTAATTTTTTTTATTTGCTGGCTGCGCTTAGAATTAACTTTTCATCACCTAGATTAAAAAATTTCATTTATTAGGCTAGTATACGTATATTTTAGTGCAAAGCTCACAGGGCCTTATCTCGAGACTTTATAGTAAGGTCTTATATTGTTTTGTCCAAAAAGCCTCGGCTTATTTCTCGTTTTCTTTCTTTTGCCGTTTTTATTTGTTTACTTTGTTATTGACCATTTAATTTTATTGTTAGCGTACTTATAGATGATAACATAGATTTATAGGCTTTTAGGAATTAAGAAAAAAAAAGAGATTGCATGAAATATGTTTTACTAAAAGGGAAAAGGTACTAGTTATGAGAGTTAACGATAATTAGTGTCACCAAGTTTCCGAACCCCAAACTTTTGGTTCGCAAAAGTAAGGCGAGCTTCCATGCTATACTTGGCTCCTAAAGGGCCTGGAAGAGGTTAGTAATGACTCTAATTTTAAAAACCAATGAGCAATACATGAGAAAACAAGTGGTAGTCGGTAGGATTTGAGAGAACCTGTGCAAAGGTAAGCACTAAGCCCGTGCAAATGTAAGTAGTAAGCCTGTGCAAATGTAAGCAGTAAGCACCAACTAGAAAGAGGGTTATTTGACCCGCCTAACAATCTGTTAAACCCCTCGAGGTCCATCTCAAGAAGGCTGTGGCACAACAATTCCATATTTAAGGGGGAAAATTACTAAGAATTGGAGGGTAGTTGGATTGGGAATAGGTCAAGTTTGGAAATGGGCCGCTAAATTTGTATTATGTAAAAATTTATCAATATGGACTGAATGGGTCAATTTTGGTTAGATTCATTTTTTACCCATCCAAACTCAATCTCAACCCAGTTCCTAATTTGATGATTGGTTTCTCAACTTAAGTATTTTGATTAAAGGGGTTGAAAGTGAGTTTATTACGGGAAAATTACAAAAAAAAAGTTATAAATCTATTGCATTGGTACCAATTTAGTTATAAATATTTCATTTGGAACAATTTAAACCAAAAATTTTTCATATTAATACTATAGGTTTAGGATATTTTGGGCACTTTTCCCAGTTTATTACATACCCTCCTTTTTGGGTTTTTCACTTTGGAACCCATTTTGACATAAATTGACGTGATATTAACCCAGTCCAATACATATGAGTTGAAATATGGATTTGTGACCTATTTTTGACGTCCCTACCTGCATGCTACAATTAAGGAACTTTTTTGCGTTTTGCTTAAGAGAACCCTCTGATGCTAAGGTTGATTTAGGGCTACGATAGTGCCAGAGTGGCCACTGTTGGTTTGTGTCAAGTGTACAGCAATTGTGGGAGCACTCATTATTTTGTGCCATTCACCTAGCTTCGGTTCCCAATTTGGAGATTATCCAATCAAATTCCGATGATGGCTCTTCTCATGCTTGTATTTCCCATAGTGGTCAACTTTAGATTTTCTAGACTGTGTCTTCCTATGCTCTTCCAACCAAAAAAGCGGTAAACGTAATTTTCTCTTCCCTTCATCGGGTAATCGATTGTTGCCGCTCCTCGTGCGTGATCATAAAATAAACTTTATTGAGGGACATGAATGGCTCAAGGTTGAGTTTTCGCATTGAGGCCCGAACGAAAGTGGGAGAACTTCTCCACCTCCTTCTTTTTTGCATGCTTGTGGTTCCAACACATGTATATTATGGGATATTATTGTAATCGTTGACTTCATCCCATAGGACCTTCAACTTAGTGTAATTTTTCACCATCAAGACCTCTCCTTGTAGCGGCCCAATCTCGACTTTGATATCGTGGATGGAAGGTCCATTCCTTTAAGTGAATCTCTCCTTTGGCTCATCCCACATTACCTTTACTTCCTCTATGTATGCCAAGGTTCCCTATAAACTCTTTTTGAGGAAATTGAAAATCCATGAAAATTATCATGGAAATACAGATGTCCTAGGCATCAAATATAGGTGCTGTTGGATTTTGTTTTCTTTAGTGATATGTCGATAAACTCAAATTGATTTCACCTGCAATGTGTTTCTCATCGCCTTCGATCATGTTGTGTAGTTATCTCATGTCATCACACACGAAAATACGCTCTTGAGATTGTTGGAAGTGTTGAGATAAGATGGTGAGGAAGAGTCAATCATTTTATTCTTACTAATGCTCCCTCAGCCATATAGCAAAGGATGCGGCTCATGCCTAGTGCGTTTCAATCTCTTTGCTATGGTAATACGAGAGAATTCATAAGTGGCCTCTATTACTCATCGTAGAGTGCAAAAATAAAAAACAAGATATTGCCCAATAAAAAAAGAGGGGAATCTACCAAACCTACGAATTATCTAACTAATTAAAAGATACACAAAATGTCATGCTAAGTACATATAGAAAGTAGATCTTCCGTAATAAAAAAAGGAAAATCTATCAAATCTACCTATTATCCCTAATAAATCGCAAGAGATACAAAAAATATCATGCTAACTGAAAAACAATTAGTAGATCTTCCCCAATATAATAATGGGATAATGACACAAACGATCTTTAAACTTTGGCTCAATATACAATGTGATCCCTAAATTTTTAATTTGTTTAATGTAGTCCCTAGAGCTTTTGTAAATGTTCAATGTAGTCCATGAACTATATAAAAATATTCAATATAGCCATTTCATAATTTAATATCAAAGACAATATTAAATATTTTCATATAGTCTAAAATAAACATGTATAAAAATTTCAAGGATTACATGAAACAAATTAAAAGTTCATGAATTACATTGTACATCGAGCTAAAGTTCATGGACCATATTAAACAAATTAAAAATTCAGAACTCATATTATGCATTGAGTGAAAGTTCATGAATAATTTGCATCATTTTCCCTACAAAGAGTGTCAGAATTCAGCAATCCACATTGCATAAAATGATTATCGCAGCAAACCAAGTAAACACCTTCATTAGATAAAAACATAAAGACCTTGAAGACTTTACTTAACCAGGGATATTTGTCTCGTAAGCGTGAAATAATCTCCAAGAATATCGATGTTTTCATTCTTGCAATAATTCTGAAAAACTTTACTATGGCCCATAAACAAACGAACTCCTCCATAGTACCCTTCACATTGTAGCCAACTCACCTACGTTCACACCCATTTTGAATCAATCCTTTCAGATATTGAGAATATACAAATAACTCGTGAGATTTCTCAAAATACAATGGCGGAGACTGGACACACAATGTTGCTCTCACGTCAATCATCAACTCATCAGAGCACAACTTCGAACAACATTTCTAAAATTCAATCACAAGTAAGAGAATCGAAACAAACCGAAATTGCAATAAAGTAAAACGTAGCTAGATTCATGACGCAATCACAGTAAAAAGGAGTCCACACAACTTCTCAACGCCAATCTAAAAGAATTAAACCAAAACCTAGATCGCAGGCAACGAGGTGAAACTTACCAAAAATAGAGAGAATTAAAGTGGACGAAGTGAGGTGTGATGACGAACTTGTTGGAGGGACGCCATCGAAAGAAGGCCCAAAAGTAACCGAGGCTGAAAGATATGGTACGACCATGATAGACGTTGCTAGGGTACCCCAAGAGACTGACATGAGTGTAGAAATTGTGCTCGATCACTGTGTCGGAAACAGCTGGGGATTTAGCACCATCCATAGCGCGTCAATGTGACCATATGTGCGTGAGAAAGAGAAAGAGGAGTCAACTAATGAACCGTAGTTGCCGATGGAGCTTTGGAGGTGACGATGGAGGCGTCGTGCTGGAGGCGAAGGAGGCTTGGGACCTAGCAATTGCGATCGGTAGGGCTCTTGGGGGAGGTGACGTGCCAGAGATAGATCTAAGCTTGAGACCCAGTGGTAGCGACCAACGAAGGCTCCTGGGGAGGCGGGTGCAGTGGGGATGTATTGGAGAAAGGGGGAGAGAGAGTGTGTGTCTTGGTTGCTCTTCTCTGTGAGACGAAGTAAAAAGCCCATGAAAACTGAAAAGAGGAGAGAGAGTTTTACCCGGGAGATTAAATGTCAACATTTACTGTTGCTTGTGCTTAGTCCTTTTTCATTATCACCGTAGTCTACTAGCCAGAGGAGAAAGAAAAGAAAGCCTCTTATTTTAATTTTTTATTTTCCATCCGATCGACATTAAAGGACATGTGTCGCCTTTTGAGTGGAGCTGAAAAGGCTCACGCACACCATATGGACTAATGGCATGTGATTACAAACCACTGAATATTTTCTTATCATGTCGACGACTACTCAAGGCCTATGAGATTAGAGTTGCAGCCAATGAGTTTCCTTTGAATATACGTCTTAGGCTTCGACTATTTTGCAGAAAGCATTTTCCTCATTTTTCAGCATTTGGTTTGTTTAGAAAAACAAGTCAATGAAAAATATTTTCTTAGTCAATGGAAGCTTATCCTTAAATTTATAAAAATGATTTTTCTCTTTAAAAAATATGACTAGACATCAGCATTTAAACTCGAAACTCGACACTTAAGCATTTAAACCTCAATGTTGAGTCTTGGCGATCATGACCAGGTCTTTGGTGTCTAGGCGTGGGTCCATTGATGCTAGGCCTAAAGGCCTGATGCTTGTACTTGATGGCTGGGCACTTGAGTTCGGGCCCATAAAAGCCATGCTTAGCTCTCCAATGCTCAAGATGGTAAAAGAAGCATGTTATATTGATCTTTTCTTGCTATCTGCAACTTTTCAAGCTTCTACACGACTTGCGGCAAACCTCAAAAGGCTATCATTTAAGCTAACAAATTAAATGAGCCCAAGACCCTCAGAAACAATAATGCAACGCAAGTACCTTCTTCCTTTTCTTACAGCTAGGCTAGGGTTTGCTTTGTTTCTATGACTTTCACTTTCCCTGAAAGTGAACTGAATTTTATTATATATATTTATAGGTCAATCCAAATGGATGGTTTCAAACTTATAATCGAACCTGTACTTGATATAGCTAGTACGAGTACCTAGAGGGGGGTGAATAGGTATATAAAAGATTTTTCTTGAAAATTTCTTTATAATTGCGCAATACTTAGACAGTTGAGGAATTCGCAACAAGTAATAATCAACGCAAGACTAAGTAAAGGAAAGACAGAGAATTGAACACGCGGTTTATAGTGGTTCGGCTTGATTCAAGCCTACGTCCACTCTTCAAACCGACATGCCAATTGGCTGGATTCCACTATGAACAAAGAGATGTTATAGTGTTGATCTTTCCTTGATTTCTAGGTGTAGATGATCTACCACACTCACTCAAGGTATCACCAAGTATGAACACTCTTTGTGTATACAATTTTGCTCATAATGAATCGACTAATAATCAAGGTGCTTCAGACTCTGGAATTTCTCTATCGATCACGCACTTTCACAACTAGAACGTCTTCCTTTTTATACTCCTTTATGCCATCATACCGTTGGCACTTACCAAAGGAATTCCTCAAATCTACCCATTGGACGGAATCAATCAAGAAGATCATTCGAGCTATAAAAGGAACCTGACGATAGCCCATCAATCCTGTTCGCCCATACAATCAGGATCTTGGTTTCCAAGGATAGAACATTCCAAGAATACTTCGTCGACCATCGGATCTTCAATTGATCTAGATACGAACAAAAGAATCCGTTATATTTATCCAGTCAAAAAGATCTTCCCCAGAGAATATGATTAAATCCTCAACTATATACTTCGGCTCTGGATTTCCTTCGTCACTGGATTAGAAAGACTGTCAATGAGAATAGTTTTGAGTCTTGAGTCTTGAACCTTGAGTCTGGTGATCAGAAAGTCTTCAGACTTTAAACTAGACGATCTGCAGATATCCAGACTAGACTGATAGAAACGTTTTGTCAGCTTCAAAATATTCTGGAAAGATTTCTCCAAGAATCTCCCCCTTTTTGATGGTGACAAAACTTTCCTGTAGATTTGAACCACTTTGACCTGCAAAAACATTTCTCAAGCAATATGGCTAACTCACAAAGATTTAACAAAACAACCAGACTCTGCATCCACAGAAAATTGGTTAGTCTTTCATGAGTAATACCATATAACAACACTTGATATAAATGCAAACGGTCAAGTATTAAAATCCACAGCCAATTCAGTCAAATTCAAGTTCACACCCAAGTTCACTCAAGTCATAGTAAAAAACAAACATATTCAACCACAAAAACAAATTTAAAGTCAAAGAAAGTTGGTTGGTTCAAAGCCGTTCAAATTGCTTCTCCCCCTTTTTGTCATCATTAAAAAGGTGAGAAAGGAGTCATGTCTGCTTGGGAATGCGCACGATCTGGAAATCTCCCATGGACTGGACTACGCCTTCTAGCCTCTTCAAGTCCTCCCTTAGTTGAGCTACCTCCTCTCCTTTGGCATTGGCTTGAAGTTGTAGAGCGAGGTCTTTCATTTTGTCATCCGTCGGGGTATCAAGATGCTTGTCCAGCATTCTTCATGGCTTGAATTTCACATCCGAGCATAGATTTAGCCACGCATTTCCGTAAGAATATCCATGATGCGACGAAAATCTGCAGAATTGTCCGTCTGTGTGCTTGCATTTGCTTTCTCAGATGGAGTGAATGCAGACGATGGTGCTTCTGTATAGTCTTGCAGATTTGGTGTCGACGTATCGTGTCCTTCTTCAGGCAATTGAGAAGCCTAAAATTCATCTCGGGTTTGCTGGAGATTGTCTTAGACCTTCACTATCGGCAGCATGAGGTGTGGACCTTTGCTCGCCAACTCCCCCTGTCTCTAGGGCATCAAAAGGGGAAGAGTGATGATCATGCTCTTCTGTTTCTTGATTCTCCTTCTCTCCAGATTCAGTTGCAGACTTTTCTTGCTCTTCTTCTCCTTCTTCTTCAACTTCTTTCTCCTTCTCTCGCTGCTCTTCTTCTTCTCTGCTCTTGGCTTGCTCTTCTTCTTCTCTTTGTTTCTTATGATGTTCTGTTGATTGGAGAACAGAACGTCCGGTCCTTATCAAGGCTGTGATTGTAGGATCTTCCTCCTCATCTTCATCCTCCAAGATGAGAGTTCTCTTCTTTTTGGATGGGGCACTAATGGCCTCCTTCCTCTTTCTCTTTTGAGGTAGAGGAAGTGGAGTTTTCACTCGAATTTCTCCATTGCCTTGAAAAGTTCTTTCGAGACGCATCTTCGTTAACATCTTTAAACCTACCACCATCTTATCGCACGGTTGAACACAAAGTGTGTGTGGAGGTTCAATATTCATGTGTCTAAAGATCTTGGTCACAAGACTGGTAAGGCAATTGTCCCTTGTCCTTCGACATTGCTCGTACATGTGAAAGAGAATAGTGTGAGGAAGAGAGAACTTCATCCCCGAGTTGATTGCGTACATCAATTTTGCCTCGAATTTGACACATCGGTCTTTGATGTAGACTTGGGCTGATGCAATTGATCACAATTTTATGCAAGCACAATATTGATGGCACACATCCTTGAATAGATGATTTTTCCTTCTACATTTCTATCCTTCACAAGTTCCAATGAGGCACGAGCAATCGAGACTTTGATTGGTTGATAACGTCCTCGTTCAACTCCAATGATGTCAGCCAACATGTCCACGTCTAACACATAATCTTGATCTCGAACATTGAATGATATTCTATTCGCATCTATAAAGCTAGATTGGAATAGAAATATGCGTCAATTGGACATAACCATTTGTGGTATCGGAGCAAAAACGTTCAAGTTGAAGCAGATTGAACTTCTCCCTTAAGTTCACATTAATGGCATCCAAGAAATCGAAATCGACACTCCTAGGGTTTATCACCCCTCGTTTCAGCAGTCTGAAAAACAAATTCTCCTGTTCCTTCGATTTAAATAACTACATCCTCTTTCCCTTCACCTTCGCAGCAACACCCATTCTAGGTTGAAAATCACTGAACATTTTATCATCGTCGTTACCATCAGTCGGATTTGGTCCCGACATACGAGGGTCACTGGGAATATTCGCAAGTGCTTCCTCTCGCTTTACCTTTGGGAGCAATTCCCAAATCCTCCATCTTTTCGAAAGATATACTCATTCCCATAATTTTTATCTTTAAGAAACTCATCCACGTATTTCAATGGAGTTCCAAAGTACTTTTCAACGCACGATAGAGTTTGTAAATATAAGAGGGTTTTTGGACTCTTACGAGTGGTCTCGTCCTTGATTATCTCTTCCTCCGGATGTTGACCCGCACCTTGTGGGGTAGATGGCGTTGAATGACATGGTGGAGAGTGAGTTGGGCTCTGTTGCTGACTCGATAATTCTTCCTCTTCGGTGAGATCGAAGTGGGTAGGTCCCTCCTTCATCCTCTCGTGGTCCCTTGTTTGCGATTCTTGATGACTTCCTCGAAGACGACATCCTTCCTAGTCGCCGAGAGATTCCTTTAATTGCTTTCCCAAGAAAAGATGACAACTTTCTCGAGGATGAACACGAAGTAGAAACCGGATTGGGAGGAGAATGCTTTTAGGGTTTTGAAGATTGAAAATGAAAATATATATATGTATAACTCAGTTTTGAAAAGGGAAGTTTAATCGGCACAAGGAAAGTGTACGAATACCTCTTTTCAAAATCAATAATTGCCAAAATTAATTCTTTTGAAAAGACAAGTTTTCAAATTTCATGGAGACTCCAAAATAAAACGAAAGATCATACCTTTTCGAGTTTAGATAAAGTAACAACTAATGATATAGTCGTCAATGTTTCGAGATTTGAGTCCGAACAACTTTGAGTCGACTATCATCAACTTTCTCGAGTTTGAAGGTTGGATAGTCTTTAGACTTTAACTTCTTCAAGATTCAAAATGTTGAGTCTGGAACGAATAAAATCGAATTGATTTTTCTCCAAAGGCTTTGTGAATTTATCTGCTAGTTGACTTTTTGAATCAACAAATTGAATCGAGATTTCTCCATTTTGAATATGATCTCTAATGAAGTGATGTCGAATCTCTATATGCTTTGCTCTTGAATGAAGAATTGGATTTTTTTGTGAGATTGATTGCACTGGTGTTGTCACATTTGATTTCTGTGCATGAGTCTTCAATCCCAAAGTCTTCTAGCTATTGTTTTATCCATAGAATTTGTGAACAGCAGCTTCCAAGAGCTACATACTCTGCTTCTGTTGTTGAGAGAGCTACCGTGCTTTGCTTCCTTGAAAACCAAGACACTATCCTGCTTCCAAGCAACTGGCAAGTTCCTAAAGTACTCTTTCTATCGACTCTGCAGCCGGCCAGATCTGCATCTGAGTATCCCAGAAGATTAAAGTCTCCCTTCTTAGGATACCAAAGACTGACGCTTGAGGATGAAGCAACGTATTTAATGATACGTTTTGCAGCACTAAGATGGGATTCTCTAGGATCTTATTGAAACCTAGCACAGATGCAAACACTCAACAAAATGTCAGGTCTAGAGCCAGTAAGATAAAGAAGTGAACCAATGATGCTCTTGTATAGCTTTTGATCAACTTTCTTCCCTTCTTCATCTTTGTCTATCTTCAAGGAGCTTGACATTGGTATATCGATTTTTTGCAATTTTCCAATCCAAATCTTTTGACAAGATCATTAGCATATTTTTCTTGGTAAATGAAAGTTCCATCCTTCAATTGCTTTATTTGAAGACCAAGAAAGAATGTTAATTCTCCCATCATACTCATTTCAAACTCATCCTACATAGACTTAGAAAATTTCTTACGTAGACTTTCATTAGAGAATCCAAAAATAATATCATCCACATATATTTGAACAAGTAAAAAGCTTTTGTTTTCCTTTTTGATAAATAAAGTAGTATCTACTTTACCTTTGACAAAACCATTCTATAATAAAAACTTACTTAGTTTGTCGTACCAATCTGTCGTACCAAGCTCAAGGTGCTTGCTTTAAACCATACAGGGCCTTTTTCAGTCTGAAGACTGAGTCTGGTTTCTTTGGGTCTTCAAACCCAGGCGGTTGTTCCACATAAACTTCCTCTTGGATAAATCCATTTAGGAAAGCACTTTTGACGTCCATTTGGAATAACCTGAAATTTTTGTAACAAGCAAACGCAAGTAATAGACGAATAGCTTCTAACCTTGCCACAGGAGCGTAAGTCTCATCATAGTCCATTCCTTCTTATTGCGTGTATCCTTTGGCCACGAGTCTTGCTTTATTTCGTACGACTTTTCCTTTTTCATTCATCTTGTTTTTGAACACCCATTTGGCTCCAATAACAGTTTTACCTTTTGGTTTAGATGTCAATTCCCGACATCATTAATGTTGAACTGTCTCGAGCTCCTCTTGCATAGCTTCATCCAGTTTCATCAAATAAAGCTTATTCTATGCTTTTTGGTTCAATTTCAAAATGAGAGCCACAAGACTAGACTCTTCACGACTTTTGGATCTGGTTCAATTCCTTCATTAATTTCACCGATAATGAGATCTTTTGGATGACTGGACTTATGCTTCCAATTCTTGGTTGATTTGTCTAGGATGATGATCTCTTTCTTTATTTGAATCTTTATGAACATTTTGATGCTTTGGTCTTCCGAGTCTTAGACATTTCTTGAGTTGTCGGCTTTGGAAAGATCTAGGAACGTTCAGACTCTTCATGATGAGTCGATTTGGATTCATCTTGTGTAGAGTCTTGAAATTTGACATTCATTGACTCCTCCACCGACCGGCTCTTCTTGTTGTAGACTCGTAGGCTTTGCTTGATATAGAATATCCAAGGAAGATGCCTTCATCCGATCTTTCTTCAAACTTACCAACTCGATCTTTTGCATTTTTCAATATAAAACATTTGCAACCGAACACATGAAAGTATGAAACAATGGGTTTCTTACCTTTGAATATCTCATAGGGGTTTTCTCTAGAATAAGTCTTAGGAAGACTCTATTGATGATATAGCATCTTTGTTGAAACAAATTTTCACCCAAAATCGTGAAGAAATTTTACTTTCAATTAAAAGAGTTCTAGCCATTTCTTGAAGAGATCTATTCTTTCTTTCCACAACTCCATTTTGCTAAGGAGTGTATGGAGAGGAAAACACATGCTTAAATCCAGATTCATCACACAATTTTGTGAAATCTTGATTTTCAAATTCACCTCCATGATCTGTTCTTATACTTGAGATAACACATCCTTTTTCATTTTGAACCTTTTTAGCAAATTTTTCAAAATACGAAAAGGTTTCTGACTTACTTGCAAGGAAATATACCCAAGTAAAGCGGGAGTAATCATCCACAATTACTAGGCAATATTTCTTACCTCCAATACTCTGAGTTCTAGTTGGTCCGAAGAGATCCATATGCAGCAATCGCTGCAGTACATGATTAGTAGAGACATGATTTATTGGTTTAAATGAATTTCTTACCTGCTTTCCCGAGAATACATGGTGTGCATGGATCGGTCTTTTGAAATGGTAATTTGGGTAGACCTCGAACAAGCTGCTTTGATGAGATTTTGGCTAATTGCTTCATATTGACATGACCAAGCTTTCGTGCCATAAACTTGCTTCATCTTGAATTGATATTAGGCATTATGATTCATTTGGTTTCACGTCTAAAAGGTATATATTTCCATGTCTTCGACCCATGAAAGACGAGTAAAGTCTTTACGATTCCGAACATATTCCTTCTTGAAAGGAGATCTTGAAACCGGTATCACACAATTGACTAATGCTTTGAGAAGGTTGTAGTTGCGTCCTTCCACTAGAGAAACGTTGCTTATTGTGAGATTTCCAATTTTTACAGTTCCAAATCCCACAATGCTTCCTTTGCCGTTTCCTCCAAATGAAACATTTCCACCATTTACTTGAACAAGCTTTATGAAGCACTTTGAGTCTCCCGCCATGTGTCTTGAACATCCGCTGTCAAGATACCACTTTACCCTTTTCTTGATAGAGACTCGCATTCAAAATAGAGTCTCAAGCTTTCTTTGGTACCCAAATTTTCTTGGGTCCTTTGGTGTTAGTAGGATAACCATTATTAGGCCATACTTTCTTAATAGGCTTCCAAACCATAGGACACTCTTTTTCAAAGTGATCCTTACTATTACACTTTGAACACCTTAGAGCATTTCGACCTACAGACTTTACAAAAACTTTCTCAAAATGATTTTTGTAAGCTTCTCTCGACGGTCTTTTCTTAATTCTTTCTTTTACTTTAGGAAAATCAATCAAGGGAATTGTTTCTGCTGTCATGCCTAGACCAGACTTATTGAAGTAAGGTCTTTGAACTGAAAGAACTTTTTCAAGCTTTTCGAATCCTATTGAAAATTTCTTTGAAATATTTGATAAGTCCGTTTTTAAGAGAACATTTTCTTTCAAAAGATTATCTTCTTTTTCTTTAAGAGTATAAACATTCAAGTCTAAACTTTTAACTTTTTCCTCTAAAATGATTTCCTTTTGTTTTAGAGCTGAGTTTTCCTTTTTAAGTTCGGAAATCCTTTTGAGAGAAGTCTTAAGACTAAAACACAGTTCATCAATGTATTTAGAAACTTTGACAGAATTTTAAAATCACTTACCTCAAATTCACTATCGAGTCGATCCAAAATCGAGTCCGATCCAAAAATCTGAGTCTAAGTCCGAATGTGCCATCGGACATATGTTGGCATATTCATTATCACTTTCTTCACATTCTGTATCACTCCGGAGTTTCGGCTTTGAGAGCCTTTCGAGACTTCTCGACTTTCCTCTTTTCTTCAAAAGAGGACAGTTGGGTCTGATGTGTCCCTTTTTCTTACACTCGAAGCAGACTACATCTTTGTTTGCTTCTTCATCATCAACAGACTTGGTCTGCTGTCTTTGGAAACTTTGTTTCTTTGAGTTGAACCTTCTTCCTTTTCTATTCAGTTTTCTCGAATCTTCTTATCATGAGAGCAAGCTCCTCATCGTCCATATCATCTTCTCGAATCAGTATCATCAGAATCATCATTTGATTTTAATGCAATGGATTTCTTACCTCTTGGATCTTCGTCCTCATTAATTCGTTCCACTTCATAAGACTGAAGAGTTCCAATTAGCTTGTCGACAAATAGAGGCATGATTCTTTGCGTCTCTCTTATTGAAGTCTTTATATGATTCCAATCCTTGGAGAGTCCACGCAGTAACTTGTTCACCTTCATGGGATCAGAAATTTTTTGTCCTTGGTTCTCAAGACCATTGACAATATCTATAAAACGACTAAACATATCAGTTATAGATTCTCCTGGTTTCATTTTGAAAGCTTCATATTGACCGAGGAGAATGTTGATTCTGGTCTCCTTCACTCGATCTGTTCCTTCATAGGTGATATGTAATCTGTCCCACACTTCTTTTGCTGTAACACAAGAAGATATTCTGTTATATTCAGTTGGAGACAAGGCACAATATAAAGAGTAAATTGCTTTTGCATCGAGTGCTTGTCTCTTGTTTATCTCTTCCTGAGTCATTCCACTGGTATCAATAGTTTCTTTCCCTCTTTCCACAACGTCCCATTCCAGAGGATCATTTGATCGTAGGAAAGCTTTCATCTTGTTCTTCCAGATGTTGTAATCCTTTTCATCAAAGTAGGGTGGTCTGGCATTGCTTTGCCCTTCCACTAGCCCTGGTGCTAGCATACTAGCCATGGATCTTTTACTTTGAAGTAAAACACTTCAAATAAAGTAAGAACACGAACTCGATACCAATTGATATAGCTAGTATAAATACCTAGAGGGGGTGAATAGGTATATAAAAGATTTTTCTTGAAAATTTCTTTATAATTGCACAATACTTAGACAGTTGAGGAATTTGCAACAAGTAATAATCAACGCAAGACTAAGTAAAGGAAAGAGAGAATTGAACACGCGGTTTATAGTGGTTCGGCTTGATTCAAGCCTACGTCCACTCTTCTCAGACCGACAGCCAATTGACTGGATTCCACTATGAACAAAGAGATGTTACAATATTGATCTTCCTTGATTTCTAGGTGTAGATGATCTACCACACTCACTCAAGGTATCACCAAGTATGAACACTCTCTGTGTATACAATTTTGCTCAGAATGAATCGACTAATAATCAAGGTGCTTCAGACTTTGGAATTTCTCTATCGATCACGCACTTTCACAACTAGAACGTCTTCCTTTTTATACTCCTTTATGCCATCATACCGTTGGCACTTACCAAAGGAATTCCTCCAATCTACCCATTGACGGAATCAATCAAGAAGATCATTCGAGCTATAAAAGGAACCCGACGATAGTCCATCAATCCTGTTCGCCCATACAATCGGGATCTTGCTTTCCAAGAATAGAACATTCCAAGAATACTTTCGTCGACCATCGGATCTTCAATTGATCTAGACACGAACAAAAGAATCCGTTATATTTATCCAGCCAAAAGATCTTCTCCGAGAGGATAGGATTAAATCCTCAACCATATATGCTTCACTCTGGATTTCCTTCGTCACTGGATCGAAAACTCGTCAATGAGAATAGTCTTGAGTCTTAAGTCTTGAGTCTTGAGTCTTGAATCTTGAGTCTAAACGGTGATCGAAAGTCTTCGGACTTTAAACTAGACAACGTTTTATCCGCACTCAAAATATAGAAACGTTTTGTCAGCTTCAAAATATTCTGGAAAGATTTCTCCAACACTCGCCGCTCAGGTCGTTGCCTGACGAGTCGAGCAAGTGGACAAGGTGCGAACTGATGGGGTTTGTGGCGTCACATATCGGCAACGGGATTGCGCCCGCGAGGTGGTTGTTGCCGGTGTTGAAGTGGGTCAGGTTTCCACTCAATCTGGAAGATTGAAGGGGGAGGGGGGCGGATGACTCCGCGGAAGGCGCTGTTGGAAACTTCATGGTCTGGACGATGCTGTCCCACGGCAAGAAAGGACGGGGATTTCGCCGGAGATCCCATTGAAGCTGATGTCGAGGACTCGGAGCTCGGCGAGGGCGGCGAAGAAAACGGCGGACAGGGGGCCGGACAGCGTGTTGCACGAGAGGCTGAGGTGGGTGAGGGAGGTCAACTTCCCGAGCGATGGCGAGACGATGCCGATTAAGAGGTGGCCGGGGAGAGAGAGGCGGAGGACGGAGAGACGGAGGCAGAGAGAAAAGCAACAGAAACAAAGGGAAGAAAACGAAAGAAAGTGGGACACGCATGTACACGTGGCGACAAATTAGTGGACTAATGTATGTATGACTGGGCACTACTTGAGGACCGATGACTATCATGTGTCAAAACTTCTAATTCGATGCACGTTTTCTTCTTCGATTGTCAAGGTCGAAGATGGCGCTCACCATTGATTGATGCCATGATCACAATCCACGATCACAATCTTCAACTGTATCTCTAACACTCTTCGTTAGATTTTTCTCTCCTTGTCTTTGCCAAGTTCGTGCAGATTACTTCTCATTCTCTCTCTCTCTCTCTCTCTCTCTCTCTCTCTCTCTCTCTCTCTCTCTCTGGGTTCACGAAGCTTCGATCTTTCATACCCAGTTCTGAAATTTCCCCTTTTCGCTTGCGTCGTTCCAGCCTTATTCGGTGCCCTCTCGTGTATCCGTCATTCTTTGTGTCATATGTGTGAATCGGGATTGATGGAAGTGCTGCTACTTGCTTTGGTGGGTACGATTGCCAATGTGATTTGCGTTGGGGAGCGGTGGGTTGGGACGTGATCTGGATGGATTGGTGTGGGTGAACTGAGATCGTCGCGTGAGTGCTCGTTTGCGTTGATAGGTGTATGGTTTGGACACGTTTTGATGAATGTGGTTGCGTCTAGTTGATCGTTGTTTTGAAGTTTGGCTTGATAAAACTATATCATATAGCTGACGAATTTGATTAGGGAATACTCACTGTGAATGCCAAAAGTAGTAAATACTAGGTCCGTCTGATCTAGCTGTTCTGATGTATTTGTTACATTACGTTTATTGTAATTGAACTTCATTGTGCTGGAAAGCGGATGATATGAATGTGATAGCAAGACCTCGCAACAGCCTTTAATTTATTTGTTGTGCTTGGTTTATCAAACTCTTAATATTGCGCTAATTTTAGCTATGCTTTGAACTTGAAAAAGGCCCAAATTTGGTGGGTGTTTCAATTCTATGTTTGATGGCTCCAATCTATGTTTTGCTTGATTCAAGTGATTTATTCAAATGTCAACGGAAGTGGACAAATCAAATGATGCTATGAATCTAATAATTGACTTACTAAAATATGAAGGTAAAGAAGATCTCGAAGAGGCACCCAACATGATCAAGGTACCTAACCCTTGCCCTCCTTGCAAACAAAAATCAATAGTTTGGCTTCATTTTTGTAAAGGACAAATCAAGAATGGGAAAATTGTGTTTAGTATTTATTGTGGGGCCAAGTATGGGCATTGTGATGATAACGGTACTTTTATTATGTTAAAGCACTTGAAAAGATGCAACAAGTATCATCACAATTTAGATAAGATGCAAAATTTGTTTGCCGCACATAGAGTAGTTGGGACTCAAATGACATTGAAGCAAATGACATCAAAGCATACTAGTATTGGTAGTGCTAATGTATTAACAACATGGAAATTTGGTCAGGATCATTATGGACAAATGCTTGTTCAAATGATCATGATGGATGAAGAACCTTTTTCAATTGTTGAACATGTCGAATTTCATGATTTTATTAATCAGTTATAGCCTCTCTTCAATCACATCTCACAATTTACTATAGCTAGAGATTACATAAAATTGTATCTTTGTGAAAAAAAATAAGTTTGAAGACTCACTTTCACAAGTTTAAGTCTAGGGTCACACTCATGACTAATACATGGAGTCTATTCAAAACTTGAACTATTTATGTTTCATTGCACACTTGATTAATGACGGCTAGAAATTGCACAAAAAAATCATCAATTTTGCGGTGATGTCTAATCACAAGGGCAAGAATATCAGACAAATGGTTGAGAAATGCACCTATGAGTTAGGAATAGAGAAAAAAGTGTTCACAATCATTGTGAATAATGTTAGTTCAAATTGAAATTAGGATAGATAGAGAAAAAAGAAGTTGAAAAATTATTGGCCAATATAGAAGTTCCTCAAAATCTTGAAAAAACCCTAAACATGAGTCACTGGAAACATGAATCACTGGAAATTACAAACAGGAAAATATCCTTAAAACTTAGTGCATCACATTTATTCATATTAAAAGTCATTTTACTTTATCTGTCTCATGATGAATTTGTTCTCTTAAATGCAAAGCCCGGATCTAATGAGAGGACTGTTCCTCTTCTTTCCACTTGACGAGAAGATATCGTGTGTGCAGCCAAAGAAGAAGATGAACTTTATAAGTTTTGGTCTTTCTTCACAAAATATTATTTTCTTTTTCTTTTGTACTTTTTTTTTATCTTTGCTTTTCTTTTTGCATTTTTAATCATTTTTCTGATGTGGCACTTGTTGGGCGCCACATTGGCACCACATATCTTAACAAAGTAACAAAAAAGCCATACCAACATTTTCCATTGTCAAGTTGCATGAAATTAATTGGAGGGCTTGATTGCACTATGTGAAAATTTTATGACTCAATTGCATTTTGAAAAAAAAAAAATATTAGGACTTTTGATACCCTTTTATCTCTAAAAATTTATAGCCATAACAAGATTACTACGGGGTTGTTGAACTTCATAATTTGGAGACTACTGTGAGGGTGTGATTCTGAAGAATGATTTACAAAATCAATTTGTAAAATGAGCTGACAAAATCAATAAGTACGTGAACAAGCGAGCCATATGAAACCAACGATCTGCAAAAGCACAACAAATCATTCTCAAAAGTTAATTCAGTTTTCCATTCCTTGTAAGAACATTATCAACTTGGAAAGCAAACGCAAGACTATGTAAAAAGTTAATTATTGAATGGAAAATAGAGATCACATTTACCCCGAATGTCCATCACTTCTTCGAATAAAATATGTCGGAGTCATGGGAGATGGGGCCAAGCAGCAGAAGAAGCTTCAGGGCAAGTTCGGCTCCCCTGCGTTTATTTATATAACCATGCACGATAACCAGACTCAAGAGTCACCTCTCTCGTTACACCCGAGGGATAAAAAATCCCTCTCTCTGTTAAGTTTGTTTTGATTAATTAAACTCATCTCGTGCTGAGCAAAACATCTGGTGATCTTGATCATACCCCGCGAAGCACGGGAAAGAAAGCGCGATGGATGCCATGCCAGAAGCTGTGAAAGAGAAGGAATTAGCAGCAAGGAGACAAGAGCTGCCGCTTCATCCTCCCAGGCGCGGACGCATAAAGCGTCTTGTGTTCGCCTGTTTATTTGGAAGCCTTGAGGCCCTTGTGGGTAGAATCATGGGCTTTCTTCTTGGCCGCAACAGAACCTAGGCTCCCACATAATATCACAAGTCCGCTCTCTTATTTTCGCTTCCTCGTTCTGGTTGAAAGAAAGTAAATCCTAGACCGCTTGATAATGTTAATCGGTTGTAACATTTGATTCCTAAGTTCCGTGTTAGCGTTCTGCTTCTGTAGCAGTTTCGTGAAGGAAAATGGCTCCATGTTTTTCAACTGATGTACTGCTCTCTTATCCGACGTCTTCTTCTACTTGTTTTCAATCTTCCACTGCTTCAGTATCCATCGCGTCCCAAAGTTCTCGTTGATATGACCGAAAGATTTTGGGAAGCCAGGTCAACCTTTGTTGAATGTCTGCACAGATGAAAAAGGATCAATGATATATATATTAGTTTTCTAGGGGCCTCATCTATGTTTGTACCAGTCGCAATCAGCATAAGAAACAGGACCAGAAACCATCATTTGAACACAGATCAATTATTTGAATTTCCAATTTGGTTCTAGATACCAAACCCAGATTTGCAGAGATGTCAAAGTCTCTAGAATTTTTTATAGGATGGAAGAAGCCGACGAGATCGATGTTTCTTTAAAGGGACAAAAGTACCCGACACTCATCCAATGTCTGGACTCGGTTGACTTTCCTCAAAGCACACCAATCGGTAATAATAACGAGATCTATGAGTGACCCTAGTGGCCAGCCAGTGCAGCTTAAGTACAAATTGGTGGGCTTGTTTGGACCTGTGTGGTCGGTCACGGCTCCTAATTTTCCCATGGATAGGGAACCCATGAGAAGCCAAAAACCCAAATAAAATATTATTTCTTTATAACTTAAATAATCCACTATTTCGGTGCCATTGCGCGGAATTTTTTTGGTCCAAGTCTTGTCGGCTCACATTTCAGATTTCTTTGATATAAGTAATGAAGCTAAGAGAGCAGTATTTAATGCATGTTTTTAAGAACTAGCATCAACTATCTAGAGTTTACTTGGAAGGGGGATGTGCTGCAGGATAGTTCCTGTAGTTAAACAGAGACCAAAAAGAGAGAGAGAAAAAACCAAATGAGGGCATTAGCTTATAAAATTTATACCCACAATAAGATGACTATCAAAGTGCTCTACTACCCATAATTTGAAGGTTACTATAACGGTGTAATTGTCAAGAAACATCTACAAAATTGATTTATAAAATGATCTCACAAAATAAATAAGTATGTGAACAAGTGGGTCATATCAAATAAGCATCCATAGAACATCATAGATCAATTTCACAAACTCAATTGGAATTTTCATTTCTTGTGTGAATACGAATCAAACTCAAAAAGCAAATGCACAACTAAATGAAAAACATGAGTTATTGAATACGAATGTACATGACTTAGTAGAATAAAATAAAATGATAGTCATGGGAAGGGCTCAAGCAACGGGTTCGAGATGATGAACCTAATCAATGCTCTAGTGGAGATGAAGCATTAAGGGATGCCTTTAAAAAAAAAAAAAAAAAAAAAAAAAAAATCCATTTCAAATCCTTCCAGGAAGGTTCCACTTTGACTTTATATATAGAATATCCATTCATATTAGAATTAAGAATCATTCTCTCTCACGAGTCATCTGAGTTATCTGAATCTAGAACGCGGATCTAGGATATTCTTTTTTTTTTCCAAAACATAACAAAAGGTATCTGATCGGTGCAGATCTTTTTCGATGGCCATATTTGTCAACATTGTTTGATTGATGATCTAAAAAAGGCCCTCACATTTCCCAATACAAATCCAGGTTTAAACCTTTTTGGTTTTGTCATGTTCTTTTCTATAATTAAATAAGAGGAAGGAGAACAATAAGTAAGGGATGAGAATGATGATAAGAGACTTTGGTCTCGTTTGTAAATTTGTGGGGAAAAAGATCCTTTAAACCCGTCTTAATCATGAGATACCCAAGTATAATCAGAGGATAAGAAAGTAGCCGTTTGGTGGAATAATGGGAAATTTCCCCCATCAACTGAAGGATTATGAGGATCAATATGCCCTCACCTTTTTGATTTCTAATCATTTCGTGAGTCACTAATGGAAAAAGGTATTTTATTGTCTATGCGTTGTTTACGTTTGATTTGTTTTCACAAATAATCATATTATTTCTTAACTTTTTTAGCTTGCAAGGCCATTTCACCTAGTATCTTACAAGTGATTCGGTGCTACGCTTTTGGACATGCCTAGGTATTCTATACACATTCACAAGGATCACGAAAGACCCATCCCTAATCTCAAAGAGCAGCGGGGTTGATTGAAAGTTGACATCCGCATGAAAGAAACCATAGCTGTTTGGGCCAATATGGTCTAGATTTGGAAGTGGTCTAATAATAGATCCATCAGAATACTTTTCTCTGCACATCCTATTTTCTCGCTATCGATATGAACAGCTAGCTACTTGCTAAAAATCAAACTACCCACCATCCCCACAATGTGATATGTGGAAAATAAAAGATTTACACAGCCTATATGTCCTATATTAATGCGAAAATAATATTACCCATCTCGATGTCAGCATATGTAGAAAAAGGTTATACAGCATCGCGCCTAAAATCTTTCCGTAAAAAATTTACGATGATCTTCAGAATCGTTGTTTCTAAACATATAATTCTGGTAGGCGGTTCAGTTTTTAAAGAAGAACCAACAAATGACTAGGGAAAAGGAGGCGACGCAACTGCAAACTGCAAACTGCAAAGAATGATTTGCCACACGTGAGCAGGTCGTCAATCTGCATTCACAACTTTTTCTATTGGTGCTTCTGCTGACAACCTTCTTTTCGAACAATTCGAGATGTACTGAACTATTTAGCTATTTGGTAAGTAAAGTGACCAAGGGGAGAATAAATTTTCTATTTTTTAGTCGTAACATCAGGCATTTCGAATTTTGATTGAATTTTATGAAAGCCTGCAAATAGTTTCGTCCCTGGACATCAAAAGAGAGAGAGGCCGGAACCCAAATTGTCCTGACATTATGTATTAAGGTAGATGATTCATCGGAATTGACTTTTGCGACAAAATACATTAAGCCCTCAGCTACTGCAAAAGTATTAGAAGTGGCTCCTTTGGGCAAGTTCTTCAGTTTTTATTAGAGGAGACAAGTCTTACCGTAATTCCGAACAGGAAATTTCACAAATATAGAAGGAAACCAATAACTTTGCTTCACACAAAACAGAAAGTACACAAACTTTCTTGAAATTCAATTGACAACAAAGTCTAAAGACATAAAGATGCAATGCCTGAATTTAATCGTGATACGGATCTAGAAACTATAGCTAAAAAACACATTGGAATTAAATCAATGATGTGATTTTGGAAACTACAACTATAGTGCAAAAATTGAAAGTGAACACGTTTGTTTGTTGTGGTGCCTTGAGTAGTGGAACACATTTGTTTATAATGCTTACAAGTTACAACATAACTTGAGGGCAGTTCTTCTTCTGCAATTTTATCCATATTTTTATATCTCTAAACGATCTCATCTCCAAGTGTCTATTCCCTTTAACATTGCACATTGATCTTTCGTACTTGTTTGTTCCATATTTTCATCCTCGGTGGTATGATCAACCGGTCTTGGAAAGTCACGTCACCCTATTTTCAATTCCTGCACGTAAGAATAAATGTATGCATATAAATAAATATATATTTATAATTATTTTTTGTTTGTGTCAATCAGCACGAGGATTGACAGTTCAGTACAAGGAAAAGGACCATAACCCATTATGTGGACACGTAACAATCACCTGGATTCCAATTGGGGTTGAGGAAGACGACGAGATCCGATTATCATTACCCCCAAGAAACGAAAAATTTGATACTGCCGAATCCTGATACCATTAATTAATCACCCATGGATAAAGTTCCCTTCCTCATGCGGTCGATGTGACCCGAAAGGTCGAAAGCTACTCCATAGCCATGGCACTACTGGACTTCCCAGATTCCATTTTCAAGCGAAAATGGTGATTGGAGACTTCCATCTACTGTCTCGGGCAGAGACGGGAAAAAGCAGAAGCATCCAATGGCTGGGATTTCTCTTCCACGAGACATCGGCGAGGGCGCTCCTTCGACAGCAACGAATCTGACCTTTCGGAGAGAGTACAAGGATGTTACTTATCGAAAGGCCTCAGGGACCATTGGAAAAGTGTCCCCTTTTTCACCAGGGACATTTTTAAAAATTATGTCTCTGTCCACGGTAAAATACGGCTGAAACCAATGTTTCCAATGGTGGTAATTTGTCCTCCTTTCTACGGTGTCTTCACTTAGCCTGTTACTACTTGGTGATGATGGTTTTGTGTTTTGTAGTAATTTTGACGTGGTGTGCAGTAGATGGCTTTATCTTCCAATTGATGCTCTTTCTTCTACATGTTAATCCTTTTTTTAACTTATTTTTATAATGCGTCTATTGTAATATCAAGATAGTATTGGTATTTCCTATAATATCTACGAATTGACAATTTATTTCAAAAACCTTACTAAACAAAAGGAACCTTGTCCCACAAGAAAAACTATTATGCTCTAAACAAAAGTGACTTCTACCATTATTTTTAGATAGTTATTTAATCATAGACCTTTATATCAAAGACTAATCCTTTTTTTTAAATTAACAATTGTGAGTGAACAAATTCTATCGGTGGAGTTGCTTAGTTTCTTGGGAGGGACTTAGTGGTCTAATGAAAATATAATATTAAATTGTCTTAACAATTTCTTAACTTATTCAGTTTTCCAAATATAATATCAAAGATTTTTCCATTGTAGTGAAAGGAAGAAGTCCCACATCAGAGGGCTAGAGTTAAAGGAAGCGACTGATAATACTAGTTGGCCATTAACTTCATGACTTAAACTTTTTTGAGCGGGAGGTTAATCTATGTAAATCATCAATGGGCTCCACTTATGGGCTCTCTCTTGAATCTTCTCCTCATGAAGTTCTTGTCGTTACATGAGGCATGACTTGTGCAATCTTGGATGCTCTAATGATACGATCTTGCATTCGTTCTTCATTTCATGCGACACATAAGTTGGTCCATGAGAATAACTCAGATGAGTTCCGTCCCAGATATAATTCGTTGGGGTTATACATATGAATTATTGAATGAGACAGCAGAGAGAGATGAGTTGGTCAAAAGTAGTTTTGATCCCACGCCTAAAAAGAGGGGGGGGGGAGGTGGTTCGGTGGGTGTTTTGGGCCCCGGAACCAAAGTTAAACGGGGTAAACGGAAAAACCTCTTTGAGGTATGCAATGACGATAGCTACACCGTAATCGAGCACTTTGGTCTTAATTAATTCTAATAAACTTTTGGGTATGGATATGTTTATTTGTCCGGTAATTCTGGGAGCACAAAGATCGTTGTGGAAAAATTTATTAAAACAGTGCTACACGTGTGCACAATTCAGTTCTCTAAGATTAGGTAATTACATATTTCATGTAATTCTTTTGGTCGGGCATGACATTATAAGTTATGCTTGTCGACCTCTTTGATCACTTTTTAAGTTTTCCTCTGTTTCGATGGTTTGCTTAATACCGTGGCCCAAATGGAATTGGAGCAAAGTTGAAGCATGCTGGCCCAGATAGCCTCTAGTTGGCAAAGGGCAGTTGAGTTGTGGCCACTGACACTGGGCCGAAGCGGTTGGGCTGACGCCAAGCCTTGGCACGGATGCCGAGCCTGCATCAGAACATGTCTGAAAAAAAGTCAGTTGGGAGAGAGAGAGAGAGAGAGAGAGAGAGATAGAGAGAGAGAGGGAGAGGGGAGGGTCATCCACTCCGACCACCACTTCGTATCGCTTGAGGAGGATCATCCCACCGCGGCCGGAGATGGCGATGGCTCAATTGCTATTGTCAAGCGCGCACTCAAGATTACTAGAGTGAGAAAGAGAACCAAACAGTCGTTGAAGGTGGCTCCGGGTCCGACATGTCACCAACAACCACATCGCCGGTGATCGTCACTAGGGACCACCACCGACGGAGCCGCTGGTGGGATGATCTCGCACAATCCAGACTTGAAGTAGAAGTTTGTGCTGCAGATTTGGAATCTAAGCCTGCGACGACACTTTCATTTGTTTTTCTGAATATTCTTCGTTACAATTTTTGGAGGCTAAACAGTATTCTGGTATTTCGTTTCTTTTTTTCGTAGATTTATTAAACCTTTTAGATACTTTGGACAAAAAACATTTTAGCCTTCTCTTATTTTGGTTTTTTCGTGATGAATAAACTTTTTAGGTTGCCTTTAGGCTTTCTTGTTTGTATTACATGCTAGGATTAGGTTAATTTTTGTATTTGCTAGCTGCGCTTGGAATTAACTTATCATCACCTAGATTTAAAATTTTCATTTATTAGGCTAGTATATGTTTATTTTAATGCATAGTTCACAGGGCCTTATCTCGAGACTTTATAGTAAGGTCTTATACAGTTTTGTCTAAAAAGCCTCAGGTTATTTCCCGTTTTCTTTCTTTTACCATTTTTATTTATTTACTTTGTTACTGGCCATTTAATTTTATTGTTAGCATACTTATAGATAGTAACATAGATTTAAAGGCTTTTAGGAATTAAAAAATAAAAAGAGATTGCATGAAATATGTTTTACTAAAAGGGAAAAGGTACTAGCTATGGGAGTTAACCATGACTAGTGTCACCAAGTTTCCGAACCCCAAACTTTTGATTTGCAAAACTAAGGTGAGCTTCCATGTTATACTTGGCTCCTAAAGGGCTTGGAATAGGTTAGTAATGGCTCTAATTTAAAAAACCAATGAGTAATACATGAGAAATCAAGTGTAAGTCATTAGGCCTTGAGAGAGCCCATGTAAATGTAAACATCATCTAGAAAGAGGGTTATTTGTTCCAACCTGGCAATCCGTTGGACCCCTCAAGGTCTGTCTCAAGAGGGTCGTGACACAACATTTCCATAGTTATGGGGGAAAATACTAAGAATTGGAGAGCGGTTGGATTGGGTATAAGTTAGGTTCGAATATGGATTGCTAAAATTGTATTATATAAAAATAAAACAATATGAAGTAAATGAGTCAATTTTTGTCATATTTATTTTGACCCTTCCAATTTGACGATGCTTTCTCAACTTAAGTATTTTGATTAAAGGGGTCAAAAGTGACTTTCTTGCACACCCTCCTTTTTGGGCTTTTTCACTTTGGAACCCATTTTGACATATTTTGACATGATATTAACCCACTCCAATACATATGAGTTCAAATATGGGTTTGTGACCCATTTTTGACACCCCTACTTGCATGCTGCAATTAAGGAAGCCTTTTGGGTTTTGCTCAAGATGACTCTCCGATGCTGGGGTTGATTTAGGGCTATGGTAATGCTAGAATCGTCGTCGCTGGTTTGTGTCAAGTGAATGGCAACTGTGGGAGCACTCATTTTTTGTGCCGTTTACCGAGCTTTGGCTCCCAATTTGGAGAATATCCAATCAACTTCCAATGATGATGACTCTTCTCATGCTTGTCCTTCCCATAGTGGTCACATTTAGGTTTTCTTGACTGTGTATTTTCTACTCTTCCTGTAACGCCCGGAACCTCGAGCGTGCCAACATCCCACCATGGTCATGCAAATGCGACATTCCTAGGTAGTGTCGCCGACCCCATTCATTTATTATTGTGCAAGCGGAACGTATTATAAAACTCTTGACAATGAAATACGGGATAAAAAAGTAGGAAGCAAAACCACAACATAACACTTTCATAATTCAACAGAATTACAAACAAAGGTCTACGGCCAAAAGTCTACAAAAGACCGACTCTTAAAAAGGAACTGTCATACTACCTACAAGTCGGACACGTTCTCCAATCCTTATGATTTCACCTCTGCAACTCCTCAAGGCCAATCAAAGCTATCTAGCCGCTCCGTCCATCAAGGACTTGTAATCCCCAAACCAGGATGAGACAATATCTCGACAAGTTCAACCCCCTAAACCCCTATTAGAAGGAAAATACGCCCAAAGGTGGCCTAGCCACACAAAATTGAGGACTTACCTCACCTCGGTTCTTTCCTGCAGATTAGCACAGTTCATATCATTCAATCATATGTAGTAATAAGAACTTAAACAACCGGAACGCATTCACTTTCATATAACCAACCATCACGGGGGTCCTGATTATAAGACTAAATCATTATGACACGTCCCATTCCATGCCACATAATTCCGTTCCATAATCCGACACATCAACAACACTCAACATGCATTCCAATTGTTATTCATTGCCACACAATGGCATAGCTTCATTCCAATTGTTATTCACTGCCACACAATGGCATAGCTTACTCGCAGTTCGGCTATCTATTGGCATATAGCCAGGCATCGCCTCCCCCATGGAGCGCGGTTTCGTCAATACGTCGACGGCATTCCCGAAGGAGCATCGTCTCCCCCCTTGGAGCACGGCTTCGTCACTACGTCGACGGCATTCCCAAAGGAGTATTGATCCAGTCTGCCCAGCCTCTACTGTGACCGGCATCCACCGCGTGGGCATCCCATATAGAGGCAAGTCCGGCTCAATAGCCCAGGACGATTCCTCTTAGTTATCACACAGCCAAAGCATACTCGGCCCGAAACACTTTACATTTCACCCAATGCTTCCGTTAAAAATAGTGATCCCGACCATTTTTCTTCATATTAAAAATAGTCCAGAGATTAGTCGCGTGTGTGGGGACACGCTAATTTCAAATCGAAAAGCCAATATCTCACTTTTTTAAACCCCACTATTTAATATAATTATTAAATTCCAATTTTTTTGCATCGGAACCCGACACTTAGGTTTTTATAAATAAAATCTCTATTTACCACAATCAACACTCAATTTGCCACGTCCATTCATCAAATTCAAATTCTAAATGCACAGCAGTGATCAGCACGAAATTCTGAGAAAATAAGATTCCAAAATAATTTTCAGAATTTATTAAATAATTAAATTTATTCCGAAAATTAATTAAATAATAATATCCATATCTTTCACGATTCACACTCAATTTATAATATTCAATCATCAATTTCAAAATCTGACTACACAGCAGCTGACGGACCGTAAAATTCTGAGAATTTAGGATCCGACAAAATTTTTGGAATTTAATAAATAATTAAATTTATTCCGAAAATAATTAAATAATAATATTTTAATAATTTCGAATAATAATATATTATTTAATTATTTAATAATTTCGGAATATTTAAATAAATCAAAAGTATATTCATTTATGTCACATCAAAGCTTATATTAATTTAACCACTCACTTATCCTTAAATTAAACACAATTTAAGTTAATCAAACACCTTAATATAATCCACACTTAAATAAATTAAACTAACCACCTAATAACACTTAACATAAACTAAGCACCCCTAAAGCATAATTAACCCTCTAATCAAGGTTTAGTGAGCTAAACTCACCGGATTAGCGAATCGAGTGAACCAAAATGACGAGGACGACGCGAGGATCGACTTTCCTCAAGGCGGGCCGAGCATCCGGGCTCAGGAAGGCGGCCAAAACGGGCCAAGACTAAGCTGCCATACCCATTTTTTGCAGCTGTTGTCCTCTACTGGTTGAGGCCGAGAATGGGTGGATTCGGGGCTTGGATGAGATGGAGAAGGACCGGGGAAGGTTGAGGGGTCGAACCGGACCTAGGCGGGGCCCGAACGGTGGCTGGAGGTGGCCGAACGGCTCCGGCACGAGTTGATGCAGTAGCTACGGCACGAGCTGAGGCGGAGCGGAGAGGCGAGCGGACCGGCAAGCGGCGTGCGGGCGGTGCGGGGCAAACGCACGGCGGCGACGGCGATGGCGACAATGGCATGCGAGTGGGAGCAAATGGCCATGGTTGCTCTAGCTTCTTCTCTACATTTTTCTCATCTTCGCACAACAAAGATGGAGGAGAAACGAACGGAAGGGAGAGAGAGGAAGGAGAGAGAAGGAGAGGGACCACTTCCTTTTCTTTTTCTTCTTTTCTTTAATCCGACAAAATGGCACTCATGACATCATCCCAGTATCATTTTCCACTCATTCAAATCCTCCACAACTTCTCCATGGTTTGCACTTTCATTTTCTAATAGTCCAATTCTTATATATCCAATTTCTTCAATTTTCCATTCAATTCTTTTCTAATTGAGTCCAATTAAAATCCAAAAAAATTAATCTAATATTACCACATTTCAATTCACGTAATCACTAGACCATAGAACCAATTTGAGTCCCAAAAGCGCAACCAAAAGCAGGCCTACTAATTTCTCGAGCCAAATTAGCCATTCTTTGATTATTTTGCTAAAAACTCGGTTGCGTGAAAAATCTTCCGAAGATTAGTCAATGTTACTAAAATGGTTTGTGACACACCCAGATTTCCAGTTTCTGAATTCGATCTCAGTTCTACGATTAATTTCTCTTTGGCATAATACTAGCACGTCCTAATCTACCGGGTAGCTTTTAGAAATTTTCGTGCATTTGACCTGTTGTTGATCATCTCAAGCCACAATGTACATCTTTGAAACATTGACGACTTTCGGTTGTCGGAATAATCTCAAGGTTTCAAATACGAACACAGGTTACACAATCGACAGAAAAGTATGTCTAGTGCCGATCGACAATAATTGTGCAATCTGGTGGTATCACCCACACCTGATCACATGCCTCTGTCGAGTCGACCTATCTCTGATCTCTAATCGATTTTTAATTGTGTCGTAACGACCCTTACAGATTAGCTCGGTCAAAAGATCGTTTCCGGGTCAAATTCTCAAGTCTGATGCATTAGAATTTCTTAACGACTTCACCCGATAGACTAGTTTTTACATGAGTGGTCGACTTAAGGAAAAGAACTATATGCGTGCCAACGAAATGCTCGTCTCAAATTATTGAAAATAGAATTGGAAAATCGGGATGTCACACTTCCAACCAGAAAAAGGGCAAACTTAACCTTTTCTTCCCTTCCTCAGATAATTAATTGTTGCTGCTCCTCCTGTGTGATCATAAAATAAACTTTACCAAAGGACAGGAGTGGCTCAAGGTTGAGTATTTGCATTGAGGTCCAAATGAAGCTGGGGGATCTTCTCCACCTCCTTCTTTTTCGCATACTTCGTAGCTCCAACACATGGACATTATGGGACATCATTATAGTCATTGACTTTATCCCATAAAACCTTCAACTTAGCATAAGTTTCCACGATCAAGACCCCTCGTTGTTGTAGTGGCCCAATCTCGATTTTGATGTCGTGGATGCAAGGTCCATTCATTTGAGTGAATCTCCCCTTTGGCTCATCCCACATTGCCTTTCTACATATGCCAAGGTTCCCTGTAAACTCTTTTTGAGGAAATTGAAAATTCATGAAAGTTATCATGGAATTACAGACGTTGTAGGCATCAAATTCGAGTGCTGTTGGATTCAGTCTAGTGATCAGCCAATAAACTCATTTTTTTTTTCTCCTGCAATGTGTTTATCATCGCCTTCAACCATGATGTGTAGTTATCTCCGTCATCATGCGCTCCGAGATTACTGGGGAAATACGCTTCCGAGATTACTGGAAGTGTTGAGATAAGATGGTGAGGAAGGGTCCATCCATCTCATTCTCGATAATGCTTCCTTAGCCATATCATGAAGGACGGGGAACATGCCTGGTGTGTTTTAATCTATCTGCTATGATACCATGAGAGAATTCATAGATGGCTTCTATTACTTGTCATGTAGTTCAAAAATAAATACAAGATATTGCTCAATTAAAAGAAAAAAAGAGAGGAAAATCTACCAAAACTACCAGTTATCTAACTACTTATAAGAGACACAAAATGTCATGCTAACTAAATATAGAAAGTAGATCTTCCCAAAAAAAAAAAAAAAACCACTAAATCTACCTATTATCCCTAATAAATCACAAGAGATACACAAAATATCATGCAAACTGAAAAATAGGTGGTAGATCTTTCCCAATATAATCATGGAATAATGACATAAACGATTTTTAAACTTTGGCTTAATGTGCAACATAATCCTCAAATTTTAACTTATTAATTAATGTGGTCCATCAACATTTAATTTGTTCAAAATAGTCTCTAGAGTTTTCGTACATATTCAATGTGGTCCTTGAACTATGTGGAAATATACAATATAATCTTTCAATAATTCAAAATCAAGGACAACACGTGGGAACTAAAATGAACATGTACCAAAAATTTAGGGACTACATTGAATATATTAAAAGCTTATGGACCACATTATATATTGGGCTAAAGTTTATAAATTATATTTAATAAATTAAAAATTCAGGAATCATATTGAGTGAAAGTGCATCATTTTCCCTATAATCATATGAAACATGTGCTGTTAAATATGAAAAGGAGATCATATGGACCCTGAGTGTCCATGACTTATCAGAATAAAATATATGGAAGTCATGGGAAGGGCCAAGTAACGGATTCGAGTTGATGAACCTGATTATTGTCGATGAGGAGATGAAGCATCAATCGACGCAGTTAGATAGATAGCCGTTTGGGATCCTCCAGGAGCCATATATATAGAAAATCCACTCACACCAGTATGCAGAATAACTCTCTGATTACAAACCGGAGATCGGTTGGTTAGCCATGCATGTCAACGTCGACAATATACGAAAAGGGCCTCACAGTTGCCATTACAAAACCTGCTAGGTCTAAATCTTTATATATTTTTCTGATACGTTGATAAAGGAGGGAGAATGATAAAAAAAAAAAAAATGCTGATGATAATAATGATATGAGACATTGGTCGCATTTGTAAATTTGTGGCAAAATAATATTTAAACCAGTAACTTAATCGTGATTTACCATGTATAATAATAGGACAATGAAGTAGCTGTTGGTTGTAATGACAGGAAATTACCCCCATCAACGGACCGATTAGGCCCCCAAACCTTTGATTTTAAGCATTTCCGTAATCACTAACGGCCAAAGTGCGCAAACTTTTTCTCGTGCGATTTCTATGTTGAATAGTCAAACCATTTATTCTCTTATAGCTTGTAAAACCATTTCAGGTAGAACGTTAAGAGTGCTCCGGGACCACGCGTTTAAACGTGCCCAAGTGTTGTAGGCGTGTCGGCAAGGATCAACGATGAAGACTCGGTTCAAATCGTAAGTGGAGTAGGATCCGTCGAAAGTTCACAAGCCATTAAAAAAAACAAAAAAACCAAAGTTTTTTGGGCTCTAGACTTGCAATTGGGTTAATAATCGATTGATGGCAATTATAAGAGTCGATATGCTCATGTAACCGATTCATACATGTCACACGTTTCTCACCATTTCGGAGTCAGTGACATGCTAAAAATAAAATCACCCACCATCGCCTCGCTTTCAAATATGGGATGTGTGAAAAGAACTAATGTTCATCCTAGAGAAAACTACCCATCCCGACTGTGTTAGATGCAGGATCTAATAGCTTTCCATCAAAAAATTACAATGATCTTTAGAATCGCAGATTCTCTACATGGTTATAGCTTCTTTTTCGACAAGAAAGAACTAAGAAAGGGCCGACGAATGACAACTTACAGAAAGGAGGCCGGTGCAAACTGCGAAGATCATCTGCTCACGCGAGCAGCAGACGGCAAACGGCAAAAGAATAATTTGCTCCGGCGGGCACCTTGTTAATGTCCATAGACGACCTTTGTATTTGTGTTTCTTTGACTGACTTTCTTTTAGAATAATCCGAGATATCGAGTAAGAGAGATCAATGCTGACAGCCACCAAAGCAAGAAGGCAAGAAAGAAAACGTAAGAGAGAGGCCGTGATGTGAAAGGTCCTAAAATTGTTTATTTTACGTAGGTACCGCAACCGAGCGCATCGAACTTTCCAGGAAATATACACCACGACCAGCGACCATGCCGCACGAGCACGACTAACCTATAAATACGAACATCACATTTCTTCTCAACCCAGCAGGACCAGGCTTCATCTCTCTGTCTCTCTCTCTCTCTCTCTCTCTCTCTCTCTCTCTCTTTAGCACGGCAGAGGAAGCACGATGGGTTGCCTGCCGGAAACCATGAAAGAGAAGGAATCAGCGGCGAAGAGTCGGGGGGCGCCGCTTCCTCCACCCAGGCGTGGACGCATAAAACGTCTCGTGTTCGCCTGCTTGTTCCGATGCTTTAAAGCCCTCGTCACCAAAATCTGGGGCTTTCTTCTCGGCCGCGACGCCACCTGCGCTCCCACAACAAAGCAAAAGTCGGGTCTCTTATCATCGTTCGCTCGCTGGGGTTGCCGGAAGAAATCATCCTAGCCCGCTCGATAATGTCGATCGGTTGTCGTGTTCGGTCCTGAGTTTAGTAGTTCCGCGCAGGGAAATGGCTGCGTGTTCTATCGTCCGAGGTCGTGTCATATCGTCCAACGTCTTCTGCTGCTTTGTCTCCAATCTTTCAACGGCTCAGCCGGCCGTCGTTTCCAAAAATCTCGGCCACACGAGCGACCCAGTTCTAGAAAGTGACGTCATCCTACGTTTCGATTCTTGTACACGAGGGAAAGATAAATAATATATTTATTTTATTGAAGTCTTTTCTTCGGAGAAAATATTGGGTGTCCACGCGCACACCCTGGGCCCCACTCTTCTCTCTCTCTCTTCTTCCTCCGCCTCTCCATCGCCGGCCACCTCCTGATCGGCACCGTCTCGCCGTCGGTCGGGAGTTGACCTCCCTTCCCCACCTCAACCTCTCCCGCAACCGGCTCACCGGCCCCCTCTGTGTCATTTTCTTCGAGGCGCTCGGCGAGCTCCGAGTCTTCGACCTCGGCTTCGACCTCGGATTCAACGGGCTATCCGGCGAAATCCCCATCCTTCCCGGGGACAGCGCCGTCCAGAACACGGATTTTTCCAGCAACGCCTTCCGCGGCGTCATCCCCTTCGATCTTTCAGTCTGGGCGGAAGCTGATCAGCTTCAACGCCAGCACCAACCACCACGCAGGCGCAATCCCATCGGCGATCTGTGACGCCTCAAACCCCAATCAGTTCGGGCCTCGTCCGCTCGCTTGACTCGTCGGGAAACGACCTGAGCAGCGAGATACCGGCCAGGATAAGGAGTTGTTCGGACCTGGCGTTCTTCCGCGTGGGCTGCAATTCCCTCGTTAGGGAGCTCCCCGACGGGGATTTCGCCGGAGAGCCCGTTGAAGCCGAGGTCGAGGACTCGGAGCTCGCCGAGCGCCTCGAAGAAAACGACGGACAGGGGGCGGACTGCCCGTTGCGCGAGAGGTTGGGGTTGGTTGAATGAGGTCAACTTCCCGAGCGACGGCAAGACGGTGCCGATCGGGAGGTGGCCGGGGAGAGAGAGGCGGAGGTCGGAGAGATAGAGACAGAGAGAGAAGCAGGAGAGACAAAGGGTAAACAAAAAGAAAAAGGAGTGGGAAAAGCATATACCCGCGACAACAGATTAGTGGTTCTTACTTGGCAGTTCGCACAGCTCGAGGACCGATAGATATCTCCATATCAATATCATGTGTCAAAAGGTTGTAATTCGATCCACGTAATCTATATAACTTACACGAGAATTAGTGGCAATGAGCTTTGATGAGGAAATAAATGTCAATTTCTTCGACTGTCGAGGTCGAAGGTAGCATTCACAGTCGATGTAAATTTATCTTTCCACAAGCGACCTTCTACATCCTTGATTGGATGGTTAACGAGAAATTGATTATTTAATAAAACCCTTAATCAATGCTGGATTAAAATGCTCATTTGTTTTTTTTTTTCTTTTACATCGGTAGTGTATGCCCTAGTTTTCATAACATTATAAGTAAGCATATATAATACTAATCCATTCAAGACCACTCTGTCTCTATGTCGTGGTGGCACAAATTATACATGATTTTCCCCTGCCTATTAGTCACCGAGTCTTAAGTCATTCGGCTGTCCATGTGAAAATCACGGCAATAGAAAGAATTCTCACATTAAAATGTTTAGAGTTAAAAGGAGTAATTGATAATATCTAACTGGTCATTAGTTTTATGGCTTAAACTTTTGAGAGCAATCGATAATACAAAATTGGCATTAACTTCATGTCTTAAACTTTTGAGGGTCGGTCCAAAAAATTGTCGGTGGGCTCATATAATAGGCTTCTTCTTGGATTTTTGTGGAGGCACGACTCACACAACCCTGGATGCCTTAATAATACGACCTTACTTTCATCCTTCAGTTCATGCAAAACAGAAGTCAATCCATGAGAATCACTCGGATGATAATTCAATGGGATTATGTATGCACATGGATGAGAGAGAGTAGAGAGAGATGAGCTTATCAAAAGTAGTAGACGTCAGGTCAAAAGAGAGTCGCAAGGGTTTGGTGGAGGTTTTGGGCCCGGGAACGAAGGCATGGACAGACGAAGCTTCTGCGAAACGCGTATGGGGAAAACGGGGTTCCAATGCAAATGACGATGACCATGCCGTAATCGACAACTTTCCTCTAAATTAACTATAAATCAACTTCTGGGTTTGTTAATGCTTATGTGTCTGGTTAGTTAATCTCTAGTAAATCTTGGAGCATCTAAATTGTCGTTGAGAAATTTACTAAAATAGTGCCGCACGTGTACATAATTTAGCTTACTAAGATTTGGTAATTACATATTTGATTTCTTTCTTTTGGTCGTACATGGCATCATAAGTTAGTTTCCATCTCTTTTTTTAACTTTTGACTATTCCTCTAGTTCGTGGGTTTGCTCAATACTGTGGCCCAAACGGATTTGAGCACCCGTTGAAGTATGTATACAAAATATTATGCTAACTAAAAAGCAGAAAGCAGATACCCCCTAATATAATTATATGAACCATGTGTTGTTGAATATTGAAAGGAGATCATATGGACCCGGCATGTCCATGACATATATATAACTTCGTTTGGGATCCTCCTGGGAGCCGTATAGATAGAAAATCCACTCACTGTACAATCAAGAATTAATCTCTCACTACACCCAAGAGTAAAATTATGTTCAGACCCCACCATGACCAGTTATCTCAATCCAACAGATGGATTGAGAAGATCTCATTCTGATTCCTAATCATAGCAAAAAGTGCATTAGCTTCCACGTACTTGATTCGGAGATCGGTTCGTTGGCCACCCTTTTCGACGTCGTCTGATTGACAATAAAGGAAAAGTACCTGAAAGTTCCCATTTCAAACCCTGTTGTAAATCTTTCTGATATTTGATAGAGGAGGGAGAATGATTCAAAACTGTTAATGATGATGATATAAGACTTTGGCCCCATTTGTAAATTTGTGGGAAAAGACTATTTAATCCAGTACCTTCATCGTGAGATACCATGTATGATAATAGGACAAAAAGTAGCTGTTGGTTCCCATCTTCCCATCAACTGAAGGTTTAGGCCCCTAAACTTTTTGGTTTTAATCATTTTGCTAATTGATGATGGGAAATAGTACTTCATTTTCTACACACGAACTTCTTTCGACGTGATTCGTTTCTTATTTCGTAGCTTGCAAAACTGTTTCACAGCGTGTTAGAGTGCTTCGGATCCACACTTTTAAACATGCCCAAGTACTGTATGCGAATTACCAAGGATTACCGACCAAAAAAAAAAATGCCAAGGATCGACCGGAAGACTCGGTCCATACCTTAAGTGGAGTAGGATTATTCGAAAGTTTACGTGCCAAAAAAAAAAAAAACCTAAGTCATGTGGGCTGTAGACTTGCAATTTGGTTTAATAATCAATCGGCCACAGTACTGCGTAACTGTTTTTTTCTATATATCCCATGTTTTTCTTCGTTGAGAAGTTAGTTACTTACTAAAAATAAATTACTTATGCACCAAAAAGAAAAGTTACATATACCGTGTACCATATATCTAAAATACACCTACCTGTCTTGACTATATTAAATGTAGGATCTAATATTTTTCAATCAAAGAATTAGAGCGATCTTCAGAATCGTAGATTTTATATATGGCTATAGTTTCTTTCCAACAAAAAAGAAGTTAGAAAGAACCAAAAAATAACAACTCGCAAAAGGAGGCCGTTTCAAACTGAAAAGACCATTTGGTCACGTGAACAGCTAAGAAAGAACGAACGAATGACGACAAATTAGAAGAGTAGACTGGTCAAACCGCAAAAGGAATCATTTGCTCGCGCGAGCGGCTCCTTAATGTCCCTTGACAACCTCTTAATTGGTGTTTTGACCGACTTTCTTTTACAATAATCCAAGATATCTGTTAAAATATTTTAATATTAAATCACACATTCATATAATAGCTTTAAATTTTTTGAACCTTTAACAATAATTATACAAAATTTCACATAATATTGAAGTTAATTGACAGTAATTTTATAAAATTTTACAGTATATCAAAGTTGATCATTCACATTAAAAAGCATGGTTTAACAAAAAAAATATCGTGAAGTGTGAAATAAATGGGTGGGTTTTAAATGAAATTGCACACAAGAAAAAAAAAAAAAAACTCCCCCCATTTTGATTGCTGTCTTCCGAGTGAGAAAGCATTTTCATCATTTTACAAATATAGAAGAATGAACAAAAACCAATTCCATTATAAATCAATACGAATTGCCTTATTCAAGGCTCTCCAACTCGCTCATACATAGTTGGCTATGATCTTTGGCTCGCTCTTTCCTCTTCCGGTTCAATATATCTTATAGTAACGAGTAGATCAAGTTTTCCGATTGGGGTTGGGTCTTGCCTTGCCTTTCTCCATCCATTCATGCTGACGACTAACGAAGACACAAAAGAACAAAAAAATGCTACGTGGAATTGTACTAGCTTTTTTTATTTTACGTAGGCACCGGAACGAGCACATCGAAACTTCCAGGAAATATTCATCACGACCTGCGAACACGCCGCACGACTAACCTATAAATATGACCAGTCCACCACATCTCATACCCAAGCAAGACCAGCTCTCCCTCTCTCTCTGCCTCTCTCTCTCTCTCCTAAAATGCACCGCAAAGAAAGCGCGATGGATTACATGCAGGAAGAGAAGGAACCGGCAGTGAAGAGTCGAAAGGTGCCGCTTCTTCCTCCCCGGCGCGGTCGCATAAAGCGTCTCTTATTCGCCCGCCTGTTCCGAAGCTTTAGAGCCCTCATCGCTAAAACCTTGGGCTCTCTTCTCGGCCGCGACGCGACGCGCGCTCCCACGTCGAATCGAACGTCGACTCTCGTGTCTTCGCTTACTCGCTAGGTTTGCAAAAAGAAACCGCCCCTCGACCCGCTGCATGATGTCGATCGGTTGTGGCGTTCGGTTCCTGAGATCTGTGTTTGTGTTCTGCTTTCTCTAATAGTTCCGCACGGGAAAAATGGCTACGTGTTATTTCGTCTGATGTTATGTGATTTCGTCCGACATCTTCTGCTGCTTTGTCTTCAATCTTTTCACCGGCTCTGCCGGACGTCGTTGCCCAGAATTCTCGGCGACACGAGCGACTAGTTCTGGAAAGTGACGTCATCCTATGTCTCGATTCTTGTACATGAGGAAAACATAAATAATATATATTGAAGTCTTTTCTTCTTATAAAATATTGGGTTCCACGTGCACATCCTGGGCCCCACTCTTCTTTCTTTCTTCTTTTCTTTTTTGGTTCTGTTTTTCATCTTCTCCCGGCCACCTCCTGAACGGCACCGTCTCGCCGTCGCTCGGGAAGTTGACCTCCCTCAACCACCCTCGCCGCGCGCGATTCTTTCAATGAATAAGGCATCAATCTATTTACAAGCAGAGAAAGTCCTTCGAGCGACGTCGTGGCGCACGAGCCGCTGGGGAGCTCCCCAGCGAGGGAATAGCCCACGCGGAAGAACGCCAGGTCCGAGCAGCTCCCTCTCCCGGCCGGGGATCTCACCGCTCAGATCGTTGCCAGACGAGTCGAAAGAGCGGACAGGGTGGGAACTGATGGGGTTTGTGGCGTCACAGATCGGCAACGGGATTGGCCTGCGAGGTGGTTGTTGCCGGTGTTGAAGTGGGTCAGGTTCCACCCCATCTGGAAGATCCGCCGGGGGGCGGGGGGGGGGGGTGTGGAACCACGCCACGGTAGGCGTTGCTGGAAAATCCACGGCCTGGACGGCGCTGTCCCTCGGCAGGGAAGATCGGGAGACAGAGAGAGAAGCAGGAGAGACAAAGGGGGCCGGAAAAAAACAAAAAAAAGAAAAGGAATACAAAGCTTCTGTAGAGTGGGACAGGCATGTACACGTGGCGACAAATTAGTGGACTAATGTATGTCTGACTGGGCACTACTCGAGGACCGATGACTATCCTGTGTCAAAAGCTTGTAATTCGATCCACCTGTCTTTTTTTTATCCTTACGTGAGAATTGATGACAGTGAGCTTTGATGAGGAAATAAATGTCGATTTCTTCGATTGTCGAGGTCGAAGATGGCGCTCACCGTCGATGTGAAAAAATCTTTCCACGAGCGGCCTTGTACACCCTTTATTGGATGATTAACGAGAAATTGGTTAGTTAAATAATACTCTCAATCAATGGTGGATTAAACTGCTCCTATAATTTATTAATTTTTTACATCGGTAGTGTATGCTCTAATTTTTGTAACATTATGAGTGAGCATATATAACATTAATCCATTCAAGACCTCTCTCCCTCCGTCATGATGTCTCTATGTGGTTAGTGTTGCAAATTATACGTGTTTTTCTCTTTTATCTTGTCTATTAGTTACCAAATCTCAAGTATTTGGGTATCCGTATGAAAAGCTAACGATTTACCCATCATGTTACTAGAAAGAATTTTCACAATAAAATGTTTTAGAATTAAAAAGGAGTGATAGATACTATCTAGCTGGTCATTAGTTTTATGGTTTAAAGTTTTGAGGGAAGTTGATTAAATAGATTGTTAATGGGCTCAAATTATAGATTTCTTCTTGGATTTTTGTGGAGACATGACTTGCGCAACTCCGGATGCTTTAATATTATGAATTTACATCCATTCTTAATTTCACGCGACACAAAAGTTGATCCGTGAGAATGACTTAAATGATAATTTAAGGGTTATGTATGCACATGAATGAGACCGCAGAGACATGAGTTGATCCAAAAGTAGAAGACGCAATGTCAAAAGAGAGGTGCAGGTGTTTGGTTGGTGTTTTGGGCCCGGAACGAAGGCATGGACAGACGAAGCTTCTGGGAAACGGCGTATGGGGAAAATAGGGTTCCAATGCAAATGACGATGGCCATGCCGTAATCGAGCACTTTGGTAAAAATTAACCCTAATAAACTTTTGGGTTTGGATGATGCTTAGTAGTCCGATTAGTTAATTTCTGGTAATTCTCTGGGGGCATAACTTGTAGAAAGATTTACTAAAATAGTGACGCACGTGTACAAAATTTAGGTTACTAAGATATAGTAATTACATATATGATGTTTTTCTTTTGGTTGTGCATGGCATCATAAGGTAGTTTTTTTTTTTGGTAAAAGGTAATAGGTATATAGACTTAAGCACAAAAAGCTATACAGATGTACAGCAAAGGGAGGGGACCCGGCACCAGCTCACACTCAGAAGGACAACAAATCCAAACGAGTGGAAGGGGGCCGGGCCAAAGGGAAAAAAGGGGAGGGAAGAGCTGCAAGAGAGATACATTGCAGATAAAAGCAGCAGCAAAAGAAGGCCAAAACAGCGGCCAAGGGCAAAGAGCACACAACACTGTGGCCCGCACAAGGAAAAGACACAAAGAGGAGAAGAAGAATAGGAGAGATAGCAAGATGGGAACCCAACCCGCAACAGGATCAGGAGAGATCCATAAGAAGTATCAACCAGCAACAGCGAGATGGGCAACAATGTAGCAAAGGATAGGCATCATAAGGTAGTTTCCATCTCTTATTATGACTTTTGACTATTCCTCTAGTTCTATGGGTTTGCTTAGTACTGTGGCCCAAATGGATCTGAGCACCATTGAAGTATGTTGGCCCAAAATAGCCTCTAGTTAGCAAGAGGGCAATTTAAGTTGTGGCCTAGTTGCTACGACATAAGTCATGCAAGTGGTTGATTGCGTATATAATGTGATGATTGAATGGGTTGGGTATTTGATCTTTGGTGGTGAGGACGTGCAAATCTAGAAGGCAAGCTAACATTGGGCTGAAGCAGTTGGGCTGACCCCAAGCCCCGATATGAGTGCCGGACCTGCATGCTATAAACAGGAAAGTTTTATGGGTTTTACTCAGGAGGGCCCTATGACACGTAAGTTAATAAAGGAAACGTGTGGAGTAAAACAGTTGGAGAGAGCTGAAAGAGGCGGGAATTAGACATATCACGCCGTTGCCCCGCTATCTTCTATTCATAGGCCGCTCTAAACGTGACCCCCATGAAAGTCCCTTCGATGGGCCGCGCGACTAGGCCTCCCTCTCATTTTGTGCCATCTCGGTGTCATTTTAGATTTACGTACTTATCAAGCAAGAGAATACCGTTGGTGTGAAAAAATAAGACCACTGGGGCTTTTCGTGCAAAAAACGAACCAGCTTGGCAACTCTGAAAAGGGTTATTTGGTTGCTGTAGAATCGGAAATGCGAATCAGTGATCATCTTGCACGATCCCCCTGATGCACAGCGAAGGAAAAAAAGAGTTGAAGGACTACAAGTTGAGAAGGGAAGTTGAGGAAACTAAAGGAGTATATTCGAAAGGGAAACGAAACTAAAGGAGTAGTTTCCCCTTGCACAACGCCCTCCAATGATCGCTCGTATTTTTAGGTCACTGCATTAGTTGAATCGACAAGCAAACCAGCCAAGAGCGACCCCTTTTGTTTTCACCCTCCTTATCTTCTCTATTTCTGCTGCTAACCACAACATTACCAAAATGGCTAGAGATAAGTGACTTTTATTAGGGTGTGCAAAATGGACTACTTGAATTGGAAATCACCTAGATTAGACTGAACCAACCAATATGATCTAGTTCTCAGTTCCAAAATTGGAACTAGTGTTCAAGGGTCCGATCGTTACCAAATAAATATACTTTTTATTATGATTATTTTTTCAAAAAAATAGTAAAGTGCGAAGAACTAAACACTATCTCATCCAATGGCATTACGAGCTATAGCATAAATGACTTTTCACTCACTGTCACTTTCTATAATATCTTAAGATTTGTCTCTTTCTCTTGTTATGCACTAACACTCATCAATGGGGAAAAAAAAAGTCACCAATTCTATTGGACTAGACCAAGCTAGAAACCGATTACTCCTAACCGTTACCATTGATGGTGACAAACAACCGATTACCATTGATGGTGACAAACAACCGAACTCTCTACACTTTTGCCTAGGATAGGGCCAAATAAGTATTTGAATTTGATAAGTGATCATTAGTTTTCCTTGTTTGATGATATATGATTGAAAATGTTTTTTGATGTTTAAATCTCATTGGAAAATAATTTCAATCTCATGACTTTATTTAAAAAATCAAAAATATATATTTTTTATTTTAAAAAATTTTTAATTTTTCTTTTATCTTTTAGAAATTTGAATTTTGAAATTTGAATTTTTTTCCTTTTTAAAAAGGAAAGAAAAGAAAAAATAATAATAAATTCGAATTTTTTAAATATAAATAATTTAAAATTGATTTTAAAAAATATTTTATAAGAATAAAAGTTTCATTAACCTATGACCCTAAAACTACGAAAATATTTGAAAAAATGTTTTTGGTTCTTTCAAAGGGGAATTTTTTTCCTAGAATTTAAGCTTTAAAAGAAAACCTAGGTAAATTGTGGTTATGAGAGGTGATGAATCATTGTAATTATTCAATTAAGAATATAGGTGGAATTTGATGGACTTTGAAACCTATGATTAGTTAGGTTCCATGTTCCGGAGTATATATGGCAGGTTCTAGATTCCAAAAATTTGGCTATGGGTTCCAATAGGTAAGTTCCAAGTTTCGAGTAGATATTGGACTAATATTGTAATCACTCATTCCTAGTCATAGGTAGGATCTGATATTTTTTCGTAAAAGAATTAGAGTGATCTTCAGAATCGTAGAATCTATACATGGTCATAGTTTCTTTTCAACAAGAAAGAACTCAGAAAAAAGCAACAATTAAAAACCAAGAAAAGGAGACGGTGCAAATTGCCAAAGATCATTTGCTAGCGGGAGCAGCCAAGAAATAAGTAACTAATAAACAACCTGCAGAGAGTCATTTGCCACCCATGAGCAGCTCATTAATCTCCGTTGGCAGCACTTTTTACTTGTATTTCTATAGAGGAAAAGTACCAAAAAAGCCTTAAACTTATTATATTGATATCAATTCAATCATAAACCTTTTAATTGAACTAATTAATCTTAAGCATTTTCATTTTTTGCCAATTTAGTTCATCCAGCCAATTTAAGTTAGAATTACTAGCGTTGACTCTAGCTGATTAGACATAGCATAACCAACGCTAACATGAATATTATTTTTCAATTTTTAAATATTTTCCTGAATTTAAAAATTCTCATTTCAGTTGACGACCTTCTTTTAGAACAATTTGAGAGACATTGGACTAATTTACTTATTGGTAGGTAAAGCGACTTAGGGAGCATATAAATTTTCTTTTATAGTCTCAAAACGGGGGTTTTAGAATATGGGTCCGAATTTTGTGAAAACACGCGAATGGCCCTAACATTATATATTTACGTAGGTTTATAATATTCTGCATTTTCGATCTTTTCATATATATTACCTGCGCTGGTCTTCCGTTGACGTTGAAACATATGGAAGTACCGTGTCCATCCGAAGCATGATCCTTCGAGGAAGCCCCAACTCCAGAGACACATTTCAGTATTCACCCACCGAAGACTAACCCTATAAATATAAACACCAGATCTCTCCACCCAAGGAGCAAGGCAGCATGGGAAAGAACGCGGCAATGGCTTCCATGCCGGAAGCAATGGAAGAGAAGGGATTAGCAGCGATGAGGCGAGAGCTGCTTCTTCATCGTCATCCTCCCAGGCGCGGGCTTGTAAGGCGTCTCATATTTGCCTGCCTGCTCTGCAGCTGTAAAGCCCTTGTCGCTAAGATCTCCGGCCTTCTCCTTGGCCACAGGCTAACGTGGGCTCCCACACTGAATGAAGAGCCACCTCTCTTCTCTTCGCTTGCTCATTGGGGTTGCTGGAAGAGATCATCCTAGACCACTCGATAATGTTGATCCGTCGTGGCGTTCGATTCCTGCGTTCTGTGTTTGTGCTCTTTGTTTGTAGTAGTTTCACGCGGGAAAATGGCTGTGTGTTTTACGTCTGATGTTCTGTTACTTGTTTTCGATCTTTCACTATTTCAGTTAAACATGGTGTTCCAAAATTCTCGGTAGCATGGGCGACTGATTTTGGAAAGTGACGTCAGGTTCGGCTCATGAGCATGAGGAAAAGATCCATACAATATGCTTCTATTCTGTCTTAATAAAACATTGGGTGCTTGAATACTGGGACATATAGTTGTCCAGTGAATTGTCGCCACGTGTAAACACTGCAATTTCATCTCCCGTTAATCTCTCTCTTCGTCCTCCGCCTCTCCCTCCCCGGCCACCTCACTGCCTCGTGGTCGCTCGGGAAGTCGACCTCCCTCACCCACCGTCCTGCCGCGTGATTCTTCAATGAAGAAGACAACGGTCCAGTTAATTCCCAATAATGTTTAGCTATGGAGCCACTGAAATTGTTGGAAGTACAGATTAAGAACCCTGAGATTGCTCAAATTCCCAATCTCATGGCCAATGGGGCCGTCGATTGATTCACACGTAGAGAAAGTTCCTCGAGTGACATCGCAGTGTACAAGTCGTCAGGGAGCTTACCAGCAAGGGAAGTGCAGCCTGCGCGGAAGGACGCCAGGTCCGAGCAGCTCCCTATCCTGGCTGGGATCTCGCTGCTCAGTTTGTTGCCCGACAAGTCGAGCGAGCAGGCAAGGTGCGAACTGATGGGGTTTGTGGCATCACAGATCGGTGATGGGAATTGCGCCTGTGAGGTGGATGTTGCTGGCGAAGCACGTCCCCACCGCCCCCGCATTCCTCAAGAGCCCCCCACTGATCGCAGCTGCAATGTCCTGAGCCTCGTCCGTCTCTAGCACATCACCTCCCCTGTCGCCTCCAGAGCCCCATCAGCGGCTATGATTCATCAACTGACTTCTCTCTCTCTCACGCACGACGGCACTGACACAGCAATCGAGCACAAAGTCTACACTTGCATCGGTCTCTTGGGGAATCCTAGCAACATTTACCATGGCCGCACCATCTCTCTCAGCCTTGGCAACTTCTGAGCCTCAGTTCGAGATCATCCCTCTGACGAGTTCATCATCACACCTCACTCCGTCTACTTTAAATTTCTCAATCATCTAGTAAGGTCCACCTCAATGTGTGTGTGATTTGGATTTGGATTTGATTCTTCTGGAACAGCATCTATCGATGCCTAGAAGTTGTGTGGACACCATTTCTACTGAAAGCGTGTTATGAATCTAGTTGTTTTTTACTTTATCGCCATCTTGGTTTGTTTCAATTCTGTTGCTTGTGTTTGAGTTTTGGAAATGTGGTTGGAAGTTATGTTTTGCTGAGTTGAAAGTCAAGCCCTATCCTATACACAATCCTTACTTATACACTTGTAAGATGAGTGTAGGAAGTTCCATACCCGCAAGGTAAAGAGTTCTCTCGCGAAAGGTATGATAACCAAAATGATGAGAGGCAATTCATTTCTCTATCCCAAACACTATATATGATCCATTGCTTAACCCCTTTGAGCTCCATACACTTGTGAAGATTCTTTTCAAATTACCCCTATCAAGAACTACCTCACACGGGGCAAATGGGAGGTAAGATGGCATCATGAGGTGAGGAAAATGAATAGAAATTTTCTTGCTCTCACTTGTATTAATCTTCAAGTCGTGCTATTACGTTGAATTCATGTGATAATTTAAGTATCTTAGGATGACGAAGAGCATTTCTTTCACTATCCTATACACTTATAACCTTTGCATAGCCCACTTGAGCTTGTAATTTCATTTTTTTAAACTCAGTTGGTGATCATCCCCTACACTGGGGCAAGGCAAAAGGCAGATGAAGACTCTTGAAAGTTCGAGTGTCATTGTCTGACGCATGCATAGAAATCAAAATAGAACTAAGGGGCATGAAAAAGCCATGTGCCTGGTAAAAGCAAGGCCAATGCCCATGAAAAAAGTGAAGAAAAAATGAATAAGAACTGGGGGCATGAAAAAGTGGTATGCCTGGTAAAAGTAAGGCCAATGCCCATATATGAAAAAAGAAAGTCAAGATAGGTGACTGTCAATTTCAAGAATTGAATCTTGATAGAGCGATACTCAAAGAACTCAAAAGTTGAGTTTTTACAATCAATGGGGCATTTCATGAAGACAATCCCCGATGATGAAAAAGAAAACCGGTGGCAATGCCAAGATGATCACCAACTCTCACCATTCACACACATTTTGAGCTTAATGATCCTTTTATTTCTCAACCCATGAACTCAGCCTACGTTACGTCATTTACAAAGTCTCTTTAGATCATGGCACTTGAATTAACGTATGGATTCACATGTCATAAGCATCGCTCGAGGGAGTGCGAGCAAGATTATTTCTTTCTCATTTTGTAGGATTCTTGACTTGTAAACCTTGAGATGATTACAAAATTGTTCTTTCAATTGCCTTGACTCAAAGAATCCCTTTGTTAAGCCATTGACCAAGCCCACATTACAGTCCCTATTAAAGACCTCTCAGATTGGTAAGGTCGTACTACTTGCGAGAATACTTGGACCCTTGTTGGTATGATGATAGTGAGATGGAGTGATTCTCATAAAATAGCCTCTAAATGAGAGTGAGTGAAAGTCTTTTCTAACTAAAAGTCTCTCATTTAGTATTCTTAGAAAATTCATGTCATGAAAATTGTCTTGAATGATGATTCTCTCCAGTGGAAATTTGGGTGATGCAAAGGTCATGAACCCATATTGAATTAATAAAAAACTTCAATGAACTTTGAAATGTGCATTCTAGAGTAGCTTAAATTGTCTATGTCTTTAATGAATGCATATCAGATTTTGCTCTAAATCATGTCTGGTAGGTAATGTTTTCTCAAAGACCCAAGAACTCAGGTTCCTTTCAGAATGCCTCATGATGTTAGGAGATGAGAAACCTTCACAAACATTCAAGGTGCATCCTTGATGTTCCCAAATTTATTTCTACCAGGAGGTGAGAGGCCTCCACAGGATATCTAAATTCGAGAAGACATATCTCCAAGGATAAAAGATATCACCAGGTAAGTATATCTCTACCCATACTCTAAATACTTGTCATTGTGTAGTGAGCTGGGTTCAAAACGTCGTGAGACAGTTCGGTCCATATCCGGTGTGGGCGCTAGAGAATTGAGAGTTCTCTCTCAAGTGCATCGACACTTCACTGGTCAAGCTGTCCTTTATATTGACCTGGTGTACTTTCATAGCCCAGAGTCCATTTACATGGTGTGCTTTTGTAGCCCGTTGTCTCCTTTCATCGACCTGGCGTGCTCCCGTAGCCCAGTGTCCATTTTATCGACTCGGCGTGCTTTTATAGCCCGGTGTTAATTTATATTGACCTGGTGTGTTTTCGTAGCCCAGAGTCCCTTTCATTGACTTGGCGTGCTTTTGTAGCTCGATGTCCCTTATAATTGACCTGGCGTGCTTTTGTAGCCCAGAGTTCCTTTCATCGACTCGGCGTGCTTTTGTAGCCCGATGTCCCTTATAATTGACCTGGCGTGCTTTCGTAGCCTAGAGTCCCTTTTATCGAATCGGCGTGCTTTTATAGCCCAAAGTTCCTAACCTGGTGTGCTTTTGTAGCCCAGAGTCCTTTACACCGATACTCGATGGAGTTGTCCCCCAAATATTTTTCTCCAGATTCAATCTGATTAAGGCGACCGAAGAACGGTTCGGGTCCTGGTCCGATGATCTATGTTGCAACGCTGGGCGACCGAAGAATAGTTCGAGTCCTAGCCAAGCAAAATCTCCGTTTAGGCGACCGTAGAATGGTACGGGTCCTAGAAAAGCAATTTCCTCATAATGGTACGAGTCCTGAAAAATTAATTTTTCGTCAAGGTGACCGTAGGATGGTATGAGTTCTCGACAACACCTATTCCTTATTCAAGCGACCGTAGAATGGTACGGGTCCTGAAAAGTGAATCCCCGTTTAGGCAACCGTAGAATGGTACGGGTCTTAAACAACCAAACACTGCCATACTGGGCGACCGTAAAATGGTACGGGTCCTAGGAAACCAATCCATTTACAAAGTCATGTTACTATTCTGGGTGACGGTAGAATGGTACAGGTCCTGGACATGTAACACCAACTATCTTGAATTACTCTACCCTCATTGAAGGTAAGATATTCCAAGTAGGTTCCTTTGACATCTCAATATGGATCTTGATGTCTTAATTATTTTCATTTAAACATTTCACTTTGGATGTGAATGTTTTTAATATTTCTCATTATACTTTAGTATGGATCTAGGTATTTCGAGTTTAAAAATCTTGACATCTCAGTCTAGATCTGAATGTCTTAATTATTTTCGTTGAACATCTTACTCTAGATGTGAATGTTTTTTCGAGCTTTCTCGTTATACCGTAGTTTGGATATAGGTATTTCGAATTTAAAAGTCTGGACATCTCAGTCTAGACCTGGATGTCTCAATTCTTTTTGTTGAACATTTCACTTTGGATATGAATGTTCTTCATCTCAATTTATTACCTGTTAGACTCTTCAAGGAACCTGAGTAAGAGTTGGGTACTTGTGGAGTAAATGAGGATTTATCATGTACCTCAAGATGCTCTACCACACTGATTGGTAAGTAACTGCAGGTACGTTCTTTCCTTCCGCATCATGCATTTGCATTAGCATTTCCATGCATCATATAAATTGCATTTTAAAATGGAATTAATTTTCCAAAAAAAAAAAAATCATTCACTGCACGTGCATGGTCAAAATTTAGGTCTCAATTTGTCTTTAAAGGCAACCTCTACGAGCTCACATTCAAAAAGAGGTAGCTATTGACATCTAAATTTTGGTGATCTGGTCATTTATTTATTACATTAAAAAATTAGGGGTTAATTTTATCCCTGAAAAAAATAGTTAATTGCATAGCATATAATTTTAGGTGCATTTATTTTTAATTTGCATTTACATTGGGCCGGTGACGGATGGGTTCAAATCGATGCTTTAGAAACTTTAATTTGATGAGTCGGGCTAAGCCCATGAAGAGAGCAAATTGGCCCAAACCGGTATCCTTGGGGAGATTTTACAGATTTATCTTTGTGAGATTTCAATTCAAAAGCAAATATTGTGTTTGGAAAAGAAATTTTTTTGGATATGATTTTGGAAAATTAAAAACCCTAATTCGCGGCCTATAAATAGATTAATATGCATAGGGTTTTGGGAGGGCCACGGATATTGATACATACGGCCACATTGAGGGGCGGCAATTCAGAATCTCAGAAGGCAAACATACGTGAGAATCGAGACGAGAGAGAGAAAGCACGAAGGATGGTCTTCTTCTTCGGTGCTTGACCTACCTCAGCCATGTGATCATCCAATTTGCTTGCTCGCCACCACTCTATGAAGATACTGGATTCGTAAACATCCAGGCTTGTTGCACTTCTTCGTTCTTTGTTCCGAGTGCATCGAGCGACGCTGTCCCTTGGCCAAACACCGTGATGAATTGCTGTTTCGTTGATCTTTGTCCCATGATCCTGTTGTTCTGTGGCAAAAAATTACTCCACGTTGTCTTGGTTGTTGCAGGTATGATTCGTGAGTGACATGAGAAGAAACAAAGAGAGATCGTGGGTGCGAGCCAGAAGAAATAAATATTGCAATGCCCTCAAAGATTGAAGATGGTGATCCAGTGGCGTCGTTCATCAGAGTAGTTAGACAATTTAGTCAATCATCCACTCACGGTCAAATGCAGCGGAAGCAAAAATTCTTGAAAGCCACAAGTCAAAACAGACAAGGCGAGAGAGAGGGAGGCGGCAATTTACAAAGAGGAAATTTTCACTTCCCGCTGGTTTTTGCTCACACGTCCGGGACAACACTGCGTCCACCCCTTCATTGGCACCTGTCATGTTGTGCGCCTTGTCCCTGTAATTTTATTATTTTCTGCAGATTTTCCACACTAGCTTGGTTCTTCGTCTTCGACCACCATTGCTCCTCGGCATCCTAGCAAGTTCCGGAGCCCACCGCCGTTGACGTTCTAACCCGTTTCCATCGAGACCATGGAGCAATAAGCCATTGTTGATGCCACCATCATTTGTACGAATTTGGAAGCGTCACTTGCGTGACATCATGAATTAGGTAAGACTCTTGAATAATCTTATTTTCATATATGTCGCTGCCTAATTCGTAATATCGCAATATTTTTTGAATGTTTGATCGATATTGCTATATCCAAGAGATCTCTTGATCTCTCATGAATTAGGAAATTTTCCTAATTTCACAACGTGCATACGATTGATAGTCAAATTTCATGCTCGAAATACGACTCGCAATTGCACGGAAAAATCGCCAATCCGATCTCACGCTCGAGATACGATTCATGATTTTATTTGAAATTAGCCAATCCGATCTCATGCGCGAGATACGATTCATCAATTTATTTCCAAAACGGACATGGATGATATATTGCCCGATTTGTTGCCGTGCTATTCTTGATGTCTTATTTTGATTGCTCCCGTAAAAGAAAGGAAAAATCCGAAAAAATCAGAGTTAGATTAGGTTCATTTTAGAATATACATTGTTTTAGGGTTATTTTGCATGTTTAGAATAGGAAATTTATTTATTTTGAATTTTTGAAAAAATGAAAAAATCCAAAAAAATGCATTCGTTTAGGATGTTAGTTTTTTCTTTAATTTAAGTTGCATGTGGCAATTTTTAATTTCGAAATTAATAAAAAAAACAGCAAAAAAATGTCATGCATATGTCATGTAGAATTAGGGCATCTTTTGTATGTCATTACATATTAGGATAAGATGGCATGTTTTATTTTAAGTTTAGATTATTTTTTTAGATAGATTGCATCTTAGGTTAGAGACTGCTAAGTTAAGATAATATCTTGGTTTAAATTAGGTTTAGCCTAACCTAATCCTTAATATAAGTTAGATAGAATTTTAATCTAGCTAGTTAATTTTCGCATTTTTTTTAATTTCGAATTTCATGGAAAATACCAAAAATTGCCTTAGAATAAATCAATTTCATTCATTAGGAGAGATTGCATTTTATTTACGTCATATAGCTAGGTCATGTTACCAAGTCATGTCATGTCATTTCATGTTAAATTAGTAGCATGCATCGCATAAGGCATGATTCTCATTAAATAAGTGAAAACAAAAAAATTACGTGTTAATTAAAAATCATATCTAGGGTTGTTGATGTGAATTTTGATCTAACAACGCATATGCTTTCATTGCTATGAGGTAAGTTTTGCAATTTATTTATTGCTTTTATTGGATGTTAAGTTGATAGTTTGCACACTCGCATGATCGCCTCACATGTTAAGGAAACAGATTTAAAATTAATTCAAGCTGCATCAGCAAAAAAAAATTTTCAAAATAAAAGAGAAAGGTACCGAAAGGGTGTTAGAGAAATCTAGTGTAATCAAGTCCCCGAATTCATAAATCTCTGGTTCGTAGGAGTAAAGTAAAACTCCAATTACTTTACTTGGATTTCTAATCGACTCACCAAAAATAGATTAGTGGCGACTTCTAATTGAAAAATCAATTGCCTGTTAATAACTTGAACCTAAGTTATGAATTGGTATGGGCTTAGGAGAGCCCGAGTTAAGTCTAGACTTAACAATCCATTAGCCAAATCCCAGCAGCCACACCACTCGAAAATTTGGTCGCGATAGGTGTGATGATGAACTTGTTATAGGGACGCTATCGAATGAAGGCCCATAAATTGCCGAGGCTGAGAGATATGGTGCACGATAGATGTTGCTAGGCTTCCGCAAGAGACTGATGCTAGCGTAGACCTTATGCTCAATTGCCGTGTCAAAAACAGCCGGGGATTTAGCACCATTCATGGCACGTTGGTGTGATCGTCTGTGCATGAGAAAGAGAGAGAAGAGTCAGCTGATGAATCGTAGTCGCCAATGGAGTTCTGGAGGCAAAGGGGGCTCGGGACCTAGCAACTGTGACCAGCGCGATTCTTGGGGGATGTATCGTGCCAAAAAGCTCGAGACCCAGCAGTTGCGACTGGCGGGGGATCTTGGAGGACGCAGATGCGATAAGGACGTGCTGGAGAAATGGGAGAGAGAGAGTGTGTGTGTCCTGGTTGTTATTCTCTAAGAGACCAAGTGAAGAAGCCCTTGAAAATTGAAAAGATAAGAGATAGTTCTAAGCAGGAGATTAAGTGTAGGCATTTATTTTTACTTGTTCTCAAATCCTTTTTCATTATCACCGTAGTCAGCCAACCAGAGGAGAGAGAAAAGAAAGCCTCCAGTTTTAAATTTTTTATTTTCCATCTGATCCGTATTAAAGGACATGTATGCCTTTTGAGTAGAGCTGACTAAGCTCACATACGCCACATGGGCTGGTGACATGGTGGTAATAAATCACTAAATATTTTTTTATCACTTGGATGACTACTCAAGGCCTGTACGATTAGAGTGCAGTCAATGAGTTTTTTTTGTCTTAGACTCTGTTTATTTTGCGAAAAAATATTTTCCTCATTTTCTAACATTTAGTTCATTTAGGAAAGTAAGTTAATGGAAAATATTTTTCTAGTTAGCAGAAAATCTATGCTTAAATTTAGGAAAATGATTTCTTTTTTGAAAAGTTAGAAAACAATTTTTTTTTTAAAAAAATATATGAAATAGATATTATCGTTAAAACCCGAAACTTTACACTTAGATATGAAACCCCCATGTTAATTCTTTGCAATCAAGACCAAGTCTTTGATGCTTGGGCTCAAGTCCATCAACACTGGGCCCAAAGCCATCGTGCCCGTGCTTGATGCCCTTACACACAAGCCTGGGTTTATAAAGGCTGTGGTTAGGTCTATAAAGGGTTTAGTTGAGTCCCCAATGCTCGAGTTTGGTTCCTTGGTTAACGACATGTTCATTTTTATAAAAAATATTTTTAAAACATCAAAATTTTTATTATTTTTATTATTTTTATTATTTTCTTTCATTTTCCTTTTCTAAACCCGACAATCGGCATTAGGTGGGGACAAGCTCACCCAAGGCCGGTGTTGCTCGAGCTTCCTCGAGGTGCTTAGTATTTCGAGGGGCTTAGCAGTCAAGATGAATTGTAGAGCAATCAAGTGGACAACTTATCTTGAAAAAAACATGAATGAGTTATTGAGTCTTAAGTTATTCGGCTGTCCATACCAAAAGTTAATGATTTACCCATCACGGTAATAGAAAAAATTCTCATATTAAAATGTTTAGAATAATTTATCTCGTCAAATAATTTGAGTAGCCATTATTCTAAATTTAAACAAATTAAATATTCAAATGAGTTGAATATATTACTTGGATAACCATCATGTGAGGTTATTTTTGTCCACCGTTTAAACTTAAAAATTAACAAATTCCGCTAATTTGTATTAATAGAATTATAAAATTAGATATTTTCATATAGTCCATAGACTAAATTGAATATTTACAAAAAAAAAAGAAAAATTTACAAATTAAATAGTCAATGATAATATTTTATATTGGATTAAATTTCACAGATCAAGTTGATTCAAATACTCCGGGATGAAATTGCATATTTAGTCAAAATTTACTGACTATGTATGTTATTTTCTCATAATACAACTGCGTGTCTGAACCGTGTTAGATAGGATCTAATATTTTTGCATAAAAGAATGAGAGTCATCGTTAAAACCGGACTTCCCATGCATGGTTTCCGGTTTCTTCTGAACAAGAAAGAACTGAGAAAAGAAGCGACAATTAACAACTCGGAAAAAGGAGGCGGTTCAAACTGCAAATTGCAGATCATCTGCTCACGTGGGCGGCTAATAAATGACCCGCAAATGACGAACTCGGAGGAGGAGAACACAAACCGCAATGAATCATTCGCTTACGTAAGCAGCTCGTTAATGTCCATCACCAACCTTTTTTATTCATTTGGTGTTTCTTTCCGTCGTCGGCTTGATTAATTTAAAGTATCAGACGCCTCTAAACTTTCCTCGAAATGTAGGTTTTGACCAGCAAACATGCCGAACGACTGAACATATAAATATGATCACCCCATCTCCCCATCCAAGCAAAGACCGAGCCTCCCCCTCTCTCTCTCTCTCTCTCTCTCTCTCTAAAAAGCACGGGAAAGAGAGCGCATGATCTCCATGAAGGAAGCCATGAAAGAGAAGGAACCAGCAATGAAGAGTCAAGAGGTGCTTCTTCTTCCTCGCCGGCGCGGACGCATAAAGTGTCTCGTGTTCGCCTGCTTGTTCCGAAGCTTTGAAGCCCTCGTCGCTGAAATTCCGGGCTTTCTTCTGGGCCGCGACACGACGTGCGGTCCCACATCATCCTAGCCCGCCCGATAATGTCGATGTGCTGCTGCGTTCGTTCCGGAGTTTCTGTGTTTGTCTTCTGCTTTCGTAGTAGTCTCGTCCGATGTTCTGCCATCTCCTCCGACGTCTTCTTCATATTCATTTTTAATCTTTTCACTGCTTTTTAGTCGTACATCGCCTTCCAAAATTCTCGATGATGTGGCCGATTTGGGAAAGTGACGTCATCCTATGTTCGATAATTTACATTTTTATATTGGGCGCCAGGTAGGACAGACATTTGTCCACTAATTTGTTGCCACGTGGACATTCTGGGCCCCACTCTACAGAAACTTCGGATCCCTTTCTCTTTCCCTTGTATTTTTTAAATCTTCGCCCTTTAGGGCATGTTTGTTAACCATCCATATAGTATATGATTCTGATTTTTTTGTTCCCGAGAGCCGTTTGGGAACAAAATCGCGCTTGGTAAAATTTTGTTAACAAGAACAAATTTCTATTTTTTTTATTCTCGAAAGTAGATTTGGAATAGAATTAAGAATAAAAAAAAAAGTTGATTCTTACTCTTGAAAACAAATATAAGAATCAAGACCATATTTATGTTCTTTTCCCTTTTCTTCTTCTTCATCTACCGCCATCCCACAATTGTTGTTTGCCGCTGCCTATCGCTACCAGGTCGGGGGCTCACTAGGCTAGGGCAAGGTCGAGCCTCGACGGTGGCCAGGTGGGCCTTGCGTAGCCCCGGTGAGGCTTGCCTAGCCACCGATGAGGCTTGACCAATGAGGGCCGGCCTTGTTGAGGATTGGCGACGCTCCAGTGAGGTCACTGGCCCTCGTTTGGTTGATCGCTAGTCTGGCAACCGGCCACTTGAAGAAGAAGAACATGAGAGAGAAAGAAAAAAAGGAAAAAAAAAAAAAAAATTTATTTAAAAATTAAAAGAAAATGATTTGGAGTAAAAATTTTGAGCATGATACCAAATGCAATTTTATTCCAAAATTAGAAATTTTGGATTGTTACCAAACAACATAAAATGCTTAGAAATTGTTCTTGAGAACAAAATGAAAAATAATTATTTCTTATTAAAATTTGTTTCCGGGAACATAATTGTTATCAAATGTATCCTTTCTCTTGCTCAATCCTTCTCCACCTTTTGCTCCCGGTCCACCTCCTAGATAGCACCATCTTTGTATGTCCAATTTTTTTATTTAATTGTCGAGTTCAAAGGTAGCATTCACCGCTGATATAAAAATATCTTTCCACAAGCAGCCGTCTACACTCTTCATTGTATGCTCTAATTTTCATAACCTTATTAGCAAACACATGTACCGCTAATCCATTCAATACCTCTCTCCCTCTTTCATAGTGTTTATATCTGGCGGCGGAGCAAATTAAACGTGTTCTCTCTTTTCCCTTGTCTATTAGGGTTCGGAAGCGAGTCACTGAAATCGAAATCAAAATTCGAAAGAGGGGCGTGCGAACTTTATTTTGGAGCTTCATCCAAGTGGCCGAGTAAGGTTTTGAAAATTAACGACGTTTGCCAAACTACAAAATCCCTCTTGAACGAAAAAGTCAACACAAGCGTTGGCTTACGTAGGAGAGACCTTACATGATCTGTGTATCGAAGATTAATCCTTTCTATATTGTTGATCATGAGTGAGCAAAATTCTATAGGTGGAGGTGCATAGTTTTTTTTTTTTTTTTTTTTTTGTAGGGGCTCAGTGGTCAAGATGAATTGGTCTAGAGCTAAATTATAAGTTGGTTGTCGATCTCTTTTATGACTTTTGACTGTTCCTCTAACTCGATGGGTTTGGTCAATACTGTGGCCCAAATGGATGTGAGCACCACTGAAGTATGTTGGCCTATATAGCCTCGTTTCGGCAAAAGAGCAAGTACATTGTGGCCTTGTTGCTAGGACATAAGCCATGCAAGTAGGTTGATTTTGGGCCTAAAACCTGAGATCCACATCCATGATCGCCGATTGCAGAAATTGTTAGGCATTGATTGCAACGGCGATTTGAAAGAAAAAACATAAACTTCTGAACAGATTGCCTATATCATGCGATGGTTGAATGTGTGGAGTAATTGATTAGAGGTGGGGAGGACGTGCAATTCTAGAAGGCTGCTAACATTGGGCCAAAGCTGTTGGGCCGATCCCAAGGCCCGATGTGGGCGCCGGACCCGCACGCCACGGACAGGAAAGTTTTCTGGATTTTACTCCAGAGGACTCTTTGATATGTAAGTAAAGTAAAGAGTAAGGTAGAAAGAGAGAGCTAAAAGAGGTAGGAATGAGACATACCACAATGTTGTCCAGCCCTCCTCTATTCAAAGGCCGCTCTAAACGTGACCTCCAAGCGAGTCCCTTGGATGGGCCGCACAGCTAGACATCCCTCGGCTTGTGCCATCTCGGTGTCATTTGAGGTCTATGTATTTATCAAGTGAGAGAATACCATTCACACTACCAAATAAGACCCTTAGGTTTTTTTTTTTTTTTGGGTGCAAAAGACAAACCAGCTTGGCAACTCTGAAAGGGTTATTTGGTGTTGTAGAATTCATAATGTGAATCATTGATCATCTTGCACTATCCCCCTTATGCACAGCGAAGGTAAAAAGAGTTAAAAGACTAGAAGGTGAGAAGGGAAGTTGAGGAAACTACATGAGTAGATTCGATGAGGTAACAAAACCTTAAGGGGAAAAAGAGTAGATAGAAGACTTGCCTCTTGACCATCTTAGTTTTCAGCCTCCGATGACTGCTCATATTTTTTAGGTCACTACATTAGTCGAATCCACAAGTAAGCCAAAGTGGTCCGAGAGCCAAAGTGGTTCGAGCTAGAAGATATTATTTTGTTTTCGCCCTCCTTATCTTCTCTTTTTTTATGCTGCTGACCGCAACATTACCAAAGTGGTCCGAGCTAGAAGATCTTTTCTGTTGATGGTGACAAATAACCAAACTCTTTGCACTTCTGACTAGCAAATTGTAGGGCCAAATACTATTTCAAGTATATTATTATCGACCACCATCGCAAAATAGTATCCCCAATGGACCAAGGAGATCCTCTTGGATATTAAGACCTATTTCTAGAGATTTCCCTCGTCCCAATCTATGATGCTCTGATTTTTTATTTGGGTGATAAAGCAAGCAGCTTCTCTTTGCAAAAAATTTGACTTTAGTCATGAGGGAAATACCAAAGTGAATATTTACTAGATATGTACTTTAAAAAAGTTGATTTCTTCTTTTATTTGTAAGTAATAAGAAGGGATTTTTTTTATTGTTGAAGTCCATCATCGGGTGAAAATACTTTCAAGAAATTGTGGAAGTAATGCGATGACTACATACTATAATCTCAATGAATACAATGAAGCCACATATATGTTGCTTCATGTATTGTATTCCCAATTTAGATGACCTCATTTGGTTTCACTTTTAAGATCACGAGGATTCACTACGTGAATTTCCTTGAGTTTTGACAAAAGCACACCAACCACGTGATTTTTGAAAATTTATGCATTTTCTACGACCAAGTAATGTAAAAATTTGCAATTGAACATTTAGATTGAAGTTTACCTAGGTGGATGTAATATCGACATGTAGCAATTATAAAGTCTTATGAAGGTGCACCTATGTTATGTTTGTTCACTCGGTATATGGTATGATATCATATTATACTCACAACTGATATCATGTTATACTCACAACCATTAAAGGATAGATATGATATCAAATTGTATTACTAATGCAGGAGTATCCAATCCAAAAATTTAAGTTGATATAAGCCGTACAAACCACATAGACAAGCCCTTTCTCATGTGTAAGCTGGATTGAGAATGACAAGTGGAATTAACAAACGGGGGAGTCTTACACACGAAATAAACTAGGGGGCGAAACCTGATTTTGTTACTGTGTCAAAAGGTCAAACCCAAAGTCTATACCAATAGATGGAGAGAGACCCTATTAGTATAAAGTTTAGATAAACCCATAACCAAGAGATATGGGGTAAGTGTTTAGGAGAAGTTTCATGCATACGTTTGCTTTGATGAAATACGACCGGTGTCTCTTATATTTTAGATTGCCTCGAAACATTGCTTAAAAGGTAAAAGTTGAACCAAACCAAGAACTTCAATGGATTTGAGCAAGGAAGCTCAATCCCATGTCGAAGAGCTGAACTCAATGTTGAAGGTTCGACCGCTACGTTTCGCGAGACAAGAGGCATATTCTCCTCAAAATAGAGAGGGGGGGGGGCTGACTCTCTGGACATGTTGCGAGTTGAGAGGACCAGATTATCGTGCATTATCTCATATACGACATGATTTACAGCTTGTTTTTCCTAATTGGAAGATGGTTTATAACAAATGGCGTTTACATGAAATTCATAAAAGTTGCCAATTTGATTCCCTAAAGTTGCAAACGGTCATCTTGAAGTATTAATTTTTGTGTCCGATCCGTTAAACGTTATGAATAAACTGCATTCTTCCATCCCCAAACTCTTTTATTTAATCAAGCACCAAACTTCAGTCCTAGATTTTTTTTGAAAATGAAAAGATCATATGCCACAGAAATACTTTTGCGGTTCCTGCTTGCCAAGGCATTAAAGGGTCCAAAGGGAAGGTATTCAAGTTCAGATTTTGGTTACTACGCTGTCAACTGCCTAGAAAATTAAAACCTCATCTCAATTTTTCAAAAGACTTGTAAAGTCTTGAACTTATGTTCGGATACACCTGTCCATACTAGAACCTGGGTATATGTAGCTCAATATATCGTGTCAAAATATATTAATATCGATATGTAGACCTGTATATAAATCCTTTATAATCAATTTGAAACCCGAATACGTCTTAGCTTATAATAGGGTAGTCAACAGACAACTTTTTGCTGAAAAAGAAATGATCGAACGGGCCCATTTTAGTGTCCACCGCTCATCTGCGCTTGTCAATTATTATTCATCTTCCCTTAATAATATATATATATATATATATATATATATATATATATATATATATATATATATATATATATATATATTGCAGTCACGATCGTCGATTATTATAGTTAAAGCATCCATCGATTACAATTTGAATTTGCTAGAAAAGTGGTGCGTTTAACCGTCACTAGATCAGCTCATGGTAGATTAAACTCTGGTAATTTCTCTTGCGAAATCATCTCAAGTAGCGTAATAGAACTGCAGCTTTCGATAATATAGCGGAGGAAAAGATAGTTATTATCAAATGTCCCATAATCGAAGTGAGGCACCACTTTCTCCTGAAGCTTTTCCAATCATCATCACGGGCACACGTGCTAACCCTTTATAGCGGTCAAGTTTGCAATTTTCAATCTCAAATGAAAGGTGTCCAATCATGTCGAACCGAAACAGACATAAGGTTAAGTCTGCACGAGGATGGCCACTGGGTCATGTTGCAATTCCTTAGGACAAAGTTCTTTAACACAGATGTAGACCCCTTCCAAATCGTTCCTTATCAAGCATATCATGAACAAACGAATTCTTGATCATATCCCTACTCCTTGATTATGTGGGCCATTGCTCTTGTCCGCTTGCTCAACGGGGACCAAACTTTACACATTGTGACAAAAACAAAAAAAAAAAAAAAAAAAAGATCGGATGATTTTTGAAATATCTATTTCGCATTTTATGGATTGCTCATGAGCCATCAACATAGTATGATCTGCAAAAGTTAAGTCTCCCATGACTTTTGAATTGTGGGTACACGTAAACTTAGAAAAACCCCTTCATTTTTTACTTTCACTTTCTCTTCTTTTCCTTGCCCGTCGAGAAAGATGTTATACACTCCTGAAGCGTTTGTGCGATCTTAACCAGGCCTGCAAACAAAACAATACACACACGCACTAGAAAAAAAAACACCACTATATAATAATGTGGCAAGAAAGCTGAGAGAGTCCGGCACGTACACACAATGATATAACCGCCCAAATGATCCAAAATATGAGGGACTGGGGGGGATCTATACAGACGAGAGATGGGACAAAGTGATGACACATATAAGACAAACCATATGATGATCCACAGCATCCAAAGCCCATGCATGTCCAAAACTAATAAAAAAAAAGGAAGGAGAAAGCTGGCTAGCAAGAAGAACAACAAGGTGAACATTGCAAAGAGAGAGGGGAGAGAGAGAGAGAGAGAGAGAGAGAGAGAGAGAGAGATTTAGGCTTTGGGGGATAGGAACCAGTGGATGAAGCTTTGGAAGGTAGCGACGTCACTGCGATAGTGAGTCTGCGTGAACTCAAAGAGGTCGGACCATGTGAAGTCCGGGTACTTCCTTGGCACTTCCTTGTCGGTCCCAAGAAGATCTGGTGGGGGTCTCACAATCCGGTCCTCTCTCGGGCACACGAAGAACACCAGTGACTTCCTCTCCCTCTCCCTGTTCACCACCGCCCTGTGCAAGCAGCTCTTGTACATCCCATTCGTTAATGCCTGCATCTCAATACTTTCTCGATCAATTGCCATTAAAACAGCTATTGAGATGGCTTTCTAACTCTAACTCGACAAATATTGAAACCATGGATGATGTCCTAGGGTTTTGGATGAAATCTCAGAAGAAAACAATTCGCCCTCCTCTTGTCTCAGTAATGCTTTAGTTTCACTCTTACGGCTCCTCACGTATCACACTCTCATCTTGAACAAACCCTAAATTATTATGAAGATGGAGGCAATAAAACTAGTGGTCCCACGAGTGCCCACGTCGCCTTGCATGTTCATTGGCAAGCAGATACGGTCGAAGGACAAGTTGGCTGATGATTCAGCGGAACAGCTAAAATACAAGACGAAAAGTAGAGGTCGAGGTAACTACTGTTCCAACGATGACAAGTTAGTATTATCATTTCTAGCTACTCCGATTGTTATTGACCCAACGATGTATAACCACTTCCTCGGCCAATTTCATCCTGCCTGTTTTAGTTGTGGCGCGTCAAATCATTGTCAAGAATGATAGATTTTGCATTACTAGGACGAGAACCAATAAAAGTACAATTTTTAGTATCAAGAACGGACGAGAATAGCGCCACAAGTCGACTATATATGAACCGACCGGGGATGATTTATTTGACTGGACAGTATGGACTACTTTTAGTTAGAATTACTCGGATTGTGCAGGCCTTTTTTCCTGGCTTGCCGTGTATCTTTTTTCAACTTCTCTTTTCATGATAGGTTCACTTTAACATATTATAAAGAGCTAATTGATGAGCAACTTTTTCATCGTTCTATTTTGGACTCTTACGTACATCATCTATATTGCAAGTCCTAAAATTCGTCATATCCAAACTTTAGACATGTGACCTTTGAGGTTGTTAGAAAGTTAACCCCAAAGTTAAATTTTTAAATGAAAGTAAGTTACATTAATACAAATACTATTATAATCCCGTACCTAAGCATGTTTGGTATTTTATAACAACCGCTCTCACATGTATATCACAATAAATCCCTATAAACAACAGGAATGAAATTGCGGAAATGAGAATAGGATGAACGAGAGCCACACCCAAATACGTTGATATACAATTGGGCCAGGATGGATGTGGAAACAGGCTCACCTAATTCCAATTCAAGAACTTTTCAAGTTGGATTCTTTCATGTGAGTATGAGACTTATTACAATCCTGTATTTAAGTAATAAGTGATATTTTATGTCGGTCATTACTTTGCTCATTCTTACTATTCGAAAAACAACAGAAATTATGTTGCATGATCATTATATATTGGAAAAGAATCAGCGATGATGATGATATCGATGAGTGTATTTTGAAAAATCCTCCGACTCCTTGCAAAAATAACAGTAATTACTAGATTTATCAAAGTTTAGAACTTTCAAATGGAGTTGGGAAAAAGTTGTGGGAAAGTACCATGAAAGTGTCTCCAATGTTGATGACGAGTGCGTCTTGACGAGGCGTGATGGCTTGCCACTTGTTGCTGGCAAAGACTTGGAGGCCACCGACTTGGTCCTGGTGGAGGATGGTCAAGGATGTCGGGTCGGTGTGAGGACCCGTGCCCATCGTGAGCCCGTGGTTCAGGCACGGCGGGTACGAATTGCACCTCATTATTGAGCTCCCGTCCTCGAAGAAATCCCTGTAGTGCATGCGGTCGATCCCCAAGCTTATCGCCAGTAACTCCATGATCACCAGTGCTAGCTCCTTCATCGCTTCACAATACTTCTGGTACACCCATCTGATTAAGAACGCGTGCGTATTTAGGGTTGAGTGACAGTTGCTAATGAAGATGAAGATAAAGATGAAAATGAATGAGTTGCTTGTGTACGGAATTTTCTCCATTACCAGGGGACCTCACCAAAGTCACGTCCCGCGATCATCTAAGTAAGGTACCTGTTTATGAAAGGGCTTTGGCATCATAATTGTGAAGATGCCTCTAAATGGAAGTACTGCTTTTCACTGTCTATGTTTCCATGGAAAGTTAACCTATTTTAGCAAATCTATAATGATTAAGTTCAAGACTTTTCCATGCATGCATTGGTAGCGGTATATGAGGTCAGAACAGCGGGCGCCCCCCCACAAGAAAAAAAGAAAAAGCGGAAAAATGACTTTGAAGGAAGCATTGTTCTCTGATATAAAAGGGAAGAGATTAACCAGTAACTGAATGAAAATTTAAACCTTTAATTTGGCAAGATGTTAAATTTTGTAATTCTATGACCAACTCATCTATGTTTGCATATAGGGCGATCCACTTTCAACTTTATGTTTTCCTATTGACATGGAGAAAATTCAAGACTCATGCAAAGTATCTAAATCAGGTTAAATAAAAAAGCCTGGGATCAGCCCGAGGTATTTTTTTTAATTTTTTTTTATTTAAGGCTGTGGAGTTATTTATTTTCATATATATATATATATATATATATATATATATATATATATATATATATATATATATATATATAGATATAGATATAGATATAGATATAGACAACATTAATAACCACAAAAATTATCTTACCCTGTACGTTCAAAATCATCGCCCAAGACAGATTTGAAGTAATCAACCACCACAAGCTCAGAGCTCTCGTTCTTGCGAAACTCAAAAGAGAAAGTCTCCTTCCATGGCAACTTGGATGAGTACCTATCCGCATGAGCACCGGAGTAACCAAACACTCCACCGGGCCTCCTCTTCATGCCGAGCTTCTTGCTTATGGGGAGCTTGAAAATCGAGTCAATCTCATTGTGGGCGGCGCTTATGAGGCCTGGGTCGACTCCATGGTTGATGACTTGGAAAAAGCCATGGTTGGTGCAAGCAGTCCTGATGAGCTCAGCTGCTCGGGAAGTTGCTTCTTCATTGCCTTTTAGGAAGCCTGACAAGTCTATGAGTGGCTCTTTGAGGTCTTCTTGGGTGCGAACAAGATCTTTGTGTGGCCAAATGAACTCTTTTGGCAAGTTTGGTTGCTTTTGAAGCAAGGAGGAATCAAATACGAGGGTCTCCTTCCCATCCTTTAGCTCCATTGCAGGACATAAAACAAGGGTTGATGGGGAAGTTCTTGTGTCCAATAAGAAAGACATGTTTTCTTATGCTCTTTTGCTGCTGAAAAAGCTGGCTACTTATAGAGCAACCACAAGAAGGGGGCCACCGGTTCGGACAACGAGATAAGGAGAGATTATTGAGAATAATTTTTTTTCTCTTTTATTCAGACTCCGAAGTATCACCAAAGAAAAAGATAATTATATCTTAAATTATAATGCAAAAAAATCATATCACCCTCTACTTGAAAAAATTTTGTGCATTACGTCGGCTACCCTGCAATCCTTGGAGTCTTAAACAACGCAAGTGGCTTAGTGGTTTGTGTGCATCGGAGTGGATTTATTGAATGGAAAAGTGTAAATTACTCATACCGTGAAAAATTGATGAAAATGTTAGAATACTTAAATAATAAACCATACTTTATCTAACAGTTTAAATTTTTAGAACAGTCGACCGTGATCCATAAAATCTCACATGATATTAAAATTGAAAGTCTTTAATTTAAATCTTATCAAGCCTCATTTGCCTCTCCATTTGAGATAGATTTATTCAATTGCAAGGATGAAAATCTATTGACCTCAATTAACCGAATAAAATTACCTTCTTGTATTGATGATATATATATAAAAATTTACCTAACACTTGAAAAACTTGATTTGATACTTTAAAATCGTAATTCTAACTTTCGTAATGGAATGGATTTAGAGCCCATTTGGTTATCTGTGGCTGAAAGGTAAGCTGTGCTGTGAAGTACGTTGATGTGCTTGGTAATACGTATTTTAAAGTTACAACACTTTAAAATTGAGTAATCAATGAAAATCCCATTAAAGGTACAACACCCTTAATGATTGCTAAGCTGTTGTAGAAAGGTTGTATTAAATTGCCTCTTATTAGGCACACTAATGATGTAAAAAGAGTTTTATGCCATTATCATTAAAGAGGTGAGACGTATATATTTGATAGTTAATTACGCAACTAAATTTTCATATATCGATATCACATTTACAATAGTAATATGAATTATTTACACTGCAAGTATACCTAATAACATTCCTTTCCTTATGTGACAATCTACGGATTAATCATTCCCCATCCATCATGTTGTGTGCGAGACTAGTTAAACAATATCACTTATTTGCGATATCGCTGACTCAGATATGACATTCTTGTCATCTTATATTGACACGTTACTTCACTCGAACAAGCTGGAAGAAACGATTTGTCTTTGAGTAGTTGCGACATTGATAATTTGATGGTAACAATGTGGACATTTGGGGATGGAGGGGCCGAAATGTGATGTTTGGGAACAGTTCTGGGACCAAGACTAGAATTCACCTTTCTTTTCTAATTGAGTTATAATGGAACGACAGGCAAAATATATATTTCGATTGATCTAGGATTCGGTGCAATACTCAATAAGATCACAAACTGCGACCAAATATTTAAATAAAGTAGGACATAACCAACACTCGCAATTAATCCATTACATTTCTTAGCATACCAATTTGATAAATTGGTCTTAGACTACTGATAATTATTTCAATGAATCATTATCAACGACAGGGTTGAGAAAGGTTATTAAAGATTGGAGTAGAGAAAGGCCAAAAGCCACCCATTTTGTACCTAATTATCATTAACTCGTGCATATCTTATATGCCTAAAAAATCCATTAAAATGTAAGTTGTCATAAAACAGTCCATTGGAAAGGTTGAAGCAAAGGTTTGGAGAAGAGGGTTAAGGGCGAGCAGCAGCCACTAACCCAATCACTTTCTCACTAACAAACAACTAGACCACTTAATTTTTTAAATTAAATTGGAACATTGTATTCTGGTAGAATTATTAAAATATGACATGTACTAAGTGTTAGAGAGAAAATTACTTGATGGATCCTCATTGATTTCCCCCTTAGGTCATGATGGATCCTCAATGACTATATTAATCAAGCTAACGATGCAAAAACTATTACACGAGATTAGTTTAACAGATCACACGTCAAAGACTTGTTGGACAGTTGGATATGATTGGCTTGTTTAGATATGAGAATTTGATACGCCACTTTATGGATTCAGTGCATGAATCAATATTTGTTCTGGTAGGCTTTCGTACTCTTACCATACTTACAGACTCGTGGTTAAAAAAGTTGAAATTTCAAGGCTGGACGTGACTTTAACCATCTTTAATGCTCCATTCGTCCTATACGACGGTATATTGTCCTCTCTCTCTCTCTCTCTCTCACCTGAATAAAGTATCTGTCAAGGGTGCATGCGGGTGAAAAAGGACGTAAGACACGAGACAAAATACATGCATTCCAAGATCGTCATGGAGAGGCGTAGACAAATTTGGTTAATGAGAATCAATTTCCAAATTCCAACACTAGTCTTGTTCCACGAAGAAGACAAGAAATCATGTGACCCCGATCCCTTTCCTCACAGTTGTCCACCAGCCAAGCGCAGCCCCCCATGCCCATAGTCATTTGTTCTGTAATAAGATCATTTATCCTAGGGCTAGAAATATTAAGAAGAAAATAAGCTGATTTTACTACATGCGTGGCCATCTGTGTACTGTCGCGTTTTTCCAGCTAGGCCCGCGATGCAAGGAGAGGCTGGAAAAGCCCCGGCCCGCTCATCTTTGTGAAAATTTTCATGCACTATTTTGCTGTTATATGAACGGTCTTGAATGACAAGTTAGGTTCAATTCTAGGGTTTAGACTTATGACGACGACCACCCATCTGGTCAAATCTATTTTGCACATGGCCAGAGCCATTAGTCTCGCAGTAGAGTCGTCCATGAATCAAGCTGCAATCCTTTAAATAAATAGAGACAGCGTAAATAAATCATAGGAGTTAGCTTTAGCTTCTTTTTAAATAAGAACAATGCAGAAGAGGGAATTTTAAAATTTCTATATATTTCTTTAAACATATCAATTGATAGTATATGAGTTTATTTATAAGTTTTATTATATGACTATTTAAGGTAACAAGGTATTACCACGTCAATTATAATCCATCACGGTTATGCACAATTAAGAGAGAGATATGTACAATGATGTTGTAAATTAAGTTGGATTACAACCAATTGCAATGGAATCTACCTATCAGAATTGCGCAATTGTGGCCATATATTCTCTTTGCAGAAAAAAAAGTAAATAACACAGCAAATAAGAGGCAAGAAAAATGATACACTAGAATTTTTAAGTGGAAATCCAATGTGGGAAAAATCTATGGATGCTGATTCAGGAACAGCTCCATTATAATCAAGGACGTTGATTCAGGAGCAGCTTCACTATAATCAAAGGATTGCAATTAACACTCTAATGGTGTTTCTCTCACCATAGATTTTCACAACTATCACAAAACAAATTGTCAGTTGATGAATTCTTAAGATCTCTCTTGTTTATATACATTATTGAAAACTCTTGTAATCTCTCCAAAGTAATTCTTTGGTGCACATAGAAACCTCCACCTAAGCCCTTTTGTTTATAGTGTGTAGACCTCCACCTAAGTTAGGAATCCTCCCTAATTAATTGACAATCACCTCCCAATGAGAAATCTCCTAGATTAATTGGAATTTCTCTAATTCAGTAATCACCAAAATTGGTTCCATCTTGGTATTCTTCCTAAATATGACTCCTTATCTAGACTTCTTCCATTTCAATGTCCCACCATAATAAGACTCTTTCCTATTAGGTATTCTTGATGAGCAATCATCGGGATATTTCAAATTGACTCCCAAACATGTTGGGCTGCTCCCAAAAATCATGATGGATATGGAGAATCTAGGAAAACATACTGTTTATCTCTAACACTTTCTTAAGGGCAAATCATAGTGAAACTGCATTAAACTGTAAGTAGAGTTGAAAATACTATATCGAATGTTTCCAATCAAAAAGAGTAGGTTGGAGGAAGTAAGTGTGTTAATCCTGAGTCTTTAGGATTTTGGTTGGCTAGAGGTTGTAAAACTTCTCCCTCTTTGAGCAAAAATTCTCATATTTATGGGAAAAACCATCTTATCATATGTCTTTAAAGAGACTATATCATGGGAAAATTCAATGAAATAAATAGTGTAAATTACTCGTGGTATGCAAAGGCCAATAAGTTGCTAACATTGCGAGACTTACAGATTTTGACTTGAGCCATGCAAGTTCTCTTTTCTTTTTCTTTTTTAGTTATTTAAAGATTTTTCTCTCTATTGGCTCTTTGGCGTTTTATACCAACGAAATCCACCTAATAAAGATTTATGATCTGAATCATTTAACCATCTTGTTCAGGGATACGAGGCTCTATGGGCCCCTATGTGTATTGTAATTATTGGGAGAAGGCATCGTTGTCATGATCTCAGCTTCATTTATTATGAAAGCTATTGATGTCGGAAGTGAAAACAATAGAGGGATTAAGTGCTGACCACAAACGCCAGATGCTTAGACAAATCATACGCCACATGTCCACAGATTATATTCCCAGAATAGCGCGAGATCTTCACAACTTTCTGATGATTTTTTGTTGAGATGCCTAACTAAGCTTAGCTCTAGCTTGACATTTTGACCCAACAACTTATATGAGCTTGCGTTTTCTTTCTTCGGCTTTTGGATGTATACGACGAACCCGACAGGATCAAACATCGGGAAAACCAAAAACAAAATTACATAGTGAGAAGTGCGACTTTGGACTAGACTAGTGCAAACAGACGAAAGGCCTGATTCATTGGGACATGTTCCTTATTCGAGATCGATTCTAACAATATTTCCGCGATTTGTTTGGCCCTACACCTACTTGCGCTCAATGGCCTTGAAGAGTCCTAGCTAGCCAAAACCTCGCAACAGTGCATCTAGTTTAGTCAAATGCATCATTATCAATTATAAAAGACAATTTAATATAGAGGTTAATCAAACTTTTCACATGATTTTGACACTCGGCTATTGTGGATTTTGATGTATGTGTGGTTTTTGGTTAGATATGCTATGCATAAACGTTGCTATTTGGAAAAAAAAATTGTCCAAAAAGTCCCCTTCTTATTGCATTTTGATAAAATCAGTCTTCAACCTATTTTACTTTGGCCATATTCAGTCTTAAACATTTTAATTACGTCAATTGAATTATAAAAATTTTCATGTTTTATCAATTGAATCTATTTAGCCAATTTTAACCACAAAATACTAATGTGGCAGTCCAAGTGTTGATCATCCTACCTAGTATTCGGCACTAACGTAAACAATTTTCTTTTTAAAAAATTGAAATTTTTTCCATTTTCTGTTTTTTCTTTCCTTTTTGCTAATGGCCAGTCTTAGGCATGGCTTAAGAGGGCTGAAGAGGGCTTTCTCTTGTTGGGGTGAGATCGCTCTTGACGATTGATGGTCGGAGAGGGCTGGGCAAGGGTTGCAACTGCTGGGGTGACAACCACCAGTGGAGCTGACCCGCTTGGCAAGGGCGAGGGTCGATTGATACTAAAAAAATAAAATAATAATAAAGAAAAGATTAGAAAAGATAGAACGAAAAACCAAAAAAAATGAAAAATTATTTAAAAAAAAAAATCTATGTCAACACCAACTGTGCCACAAAGGACAATTAATGTCCAAGTCAACAATTTTAAGTAAAAAATGGCTTGGTCGACTTGATTAGGAAAATGTGAAAATATTTATGATTCAATAGGTGAATTGATAAATATGTCATAGATTTCTGACTTTTTAGACAATTTTCCTCTTGTAAATCTAATTTCATATGATTGTGTGTGTGTGAGGAAAGTGTTAGCCTTAATCTCAAGCAAATGTGAGTCCACCATTGTTGGCACTTTTAGTAAATTCTATGGCCATCTAGGGTAAAAGCTTCCCAACGAGACCAATTAATCAGAGATACTTGAGAGTATAGGAACTAGGAAAATAAAGCCCAAAGTAAACATCACACCTTTCGTGATACTTCTCTGTGACATAGAAGGGCCCCATTGCCTGCCGCCGCCACCTAAATCCGTGACCCCAAGAGAGAATTCTCAGGTTCAGGTAACGCCTCGCCGATCCTTGCTGTCCGATGTTATGCGCGCGCGCACGACATCATTGGACACGTTGGCGATGGTAAAGCACATCGGAGAAATTCACGCGGTCCTCGGTATTCGATCCATATGCGCCGCTCGTGGATCAGAAGCCCTCATGAGGCTTGATCGTAACCTTGGACATGTGTCGCGCACGTGAACGCGGCACAGCATGCGGGCCAGCGGGGCGTTTAATTGGGTGTCCGTCGCAATTGGGGTCCTGTTCTTGATTTGCACCTGCGAGAGATTGGTCGGGTCAACGTCAAGATCTTTGCATTAAATTGCATGAACAGGCGGAACTTGTCCAATCGGATTTTGAGTTGTCGCGCGATTATTAGGCTTGGCGTAGATAGCGGCAGATCTCGTACTACCCACGTGTTAAAGCCTTCTTTCTGGTGAGTTGGGAATTATTTAGCATTAGAAATGCAACTTACCCCGCTCCATCTCACGCGAGACAAATCTTCAAGGAGTAACAGGTTCATGAAATTTGTGGCTTACATGTATCACCTCGACTCTCGAGAGTCATGCTTGCTGCACCCCGTGGCCCATATACGACTTAGGTGTCAGAAATCGTTGGTATTCTTGATGCTGTGGTCTTCGACATGGGAGCCAGCTTGTCACATTTATGACTCGGGAAAAATAAAAAAGGCGTTGACATCACCATCCTTACGGGTTTCTACACCCTACGCCCATCTCCTGTTATCACTTATCAGTCATTGGTTTTGTGTCTTTTGCCTACATTTATGGCTAACAAGCCTGCGTGTGAGGAAACCACGAATACCCCAGCTAGGTGATACTAGAATTACGAAAGCATGATTTGCTTAGCGTGATTTACGCACCATGGATGATTGACACATCTGCCAGGGAGTTCTCACGGATGATGTTTTAATAGGTATTCTAACTATGGCAACAAAAAGACTTGCCACAAACGAGACTAAGTGGGATGGATCAGAAGGTTGATTAGGCCTGTTAGACAGAGTGATTTGAATAAAGCTATTGAACATGAAAGAACAATGAGAACCAAGTTAAGAAGATAAAGAATCCCTCAGGAAATCAGCAAAATCCTAATTATTAATTTCCCAAGAGTTAATAAGCCCAAAAGATTTTCTCAATGAGATTTTTTTCTGAATGGAGAAAGAGAGAGCTAAACTAGCGATGGACAAGACAAACACGGGCTTCCGCCTTTGTTGCAACATTCATGGTTATGATCTCCGAATACGTTGACTTGACTACCCTATGTTACATTTTTACATGCCAAGGTTTAAGCTCGAAAGCTCATGGAGGTTCCTTCAAAAGCCTAAATCACAAGGTAACAACTGGGGAAGTAGTCTTTTTTTTTTTTGTTAGGATTTCGTCTAATTTTTAAGCTCGGACAGCAAGTTAAATTGGATATTTGAAACTACAACTAGAAGTAATGGGTTGAAGAGTGTTCTCACATGCCCTCCAAACTATTACATTGCGAAAATGATGATAGGAATAGTAAGAGTGATTACGAAAATGAGACGGCAGACTACTACATAATTTATGGTCAAGCAGCATTGTTAAAACTTTATTATATCACCTAGTAAATTAATTTTCTGAATAAATTTGTCCATAAAATTGCCATTTTTCTAGAGAAGATTTACATAGACCCCTTTTGTTTTATAATGAGGAAGCCCATACCTTAGGTAGGTGAACCCATTTCTATGAGATGTCCTACTGACATCATGGTCTAATTAAGGGAAAAGTGTCAAAAAAGTCCTAAACATTTTGACTTTTTGCCGATTTAGTCCTAAACATTTTTTTTAGGTGTTGATTTAGTCTTAAACTTTTTTGTGCCAATTCAGTCATTTCCGGCCAATTTTAGTTGGATTTTTCTAATTGGATGCCAGCCAATTGATGTGGCCAGATCGATCGCGACGTGGATAATTTTTAATAATATTTTAATATTTTTGAATTTTGAATTTTTTTTTCTTTTTTTTTCTCCTCTTCTTCCTCCAACCGGTCATCGGACCTCGGTGACCGGCCAGAGGCGACGGCCGATGAGGTTGAGTGGCTATGAGGGCGAGCCTTGCCTGCTCGATGCAAGGCCGCCCTCGGGCCTAGGCGGCGAGGCTCACCCTCACCGGATCTAGTGAGAGTCGGGAAGGCGAGGTTGTTGGGTGGTGGTGGATGTTGCAACAACGAAGGATAGGTGGCGATAGAGGAGACAATGCTGCTGCGAGGGTTTCAACATCCAACTCTTGTGGAAGTATCGTCTCGGCGAGGGCGAGCCTGGCCAGCTTGACGCGAGGCCAGCTGGAGGCTACCTCCTTGCACCAAGCTGGTGAGGCTCGACCCTTGCCAAAGGCGGCGAGGGCGAGCCTCACCGCCCAAGCCTCAAGGGTGGCCACTAGCAAGGTGGCTGGCAAGGTCAACCTCACCAGTCGTCGCCTCACGGTTGCCGAGGTCCGGCGATTGATCGGCTAGGGGAAGAAGAGGAGAAGAAAAAAAGAAAAAAGAAAAAAAATTAAAATTAAAATTAAAAAAAGAAAAATAATAAAAATAATAAAATATTATTAAAAGTTGTCAACATTAGCGCCGATCAAGCCACATCAGCCGACCGGCGTCCAATTAACAAAATCCGGCCAAAATTGGCCGGAAATGACTAAATTAGCACAACGTAAAAATATTTAGGACTAAATCAGCACTACAAAAAATGTTTAGGACTAAATTGGCACAAAGACAAAATGTTTAGGACTTTTTTGGCACTTTTCCCATCTAATTAATATGCGAGTCAAAGGCTGGGAAAGTAGCTCGAACATGGAACTGTTTTCACTTGGTGGTGTGGCTTATGGGATCTGTGTGCTGTACATCTCTAATATAACAACGTAAGTTCGTTATTTAACCACTAAGCCAGTCCCGTGAGGTTTTCAATACACATTAGCTAATTTAATAAAATAAAAGTCTTGGCAATGTAAGTCAGAGATGTGTAAACTGGAGCTCACATAGAGAAAAGATAAACTTCAACAAGCAAAGTGATTTCTTAATACATAGAGTAACTCATATGCATTATGCAAGGTCTATACATCTCTCTCTCTCTTTTTCTCTCTTTTTGGTGAGAAAGAAGAAGACATATCCACACATGGCAAGGTATGCCCGACTTGCCAGCTTTCATTGCCAGCCAAATGAAATGGCATGTTCAATTTCAATGACGCAAATAAATTTTAGCTGTCATAGTTTGAGCTTATAGGACATGCATTTTCTGGGGTATTTAGAAGATAAATTCACATCTTCAATTCCCTCCTGCAAATGTCGCCATAATGATCCAACCGATTAGTTTGAGGGAATCAATTTCTCAACGAAACATGTAACCATAATTAAGAAAGTAAACATTTATTTTGAGAAGAAATTACTCTAATTGTTTTTCCTCACTGCAGCAATTTGGGGAGATTTGGACCTACCCATATTTAGGTAGGCTTTTCATTAAATCCTTTATCATGTGGCAATATGTGCCAAGCGGCTATCTACAAGAAATAAAGAAGAAAACGCTTTCTCTATCTTCAATTATTATGTGTACATGTCTCTCCATAATTCAAATTGTAGGGTATGTTTGGATGATATTTGACTTCTTAGCGACTAACCTTCGACTTTTATTTATTATCCAACAACGAATATAAAAAAAAAAAAAAAAAATCTATTGATGAAAACAAATGGGTCATTCCAAATCATTTGATTTTTTTTTTCAAATTTAAATTTAAAATATTTATGTTTATGTTTAGATGTCGATTAACAGCTTTTACTTTGAATAAAATAAAGGCCTAACAAGTTGTTAGTACAATTTTAGACCAAGTTATTATTATTATTATTATTATTATTATTATTATTATTATTATTATTATTATTATTTTATGTTTCCCCAGACAAATATCAATGTATTATGGCCCAATGAATCGACATGACCCCAAGATTTTCTGAATGAAGACCGTGACCGATTCATGAATGAGCGACCTTTAGCCTATCTCCCAAAGACCTCTAAGATTATTATGAGTCGAGTGGGAAAACGAGCACATGTTGACTTTGGAAGGCTGCACTAATTAGGGAATACTAAATTGAGCACGTCTTGACTTTGGAAGACCACACGGTTAGGGAATACTAAATTGATCAACTTGTGACAACATGATGCTTTTAGTTGATTGTTAGGCCTTTAGGTTAAATTTTGATTTGCTAAAAACTCTAAACTAAATTTGCAATGAAAAGGAAAAGCTAATTGCTTGAATGATATTAGTCAGAACGCATTACTTCAAGTCATGCCAATTTTATGGATACATATTCCTTATCAGAACTTGGACATTTATGTGAATTCATTGAGGTGAAACCATCATCTACGAATTATTCTTAGATAGATACATAGATTGTTCTAGTAATGAAGCTAAGATCTGCCGCTTAAGTGTGGCGCAGAAGGAAGGGACTCGATGCAAGTTTTTCGTTAAGATTTTCTGTGGCCGTGGTCGCAGCTTTCCTGTAAATACGGATTCTTTACGATTGGTTGTGAGCTGCTGACTTGACACGTGGGTGCTGTCCACTGCCGAGTTATTCTTCCATGCATATAATGTGAGGTCGAAAGTATTATGGGCTGTCGGATCGTTTGGGTCCATGAAATCCAACGGATCGGTCCAGGACGGCTGGGCTTACTCGAGGTTGGCCGACGGCTGCCATGGCATACACGGTACCTACCATTCAAGAGGGTATCATGTGCATGGGATACATCATGCAGGAGCAAAATGTGAGGAATCAAGTCCATTCTAATTAAGAATTTTATAAGGTTAAACACATGACGATCTGGTCAATTGGTTATACCATGTAACATGTATAATCGATAAATTATATGTTTCGGTTAAGCGTTTCGGAAGCAAATTAGAAAGGCAATATTTAAAAAGGAAAAAAAAAAACAAATCAACTTTCACAACAGAAAAATCTGATTTGCAATTAATTTTTCACTGAACATTAATTTATATGTTCATCTTTGGTCATCAATCTGAAAAGAAAATATTGGACGATACATATCTATGTATCTACATTAAATAAAAATATAATTATTAAACCATTAATTAATAACATCACGTGGGCCACAATTATTCTTACAAAGGGATCCTTGGAGATGAGTATTGCGGTGTGGACATAATGGACCCTTGGATGCTCCATTGCACATTTTAGCTGGGCTACGCTTGCATAAGTGGCGATCACTTGGTCGCAGGGTTGAGGCAAAGTCTGATTTACATCAAGCTGGTATCGGAGGTCGATTCATGGTCTAATTGAGCTGAAATTTTGTCAGCATGTTTGTGGTGCATTCTTCTCGAATCTGAAAGGTTTGATTTTCGTTTGAAACCTATTTTTTTCACAAGCAAGTGCAGGGCATATAAACAGAGTTGTAAGTGACAAGAACAATCTGGAAGTAATGAAAGAAGTTGAGCTTTGAAGTTAACGGCTAGTGACGATTCTTCGATTGAATAAATCAAAGAGGAAAGAGAAGCCCATTTGAACAAAAAAAAAAAAACAAAAAAGGGCGAAGAAGCTTGGAAGACACTGGGAGGGGTTGGACTTCAGTTTTAAAGTTCACATTCAAACCAACACAAATGATTTGAGATCAATTACGTGGAACTAGAGGATGACCACCTTCAATTAGTGATTAGGAAGCAATAAACAGCCTATCCAAGCCGCAAGCAAAATCAAATCAAGTAATGAGCAGAGTTAAAAGCAGTGTCTAAGGATTTAGGTAAAATTCACCCAGGATGAGCTAATCTTCACTCATTCTCTACACCCTATGTCTAGTCAATTACTTCCAAAAGCAAAAACAAAGGAAAAATATTCATACATGGTGAGTGCTTGAATGAATGATTCTCCTCAAAATTCCTCTTCAGCGAGACATGCATTTGATATGTATTTAATCATAAAAAGTGTCGAATTTCGCATGATCTGCGATCATATCTTGTCTAGCCCATTTTTGTTTTTGCAAAATCCAGAAAATCTGCTCACACCGTCACGGCTCCCGAACAATGTTGGGTTCCATCGTATCAAGACAAACAGTAAACTTGCTACTAATCTTGCACACAGAAGAGAGAGAGAGAGAGAGAGAGAGAGAGGGGGGACTGACGCTGAGGGCAGCTTGGCCATTGCCGGCGTCGATGTCCCGGGCGAGGGAGTGACGAGGAATGCGAGAAGCGAGCATGGAGTACCAGTGTGCTGAGTATGTCGGACGAGCGTCCATACATCTCCGCTTGCTTGTCGAACAGACCCCACATCTCCTCTCTACCCTCCCGATCTGCCTCTGCTCGCGTCGCCCTTGCCTTGGGTCTTGGTTTCTGCTCTGTTCATTGCACTCCCTAATATTTAACTCTAGACTTGCCCAATATTTGAAAAAAAAAAAAAAGTTGGGAAATATTAACAAATGATGCGATTTCCTAATCATCATTTCCTCTATATTTTAATTGCAATTTTTAATCAAAGGAATATAGTGTATATCCATTTATTATACTTTTAGTTTATTGGGGAATACTACCCAAAAAAAAAAAATCCTAAACATATTATACGAACACCAATTTAGTCTTAAATTATAAATCTTTTGACAATTTACCGATATAATCCTTTCAATCAATGTTGACCAAAAATCGAAGACAGATACCATCCATTTTACAATTATTTTTAATTTTTCTTCTTTTTTTTCCATTGTGGTACGTGAGGACAAGGCTTGAAGCCTTCACCAGACCTTGCCTTGCTTGTGATTGGCAAGGGCTTGTGACCCTTGCTAGTAGCTGACCATACCAAGTAGAACGATGTCTGTTTTAATGGTTCCCAGCTAAAATTAGCCAAAAAGTCTATATTGACAAATTGTTGAAATATATATAATTAAATTGGTCAAATTGAAAGGTTCAAAACTATATTGACATTTATATAATAGATTTATGATTTATATTTGCATTTCCAAAAAAAGACTAAATGGAAGCTTCGATCTCAAACTTTTATGAAAGAATTCCCTAAACACTCGTGCCTACATTTCTGCTGTTAATATAGCAAATCCACCGGCTAACTATTGATAACTTCCCAATTTGAGTTCAATATAATCAGCGAGCATTCTATATAGAGCACTCATCTTTCCATTATAATAACAATTTATGTTTATATTCTCAAAACGATCATATCTTTACACATGATTTTTCTTCCATATCGTAGGTTTGTCCATCAAGCCAAGGACTGTACATTTTGACAAAAAATGAACACAATAAAAGACATAAAGTTAACGTAAAGATCTTTTATATGTATTGGCCGCAAATTGAATACGGCCGCCTATAAGATGACAACAAATCATTATGTGGATCTCATCTTCGTTTATATGAAAGTTATTGATATAGGAAATGAAAACTCTAGACGGATTAAGCGATAGCTTACACGTCGACCCAGCAACTCATTTGATCTCATTATTTTTCTTCGGCTTTTGGATGTACACGACGAACGCGACAGGATCAAACGCCACAAAAGACAGAATTACATGGTAGGAAGTGCGACTTTGGGCTAGACAAATGCAAACAGACCAAGTGCAATATTTGTTGGGACATCTTCCTCATTCGAGATCAATCTTGACAATAATTCCGAGATTTGTTTGGCTCATTGGACTTGAGGAGTCCTAGCTAGCCAAAACCTAGCAAGAGTGCATCTGATTTAATCTAGTGCATCGTTATCAATTTTGATAGTCAATTTAATATAGAGGTTACTCTTAACTTTGCATGATTTTGACAACAAACTAATGCAGATTTTGGTGTGCGTGTAAGATATTTGGTCAGATTCATTTTTCATGGTCTTTGCTCTCAATGTTATTCTATTCTTATTCAGTTGAGTAAATCCATTTCCATATGATAATGTGCGTACGCGAGAAATGTGTTGACGTTAATCTCAAGGAATGTCATTCCATGATGTTTTAGTTTCATCACTAAAATTTTTATGGGGCCGTTTTGTTGGCTAATCTAGCAAACTCCATGGCAATCTAGTGCAAAACTTTTTTTGAAGAGACAATCAGAAGGATTTTTTTTTCCAAGGTCTGAAAACGTAAATGCCATTCCCTTAGAAGTATTTAGTGAATACAAGTTTAAAACTTCAGAGCAAATCAAGTTCCAAGGGGCTTGAGGTGGATAAATAGTCCAATTACTAGGACTTTTCTTTCATTAGGTTTTGGCGACCTAGTCGACTATTTTGTTGGACTCCCTGCTGCATAGGCTAACTTAAGGCCTGAAAAACTCAACATCATATAATATTCTCTCCCAATTAGTGCATCCATTGTACTTCCTAGTTCAGTTGATTTGTGCTTGATAAGGCCCTTATTAGATCTACATTGTCAGACTCAAGACTTAAACGAAGCTTCAGTTCATGCGGAAAGCGAGAGGAAGATTTGGATTTCCACCATAACTATGCACTCCACCTGTGCGGCTGAGCTAGCATGTGCTAATCTGGCAAATCCGTCTACCAATCAACCCATGGAGTCTCGACAAATGCAGGCGATGGCTCCTTCCAATGATTCGGCAACAAAGGAACCGTCATGTTGATCTTCAGAGTGGATCGGAGATACTTAAGAATGTGGGAAATTAAAGCACAAAGAAAATAGCAGACGTTTCATGACATTTCTATGGGAAAAAGAAGGGCCCAATTGCAATCCAAACCCACAAGAGAGAATTATCTGGTTCAGGTTTTGCCTCTGCGATGCTTGTTGTTCGCTGCTATGTGTGCACACGACATCACTGGACGCGTTGGCGATAGTTCGAGCCCATTGAAAAATTCACGTGGCCTTGTATGCACTGCTCGTGAATTAAAAACCCTCATAAGATTTAATCATAACCTTGACGTGTGTCATGCACGTGAACGTGGCACAATATGCCGGCCATCTTGGGATTTGATTGATTGCCGTCGCAATTGGGGTCCTGTTCTTGATTTGCAACGGCGAGAGATTGGTCGTGCAAACATCAAGATCCTCGCATTAAAATTCATGAACTGATGGAAGTCCTAAAATTGGATTTTGAGTTGTCACAAACTGCACATTGGAGTTGATAGCGGCTGATCTCGTACCTACCCGCTCATCACAGCTTCTTTTGTGTAATTCAAGCACTATCGAGCATAGGAAGTGTAACTACCCCACTCCATCTCACACGAGACAAATCTTCAAGGAGTATCCGGTTTATGAAATTTGTGGCTCGTATGTATCACTTCAGAAACGCTCACGAGTCATGCTTGCACCGCATATTCCACATACGTATTCGAGCGTACACAATAAAATATTGTTTCGATCACAATAAATTATTGAGCCAACCAGAAAATTATTAGTCCTGTAGTTTGTTTCGATCACAATAAAATATTGGGTACACAATAAAGGGACTAAGAAAGTTAAATATTAAAGAGCACGAACAAAATATATATCACTTGGGACAACTATAAAATTATTAGTCCTTTTCGATTACTTTCTTCATAACTTGTTTCGATCACAATAAAATATTGAGTACACAATAAAAGGACTAAGAAAGTCAAATATTGAAGGGCACATGCGAAATGCACATTCTGGTTCCAACGTTGAAGAGCATGCGCCGAAATACGTATCACTTGGGACAACTATAAACTTATTATTCCTTTTCGATCACTTTCTTAATAACTTGTTTCAATCACAATAAAATATTGGATACACAATAAAAGGACTAAGAAAGTCAAATATTGAAGAGCACACGCAAAATGCACATTCATCGAACGTTGAAAAGCGCAAAAATACATATCACTTGGGACAACAACACCGTTGTTTGTTACAATTTTGAATGAAATCTCTTCTTTCTAATCATACATAGAATGAAAGAAAGCTTTACCGACTAAAAAAAAAATAAAATCATATAGCCTTGTTCTCGGAACCCTTTCTTTTGTGTTACTTTAGACTGCTACTTAAGATTGCATCAAAGGAGGACGCAAAAGAGAAGTGCACAGTAAACAATGTTTCTAACTTTCTGTCACCATGGGCCCTTTGATCTACCTTCTCCTTTTGCGTACGTTCTTGCTTAATTCATTCATTATTGATGAATTCTCTTTTTGCAAAGCCATGTTTTGGACTAACCTTTTTAAAGCAAAATCACTTAATTGAATTCAGCAATGGCTCAACCCTTTGATCTTTTTTTAATTAATTTTTTAAAAATAATTTTTTAAAATTTTTTTTTTATTTTAAAATTTTTTAAATAAATTTAGTTTTAAATTTTATTTAATTAATTTTTTACCTTGTCGTCATTGTCTTTTGAAAAACAATGTACGGAAATTCTTGCTTAATTCATTGATTATTGATGAATTCTCTTTTTTTTGCCTAAAAGAAGTCATTTGGCCTTAAAGCCTTTTGATGGATTTGCGTTCATTCTTTTAGTAAGCAAGCGTTTTTCAATTGCGGTCTTCAATTGGTCCTTCAAAAGGCCATCACATTGACTTGGACAAATTGTATATGAGATTACATTAATTCATTTCCTAATGGGGATAAAGACACAAATAGTTCCTGAAATTTGGCTCAATAAATAATGTGGTCCCTAAATTATATGAAAATATTCAATATTGTCATTTCATTATTTTAAGTTCAAGGATGATATTGAATATTTTCATATAATTTGGAGACTAACTTGAATATGTATCAAAAGTTCAAAGATCATATCGAATAAATTAAAAATTTAAGGAAGACATTATATATTGGACTAAAGTTTATGGATCACATTAAACAAATTAAAAGTTCATAGACCGCATCACATATTGATCAAAGCTCATGGACCATTTGTGTTATTTTCCCTTCTTAATCCCAATGAGATGGACTTGTTATTGTTTATATACCTTAAAGACAAGTAAGAATGTCGACAATGAAATTACATTATGGGATGGACAAGAAGCCCTGACTAATTGGGCCCGCCTTCACAGACAAAGTGGAGTCGGCCCATAATGTGATCAACAATGAAAAAGCAAGAAGAAGAATTGTGGGAATCTCCTATTTACCTGGAAGGCAAAGGACGAAGGATTTGGTCTAGAAAAGGAACATTAGTACCGTTTTTTTTTTTTATGGTTTTTGAGTGTCATAGAGTGTTTAGTCAATGAGTCTTGTCCAATATCAGCAAAGATGTTAGAAGATATGAGATATTCAGATTCATGAAGCATGTTTCATAGAATTCTTTATTTCCATTAATTTTACAACCCTAGGGGGAAATTTCGACATAATTAGATGCATACATAGAGATTAGAACTGATTAACAAGTAAGATCCAAACTAATTCGTGATATAAATAGGGGCACTTGCACACCATAGTCATTTTATGGAGGGAAAAGAAAGGAGGGAATTAACATATGAACTATCGAAAAGGAAACCTAATAAGAACTAAAAGAGACAAGAAACCAGGGTCGCTTCACTAATAAGCTCTTGAGACCGGAAGGATTGGGCATCGACAATCTTTTAGCTGCTAGCCATAATCATCTCGCCGCATGTTTTGAAGGAAAAAAAGAAGCCGAGTACACCATTCCGTTCCATCACTCACCTCCTCTTCGGCCTCTTCATCAATGCCCTCTTTCTTGTCCTCGTTGTTGCCATCGCATCCGCCTTCGCCTTTGCCTTCCACCTTCCTTCTTATTGTCATTGTCCACAAAATGAACCCGCGGAGGCCCACAAGATGACCATAGAACCTCCTGCACATTGCCGTCCTAGTAGCCGTCATCATCCTCGCCGTTGTATTCATCCTCACCATTGTAGTCACCCTCGTCACCATCTTTATCGCCATTGTCTTCCTTGTTGTCATTGTATTCATTGTTGTTGTAGTCATCACCGTCATCTTGCTGAGGTTTGAAATTATCATGTTCAAGGTGGATTAAACATCTTAAGAAGAAAATGTCAAAATCCCCAAATATTATATTACTTTACATTAATCCCTAGTTTGAACACCCAAACGCAAGCAACTAGCAAGAATCAACATAATCTCTTAATTCTATCCAAATTGATTGATAGAAATTATTGACGTGACTTTTTCCTGGTAATTAGTTGGTACTCGGATTTGGAGAAAGTAGGGCAAAGCAAGGGATAGAGATGTGCAGAGAGCCCTTCTTTTGAGTAAAACCCGACAATTCAATATCAATTTCTTCAATTATGGTTAATAGATGCAGCAAGCTTGCGATTAACTATCCCTAGATTTAATCTAAGCTTTTCAAAAAATTCATATGAGTTTTGAATAGAGAACAGTTAGTTGAGTTTTAGGTTGTTGTCGTCTCTTACCTCTTGTTTGCCTTCTTCATTATCCCTCTCCTCCTCGTCCTCATCCTTGCCCTCATCATCATTGCCGTCGCCATAGCTGTAGTCGTAGCCGTCACCTTCGCCTTCCTCATTGAAATCGTAATTCTCAACATTATCATCCACGGAACCAACCGGTGAAGGCCCCCAAGATGATTGAGAAAGCTCACGCACATTGTTGTCCTCATCATCCTCACCGTCATCGTCCTCGTCCTCATCATCCTTGCTATGGCTGTTGCTGTCACCTTCGTATTGACCTTCCTTGTCGACATCGTCGTTCTCATCATTACCGTCCACGGAACCAACTGGCGAAGGCTCGCTAGACGAATGCGAAAGCCCATGCACATTGTGGTCTTCGTCATCCTCACCATCATCGTCCTCGTCCTCATCGTCCTTGCTATGGCTGTTGATGTCGCCTTCCCATTGACCTTCCTCGATAACATTGTCGTTCTCATCGTTACCATCCACAGAACTAACCAGAGAAGGCTCGCTAGATGAATGCAAAAGCTCATGTACATTGTTGTCCTCGTCATCCTCACCGTTATCATTGTTGTCTTCGTCATCCTTGCTATCGCTATTGCCATCGCCTTCACATTGACCTTCCTCGTCGACACTCTCATTCTTATCATTACCGTCCATGGAACAAACCGGCGAAGGCTTGCCTAATGAATGCACATTCTCATCATCTTCACTATCGTCATCCTCATTGTCCACATGCACATGGTCATCGTCATCATCATCCTCCTTGCCATCATCATCATCATCATCTATATGCACATGGTTGTCATCGTCGTCATCCTCCTTGCCATCATCATCATCATCATCATCATCTATATGCACATGGTCATCATCGTCGACCTTGTCACTGTCCTCATGCTCATCACCATCATCTTGCTGAGAGAGGAAGTCGTCATCCTCCTTGCCACTATCCTCGCTATTGTCATCCTCCTTGCCGTCGACCTTGTCACCGTCCTCATGCTCGTCACCATCATCTTGCTGAGAGAGGAAGGTTCAAAAGTATCATATCTAATGTGGATTAAACTTTGTTAAAAAAAAAAAATGTGGATTAAACATCTTAAAGAAGATGATAGATTTCTCAAATATCATATGACTATAATCTTAAGTTTGAACACCCAAACGCAAACACCAAGCAAGAATCAACATAAAGGGTTTTCCCTACACTTAATCCCCCTAAAAATGCTTTCTAAAGCATCTATTGAACATGTGTCTAAAAGAATCAAGCAGCATTCACATATTCACATATCTTCGTTCCCTCAAAATGAAGAAAACAAGGAAAATCTGATTTTGTATACAAATGAAGAAAAGAAGGAAATCTAATTCTGGAGACAAAAGTGAATATTTGCAAGGATCAAATACTGGTACGATAGTTGTGGAAAATGGGTCACGTTGGTGTCATAGCTTGTTGTGTCCACTCTCAACAAAGATGGTGGATGAGGATGGTGCTCGCTTGATTAATGGCTGGTAGGTTGTTTGTGGCAATAGTGGTGCCAGCACCGTTAGACACATACAAGGGTTGGCAAGCCCTCGTTTCCAAGCGACGAGGGTCGATAGCCCTCACTGATACGCAACGAGGGTCACAAGCCCTCACCGATGCAGCCCAACAATCTTACCTTCTTTTTCAAAAAAAAATATATATATATTAGCTTTGTAATTCTTTTAATTCTTATCCTCTTTTCTTTTACCTTCTTTTTTCCCCTAATTTCTATCTTCTTTTATATATAAAAAAAATTCTAGCCAATTTGCACTGAGGAGAGCTTAGTGAGACACCACACTATTGTGAACACACCACACTTAAGCAAACTCAAAGGATAGATGAATATAACTTCATTGGAGAGAGCTCACTCTTTACAATTTTGGCCATGAATATAGTATAACCATCAATATCAATTGATTGTAGTAATTTGAGGAAATGCGGTTGAGCAAGTTACTTATCACACTTGATTGAGAAGTTGTAATTGCCCTATTTATGCTCATGTGAAAGATGGCACTCAAGCAAGGAGATACATATTCCTAAACTATGGATTGGCGCCAGAGACACAAGATATGGTGCAACTATGAGTTTTTATCTAGAGTTATGATCAGCGAAGACGTTACCTTTAATGAGTTTGCTCTATCTTATAATAGGAGAGAGTAACCAATTGTAAAGAAAGATCTAAGTGGTGTACATATAAATAAGTGGAGTTACAAAAAGAGCACAAACAATTAGCAGATTGCCAAAGAAGTGACGGATTTTGTAGATTTTCTTCATATACTAAAAAATAAAACATGTAAAATGCTTAATTGTGATATTTAGATTCTGAATAGGAATAGAAAAAGTAGAAAAAGAAAGAATGGGACCATCACTTTGTAATTGAATGATTAAGGGCAAGTCCTTTTAATGTAAATAGGGTGGATTTAGTTATATTGGGAGGTAAAAAGAGCACCAACCTTGTTTTAGGTTCTCTGTGAGTTTTAGTTTGAAAAAAAAAAACAATACGAGAGAATGAAACACTGAATAAGAATTGGGTGAAATCAAAAGTTGGAATCGAGAGATTATTTTTTATGTTAGAATCTCCTCATTTGCGGTGGATCTATCATTGTTACACTTCCTGTGGATCTAGATCACTTTTTGAGTTGACCTATGCAAATTGTGGTGTATTGAATCTATTTCTTATTTAATCTTTTGGTATCTTGTGATTTTGGTAAATTGCATGATCCTATTACACATATTGATTTTAGCAAGTGGAAAAAGAAGACATGAAGTTCCATCCTCCAATTTTTAGGGTAAAAATAGGCTCCACATCATTTGAGTAATTGTGATACCACAAAATGAACTAAGAGCACAAATAGGATGAAGGAGAGTATGAATTCTCAATCAAATGGTGAGTGATATAAGATTCCTAGCCTCACTTCCGAAGTTGACACACATATAGCAAATGAAAATTTCTAGTAATATGGGGATTTTTTTTATGTGATTATCCCCGTTGCACATTTTGGAATCATTTTCTCTCTCTCCACTAGAATAGAACAGAAATAGAAAGCGAATAAAGCATAAGAAACACTAATGATCCATAAATAGAAAAAAGGCGCACCTGTTCCAATAGAAGATCCCTTGTTGCTATTTCCGTTTCACAATCATAAAAAGTAGTATCTAATTCAGAGTCCGACGCTTGTGTTGGGGCATTAAGAACCTTCTCTCTGTAAGACTCCCAAGTGATGCTTGAATCATCTGGACTAGTGTCAAGTAACTCCCCACAATCCCTCATTTGTATGCGGCACTCCTTTGGTATTTTTGAGCTTGATAAATCAATAATCCTTTCCATTGATCTACACCTATGAACTTTCAGCTGCTCCAAACACTCTAATTCGTCCATGCCCTCTACAACTTGCAAACTCTCACACTCTACAATACCTAATCGTGTCAAGTTCTTCAAGTTTGACAAACCATCTATCCTTTTTAATGAAGTGCACCCTTCAACAGAAAATACTCCCAATGGTTTGAACGTAGAAGCAAATTGAATCTCCTCTAGCTCTGGGCACCTCAAGAGTTGGAATACTTGAAGCATCTTTAGAAAGCTTGAGACAATGGACACTCTCCTCCCATCATTAGTCAACTTGGTAGCTTGTAGCTCATTAAACCCTGGCTCCTCCGATGGATTAAGAAATCTCTCTAAAGATTTGCAGTCCTCAATACATAATTCCTCCAAAGATATTAAGGCACCGAGAAAATGAACTTCAACTAGCCCAGTGCAAGAAGACACCTCGGCTTCTCTCAGTTTTCTTAAACCTGATGGAAAGGATAATCTTTTGACAAGTTCACACCTTCTGATAGTCAACTTTTCCAACTGAGGAAGCCTGTCAAGTTGTAATTGTTTCACTTGAGTGTGATCGAGCTCTAGAACTGTCAAGTTCGACGAAAGTTGTTCGAGGGATTCAAAATCTAATCCATACATAGTAAGTTCCTTTAGTAGAGAAAGGGGGCCCAAATCTGTAGGCGGTGCATGGACATTTAAAAGGCACAAGTGCTGCTTCCTCAATTTGGATAACCTCCCTATCCACTGCAAGTCACAAGTTTTTATATTTGATGTGGCCTCAAATTCAGAACCATCAGATAGGAGCAGTTCAACTATATTAGTAAGGTTTGAGAGGTTAGGGACGGTCTGCAATGAACTAGATCTCAATCGTAGAGTGGTCAAACTTCTAGGGAGCTCTGGTAACTCTTGGAGCTTATGACAATGCTCTAAGTCTAGTGTTTGGAGGCAACAAAGCTGGCTCATTGTATTGGGCACTTTCACAATTGGTGTGGATGATACATTGAGAGATGATAGGCTTGATAGTCTTCCAATGGAATCTTGTAATATTGTAATAGGCGTGTGAGATACATCCAACTTCATCAATGACTCTAATTTTGAAACTGATTTGGGGAGTTCACTCAAGCTATCACAATTCCTAAGAGAGAGGTGCTGAAGATTCGATAGCTCTCCAATTTGTTCAGGCAATTTTCCAAGACTCTGACATGACTCAATACTCAAATCAGTCAACCACCGCAAATTTCCAATAGAGCAGTCAATTTCCATCAAAGATGAACATTTAGAAATACTCAACTTCTCTAAAACTAAGTATTGAGAAAAGGTTGGTATCCTATAAATCGACATATTATTCTCAAGAGTGAGAACCTTCAATTTCCTCCCATCCTACAAAAGCCAATGAAACATCAGCATGGACAATTGGATGTCTATACAAGAAATACATAGGAATTTAGGCTCCTAACTTGGATCATTTGTCCTTTGATCCTCTCACTAAATGAAAAATTAGACTATAAATACATTGAATTTTGTCCTTCATTGAATAAGAAAATTAGATTGAGAGGAAAATCGGCATACCTTGATCAGGCCACTAACATGATCATCCGTGAACCCATGGCCAACAAAATTCCCCACAACCACATTTTCTAGATGCAAATTGGTTGCCTCAAAACGTGGATGACGTTCGGAACTTTTATCAGGGTAAAACACACTAATCCATTTCAATTCGGAAAGACAGCCCGCAAAGTCACCTTGGCAGGTTATGTTATGCAACCACAGCAGCCGAAGATGTGGGAAACGTTTAATTTCCTCCGCAGTGATGGTTAAGTTATTATCGGTCCTTGACCAATTTGTCAAATCCAGTGCTTGAACGCTACTCTTGATCTGCCAATGACATTGAGGAGTAGGAGCAAGAATTTGTCAATATCATACATTTTTATTCCGTTGAAGAGAAAAAAAAAATGGAACATAAGAGGAGCTCTCAATTTAGAAAGATGAATCATTAATAATGAACACGGTAAGTAATTTTCTATTCGAATTAAATTTGGTCACCACATTACCTCTATTGATCTTAATTCGCGAATGACGTCGTCTGGAGCCCACAACCTGGAACGCTCTTGATTAGCAATTGCCCTTCCAAGATCTCTAAATTGATCATGCATCCAAAACTTATTTTCATCTAAAACCTTTATAGTGCATCGGTTAATAAGGACATCAATAGCATACTCTGGGCTAAACCCACAATCTTTCCATGCAAAGACTGGATTAGTCTTATCTTTATCAATGAAAAAGCATGCAATATCGAGAAATATCTGCTGCTGATCCATTTCTAAGGCATCATAGGTAATCCTTAGCTTTCCCAAGACATCGCTACTTGGTGTTTTTCTTAGCCTCTCTAGCATCTCTTGCCATATTTTTTCCTCATTCTGAAGAAAAAGCAATGAACCTATTGCTTGAAGAGCTGAAGGGAGTCCACCCGTAGTAGAGATGATGTCTTTTGAAGTGTCATATAGTTTGTCTGGAGGAAAGTCAACATTGAAGGCATGCTTGCTAAAAAGTTTAAGTGCATCTTTGTCGCTTAACACCTCCATTTCATAAGGCACAATTTCATACTTCAATCCTCTGATTTTTATGACACTTTTGTCCCTAGCGGTAACAAGTATCCTAGTACCATTGTATAGAGAATCAATTCCAATAAGGTATTCGATTTGTTTTCCCTCATCAACATCATCCAATACAACTAGTACCTTCTTGTTGCAAATTGTTTCTCTAATTGTATTGATTCCATAGTCAATGTTATCAATATTGCGAGCCACTCTAGAATTAGAGATATCAGATAACAATTGTTCTTGCAGCTTGACTAGGCCTTTGGTTTTTGCTGTTTCCCTTACACCATCAAGAAAGCTACAATTTTTCCCAAAGCGAGGACATAGTTGGTTATAGATGATCTTGGCAAGTGTTGATTTACCAATACCGCCCATCCCATAAATTCCAATAACCCGCACACCACCGGATTGGATGTCCAATAGACCATTTATGGTGGCTATTCGGTCCTCCATTCCAACTAAATCTCTAGTCACTTTTCTTTGTCTTGTCTTGAGCCTAACCACAACCTCGAAAACAACAGCCTCGATAAGATCCCCATCGCTGCGACAAAGTTGAACAGTTTCAATTGTGAAGTGGTAACAAATTTGTTTAATTGCATGTTGACCAACCATCTACTAAGTTAACCGGTTGGGAACACGAGGTTAAAACTTTTATGGAGGGAAAACTCTTATTAAAAAGAATAGAAAAGGAGTATATAAATAAGTGGTTCTTATTCAAATATCAAACAATTATTTGTTGTATCCCTTTCATAGATCAATTTCATAAACTAATCAAAAGGTAGATACTGATTAGTTAAGTGATGAAGCCAGGAATCTAATGTTGACAGTTTCTTATTGCACGTGAGAAATAACACAACGTAAGAGACCAATATAAAAATAGTGCAAGAAAAGGTACTTTTGTGTTTTACCGACATAATAATACTAAACTAAACAGCATGAAGTTTTGTTAAGTTCATTTTATTTGAATTTCATCGTGTTCGAAGACACTAAACTTTGACTCTACCTTATTATTTCACTTATAAACACGCATGCACGCATGCACGTGGCAGGCTTTTGGGTGAGGTTTACCCAGCAGTTTACTTTTCATGGTCACTCTACCTAGTAGTCATACGCGTTATCACATGTCTATAGACATTTGTCTTCATCATCATGAGACAACTAGTTTTGGGGTGTGGAGAGGCAACTAGAATTATCCAACGAAAAATGGCACGAAACAAACGGGACTTGACCAAGACTAATTACGTTACCCTAAAAACTTCAGGAACATGATGAATTTACAAACCTTAACATCCATTACCAGTTTAAGTTGAAGGAATAGAGAAAGAGAAATGTTTGATTATTAAAGGAATTAATGTATTAGAAGTCTTAAAATTTATCACGAAAATGTAATTAAGTGTTAAAACGTTCAAAATATGCAATCAACTGCTAAAATTTATCGAATCGATACAATCAAATTGTTCCTTTAGCTCTACCCACGTTAATGGACGGAAAAAAAAATATTGACCTGTCATTAGAAAATAGGCTGAGAAACTAACAAATAAAAGAATAAATGAAGGGGCACGAAGAACAGTGGAAAGAAATCTCGCTTGCTCCCATCCCCAGTAACTTTTTTCTCCAATCTGATCATTTGTTGATTCTTCATTAAAACTTTCCATGGTTTCTTAAAATTGAGTTCTTGAGACAGGAGTTTGAAATACTACATGGAAACTCTACTGGCGATGGCTGGGAGCTCGAAGGAGCTCCAACCACCATAGCCGAATGACCGAACTCAATGAAGCTCGAGCGACTGTAGCCCCAAGCTTGTCGAAATTCCAGCCGTCATGGCCAAACTCGATGAAGCTCGAGTGGCCAATGGAGTTCTTAATGGTGGCTAAGGTCGAACAACCTCAAATCGGAGGTCGTATGACCTCAGATATGAGGTTTCACGCTGGGTTTGTGGCCCAAACTCAAACCCGGGTCTTTCCGTGCGTGGTGATGTGTTGCACGATTTTAATGGCGGCGAACCCTAATGGTGGAGGCGGAAACCTGATCTGGCGACGGTGGTGGACGAATTTGGCAAAGTTGGTCGAGTTCTTAAGATCCTAGGCGGTGGTGGGGGATGAGTTTGGTGGTGGTTAAGTGCGAAGTTGGTTGTGGAGGCTGAATTTGATCGTGGTGGAGGTGGTGTCTGATTCCATGTGGTTGTCTTCAAGCGCGAGGGTAGCCGGCAAGGTAGTAGGTGGTGGTGAGTCTGGCGGCAGATGTTTGAGACAACGGCTGCCGGCGACCATGGACAGCTTCAGTGACTAGCTGCACTACTGTTTGATCAACAAGCGTTGATACCAGTGGTCTGACTGATGAAAATGGTGTAAGCGGAGCAGCTTAATAAGGTGAGCTTTTCCTTTTTATGGTGTAAGCGAAGCAGCTTAATTGCTGCTGTCAGAACAAATCTTATTTCAGAATCTAAGGCTTCGGCTTTGTGAGAACAATCCAAGTTTTTCTCAACCATCATGTTCTTGAACGAATGGAGTCTTACTATTATAAGATTCGGAGAGAGAAATTCCGATGGATCGCATTTTCTTTTGCTTTAAAAAAAATAGCTTTTCTATCTTTTTATCCTTATCTTTCCTCATTTCTACTATTAAAATGTTAAAATTAGTTTTTCTTTTTAATTTTTCAAGTTTTTTTTTCAATATGATGTTCGGTAAGTCCCACATCGTTGCCACATGTAATAAGAAAATAATAGAAAAATTGTAATACATTCATGGATCAAATTGGTATGAAAAAGATGAAGCAAAGCCAATTTCTTATACAATAGAAATTAGGTCAAAAGCAAAATTGTAATAATTGTATTAGGTCCGAATAAATTTGGATATCTCGTGATTAAAAAAAAAACAAGAATTTGAGAATTTCCTTTTAAATTTAGAAAAATTGGAGTTGGAATATAATTAATGAATCTTTATAAGATCTATTGCTCGATTGTAAAAGATAATTTTGACATTCTTAGATGGTTACCCTGGATATTTCTTCAGCTGCCACCCCTTGGTGTCATCAACTTCATTGAGAGCCTGGCGCCATGACTCTATATCCTCAGAGCTGAACTTCTTCTTCTGATCCTCCATCCTTTGCTCCAAATTCAGTATGGCATCACGATACAATGGGGTTTTCAGTTTCACATCAGCAGGTTTCACGTCATAAAAGATGGGCAATATCACCTTCTCATTCCCCTCTTCTTTAGATTTAGAGGTGTTCTCCACCATCTTTGCAAGCTCGCGGAGACACCAATGACTCAAAGCATAGTTTTGGGAGAAGATGGGTATGTAAAGCTTAGAGTCGTCGATCGCTAGCAAAAGGTTGCCACTAATTCTTTCTCCTGGTCGAAGCTCTTCATCATCCATGAAAACGTGAATCCCAGCATCTACCAAGGCATGGTAGAGGCTATTGGTGATTCCCCGACGAGTGTCGGGCCCTCTAAAACTCAGAAACACCTGATACTCACCTCCTAATGGGTTGTTGGTGCTCATTCTTGTCTCTGAGTTTGCCATGCGAGCTCCCTTCACACTTCACAAGTCACCTCTCTCTCTCTCTCTCTCTCTCTCTCTCTCTCTCTCTCTCTCTCTCTCTCTCTCTAGGCAGGATTGAGATACTCTCTCTCTCTTCTCTCTTAAATAGGCAGGATTGAGATACTTTTTCATCTAGCACGTTGTACTGGGTATAAGTAATTTCGCACGAAACGAGGAAACTGTTGACATACTTTTGTTCACTTTTTTGCTTGAGTTTGAAAAGTACAAACACTTATTTACACGTAGAAGATTGGCAATTAGTTTAATAATCTACCAACTCCTATTCCTGTCACTTACCAACTCCTTTAAAGTTACTAACTATTATTCGATATCACCAAACTTAGTTTGATTGATATACCAGCATTTGTATCTTGTTTGGTTTTAAAAATTTAACATTTATTTGTTTCAAGATGTTTTGAAAAATAATAAACCATTGTTTATTCTTCCAGCTTATTAGAAGATATACATTTGCTCATGGACTACTTTAATAATAAACCTCAATATACTAATTGTGCATAACGTGAGATAAATAGTTCTTGGATACTGATAAAATTTCTCTGTATGTATATTTTCAATTTAACCATCGTCCTCAAAACCCTTGCTAATAAAATCCTCACTAGAAGTATATGACACTCCACATATTTGAATTTGACCCATTTGCCATTAAATAAAGATGTATAGGCCACTTCACAACAGGTGCAGCTTCCAAGTTACAGTGAATAAAGTTGATGGCTATAAAAATAAGGTGGAGGACATTATGACTACAAGAACACATAGTGGTGGAGCTTTCCACACGCCCAATTTCTTTCGAATTTCTTCTTCATGCTTTTCACGTGGTGCTGGCTGTGCAGACAATGTTGCTTCTCAATTCACTTTTGAACTTTTGGATTAGAAAAATATGAACTCCCGCAATTAAATCATTTACGATTATTCTATAGCTATTCTATAGTTGGGCTTATTTAAAATCCCAATCCAATAATCTAGATTTACAATATATGTAGATAAATACATAATAACAAGATATACCCAAAGAATCATTTTTCATGATGACCCATGAAGCTCTAGATAAATAAACAATCTCCTTCATGTTGCACATATTAGATTTGCTGCATTGTTCACAAAAAATACTCCACCTAAGTGCTACCTAAACAAATCAGACTGCATAAATATGGTTGGAAGAAAAGTGAAACCAAACTAAACCAGATCGTAGTCAGGAACCAACCAAACCAGACCATTTTTATGGTTGGGTTGGGTTTGATTTTTTTTTTTTCTTTATCTTTTGTAATTTCGTAAATAAAAAAAAAAATCTACACTCACGACGGTTCATAAATTCCCGCAGAATGCAAATTAAACCTAGTTCTAAATGCTATTTCACATATGACTAGTAAAAATAAACAACAAAATTAATAATTTAGTTCTGCAATTTGATTTAGTTTCGAAAAAAAATAACCAAAAAAAATTAATAATTTAGTTGAAGCCAAACCAAACCGCAAAAAAGAATTTAGTTTGATTTGTGAACTTTTATTTTTTTCAAAAGAGTGCTTTTAAACCGAACCAAATCGACAAAAAAGGGTTTGGTCAAGTTGGTTGAACGGTTTGAACTTTTCTTGCTCAGTCCTTATAATTATTCATCTTAGGATAAATAGCTTTTTCCATTATTTATTCTTGAACAATGCGGAGGTTCATGTCTAGTTTGTAATTATAAGACCGCACTCCTACAATAGAGTTTTTTTTTTTTTTTTTCCTTAGCAAGCGTTTTTGAGGTTATTGACATCAAAAACAAAATGGCATATATAGGAAAAGCCAGAATAAAATTGGATTGGTACGTAATACCATTCCTAGACCTCCTAATATAAGTCCTGATCCAAGAAAAACTAAAAGTCCCTCAAAAGTAAATACATTCAGAACATATAGAATGCAGTTTATCGTGCGTGGAACAAGCTATTATTGCAAAACTATGTTAATACAACCAACTTTCATTAAGAATTTCATCTTTGAACAAAAAACAAGCAAGGTGAAGTACCACAAAGAGAAATTGTACCTAGTTGCATTGGTTTTAGGGATAATTAGGCTCAAACTGATGACTTGTACCACATCAAGATGACACCCTACCATAGTTAAGCTATGATGTCCTAAGAACCTATATCGGATGGATAGACTTGTGCAACAGTGGCATATATGCTACTTGAACATAAACTTAATTTCATATCCTTCTAAAGGGAACTGATGATTAATTCCATAAAAGAAGGAATTTTTATAGTACATGTCCAACTAAAAACTGTTATATATAATGATATTTGTGTGATAAATTTTTTCCCTCCTCTCATTTGGAAACTTTTGCATTTATAACATCTATATATAATATGCTTATATTTATTGGAGTTGGACTTATAGTGTTGGATATGGAAGCTTGGCTCTGATAACACAAATTGGCTTTCATGACGCTACACCACTAGTTGATTTTTTGCTAGATTAAATAACTAATATTTATTTTCGACTCCAATGGTCTGCCAGATTAAATAATTAACATTTAGTCAGTGAAATGGGGATAAGATAAAATAAAAAGGTCTGAAACTTTGGATTGGACTCGAAAGAGGGGGACCACACAAAGTTTCCCAGAGCCACGTTCATTAAAACCAAAAGCCAAACGGACTCTTCTAAAGGCAAAATTATTGAAACGTGTTTTAATGGGATGTGTCGGCTTCAACTGGATGACTCCAATATAGCCGAAGTCCAATATGATGTCTCTGGACCATAAATCAGTCAAAAATAAATGGAATGTCGCAATCATATGGAAAAGCTGCCAAGTAACAGAATCTATCTCTATCTTTATGAAAGTATTGGCAGATTAAGTTTAAAGAATAGATAATTAGGGTTACGATATCATGTCAAAGAAAAAACTAAAATAGATGATTTGGACTTTGAGGAAGGAGGAATCAGAAAACATCACAACGAAATTGTGATATCATGTACATTTTAGTTGTGTTTGCTTAATTGTATAACAAGAAATTTGATATTGATGGTAGGGAAAATTATATAAAAAAATTTAAACATATTACATTTTTGTATTTAAATTTCACAAATTGAGTTATAAATATTTTCACGTTTTGCCAATTGAATCCATCTAGCCAATTTTAACATGGACATTGGATGTTAGATAGGATGGCCGATGCTAATGCAAACAAATATTTTTTATTTTTCATTTTTCTCTACCAAGTCTAACAAGGGCTGTAACTCTCGCCCGTGACTAGTGAGGGTTACCGGGCTTTGAAGAGAATAAAGGAAAAGGAAGGAACAAAAAGAAAAGGAAAGAATTTTTTTTTTAAAATTTCAAAAAATTATAAAATTTGTCCATATCAATGTTGGTTGTGTCACGTAAAATAATTGGTATCTACATCAATGATTTCCAACTAAAATTAATTGGATAGACTCGGCTAGCAAAATATGAAAAGATTTAGGATTCAATTAGCAATATCAATAAGGTTAAAGACTCATTTAACAATAGGTTTAAGACTTTTTGGGCAATTTTCCCATTAACATTAAGCTAGTAAGGAAACCTTGTTTTTTTTTTCTTTTTTGGTGAAAAAGTAAGGAAACCTTGTTTAATTCTGAATATTTCAGAAAACTGAAGAAAAATATTTATATAATATTAGGAACTAACGACTATTTCCAAATGAAATTAAGAAAAGAACTGAAATAATTGATGTAATTTATGTTATCAGGGTCCAAAAATCACCTTGAGTTCGCCTTAGGTTTATCAAAAAGAGAATAAGTTTACATGATTTAATGTGCTAGAGCCTGTTTTTTTTTTTTTTTTCTTGTTCTTCTTTTCTGTAGGAACTCCTATCAAAAACGGGGAAAAAACCTTTTCTTACGTGATGTTCAAATATCACCTTGTGTTCTTCCCTAGATAAAAAGACAGTTTGTCCATTTGAACAAATCGTCCTTTGCTTAACGAAAATCTCCATGACCCACTCAGGATATAATTCACATCTTTCCACGTCATGTTTAATCAAGATTCCAATGCAACAACTAAAGCACGACATCATGCCACCGTTTTTGGGACTACATTTCAAAACACATTTGCACTGCACAAACTAGATATCATAATTACGAATTTTTAATGTGCGGACAAAGACAAGTTTGGAGAAAGGGTTCATTGAAAGATCTTTCTCATTGATTGCTCTCATTCGCATGTTTTCTTCGTCGATTCAATCGCCGTAGCTGCCGTCGATCGACGTCCTCCGCCGTCTCCGAGCTTCGCTGGCCGCGCCTCTGTTCTCTCCTGCATTTCTGATCGGAGTGTCCAGCGTGCTTCGCACTCACTCGATACTTCTGCGCGGGCGTTGAACTTCATAGCCGAGCGCATCGAAAACCTTTATCCTTTGGTATGCTCATCGTCAGAAAATCCAGCTTCCCTAAGATACGACGAATCCAGTTTCCGTTCGAACTTCTCCGCTGGTTCTAACTTCGTTCCTGGACGATCGTAGGTCTCTTATTCTTCGTCTCGAGCTATTGTTGCAGTATCCATACCGCCGAATAACCAGGTAAACTCATTCCCCTCTTTCTTGCTCCGTTACGGTGAGTTGTGTAAAAGAGCCACGTTCATGTAGTTCGGGTGTAATTCACTTAAGATCTGAGCTGTAACTGGATGACTTGTGATGGCTTTTGGCTTTGTGATTTTTAACCCTGATTTTTGGGATTTTAGATGAAAACATGGCTTTTGTTCCGTTCCATAGCTTGAGTCAATCGTTTTGTTGCACGTATAATGTTTGACAAAACGCCTCAAAGGCATGACCGAGAAATAGATCATGACAATGTCAGATCTGAAAACGTGTTGATATGAATCGTTTCTCCGAAGTTGATTTACTAAGTGTATAGATCTAGTACCACCCATTGTGTCATTTTTACTTTTTTATGTTGTTTATTGTGTTCTCCGTATTGGATGATCTTCTCATGATGAACAATGGCGAGGAAAATGAGTGAAAGTCACCGGTATGCATATTACCAAATATCCAGTATTGTCTTGAAATTGCTCATATTAGCTTTGGTAGTTTTTGATATTCAGAGAATGTTTGCCAATATGAAAATTTTTGTCACCGAATGGCCGGTGACAATGGCTGAGCGTAATGGTTGATTGTGAAAATTTGTCGTCTCTTGATAGAGGTGGTTGATGGTGGAGCATAAATTGGTTTACAACTTATGATTTTGATATGTTGATCCATGGCTGTTACCTTTTAAGTTCTGGAAATCTTATGTATTAGTTAGGATTTTTTTTTTTTTATTAGTCTCACTCTAACTCTCAACTCACTCTTAAACTTTTTGTACTGCTCTTTACAACACATGAGAGTCGAAACCTATATCCGAAACTATTTGTCTCCGCCCCAACCCCAAGAAGGTGGGCAAATGAACCTCCCACCTCCCACTTCTCATGAGGGAGGGATGGTCACTAAGGCAAACCCAATGGTTTTATTAGTTGGGAGTTTGTTCTCAAATCACAAAAAGAGCTGCATAGAGCTAAAAGCGCTCTGATTCGTGAAAGGGTACAAAGAGAAAGCGAAAATAAAAAATAAAAAATGAAAATGCTGATAAAAAGAAATAAATTGAGCTCAATATTAGTTATAATAGAAAATGGTTTGGCTTGCGGTAGTTTCAGCTTAAGAAAGCTTGTCATCCCTACCACCATCATTATCCCTGCTGTCGTCCTCATTGTCCTCGTCATCGCCATCGTCCCTACCTTCCTGCCTGTCATTGTCGTCATCCTTGTCACCATCATCTTGTTGAGGAGAGGGAGGTTTGAAAATATCATATCTAAGGGGGATTAAACGTCTTAAAGAAGAAAACAGATTCCCCAAGTATCATGCGACAATAATCCTTCGTTTGAACACCCAAACGCAAGTGCCCAGCCAGAATCAACGTAAGAGGTTTTCCCCACCCTCAACCACCATAATAATGCTTTCTAAAGCATCAATCGAACATAAATCTATTAGAATCAAGCAGCATTCACAAATTTGCATATCTTCATTCCCTCAAAATTGGAACGGAGCAACCGTTAGGCTTTGATTTACTCCTTTGTGACTCTCCCAAGACTTGAAATAAGTTAAGAAAATAAGGAAATCTGATTGGGAAATTTGGGAGAAGCAGAGGAGGTGTTGCATATAGAGATGCGAAGAGATAGGAAAATTAGAATGTTGAGAATGACTCAGAGGAGTGACGTGAGACAAGTCGGAAGCACCACAACATGTAGCTGGTAAGTTTTGGAAATACCCCTCATGCCACAAGTTTAGGACATCATTTACGATGTCACTGTGCATCATGATGGAGGTGGAGCAGATATATCGTATTTCAGAAGCTAGTACTGTTGATTGTTAGAGGTGTATGCCTTGTGCACGTGTAGTACTAGATTTGATCTTTCACATGCTGTTGGTAATTTATATGGTCAATTTGTGTACACATGGAATGGTTCTTCAGTATTCGATTGGATGATAGGGAAAGCAATTGACCTAGCGTGGTAGTAAGCGGGTAAGTAGACCCGAGTCAAGTAGGGTAGAGAGTGGTCGATCTGTAAGCTGTTATTGTTACTCTTGTGGGTTGTGACATGAGTGGGAAGGTTTTGTCTCAAGACACAGTGATTTCATCAATGACTGAGGCCAAAAATAGTGACAGCGAAAGAAGCAGAAGAGCTAGTTTGTCTGACACTATATGACATGGCATATGTCATGATGATGACATGGCAATGTCGTGGCATAGGCGATGACATGGCATGTAGGATGAATAGCACAGGCAAAATGATGCAACTTAAGCGGCCTAGGGAAGGCGTTGGGAGAGTGCAGTAATGTAAAGCAATGAATGGTGACTTGGCCGCAAACTTGAGCCAATGTGGAGATTTGTCGAGAATGTCCGCTTATATTCAAGTGAAGAGATGCAAATAGGCATCTACAAGTGTATGGGCGTTCAGAGGGTTAATCCCCGACAATTGCAGAGGCACCGGTGAGTCAAGCCATATTGGGTCGAGCCTAATTGCCAGGAGCCTGGACCAGCTATCATGACTCAACCAAGCACCCAGTGGAGCTGAGGACATGCATAGGATGCGTTTTAACCCTATTTTCAAAACATCTTGGTATTATTACACATTGTATCTTCTTGAAATTGTTAAGGTTCTCTCTGTGAGTTTTAGTTTGAGAAAAGCAGCATTAGAGGTTGAGTGAAACACTGATGAGGATTGGGTAGATTCGGAGGTTGGAATCAAGAGATTATTTTTTTTGTTAGAATCTCATAGTTTGTAGTGGTATCATTGTCACTCTTCACGTGAATTTAGATCGCTCTTTGAACTGAGCTACGCAAATTGAGGTGTGCTGAATCTATTTCTTATTTAATTTTCTGAGATCCCATGACTTTGTTGGATTGCACGGTATATTGCACTATATTGAATTTATCAAGTGGAAAGAAGTCATGGAGTTTCATCATCAATTTTTGGGGGTAAAAATTGGTTGCATGTCATTTGAGTGATTGTGATAAGCACAGAATGAATTAAAAGCACAAATAGGAAGGAGAGTATAGATTCTTGGTCAGATGGTGAGTGATGGAGAACATTGACCTCACTTTGGAAGTTGATGCAAGTATAGCGAATAAAATTCCTAGTGAGATGGGAATTTTTAATGAGAGATTTTCCATGGTTGAACATTTTAAAATCATTTTATTCTCTCTTCACCAGAATAAAGCAGAAGAAACAAGATGATCTATGAACAAAAGAAAGGTTTACCTGTTCCAATAGATGCTCCCCAATTTTGGAAAAAGTTGTTTCGATAGCAGAGTTTGACGCTTTTGTTTGTGCATTCAGAATCAACTCTCTATAACACTCCCAAGTGATGATTGAATTATGGGGGCCAGTGTTGAGTAACCACTCACAATCCCTTATATCTATCCGGCATTCCTTTGGTATTTTTGAGATTGATGCATCAGTAATCCTTTCTATTGATCTACACTCAGAAATAGTCAACTTCTCACAAAATATTATTTCTAAACACTTCAAATTCTTCGTGTTTGACAAACCACCTAACCTTTTTAACAAAATGCAAGCCACAACAGTAAATTCTTTCAAAGCTTCCAACGTTGAAACAAATTGAATCTCTTTTGGCTCTGGGCAAGTCGATAAATGAAATATTTGAAGCATCTTCAGGGAGCTTGAGACAAGGGACACTCTCCTCCCACCATAAGTCAAATTGGGAGCTTGTAGCCCTCATGAGTGGTTGGGATTTATGACAGATGGATGTAAATAATGCCTTTCTCCAAGGCACCCTTGACGATGAAGTCTATATGATGCAACCTCTTGACTACAAGGATCCTACCAAACCCAATCATGTCTACACATTATGCAAAGCAATTTATGGGCTTAAACAAGCTCCCCACGCATGGTACAATGAATTAAGTGCCTTTCTCCTTGATCATTCTTTTGTCAACTTCAAAGCAGACAATTCCCTTTTTATCTACTCCAAAAATGGGACTCATATGTGTTTTCTGGTCTATGTTGATGGTCTCATCATCACTGGAATTGACTCCAAAGTTGTGAACCAATTCATTGCCTCACTCTCTCACCAATTTTCTGTGAAAGATCTCAGGTCTCTACACTACTTTTTGGGAGTTGAAGTCATACTTACTCAACACGGTGTACTTTTATCCCAATACAAGTATATTCAGGACCTTCTTGAGCGCCATAAAATGATTGCTGCTAAAGAGGTTAGCACCCCCATGCAACAGGTACTACTTTGACTATTATTGATGGCACCGAACTCAGAAATCCAACTGATTTTTTAAGTTTAATTGGTAGCTTACAATACCTTATTATTACCCGACCCGACATTGCCTACACAGTCAATAAGTTATCGCAGTTCACACACAAACCCATCGACACTCATTGGACGGCAGCCAAGCGTCTACTTCGCTATCACAAGAGTACCATCTTTCATGGCTTACATTTGCGCCGTGATACCACACCAACACTTCATGCTTACTCCGACGCCGACTGGGCCGATAACTCAGATGACTGTACTTCTACTTCCGTATTTCTTAGCTACATTGGCGCTAATCCCATTTCTTGGAGTTCTCGGAAGCAAAAATTTGTTGCGCACTCCTCCACTGAGTCCGAATATAGGGCCGTAGCCACAACGTCGGCCAAACTTCTTTGGGTCCAAAACCTCCTTCAAGAGACCGCAGTTCATTCGACACAACCCCTCGTCATCCATCGTGACAATATTGGCGTGATATATGTTTGTGCCAATCCGGTCTTCCATTCTAGCATGAAATATATTGCCATTGACTACCATTTTGTTCGAGAGCTCATCAAAAGAAACCGTCTTCAAGTCTCCCATATCTCAATACATGATCAACTCGCAACATTCTCACTAAACCATTATCAAAATAACGAGTTCATCAACTTTGACACAAGATTGATGTTTTCGATGGAAACTCCATCTTGCGGGGGCGTATAAAAGAATGTAATCAAATCTGATTTTTGATATTATTTTTTGTTATTTTGTTACCTTTCTTGTTGCATATATTTTGGGATTCTTTGCTAAAATTAAGCAAAGAACATTATGTATCTTCTCCTATAAATTCATCTAAAATGTAAATAATGTATAATCAATAATATAGAGCATTTTGAGCAGCAATTATAGGGAAGAAGAGGACTGGACCAGAGCCGGAACTAATTGCTCCTCTGATGAAGTATCAGAAGGTCAGAACTCCAAATGCTTATCGGTCCACTTCCATTAATCTTTATTTTTAGAGCAGTCTTGTGGATTTTGTTGAATTTGTAGGTTCGAAACGGTCTTGTAGGAGAGAATGTTAATAAAAATAAGATAGGCAGTGAAGAAACCTACAAATCTTCGCTATATGATGCAGCGGCATTGATGGGAAAGCGGAGGTCGTCTTCAAAAAAATAAAAGGAACAGAAAAGAAAGAAAAAACCAAATTAGAAATTTCAAAAACTATTATTTAAAATATCAACGTGAGCATCGATTGTGCCACATAAAATGGCTAATGTCTACATCACTGATTTTCAGTTAAAATTAGTCAAATAAACTCAATTGGTATAAATACATTTAGGACTAAATTGGTTAAATTAAAGATTTATAACTAAATTTGGACTGATGTAATAGGTGTACAACATTTTTTGGTACTTTTCCCAATGGAATGGCAAAATTTAGTCTAATGCACGAAAACTAATACACAATATTATATGATCACTGTTCTCAAATATAATAAGATGGGTAGTTCATCCTTTTACAAACTTCTTACAAACATGGTTAAAGAATGTATATTGGCACATTTCTATCCTTATAAATAAGTTCTAACAGTTTTGGATAAACACACATATAATCGTGGTAGATAGACATGTGGCAACATGAGACATGTCATCCACTTATATGTGTTGATCTATTACATTTAAAAGTTATTGGGTCCACCCTATTTATGTGAGACATCAATTTTAGTAGACCAATGTGTAATGTCATTTATTAATTTGTCCGATGCAGTCCCCAAATTTGATCTAATATTCAACATGGTTCTTGAACTTTTTAAGATTTTCTTATAATCTAGGGACCACATTGAACATTTATTAATAGTTTATGAACTGCATTAAACAATTGGATTCGGGACCACCTTGAACAAATTTAAAGTCTAATAATATCATTGCACATTGGACCAAAGTTGAAGCATGCCATTTGCACAAATTTAAAATTCAAGAACGACATTATATATTGAACTAAAGTTTAGGAACTATTTGTGTTATTATTTCGAGAAAAAGAAATTGGAAGTTTCGGGGTACTACTTGGTCCAACTCGGTCTAGGTCAAAATCCTACCCTAACATTCAAGCCTATCTTCAGGCCCAAAATGATCAGGCTGGGCTCACATAGATTTATCTTGCGCAACATATATCTCAGTAACTTCCACTTCACATTTGGTTTGCAAATATGATTACCAGGGATCAGAATTTAAGCTCGAATGTGTCTTGTCTTACAGGCCTTGCTATAAAAGTTCAAACAATTCAGCCCAAAGCTTTAGCCCTGGAGAGTAAAAAGACAAGACCATATTTACTGAGAAGAGCGGAAACCTTTAGAAGCTCAGCCCGCTTCAAGACTCAACAAGCCCGGCCTTGATAATTTATTTCGTTCTTCCGCTTATGATCCTGCAGCGGAGAAAACAATGGGCACATTTACGGATCCCGCGACCTCACGCTCCGCTGCGATAGGGCGGCGCGTCGGCAGAAATGGACGTCGTGCGCCGCTGCTCCTCCTCCTTCCTCCTTCCCTCAGCCTCCGCCTCCGCTCATCATGCTCGACCAGGGTCTCCCCAAATTCACTCCTCTGCTCGGCGCGCACGGTTACGTATGCGTGCTGATGGGGGTGCGATTTGTGCGCACGGCGAAATGCCTGACTTGAAACAGGGAGAAACAGCCATAGATGGAGCTCCATTGAGCTAAAATATTGTCATTACAAGCTCTACCTTACGGGGTTATGGCAATGACACTGAAGCCGATTTTTCTCGGATTCTCCGATTTTCTATTTTCGATTTTTGATTCAATAACCGCACTGATTTCTCGTTTCTTTTGTGTTTCCAGCAGTTTTATCCTCACTTCTGAAGCTCCTTTTCGTTAACGACGACATGGTTATAGAACGGCACCTCGGAAGCTCCCTCTCGGATAAATTCACATCCTCCTCTTTAACACGCGAAAAACCTCTCTTGGATTCCACCGATCCATTCACATTCTCCGATATTCTCAGGCTACGGACAACCGCCGTTTCTGTCGCAGATTTCTGATTTCACTGCTGCTCCCCGGAGACTCCGTTCGCCCCTGCTCGCAGTCGCCACAACCGAAGAGCTTGTAAAGTGATCATTTCTAACTGTTTCATTGATTCCCGTCCTTGAAGCCGTATCTGTGATTGTCTTATTCATATCCGATCAGTAATCATCACAGGTCATAATCCTTTGCTAGATTGAACTAAATTTGCTCTGTTTTAGATGATTGCGAATGAAAACATAGCCAAGAAGTTTGGTTACGGTTTAAGTAAACAACCATCTGTGATAAAGGTTCTATTAATGATTTAGATATGTCGATGATTTCGTGATAGTCTAGATGTGAATCATGGCTTCATTACTTTACCTGGACTTCATGGCAGGGCATGGTATGCACCCTATAAAGACGAGTGAAAACGGTGGCAGCGCTAAAAAATCCTTCAAGGGGGAAAATGAAATCCATATTTTTTATAACTGGAAGTGTCGTGGAATGGTAAACCGATGAGTCTTGAACGATATCAGCAAAGACAGATTCGTGAAGCATGTTTCCACAAATGAACTCTTGTTGACGCATAGGATGCATACACCGAATTGCAACAGAATAAACTAAGATCCAAACAAATTCGTCGGATAAACAGGACACTTGCATACCATTGTCTGGTTGTGGATGGAAAAGATAAGCGAATTAACATTTGATCTATTGAAAATGGAAAGAATAAAACCTGATAAGAACCAAAACAGACGAAAAGACTGAGGTACTTTCGCTCCTCGGACCGTGAGACTGGAAGGATGTGGGCATTGGACACTCTTTCAACTAATAGTCATAGTCATTTTGCGACCTCTATTGAAGGAGAAAAGAAGCCAAGATTGACATGCTTGACAGAGATATAGTATCTGCATATCAGCTGAGCACAATGTTTGAGCTTGTATAAATTGGCAACTAAAAAGATCATTTGAACTGCCCTTTATGTTCAATTCTATTCTAATGGAGTCAAAAGAGGACATGGAAATTTACAGCTTACACTGTGCCGGCAAGCATTAAAGCCTTGTACACAATGCACCTGACCAAATCAGGACCACCCCATGCATCCTCAAGCTCTCTCACTATGCCTTCAGATAACGGACCAACACCTCGTTCCTTAGCCGTAGTAACTACGGACCATGACCTTAACACCCTCAGAAACCCTTCGAAAGAGAGATCCTTTGGTACATCCAGTGGCAGTGGCTCACCTTCACATCCCAACCCCACACTCTCGAACGGGAAAGGAAGTTTCTCGTAACCATCGGATATGTGCTTTATGTTGGGGTCCCAAAAGGGCAGCGTAGTTTCATGGAAGCGTTTCATGACCGGATCAAATGTAGAGCTCACTCCAATGCCATTGTAGCACCATACTGCGACCACACCTCCCGGCTTCCAGAGCAGACGGGTCAAGAGGGAGTAGAAATTGGGTAGGTCGAACCAGTGCACCGCTTGAGCCACCGTAATTAAATCCACTGAATTTTCACCTCCAATTAAGGTCATGATTTCGTCGTTGGAGATGGGTATTGGGGTGTGGACGTAATGGACCCTCGGATGCTGCATCGCACATTTTAGCTGGGCTGCGCTCGCATCAGTGGTGATCACCCGGTCGTAGTGCTGGGCTACCTATTTTACAAGCAAGTGCAGGGCATATGAACGGAGTTGTAAGTGACGAACAATTTGGAAGTAATGAAATTCGATTGAATAAATCAAAGAGGAAAGAGAAGCCCATTTTAAAAAGATAAAAAGGGAGAAGAAGCCCGGAAGACACGGAGACGGGTTGAACTTCAGTTTTAAAGTTCACATTCAAAACAACACAAAGGATTTGAGATCAATTACGTGGAACTGGAGGATGACCACCTTCAGTTAGTGATTAGGAAGCAGTACGCAGCCTATCCAAGCCCCAAGCAAAATCAAATCGAATAAATCAACTTCTTATCAATGAGCAGAGTTAAAAGTAGTATATGAGGATTCAGGTAAAATTCACCCAGGATGAGCTAATCTTCACTCATTCTCTACACCCTATGTTTAGTCAATTACTTCCAAAAGCAAAAACAAAGGAAAAATATTCATACATGGTGATTGCTCGAATGAATGATTCTCCTCAAAATTCCTCTTCAGCGAGACATGCATTTGATATGTATTAAATCATAAAAAGTGTCGAATTTCGCATGATCTGCGATCATATCTGGTCTAGCCCATTTTTCTTTTTGCAAAATCCAGAAAATCTGCTCACACCGTCACGGCTCCCGATCAATGTTGGGTTCCATCGTATCAAGAAAAACAGTAAACTTGCTACTAATCTTGCACATAGAAAAGAGAGAGAGAGAGAGAGAGAGAGAGAGACACACAGAGGGCGGCTTGGCCATTGCCGGCGCCGACGTCCCGAGCGAGGGAGTGACGAGGAATGCGAGAAGCGAGCATGGAGTACTAGTGTGCCGAGTATGTCGGACGAGCGTCCACGTACATCTACGCTTGCTTGTCGAACAGACCCCGCATCTCCTCTCTCCCCTCCCGATCTGCCTCTGCTCGCATTGCCCTTGCCTTGGGTCTTGGTTTCTGCTCTGTTCATTGCACTCCCTAATATTCAACTCTAGACTTGCCCGATATTTGAAAAAGAAAAGTTGGGAAATATTAACAAATGATGCGATTTTCTAATCATCATTTCCTCTATATTTTAATTGCACTTTTTAATCAAAGGAATATAGTGTATATCCATTTATTACGCTTTTAGTTTATTGGGGAATATTACCAAAAAAAAAAATCCTAAACATATTATATGAACACCAATTCAGTCTTAAACTATAAATCTTTTGACAATTTACCAATATAATCATTCCGATCAATTTTGACCAAAAATTGACGACAGATACCATCTTGTACTAACGTGAATAATTTTACAATTATTTTTAATTTTTCATACTTTTTTCCATTGTGGTAGGTGAGGACAGGGCTTGAAGCCTTCACTAGACCTTAGCAGTTGCCTTCCCTGCGATTGGCAAGGGCTGCGACCCTTGCCGGTAGCTAATCATACCAAGTAGAACGATGTCTATTTTACTAGTTTTCGGCTAAAATTAGCCAAAAAGTCTATATTGACAAATTGTTGAAATATTTATAATTAAATTGGTCAAATCAAAAGGTTCAAAACTAGATTGACATTTATATAATATATTTATGATTTATATTTGTATTTCCAAAAAAAAAAAAACTAAATTGAAACTTCGATCTCAAACTTTTATGAAAGAATTCCCTAAACACTCGTGCCTACATTTCTGCTGTTAATATAGCAAATCCACCGGCTAACTATTGATAACTTCCCAATTTGAGTTCAATATAATCAGCGAGCATTCTATATAGAGCACTCATCTTTCCATTATAATAGCAATTTATGTTTGTATTCTCAAAACGATCATATCTTTACACATGATTTTTCTTCCATATCGCAGGTTTGTCCATCAAGCCAAGGACTGTACATTTTGACAATAAATGAACACAATAAAAGACATAAAGTTAACGTAAAGATCTTTGATATATATTGGCCGCAAATTGAATACTGCCGCCTATAAGATGACAACAAATCATTATGTGGATCTCATCTTCGTTTATTATGAAAGTTATTGATATAGGAAATGAAAACTCTAGACGGATTAAGCGATAGCTTACACGTCGACCCAGCAACTCATTTGATCTCATTGTTTTTCTTCGGCTTTTGGATGTACAGGACGAACGCGACAGGATCAAACGCCACAAAAGACAGAATTACACGGTAGGAGGTGCGACTCTGGGCTAGACAAATGCAAACAGACGAAGTGCAAGACTTGTTGGGACATCTTCCTCATTCGAGATCAATCTTGACAATAATTCCGAGATTTGTTTGGCTCATTGGACTTGAGGAGTCCTAGCTAGCCAAAGTGCATCTGGTTTAATCTAGTGCATCGTTATCAATTTTAATAGTCAATTTAATATAGAGGTTACTCTTAACTTTGCACGATTTTGACAACAAACTAATGCAGATTTTGGTGTGCGTGTAAGATATTTGGTCAGATTCATTTTTCATGGTCTTTGCTCTCAATGTTATTCTATTCTTGTTCAGTTGAGTAAATCCATTTCCATATGATAATGTGTGTACGCGCAAAATGTGTTGACGTTAATCTCAAGGAATGTCATTCCACGATGTTTTAGTTTCATCACTAAAATTTTTATGGGGCCATTTTGTTGGCTAATCTAGCAAACTCCATGGCAATCTAGTGCAAAACTTTTTTTGAAGAGACAATCAGAAGGATTTTTTTTTTTCCAAGGTCTGAAAACGTAAATGCCATTCCCTTAGAAGTATTTAGTGAATACAAGTTTAAAACTTCAGAGCAAATCAAGTTCCAAGGGGCTTGAGGTGGATAAATAGTCCAATTACTAGGACTTTTCTTTCATTAGGCTTTGGCGACCTAGTCGGCTATTTTGTTGGACTCCCTGCTGCAATAGGCTAACTTAAGGCCTGAAAAACTCAACATCATATAATATTCTCTCCCAATTAGTGCATCCATTGTACTTCCTAGTTCAGTTGATTTGTGCTTGATAAGGCTCTTATTAGATCTGCATTGTCTGACTCAAGACTTAAACGAAGCTTCAGTTCATGCGGAAAGGGAGAGGAAGATTAGGATTTCCACCATAACTATGCACTCCACCAGCGCGGCCGAGCTAGCATGTGCTAATCTCGCAAATCCGTCTACCAATCAACCCATGGAGTCTCGACAAATGCAGGCGATGGCTCCTTCCAACGATTCGGCAACAAAGGAACCGTCATGTTGATCTTCAGAGTGCGTGGATCGGAGATACTTGAGAATGTGGGAAATTAAAGCACAAAGAAAATAGCAGACGTTTCATGACATTTCTATGGGAAAAAGAAGGGCCCAATGAAATCCAAACCCACAAGAGAGAATTATCTGGTTCAGGTTTTGCCTCTGCGATGCTTGTTGTTCGCTGCTATGTGCGCACACGACATCACTGGACGCGTTGGCGATAGTTCGAGCCCATCGAAAAATTCACGTGGCCTTGTATGCACTGCTCGTGAATCAAAAACCCTCATAAGATTTAATCATAACCTTGGACGTGTGTCATGCACGTGAACGTGGCACAATATGCCGGCCATCTTGGGATTTGATTGATTGCCATCGCAATTGGGGTCCTGTTCTTGATTTGCAACTGCGAGAGATTGGTCGTGCAAACATCAAGATCCTCGCATTAAAATTCATGAACTGATGGAAGTCCTAAAATTGGTCTAAAGAGAGATTTTCTTAATTAGATAATATGGGTTGTCATAAATGAGGGGGACAAACTCGTAAATAGTGCTCAAGTCTCTCCTCTAATCCTAATTCTCACATGTATCCTCATCTAAGGGGCGTTTACCTAACGCTTGATAGCGGGAGGGCAATAGAGGAGAAAGACTTGATGCGTGGATCCCCTTTATATGTGGGTAATCCCTTTTTCGTATGTTCGATGGATCCAGGTGCGTTAATCTTTCCTCAATTATGCATGTTCTTGTTCATCACAACATGTGGTATCTAATCTTAGAACTCGAACACAATTGTTTTGTCATAATTTGTACATTTACCCTAATTTGCGGATCTACCCTATTTTTATGGATTAGCCCTAATTGAGATCATGCCCTAATTTGTGATTTTCGAGACTTTTTATTCAATAAAAATTAAATTAAATCACAAATTCGTGTAAGACGAGCAAGAGGGTAGGCGGCGCGTCGTCGGAGGAGGTCGCATGCGCTCCATCTCTCCGATCGGCGCGTGGTGGCGGCGTTAGACTCGATGGTGATTTCAAATATTTATTTTATATGTTTGATGGTTTTATTGATGTGAAATTGCTATGGAACCTTAAATACGTGTATTTTTAGTGTATTTTGTATTTTGGAAATACCTAATATGTTATCACATAATAAAAGGTTTTCATCAATAAAAATCAAACTTTATTGAATTAAAGCTGGCTTAATGAGATACAATTCGTGGATTGTATTTAAGCTATGTATTGAGCCGATGAGAAACAATAAAAATTATGAAACTTTTGTTACTCATGTATACTCCTTTACATACTGAATCTTTGAATGATAGACGCTCATGAGTCATGCATGTTGATTAAGTTAATGCATATTGTACATGAACTCATCTCGCAAATGTCTATCAAGTTGAAAATTTTTATGGTTAAGGAGTATGGCAATATTTATGCACAATACTACTTTGTATAGTTTAGATATTAAGTTCTCGTGGTTTGACTCAATTTATAGGCCACCGTTGAAGTAATGATATTTGTTATCTAAAATTGATTAATAAATTAATTGTTGGCCTTGGAGTCAATTTTGCCTTATGAATTCATGAGTGATAATGGATTTCAAGCTTGATTTAGTGCACAATAATGTTAATTTGTGAGAGATATTATAGATCGGCATTCATGTTGTTATGGTAATATGTAATTGTGGTGCATAAGAGATGTTTTATTCTCTGTTATGAAAGTTTCTTGTGTTATTGATCAATATCTCATTGTCTTGATTTTGAGTTGTCATAAACAGCACATTGGAGTTGATAGCGGCTGATCTCGTACCTACCCGCTCATCACAGCTTCTTTTGTGTAATTCAAGCACTATCGAGCATGGGAAGTGTAACTACCCCACTCCATCTCACACGAGACAAATCTTCAAGGAGTATCCGGTTTATGAAATTCGTGGCTCGTATGTATCACTTCAGAAACGCTCATGAGTCATGCTTGCACCGCAAATTCCACATACGTATTCGAGCGTACACAATAAAATATTGTTTTGATCACAATAAAATATTGGGACAACCAGAAAATTATTAGTCTTGTAATTTGTTTCGATCACAATAAATATTAGGTACACAATAAAACAACTAAGAAAGTCAAATATTAAAGAGCACACACAAAATATATATCACTTGGGACAACTATAAAATCATTAGTCCTTTTCGATTACTTTCTTCATAACTTGTTTCGATCATAATAAAATATTGAGTACACAATAAAAGGACTAAGAAAGTCAAATATTGAAGGGCACATGCGAAATGCACATTCTTATTCCAACGTTAAAGAGCATGCGCCCAAAAACATATTGCTTGGGACAACTATAAACTTATAAGTCCTTTTCAATCACTTTCTTAATAACTTGTTTAGATCACAATAAAATATTACACAATAAAAGGACTAAGAAAGTCAAATATTGAAGAGCACACGCAAAGTGCACATTCATCCAACGTTGAAGAGCGTGTGCGAAATACATATCACTTGGGACAACAACACCATTTTTCGTTACAATTTTGAACGAAATCGGTTCTTTCTAATCTCATATAGAATGAAAGAAAGCTTTACCGACCAAAAAAAAAAAAAAATCATATGCAGCCTTGTTCTCGGAACCCTTTCTTTTGTGTTACTTTAGACCGCCACTTAAGGTTGTATCAGAGGGAGGACGCAAAAGAGAAGTGCACAGTAAACAATGTTTCTAACTTTCTGTCACCATGGGCCCTTTGATCTACCTTCTCCTTTTGCGTACGTTTTTGCTTATTTCATTGATTATTGATGAATTCTCTTTTTGCCTAAAAGCCGTCCTGCATGGATTTGCGTTCATTCTTTTAGTAAGGCAAGCGTTTTTCAATTGCTGTCTTCAATTGGTCCTTCAAAAGACCATCACATCGACTTGGACAAATTGTACATGAGATTGAATACGTTAATTCCTTTCCTAATGAGGATAACGACACAAATAGTTCCTAAAATTTGGCTCAATAGATAATGTGGTCCTTGAATTATATGGAAATATTCAATACTGTCATTTCATTATTTTAAGTCCAGAAATAATATTGAACATTTTCATATAGTTCAAGAGACTAATTTGAACATGTATAAAAAGTTTAAAGATCATATCGAACAAATTAAAAATTCAGGGAAGACATTATAAATTGTATTGAAGTTTATGGACCACATTGAACAAATTAAAAGTTCATATTGATCAAAGTTTATGGACCATTTGTGTTATTTTCCCTTCTTAATCCCAATGAGATGGACCTGTTTTTGTTTATATACTATAAAGACAAGTAAGAATGTCGGCAATGAAATTATCTTATAGGATGGACAAGAAGCCTTGACTAATTGGGCCTGCCTTCACAGACAAAGTGGAGTCGGTCATAATGTGATCAACAATGAAAAAGCAAGAAGAAGAATTGTGGGAATTTCCTGTTTGCCCAAAAGGCAAAGGACGAAGGATTTGGTCTAGAAAAGGAACATTAGTACCGTTTTTATGGTTTTTGAGTGTCATAGAGTGTTTAACCGATGAGTCTCAAACAATATCAGCAAAGACATATTCATGAAGCATGTTTCTACAGGGGGAAATTTCGACATAATTAGATGCATACATGGAGAATTAGAATTGATTAACAAGTAAGATCCAAACTAGTATGTGATATAAATAGGGGCACTTGCACACCATAGTCGTTTTATGGAGGGAAAAGAAAGGAGGGAATTAACATCTGAACTATCGAAAAGGAAAATAATAGAAACTGATAAGAACCGAAAGAGACGAGAAACTAAGGTTGCTTCGCCAATCAGCTCTTGAGACCGGAAGGATTGGGCATCAACAATCTTTCGGCTGCTAGCCATAGTCATCTCGCCGCATGTTTTGAAGGAAAAAAAGAAGCCAAGTACACCATTTTGTTCCATCACTCACCTCCTCTTCGGCCTCTTCATCAATGCCCTCTTTCTTGTCCTCGTTGTTGCCATTGCATTCGCCTTTGCCTTTGCCTTTCGCCTTCCTCCTTATTGTCATTGTCCACAAAATGAACCCGCGAAGGCCCACGAGATAACCACAGAACCTCTTGCGCATTGTCGTCCTAGTAGCCGTCATCATCCTCGCCGTTGTAGTCACCCTCGTCACCAGCTTTATCGCTATTGTCTTTCGTGTCGTCATCGTATTCATTGTTGTTGTAGTCATCACCGTCATCTTGCTAAGATTTGAAATTATCATGTTCAAGGTGGATTAAACATCTTAAGAAGAAAAGGTCAAAATCCCCAAATATCATATTACTTTACATTAATCCCTAGTTTGAACACCCAAACTCAAGCAACTAACAAGAATCAACATAATCTCTTAATTCTATCCAAATTGATTTATAGAAAATATTGACGTGACTTTTTCCTGGCAATTAGTTGGTACTCGGATTTGGAGAAAGTAGGGCAAAGCAAAGGATAGAGATGTGCAGAAAGCCCTTCTTTTGATTTAAACCCGATGGTTAATAGATGCAGCAAGCTTGCAATTAACTATCCCTAGATTTAATTTCAGCTTTTCAAAAAATTCACATGAGTTTTGAACAGAGAACAATCAGTTGAGTTTTAGGTTGTTGTCGTCTCTTACCTCTTGTTCGCCTTCTTCATCATCCCTCTCCTCATCCTCATCCTTGCCCTCATCGTCATTGCCGTCGCCATAGCTGTAGTTGTAGCCGTGTCACCTTCGCCTTCCTCATTGAAATCGTCATTCTCGACATTATCATCCACGGAACCAACCGGTGAAGGCCCTCGAGATGATTGAGAAAGCTCACGCATAATGTTGTCCTCATCATCCTCACCGTCATTGTCCTCGTCCTCATCATCCTTGCTATGGCTGTTGCCGTCACTTTCGTATTGACCTTCCTCATCGACATCATCATTCTCATCGTTACCATCCACGGAACCAACTAGCGAAGGCCCGCTAGACAAATGCGAAAGCCGATGCACATTGTTGTCCTCGTCATCCTCACCATCATCGTCCTCGTCCTCGTCGTCCTTGCTATGGCTGCTGATGTTGCCTTCCCATTGACCTTCCTCGACAACATTGTCGTTCTCATCATTACCGTCCACAAAACCAACTAGAGAAGGCCCGTCAGACGAATGCAAAAGCTCATGTACATTGTTGTCCTCGTCATCCTCACCGTTATCATTCTCGTCCTCGTTGTCCTTGCTATCACTATTGCCATCACCTTCACATTGACCTTCCTTGTCGACACCCTCGTTCTTATCATTATTGCCCATGGAACAAACCGGCGAAGGCCTGCCCGATGAATGCACATTCTCATCATCTTCGCTGTCGTCATCCTCATTGTCCACATGCACATGGTTGTCGTCATCATCATCCTCCTTGCCATCATCATCATCATCTATATGCACATGGTTGTCATCGTCGTCATCCTCCTTGCCATCATCATCATCATCTATATTCACATGGTTGTCATCGTCGTCATCCTCCTTGCCACTGTCCTCGCTATTGTCATCCTCCCTGCCGTCGACCTTGTCACCATCCTCATGCTTGTCACTATCATCTTGCTGAGAGAGGGAGGTTCAAAAGTATCATATCTAATGTGGATTAAACATCTTAAAGAAGATGATAGATTTCCCAAATATCATATGACTATAATCCTAAGTTTGAACACCCAAACGCAAGCACCAAACAAGCAAGAATCAACATAAAGGGATTCCCTACAATTAATCCCCCTAAAAATGCTTTATAAAGCATCTATTGAACATATGTCTATTAGAATCAAGCAACATTCACATATTCACATATCTTCATTCCCTCAAAATGAAGAAAAGAAGGAAAATCTGATTCTGGAGACAAATGAAGAAAATAAGGAAATCTGATTCTAGAGACAAAAGTGAATATTTGCAAGGATCAAATACTGGTATGATAGTTGTCGAAAATGGGTCAGGTTGGTGTCATAGCTTGTTGTGTTAACCCTCAACAAAGATGGTGGCCGAGGATGTTGCTCGCTTGATTAATGGCTGGTAGGTTGTTTGTGGCAATAAGGGTGCCAGCACCATTAGACACATACAAGGGTTGGCAAGCCCTCGTTTGCAAGTGACGAGGGCCGACAGCCCTCACTGATACGCAACGAGGGTCACAAGCCCTCGCCGATGCAGCCCGACAGTCTTACCTTCTTTTTCAAAAAAAAAATATGTATTTTAGCTTTGTAATTCTTTTAATTCTTATCCTCTTTTCTTTTACCTTCTTTTTTTCCCCTAATTTTTATCTTCTTTTTTTTTAAATAAAAAAAATTATAGCCGATTTGCCCTGAGGAAAGCTTAGTGAGACACCACACTACTGTGAACACACCACACTTAAGCAAACTCAGAGGATGGATGAATATAACTTCACTAGAGAGAGCTCACTCTTTACTCTACAATTTTGGCCATGAATACAGTATAGCCATCAATATCAATTGATTGTAGTAATATGAGGAAATGCGGTTAAGCAAGTTGCTTATCACACTAGATTGAGAAGTTGTAATTGCCCTATTTATGCTCATGTGAAAGATGGCACTCAAGCAAGGAGATACATATTCCTAAACTATGCATTGGCACCAGAGACACAAGATATGGCACAAGTATGAGTTTTTATCTAGAGTTATGATAAGCGAAGATGTTACCTTTGACGAGTTTGCTCTATCTTATAATAGGAGAGAGCAACCAATTGTAAATAAAGATCTAAGTGGTGTACATATAAATAAGTGGAGTTGCAAAAAGAGTAAAAACGTTAGCAGATTGTCGATGAAGTGATAGATTTTGTAGATTTTTTTAATATACTAAAAAAAAAATGTGTAAAACGTTAATCATGACAATTAGATTCTAAATAGGAATAGAAAAAATAGAATAAGAAAGAATGGAGCCATCACTTTGTAATTGAATGATGGAGGGAAAATCCTTATAAGGTAAATAGGGTGGATTTAGTTATATTCGGGGTAAAAATAGCACCAACCTTGTTTTAGGTTCTCTGTGAGTTTTAGTTTAAGAAAAACAGTACCAGAGAATGCAATATTGAGTAAGGATTGGGTGGAATCGAAGGTTGGAATCAAGAGATTATTTTTATGTTAGAATCTCCTAGTTTGCAATGGATCTATCATTGTTATACTTCCCGTGGATCTAGATCACTCTTTGAACTAAGCTACGCAAATTGTGGTGTGTTAATCTATTTCTTATTTAATTTTCCGGTATCTTGTGATTTTGGTAAATTGCATGATCCTATTGCAAATATTGATTTTAACAAGTGGAAAAGGAAGACATGAAGTTTCATCCTCCATTTTTTAAGGTAAAAATAGGCTCAACGTCATTGAGTAATTGTGATAGCACAAAATGAACCAAAAGCACAAATAGGAAGAAGGAGAGTATGAATTCTCAAATGGTGAGTGATGTAAGATACCTGGCCTCATTTCCGAAGTTGACACACATATAGCAGATGAAAATTTCTAGTAAGATGGGGATTTTTTATGTGATTATCCCTGGTTGCACATTTTAGAATTATTTTTTGTCCCTCTTCACTATAATAGAACAGAATTAGAAAGCGAATAAAGCAAAAGAAACAGTGATGATCCATAAATAGAAAGGAGGCGCACCTGTTCCAATAGAAGATCCCCTGTTTCTGTTTTTGTTTCACAGTCGTAAAGAGTTGTTTCAAATGTTGAGCCCAACGCTCGTGCTGGGGCATTCAGAATCTTCTCTTTGTAAGACTCCCAAGTGATGCTTGAATCATTTGGACCAATGTCCAATAACTCCCCACAATCCCTCATTTGAATCTGGCACTCCTTTGGTATTTTTGAGCTTGATACATCAATCATCCTTTCCATTGATCTGCACCTATAAACTTTCAACTGCTCCAAATGCTCTAATTCGTCCACGCCCTCTACAACTTGCAGGCTCTCACACTCTACAATACCTAACCGCATCAAGTTCTTCAAGTTTGACAAACCGCCTATCCTTTTTAATGAAGTGCACCCTTCAACAGAAAATACTCCCAATGATTTGAACATACAAGCAAATTGAATCTCCTCTAGCTTTGGGCACCTCAACAGCTGGAATACTTGAAGCATCTTTAGAAAGCTTGAGACAATGGACACTTTCCTCCCACCATTAGTCAACTTGGTAGCTTGTAGCTCATTACACCCTGGCTCCTCCGATGGATTAACAAACCTCTCTAAAGATCTGCAGTCCTCAATACATAATTCCTCCAATGATATTAAGGCACCAAGAAATTGAACTTCGACTAGCTCAGTGCAAGAAGACACCTCAGCTTCTCTCAGTTTTCTTAAACCTGATGGAAAGGATAATTTTTTGACGAGTTCACACATTCTGATAGTCAACATTTCCAATTGAGGAAGCCCATCTAGTTGTACTTGTTTCACTTGAATGCGATCGAGCTCTAGAACTATCAAGTTTGACGGAAGTTGTTCGAGGGATTCAAAGTCTAATCCATACATAGTAAGTTTTTTTAGGAGAGAAAGGGAGCCCAACTCTGTAGGCTGCGCGCGGACATTTAAAAGGCACAAGTGCTGCTTCCTCAATTTGGATAACCTCCCTATCCATTGTAGGTCACAAGCTTTAATTATATTTGATGTGGCCTTAGATTCAGAACCATCAGATAGAAGTAGTTCAACTAGATTAGTAAGATTTGAGAGGTTAGGCACGGTCTGCAATGAACTAGATCTCAACCGTAGAGTGGTCAAACTTTTAGGGAGCTCCGGCAACTCTTGGAGCTTATGACAATGCTCTAAGTCCAGTGTTTGGAGGCGACGAAGCTCGCTCATTGTACTGGGCACTTTCACAATCGGTGTGGATGATACATTGAGAGATGACAAGCTTGATAGTCTTCCAATGGAATCTTGTAATACTGTAATAGGTGTGTGAGACACATCCAACTTCATCAATGACTCTAGTTTCGAAATTGATTTGGGGAGTTCACTCAAGCTATCACAATTCCTAAGAGAGAGGTGCTGAAGATTTGGTAGCTCTCCAATTTGTTCAATTTTTCAAGATTCTGACATGACTCAATACTCAAATCAGTCAACAACCACAGTTTTCTGATAGAGCAGTCAATTTCCATCAAAGATGAACATTTAGAAATACTCAACTTCTCTAAAACTGAGTATTCAAAAAAGGTTGGTGTCCTGTAAATCGACATATTATTCTCAAGAGTGAGAACCTTCAATTTCCTCCCATCCTACAAAAGCAAATGAAACATCAGCATGGACAATTGGATGTCTAAACAAGAAATACATGGGAATTTAGGCTCCCAACTTGGATCATTTGTCCTTTGATCCTCTCACTAAATGAGAAAATTAGACTACAAATCCAATGAATTTTGTCCTTGAATAAGAAAATTAGACTGATAGGGAAATTGACATACCTTGATCAGGCCCCTAACATGATCATCCGTGAACCCATGGCCAACGAAATTCCCCACAACCACGTTTTCTAGATGCAAATTGGTTGCCTCAAAACGTGGATGACGTTCAGAACTTCTATCGGGGTAAAACAAACTGATCCATTTCAATTCGGAAAGACAGCCCGCAAAGTCGCCTTGGCAGGTTATGTTATGCAACCACAGCAGCCGAAGATGTGGGAAACGTTTAATTTCCTCCGCAGTGATAGTTAAGTTATCATCAGTCCTTGACCAATTTGTCAAATCCAGTGCTTGAACGCTACTCTTGATCTGCCAATGAAATTGAGGAGCAGAGAGAGCAGAATTTGTCAATATTATACGTTTTTATTCCATTGAAGAGAAGAAAAAATGGAACATAAGAGTAGCTCTCATTTTAGAAAGACGAATCCTTAATTATGAACACAATATTAAATTTGGTCACCACATTACCTCTATTGATCTTAATTCGTGAATGATGTCGTCTAGAGCCCACAACCTGGAACGCTCTTGATTAGCAATTGTCCTTCCAAGATCTCTAAATTGATCATGCATCCAAAACTTATTTTCGTCTAAAACCTTTATAGTGCATTTGTTAATAAGGACATCAATAGCATACTCTGGGCTAAACCCACAGTCTTTCCACACAAAGAATGGATTAGTCTTATCTTTATCAATGAAAAAGCATGCAATATCAAGGAATATTTGTTGTTGATCCATTTCTAAGGCATCATAAGTAATCCTTAGCTTTCCCAAGACATCGCTAGTAGGTGTTTTTCTTAGCTTCTCTAGCATCTCTTGCCATATTTTTTCCTCTTTCTGAAGAAAAAGCAATGAACCTATTGCTCGAAGAGCTGAAGGTAGTCCATCCGTAGTAGAGACGATGTCTTTTGAAGTGTCATATAGTTTGTCCGGAGGAAAGTCAACATCAAATGCATGCCTACTAAAAAGTTGAAGTGCATCTTTGTCACTTAACACCTCCATTTCATAAGGCACAATTTCATACTTCAATCCCCTAATTTTTGTAACACTTTTGTCCCTAGTGGTAACAAGTATCCTAGTACCATTGTACAGAGAATCAATTCCAATAAGGTATTCGATTTGGTTTCCCTCATCAACATCATCCAATACAACTAGTACCTTCTTGTTGCAAATTGTTTCTCTAATCGTATTGATTCCATAATCAATGTTATCAATGTTGCGAGCCACTCTAGAATTAGAGATATTAGATAGCAATTGTTCTTGCAACTTGACTAAGCCCTTGGTTTTTGCTGTTTCCCTTACACCATCAAGAAAGCTACAGTTTTTCCCAAAGCGAGGACATAGTTGGTTATAGATGATCTTGGCAAGTGTTGATTTACCGATGCCACTCATCCCATAAATTCCAATAACCCGCACACCACCAGATTGGATGTCCAATAAACCATTTATGGCTGCTATTCGATCCTCCATTCCAACTAAATCTCTAGTCACTTTTCTTTGTCTTGTCTTGAGCCTAACCACAACCTCCACAACAACAGCCTCGATAAGATCCCCATCGCTGCAACAAAGTTGAACAGTTTCAATTGTGAAGAGGCAACAAATTTGTTTAATTGCACGTTGACCAACCATCTACTAAGTTAGGTTGGGAACATGAGGTTAAAACTATTCTGGAGGGAAAACTCTCGTTAAAAAGAACCAAAAAGGAGTATATAAATAGTGGTTCTTATTCAAATATCAAACAATTATTTGTTGAATCCCTTTCATAGATCAATTTCATAAACTAATCAGTTAAGTGATGAAGCCAGGAATCTCATGTTGACACTTTCTTATTGCATGTGAGAAATAACACAACGTAAGAGACCAATATAAAAGTAGTGCAAGCAAAAGGTACTTTTGCGTTTTACCGACATAATAATACTAAACTAAACAGCACTAAGTTTTGTAAGTTCATTTTATTTGAATGTTCATCGTGTTCGAAGACACTAAACTTTAACTCTACCTTATTATTTCACTTATACACACGCACGCATGCATGCACGTGGCACGCTCTTGTGTGAGGTTTACCCGGCAGTTTACTTTTCATGATCACTCTACCTAGTAGCCATACGCGTTACCACATGTCTATATATATATATATATATACACACACACACATTTGTCGTCGTCATCATGAGACAACAAGTTTTGGGGTGTTGAGAGGCAACTAGAATTATCCAACGAAAAATGGCACGAAACAAACGGGACTGGACCGAGACCAATTACGTTACCCTAAAAACTTCAAGAACATGATGAATTTACAAACCTTAACATCCGTTACCAGTTTAAGTTGAAGAAACAGAGAAAGAGAAATGTTTGATTATTAAAGGAATTAATGTACCCGAAGCCTTAATATTTGTCACGAAAATATAATTGAGTGTTAAAACTTTCAAAATATGCAATCAATTACTAAAATTTGTCAAATTGATACAATCAAATTGTTCCTTTAGCTCTATCCACGTTAATGGATGGAAAATATTGACCTGTCATTAGAAAATAGGCTGAGAAACTAACAAATAAAAGAATAAATGAAGGGGCACGAAGAACGGTGGAAAGAAATCTCGCTTGCTCCCATCCCCAGTAACTTTTTTCTCCAATCTGATCATTTGTTCATTCTTCTTTAAAACTTTCCATGGTTTCTTTAAATTGAGTTCTTGAGACAGGAGTTTGAAATACTACATGGAAACTCTACTGGCCATGGCTGTGAGCTCGAAGGAGCTCCAACCACCATGGCCGAACGACCAAACTCAATGAAGCTCGAGCGACCGTAGCCCCGAGCTTGACGAAATTCCAGCCATCACGGCCAAACTCGATGAAGCTCAAGCGGCCAATGGAGTTCTCAATGGTGGCTAAGGTCGAACAACCTCAAATTGGAGGTCGCATGACCTCAGATATGAGGTTTCACGCTGGGTTTGTGCCCCAAACTCAAGCCCGGGTCTTTCCGTGCGTGGTGATGTGCTGCATGATTTTAATGGTGGCGAACCATAATAGTGGCAACCTGATCTGGTGACGGTGGTGGACGAGTTTGGCAAAGTTGGTCGAGTTCTTGAGGTGCTAGGCAGTGGTGGGGGATGAGTTTGGTGGTGGTTAAGTGTGAAGTTGGTTGTGGAGGCTGAATTTGATTGTGGTGGAGGTGGTGTCTGATTCCATGGTGGTTGTCTTCAAGGGCGAGGGTAGCCGGCAAGGCAGTAGGTGGTGGTGAGTCTAGCGGCAGGTGTTTGAGGCAACGGCTGCCGGCGACCATGGACAGCTTCAGTGACCAGCTGCACTACTGTTTGATCAACAAGCGTTGATACCGGCGGTCTGACTGATGAAAATGGTGTAAGCGGAGCAGCTTAATAAGGTGAGCTTTTCCTTTTCATAAACAATTGCTGCTGTCAGAACAAACCTTATTTCAGAATCTAAGGCTTAGGCTTTGTGCGAACAATCCAAGTTTTTCTCAACGATCATCTTCTTGAACGAATGGAGTCTTACTATTATAAGATTCCGAGAGAGAAATTCCGATGGCTCGCATTTTCTTTGGCTTTAAAAAAAAAATAGCTTTTCTATCTTTTTATCCTTATCCTTCCTCATTTCTACTATTAAAATATTAAAACCGTTTTTGATTTTTAATTTTTCAAGTTTTTTCCAATATGATGCTTGGTAAGCGCCACATCGGTGCCACATGTAATAAGAAAATAATTGAAAAATTGTAATACATTCATGGACCAAATTGGTATGGAAAAGATGGAGCAAAGCCAATTTCTTATGCAATGGAAATTAGGTCAAAAGCAAAATTGTAATAATCCTATTAGGTCTGAATAAATTTGATATCTCGTGATTTAAAAAAGAAGAAGAAGAAGAAAACAAGAATTTGAGAATTTCCTTTTAAATTTGAAAAAATTGGAGTTGGAATATAATTAATGAATCTTTATAAGATCTATTGCTCAATTGTAAAAGATAATTTTGACATTCACGGTTAGATAGTTACCCCAGAATATTTCTTCAGCTCCCACCCCTTGGTGTCATCAACTTCATTGAGAGCCTGGCGCCACGACTCTACATCCTCGGAGCTAAACTTCTTCTTTTGATCCTCCATCCTTTGCTCCAAATTCAATATGGCATCACGGTACAACGGGGATTTCAATTTCACATCAGCGGGTTTCACATCATAAAAGATGGGCAATATCACCTTCTCATTCCCCTCTTCTTTAGATTTAGAGGTGTTCTCCACCATCTTTGCAAGCTCGCGGAGGCACCAATGACTCGAAGCATAGTTTTGGGAGAAGATGGGTATGTAAAGCTTAGAGTCATCGATCGCTAGTAGAAGGTTGCCACTAATTCTTTCTCCTGGTCGAAGCTCTTCATCATCCATGAAAACGCGAATTCCAGCATCTACCAAGGCATGGTAGAGGCTATTGGTGATTCCCCGACGAGTATCAAGCCCTCTAAAACTCAGAAACACCTGATACTCACCTCCTAATAGGTTGTTGGTACTCATTCTTGTCTCTGAGTTTGCCATACGAGCTCACTTCACACTTAGCGGGTCAGGTCACCTCTCTCTCTCTCTCTCTCTCTCTCTCTCTCTCTCTCTCTCTCTCTCAAAATAGGCAGGATTGAGATACTTTTTCATCTAGCCCGTTGTACTGGGTATAAGTAATTTCACACGAACCAAGGAAACTATTGACATACTTTTATGCACTTTTTTGCTTGATTTTGAAAAGTAACAACATTTATTTACATGTAGAAGATTGGCAATTAGTTTAATAATCTACCAATTCCTATTCCTGTGACTATTAACTCCTTTAAAGTTACTAACTATTATTCGATATTACCTAACTTAGTTTGACTGATATACCAGCATTTGTCACAATAAATACCAATTAATTTTAGTCACTAAGCAACCTTTTATCTTGTTTGGTTTTGAAAATATCAACATTTATTAATACTTTCAAGATTTCTAACTACTTCAATAATAAACCATCGTTTAATCTTCCGGCTTATTAGAAAATATTTATTTGCTCATGGACAGGACATGCCATGGCGATGCAATCGTACCAGCTGTAGGCAATTTCGCACAAAGCCGAAGATGTTGTGCAGATCTCGATGCAAGTCGTGATTTTAATATTGAAGTCACAACGAAGACCTTCTAAGACTTATTAGAGGACCCTTTAATATAAAATTAATTTAAAAAAGACTCAAGATATGAGCCAACTACCAATCGATTTGGAAAAAAATTAAATTGATTTAGAGCACATTTGGTAACCATTATATTGCCAGAAACAATTTTTGCTCAGAAATAATTTTTTTTATTCTATTCTTGGGAATAATTTTTGAGTTTTTGAAAAAGTTTGGTAACTATTCAAAATTTATATTCCTGGGATAGAAATGCATTTGGTAGGATTCTTAATTTTTTTGTGTTTTTTTTAATTTTTTTAATAATTTTATCATATTTTTTTATTTTTTCTTTTTCATTTTCTCTTCTTCTTCCTCCATTTTTGTGGCCAGTTGTTGGCCAGAGCGATGGCCAGCGACCTATTAGGCGAGGTCCTATGAGCTCGCCAAGGCTCGCCTAGCCACCACGAGGCTTGGCCTCACCAAATTGGGTGAGGCCGAGCCTTGCCAAACCCGGCGAGCCTCGTCGAGCCACCACCAAGTAACGCCAACCTAGAGGTGGCCTAGCAAGGTCAAGTCTCGCCCAACCACAACAAGGCATGGTGTCGCGAGGGGCCGACGACACTCCAGCGAGGTTGCGAGCCATGACCAAGGCCCACAATCGGCCAAAAGGAAGAAAAAGAAAAGGAAAGAGAAGAAAAGAGAAGAGAAAAAAAAAAAAAAAAAATTAGACTTTATTCTAGGAATTGTTCTCGGGAACAAGAAGTAACTTTTTTCTACTTTTTGATTATGTTCTAAATCTATTCCCATGAACAAAAAATGAACAAAAACTATATATATTTTTGTTCTCTGGAACAAAAAATTTACCAAACGAATTTCTATTCTTTTTTTATTCTCGGTGATGAAAAAAAATAGAATAAGTTGTTTCTGGGAGTGTTACTAGACATGCCCTTAGTTGACCAAAAAGATTCTAAGAGTTTTGGTGTATTCAGATCTAATCTAGAGTCCATAAGATCGGTTCAGACATTAACAATAGTTGGTAATACATAATTTCCAACCTAGAGAGGAGTGGCCTTATTAAAAAGAAATTTGAAAAAATGCTTCCAAATAATGAACAGGAAATGTTTTGGCCACGCCAAGGATCATTAGTAGACAAATCTTTTTAATAAGCGTTCTATGGACACTTGTTGGCTATATCTAATGAAATAAAATTTACATTCTCAATGTGCTGATTGCGTATAAAATGAGGAAGGCAAAGCTTTCGAAATAACAAAATTTTCTTTATGTGTAAATATTTAATTTAATCGGTACCCTGGAGCACTAATTAAACATAATGCTTATTAAAAAATACTACACTTCACATATTTGAATTTGAATCCATTGGCCATAAAAGACGCGTGTGCGCAACTTCGCAGTAATCAATAAATTTGATGGACTTAAAATGATAACGTGGAGGACATTATCATTACAAGATCAGATGGAATTTCTTCTTTTTTTCGTGCTTCTCATGTAGCTATGTCTCCATGGAAAATTCAGAGTCAATAAAGCTGATGGATTGAAAAATAATAAAGAGGACATTATCATTCGAGGTCACACGGAGTTTCTTCTTCTTCATGCTTTTCACATGGCTCTGGCTATGTAGATAGCATCCGTTCAGAATCCACTTTTGAACTTCTGAATAAATAAAAAAATCCAATAACAAAATATTAGTAAAGAATCACCTCTCGTGATTCCACGTGAGACTATAGATTATTAGAAAAATCTCCTTCACTTTACAAAAATTGGATTTGCTTCATTCTCTGCAGAAAATGCTCCACCTAAGCGCTCCCTTAGCATATATTTATTATTCACCATGGATTATTTGTTTTGATCTCTTCGCCTTAATGACTTGCCTTATATTATCATTAATTATATTTAACTACTCACATTTTCTCATAAAATATGCCTTCGTATTAAAAAGCAAAAAATTGCGCAAAACTTTTACAACCATTATTTCCTTATTGATAACTATTTAAGTCATAACGAAAATTTTTTAAGATTTATTAGAGGAACATTGAAATTCTATTAATTTTACAAATACTCATGGTATGAGCCAACTACCAATTGATTCGGAAAATTAAAACCGACTGAGCTGACCAATAGATTCAAAAAGTTTTGGAATATTCAAATATAATCTAGAGACTACAAGATCGGTTCAGACATCAACAACAATGGTAATTATAATCATCCCACTTTGAGAGAAGTGGCATTATGAGAAAATTTGTGAAAGATTTGCGTCCATATCATGAACAGGACATGCTATGGCAGCAATTAAAAAGTATTTTGTTAATAAGTGCCCTCACAACACTAGTTAGCCACTCATAATAAAATAATATTTTTCATTTTCAATACACTGATGGTGCAAAATATGAGAAAAATAGTATTTTGAAAATGAAAAAATTTCTTTGCGTGTGGATGTTTAATTTAATTAATGCCTCTAGAACACTGGTTAACAAAATTCTAATAAAAAGACATTACATTATGTACGACTTCGACTCTATTTGCTGTCGAAAAAGCATACAGGCAACTTCCCAGCAGGTGGCGCTTCCATTAGTCAACAAAGTTGACGGATTTTATAATGATAAGGTGGACAAAGAAGGCCTAACCAAAAACGCGTTTAGGCAATTTCTCAACAAGTGCCACTAGTCAATAAAGCTAGTGACCAAGGGGAGGTTGACAGCGGTAGTCGAAAGTGGCGGACCAGTGATGGATGGACATGACTAACGGCCATGGATAAATGGTTCTCGGATTGAAGGTCGAAAAGTGAGACCATCGGTTAAACCTCGAATGGTCTGGAGTCAATTGTTCATTTTTGAGGTGCTCCTTTTTACTCTGCAACAAGAATAACAAAGGGAAGGAAAGAGAAAAATGAGGAAATGGGTTTTCCAATGGGATATACTCGTTGCTGTTAGAATGGAAAATGGGCTTACTGCAATCAGTTTCAACAAAATGGGCTTTGATGGGTTTTCTATTCGAAGTGGGTTTGTTTTGAATAAGCCCACTCGTGTCCGTGGCCCAAGCCTGTGTGTCCAGGTTTAGTCCATGTTCGGATTGGGCCCGAGGGCCCAGCCTGAGTCCCTGCTTTTCAGAGTATAAAAATTTAAAAGTAATAAAATACTAAATAAAAAATAAAAAATTAGAGAATATTCGAAAAATAAAAAATTTGAAAACGGTACGAAACAAAGACCTTGATCAGGTTGCTTAAGTTGTAGCACAAGACTTAGCTTAGTTTCATTTAATTAGTGTGTGTATATAGTTTAGGAATTTTAGTAATTACTTTTGATCTACTAATAGGTTTAAATAGATGTATCTTTTAGACAAGGAATTAGACTCATTTTAAATTTTACCTCATGGGATTGCTATCTAGGGGCTTAATAACGAGGGCATGTGTATTCTTTACTCAACGCTTTATCAGGCTTACTTCCTTATACTTTACTTTTATTGTAAAATATTATTGTTTACTTACCCTTGATTGCATGCTTATACATGGACATCATTCAATGGTATAGGGCAATGATATATTATAAAGATAGTAATTAGGTAAACAAATCAATTAAGCTAGTGTACTAAAAGGGCACTAATTAGACAATTAGTATAATCATATCCCATGTCCCCAATCTTAAATATTTGATTGTTTAGAAAGTGAAATATTCTCTCTTATCTCACTTGACTCCTCATCTGCCCTAGCAAGCTAGCGGTGGCTCATTGGATTAATCAAATTTAAAATGTAAACACCAATGTCACACGAAGTAAGGGTTTTTGAGAACTCGAGCCGTTTAAGGATACCAGCTCGACAAGACCTCTAAATTCACTCCCCAACACCACATCGGGAGGGTCACAATTAAAAGTTGCCATCTTTAATTGGTCCTTTGAGAGGCGATCACATCAACTCCGAGAGTTTTGTGTATGATAATGAAGACGTAAATTCCTTTCCTAATGAGATGTTCTTGCTTTTGTTTAAATACTTCGAAGATGAGCAAGAATGGTGGAAGTGAAATTACATTTCATGAAATCCCTAATTAATCGGGCCTGCCTCCACGAACAATTCTAGGAAGAATTCTGGGAATAACCCGTTTACCTGAAAGGCCGAGGTCGAAGGATTTGGTTTGGGAAAAGAACATCCGTCTTGTTTTTATGACTATTCAAGGTCAAGGAGTGGTAAACCAATGAATCTCGAAAAATATCAGCTAAGACATATTCATGAAGCATGTTCCTAAGCGTCACCTCTCGACAAAGTGAGATGCAAACACTGAATCAGAAGAGAATAACCAATAAAATCCAAACAAATTCGCGTGCCATAAATAGGGCACTTACACACCATTTTCGTTTTATGGAGAGAAAAGAAAGGAGTGAATAACATCTAAACAATCGAAAAGGAAAAGAACAAAAGCTGTTGAAAAATGAAAGAGACGAGAAATTGAGGTGGCTTCGCCGATCAACTCTCGAGACCGAACGGATATGGGCAATAGTACATTTCAACTACTAGTCAGTCTTCACGCCCCATGTTTTGATAGCAAAAAAGAAGCCAAGTACATCATTCTATTCCATCTCTTACCTCTTATTCGGCTTCTTCATCATCAATCTCATCCTCTTTCTTGTAGTTGCCATCGATTCGCCTTCGCCTCTAGCCTTCCTCCTTTTCTTCATCGTTGTCCATGGAATGAACTTGTGGATGCCCGCAAGATGACTGCGCAGAAAGAGGTTTGAAAATATCATATTTAAGGTGGATTAAACATCTTAAGAAGAAAAGGTCAAAATCCCCAAATATAATATGACATTAATCCTTAGTTTGAACACCCAAACGCAAGCAACCAGCAAGAATCAACATAATCCCTTAGTTGCGTCTAAATTGACAAATAAAATAAATTTTACGTGAATTTTTTTTATCTTTTTTTTCTCCTCAATCAATAGGTATTTAAATTTGAAGAAAGTAGGGCAAAGCAGAGGACCATGATGCGCAGCAAGCCCATCTTTAGATTGTAAACCGACAGTTTCAACATCAATTTCTTCAATCACAGTTTTTATTTGCAGCAAGCTCGCGATCTAGAGCAATAACTCTTGCTAAATTTACTTTCAGCATTTCAGAAAATTAGCAAGAATTCTGAATAGAGAATAGATTTCAGCTGAGTTTTAGGTTGTTGTGGCCTCTTACCTCCTCCTCAGCTTCTTCATCATCCCTCTCTTCCTCTTCCTCATTCTCGTCCTTTTCCTATCCTCGTCGCCATCATTGTCGCCGTCCCCGTCGTCGTTGCCATCCTTGTCGACATCATTGTTCTCATCGCTATCGCTCACAAAATGAACTGGTGGAGTCCCGTGAGATGACTGCAAAACCTCATGCGAATTATTGCCCTCATCATCCTCGTCATCATTGTCATCGTCATCATCCTGGTCCTCAGAACAAACCGGCGAACACCCGCGAGACAAATGCACGTTGCTGACCTCATCATCCTCACCGTCATCGTTCTCATGGTCCTCACGCACTTTGTCGCTGTCATCGTCATCCTTGCCATCGTCTTCATTGTCCTCGTCACCATCCTCGTCATCGTCATCCTGCCTACCGTCATCCTTGTTGTCATCGTTATCCTCCTCACCATCATTTGGCTGAGAAGAGGGAGGTTCGAAAATATCATATTTAAGGTGGATTAAACATCTCAAAGAAGAAAACAGATTCCCCAAATTTCAAACGACAATAATCCTTAGTTTGAACACCCAAATGCAAGCACCTACCGAGAATCAACGTAATGGGTTTTCCTCACCCTTAATCAACCTAAGAATGCTTTCTAAAGCATCAATCGAACATAAATCTATTAGAATCAAGCAGCATTCACAAATTCACAAATTCGCATATCTTCATTTCCGCAAAATTGGAACGGAGCAACTGCTAGGCTTTGATTTACTTCTTCACAACTTTCCCAAGACTTGACGTATAAGTTAAGAAAATAAGGAAATCTGGTTGGGGAATTTGGGAGAAGCAGAGGAGGTGTCACATATAGAGATGCGAAGAGATAGGAAAATTGGAATGTTGAGAATGACTCAGAGGAGTTACACGAGAGAAGTTCGAAGCACCACAATATGTAACTGTGCATCACACGTTTAACACTTCATTTACGTTGTCACTGTGCATCAGGATGGAGGTGGAGCATATATATCGTATTTCACAAGCTAGTACTGTTGATTGTTAGAGGCTTATGCCATATGTACGTGTAGTACTAGATTTGATCTTTGACATGCTATTGGTAATTTATATGGTCAATTTGTGTACACATGGAATGGGTCCTTCAGTCTTCGTTAGGATTATAGGGAAAGCAGTTCACGTAGCCTGGTAGTAAGTTGGTAAGTGGACCCAAGTCAAGTAGGCAACCTAGAGAGTGATGGATCTATAAGCTGTCATGTTGTTGCTCTTGTGGTTGTGATACGAGTTGGAAGGTTTTGTTATGAGAGACGGGTAATTTCATCAATGATCGAGGCCAAAAATAGGGATGGCGAAAGAAAGAGGAGAGGTAGTGTGGCCAAAACTAAATGACATGACATGTGACATGACGATGACATGGCGATGACGTGGCATAGGTGATGACATGGCATGTACGATGAATTATGTGGCATATAACATGACATGATGACATGGCAAGATGATGCAACTTAAGCTGTCCAAGGAAGGCATTGGAAGAGCGTGGCAATGTAAAGTGACAAAAGCGTAGCAATGTAAAGTGACGAATCACGACCATGACTAGGCTGCAAACTTGAGCCGATGTCGAGGTTTGTCGAAAAATGTCAGCTCGGATTCAAGTGAAGGGATGCAAATAGGCATCTACATGTGTATGGGCGTTCAGAGGGTCGCGACGCTTGCAAAGGCACTAGTGAGTCAAGCCACATTGGGTCAAGCCTAATTGCCAGGAGCCTAAACCAGCTAGCATGGCTCAACCAAGCACACAATGGAGCTGAGGACATGCATAGGATGCGTTGTACCCCTATTTTCAAATCTTTTTGGTATTATTACACATTATATCTTCTTGAAATTGGTATTATTACATATTGCATTTTTAGTTTGGAAAAAGAAGCATTAGAAGTTGAGCAAAACACTGGATCACGATTGGGTGGAATCAGAGCTTGGAATCGAGAGATTATTTTTTATGTTAGAATCTGCTAGTTTGTAGCGTATCATTGCTACTGTTCCTATGGATTTAGATCACTCTTTGAATTGGACTATGTAAATTGGGGTGTGTTGAATCTATTTCTTATTTAATTTTCTGATATCTCGTGATTTTGTTAGATTGCATGATCCTATTGCATTATATTGATTTTATCAGGTGGAAAAGAATTCATGAAGTTTCATCATCAATTTTTGGGCTTAAAAATAGGTTCCATGTCATTTGAGTAATTGTGATAAGCATGGAATGAACTAAAAGCATAAATAGGAAGGAGAGTATTCTATCGGTCAGACGGTTAATGATGTAAGAACCTTGACCCCGCTTTCAAAGTTGACACAAGTATAGCAAATAAAATTCCTAGTAAAATGGAAATTTTTAATGAGAAATTTTTCATGGTTGCACATTTTAGAATCATGTTATTGTCTAGAGTAGAAATAAAAAGCGAATAAAGCAGAAGAAACAATGATGATCCATGAATAAACAGAAGGTGTACCTGTTCCAATAGAGGATCCCCTATTTCGGGGAAAGTTGTTTCGATAGTAGAGTCCGCCGCTTGTGTTTGTGCCTTCAAAATCATCTGTCTATAACACTCCCAAGTGATGACTGATCCCCAGTCGCCAGAGCTGGGTAGCTGCCCCAAATCATGTATCTGTATCTCGCACTCCTTTGGTATTTTTGAGCTTGATGACTCGAAAATCCTTTCCACTGATCTGCAGTCATCAATCCCCAAATACTCCAAACGCTCTAACTTGTCGATGCCCTCAACAACCTGCAGCGTCGGGCACGACCTAATGCTTAAATGTTCAAATTCTTCAAGTTTGACAAACCTCCTAACCTTTTTAATGAACTGCAATTGGAAACAGAAAAAAATTTTCAATGCTTCCAACGTTGAAACAAATTGAATCTCTTGTGGCCCTGGGAAAGATGACAGATGAGTTTTCGAAGCATCTTTAGGGAGCTTGAGACAAGGGACACTCTCCTCCAACCATCAGTCAACTCGGGAGCTTGTAGCTCATTGCATCCTAGCTCCTCCTCCGATAGACAAACCAACCTCTCTAAAGATTCATTATCCGAATTATCTAAACTCTCCATCGATTTTAAGACACCGTGAAATTGAAGTTCGACTAGCTTGGGGCAATGGAACACCAGAACATCTCTGAGTTTATTCAAACTTGATGTAATGGATATCCTTGCAACGTGTTCACATCCTCCAATTATTAACTTTTCCAAATTAGGAAGCCCATCGAGTTCCACTTGTTTCACTTGAGTCACTCCGAGTTCTAGAACTCTCAAGCTTGATGGAAGTTGTTTCAGCTTCTGCAGGTCTAGTCTATTGAGACGAAGTTCTTCCAGCAGGGAAAGGGAACCCCACTCTATGGATGTTGCAGGGACATTTAAAAGGCACAATTCCAACTTTCTCAGTTTGAATAGCCTCCCAATCCATGACAAGTCGCAAGATTTAGTTATATTTGAATAACCATCCGATAGGAGCAGTTCAACTAGATTAGTAAGGTTTGAGACGTCGGGGATACTCTGCAACGATCTAATGCAAACCTCAGAGTGGCCAAACTTTTTGGGAGCTCCGGCAACTCTTGAATCTTATTGCAGTCATCTAGGTCCAGTTTCGTAATGGTCAAATTTATAATCATCTAGGTCCAGTTCCGTCAATGAGTCTAATTTTGAAACTGAGTCAGGGAGTCCCCTCAAGCTCCGACAATGCCTAAAAGAGAGGTGCTGAAGATTCTTTAGTTTGCCAACTGAGTCAGGGAGTCCCCTCAAGCTTTGACAATTAAAAAAGAGAGGTGCTGAAGATTCTTTAGTCCGCCAATTTGTTCAGGCAATTTTTCAAGTGCCTTACAATGCCAAAATTCTAAGTAAGTCAGCCACCTCAGTTTCCCAATAGAGCAACTAATTTTCTTCAAAGAATAACAGTAAAGAAAACTCAACTTCTCCAAAACTAAGTGTTCGGAAAAGATTGGTGTCTCATGTGTCAAACGACATGAATTAATGCTGAGAACCTTCAACTTCGTTGCCTCCTACAAAAGACAATGAAACATTAAGACAGAGAATTAGATGTCTATACAAGAAATAAATATGGATTTAGGCTCCTGACTTGTATCGTTTTTCATTTGATAGTCTCACTAAATGAGAAAATTAGACTGTAAATTCATTCAATATTGAATAAGAAAATTAGACTAAGTGGGATTCTACCATACCTTGATTAGGCTCTTGATCGCATCTTCTGTCCACTCATAGCCATAAGTATCAACACAACTACGTCTTCCAGATGCAAATTGGTTGGCATAAACGCATCGTTGCCATTAGTGCAATTGGACAAATAAAACCATTTCAACTTGGAAAGACAGCCAGCGAAGTCGCCTTGCAAGTTTACGTCATACAACCAAAGAAACTTAGATGCGGGAACCGCTTAATTTGTTTGCCTTAATCACACAAGAGTCACTCCACGGCGATCCAAAATCGAGTGCTTGAACGCTTCGCTTTTTCCTGCCAATGACATTGAGGAGTAGAAGCAGGAATATGTCAATATCCCACAATTTTATTTTTATCGAGAGAAGAAAAAATATGAAATAGAAGAGTAGCTCCCAACTCAGAAACGTGAATCCTCAATTAAGAACAGGTTAAGCAATTTTCTATTCAAATTTGGTCATACTTTACCTCTTTCGATCTTAATTCGTGAATGATGTCGGTTGTATCCCATATCCTAGTACGCCCTTCCTTAGCAATTGCTCTTCCAAGATCTCTAAATTGATCATGCATCCAAAATTTATCATCGTCTAAAACTTTTATCATGCACCTCTTACTAAGTACATCAATAGCAGACTTAGGGCCAAACCCACAATCAGCCCACACAAAGGATGGATTAGTTTTTTCTCTATCGATGAAAAAGCATGCAATATCGAGAAATATATTTTTTGAGGAGGTGTCAAGGCATCATAGGTAATCTTTAGCTTTCCCAACACATCATCATGAGGTTTTCTGCATAGCTCCTGTAGCATTTCTTCCCATATATGTTTATCTCCCTGACAAAAAAGCGTTGCACCTATTGCTTGAAGAGCTAAAGGTAGGCCACCTGCAGTATGGACAATGTCTTTTGAAAGAGTGTCATAACCTTTCGGAGGAGAGTCGACATCAAAGGCATGCTTACTAAAAAGTTGAAGTGCATGTTCATCACTCAACCCCTCCAATTCATAAGGCTTGAATTTATACTTAAGTCCCCTAATATTTAGAACCCGACTATCCCTAGTGGTAACAAGTATCCTAGTACCAGGACACAAAGAAGTCCTTCCAATTAGTTTTCGAATTTGGTTGTCGTCATCAACGTCATCCAAAACAACCAGTACCTTCTTGCTGCAAATTGTTCCTTCAATCGCTTTGATCCCATCCTCATCATCACAAATGTTGCGAGCCCCTGAGATATCGGACAATAATTGTTTTTGCAGCTTGACTAAGCCCACAGTTTTTGCCGTTTCCCTTACATCACGAAGAAAGCTACATCTTTTCCCAAAGTGAGGACACAATTGGTTGTAGATTTCTTTGGCAAGTGTGGTTTTACCCATGCCGCCCATCCCATAAATTCCAATAAGCCGCACACCACCAGCGTCGATGTCTAATAAATTGTTTATTGCCGATATTCGATTCTCCATTCCAACTAAATCTTCGGTCACTTCTCTTTGTCTTGTCCGGAGCCTATTCACAACCTTATCAACAACCGACTTGCTTAGATGCCCATCCCTGCCACAAAGTTGAACAGCTTCAATTGTGAAAAGGTAACAAATTCGTTTCCTTGCATGTTGACCAACCATATACTAAGTCAACTAATTCCAATCTAATTATCTTAAACATTGTTCTCATGGAAACGTTAAAAATATGGACGAATAACATAATCATAATATATTATTGTTATGTTACGAGATAAAAAATTCTTGCGCAAAATCAATTCAGAAGACAGAAAAGGAGTATATAAATAAGTGTTTCCTATTCAAACTTACAACAAGCCTTTTTCACTTCTCTTTTGTAGATCAATTTCATAAACTAATCAAAAACGCAGATATTACTCAGTTAAGTGATGGAGCCAGGAATCTAATGTTGATACTTTATCATTGTATCAAAGAAAGAACCACCCCGTAGAAACCAATATAAGAAAAAATTGTAAGAAAAAAGTGTTTTTATTTTTTACCGAAATAATAATACTAAACCGCATTTAATTTTGCGAGATCATTTTCTTTTAATGTTCATCGGTTTCAAGGACATTAAGAATTTATCACCACATTATTATTTCACTTAAAACAATAAAAATTAATTTCCATCAAAATGTCATGAAATACGTGTGCGCGTTCCCCATGATCGCTTAAGAATTTTACTTTGATTTACTTTTGATGGTCGCTCTACCTAGTAATCATATGGGTTATCACATGTCTATATATAGATATTAAAATTTATCTTTATGATTATGAGGCAATTTTTTTTTTTTTTTTTTTTTTTGAGATGGGTCAGCTGCAACAACAATTTATCCAATGAAAAAGGGCACAAATCGAATCGGGACTAGAATAAGATGGACTAAAGACTCGATAAAAATTCAACGTTAACCCCAAAACTTCAGGAAGGTGATGAATCACTAACATGAATTTCCATTACAAGTTTAAGTTGAAGGAATCGAGGAAGAAATGTTTGATCTTTAAATCAAGTGGAAGAATCAAAATATAAATGCGTGATGAGTTACGGCAATATGAGATTGAAAACGAACTTTACAAATACAATTGCGTTCAGCTCAATGATAAAGTTCTCTGGCATACATTAGAAATCTTAATACATGTACGGATCAAGTTGGCGTAGAAAAGATGAAACAAAGCCAATCTTTTATACAATGAAAATTAGGTCAAAAACAAAGTCATAATAATTCTGTTAGGTCAGAAAAAATTTGGATATCTCATGATATTAAAAAAAATAAAAAAAAAGAATTTTTATTTTATTTTTTGGGAAACTGGAGTTGGAATATGATTAATGAATTTTTATTAGATCTACCTTTCAATCGTAAAAAATGACTTTCCCATTCATAAATAAGTGGTTACCCTGTATAATTCTTCAAGTCCAACCCGCTGATGCCACCAACTGTTTTGAGCGCTCGCCGCCATGTATTCGCATCCTCGGAGCTGAAATTCTTTTTCTTATCCTTCATCATTTGCTCCAAATTCTGAATGTCATTTTCGTACAATGGGGTTCGCAACTTCACGTCATCTGGTTTCACATTATAAAAGATGGGCAATATCACCTTCTTAGTCTCGTCTTCCCCAGAATTAGAGATGTTCTCCACCATCTTCGCAAGCTCGCAGAGGCACCAGTAACTCGAAGCGTAGTTTGGAGAGAAGATGGGTATGTAGAGCCTGGAGTCATTGATCGCCCGCAAAAGTTCGCCATCAATTCTTTCACCCGGTCGAATCTCTTCGTAATCGATGAAAAACATGAATCCCGGCTTCAGACAAGGCGTGGTAGAGGACGTCGGCGAATCCACGACGAGTGTCGGGTCCTCTAAAACTTAGGAATACCTGGTATTCCCCTCCTAATGGATTGCTGGTGCTGGTTCCCGTCTCCGATGTCGCCATAGGAGCTCACTTCGCGCCCAACGGAGCCACCCCTCACTCTCTATCTCTCTCTAAAAGGCACTCTTGAGATACTTTTTCATCTAGCACATCGTACCGGCCGTAGGCAATTTCGCAAAAAGCCGAAGATGTTTTGCAGATCTCGATGCAAGTCCGTGACTTTAATATTTGAAGTCACGACAAAGACTTTGTAAGCCTCATTAGAGGACCGTTGACTATAAAATTAATTTTACAAAGACTCGAGATTTGAGCTAATTACCAATCGATTCGGAAATTTAAAATTGACTTAGTTGACCAAAAGATTCTAAGAGTTTTGGTGTACTCAGATCTAATCTGAAGTCCATAGGATCGATTCAGACATTAACAGCAATTGATAATACATAATTTCCAACCTAAAGAGAAGTGGTCTTATTAAAAAAAATCGAAAAATATGCTTCCAAATAATGAACAGTAAATGTTATGGCCACGCTGAAGATCATTAGTAGACAAATCTTTTTAATAAGCATTTTATTGATACTTGTTAGTTATATTTAATGAAACAAATATTTACATTCTCAATACACTGATTGTGTATAAGATAAGGAAGGTAGTGCTTTCAAAATAACAAAATTTTCTTTATGCGTAAATATTTAATTTAATCGGTACCCACAGAGCACTAGTTAAACATAATGCTTATTTAAAAATACTGCATTTCGCATATTTGAATCGGACCCATTTGCCATAAAAGACGCGTATGGGCAACTTCCAGCAGGTGCAGCGTCCACTTTACTGTCAGATCCAATTTCCAGTCAATAAAGTTGATGGACGTTATCGTTACAAGATCACATGGAGATCCTTCTTTTTCGTGCTTTTCACATGGCTCTCACATGGCTCTGTCTACGTAGAAAATTCATAGTCAATAAAGTTATGGATTTAAAAATAGAATTAATATCCTAAAAAATCTTAAATTGATATATATTATAAATATACCTTAAATTAACTTTTTTAATCACTGACCAAAAAAACAAAAAAAAAAAGAATCACAAAAAATTTCAAATTGATACATCATATATTAGTTTATATTAAATTTTATTATTATATTACCAATTAAATTACACATAACTTTAACTAGTGTATCGGTTTGAGATTTTATTCTATGTTTATCATGGTTGTACCATTTTTATGGTTTTTTATGGTATTAATCCAATTAATTTAGGATACTATGAATTTGGAGTTTTTGGTTGTTTAAGAAATTAGTTTGAAGTAAATTTATTATAATTATACCAATTTATGATTTTTTTTACAATCATTTGAAGTAAATTTATTATAAGTATACCGATTTAAATTTTTCATGATAAAAAATTTAATTTGAAATAAATTTATTGTAAATGTATCAATTTGAATTTTTTAGAATATTAAACCTGAAATATATATTGGAGGGACATTATCATTACAAGATCACATGGTGTTTCTTCTTCTTCGTGCTTTTCACATGGCCAGGCGATGTACACTAGGAGGTACTATGGCGACAAATCAAGGATTATTATTATTAGAAAATTATTGTTAACGAGTGCTCTCTAGGTATTTTTTGTTGTTCCACACCAAATAAGAAGTGACTTTATTGATTATGTATAATATGAGAAAAACAGCATTTTAAAAATGACAAATTTTATGTGGGCATTCGTGGGTAAAATCGTTATTAGAAAAATATTATACTTCTTTTTTGCCAATAGAAAAATATTATACTTTAAATATTTGAATTTGACCCCATTTGCAATGAAAAGAAAAAACGCGTATGGGCGACTTCGAAGCATGCGCAACTTCAATTTATAGTCATCAACGTTGATGCCTTCAGAAATAACAAGGTGGGGACCATTTAGAAAAACGGACACAATAACACATACAGCTGTACCTTTCTTTTTCTTTTTCTCTTTTTGCTCAAAACAGTCGTACCTTTTCTCTTCTTCATTTTTCCTTTCTTTCTTTTCTTGAACAATTCTACCTTTTCCTGCTTGTCACATGGGTCTGGTAATGTGGACAGCGTCAGCTCTTAATTCACTTTTGTCCTTTTGGATTCTCAAACATTTAATCTTTATGATTGTTCTCTAGCAATACCTACAGTTGGACATAATTAAAATCCCAGTCCAACATTGTAAATTCACAATAGCTACATGAATACATAATGATAACAAAATGTTCTTAACAAATCACCTCTTAAGATAACACTCAGGATCTCTAGATTACTAGAAAAATCTCCTTCACATTGCAAGGATTGGATTTGCTGCATTGTCAACAAAGATGCTCTAACTAAGCATTGTCTAAGCATATATTTACTGCCCACTAAGGAGTATTTTTCATGACCTTTTGACTAATTCGAAATGAAGGGACAGATATTAAATATATATCTCACTAGTAGAGCATTGGCTTTATTCCAACGCTCCAGAGAAATGAGTACGCAACTTATAAAATGATAAGAGGAGTAGCTAAGATTAATAAACAATGTGAAATGGCCTTAATATTTGAAGCAATTTACAAACATGCCCTTCCCAATCATACAAAGAAAGGTCACTTCTTCACTTTCCCTGCAAGCACAAAGGCTTTATAAGCCACATTTCTCACCAGCTTCGTACCACCCTAGGCCATCTGAAACTCCCTACCAGTCCCTTCACTCAACAACTCCACTTTCAACCCAAAAAGTAAAACAAAAAACAACTCCACTTGCCGATCTTTCACCCTCGTCACCGCGGACCGCGACCTCAAAGATCACTTGGATCCCTCAAAAGAAACCTCCTTTTGTTCGTATTAATAAAATTGATCGATGTGTTAACGATGCCTTACGAAAATAAAATGAAATCAACAGGCGTAATCTATAATAGATTGCTTGAACTCAAAAATGAAGGCTTCTTTGTGAAGACTTTATTAATCGCTTAACAGGCGCGTGAAAAAGAAAGAAGACAAAAGGAAAGATTAGGGGTGCCTAGGAAAATTTCTTCTCCATTGAGCGCTATGTTTGTCTTAGAACAAATAGTCATAGGGTGCAACACTTTTTCAATACTAAAAATTTAGCTATAAATAGAGCACTTGTGAATCATTGTAGGCAAGCCAAAAAAGAAAGAAGCAAAGTTAGCTTCAGAAATAGAGAGTTGCAGTACGAGCATTTGCATTTCAATAAGAAAGCCCTCCCTCTAATCTTTGTTCATGCCCTTGTTCCAAATTTCCAGGGTTATTCTTCTTTTGGTTCCATTATTTGGTATCAAAGTTAGAAATGACATCTGTCAATTATGTTCGATTACAACTTACAAGGTAAATGAAATAAATTTCAACAACTAGTCCATTTAGATGAATGTTCTTTTCAAATTGCAAGATTTATGGAATCTAGTGGAAAATGGTTATATCGAAGTGACCAATGCCGAAGCATTCAATGCTTTAAACAAGAAGGAGAATGATTTATAGGTGGAGTTAGGAAGGAAAGATTAGTATGCATTATATGCAATCTTTCAAGCCATAGAGGAAATGATAATTGAAAAAACATGGAGTGTGGGATATTTTGCAAAACTCCTACGAAGGCAATAATTGTGTCCAACAGGTGCAACTTTAAACACTTTAAGGTGATTTCAAATCATTACGCATGAATGGCTCTAAATCAATCTTGGTATATTTTGATTGCATGCAAACCATCATTAAACAATTAGGGGTTAATTATAAACCCCTCCTAGATGTATGAGTCTTAGCAAAAATCTTTTGAGGCCTTTGATCGAAAGATTTGGCGACATGATTGTAGGGTTAGAGGGAGGGCAAAATTTGTCAACCCTAATGTGGGAGCAGGTTCATTGTATTCACATGAGCAAAAAATGAATCAAAAGCCTGTTGATTCAAATCCCAAGCAAGTATTGCAAAGTCGGATCGCTTCATCAACTTGAGGAGGCTATCAAGGTGATTGAGGTTGTGAAGGAGGTTGAGATAGAGGTGAAAATTCAAATTCCACTAGAAAATATAAAACACGAGACAAATCAATAATCAAATGTTTTAGGTAATTTATTCCTAAATTGTTTTGTATTGGAATCAATTAAGTTTATCTGATTAACTTGATCATAAATTGTTAACATGTACTTCAACCATTCTACGGTGGCACCACGTGGATGTTTTTAAAAATATTTTGATAATTTTCTGAATTTTTGTTTAATTTTTTTAGCTTTTGGTTTTTTCTTTTCTTTTCTGTTATTTATTTTATTTTTGCTGAGGGCCTGCAAGGGCCGCTGGCCGACCCTCGCCGCCACTGGGCAAGGGCATCACAGCCCTCGCCAGCTCTTGCAAGGGCTACAACTCCCTCGTCGTGGCGACGAGAGCGTGGCGGCCCTCGCCCAATGCTCTTGTCGTGGCCAGAGAGAGAGAGATGGAAGACAAGCAACAAAGAGTTGCCGGCCAGCGAAGGAACTGAGGAGCCGCCTCGACGACGCGTCTGGAGGGGTTGCGGTGCGTCAAGGGCCTCCGCACCGGCGGTCCAAGAGCCGAGTCCACCGTGCAGATCAAGATCGAGGATCTGATCTACGACCTGGTCGAAGAGGACGAGTACGACAAGCTCGTGGCCAAGCGACGCGAAGAAGACCGGGGCTTCATCATCGATCTATGACGACGGCCCCCTTCGCTACGTTGACGATGGCGAGGAAGGGGACTGGACCAAAGACGGACCTAATTGCTCCTCTGTTGAAGAATCAGAAGGTCAGAACTCCAAATGCTTATGGGTCCACTTCTATTTTATTTTTACAGCAGTCCTGCGGATTTTGTTGAATCCGTTGGTTCGAAACGGTCTTGCTGGAGAGAACGTTAAGAACAAGAAGACAAAAGAAGGATTCGCTGGTGAAGAAACCTGTACCATCTTCGCTATCTGCTGCAGCAGCATTGCTGGGACAGCAGAGGTGGGCTTCAACAACATAAAAAGAACTCAAAAGAAATAAAAACCAAAATACAAAATCCAAAAATATTGTTAAATATATCTACGTTAAATCCAATTATGTCACTTAGGATTGTTAGTGTCAATGTTAATGATTTTTTTGTCAAAATTGGTAAGATGAATTCAATTGGTACCGATGTATAAAGATTTAAAACTAAATTGGTTAAATTAAAATGTTTAAAACATAAAAATGAGTTTTAATAGCTTTGGGAAAACAACATATAATTGTGGCAACTAGACATGTGACAACACGAGACATCTCATCTGCTTATTAAAAGTTGTTGGGCGCACCTAATTCATGTAAGCCATCAACTTTACTAAACCAATGTATAATGTCATCCTAGAGTTATTAATTTGTCCAATGTGATTTCTAATTTTGATCCAATATTCAATATGATTCTTCAACTTTTTAACATTTTCATATAATCAAGGGACCACATTCAACATTTATTAATAATTCATGAACTGCATCAAACAACTAGATGTAGTACTTGAACTTTTAAATGTTTTCGTATAATCTAGGGATCACATCGAACATTTACCGATACTTTAGGGATTACATCAAATAAATTAAAAGTTTAGGGAGATTATTGCACATTAGGTCAAAGTTGAAGGATATCATTTGCACAAATTCAAAGTTCAAAGACTACATTGTACAGTGGACCAAAACTTAGGAGCTATTTGTGTTATTATTTCGAGAAAAAAAAAATGAGAAGTTTCAGGGTTCCACTTGGTCCAACTCGGTCTAGGTCAAAGTTCAACCCTTACATCCAAGCCTATCGTCGGGCCCAAAATGATTAGGCTGGGTTTATATTCTAAGTAAATCTTAGACGTTGGCATGTGTCCTCTTGGCACATGGTAACCCATGATTGGCTCGTGTTCCCTAGGCCCTGTTGATGATTACTCGCGGTTTATATAGATTTATCTTATGCAACATAGGTCTGAGTAACTTTCACTTTACATTTGGTTTGCAAATATGATATTAAAAAAAAAAAAGAAAAAACTCGGTTCTCGAAGACAATCAAAGTCCTTCGCACTGATAGCATATATACATATAACCCGGCCCATGCCAAGGATCAGAATTTAAGCTCACCTTGAGTGTGTCTTGTCTTACAGGCCTTGTTATAAAAGTTCAAACAATTCAGCCCAAAGCTTTAGCCCATGGAAAGTAAAAAACAAGCCCACGTTTACTGAGAAAAGCCCAAACCTTTACAAGCTCAGCCCGCTTCAAGACTCAACAAGCCCGGCCTTGATAACTTCTTTCTTTTTTCCGCCTTCCATCCTGCAGCGGAGAAAACAATGGCACATTACGGATTCCGCGATCTCACGCTCCGCCGCGAGAGGGCGACGCGTTGGTAGAAATGGACGTCGTGCGCCACTGCTGCTCCTCCTTCCTCCTTCCCTCAGCCTCCGCATCCGCTGATAACGACGCCCGGCCTCCTTCGGCCCATGCGCACGTCATGCTCAATCAGTGGCTCCCCCCGATATACTCCTGTGCTCAGCACGCACTGTTACGTATGTGTGCTGATGGGGGTGCGATTTGCGTGTACAACGAAATCCCTGACCTGAAACAGGGAGAAAAAAGCCATTGATGGAGCTCCACTGAGCTCAAATTTGTCATTTCAAGCTCTACCTGACTGGATTATGGCAACGAAACTGAAGCCGAGTCTTCTCGGATTCTCCGATATTCTATTTTCGATTTTTGATACATTCACCGCACTGATTTCTCGTTTCTTCTGTATTTCCAGCAGTTTCGTCCTCGCTTCTGAAGCTCCTTTTCGTTAACGACGATCAACATGATCATAGAGCAGCACCTGGCAAGCTCCCTCTCGGATAAATCCACATCTTCCTCTTTAACGCGCGAAAGACCTCTCTTGGATTCCACTGATCAATTCACTTTTTCCGATATTCTCAGGCTACGGACAACCGCAGTTTCCGTTGCAGGTTCCTGATTTCACTGCTACTCCCTGGACACTCTGTTCGCCCCTGCTTGCAGTCGCCGCAACTGAAGACCTCGTAAAGTGATCATTTCTACTTGTTTCGTTGATTCCCGTCCTAGAAGCCATACCTGTGTTTGCCTTATTCATATCCGATCAGTAATCATCCCAGGTCATAATCCTTTGCTAGATCGAACTAAATTTGCTCTGTTTTAAATGATTGCAAATGAAAACATAGCCGAGAAGTTTGGTTACGGTTTAAGTGAAAAATCATCCGTGATAAAGGTTCTATTAATGATTTAAATAAGTTGATGATTTTGTGATAGTCTAGATGTGAATCGTAGCTTCATTACTGCTAATGGACTTCATGGCAGGGAATTGTATGCACCCTATAAAGACGAGTGAAAACGGTGGCAGCGCTAAAAAAATCCTTCAAGGGGGAAAAAGAAATCCATATTTTTTATAACTGGAAGTGTCGTGAAATGGTAAACCAATGAGTTTTGAATGATATCGGCAAAGACAGATTCGTGAAGCATGTTTCCACAAATGAACTCTCGTTGACGTAATTAGAAATGCATACACCGAATTGGAACAGAATAAACTAAGATCCAAACAAATTCGTCAAATAAACAGGGCACTTGCATACCATTGTCTGGTTGTGGATGGAAAAGATGAGCGAATTAACATTCGATCTATTGAAAATGGAAAGAATAAAACCTGGTAAGAACCAAAACAGACGAAAAAACTGAGGTACTTTCGCTCCTCGGACTTTGAGACCCGAAGGATGTGGCCATTCGACACTCTTCCAACTAACAGTCATAGTCATTTCGCCACCTCTGTTGAAGGAGAAAAGAAGCCAAGTCTGACATGCTTGACAGAGATAGAATATCTGCATATCAGCTGAGAACAATGTCTGAACTTGTATAACTTGGCAACTAACAAGATCATTTGAACTGCCCTTTATGTTCAATTCTATTCTAATGGAGTCAAAAGAGGACACGGAAATTTACAGCTTACACTGTGCCGGCAAGCATTAAAGCCTTCTACACAATGCACCTGACCAAATCAGGACCACCCCATGCGTCCTCAAGCTCTCTCACTATGCCTTCGGATAACGGATCAACACATCGTTCCTCAGCCGTAGTAACTGCGGACCATGACCTTAACACCCTCAGAAACCCTTCGAAAGAGAGATCCTTTGGTATATCCAATGGTAGTGGCTCACCTTCACATCCCAACTCCACACTCTCGAACGGGAAAGGAAGTTTCTGGTAACCATCGGATATGTGCTTTATGTTGGGGTCCCAAAAGGGCAGCGTAGTTTCATGGAAGCGTTTCATGACTGGATCAAATGTAGAGCTCACTTCAATGCCATTGTAGCACCATACTACGACCATACCTTTGGGCTTCCAGAGCAGATGGGTCAAGAGGGAGTAGAAATTGGGTAGGTCCAAACAGTGAACCGCTTGAGCAACCATAATTAAATCCACTGAATTTTCACCTCCAATTAAGGTCATGATTTCGTCAGTCGAGATGGGCATTGGGTTGTGGACGTAATGGACCTTTGGTTGCTGCATCGCACATTTTAGCTGGGTTGTGCTCGCATTAGTGGCGATCACCCGATTGTAGTGCTGGGCTACCTATTTTACAAGCAAGTGCAGGGCATATGAACGGAGTTGTAAGTGACAAGAACAATATGAAAGTAATGAAATTCGATTGAACAATATTGAATGTTTGTGAGACGGTGTGTTATGGTCATTGAAAGAATTCCATGTCTACTTAATCACCCACCTTATTTGACTTAGTCAACACATGTGACTAAAACTTGTAACAAAAACATATACAGCTAGCGTAACACATTGTAGGGTATATCAGAATGATGCTTATTTTTTAGTAACTTTTTTAGCAATTAACCTTTGACTTTTTATATTTAACAACAAAATTTATAAATGCATCCATGTGGACAAATAGGTCATTTGGAATCATCTGATGTTTTTTAAAATTAAATTTAAAATAGTTTTGTTTGTGCTTCATTGTCATTATATAACTTTTACTTTCAATAAAAGGTTAATTGCTACCAATTATTTTCATCTATGAACCAATTCAACTTTGAATTCCTATAGTAATAATTATGACATCTTCGAGCTAGCTATTAGATGAACCAATTGAACAATTCTAGAGAAACTTGGAAGAATCACCCATCAATTGTTTTAAAAGTTTCCGCTAGCTAGCTGTTAGATGAATAAGTCCGGATTCGCTTTACCTTTGAAATGCACATTCACTCACTTCACTCAATTCAAGAGCTGTCAAGTTTTAAGTTCTTCGCTCAACCATGATTAATTAGTGATGGCTACATGCCCCAAATCAAATGTACCTCTTTTATTCCAACACCTAAAGCAATCGAACCTTATATAGCTTACTGGTAGAGCGTCGGCCTTGATCAAACGCTTCAAAGAAATGAGTGAACCACATAGAAAATGATAAAAGGATTAGCTAGGATTAATAAACAATGTGAAGTGGCCTTATTATTCAAAGTAATTCACAAACATGCCCCCACTAATCATACGAGGAAGGTCACTTCTTCACTTCCCCTGCAAGCATAAAGGCTTTATAGACCACATTCCTCACGAGCTTCGTGCTGCCCCGAGCCCTCTCAAACTCCCTAACAACCCCCTCACTCAACAACTCCACTCCCTATTCTTTTGCCGTCGCCACCGCAGACCACGACCTCAAGATCCCCAGGATTCCCTCCAAGGAAACCTCCGTTGGTATGTCGAGTGCCACTGGGTTTCCCTCGGATCCCAAACCGACACTTCAAAAGGGAATGGCAATGTCTTGTATTGGTCGAACACGTACCTGACGTTAGGATTCCAGTATGGAAGCGTCGCGTTGAAGAACTTTTTAAGTATTGGATCAAAGGTAGGGCTGACTTGGATGGCTTGATAGCCCCAAACTGCAATCACACCTTTTGGCTTGCGGAGGACACAATTCACGAGATAGTAGAATTTGGGGAGGTCAAACCAATGTATGGCTTGAGCCACGGTGATTAGGTTGACAGAATTCTCACCACCAACCATGGCTAACAATTCATTGTCAGAGATGGATGGCGGAGTGTGCATGTACCGAACGGGGATGTGGGATGGCATAATTTAGCTGCGACTCGCTCACATCTGTGGCAATCACTTGCTGATAGTGTTTCGCAACCTACATTTGGCGAGGGAAATGAAGCAAAGGAAACAAATGCTTAAGGAACAACACAAATAAATATGTTTTCTTAGAACAGAACGGTATAATCGTCTGCATACAGTAATTGATTGTTTATTATTGGCTGTGTAGCTAGCGGTTCATAAAAACAAAGGTGGAAATGAAAAGATTTCCTCTAGCTTAATAAATAAAATTTTTTAGTTTAAATTAAGAAGAGAACAGTCATGTACAGAAGCGTAAGCATATTAGAATTCGCGTGAGAAGAAAGGGAGACAGAGAAAACCCTTGGAGCAGCTTGGCAACGTCCCGAGCCAAGGCTTGGCGGGGGGTGAGACGGCCAGTTTCTGGTACCATTCCCTCGAATACGTCGGCCTCGCATCTGCGTATATCTCCGCTTGCTTATCAAACAGCCCTGTCATCACCCCCACACAGGCTCTCTCTCTCTCTCTCTCTCTCTCTCTCTCTCTCTCTCTCTCTCTCTCTCTCCTCCTCTTCAACCGGAATTCATACATATCATGCGAAACTTCTCGAATAGGAATCAAGTCAGCATACGAAGGCCATGACAATTACTTGGGAAATTTAGCGGGGCCGTAGTCGACTGGGCTTAGAGTTTCAGGGTTTGTACAGTGGGGCAAGTAAAATCGAACTTGACATGTGAAATCCGAGGAGAAGTGGTACACATGACTCTGCAAATTGTAGGGATTTCAATATTTCCGCTTATTAAGGGTCTGTGATTGAAGAATATATAAAATTTGGTCCACTTATGAAATAGATTTCTTTTTTCCAACTTTTACAGACTTTGATCGAAATGGTACCTCCCCTTAGTAAAGTTTGCCGGCTATAAGGTACGAGTTCTTTCGTTTCTTATCTTCTTGGCCAATAAGCTATATGGGACTTGTTCAAATAATAATAGTTGACTGCATGAGAACTAATTATTTGGGGAGGATACAAATTCTCTTATTCAATAATTAATTTCAAATTCCTCATCAATCGAGATTAGTGGGTGAAAATGGATCATGACATGTTTTGACGTTAAAGATGGTACATTTGGGAAATTTATCTTGTTTAAATAGAGAGGATTGATTTTTTAAAATGAAAATAAGAATGAAGAGTATCGTAATATATTTACCAGAAAACCCCCTGTTTTATTTATAGCTCTGCACAATCCGATGGGGTAGGCCAACCACTTTAAAGCAATTCCCCGCAAATCTCAAAAGTCATTCCCACCTCTTTGATGGGATTGGAAGGCTAAATTTAGTCAGATGTACAAAAATTAATTTACAATATCATATGACCACAGTTCTCAAAAATTGAAAGATGTGTTGTTCATCTTGTTTTCAAGCTTTCTTATGATTTCACTTATATTGACAAATATCTATCGATACACATGAGTTTTAATAGCTTTTGGAAAAAAACACATATAGTTATGGTAGCTAGACATGTGCCAACACGAGACATGTGTTCTATTTATATATGTTGATCTATTACATATTGAAGTTATTGGGCATACCTAAGTCATGTGAGCCATTGACTTTAGTAGCCTTACAAGGGACCCAAATTATAAAATAGGTCACGTAAATGAGGTGAATGTAAAAGTTGCTCCATTACATATCAACTATCAATAAAACATTTAAAAAAAAAAATCCAATGATGAGTTGGATCTCGAAGTTTTTAATGAGAGAATTCCCTATAAACCCGTGCCCACATCTCTACTATTAATATAACAAATCAACGGTTATTAAACCTCATCAAAGTAATCCATCAAAAACCTTGCCTAAATTTAGATAGACTATGATAATCCATGAAATATCCAACGGAGTCTCTAGCTTGGATTGAGCCCGACGCTAATAGTCAAAGCCTAGTTGAAATTAAAACTGTCAAGTATTGATCGACACACGGCGACGCCGTTTTCCACCAGTCTTGCCCCGTGCCGCGAGCTACCCTGCTGTCCGAATACTTGAGGATCTCTGTTCCTGCTCGGCACACCACCGCCGGCTGTGATGCTCGGCTACATCATTTCTGAAAACCTCTTCTATCAAGCTGACCGTCGATTGCTACCGCCATCAATCGGCTCCAAAGGCGTGCAAGACGTGCTCTGCTTTACTCTGCTGTGCGGCTGGGAGTTTCGCAGCGATGGATTCGCGCTTGGAATCCATTCGTTCACTTTGATTCCGACAGGCAGTGATAACCGAAGTCTCTAAACTTGAGTTGGTGAGGGATTATAGCTTCGTCGTCGTCCATTGACATGGTAATTTCATTCTCTTCTTAGTTTGGATAGCCTCCCAATTGATGGCAAATCGCAAGGTTGAATTATATTTGAAATACCACCAAAATGAGAGAAATCCGATAAGAGCAGTTCAACTAGATTAGTAAGGTTTGAGATGTTGGGGACAACCTGCAACGAAGAACATATAAGCCTCAGAGTGGTCAAACTTTTGGGGAGCTCCGGCAACTCTTGAATCTTGATGCAATGAACTAGGTCCAGTGTATGGAGTTGACTAAGCTTGCTCATTGTCCTTGGTAATCTTGTAATGCCCGATCTCGATACATTCAGCTTCGTCAATGACTCTAATTTCGAAACTGAGTCGGGCAGTTCCCTCAGGCTCTTGCACTGCTCGAGAGAGAGGTGCTGAAGAATCTTTAGTTCGCCTATTTGTTCAGGCAATTTTTCAAGTGCCCAACAACCCTCGATCTTTAAGTAAGTTAGCTGCCTCAGTTTCCCAATAGAGCAACTAATTTTCTTCAAACAACAATGGCGCATGATGAGAACCTCCAACTTCTTTGCCTCCTATAGAAGACAATGAAACATAATTAGATGTTTGTACAAGAAATAAATATGGATTTAGGATTCCAACTTGTATCGTTTGTCATTTGATCCTCTCACTAAATGAGAAAATTAGACTGTAAATTCATTAAATTTTGTCCTTTATTGAATGAGAAAATTACACTAAGGAGGATTCTAACATACCTCGATTAGGCTCTTGACGACATCCTCTGTCCACTCATAGCCCCAAGTACACAACACAACCACGTTTTCTAGATGCAAGTTGGATGGCATAGACGGTTTGATTATAGACAATGCCTCTCCTCAAACAAAGATATTTCAACTTGGAAAGACAGCCAGCGAAGTCGCCTTGCAAGTTTACGTCATCCAACCAAAGAAACCGTAGATGTGGGAACCGTTCAATTTCCTTCACAGTGACAGTTATAAAAGGGACATTCCATGTCGGTCGAAAACAAAGTGCTTGCACGCTTTTCTTCATCTGCCAATGACATTAAGGAGCAGGACCAGGAATTTGTCAATATCCACAATTTTATTTCATCAAGAGAAGAAAAAATGAAATAGAAGAGTCGCTCCCAATTCAGAATTTGAATCCTCAGTTAAGAACGGGGGAAGCAATTTTCTATTCAAATATGGTCATAATTTACCTCTATCGAATATAATTTGTGAATGATGTCGGCTGTATCCCACAACCTAGTACCCTCTTCCTTAGCAATTGCTCTTCCAAGATCTCTAAATTGATCATGCATCGAAAATCTATTGTTGTCTAAAATCTTTATCATGCACCTCTTGATAAGTACATCAATGGCTTCCTCTGGGCTAAACTCACAATCTTCCCACCCGTAGATTAGAGTAGTCGTATTCGCACCGATGAAAAAGCATGCAACATCGAGAAATATATGTTGTTGATTTGGCTCTAAGGCATTATAGCTAATCCTTAGCATTTCCAAGACATCCTTATAAGGTATTCTCCGTAGCTTCCCTAGCCTCTCTTGCCATATTTTTTTATTGTCCTATTTAAGAAGTGATGAACCAATTGCTTTAAGAGCTAAAGGTAAGCCACCTGTAGTAGACACAATGTATTGTGAAAGACTGTAGTAATCCTGTGGAGGAGAGTCTTTATTAAAGACATGTCTACTAAAAAGTTCGAGTGCATCTTCTTTGCTCAACCCCACCATTTCATAATACTTGAAATCAAGTTCCATGATATTCAGAACACTTTTGTCCCTAGTGGTAACAAGTATCCTAGTACCAGGATAAAAAGAATTCACTCCGATTAGTTCTTGGATTTGGCTGCCCTTGTCTACATCATCCAATACAATGAGAACCTTCTTGCTGCGAATTATTTCTCCAATCCTATTGATCCCGGGTTCTCTATAAGCAACATCACAAAACCCTCCAGAATTAGAGATATTGGACAAGAGTTGTTGTCGCAGCTTGACCAAGCCATGGTTTTTTGCGGTTTCACTTATGTTAGCAAGAAAGCTGCAGTTTTTCCCAAAATGAGGACATAGTCGGTTGAAGGTAATTTCGGCAAGTGTTGTTTTACCGATGCCACCCATCCCATAAATTCCAACAAGCTGCACATCACAGGAGTCAATGTCTAATAAAATGTTTATGGCTGCTATTTGATCATCCATTCCAACTAAATCTTCAGGCACTTTTCTTTGTCTTGTCCGGAGCCTATTCACAACCTCTTCAACAACCGACTTGCTTAGATTCCCATCGCTGCCACAAAGTTGAACATTTTCAATTGAGAAAAAGTAACATATTCATTTCCTTGCATGTTGATGAACGATCTACTAAGTAATCGGGTGGGAATATGAGGTCAAAAACTTTTTTGGAGGGAATCAACTCATTATGTAATCACCAGCTAATTTCTATCTGATTATCTTAAATAATGTTAATCCAAACACCGCCTAGTGAATTCTTCCCGCGTAGTAAACATTGATCATATGAATGAATAACATAATAAGAATAGGGGTATGTAAATAAGTGCTTCTTATTTAAATATCTAACAAATCTTCGTCGGATCTCTTTTGTAGATCAATTTCATAGACTAATCGAAAGGTTGATTCTAATCAGTCAAGTGATGGAGCCAGGAATCTAGTCTTGACTATTTATCATTACATGAACGCCGCATAAGCAACCAATGAAAAAAACAGTGTAAGAAGAAGTGTTCTTGTTGTTTACCGAAATAAAAATTCAAAACAGCACTAAGTTTTATAAGTTCGATTTTCTGAATGTTCATCGTGTTCAAAGACACTCAAAATTTATTCGCTACCTTATTATTTCAGTTAAAACAAGAATTTAAGTGTCATGTAACAAACGGGACGGGACCAAGTTGTACTAAAGATCGACATAAACTTCACCCTCAAAACTTGAGGAGCTTGATGAATAGTATACTTGAACATCCACTTCAAATTTAAGTTGAAGGAATAGAGGAACAAAATGTCTGATCTTTAAATCAAGTAGAAGAACCAAAATTTCTACAAAAAGAAAAAAATAGAAGAATCGAAATGTAAATGCGTGATGAATTACGGCAGTATTAGATTTACTTATTTCTTTTGACATGGAAAGAACTTCATAAATGCAACTGGATACAGTTCCATGATTAAAATCTCTAGCATACAGTATAAATCTTAGCACATATATGGATCAAGTTAGTATAAAAAAGATGAAGCCAAGCCAAATTTTTATACACTTGAAATGAGGTCAAAAACGAAATTTTAATTATCCTATTAGGTCAGAAATTTTTTGGATATCCCGTAATTTAAAAAAGTTCAAAGAAGAATTTGAGACTTCCTATTTAAATCTAGAGAAATTGAAGTTGGCAAATAATTAATGAACTTTTATTAGATCTATTGCTTGGTTTGTAAAAAAATTCTTTCACGTTTATGGTTAAATGATTACCCTTCATATTTCTCCAGCTCCCATCCCTGGATGGTATCGACTTCCTTGAGAGCCTATCTCCACGTCTCTACTTCCTCTGTTCTGAACTTCTTCTTCTGGTCCTCCATCTTTTGCTCCAACTCTAATATGGCCTTACTGTACAAATCTGTTTTCAATTTCACGTCATCAGGTTTCACGTTATAAAAGATGGGCAATATCACCTTCTTATTCCCATCTTCTTCAGGTTTAGAGATATTCTCCACCATCTTCTTAAGCTCACGGAGGCACCAGTGATGTGAAGCGTAGTTTGGGGAGAAGATGGTTATGTAGAGTTTGGAGACATCGATCGCTTGCAGAAGAGTGCTACTAAATGTTTCGCCTCGTGGAAGCTCTTTGTCATCGATGAAAACCCGAATCCCAGCATCTTTCAAGGCGTGGTAGAGGCTGTTGGTGAATCCACGACGAGTATCGGGCCCACAAAAATTGAGGAACACCTCATACTCACCTCCCGAGTTCGCCATAGGAGTTCACTGCCCACTTGGCAGGGTGATCTCTCTCTTCTAGAACTTTTCTTTATCAGAAAGAGGAATTGCAAGGAGGAGCAAAGAGACATGGTGAGATTAGATCACAACAACCTCACCAACGTGAACTTGAAATTCAACAGAGTCAACACCATCAATGCCGGCAGATTCACCAACACTAGCAACAGAAATCAAGCAATAACGAGAGAAGGGCCGTTACACTGAGATGAGGGCGAGAGAGGGCGGCTAGGCCACGAGGGAGGGCCGGATGCGAGGCCGCGACTGCGAGGGAGGTCCGGAGGCGAGGCTGCTACTGTGATGCTGCGATGCTGCGATGCTGCGATGGATTGTCGGAGGCGAGAGCTCAGATGAGAGGGGGAGAGAGTCGAGAGGTAGGCTGGTGTTTATTTCTTTTGTCTCTCCCCCTCCTCTCGGGTGAATTACCCTTCTTGGAGGAGTAGAAAAATTACAAATAAAAATAAAAGCAATAGGGTTACCGGTCCGGTTCTGGTAAATTGGAACTTTCAAATTTTGGGAACCAGAAATTGGAACTTTTATTGGGAGTTGTCCAAAATCGACAGATTCGATTATTCCCAATTTCATATGAAAAAATTTCTTTATTTGTGATGTTTAATTTAATTAATGCCTCTAGAACACTGGTTAACAAAATTCTAATAAGACCACATTACATTTCACGTCCACGACCTTGACTCTATTTGCCATCTAAAACGTGCATAGGTGACTTCCCAGCGGGTGCCCCTTCCATTAGTCAATAAAGTCGACGGATTTTATAATAATAAGGTGGACAAAAAAGACCTAGAGTTATACCTTCTTACACGCCCAATCAAAAACGCGAATAGGCAACTTTCCAGCAAGTCCAACTACCATTAGTCAATTAAGTCGAAGACAATAAGTGGAGACCAAAGAAGACGGCGAGATTAGAGGTGTAACCTTTTCTTTTTTTTCTTACGGCGAGATTAGAGGTGTAACCTTGTCTTTTTTTTCTTTTTTTACCATAAGAGGTGTACCATTTCGCACGCCCAATTTCTTTGGAGTTTCTCCTTCGTGCTCGTCAAATGACTCTGGCTATGTAACAACCTCTGTTCTCAATTCACATTTGAACTTTTGGATTAAAAGAAATGTTTGATATTGTAAAATTACAATATATCATAATATGATTGAATAATAGCCTCCCAGATGACACATGGGACTCTAAGCTTGAAAATTTCCTTTATATTGCATTTATAGAATTTGCAGCATTCAAAAAATGCATGACCTAAGTACTGCCTCAGCATATATTTATCAATTCACCATCGAGTATTTGTTTTGATCCCTTCAACTTAATAACTTGCCTTTTATTAGAATTGATTACATTTAACTACTCAAATTTTCTTATAAAATGTGTCTTTATATTAAAAACAAAATGATTATGCAAATCTTTCACCACACTTATTTCTTTATTATAACTATTAGGAGGTGAGCACGGTGTGGTTGGTACAATTTGGATGTCAAACCAAACCAAACTGCATAAATACAATCGAAGAAAAGTGAAACCAAACTAAATTATTATAGTCCAGAACCAATCAAACCAAATTGATTAATTCGGTTCATGAAAAAAAAAAACCAAAAAGTTAACCATTCATGAATTCAAAAAAATCAAAATATATAGATGGCAAAAATAATTAACAAAATTAATAATTTATACAAAATGATTTTTCGGTTTGATTTGGCAAAAAATTAAAACCAAAACAAAACGCAAAAAACATTATGGTTTCATTTGTGAACCGTTTTTTTTTCCAAAAAGGTACTTTTAAATTGAATCGAACCGCAAAAAAACTATTCAATTCGATTTGCTTTAACTTGAACCATTTTTTACTCACCCTTTACTTTTCATTTCGTGCAACACGTTGGTTCATGTACAATACCTATTTATAGTTGTGGCATATATACTGTACTCCTACGATAGATATTTTTAATGCAATTTGTGCAATAAAAAATTTTGCCACTCGTGTCATTTTTTAAAAATCCTAAATTTATAAGTTCCATATGTAGTATGTTTAGATCTAATGAAGTTGGTCTTATAGTGTTGGATAAGGAAGCTTAGCTCCGACACCAAACATTGACTTTCATGAAGCTACTCGTATATCACTTGTTGCCTATTTTGGCGTGAATGTAGTGGCAGCAACCCAAGAGAATCGTACTATGCAAAGCTTATGAAGACACTATTACACTATGTTAACTCTCTCGCCTTTTAAAGTACCTATATTATTTTCATTATACAAAAACTAATTGGAACAAAATGCTCTTATAATACACTCTCTATTGACCGCTGTATCTCTCCCATGAAGCTAAGACTTTGAGAGCCTGCGAATGTTCCGCCACACCTACCCAAATTGACTTTTCAATTGGACAACAAATGTTCAACTCAAATGAAGTCTTAGCGTTTATGCATGGTCTCGCATAAGATTAGACTGTCTTAACCACCCTTTTTAGTGTGCCTTTAACCTCTATACACTTTACTCTGTTCCTCAAGCCTGCGAGCCAGCCCTACTAATTCTTCAGGACTTGCTCTAAGTTTATCACTCGTAAAAAATAATAACAATAATAATCGAACGTTTGTAAGACGGTGCGTTATGGTCATTGAAAGAATTCCATGTCTACTTAATCACCCACCTTATTTGACTTAGTCAACACATGCCACTAAAACTTATAACAAAAAACATATACAGCTAGCATAACACATTGTAGGGTATATCAAAACGATGCTTTTTTTTTAATAACTTTTTTAGCAATTAACCTTTGACTTTTTATATTTAACAACAAAATTTATAAATCCATCCATATGGACAAATAGGTCATTTGAAATCATCTGATGTTTTTTAAAAAAAAAATTTAAAATAGTTTTATTTGTGCTTCGTTGTCATTATATAACTTTTACTTTCAATAAAAGGTTAATTGCTACAGATTATTTTCATCTATGAACCAATTCAACTTTGAATTCCTATAGTAATAATTACAACATCTTCTAGCTAGCTATTAGATGAACCAATTGAACATTTCTAGAGAAACTTGGAAGAATCACCCATCAATTGTTTTAAAAGTTTCCGCTAGCTAGTTGTTAGATGAATAAGGCTGGATTCACTTTACCTTTGAAATGCACATTCACTTGCTTCACTCAATTCAAGAGCTGTCAAGTTTTAAGTTCTTCGCTCAACCATGATTAATTAGAGATGGCAACATGCCCCAAATCAAATGTACCTCTTATATTCCATCACCTAAAGCAAATCGAACCTTATATAGCTCACTGGTAGAGCATCAGCCTTGATCAAACGCTTCAAAGAAATGAGTGAACCACATAGAAAATGATAAAAGGATTAGCTAGGATTAATAAACAATGTGAAGTGGCCTTATTATTCAAAGTAATTTACAAACATGCCCTCACTAATCATACGAGGAAGGTCACTTCTTCACTTTCCCTGCAAGCATAAAGGCTTTATAGACCACATTCCTCACGAGCTTCGTACCGCCCCAAGCCCTCTCAAACTCCCTAACAACCCCCTCACTCAACAACTCCACTCCCTGTTCTTTTGCCATCGCCACCGCGGACCACGACCTCAAGATCCCCAGGATTCCCTCGAAAGAAACCTCCGTTGGTATGTCGAGTGCCACTGGGTTCCCCTCGGATCCCAAACCGACACTTTCGAAAGGGAACGGCAATGTCTTGTATTGGTCGAACACGTACCTGACGTTAGGATTCCAGTACGGAAGCGTCGCGTCGAAGAACTTTTTAAGTATCGGATCGAAGGTAGGGCTAACTTGGATGGCTTGATAGCCCCAAACTGCAATCACACCCTCTGGCTTGCGGAGGACACGATTCACGAGAGAGTAGAATTTGGGGAGTTCAAACCAATGTATGGCTTGAGCCACGGTGATTAGGTCGACAGAGTTCTCACCACCAACCATGGCTAACAATTCATCATCAGAGATGGATGGTGGAGTGTGCATGTACCGAACGCGGGGATGTGGGATGGCATAATTTAGCTGCGACTCGCTCACGTCCGTGGCAATCACTTGCTGATAATGCTCCGCAACCTACATTTGGTGAGGGAAATGAAGCAAAGGAAACAAATGGCTAAGGAACAACACGAATAAATATGTTATCTTAGAACAGAACGGTATAATCGTCTGCATACAGTAATTGATTGTTTACTATTGGCTGTGTAGCTAGCGGTTCATAAAAACAAAGGTGGAAATGAAAAGATTTCATCTAGCTTAACAATAAATAAAAAAGTTTTAGTTTAAATTAAGAAGAGAACAGTCATGTACAGAAGCGCAAGCATATTCGAATTCGCGTGAGAAGAAAGGGAGACAGAGAAAACCCCAAGAGCAGCTTGACCATTGCCGGTGCCAACGTCCCAGGCCAAGGCTTGGCGGGGGTGAGAGCGGCCAGTTTCTGGTACCACTCCCTCGGATACGTCGGCCTCGCATCTGCGTATATCTCCGCTTGCTTATCGAACAGCCCCGCCATCACCCTCACACAGGCTCTCTCTCTCTCTCTCTCTCTCTCTCTCTCTCTCTCTCTCTCTCTCTCTCTCAACCGGAATTCATACATATCATGCGAAACTTCTCGAATAGGAATCAAGTCAGCATACGAACGCCATGACAATTACTTGGAAAATTTAAGGGGGCCGTAGTTGACTTGGCTTAGAGTTTCAGGGTTTGTACAGTGGAGCAAGCAAAAAATCGAACTTGACATGTGAAATCCGAGGAGAAGTGGAACAAATGATTCTGCAAATTGTAGGGATTTCAATATTTCCGCTTAGTAAGGGTCTGTGATTGAAGAATATATAAAATTTGGTTCACTTATGAAATAGATTTCTTTTTTCCTACTTTTTACAGACTTTGTTCGAATGGTACCTCCCCTTGGTAAAGCTTGCCGGCTATAAGGTACGAGTTCTTTCGTTTTCTTATCTTCTTGGCCAGTAAGCTATATGATACTTGTTCAAATAATAATAGTTGACTGCATGAAAACTAATTATTTGGGGAGGATACGAATTCTCTTATTCAATAATTAAATTCAAATTCCCTCATCAATTGAGATTAGTGGGTGAAAATGGATCGTGACATGTCTTGACCTTAAAGATGGTACATTTGGTCAATTTATCTTGTTTAAATAGAGATGATCGATTTTTTAAAATGAAAATAAGAATGAAGAGTATCGTAACATATTTACCGGAAAACCCCATGTTTTATTTGTAGCTCGGCACAATCTGGTGGGGGTAGGCCAACCACTTTAAAGCAATTCCCACAAATCTCAAAAGTCATATTCCCACCCTTTTGATGGGATTGGAAGGCTAAATTTAGTCTGATGTACAAAAATTAATTTACAATATCATATGACCACAATTCTCAAAAATTAAAAGATGGGTCTTTCATCCTGCTTCCAAGCTTTCTTATAATTTCACTTAAGAAATGTATATTGACAAATATCTATCTGTACACATGAGTTTTAATAGCTTTTGAAAAAAACACATATAGCTATGGTAGCTAGACATGTGCCAACATGAGACATGTGTTCTATTTATATATGTTGATCTGTTACATATTGAAGTTATTGGGCACACCTAATCATGTGAGCCATTGACTTTAGTAGCCTTACAAGGGACCCAAATTATAAAATAGGTCACATAAATGAGGTGAATGTAAAAGTTGCTCCATTACATATCAACTATCAAGAAAACATTTTTTTTTTTTTTTAAAAAAATCCAATGATAAGTTGGATCTCAAAGTTTTCAATGAGAGATTTCCCTATAAACCCGTGCCTACATCTCTACTATTAATATAACAAATCCAACGGTTATTTAACCTCATCAAAGTAATTCATCAAAAACCTTTAGATAGACTATGATAATCCATGAAATATCCAACGGAGTCTCTAGCTTGGATTGAGCCCGACGCTAATAGTCAAAGCCTAGTTGAAATTAAAGCTGTCGAGTACTGATTGACACACGGCGACGCCGTTTTCCGCCAGTTTCGCCCCCGTGCCGCGAACCACCCTACTATCCGAATACTTGAGGATCTCCGTTCCTGCTCGGCACACCACCGCCGGCTGTGATCCTCGGCTACATCATCTTTGAAAACCTCTTTTATCGAGCTGACCGTCGATCGCTGACGCCATCAATCGGCTTCAAAGGCGTGCAAGACGTGCTCTGCTTTACTCTTCTGTGCGACCGGGAGTTTCGTAGCGACGGATTCGCACTTGGAATCCATTCGTTCACTTTGATTCCGACAGGCAGTGATAACCTAAGTCTCTAACTTGAGTTGGTGACGGATTATAGCTTCGTCGTCGTCCATTGACATGGTAATTTCATTCTCTTCTTTTCTGCTTCTGTTTTGGAGAGTTGTTGTGCCGAGCTATGTTCATGATACTCATGGGAAAATCACCGAAAAAACTGAGTTGTTACTTGATGATTCGCGATGTCATTGTTGTTCTAATGCTGATTTTAGAGCGAGAAACAACTTCAATTTCATACTAGACTCGATCTTTGCAATGCCTACAATGTGTTTGATGAAATGCATTGAAACATTCTTGTGAAATAGGCTTTGATATCTGTCAACCAGAGCGTATATTGATGTTTTATATATGTTGATGTTAATTTTGTAGCCATTAGGTGTAATTTTTCTTTCAATATGATCATGGTTACGGAACATGAATCCCAGTTCCTTCGTTTCCATGTTTTTCTGCATTATGTGATATACTCCGGTGGTTGTTGATGGTGCTCGCCGATGAGAAATGACTGGAGGTGGATAATGCAAGTTCGGATGTCTGGCGATGCTTGTCATCAAGTGCCTAGCAACATTAGTATCCCTTATTTCTGCCTTGTGTGTACGCGCGTGAGATTGTGGCCGATGATCGACGGTGACGCTCTAGTGACTGCGGGAGGTTGACAGCGGTAGTCGACAATGGCGGACCGGTGATGGATGGACATGACTAACGGCCGTGGATAAATGGTTCTCGGCTTAAAGATCGAAAGTGTGACCATCGGTTAAACCTCGAATGTTCTGGAGTCAATTGTTCATTTTTGAGGTGCTCCTTTTTAGTCTGCAACAAGAATAACAAAGGGAAGGAAGGAGAAAAATGAGGAAATGGGTTTTCCAATGGGATATACTCGTTGCTGTTAGAATGGAAAATGGGCTTACTGCAATCAGTTTCAACAAAATGGGCTTTGATGGGTTTTCTATTCGAAGTGGGTTTGTTTTAAATAAGCCCACTCGTGTCCGTGGCCCAAGCCTGTGTGTCCAGGTTTAGTCCATGTTCGGATTGGGCCCAAGGGCCCAGCCTGAGTCCCTGCTTTTCAGAATATAAAAATTTAAAAGTAATAAAATACTAAATAAAAAAAATTGAAAATGGTACGAAACAAAGACCTTGATCAGGTTGCTTAAGTTTTAGCACAAGACTTAGCTTAGTTTCATTTAATTAGTGTGTGTATATAGTTTAGGAATTTTAGTGATTACTTTTGATCTAGTAATAGGTTTAAATAGATTTATCTTTTAGACAAGGAATTAGACTCATTTTGAATTTACCTCATGGGATTGCTATCTAGGGGCTTAATAACAAGGGCATGTGTATTCTTTGCTTAACACTTTATCGGGCTTACTTCCTTATACTTTACTTTTATTGTAAAATATGATTGTTTACTTACCCTTGATTGCGTGCTTATACATGGACATCATTCAATGGTATAGGGCAATGATATATTATAAATATAGTAATTAGGTAAACAAATCAATTAAGTTAGTGTACTGAAATGGCACTAATTAGACAATTAGTATAATCATATCTCATGTCCCGAATCTTAAATATTTGATTGTTTAGGAAGTGAAATATTCTCTCTTATCTCACTTGACTCCTAATCTGCCCTAGCAAGCTAGCGGTGGCTCATTGGATTAATCGAATTTAAAATGTAAACACCAATGTCACGCGAAGTAAGGGTTTTTGAGAACCCGAGCCATTTGGGGATACCAGCTCGACATGACCTCTAAATTCGCTCCCAACACCACATCGGGAGGGTCACAATTGGTAAAAATTGCCATCTTTAATTGGTCCTTTGAGAGGCCATCACATCAACTCTGAGAGTTTTGTGTATGATAATGAAGACGTGAATTCCTTTCCTAATGAGATGTTCTTGCTTTTGTTTAAATACTTCAAGATGAGCAAGAATGGTGGAAGTGAAATTACATTTCATGAAATCCCCAATTAATCGGGCCTGCCTCCACGAACAAATTCTTGGAAGAATTGTAAGGGAATCCCGTTTATCAAAAAGAATTCCACCCGTTTAGGCTGAAAGGCCGAGGTCGAAGGATTTGGTTTGGGAAAAGAACATTCGTCTTGTTTTTATGACTATTCAAGGTCAAGGAGTGGTAAACCAATGAGTCTCGAACAATATCAGCTAAGACATATTCATGAAGCATGTTCCTACGCGTCACCTCTCGACATAGTGAGATGCATACACTGAATCGGAAGAGATTAACCAATAAAATCCAAACAAATTCGTGTGCCATAAATAGGGCACTTACACACCATTTTCGTTTTATGGAGAGAAAAGAAAGGAGTGAATAACATCTAAACAATCGAAAAGGAAAAGAACAAAAGCTGTTGAGAAATGAAAGAGACGAGAAATTGAGGTGGTTTCGCCGATCAACTCTCGAGACCGAACGGATATGGGCATTAGTACACTTTCAACTACTAGTCATAGTCTTCACGCCCCATGTTTCGATAGGAAAAAAGAAGCCAAGTACATCATTCTATTCCATCTCTTACCTCCTATTCGGCTTCTTCATCATCAATCTCATCCTCTTTCTCGTGGTTGCCATTGATTCGCCTTCGCCTCTAGCCTTCCTCCTCTCTTCATCGTTGTCCATGGAATGAACTTGTGGATGCCCGCAAGATGACTATGCAGAAAGGGGTTTGAAAATATCATATTTAAGGTGGATTAAACATCTTAAGAAGAAAAGGTCAAAATCCCCAAATATCATATGACATTAATCCCTAGTTTGAACACCCAAATGCAAGCAACCAGCAAGAATCAACATAATCCCTTAGTTGCGTCCAAATTGACAAATAAAATATTTTTACGTGACTTTTTTTTTTTTCTTTTTTTCTCTCAATCAATAGGTATTTAAATTTAAAGAAAGTAGGGCAAAGCAGAGGACGATGATGCGCAGAAAGCCCTTCTTTAGATTGTAAACCAACAGTTTCAACATCAATTTCTTCAATCACAGTTTTTATTTGCAGCAAGCTCGCGATCTAGAGCAATAACTCTTGCTAGATTTATTTTCAGCATTTCAGAAAATTAGCACGAATTCTGAATAGAGAATAGATTTCAGCTGAGTTTTAGGTTGTAGTGGCCTCTTACCTCCTCTTCAGCTTCTTCATCATCCCTCTCTTCCTCTTCCTCGTTCTCGTCCTTATCCTATCCTCGTCACCATCGCCGTCGCCATCCCTATCATTGTCGCCATCCTTGTTGACATCATTGTTCTCATCGCTATCGCTCACAAAATGAACTGGTGGAGTCCCGTGAGATGACTGCAAAACCTCATGCGAATTATTGTCCTCATCATCCTCGCCATCATCGTCATCGTCATCATCCTGGTCCTCAGAACAAACCAGCGAAGACCCGCGAGACGAATGCACATTGCCGACCTCATCATCCTCACCGTCATCGTTCTCATGGTCCTCACGCACATTGTCGTTGTCATCGTCATCCTTGCCATCGTCTTCATTGTCCTCGTCATCATCCTCATCATCGTCATCCTCCGTCATCCTTGTTGTCATCGTCATCCTCCTCACCATCATCTTGCTGAGAAGAGGGAGGTTCGAAAATATCATATTTAAGGTGGATTAAACATCTCAAAGAAGAAAACAGATTCCCCAAATATCAAACACAATAATCCTTAGTTTGAACACCCAAACGCAAGCACCTAACGAGAATCAACGTAAAGGGTTTTCCTCACCCTTAATCAACCTAAGAATGCTTTCTAAAGCATCAATCGAACATAAATCTATTAGAATCAAGCAGCATTTACAAATTCGCATATCTTCATTTCCTCAAAATTGGAACGGAGCAACTGCTGGGCTTTGATTTACTTCTTCACAACTTTCCCAAGACTTGACATATAAGTTAAGAAAATAAGGAAATCTGGTTGGGGAATTTGGGAGAAGCGGAGGAGGTGTCACATATAGAGATGCAAGAGATAGGAAAATTGGAATGTTGAGAATGACTCAGAGGAGTTACACGAGAGAAGTTCGAAGCACCACAATATGTAACTGTGCATCGCACGTTTAAGACATCATTTACGTTGTCATAGTGCATCAAGATGGAGGTGGAGCATATATATCGTATTTCACAAGCTAGTACTGTTGATTGTTAGAGGTTTATGCCATATGTACGTGTAGTACTAGATTTGATCTTTCACATGCTGTTGGTAATTTATATGGTCAATTTGTGTACACATGGAATGGGTCCTTCAATATTCGTTAGGATAATAGGGAAAGCAGTTCACGTAGCCTGGTAGTAAGTTGGTAAGTGGACCCAAGTCAAGTAGGCAACCTAGAGAGTGATGGATCTATAAGCTGTCATGTTGTTGCTCTTGTGGTTGTGATACGAGTTGGAAGGTTTTGTTACGAGACATGGTAATTTCATCAATGATCGAGGCCAAAAATAGGGATGGCGAAAGAAGGGGAGAGGTAGTGTGGCCGAAACTAAATGACATGGCATATGACATGACGATGACATGGCGATGATATGGCATAGGTGATGACATGGCATGTACGATGAATGATGTGGCATATAACATGACATGATGACGTGGCAAGATGATGCAACTTAAGCTGTCCAAGGAAGGCGTTGGAAGAGCGTAGCAATGTAAAGTGACAAATCACGAATCACGACCATGACTAGGCTGCAAACTTGAGCCGATGTCGAGGTTTGTCGAAAATGTCAGCTTGGATTCAAGTGAAGGGATGCAAATAGGCATCTACATGTGTATGGGCGTTCAGAGGGTCAATCCCCACGCTTGCAGAGGCACTGGTGAGTCAAGCCACACTAGGTCAAGCCTAATTGCCAGGAGCCTGAACCAGCTAGCATGGCTCAACCAAGCACACAATGGAGCTGAGGACATGCATAGGATGCGTTTTACCCCTATTTTCAAATCTTTTTGGTATTATTACATATTGTATCTTCTTGAAATTGGTATTATTACATATTGTATTTTTAGTTTGAGAAAAGCAGCATTAGAGGTTGAGCGAAACACTGGATCATGATTGGGTGGAATTAGAGCTTGGAATCGAGAGATTATTTTTTATGTTAGAATCTCCTAGTTTGTAGCGGTATCATTGCTACTGTTCCTATGGATTTAGATCACTCTTTGAACTGGCTATGTAAATTGGGGTGTGTTGAATCTATTTCTTATTTAATTTTCTGATATCTCGTGATTTTGTTAGATTGCATGATCCTATTGCATCATATTGATTTTATCAAGTGGAAAAGAAGTCATGAAGTTTCATCATCAATTTTTGGGCTTAAAAATAGGTTCCATGTCATTTGAATAATTGTGATAAGCACGGAATGAACTAAAAGCACAAATAGGAAGGAGAGTATTTTATCGGTCAGACGGTGAATGATGTAAGAACCCTGACCTCGCTTTCAAAGTTGACATGAGTATAGCAAATAAAATTCCTAGTAAAATGGAAATTTTTAATGAGAAATTTTCCATGGTTGCACATTTTAGAATCATTTTATTGTCTCCTTCACTAGAATAAAGCAGAAATAAAAAGCGAATAAAGCAAAAGAAACAATGATGATCCATGAATAAAAAGAAGGTGTACCTGTTCCAATAGAGGATCCCCATTTCGGGAAAAAGTTGTTTCAATAGTAGAGTCCGCCGCTTGTGTTTGTGCATTCAGAATCATCTCTCTATAACACTCCCAAGTGATGCTTGATCTACGGATGCGATAGTGGCGTATTCCAACGACGCAGCCAGCGCTGAGTAGCTGCCCGCAATCTGATATTATTATCTGGCACTCCTTTGGTATTTTTGAGCTTGATGGCTCGAAAATCCTTTCCATTGATCTGCAGCAATCAATGGTCAACTTCTCCAAACGCTCTAACTTGTCAATGCCCTCAACAACCTGCAGCTTGTTGCACTCCACAATTTCTAAACTGTTCAAATTCTTCAAGTTTGACAAATCGCCTAACCTTTTTAATAAAATGCAACCGCAAACAAGAAATTTCCAATGCTTCCAACGGTGAAACAAATTGAATCTCTTGTGGCTTATGGCAATGACCCAGGCTGAGATTTCGAAGCATCTTTAGGGAGCTTGAGACAGTGTACACTCTCCTCCGACCACCAGTCAACTTGGGAGCTTGTAGCTCATTGCATCCTAGCTCCTCCTCCGACAGACAAACCAACCTCTCTAAAGACTCATTCTTGATCAAATATCTAACTCTCCATCGATTTTAAGACACCGTGAAATTGAAGTTCGACTAGCTTGGGGCAACATTCACATGAACATCTCTGAGTTTATTCAAACTTGATGTAATGGATATTCTTGCAACACGTTTGCAACATCCAATATTCAACTCTTCCAAATTAGGAAGCCCATCGAGTTCCACTTGTTTCACTTGAGTCTCTGAGAGAATTAGAACTCTCAAGCTTGATGGAAGTTGTTTCAGCGTCTGCAAGTCTAGTCCATATGAGATGAAGTTCTTCTAGCAGAGAAAGGAACCCCACTCTATGGATGTTGCGCGGACATTTAAAAGGCACAATTCCAACTTTCTCAATTTGAATAGCTTCCCAATCCATGGCAAGTCGCAAGGTTGAGTTATATTTGAATGACAACTAAAAGTATCCGATAGGAGCAATTCAACTAGATTAGTAAGGTTTGAGATGTCAGGGACACTCTGCAATGATTTAGATGTAAGCCTCAGAGTGGTCAAACTTTTTGGGAGCTCCGGCAACTCTTGAATCTTATTGCAATAAGATAGGTCCAGCTTCGTCAATGACTCTAATTTCAAAACTGAGTCAGGGAGTTCCCTCAAGCTCTCACAATGTAAGAGAGGTGCTGAAGATTCTTTAGTTCGCCAATTTGTTCAGGCAACTCTTGAATCTTATGACAACTATATAGGTCCAGCTTTGTCAATGACTCTAATTTCGAAACTGAGTCAGGGAGTTCCCTCAAGCTCTTACAATTTTCAAGAGAGAGGTGCTGAAGATTCTTTAGTTCGCCAATTTGTTTAGGCAATTTTTCAAGTGCCTTACAATGCCCAAAATCTAAGTAAGTCAGCCACTTCAGTTTCCCAATAGAGCAACTAATTTTCTTCAAAGAAGACCAGTGAACGAAAACTCAACTTCTCTAAAACTAAGTGTTCAGAAAAGGTTGGTGTCCCATGTATCAAACGACATGACTCAATGAAGAGAACCTTCAACTTCGTTGCCTCCTACAAAAGAAGATGAAACATTAAGACAGAGAATTAGATGTCTATACAAGAAATAAATATGGATTTAGGCTCCTGACTTGTATCGTTTGTCATTTGATCCTCTCACTAAATGAGAAAATTAGACTGTAAATTCATTCAATTTTGTCCTTTATTGAATAAGAAAATTAGACTAAGGGGGATTCTAACATACCTTGATTAGGCTCTTGACCGCATCTTCTGTCCACTCATAGCCATAAGTATGCAACACAACCACATTTTCTAGATGCAAATTGGTTGGCATAAACGCTCGATCATCGTCGGCGGGACCGTCATGGCCCAAATAAAACCATTTCAACTTGGAAAGACAGCCAGCGAAGTCGCCTTGCATGCTTACGTCATCCATCCAAAGAAACTGTAGATGCGGGAAACGCTCAATTTCCTCCAAGTGACGGTCAGACGAGGGCTGTCATCCCATCGCCATCCAAAATGGAGTGCTTGAACGCTTTTCTTTTCCTGCCAATGACATTGAGGAGCAGGAGCAAGAATTTGTCAACATCCCATAATTGTATTTCATCGAGAGAAGAAAAAAATGAAATAGAAGAGTAGCTCTCAATTCAGAAACGTGAATCCTCAATTGAGAACAAGGTAAGCAATTTCATATTCAAATATGGTCATACTTTACCTCTGTCGAACTTAATTTGTGAATGATGTCGGTTGTATCCCACAACCTAGTAGCCCTTTTCAGCAATTGCTCTTCCAAGATCTCTAAACTGATCATGCATCCAAAATCTATTGTTGTCTAAAACCTTTATCATGCACCTCTTAGTAAGTACATCAATAGCAGACTTAGGGCCAAACCCACAATCGTCCCACAAGAAGACTGGCTCAGTCTTTTCTTCATTGATGAAAAAGCATGCAATGTCGAGAAATATGTTTTGTTCAGTGGATTTCAGGGCATCATAGGTAATCTTTAGCTTTCCTAAGACGTCATCATGAGGTTTACTGCGTAGCTCCTTTAGCATTTCTTCCCATATTTCTTTGTCTTTCTGATCAAAAAGCGATGCACCTATTGCTTGAATAGCTAAAGGTAGCCCTCCGGTAGTAGAGACAAGTTCCCTTGAAAGAGTGTCGTACTTAGGTGGAGGAAAGTTGTCATTGAAGGCATGCTTACTAAAAAGTTGGAGTGCATCTTCGTCGAGCAACCCCTCCATTTTATAGGACACAATTTTATACTTAAAATTTTTTATAGTCAGACTGCTTTTGTCCCTCGTGGTAATGAATATCATACTTCCAGGACACAAAGAATTCACTCCGACTAGATTTTGGATTTGGTCGCCCTTATCGACATCATCCAATACAATTAGTACCTTCTTGCTGGAAATTGTGTCTCCAATCCTGTTGAGCCCCTGATCAATATAACGAATGCTGCTAGCCATTTCAGAATTAGAGAAATCGGACAATAATTGTTTTTGCAGCTCCACAAAGCCCTTGGTTTTTGCTGTTTCCCTTACATCATCAAGAAAGCTGCAATTTTTCCCAAAATGAGGACATAGTTGGTTGTAGATTATCTTGGCAAGTGTTGTTTTACCGATGCCGCCCATCCCGTATATTCCAATAAGCTGCACAACACCGGAGTCAATTTCTAATAAATTGTTTATGGCTGCTATCCGATCCTTCATCCCGACTAAATCCTCAGTCACTTTTCTTTGTCTTGTCTGGAGCCTGTTCACAACCTTTTCAACGACCGACTTGCTTAGATGCCCATCGCTGCCACAAAGTTGAACATTTTCAATTGAGAAAAGAGTAACAAATTCATTTCCTCGCATGTTGATGGACCATCTACTAAGTAATCGGCTGGGAACGTGAGGTCAAAACTTTTTTGGAGGGAATCAACTTCTAATGTAATCGCCAGCTAATTTCAATCTGATTGTCTTAAATAATGTTAATCCAAACACCTCCTAGTGAATTGTTCGCATGTAGTAAACTTTGAGCTTATGAATGAATAACATAATCAGAATATATTATTGTTATGTTAAGAGATCAACAAAAAGGAGTATGTAAATAAGTGCTTCTTATTCAAATATCTAACAAATCTTCGTTGGATCTTTTTTGCAGATCAATTTCATAGACTAATCAAAAGGAAGATCCTAATCAGTCAGGTGATGGAGCCAGGAATCTAATCTTGATACTTTATCATTGCATGAACGCCGCGTAAGCAACCAATGAAAAGAACAGTGTAAGAAGAAGTGTTTTTGTTGTTTACCGAAATAAAAATACTAAACAGCATTAAGTTTTGTAAGTTCATTTTTCTGAATGTTCATCGTGTTCAAAGACACAAAAAATTTGTTCGCTACGTTATTATTTCAGTTAAAACAAGAATTTAAGCGTCATGTAACAGACGGGATGGGACCAAGATGGATTAAAGATCGACATAAACGATACCCTCAAAACTAGAGGAACATGATGAATTGGAAACTTGAACATCCATTACAAGTTTAAGTAGAAGGAAAAGAGGGACAGAAATGGACTATCTTTAAATCAAGTAGAAGAATCAAAATTCCTGCGAAAAAAAGGAAGAAAAGGTAGAACCGTAGAAGAATCAAAATATAAATGCATGATCAATTACGCCAATATTAGATTTACCTATTTTTTTGTCGTGGAAAAACTTTACAAATGCAACTGCATTCAGTTCCATATTTAAGTTTAGGAATCTTAATACATACATGGATCGAGTTAGTGTAAAAATGATTAAGCAAAACTAAATTTTTATACAATGAAAATTAGGTCAAAAACGAAATCATATTAATTTTATTAGGTCAGAAAAAATTTGTATATCTCATGATATAAAAAAAATTAAAAAACAGAATTTGAGACTTTTTATTTCAATTTTGGGAAATTGGAGTTGGAATATAATAAATGAATTTTTATTAGATCTAGCTCTCAATTGTAAAAAATGACTTTCACATTCATAGCTAAATGGTTACCCCAAAAATTGTCCGAGTCCAAACCGCTGATGCCACCAACTGTTTTGAGCGCTCGCCGCCATGTATCTGGATCCGCATAGTTGAAATTCTTTTTCTTATCCTTCATCCTTTGCTCCAAATTCTGAATCTGATTTTCGTACGGTGGGATTCTCAACTTCCCAACATCATCATCAGATTTCACTCTCAACTTCACATTATCAGCTTTCACATTATAAAAGATGGGCAATATCACCTTTTTCTTCTCATCTTCCCCGGAATTAGAAAATTTCTCCACCATCATCGCAAGCTCGCAAAGACACCAATAACTCGAAGCATAACTTGGGGAGAAGATGGGTATGTAGAGTCTAGAGTCATTGATCGCTCGCAAAAGTTCGTCACCAATTCTTTCGCCCGTTCGAATCTCTTCGTAATCGATGAAAACATGAATCCCAGCTTCAGACAAGTCGCGGTAGAGGACGTCGGCGAATCCACGACGAGTGTCGGGTCCTCTAAAACTTAGGAATACCTGGTATTCCCCTCCTAATGGATTGCTGGTGCTGGTTCCCGTCTCTGATGTCGCCATAGGAGCTCACTTCGCGCCCAGCGGAGCCACCCCCCGCACTCACTCTCTCTCTAAAAGGCACTCTTGAGATACTTTTTCATCTAGCACATTGTACCGGCTATAGGCAATTTCGCAAAATGCCGAAGATGCTTTGCAGATCTCGATGCAAGTCCGTGACTTTAATATTTGAAGTCATAAAAAAAAAAAAAAAATGAAGTCACGACGAAGACTTTCTAAGACTTTAAGAGGACCGTTGACTATAAAATTAATTTTACAAAGACTCGAGATATGAGCCAATTACCAATAGATTCGGAAAATTAAAATTGACTTAGTTGACCAAAAGATTCTAAGAGTTTTGGTGTACTCGGATCTAATCTGGAGTCCATAAGATCAGTTCAGACATTAACATCAATTGATAATACATAATTTCCAACCTAAAGAGAAGTGGCCTTACTTGAAAAAGAATAGAAAAATTTGCTTCCAAATAATGAACGGGAAACATTATAACCGCACGAAGGATCATAGTAGATAAATCCTTTTAATAAGCATTCTCTGGACACTTGTTAGCCATATTTAATAAAATAAATATTTACATTCTCAATGCACTATATGTGTATAGAATGAGGAAGGCCGTGCTTTCTAAATAATAAAATTTTCTGTGTAAACGTTTAATTTAATCGGTACTCTCGGAGCATTAGTTAAACATCGTGCTTATTAAAAAATACTGCATTTCATATATTTGAATTTGACTGCATTTTCCATAAAAGACGCATGTAGGCAACTTCGCAGCAGCTTCCAATTTTTAGTTAATAAAGTTGATGGACTTAAAACGATAAGGTGGAGGACCTTAACATCACAGGATCACATGGGATTCCTTCTTTTTTCTTGCTTTTTCACATGACTCTGTCTCCGTAGAAAATTCAGAGTCAATAAAGTTGATGGATTTCCATGGCCGAGCTCACCCAAAATGAGCCTCACCATAGCCGGGCGAGGCAAGTCGACCCTACCGGGGTTGCCCGGCCTCGGCATGGCCAACGACCGGCCAAAAGAAGAAAAAAAGAAAAAGAAAATAAAAATATTTAAAAATTAAAACAAACAAAAAAATAATATAAATTTACCAAACGTGTTTTATTCATTTTTATTCCCGGAACAAGTTTACCAAACGCGTCTTTCTGATCAAAAATTGTTAACACACCTTATGAAAATAAAAAGAAATCAACAGGCGTGATCTATAATAGACTGCTTGAACTTAAAAATGAAGACTTCTTTGTGAAGGCTTTATTAATCGCTAGCAGGCGCGTGAAAAAGAAGGAAGACAAAAGGAAAGATTGGGGGAGCCTAGGAAAATTTCTTCTCCATCGAACGCTATGTTTGTCTTAGAACAAATAGTCATAGGGTGCAACACTTTTTCAATACTAGATATTTAGGGTGCGCATAACAAAATTTTTGAAATAGAAATTGATTTCTGACCATAAATTGATTTCTCAATTTCTATTTCAGAAACGAGAAGCTAAAAATTCTAGTTTCGATTTCTTCTTCAAATCTATTTACGTAATAGAAATCTGTTTTAAATAGAGAAATCAAATTGCGTTACCAAAACGGATTGTTTCCAAATCGTTCTAGGGAACGAAAAAACAGAGAAATCAAGAAATAAAAATTTTATCATGCGCAGCCTTAACTATAAAGAAGGATTCGGCTGGTGAAGAAACTCAACGGCGAGATCCATTGGTGAAGAAACCTGCACCATCTGCTGCAGCATTGATGGGACAAAGAGGTGATCTTCAACAAAGATAAAAAGAACAAAAAAATAAAAACCAAAATACAAAAATATTTTAAATATATCCACATCAATTGATACTATTGTATGAAATTTTGGAATTAAACTAGGACAATGAAAAAGATTTAAAATTGAATTAGTATTAATGCGATAAACGTAGATGTTTTGCACCTAACAAAGCCACTCCTCTCTATCTCTCTCTCTCTCTAAATTAGCCACTGTTGAAATACTTTTTCATCTAGCCCATCGTGCTGGCTGTAGGCAATTTCGCAAAAAGCCAAAGATGTTTTGCAGATCTCATTATAAATCTGTGACTTTAATATTGAAGTCACGACGAAGACTTTCTAAGACTTATTAGAGGACCGTTGAATATAAAATTAATTTTACAAAGGCTCGAGAAATGAGCCAACTACCGATCGGTTCGGAAATATTAAAATTGACTTAGTTGAACAAAAGATTCTTAGAGTTTTGGTATATTCGGATCTAATATGGAGTCCATAAGATCGGTTCAGACATCAATACATAATTTCAACCTTGAGAGAAGTGGCCTTACTTAAAATATATATATATTGAAAAATATACTTCCAATTAATGAACGGGAAATGTTACGGCGAGGCCAACGATCATATCAGGCAGATCTTTTTAATAAGCGTTCTATGAACACTTGTTAGCTATATCTAATAAAATAAATATTTACATTCTTAGTGCGTTGATTTTGTATAAAATGAGGAAAGCAGTGCTTTCAAAATAACAAAATTTTCTTTATGTATAAATATTTAATTGAATCAGTACCCTCGAAAAACTAGTTAAACATAATGCTTATTAAAACATACTGCACTTCACATATTTGAATTTGATTCCATTTGCCATAAAAGATTCGTGGGGGCATCTTGGCATCAGGAAGCAGCATCCAATTTATGGACATAAAAATAATGAGGAGCAGGAAATTATCATAACAAAGATCACATGGAGTTCCTTATTTTCTGTGCTTTCCACATGGCTCTGTCTACTTGGACAATTAACTGTCAATAAAGTTATGGATTTAAAAATAATCAAATGGAGGACATTACCATTACAAGGTCACATGGATTGTCTTCTTCTTTGTGCTCTTCACATGGCTCTGGCTATGTACACAGCTCCTGTTCTGAATCCTCTTTTGAACTTCTGGATAAATTTTAAAAAAAAAAGACCTTCTAACATTTGCTTCCGAGTCGTGAACAGGACATGCTATTGTTAAGATATGAAATCTTTTTTGATATTATTCTTTGGATATGCAATCTTTTTGATATCTTTTTAAATTTCATATTAGCATACCAACCGTAGATGAGTTGGCATTCCATGATTCTTGCTATGTCAAAGATTGTATTTTTCCTTCTCTTTATAAGCGTGTACAATCTCTAAATTAAGTGATATGAAAATCATTCACAAATTGGGAGCTTTTACATGGCATCAGATGCAATCTTTTTGATATCTTTTTGAATTTCATATGAGCATACCAACTGTAAATGAGTTGGCTTTCTATGATTCTTGCTATGTCAAAGATTGTATTTTTCCTTCTCTTTATAAGCGTGTACAATCTGTAAATTAAATGATATGAAAATCATTCACAAATTGTGAGCTTTTACATGGCATCGGATGCAATCTTTTTGATATCTTTTTGAATTTCATATTAGAATACTAACTGTAGATGAGTTGGCATTGATTCTTGCTATGTCAAAGATTGTATTTTTCCTTCTCTTTATAAGCGTGTACAATCTGTAAATTAAGTGATATGAAAATCATTCACAACTTGTGAGCTTTTACATGGCATCAGATGCAATCTTTTTGACATCTTTTTGAATTTCATATTAGCATACCAACTGTAGATGAGTTGGCATTCCATGATTCTTGCTATGTCAAATATTGTATTTTTCCTTCTCTTTATAAGCATGTACAATCTGTAAATTAAGTAATATGAAAATCATTCACAAATTGGGAGCTTTTACATAGCATCATATGCAATCTTTTTGATATCTTTTTGAATTTCATATGAGCATACCAACTGTAGATGAGTTGGCATTCCATGATTCTTGCTCACAAATATTGTATTTTTCCTTATCTTTATAAGCGTGTACAATCTGTAAATTAAGTGATACGAAAACCATTCACAAATTGTGAGTTTTTACATGGCATCGATGCAATCTTTTTTATATCTTTTTTTAATTTCATATTAGCATACCAACTGTAGATGAGTTGGCATTCCATGATTCTTGCTATGTCAAAGATTGTATTTTTCCTTCTCTTCATAAGTGTGTATAATCTGTAAATTAAGTGATATGAAAATCATTCACAAATTGTGAGATTTTACATGACATCAGATGCAATCTTTTTGATATCTTTTTGAATTCCATATGAGCATACAAACTGTAGATGAGGTGGCATTCCATGATTCTTGCTATGTCAAAGATTGTATTTTTCCTTCTCTTTATAGGCGTGTACAATCTGTAAATTAAGTGATATGAAAATCATTCACAAATTGTAAGCTTTTACACGGCATCAGATGTAATCTTTTTGATATCTTTTTGAATTTCATATTAGCATACCAACTGTAGATGAATTGTCATTCCATGATTCTTGCCATGTCAAAGATTGTATTTTTCCTTCTCTTTATAAGCGTGTACAATCTGTAAATTAAGTGATATGAAAATCATTCACAAATTGTGAGCTTTTACATGGCATCAGATGCAATCTTATTGATATCTTTTTGAATTTCATATTAGCATACCAACTGTAGATAAGTTGGCATTCCATAATTCTTGCTCTGTCAAATATTGTATTTTTCCTTATCTTTATACGCGTGTACAATTTGTAAATTAAATAATATTAAAATCATTCATAAATTATGAGCTTTTATAGCTAACACGACCAATTAAGGATTATTATGAAAAAATTCTTGTTAACAAGTGCTTTATAGATGCTTCTTAGCCATCACACACCATATAAGAAATGACTTTATTGATTATGTATTTTATGAGAAAAATAGTATTTTAAAAATGACAAAAATTTTATGTGAGCATTCGTCAGTGAAATCTTATAAGAAAAATATTATACTTTGAATATTTGAATTTGACCCCATTTGCGATAAAAATAGAAACCGCGTATGGGCAACTTCGCAGCAGGTGCAACTTTCAATTTATGGTCACTAATATTGACGCCTTTACAAATAGGGAGGTGGGGACCAGTTAGAAAAATGGATACAATAACACGTACTGCTGTACCTTTCTTTTTCTTTTTATCTTTTTTCTCAAAACAGTCGTACCTTTTCTTCTTCTTTTTTTTTTTTTCTTTTCTTAAACAATTGTACCTTTTCATGCTTGTCACATGGGTCTGGAAATGTGGACGGCATCTGCTCTAAATTCACTTTTGTACTTTTTAATTTTTATGATTATTCTTTGGCAATATTTACAGTTGGACGTAATCAAAATCCCACTTCAACATTGTAAATTCACAATATCTATATAAATACATAATAATAATAATAAAATATTCATAACAAATCATCTCTCCAGATAACACTCGGCGAAGATGTGAAGAGCACGAAGAAGAAAACAATCCATGGGATTGGATTTGCAACGTTGTCGGCGAAGATGCTCTAACTAAGCATTATTTAAGCATATAATTACTATTTATTGAGGAGTATTTTTCATTATCTTTTGACTAGCTGGAAAAGAAGGGACATATATATAAAATATATAGCTCACTAGTAGAGGGTTGGCTTTATTCCAAAGCTCCAAAGAAATGACTAAGCAACTTATAAAATGATAAGAGGAGTAGCTAAGACGAATAAACAATGTGAAATGGCCTTAATATTTGCAGCAATTTACAAACATGCCCCTCCCAATCATGCAAAGAAGGTCACTTCTTCACTTTCCCTGCAAGCACAAAGGCTTTTTTTTTTTTTTTTTGGGGTCAAAAACGGAAACATTCCATTAAGTACGCAAATAAACCACATTCCTCACCAGCTTCGTGCCACCCTAAGCCATCCGAAACTCCCTCTACCAGTCTCTTCACTCAACAACTCCACTTTCAACCAAAAAAACAAAAAACAACTCCCCTTGCCGATCTTTCACCCTTGTCACCGCGGACCGCGGCCTCAAAGATCACTTGGATCCCTCACAAGAAACCTCCTTTTGTTCGTATTAATAAAATGGATCAATGTGACACAATACCTTATGAAAAAAAAAGAAGAAGAAATCAACAGGCGTAATTTATGGTAGACTGCTTGAACTCAAAAATGAAGACCTCTTTGTGAAGACCTTATTAATCGCTAGCAGGTGCGTGAAAAAGAAAGAAGACAAAAGGAAAGATTGGGGGCACCTAGAAAAATTTCTTCTCCATTGGACGCCATGTTTTGTCTTTGAACAAATAGTCATGGGGCGCAACACTTCTTCAATACTTAATATTTAGCTATAAATAGAGCACTTGTGAATCATTGTAAGCAAACCAAAAAAAAGAAGAAGCAGATTTAGCTTCAAAAATAGAGAGTTGCAGTACGAGCATTTGCATTTCAATAAGTCCTCCCTATGATCTTTTTTTGTGCTCTTGTTCCAAATTTCTGGGGTTATTCTTCTTTTCGTTCCAATATTTGTTGTCAGGAGCTAGAAATGACATCTACCAATTATGTTCAATTACAACTTACAAAGCTAAACGAAAGAAATTTTAACAGCTGGTCCATCTAGATAAATGTTCTTTTCAAATTGCAAGATTTATGGAATCTAGTAGAAAATGGTTATATCGAAGTGACCAATGTTGAAGCATTCAATGCTTTAAAAAAAGAGGAGAATGATTTATTGGTGGAGTTCGGGAAGAAAGATTAGTATGCATTAACGCGATCTTCCAAGCCACAGAGGAAATGATATTTGAAAAAAAAAAGGAAGTGTGGGATATTTTGCAAAACTCCTACAAAGGCGAAAATTGTGTTCAACGGGTGCAACTTTAAACACTTTAAGTTGATTTTAAATCTTTACGCGTGAATGGCTCTAAGTCAATCTTGATATATTTTGATTGCATGCAAACCATCGTTAAACAATTAAGGGCTAATGATAAACCCTCCTAGATGTACGAGTCTTAGCAAAATCTTGAGGCCTTTGAATGAAAGATTTGGCAACATGATTGCAGGGTTAGAGGGAGGGCAAAATTTGTCAACCCTAATGTGGGGGTGGGTTCATTTTATTCACATGATCAAAAATGAATCAAAAGCTTGTTGATTCAAATCCCAAGCAAGTATAGCAAAGTTGGACTGCTTCATCAACTTGAGGAGGCTATCACGGTGATTGAGGTTGTGGAGTAGGTTGATAGAGGTGGAAATTCAAATTTCACTGGAAAATATAAAATACGTGACAAATTAATAATCAAATGTTTTACGCAAATTAATCCTAAACTGTTTTACATCGGTATCAATTAAGTTTGTCTAATCAATTTTAATTAGAAATTGTTAACATGTACTCCAATTATTCTACGTGATATGGTGGCACCGATGCGGACGTTTATAAAAAATATTTGGATAGTTTTCTGAATTTTTGTATAATTTTTTTGGTTTGCTTGCAAAGTTGCAAGGGCTGCTGGCTGACCATTGCCGCCACCACCGGGCAAGGGCATCACAGCCCTCGCTGGCTCTCGGCAAGGGCTGCAACTTCGTCGTTGTGGCGATGAGAGCGTGGCGGCCCTTGCCCAATGCTCTTGTCGTGGCCAGTGAAAGCCTGGCCAGAGAGAGAGAGATGGAAGACAAGCAACAAAGAGTCGCCGGCCAGCGAAGGAACTAGGAGCCGCCTGGACGACGCGTCTGGAGGGTTTGCGGTGCCTCAAGGCCCTCCGCACCGCCAGTCCAAGAGCCAAGTCCGCCGTGCAGATCAAGATCGAGGATCTGATCTACGACCTGGTCGAAGAGGACGAGTACAACAAGCTCGTGGCCAAGCGACGCGAAGAAGACCGGGGCTTCATCGTCGATCTATGACGACGGCCCCTTCGCTACGTTGACGATGGCGAGGAAGGGGACGGGACCAGAGCCGGACCTAATTGCTCCTCTGTTGAAGAATCAGAAGGTCAGAACTCCAAATGCTTATGGGTCCACTTCTATTTTATTTTTACGGCAGTCCTGCGGATTTTGTTGAATCCGTTGGCTCGAAACGGTCTTGCAGGAGAGAATGTTAAGAAAAAGAAGACAAAAGCAGGATTCGCGGGTGAAGAAACCTGCACCATCTTCGCTATCTGCTGCAGCAGCATTGATGGGACAGCAGCAGAGGTGGCCTTCAACAGCATAAAAAGAACAAAAATCAAAATCAAAATACAAAATTTCAAAATATTGTTAAATATATTCCTATCAATATCGATCATATCATGTAAGACGATTAGTGTTCACGTTAACAATTTCTAATCAAAATTAATGAGATGAGCTCAATTGGTACCATTGTATGAAGATTTAGAATTAAATTGGTCCAATAAAAAAATTAAAATTGAATTAGTATTAATGCGATAGGCATAGATTTTTTTTTTTTTGGATACTTTTCCCCACTAAATGGCTAGATTTAGCATAATCTATGGAAACTAATCCACAAAATCATATAATCACAATTCTTGAGAATAATAAGATAGGTTGTTCATTTTTTTACAAACTTCTTACAAATGTATTTAAAAAATGGACATTGGCACATATCTATCCTTAGAAATGACTTTTGATAGGTTCGGGAAAACACACATATGATTGTGGTAGCTAGACATGGGGCGACATGAGACATATAATCTACCTATATGTGTTGATCTAATTCATTTAAAAGTTGCTGGGCCCACCCTTTTCATGAAAGCCATTAACTTTAGTAGACCTACAAGGGACCCAAATTATGAAATAGTTTACGCAATTCACGTGAATGTAAAAACTGTTCCATGACGTTCATGTCAATATTTGGAAATGAGACTTATCTTCCAAAGGTTAGTTCAATCCCCTACTTTTTATGAATAAAATTCCCCGATTCCGTGCCTACATGTTTACTTTTAATACAACATATCCAACGGTTATTCAACTTCGCCAAACTAATCCGTGAAAAACCATGCCTAAATCTAAATACACAATAATAATGTATATGATTATAGATGAACAAAAGAGTAATTTACGATAATTAAGATTCGTCTAGTAATTGGGAAAAGTGTCATAAAATTCATAAACATATTGCATCGATACCAACTTTTGTCATAAACTTATTGCAATTGTGTCAATTTAGTCATAAATATTTTAATTTAGTATCAATTCAGTCATTCTAGCTAATTTTGACTACATATTACGGCATGGACATCGCTAGCTTATATGGTACCACCGCATTAATATGGACAATTTTCAATATTATTTTAATAATTTTTCGATTTTCTTTTCTTTTTTCCTTTTTCTCTTATTTCTTCTTTCTTTTGTTGGTGACTAGTCTCCGATCATCGACCATGGGGAGGCCAAGCCTTAGAGAAGGTCAACCTCGTTAGATCTGGCTTGGGCAAGGGCAACTTGAGCGAAAGCTCCCCTTGCTAAATCTAGCAAGGCCACCTTGGCCTAAGTGAGGGATGACCTCACTTGGCAACGTTGACCCTCACCTGGTCGAGGGCAAGCCCTGGCGAGGGCTTCCCTCCCCAAGCTAGATTTGGCAAGGTCAATCCTTGGCCATGGCCGGTGGTTCGTCATTAAAAAATGAGAGAAAAGAAAGAAAGGGAAAAAGGGAAAAAAACAAAAAAGAATAAAAATAAAAATAGTCCACGTCAGTGCTAATAGTGCCACATAAGCCGGCCGGTATCCACGTCAATGATATCTTGCCAAAATTGGCTGGGAGAAGTGAATTGACGTCAAATTAAAGGGTTTATAATTAAATTGACATTAAGTTAAAATGTAAAAAACTAAATTGTCACTATTAAAACATGTTGGATTAAATTGATAGATTGAGGATTTTTCGACACTTGTCCCTTGAGTAATCAACCGCTATTTCTAAATTCCCTCTTTGAAGTCAACATAATCATCAAGCATTGCGTAAGTCACTCATCTTCCCAGTCGTATGACAATTCATGTTTATATTCTCTAAACGATCATATGTTTAAATATTCTCTTTTTAACCATGTCGTAGGTTTGTCCACCAAACCAAGGACTATAAATTAAATAAAGACAACTAATGACGTAAAGTTAATGTACGGATCTTTGATATTTATAGGCCGCAAATTAATTACTGCCACCTAGAAGATGACAACAAATCATCTCTCTCTCTCTCTCTCTCTCTCTCTCTCTCTCGTTTTGTGGGTTATGGTTTGTCTCTAACCATTTTTCTCGTGGACAACTTTTGAACATGTCTTCCCTCTGATCATGAACTCGTGCATGACAGATCTCATGCAACGATAGAAGCTAGAACAACCCTTGTCGAGATCAACATTGTCCGATCCATCTGATCACATCACGTCGAGAGACTTGCGGATTGGAGTCACGATCGAGTACATGGATGGTAATAACAACGAAGAGAAAATCTCTCTTTCTTCTCCATCGAAATCTTGATTTCGGGTCCACGATCGAGAAGACAGATAAATGCCAATAGGAGACCCGAGGGCAGGGAGGGCGTTCATATGGCTCGTAGCTTCCTTCATATTGCTATGCTTAGCCATCGGCGGCGGCTTCCTCGTACGGTACATGAGCCTCCCTGAATCCACATCTTCGAGTTGGCTTCTCTATGCCGGGATGATTTTGGTGTGCTTTCCATGGTTCTTTTGGCTTCTCACGTGTAGTTATCGATGTATTTCTCGAATATGCGGCTTTCGATTTGTTTGTGGAGGTGGCAACGACGCCAGTGGCACCTCGAGCCACAGAATGGGTGGTGGGGGCGGGGGCGGAGGTGGATTCGGCGGGAGCATGGCCGGGAAAAATAATGCGGCATCTGGATCCGTAAAGAAGAACGGCTCTAATGTGGATTCTCCGGGAAATGGTGGAAGGCAGGTGTATTTCGGAGCCGCCGTTGTAGCGAACGAAAACGATCGCAATGACCAAAATGGCAATTCGTTCCCTGATGTGTCCATTAAATCGCACGAGAGTGAAATGCCGCTCGCTTCATCGATGGCATCTGGAGGGGGATAATTAGATCACCAGGAAAAACTTGCGAGTTCAACATTTGTGATCAACTCTAGCCAACGACGATAATAGGAGTACCGATTTCAAGTCTAGATATGAACTGGGGCATGGAAGAGGAGATCTTGTGAGTTTGGCAACATCATCTGCGAGAAGGCAAGTCATTCCATCACTTGAGGTTTGTAAATTTTTCCAACTTTTGTTCGTTATGTACACATGCTATGAAGAGAATTTCGTAAGTCATAGTAACGAGCCGCCCATTTCAAACTTCAAACAGATCATACTTTGTATAAAAGTTGTACGAGGATGATTACTTGGAAATAGAACTCTCGATGTTCTGTGATGACAATCTCGTTTAAGTTACATGCAGACTCCATGATGATTAGTGGGAACTCTTATGCATGTCTTGTAAAATCCCATCATCCTCATGATGAATCTTATTATTGCCTTTTCTCTGAGTTGGGAAGTCCAAATATGTTAAGGGGGTCGGTGGTTTTATCTTGCTAGAGAATTTAGGCTTGCATGAAACTCTTTTTTTACTTACTTTCCCCTCTGTATCGCTAGCACAATCGTGCTGATCCGGGGTTTTTTTTGTCCGGGGAAGGGGGCACGCAAGCCAATTCGAATCACAGGACCTTAACTCATCCACTTATCTAACTTAGTAATTACGTTCTACCTAAGGCCGAAAAAACAATTTACATTCCCCACTTTAATACCCCATTCGATTACAGCCACAGGCCCACTTGATTACAAGCTCACGACACTCGACACTTTCCTTCTCGTTTGCTTTGAGACATTATAGAACTTGAGATGATCATTTGTTGTCATCTCTTCTTCAGCTCAAATCAAGTTTTTGGATGCCATCATGGCTTCCACAGATTATGGCATATTTGAGGAATGCTTATCTTTTGTTTTTTTTTTTTTTTCTAATTTAAGAGTAGATTAAAGCAAAATCAAAAGCATATTGGATAATAATCTATCACCAATATATTTCTCAAATTGACTTCTATTTCTCGTGAAGTTTGGCTTTTATTGTGTTGCTTTATAGGTGCATCATTTGGAAATTAGTGTCATACTTAATAGAGGTTTCCATCGGAAAATATTCGACTATCATTTCTTATGGGCCATACAACAAACAAGTGACGTAATTGTTGGTTCCTTATACTCATCTTTTCTCTTTTCTATCATAACAACTCTTGAGTTGAATCCAGGACTGGTCTCTTCAGTGCATAGCTTTAACCGACCAAGGGTAGGGATTAGCAGGTGTTTCAGGAGACGGTCTAAAAAAGTATCCGGTCCTGAAAGAAAAGAGAACTCTCAACAAGCTGGAACTAATCAAGATCAATAAATAGGAAGAGGAGTTAGCTAGGATATTTGCCGGTATTTTACCTAAATTATTACTCAAGCCGCTCATGAAAAAAAGAGAAAAAAGGGTTTGTTCAGGCCAGGCTCCACCGTTTCCAAAACATGGGCAGTCAAGCTTTTCTCTTTATGTTGGGGTTCGTAACATAGATGAGATGGGAAAGATATGAAATGAAATCGAATGATCATTTGAGTCTCTTTCTTTGATGAACTACGGGATGGTATTGAATTAAGAACTTTTATATTTGATTTTAAGAAAAATACTATGAGAATGGAACGGGACAAGAATTTCAAATACACTCGCTTTTTAGGAAAGATTTTAATGTGGTACAACATAGTAATAATTATAATATAAATTATGAAATTAAATTACAATAGATAAGTAGAATAATACAATAACTAAAAATAATATCAATTGTTCCCCATGCCTTGCCTAGACCCGACGTACTTTTTTAGGCCGAATTCAATCATTGGGCCCCTGTGGCTTGGAAGTCTTTCGGGGGCCTAGGCACCATATATTTGGTCACAGGATCAGTGACCGTAGGTCACTTGGCGAACGAGGAGAGTGATATGACGGACGCTTCGAGCGCCAGTGATTATCCATCAAGCAACCGACTCATTCTATTTATATACATGATGTCGGTTCAATTAGCCAATAAGGAGGGTGATCCCTTCTTCAATGAAGAAGAAGTCGCCATAGAGGCAAAATTCCTCTCATATTTTAAACAGGTTTTTTTCCTTTTTTTTTCTTCACATCCTCAATCTTGGATCTGAGATTCAAGCTAAATGCATTGATACTCTCTCCCCATTCAATATTGCGAAAATTTGGGATTAGGTGAGGATGAATAAGTATCGGCAATGCAGTGAATTGCCTCCAAGATTAGTCAATTTAATACAAGTAGTTCCATCCTGTGAACAAAGATAGGGCTCTCATTGAGCAATGCCTAAAACCTATACTTGGAGATATTGCTAGGAACACATTAATCCTTTTGCTAAGTTTTGTCTTCATCTATTAATGATTTGGAAAATGTGGCCAGGATTAGATTATTCCGAATACATTGATAGAGTTAGCAACGATGGCATCAACATTCTAAAATGGTGAAAGAGTCTTCTTATTATTTTTGCTTCAGCTCTGTGACCTATTGACTCTAGTGGCATCAACTGTACCGTCAAAGTCTGCATTTAGTATTAATCAATGCATCTTTGAAAACAATAGATTTGGCTTGTCCATCAAAATTTAGAGCTGACTAATAAGGCATGATTAAGTTTTGCAAGAATTAACTCTAGAGAAAAGTGCCCAATAAGGATGGAACGACAACCCAACACTTCTATCATCTAAATCATCGTTGGGGAGACAATGCTAAAGACATCAATGTTCATTTGGCATTCTCATTTAGTGTAATTTGTACAAATTGTAATTAGGCCATTGTCGTTTGTAATATCTTTTATAATTTATCATACTTGTATCTCAAAATGATTTAATTGAAAGAGCATTTTTCATTATTTCCTCACTTCATTTTCTTATTATTTTCAAACATGAAAACATTGCGCTTCGCACAACCCGATGCCAAGCTGTAGTTCAACCCGCGGCAAAGGAGTCAATCATAGGTCTAGTTTCAATACCCAGTGAAAGGGAAATAAAGAAAAAGAAATGTTCATCCCTCTCTACAAATAATCTACATCGACACTTACATGAATCATTAACACATATATTTCCAAATCAATTGGACCGATCTTCTCCCTAAAAGAACATCCAGCAACCAGCATACTGTTTTGTTAGCATGAAGGGCGAAGAAAGAGAGAGGAATGAATCGAAAAAGCCCCCTAATTTCCACTAAATCCCCCACTAAAACCTATTATCCAAACCAGTCTGCAAGGCAAAATTCCCCGTCGCAACCATCGAACGCCAAATCCAAATTTAAAAAAAATCCAAATTTCAAACGCCCGAACACAAGCGGGAAAAGCACCCAAGAAAAAAACCTCATTTTTTCCGCAAGCTTTCCAGCAAAGAGCTAAGGTCGAGGAAAGGGAAATCCGCTGCTGCAATGGCGAGTCGGAGGAAGCCGCAGAGCCTCAACGACAGCCACTACCGCCTCCTCCAGGACCTCACCGGCCCCCGCCCTCCGCCGCCCTCGTCCTCCACCGGCCGGAGCCGCCCTCCCTCGCCGCCGGCTTTTCGTCTGGGTCCGCTCCTCTCTCCCTGCGCCGATTGGCTCCCGTCTTTTCGTTCCTCGATTAGGGTTTTTGTTCTTTTTTCTTTTTTTTGGATTGCTTTGCGGTGGAGTGATGATCTTTCGGGGGTCTGTGGTTTTCGGTGCAGAGTTGGAAGAGTCATCGCCCGAATACGATCGTGGATCGACGGTTCTCGGCGCAGAGGCGGATGGGCCGTCGTCGTCCGCCGCCGTCGAAGGCGATCGCGATCTCCGCGACGATCACGCCGTTCCTCGGTTCTCGGCGATTACGGAATTCGACTCTCCTCTGGGTACTGTCTTCTCGGTTCCTCCGTGCTTTTTTTTTTTTTTTTTTGCTAATTTGTCTGCGATTCTGAGGTTGCTCCGATGCGTGTTTCTAACTTCATCTCCTCCATAAACCAGTGTCTCTTATTTGCTTTTAAAGAAGAAAATTTTGTGCCTTTGAAAGTCTAATGGATTATGTTAGCTCAAGCCAGCTGATATTCTATTTCAAAATTAAGGAAGCTTTTTAAGCAGTTTCTTTTTTGAGCTCTTTAAATTTTCTGCTGAAATGTTGAAGTTGTCGACTGATAGTCTTCGTGCAGTATTGTCATTGGCCTACTGCAGGCCTTCGTTCCATCATGTTAGTATTAGTTCTATACTTGTATTGAGGTCTCTATTAGTTTTGGCCTAAAAGGAGGGAAAAGGCCCTCCGTAGTTGTCTTTGGCGATGATTCTATCCAGAACTGGAGATAATGCTTTACTTAATCTCTTTTAATATAGTGCATTTGGGATTTTGTGGGAGACTTGCAGAAGAAAGGATCACAAGGAGGGTCGACACGGAGGGAAAATGCATTCAAGAAGTTTCATCTCAAGACTTGGATGATTCCGAAACTGGTGAAGCTGCCCTTGAGGCTGAGTTCGTCAGTGTAACAGAGAAAGATGAGCCAGCAAAGATTAGAATTGAAGGGAGGCGTCGCCTCTGCAAACTTTCTTCACGTGACAGTGGAGAGGAAAAGATTGCGACGAAGGTCAACATGGAGGGACAAAGCCTTTGCGAAGTTTCATCTCAAAACTACGATGCTTCTGAAACAGGGGAAGTAGCCTATGAACCCAAGTTCATTGGTGTGACAGAGGACAAACAGGCAAAGATTAAAATGAAGGGGAGACGACGCCTCTGCAAACTTTCCTCCCAGGATAGTGCAGATGCAGATAATAGATCCTCTCACGAAGAGTCAAAGCTCTCTGATATTACCGATTTCGATTCCCCACCGCCACCCAAAACTTGTGGGGAAATTGGAAATGATATCAGGGATATTCTTAACGACTTATCCTCCAGGCTTGAGCTGTTGTCAGTTGAGAAGAAGCGTGTTCCTAAACAGAATGAGAACTTCCAGGGTCATTCTCCCGTGGTTAAAGGTCGGGCAGTTTTTGAAGGGAATAAAATTGAGGTGCCCGAGTATGCTAGTGCTGAATCCTCATTTTCAATTGCATCCGAAAACTCATACAGTGACTGCACAGATTATGGCGATGGCAATGTGATTGACGTTTCAGATGACTCTGTTGATGATGTTCTCATGGATGATAAAAAGGATTTTATCTTGACTGGCCTGAAATCCGAATACAAATTACCCGGAAAAATTGCGAAGATGTTGTATGCTCATCAAGTTGATGGTTTAAGGTGGCTTTGGTCCCTGCATTGTAAAGGAAAGGGTGGCATTTTGGGTGACGACATGGGTTTGGGTAAAACAATGCAGGTGCTTATGTGGCAATTGTCAACTATTGTTAACGGCTGATTTTGCATGGTTGATACAGATTCAATTTTTCTTGCAGATTTGTGGATTCTTAGCTGGGTTGTTCCATTCCCGTTTGATAAGGAGGGCACTTGTTGTGGCGCCAAAGACTTTGCTTTCTCATTGGTTGAAAGAATTATCAGTTGTAGGACTCTCTGAAAAGACAAAAGAGTGTGGCTGCCTGCTTTTTAAGTTTAAATACTCTGGTTGTACTGGTGTGCTCATAATTGTTTCTAAGAGATAGTGTCATCATTTTGTGTGCAGGTACTATGGGACTTGTCCAAAGGCTCGTCAATATGAACTGCAATATGTGCTTCAGGTTGTTGTTTTTCTGGTGCTTGGTTAGCTCTAGGGAGTCGATCAAGATAATTTGTGCATGATCATATGTTCATCATTCAATTAAATATCTTGTTTGCAATTAGTATCTTTCATGTTGCTATTAATGCCAAGTTAGAATCTGAAATAGTTCATGATATTAAGATCAACAAGATATTTGCTTTCTGGTTGGAGTAGTCTTTCTACACTTCTTTATCTAGTAGTTACTAAGTGACTTTTTCTTGCTCTATTTGTCAATGCGCGGCTTTTTGATGATTGATTTCAATTGTGTTGCTTGTAGGACAAAGGTATTCTTTTAACAACTTATGATATAGTGCGGAACAACTCAAAATCGTTGCGGGGCGATTTTTACTTTAAGGATGAGCTGGATGAGGACAGCATCACATGGGATTATATGATTCTTGATGAGGTGGGTATAAAGCTGTGAAGGATGGTTTCCTTACTGTTGAATTTAGCGAGTTCCTTAATTAACTGTTCATTGTAGACATGTCTTTTTTGCCTTTTATGTAGATTTTTTTTTGTAAAGCGCTTTGATAATTTGCAACCTGCTTTTAAAGCATTCAATTTAATTGATTCGAAATGGAGTTGTGGGAGAAACCCTTAAAATTGTTGTGCCTATTCTTGATTTGAAATGGAGTTGTGGGAGAAACCCTTAAAATTGTTGTGCCTATTCTTGATTCGAAATGGAATTGTGGAAAAAATCACTGAAATTGGTGGAACAAATCATTAAGATTGATGTGTCAACTCTATGTCACCTTAATGTTCTCTGTAAGTTTCATTGCTCATGGAAAGTCGCTGCACCTGCAATAAGTTAGTCTGTTATAAATGTGTACGTCCTATTTTTTTCCCAATGCATATCTACTTCCTCTGAAGCCCTTTCATGAGGAATATAAGTCTTATTAGATTAGGAAAAGAAAAAGGAAGGAAATTTATCGGTAACGACACTGGCAATTGATATGAAGTCAGTTAGTAGCTTGAGAAGACAATAACTAATATATAGTCAAGACTTCATGTGGCGTACAACTTTGCATGCATGATGAAAATGGATGCCCATCTATTTGAGGATATTGAAATTATTTGTGATGTTGCAGTTGCTGCATTTTAAGGGCCAAAAATTAGAAACCTTATGTTTCTTGTTTGCTTATACATTAAGCATTGCCTTGCATTATTTTTCCTCCTTTTATGTCGAGCATGTTTCAAAGGTTAGGAGTTGCACAAAATTTGTATGTGGAGAAAGTGCAGGGAGGGAGACATAGGAGAGATGGGCATGGTTGGCTTCATGAGATGCTTGACAAGATCCTCAAAGATACATGTTAAGTCCTTGACTTGGGTAATGAGATATCAAAGAGTGGGGGAGTACTTTACACTAGTAATACTTGTCCTAGTTACAACATCATTTGCATTTCAATTTAATGTTCAATATCTTTGCAAAAATATGCAAACCAATGTGGAATATCCTAGATGTTCTGCTATATGTGCTATATGTATTTTTTGCAGATGGTGTTATTGGTGGATGAGACAAGTTGGGAAACTTATGGGGAAACTGTACAGGAATTGCTATATGTTTTTGTGCCTTGCCTGTACACCTGGCATATTTGACTTGCATGTTATTAGTTAATGTGATAAATCTCTTGAATATCCTATGTCAAGCTAGGAAGAACCTTAAACACTTCTTTCTCTGTTAGCACTTCTTCTGTATTAAAACGGAATAATTTTGCATTTATCTCTTATATGTAATTAGGTAAATGCTTAGTTAACACTTCTTCCCAACCATTAAGCTGGGAAAGAGCCACTAGCTTATTTACTAGTGAGACTGTTTTTCTCTTCCTTTTTTCTCATTTAGATCATGTTATCTGTGGGACATCCTCTTCCTATTCCTACACACAAATAGCATGTGCTTATCAGGACTTGTGGTATGTACTACTAACAATAATATCTCACATGATGTTGACAACTCCAGGGACATCTCATAAAAAATCCGAGTACACAGAGAGCAAAAAGTTTACTTGAGGTACCAGCTGCTCATCGCATTATCATTAGTGGCACTCCAATTCAGAACAATCTAAGGGTAATCCTTAGGGCTGCTATTTTATGCAGTGCTTTCATATCTGTTATGTCTTAATAATACAGTATACTTTTCTAATATTGTGTGCCATTTTGTGATGCTTAAATAGGAACTATGGGCGCTATTTAACTTCTGCTGTCCTGAACTACTGGGTGATAACAAAGTGTACTTCTCCTGGTTTCTAAACATCCTCATTATCATGTCTTAATTCTTTTTTCCTTGGTTGAGTTTGAAATATTCTTACAGCTTTAAAGAGAAGTATGAGAATCCCATACTACGTGGAAATGAAAAAAAAGCTTCAGATAGAGAGAAGCGCATTGGTTCTGCAGTTGCAAAGGTATTGAATTCTTTTTTAGCAGTATGTCTTTTGTACTTTAATGTAGTGGTTTCTCCATTAAATGATTTGCCATCTACTTGCCAAAGAGTTAGAAATTGGGCATCATTAAGTCAGATGAGTCAGAGCAAGAGTTGGGAATATGGGCTTGACTAAGTCAAATGAATTAGAAATGCTGTATAAACAGCATCATGGAGTCAGAGTCAGAACAAGAGTTGGGAATATGGGATGAATTACAAGAACATCGTATAGAGTGGACTCCATTATATCTTTGTTTTGACTGAGGTTGCTCTCTGTCCACATGAATCACTGCAGATTGCTGATATATGCTTTCCAAGGAACAAGTTTAATTTCAGGAAAATTAGGACAATGGCTCTGAAACAGGAGCGCCTTACTGAGCATATTTCACACTTCATGGTCTTGCAACTTATAGATTTTCTTTTGGCCAGTGCTAAAAGATTAGTAAAGCACGCAATTTCTCCAAAGAGGCCCTATAACCTTGAAAAAGGCAATGTTGAACCATAGTGCATAGTTTTCTGGTAAATCCTACCAAATTAAAAAATATGAATTGCAGTCTTGAAAGTGAGATTTTGTTTGTTCATTGTCTTGTGCTACCGTAGTTTCCGTTGACTATAAAGCTTAGTAATTTTTCGTGGTCTATCTTATTATGCGGGGACTTTACAATTTGTTAGGTTGTCTAATTCTATAAAAGACATAAGTATCCCTGCATGAGAAAAAATGAAGCCACTTAAGAAAGCATTGGTACTGTTGAAGTTTGAGCTAATAGATTTCTTTAAGTTGACCTTGTCTGTTGATTATTGTGCTTCACTCAATAGTTTCTTGTAAGTGTTAACTTTCATTTCTCTGTTAATCATGTGGGTTTTTTTCATTTTTCCTTCTCTGGTTTCATATTGTATATCAGGTAGTTGCTTGCTTTACTTATGTAGAATTTGTGCCCAAAAAAAAAAATGATATGGTGGAGTAATTCCTTTTGCAACAGGAGCTGAGGGAACGCATTCAACCGTACTTTTTGCGACGCCTTAAGAGTGAAGTATTTCGTGAAGACAATGGAGAAGTTGCCAAATTGTCGAAGAAGAGTGAACTGATCGTGTGGTTAAGATTGACAAATTGTCAGGTACAAGTTGCATTCTTCAGCCTAGGCTCTTATTGCACAGTGTTGGTCCCAGGGTTCAACATGCTGATCCTAAAATTTTGACATTTGCAGCGACAACTTTATGAAGCCTTTCTGAACAGTGAGATGGTTCTTTCCTCCTTTGACCGCTCACCACTTGCTGCATTGACGGTATCCTTTGACTATTTTTGTCTCGTTCTTTATTATGTGCTCTAACTTTGTCTGTGCATGAGTAATGGCTCATAAAAAATTGAAATTTATTCAGCATCCACTTATTATGCCTTGCTAATGTACCATACACCAAATGGCATGATGCATTCTCAGGCAAGTGATGAGTGATTGAAAATAAAGTTTCATCTTATCTGTTACTTCCATCTCTTTGATTGCTAAGAGGATAGATGCGAATCCTATTTCCTGACTGTAAGTTTATCATTCTTTCTATGCTACTTAAGCCATTTTTAGCAAAAACTTAACTTGTTAGAGAATGGGCCCCGATATTTGGCATATTTTTCAACACTTCCTCTTGTGTTTTGAATGTTACTTACATGTGAAACATAAGTTGTGGATGTAATCACATTGCCAAGATTACCAAAGACCAGAACTGTGAAAACTAAGGGCTTGTTTTTTTGTGCCTTTTAAAATGCAAAAAGCAACTTTTTGCCTTGACACCACAATTAAAATTACTATCCAAATTTCAAAAAATTTCGAAATAATTGTATGTGGATCCATGCGTCAAAATTTGTGTACTTTGAATGTTTTCAGGTGTTTTAGGCTAAGGAAAAATGAAAGTGAGTCAGGTGCAAGATTTAGATTTTTTGAAAAAATGAAGGGATATGTGCAATGAAAGTCCTAAAATTGGTCATAAAAGTGCACTTTAGTCATAAAACTTATTAAGAAAGTGTAATTGAATCTCAAAACTTTTCAAATTGGTCGAATCAAGTGTTTTCCTTGATTGCATTTTTTGAAAGTTTTAGGACTTGATAGCACTTTCGTGACAAGTTGTAGCACTTGATTGTACTTTTGAAAGTTTCAAGACTTGATCGCACTTTTTGAAGTTTTAGGACTCAACTGTATTTTTGCGACAAGTTTTAGGAGTTCTAGTGCACTTATCACAAAAATTAAAGTACATCCAGACAACGCCTTATTAGAATAATAGTAAGAGAGAGTGCCAAGACTCACTCTTGACCTGTGCTAAGATGTATGTTAGGCAAATTGCCTTTTTTCTTTTCCAAAACTCAAGTTGTTAGAAGACACGTAGACAGTCTATATCACACATTTAATTTAACAGTACTGTTTGGTTTGTTTTGTTTTCAAAACAAAAGCTTATAACTGTACACTTCTTTTGATCAGATTTTGAAGAAGATATGTGATCATCCACTGTTGTTAACAAAGAGAGCTGCTGAAGATGTTCTTGAAGGGATGGATTCAATGGTTAATCCTGAAGATGTTGGTATGGCAGAGAAATTGGCGATGCATGTAGCTGATATTGGTGAGAGAGATGAATTTCAGGAGACAAATGACATAATATCATGCAAAATATCTTTCACAATGTCATTATTGGTAGGTTCCTGCATATCTATATTTGATTGATGAAATTGAAAGAACCTACCATAAATACATTTTGATGCTCTTTTATAGGACAATTTAATTCCAGATGGCCACAATGTGCTTATCTTTTCTCAGACTCGCAAGATGCTCGATCTTATCCAGGTTTGACTTGGCTATGCTTGGAACTACTTTTGAGAAGTTGCAACAATGATTAGTCAAGTTGTTTTGGGGAATGCAATGTTTATCCTTTGCTGGCAAATCTGATTATTCCATGTTGATTTTAAATCTCACAAGGATGAGTGTACTGGTTTTTTATTCTCCACTGATACAATGAGATTCTTCACCGATACAACAAAACTATGTTTTGATATCCTGTGGTGGTTGATTTGCATATTGCCTTAAGTCTTTTTTTTCCCTGCTTACGTTACATTTGGTGAAGTGTTGATATTGGTTTTTGAAAAAGAGATTTGTCACAATATAAAATCAGTTGTTGAGAATTGGCTTGTTGGTTGTGAAAGTCTATTGAGATCATACTGAACAAACTATGCTTATTTGGAGCTTTTCTTTGTGCAGTATGTAGTTCGAGATTTTAATTTTCCCCTTTTCCAAAGTTCAATATTGATACTGCATTTTTTAGTTGAAATATCTCCAAACACTTAGGGAGTAGTAAACTGTTGATTGGCTCAATACAGGCGATTGATTTTTCTGAATCCTTTTGCAATTAGGATTCCTTACTGTCCCGTGGCTATGAGTATTTACGCATTGATGGTACGACAAAAGCTAGTGACAGGATCAAGATAGTAAATGTAAGTATTTCACTAATTTATGTCTGGCTTGTAAATTCGACATGCTTATGTGCTATTCTCATCTTATGAACTTAGGATTTCCAAGAAGGCATTGGAGCACCTATATTTCTCTTGACATCTCAAGTTGGTGGTCTAGGCCTCACCCTTACAAGAGCAGACCGCGTGATTGTTGTCGATCCAGCATGGAATCCGAGGTACCACTGCATTTTATTGTCAGCCATGAATTGAACTACTTTTGTAAGTACATGAAAGAGGAAAGAAGAAACGGAGAAATTTTTTTTTTTTTTTATTACATTGTAAAGGTTATATTCAATGCTATTCCTTTATTATGGGATTATTAACTGTTCCACAACTTTCAAGTAGGAATCTCTGTACTGTTTGAGTTCTAACCCATACTTGTATAGGTAACATTATTATGATAGATGATACAAGTTCTTACCCAACTTTAAGCTTCACACTGTTATACTAAATAATATTTCATGATACCAATATCACTGAACTAATGATGCAGACGCATGTAATAAACATCATGTCAGCCTTGACTTGATCTAATCATCAATTTTGACACAAGTTAACTAGATCCCCCCTTAGTTGACTCATAAAACAAATTGACGCAGCTAAAAGCTACCATTTTATTTATATAATCTTATGTTGTTATTAGCATACTCCCTGGAAGGAAAGGTACTTTCTTGACATTAACTTCTACTCGTAGGCTTCTACATATTGCTTCAATTTAAATTTGCTTGGAGAAACTCATGGCACAATACAAGTTTGTGCTTGCATTGGCTGTTATTTATTTTCTGATGTCCTAATAATATTAGCAGTTACCGCAAATTCTTTTGGTTCTTTGGCAAAAAAGGTGTATTTATTACTTTAAAGCTGAGTTCTTTTTTTTTTTTTTTTTTTTTTTTTTTGGGGGGGGGGGGTGCAATTCTGCCCATCTGTTTTCCTCCCCTCTTTTCTCAAACGTAGCTCAGATGTTTTGCAGCTGTATTTATATATGAATAAAGAAGCAGATCTTGAGCATATTTCTGTTAGTTTACGTATGCATTTCTTATTGACAGTACGGATAACCAAAGTGTTGATCGCGCCTATCGAATTGGACAGATGAAGGATGTCATTGTGTATAGGTTGATGACATGTGGAACTATCGAGGAGAAGATATACAGAAAGCAGGTTTTGTGTCGTTCAACTATACTATGGTCTCAATTGGTAAAATGGAAAGATAGTTTTGGGGTTTGTATGCAATTTAAGATAATAGAAATGACTTAAGAACTGTTGTGGTAAACAACGTTATTATATTGGAGCAGATGTTACTATGAAATGCTATGATCAGGAGCCTTAGGTGTTTCACTAGAATTCTTTGGCTTTCGTGTGTTGATGAGCACAAACGATGCATGCCTCAAAAATACCAGATGTATCTGCTACTCCATTTGTCACTGCATGCATTGTCAAATAAACCAATCAAGATAAGATTTCTTTTCTGGTTTTCTCATAAAAAGATAGTATCTTATTTAATGCAATCATGTTTGTTTTTTTATGAGTGAGTGGCTCACTATATCGTATAAGTAGTGTATTGCAAACCTGCCATGCTTGCTCACGGGCATGGACGCACAGGATGGAATTTGCCATGATACCTGTCATTTTATTGTTTCTCCATTCTGTTTGGTTCAGATATTCAAGGGAGGATTGTTCAAAACAGCAACTGAGCATAAAGAGCAAATTCGCTACTTTAGTGAGCGGGTACTTATTTATTTGTATTAGATCATCTCTGATACAACTCTTCAGATTGGGGTTGGGTTTTCTATGTCCTCAATTTCCCTTGAAGAGAACCCAAAATCATGCTTATCTAAACTTGAGGTCAGGGTTGTTTGGACTGATTTCTTTGGCTGTTCCAGGATCTGAAGGAAATTTTCAGCCTTCCAACAGAGGGGTTTGACATTTCTCCAACTCAGCAGCAGTTGTATGAGGAGCATGATCACCAAGTCAAGATGTACTAGCTTTTATTCTCTACAGTTTAGCATCATCACTGGCCATAAGGGCTATTCCTGTTCTGTGACATGGCTTGCTTTCCTCCACTTTCAAGATGTTTGGCAGTTTAAAAGATGAAATATCATAAAGCGGCTGATATTTCTTTCTTTTCTTGAACATTTTTGTCATGCATACAGTTTGGTGGGGACTGGGTATTTGGCTTCTTATTGGTTAAGAATTTTTGTGCTCATAGAACAGCTTCATCATAATTGAATCATTTTGATTTTTTATCTCTATGGGTCACTTTCTTGTATCGACTGCCTCAGGGATGAGTCTTTAAGGAGCCACATAGAGTTCCTCGATACTTTGGGCATAGCTGGTGTTAGTCATCACAGTTTACTCTACTCGAAGACGGCACCGGCACAAGTTGCAGATGAAGAAATGGAAGTCAGATGGTACTTTACCAAAAATTGTATACTTCAGCTACTTTCAATTATTGCATTTAATCCATACTTTCAATTATTGCATTTAATTCAGTCTAACAAATGGATCAGAATGGTTTTCCTTTTTCGTGAATTGTTTAATTTCTTTCTGTCTGCAAAAGCATATCAAGATAAAAGAGTTAAAAGCATTAGTGATATAGTAAAAAATTTATTTGCTCGTTACTCTGGATTGAGTACAGTAAGTGTTTTTTTGTCTTTCAAGTTCAGGAGTTGAATTCAGATCTGTAAGGGTAAAATTGTATTAGGCCGGGGAAAAGAATCAGTAGAAACTATTGATGGTCATCTGGTGGCATAGTAGAAAAGTAAATGTAAACCATCAAAAGTGGACTTTTACCACTATTACTGAATCCTGTATTGTTCAATGTGTGGAACATCTTCTATGACATCTGAAATCAATCTCATTGGCTTTCTCACTGTGGTTGCAGGATCAAGGCTTCTGCTCTTGTAGGTAGTTCATCATCAGGTGCTCCATTGGAACGTAATGTTGATGGGTATGTTGAGAATCATCATTTTCTTGAAGCCAGTGCTTACAACATTATGTTTGTCCCTACCTTTAAATTTTGTTGCTGGTGCCAGATAGAGTTTTAGAAGTCCCGAGTGAGTCTGTCAAGTCCCTCCTGCTAAGCATATTCATGGAGAAGCATGTTACGACTGCATCTGCTTGTCTAAGATTTAAAATGAGGGATTCACATAGTAATATTAGTAGTTGATGATGGTGAAATGTCACTTCAGTTGATCCCTATCATATTTTGAGTAATTATTGGAATTGAACTTTGAGACTAGCATTTATAATCTGTTGTTTTATCTACTGATGGTAAAAATGAAATGACTACTTTGACAGGGCTGCATATGCTTTCAAACCGAAGGATGTCACACTGAACAAGAAAAACCATAGCCCAGGTAGTTCTGGTAAACAGACAGAATCAGATATCAAAGAACGTATCAATCGGTTGTCGCGCATGCTTCTTGATAAGGTACTTCCTATTGGTCTGAGAAAAGTTTTATGTACTAGCTAATATGTTCATCATGCAACCAAGCTAGCCTTTTAGTTTTAGTATTTCCTTTCCGTCCTTTTTGTACCTTTTTGCATTTAATTATAAATACGGTAATTGTTTAGTAAAGTGAATAACTTGCAGATGAAGCAAATGGTAAGAGTTCCCTTGAAGGGGTCATAATTTAGTCTCATGGAGTTGATATAATAGTTAACATGCAAGCATGTTTGTATGGATTAAATGCACGTCGGAAGTTTAATTTCCTATACACCAAGTGCAAATAATCTCATATATGAGCTGCCCATCCTAGCTTTGGCTCGTGTCTTACATGGCTCATGAGATCAATGAGTTATTTTGTGAGTCTAGGATTTAAGTATCCAATAGGATTTTCTCATTATGAAAGGTAAATGTCACTTTAGGGAAAAAAAAAAAAAATTGCTTTAATGGACGTTTTAGACTATTGGGCATATACTTTTCCATAGAAAATTACGAACAGGAATTAAGAGTAATACCTTTTCTTTTATTGTGATGAATGTAACCTTTTTCCTGGTGGTCTTAATAAGTTGACAGTCCTTGCATAAGCATGCCTTTACAGCAGAAGTTTAGATTTGTAACTCGATAGTTCAAAATGTTGTGACAACCTTCTGAACAAATGCAGGTTACGATCTCAAGATTACCCGATAAGGGAACGAGGATTGAGAGGCAACTCGCAGAATTGAATCTGGACCTTGAGAAGATCAGAAAGGCAGAAAGAACTGAAAAGGAAGTAATCGATTTAGATGATATAAGTGGGGATTTTCAGAAATTTTTGAACGTCTAGCTTTGAAAATGAACTCAGATGTTGGAACTGTAAAGTGAGGACAACAGAGTTCGCGTTACAAAGCGTGAGGGGTTCTTCATTCGAATGAAAGGACTAGAACTTGCCATGGTTTATGGTCGATAAATTACGTGTAATCACAATTATTGATTTTTTGAAATCAATGTGAATCCACGAAATGAAAGGCCGGCATCGACTCGGCCCATGACGATCCAGCTCCAGGTTAGTCATAGTCCAATTGGAAGCGGTTGTAGAGTTCTGTGATATCTTATCACTCTTTATTGTTTTTATTTTTTTGGGCCGGGAGATCTGGTGATTATTGACTATCTGCAATTTTTTGTATCTCCTGCTCTGTCCTGATATGTGTAGTTCTCTTTTCCTTATTATGTCATACGGCTGAAGTTACAGTAGTCAAATAAAAGCTCCAAATGAACATAGTTAATTTCCTTAGAAGTTGTTTTGAATGTCCCAGGAAATTCCATTGCTCCAAATAAATGTTATCATATCTCAAAGTTTAAATATGTCTGTGTATCTTGTCCAATATCTACCTGGACGGGCCATGTCTGAATAACAAAGACTGAGAGTTGGAATCATCCAGATTCTTCGTGTCAAGGTTGACGTTCGTGCTGTGTCATGCCAAGGGAAAAAGAAGAAGACGAATAAGCAAAGGTGTTAATACGCCATGTTTGAGAGAATAATATATCCTTCCCCTGTGGATGAAATAATGGTAGGTTGCCTAAATTTGTCAATGGTGATAATCCCCTCGTGAGTAACTTTTCTTTTCGTGTAAGAAGATGAAGAAAAGCAAAGACTTGAAGAACTCGAGAATGGAGAGAATATTTTTTTGTGTATTCTATTGTCTTCAATGAATAGAATCGATGTACATCTTCAGCAATTATAATACAAGTGTAAGAGTGAACAAGGAAATTAATGATCCTACAAATCAATCTATTCTAGATCTAATCTTAATTGATCTGTACAAATCGGATTAGAATCAATCAAATATTCTGTCAAGCTACGTATCTTCCAACATTTCGTATATTCTCTTTGCTTAGTACTCATATATCAATAAAGAAAAAAAATCAATAAAAGAGCTTTTTCTATTCCGCTGCTTGGTGAATTTAGCGAAGAGTTAATTTAAGTATACACTGATGGCATAAAAAATGAATTATATAACAGTGTTACTAAACCTCAATTTGAAGACTATGACCATTTACATTCTCACCATCCCTCAAATTAAGAGGATGATCGCATATGTATATGATATGTTCTATTCATATTCGAGAATCGGGCTGAATAGAAAAAGTTCTCTTTTTCTGTTTCGCTAGGTCGATTTAAGAGAATGCTCTTAATCTTGGGTGGGATCACTGGCACCATTCGAGAATTTACTTGACAGATTTTTAAATTAGCTAACTCTATGATTTTACCTTAGCATTTTATGGTAAACACCGTCGGTTTCATATCCCATGGTATATTCTTCGGGATCAAGCAATGGTTGCTTTTAAAACATGTCGCAACGTGACCATATTGACGGGTTGAAAATCAATGTACTTCTTATAATTTCAAAATGGGTCACTTTTGATGATAAGCAGCATAGGGTCATCCGATTATCTCGACTCCATTACGTTTCCAGCTCTTATACCAAATTAGTATTTAGGAATTTGCTACTACCCTTCTTAGTGTGGATCTAGATCTCCATCTTTTCACATAATTTGAAATTCGAAGCAATGTCTCTACCCTTATGTATAACTTCAAAATGGGTCACTTATGATGATAAGCAGCATAGGGTCATCCGATTATCTTGACTCCATTACGTTTCCAGCTCTCATGCCAAATTAGTATTTAGGAATTTGCTACTACCCTTCTCAGTGTGGATCTAGATCTCCATCTTTTCACATAATTTGAAATTCTAAGCAATGTCTCTACCCTTATGTATAACTTCAAAATTAATCAGACTGAATCATGTCCTAAAGATGGAATATGGTCGGTCATTCACTCACTCTAATAAATGAAGACGATTAATACAAACTATTTTTGGCAGACTATTTATCAAAGATTAATCCAAAGCCTATTATTGTTTTTGAGGTAAATGAGTGAGCCTTTGATGTACTTCTAACTCGTGTTGCACTTGCGTGCGCAACCATTCACTGTAAAAGTTTAAGAGACTAGAAAATGACTGGTATAAAAAATTTACGTACTGCATGTCGTACAAAAAATAAAAAAAGTAATATATCTGAATCAACAATTTGTTCTTGAGGTAACTTTAATTATGCTATGGTAATACAGCATGAGTGAACGAAAGCTGTAGCTAAAAAGGGGACATATGCGTGTACCCTTGATCCAAAGCTCCATTTTTAATCTAGTGAATCACCTCAAATTAAATTAATACGGTGTGCGCACTAAATATAACGATTTGGAGGGACATAAGAATACCAAAGATTAGTCGAAAGCTTGATGAATCTGGAACGCATTATATCATAATAAAGTAATAGCAATAATAACCTATATATTCTTTATTTTTCTTTTTGAGCAGAGAATCTTCATAATTCTCCCATAATTATGAGGGTCATTAAAACTGAGATTTTTCTTGCTTTATTTAGATAATGAGGGATTTCCCCTTGGATTTCTCATTAATGGTAAAATAGCTAACAAGCATAACAAATAAGGTTATATAAAGGGTGGTGCCAACGACAACATTCCATATAATTTACTTCTTTCTCTGTTAAAAGGAAGATCAGAAGCATGTCGTCCTTCCCAAAACAACCTTACCCACCTTGTGGTGATGGAATGTGCAATGATCCCAAGGGTACGTGCTCATGTCCCTTTTTATTTATTTATTTCTAGCTTACGGTGTTGTTAATGTACATCAGCCCTTTCCCAAATATGAGCCATTAGTCATTTGAATTTTTGGCCATATGAAATTTAGTAGTGTGCATGGATGACAAGGCATTCGATGTAGTCGAGTGTGACGTCATAATATGAGATCGAGGTTGAAAAATGACTGACTGCAGGGAATCGAATGACGTGGCCTAAGTTGGTGGGCCAGAATGGAGAGAAAGCGAAAGCTGTGATCGAAAAGGACAATCCAACCGTGACTGCTGTGCTGATACGGAAGGGAAAAGAAGCTGGTTTTACCGATTATTGCTGCAACCGAGTTTATGTTTGGATTGATGAAAAGGGCAATGTCTGCGAAATACCTATGGTTGGATGAAAGGGAAAAATGTATTTCCGAATAAAATAGCTCATGAAGCTACTTGATATAATAAATTGATACAATTAATCATTTCATGTGGCCTTATTCTATATATTGGCTTTGGATATGAGGCACGAGTGATTTTGACATGCAAGTGTGATCAACGTGTATAATTATTCTTTGTGAAACTTAGTCTTGTATGAACTGGTTATTGTTACCAGAGATCTTATATCAAATTACTAAAGAGGTAACATTTTAACAAGAAAATTGATCTCCTAGACATGTTCATAAAATTAAAAAAGAAATTCGAAGAAGTTATAGAGAGAGAGAGAATCAAATGGACAATGTATTTAAAAAAAAAAAAAAAACATGGACAATGTATCAAAGGTACAAGTTGTTAATTATGATTAGCCATTTATGCATTTTCAGAATTTTCATCTGTGGCCTTTTACCAGGCAACTTTAGCTTCGCCAGTCCTTAGAAGTTGTTTTGAATGTCCCAGGAAATTCCATTGCTCCAAATAAATGTCATCATATCTCAAAGTTTAAATATGTCTCTGTGTATCTTGTAATTGAACCTAAAATGGCGAAATTGATCTTTTGTTCATTGACTAGTGTTCAGGAATTTAATCAATGAAAGAAAGAAAGATTGTGATTTTAGATGCATTGTCTTTTATGTCTTTTATGTTATGTGCAATTAGTACATTGGAGATGATTTTTTTTTAAATTAAATATATTTAACGAGTGTTGCATGGAGCATTTGTTGAAAAGGATATTTTTTTAATCGTGAAGTCAATAATTTATGTACTGATATAGTGATCCAACTCTATTTATCACCTAGATTGATCTATGTATACAAGTCAAAACTTAAATGCCTTACTTTTTGGATTTTCCATTATTACCCTTGCATCAAAGTGTATGAAAATCAAGACGAGTCACTACTCTCTCTTCATCAAGCGACCATCTAATTGATATATGTTTATGAATTATCTACTCAATTAAATAGCTCTTCAATTTTTCCAAAAAATTGATTATCTGTTGGCAATCACGCATGCTAGTAGCGTGGGCCTTAATACTAGTCTATATTTTTAATCCAAAACTGGAGTTTGTCTCACTTTTTGCTTTCCAAAATTACACATTTAATCAAGTAATCACCCTTTAATGCGTAATTACCATTTTGTCTCACTTTTCACAAGGGTCGACATTGTCTTCGACAATAAACAAGTTTTTAACCCATGCTTTTAGACATGATCCTCATTTTCTTCTCGCAATGATATCACTAAATAACTATAAAAAGTGGAATTATCACAAAGAAGTTTTGCCTCGCTTCTAATTTTTCAAATTAACCCTTGCATTATCTAGACCATCTTTTAAAGGTACGACCAAGGACCAACAAAGAAAAAAAATATAAGTAAGGGGCCGAAATCTTAATTATTTTGTGAAAATAGTCTAAACATTTGGACCAATATGCAATTTTCCCTGATTTATACATCCATAGATATGCACAAGATGAAGAGATAGAGAAAACATCATTCGCCGGCAACATGGCGGCGTTCAAGCTGAGACCCGCCGTCACCCCTCTCGCTCCCGCCGTCACGCTCCCTCTCCGCCGCCTCTGCGCCGCCGTCCTCGACGGCGCGGCCCCCGCCTCCGACGACCCCCTCCCGACCCTCGAGCCCTCGAGCGACGCCGACTCGATATCCCAAATCCTGCTCCACCACCACAACCCCTTCCACGCCATGGAGTCGTCGCTCCAGCTCCACGGCGTCGCCCTCTCCCCTCCCCTCCTCCACCAGACCCTCCTCCGCCTCCACCACAGCTCCAAGATCGCCGTCGCCCTCTTCAACTACGCCAAGTCCCTCCCCGACCCGCCTCTCACCTCCGCCTCCTACAACCTCCTCATCGACATCCTCTCCAAGGTGCGGCAGTTCGACGCCGTCTGGCAGCTCATCGTCGAGATGGACCAGAACAGCCTCCACCCGACGACCACCACTTTCTTCATCCTCATACGAAGGCTGGTCGCGGCCGGGCTCACGCGCCAGGCCGTGCGTGCGTTCGACGACATTGGTAGCTTCGTTGAGCGTGGACCGGGTAATAAGGATTACTATTACTTGCTCGACACGCTGTGTAAATACGGGTACGTGAAAGTGGCTGTGGAGATTTTTAACAAGAGGAAGGCTTGTGGGGAGTTTGACCCGGATGCCAAAATGTATACGATCTTGATTTATGGGTGGTGCAAGATTGGCAGGATAGACATGGCGGAGAGGTTCTTGAATGATATGATTGAGCGTGGGGTGGAGCCTCACTTGGTGACGTACAATGTGTTGTTGAATGGGATTTGTAGGAGAGCGAGATTGCATCCGGATGTGAGGTTCGAGAGGACGTTGAGAGCTGCCGATAAGGTGTTTGATGAAATGCGCGACAGAGGGATCGAGCCCGACGTGACTAGTTATTCCATTGTGTTGCATGTGTATAGTAGGGCGCATAAGCCGCAGTTATTGCTCGATAAGATGAAGATGATGAAGGAGAGGGGAATTAGCTTGAGCGTGGCGACATATACTTCCGTTGTTAAATGTCTCTGTTCGTGCGGGAAGATCAATGATGCGCAGGAGTTGCTTGAGGAGATGGTGAGGAATGGGGTGAGTCCTTGTGCTGCTACATATAATTGCTTCTTTAAGGAGTATAGGGGAAGGAAAGATGTTGACAATGCGCTAAAGTTGTATAGGAAGATGAAGGAGGATAATGTCTGTGTGCCCACCATGCATACCTACAACATTCTCATAGCCATGTTTGTGAAGTTAGATAAGATGGGGATCGTGAGGGAAATTTGGGAGGATATGAAGAGAAATGGTATGGGGCCAGATCTAGATTCTTATACCTTATTGATCCATGACTTGTGTGAGAAGCAGAAATGGAGGCAAGCTTGTACATTCTTTGTGGAGATGATCGAGAATGGCCTTCTTCCTCAAAAGGTTACCTTTGAGACACTTTACAGAGGCTTGATCCAATCTGACAAGTTGAGAACCTGGAGAAGATTGAAGAAGAAGCTTGATGAGGAATCCATAACATTTGGAACCGAGTTCCAAAATTATCACCTCAAGCCCTATAGAAGATAAGACATGTCTTTGAAAAAAGGGTGTTAATCTTTGAGCAGGTTTATCAACCATCGGTTTCATTCACTCTTGCTCAGTCATACATGGAGCATAGAAATTTCTAGATTGTGGTCTCTTACACTGATTTTGGGGGTGAAGCTGATGGTTAACCACACTGACTACATTTATATTTCCCAAGATAATTATGCATCCCAACAAGTCGCAGTCACAGTGGTTAACTCTCAAGGGGACCGCAAAGCACTTCCCACTCTAAAAGAGGTCACAGCAGTGGTGCTGCTTAGGATGAAGGTCATTCTGCTTTCTGTAAAGGTACAGTTTTTGAGTTTTTCTTGGTCTATTTTCTCTGAAGTTGGTGCTTTCTTCGAGTTAGTATTTTAGATTTCTGATCCTAAATGTGGTGAGCCAATGATACAATTTAGGGCTCATTTTCTTGTCCTGCCTCAGTACCTTGAGCATCAGATTTCAGATCCTGCCTAAACAAATGTGTACAGCCAGTGCCACAAGGTTTGGTGGAGATGCCTTGAGTTCAGAATTCTGCTTACATGCTGGCTGCAGCTTTCCAGTGTATAATTTAATAAGGGAGGAACATCTGAAGCGATGACTTAAAAGAGAACTATGATTGCACTCATTGCCTGATGTTTTCAAGACTAGAAATTGAGAACTGCATGTTAACAGTGAAGAGGCTTTCTGTAACTTTATCTCTAGCTTGTTTTGGAATCAAAGCACCATGTAAAGCAAGACTAAGAAGACAGCACATCTTTTCAACGTGGTGTTGAAATCACAATGCAATGCCTAACTCCGACGGAAGTACTTGCTAGTTGGAAGCTGCAGGTGGCATTCTAGAATATAAGTCCTTCCGTGTAGGGTGAAACATTTTCATTACCTTCTGTAGTCGTGTATAAATATGCCGGTTTTTTAATGGAAGTATTCCTGAATGGTTCTACTTATCCAAACTGTTGTGGAAGTTTTGGTCCTGCAATTGGTTTTTACAGCAGCTCGTAAGAGAACAAACTACAGTAGTGGCGGAAAAAGGGAAATTTTCAAATTAGGGCTGAAGTAGAGGCATTTTCTTAAGAAATGGTTTAGAGTGGACTTTGTCCCAAACAAGGTCCTGAAGTGGCCAAATTGTCTCAAATAAGAGTTTGAGCTCGCCGGCCAGCTAAATCTTTGCCAGTTAGCAAGCATGTAACTGTTGCAGCCATTGGAGAAGGGGTTATTTTAGTTAAAAAAGAAATGTAGGTATAAATAGACCTCTTAAAAACAAAAATGGCCCAATCGGTTCGCTCTCTCTCACTAGACGTTACTCCCAATCTAATCAAGAAAATCCTATTTTGCTCTTTTTCTCGCACCCATTTTCTTCTTCAATGCTAGTTTGTGATGTGAGGTGTTTTGATTAACTTTCAAGTTTTTAGAATTATGGCTTAAGTTTCGAATTAAGTGAAATCTGAGTTGCGAAATCTGATTTGGGGTTGTTAAGCTAAGAAACTATGGGAATTGATAGTTTAGGGTGTCATGGAGCAGTAGAATTTTGCGAAACTCAGTTGAGCTTATGGTTTGCTTGACATAAATTTTTAAAGTTCCGCACGAGCGTGCAATGAATAATACACGACCAACAGCTTTCAAGTCAAATCGTCGGTTGCTGGCTAGAGTTTGAGTTGACGATCCAAAGTCGAGAGGGAAACAGCCCAGATCGTACGCTAAGGTCCCTAAGCAATCACTTAGTGGAAAAGGAAGTGATCGAGCGATGACAACCAGGAGGTGGGCTTGGAAGCAGCCATCCTTTGAAGAAAGCGTAATAGCTCACTGGTCTAGCTCCATGGCACCGAAAATGTATCCGGGCTCAAGTGATTCACCGAAGCGACGAGACCTTGAAAGCTGCTTTTTCAAGTGTCAGTAGCGGGACGTTCTGTCAATCGGGGAAGGTTTTTGGTGACAACACCTGGAGATATCAGAAGTGAGAATGCTGACATGAGTAACGAGAAATCCTGTGAAAAACACGATCGCCTGCCAGTGGAAGGCTTTCTGCGTTCAGTCAATCTACGCAGAGTGAATCGGTCGAGTCGACCAAGCTGTGGTTCTTCTAGAACTTCCAGAGAACTTTAATTTTAATTTTGAATGTAAATTCGTTTGAAATGGAGTTTGGTAAAGAGAGTTATAGCGTGACCAAGATTCACACTCAAGTTCCGCGTTGCAATTGGCTTTATGTAATTGCTCTGGGTAAGCGATTTGTTGATGTTTGAGAACTATTTGCTAGCGCTTAAGTTCAGTTTAGTTATTTTGTAGTTGTGGTAGCGTTTTACTTGATTTTGACATTGATTCTCTTCTATAAATTTGTAAACTCATGTCTTGAAAGTGGTAGAAATTTGATACACTATGAGTCCTAAAAGAGCATATTGTTGCATAAAATGTTAGATTGAGTATTGACTACTTTTCGGTTATTTGTGAATAATTTGAGAAATGTTTAATGAAAGGCGTTTCAAAATGTTATTGGTTTATGAAATGAGTTTCGAGGTGGTATGAAAAATGTGCTGTTATGTATATTGTGTTTGAAGAACAAAGTTGAGAAATAGTTTCAAAGTCAACTTTGAGTATGGTTTATGAAAAGTTATATGTATTGATTTGTGAAATACGTTATGAAATGCGTTATATTTGAAAAATTAAGTTGTGAAAGGTGATTTGGTTCGGTTTTTTTGAAATCTATTTATGATATGAGTTCTAAAATGATTTGAGAAATGTTTTATGAAAAATATTTTTTTGTAGATGAGTTGAGTTGTGAAAAATTATGTATTTCATTTGTGCGATGTATTTGGCTTTATGAGATTAATTATGTATTTAGAGGGTGTAAGGTTTGATGCTCAATATCATTGTGAATTTATTGAGGGGTTTGTGGGTTTACATATTAATGTCAGGATATCCTTGTGGGTTGGCCACTGACGATATAGGTAGAGGCATAGCTAAGAAGGAATGTTGGTTGCCTTGTCAAAGAGCATTATGCCTTATCATGATTAAATATTTGAGCACAAGTTTAGTTGATGAAATGGACCATTGACACTTGATTTGATAAGATTAATCAATGGATTAGATTATTGATATGTGAGTTGTTGATATTGATTACTAGACTAGACTATTGATATTTTATTTTGATATTATTGAGGAAATGAGTACTTCCGATTGTATAAAACTCTGTTGATAAGATTAAATTTGTTATCGATCTCGTAAATATGATATACTGTGCATTTGGCTTAAATGAGTTTTGATATGGTTTTGCAAATATGCATAATAGGTGCTTAATTTGTTGAGAAGAGATATGCATCACTCACTAAGCTGTGGTTGCTCACCACTTTTCCTTCCTAATCTTTTCAAGTTCCTTGGGTAATGACCGATGGTACGAGACTATCGTCGGAGACTTTTGGGAGTTTGAACTTGGGTATGGTTTGGACGAATTGTATATATTTCTAAGATGACATCTGTCAGGTTTAATAGAGTTGATAGTGTGAATAATCTTTTGATGGAAAATAAAAACTCTGATGTTGTTGGTTGCATTTGATGTTGCGTCTTTTAGCAGAAATGACGACCGAGTCATTCCCTTTTTTAATGAATTCGGGGTGTGACAGTACTTCCAAAGGACGAACATCTATAAAATATTAATGTCTAGACTAATACACTTCACCGGTCATTTACCATAAACATTCAAAAACGCGGTTTCATGATAATGACAGGATTTAATTTTATTAAAACGGTTCAATTATATTCTCCAAGCGTGGAATTTTTCTAGTAGGCCCGCAGATTAGTAGTCAACTGGTGGTGGATTGTTTGGAGAAACTTCCTCGCACCCCATCCCATTCATGTGAACTTACTTGCTCTTCAAGATTGCTTTAATAATTAATAATATCCATGCAGTTATAGTTTTGATATTCCACCTTTTGAATTGAAGTTTACACGTTTTCAATTTCCATCAATAACCAATGAAGGATGCACCTCCTTGATCGAAACTCTTATTTGACAAACTGGACCATATCCTTGATAAAATCCCATCATAAAGATAATTCTTAGTACGATGATAATTAGTATGGTCTCAATGACTTCCTTTTTGAGAAGAATTTCTCATAATAATTTTAATTATCAGTTGCAGCAGAAGTTCTAAAAGACATTTTGTCCAGCCCGAAAGATTTTCTTTTTCTCCGTTTCTTGCGTTGATTGTGTTCTCTTCTGAAAAATACCGGATCATGCCACATACATAATATGACCTATGGATCGGTCGCCTTCATGACGTCTTATAAATAGTAATTAAACATGAAAAAAATAAAATGAAGCCTTTCGTCAGCCTTGAACTTGAACTTTCGGATTAGCCCGCAATTCTCCTCGCATATGATCTTTTGACTTTGTAGAGTGCCTATCATCTTAAAAAAAAGAACCAAAAATATAGAAATAAAAAAGAATGTCTATATGAGCCTAGCTGAGCTTACCCCTGATTTTTCCACTATAAAAGCGCAACTCCAACTATCTCCAGCTTCAAGAAACTTAACACCAAACTTATTTCTAAGTCCTCGAATCATTATAAAGCATGGACGAGCAGCTGCGACAAGCGGCCGAAGATGGGGACATAGGCAATCTCTATGCGCGCCTAGCTCATGATCCGCACATTCTCGAGCGAATAGACGACACAACATACGTTAACACCCCTTTGCATATATCTGCATGTGCAGGTAAAACGCTATTCGCCATGGAAGTTGCCACTCTGAGGCCACCGCTCGCTCGTAAACTCAACGATCTCGGGCTGAGCCCGATGCACTTGGCCTTGCAATACGGTCGGGTTCAGACGGTGAGAGCATTGATGACCGTCGACGTGGACTTGATCAGGGTCAAAGGGAGAGGGAGGGTTATTGAGGCGGACGAGCGCTTGGCTGATTTCCTCTCCGCCTGCCCATCGTCAATCGAGGACTTGACGAGCAGGTGTGAGACAGCGGTGCATGTCGCCGTGAAGAATGGCAAACTTAGGTCGGTCAAGGTATTGGTTGGATGGCTGATGCGAGTCAAGATGGAAGAGATACTGAATTGGAATGACGAGGATGGCAATACCGTCTTGCATATTGCTACCCTCTGGAATCAGCCTGAGCGACTCGCTGAACTACTCGGGAATCATTCTGAGCTACGCGCTGAGCTACACGGCCTGAGCACACTGAATCAGGAATCAGCCTGAGGTATATCCCTGTGATTATCGCTATTACTTTTAATGGTTTCTCCTTTTGGTGTAGGTACTAGTCTTTTTTAATATTTATCACGATTATTTATTTTGTTTGGTACGTCATCAACGCGGAAAAAAAAATGATCTTTTGTTAACAAGCGGCTGTGTGCTTTGTTCATGGGAAGGTCATCAAATTGCTGATTGGGCGTCTGAATGTGAACGCAAAGAATTTTGATGACTTCACTGCTCTAGACCTTTATGAGCGATCTCAGCATCCTAACAACGAAGAAGTGGGAAAAATCCTGCGCAATGCCAATGCAAAACGAGCTTCAAGCCTCTCTGGTGTCACAAGCCTTGCAGGTCACTTGAGTCAGGAACCTGCCTTCTCCGAACGACTGTTAAATATCCTTGGAAACCGCAGCAACACTAAATCACCTCGTGACATGATCCTCGTGGTGGCTGGTCTGGTTGTGGCTGCCACGTATCAAGCTGTTCTTAGTCCTCCGGGAGGATATTGGCAAGAGAATTACTTTCCAAGCACCAACACTACCACTGAAACTGCCAACACTACCACTGAAACTGCTGGTAGTGAAGGAGGACCGCATTCTGCTGGAGAAATGATCATGAGCGGAACCCCTCTCTATCTCTTCTTGATATATAATACCGCGGCATTTCTGACCTCTGCAGGCACAATTCTCATCATTTTACTTGGACTTCCTGGCACATCGCTGCTTATATTATCTATGTTCTTTCTCCTGATAAACTACTACACTGCACTCCTTAGTGATTTCCCATCAGTGGATAATCGGCATGCTCATATCTTCATTGAACGCCTGGGGCATATAATTGTGGTGGCAGGGTACTGCGTTCCTTTGTATGCGTTCAGCAGACACAGAAAGCGTCACCACCGTATGGATACTCCAAAGAGACGCATAGGAAACTCTGTTACCGGTTGAGATTGAGATGTTTAGTTGACATTAACATTGGCTACTATATATGAAGTCAATGTATACTGCGAATGGATAATATATGTAATTAGGTGGGGGAAGCACCCTTTCGGTCAGGGTTCTCTGGGTCATCTATCGTATATCCTAGATATGGTCCGCTTGTTCACTCTGAGATAGAGAGAATGCACAATAAGTTAACCATCAAGGTTATTTTGGAATGCTCCTTTAACATGGCAGAACCCTGTGTAACCAAGGTTTGCAGAGAAAAGCAGAGGACTCCACTTGATGTAATGCACCGTGATGTGATTTTGTTGAAGTTCACTACAGTACTAGATGAAGAATCTATTATTTATAATCTGGAGTTCAATGATAATGGTGATGATAATGATGGAGTGTGAAAGTAGAAATCTGGTTTCAATGGAAATATTCTGTAATTTATCCTAAGTAATATACAGTGATTACTATACGTAATGAGGATTGATGTATCTATTGCATGATTGCTCGAGGCTTACAAATAAATGCTTAGCTGTTCAGAAATTTTTCACGACATTAATGGTTAAGGCAGCTTTCTCAACACGGCTAAGCAGCAGCCAGACTCTGGAAATGCTTTGACCGACATCCTATTTGAAATCAGATCGACAAAATTCTCGTCACAAACACAAAGGCTTACCCAGATCTAAACCCAAGTACGGAGATAAATATACACATCTTCCAAACCACAATCTTTAACTTTCTGCCTTAGCTTGGATCAAACCTGGAAAAGGAGACTAGGCAGCTAGAGTTTCATGCAGGGGAAGGCCTTAGGTAAATCGATTTAGGCAGACATTTGCAAAATATGAAGTTATCTCCACAAACATAACATCTTGCAGTAATGGGCTCACAAGTCGCAGAGACGAAAGTCTTAATCGCTGGCGTTGTTACCACCTCGTCTACCTCTGTTCCCGGCCACCCACACTATTGGAATGAGCTCTGACACTTCATCTGCACCATGTCTTCCTCCACCATTTTGAAGCTATCCTCCCACCTACACATTGGAATTGGAGCAAGTTCTTGGACTACAACAAGCGATACATAAAAGGAGGATTCTATGACAAGAAGTAAATAAAAACAAAGAAAGCGTAGATAGATGAAAGAAGGAAAACTAAAGGTACAATCTGTTTCTTCACCATATCCCTGTCAACGCAAAGTCTATTCATCCCAATATGATACTATTTGCATATAATATGCCTAACTAATGCAGATCATAAACAGTAACGGGATCAATGACTTATAGTACGCGGTCCAACAGGGGCGGAAAATGAAGGATGGACCGAGCAGACTAGGAAGTAGAATCATACACAAAGAAATTCCACCCTTCTGACTGACATGAGTAAAACTTCCGTCCTTTGTTATTCGCCATTTTCAGCAGTTTGTGAAGGCAAGTACCACAGGAAATCAGCAGTTTGTGAAGGCAAGTACCACAGGAAATTGGACCATGTTGCTCTCGATATAAACATAAGGATATGGAGTTCACAATGAGGATAGTTAAAGAGAAAATATGAAGTGACCCCGACTTTCTTTATTTTCATACGAAGGTCGATAGCTACCAGGCTCACGCGATCAGGCCGTACATGCGTCGACGACATGGGTAGCTTTCTTGAGCCTGGAGCAGGTAATAATGATTACTGTTACTTGCTTGACAGGCTTTGTAAGTATGGGTGCGTGAAAGTGGCTGTGGAGGTTGTTCACAAGAGGAAGTCTTGTGGAGCTTTTGACCCAGATGCTAAAATGTATACAATCTTGATTTATAGGTGGTGCAAGATTGGCAGGATAGACATATGCGGGAGAGTTTCTGGAATGATGATGCAGCCCGCATTGAAGACTAGCTCTCTCGATCAAGAAGATCAGCCCACATTCAAGCTTGACAAAACCAAGAAGTCATATCGATATCTTGAGTCTATACCGGAAGCTTAAAAGACACATTGGGAGCCATGAAGACATTATGCTTTTACTATTCCTAGTTACTAAGGGCCTATTTGGCAACGTGCCAAATAGTGCCAGATTCTGATTTTTTGTTCTCAAAATCACTTTGGGACGAGAATTGCGTTTGATAAAATTTTTGTTCTCGGGAACAAATTTGTTCCTAGAAACAATTTTGGACAAGATTTGAGAATAAAAAAAAAAAATTGATTCTTTGTCCGAGAATCAGAAAAAGAATCAAGACGGTGAAACCCTCACTCTTCCCTTTCGTCATCTCGGTTGCCGTTTGCCACCGCCCGCCGCCTCCACCGCCGCCCGCCGCCGCCGGTCGCCGGAGGCTCGCTAGGCCAGGGTGAGGTCCGGTGATCTCGCCAAAGGCAAGCCCAGCCACCGGCGAGGCTCGGCTCGCCCGGATCTAGCGAGGCCTAGCCCCGCCGGTGGCCAGGCCGGCCTCGGGCCGGGGGGCGGCAAGGCCCGGCCACCGAAGGCCGAGCCTCGCCGGCGGGGGCGCAAGGCTCGGTTAGCGTCACCGGCCGACCTCGCCGAGGGCCGGTCGCCCGGTCCGTCGTCGGCCCTCGGCCGAGATGAAGAAAAAGAGGAATAGGGAAAAAGGAAAAAAAAAAAAGAAATAGAAAAAAAGGAAAAAAAAAAGAAAAAAGAAAAAAAAGTATTTAAAATTTATTTAAAAATCAAAAGAAATTAATTTGGAATATAATCAATTAACACGGTATCAAATGCAATTCTATTCCGAATAAAAAAAATTTGGATAGTTACCAAATGCGCTTTTTTACTCAAAATCAGTTCCCGGAAACAGAATACAAAATAATCATTTCTAATCAGAATTAGCTCCCGGGAACAAAATCGTTACCAAACGCGCCTTAAGCTCTTTACTATTTTCTAGTTTCAAAGTTCTTTAATGCTTTTACTAGTTTCAATGCTCTGTCTTCTTTGACGATATAAGCCATCCAATTCCTAAGACAAATGACTTTTGATGAATGAAAACTTTGTTTTGAAGTAAGTATCGTGAACCTTGTAGAGTTCATACCCTTGAAAACCTAGAAGAGTTTTCGCTTCGTCCTTGAAGAGTCGGAGCTTTTCAAAACTTGCATCCTTGAAGAGTTGCAGTCATCGATCTAGAAAAGTCGGTGCCCCCTCAACTTCCTTAGAGGCCTAGAAGAGTAACCAATGGAGTTTCTATCTTTTCTTGTTATGTTTGTTATTTCCAACCCAAATTCGACCATCCTATAGGGCTTATTTCAGAAAACCCAAAACAGAGGAATTGTATATCCAGAAGTCTTTATTCATTTGGCTTTGGAATCAGGTCGATCCGATCTGTATCGACAAAGATACGATTGTTCTCCTGAGCTCGCGCAGTGCTGAAATTTCTGTTTGTCCTGTTTCTTGTGTTTCTTTTGTGCGAGTCACTCTCCTGATTCTACTGTTTGAGAAAGCCTACCCTTGGCTTGCATCATTTGGTATCAGAGCTTTGGAGGAGAGGATAATGCCTCCAAGACAAGCTAGACATCGTGGCGGCAGAACCATTCCCCTCGATGAAGTGCATACACTCACTGAGAATATGCAACAACAAATTGACGAATTGATGCGAGAAGTTTAGCGTTTGAGGGCTGAAGTAAATAATTCTCCACCCAGTTCCAGGACTGAAGATTCCCATGGTGACTCTTCCTCTTCAGAGAGTGTTCAATCTATTCACGGTCGGAGGCATGTTCGACATCATTTACAACATATTCGTGAGCTAGATTGGGAAAAGGAAGTCAAGAAAGATGATCCAGAATTTATAGGTACTAAGTCTCCTGATGAAATTGTTGATTGGCTGACACTTGTGATTGAGGTGTTTGAGCATCAAAATGTTCTGGAGAATCATCGAGTTGGCATCATTGCTATGTGATTCCTAGGCAAGGCGATAGCTTGGTGGAGACATGAAAAACAAACTCGCCAAGCCGTTGGCAAAGCACCAATCACTTTGTGGAGAAAGATGGATGGCAAGATTCAAAAATATTTTCTTCCCAAAGGATATAAGAGAGAGCTATACTAACGGTACCAAAATCTAAAACAAGGTACGCGAACCGTGGACCAATACACCAATGAATTCAATGAGTTGGTGATTCATAACAATATCCAGGACTCAAAGGAGGTACTTGTGAACAAATACTTGAATGGTCTTCAATTTTACATTCAAGACGCCTTGGAAGTCCTCAACATTTGGGACTTAGGAGATGCACACCAACGGGCACTCAAAATGGAGCACTCTTGTTCTCAAAGACAGCAATCAACTACCATGACAAGTCAGGCCACTAAGAGTACCATTAGCACTACTAAAGTTGCTAAGGCTACAACGCAATCTGCTAGTAAGCCTTCTACTCAGCCCCGTGTTTCGAAGCAACCTGCTATGTCCGAAATACATTGCTATTCTTGTGGGGAGTTGGGTCATCATGCTAGCAATTGTCGTATCAATAAAAATCGACCAGCCGGTAAAGCCTTCTTGGTGGATAATGATTCTGATGAGAATGTTGAGGATCCACTTGGAGAGGAGTTGAACAATGATGAAAAAGCTGCAAATGATGAACAAATAGTGCATGCTGACACTGGCGAACTTCTTATGGTGAGAAATTTTTTTTTACTCCTCAAGATGACATTGGAGATAGGTGGCTATGTACCAATATTTTTCATTATGCTTGCACAATCACGGGAAAGGCATGTCAATTAATTATTGACTCTGGTTGTTGTGAGAATATAATTTCTGAAATAACGGCAAACAAGCTAAAGTTGGAATTAAAAACACACCCTATGCCTTATAAAATGTCGTGGTTGAAGAAAGGCGATGAGGTAACTGTTTCAAAATGATGTCTTGTTAATCTATCCAATGGTTCTATTTATTATGACAAGATATTGTGTGATGTTCTGCTGATGGATGCTAGTCACATTATCCTTGGTTGACCATGGCCATTCGATAGGAGGACTACGCATGATGTTTATCGAAATACATATTCTTTTGAATTTGGAGGCAAGAAGGTTACGTTGGCACCTAGTAGGGAACCTTTGAAAACTCATTTCTCCCCTACGTTGTTTACAATGAAGAATATGAAGGATGCTTTGAAAGGAGTTTGTATCTTGTATATTTTGCTTAACTCCACATGAGCAAAATGGGCTAAATACATCTAGGAGTTCACTTTCATTATTAAGTATAAGGCTGGAGCTCAAAATCAGGTTGCCGATACCCTTAATCGAAAGAAGAGCTTGCTCTCTACAATGCATTCCACCGTTATTGGATTTGATTCTTTTCAGAAGTTATATCAAGAAGACCCCTACTTTTCCAAGATCATTCTCGATGCACATGAAAAGAAGCTTGCTGATTTTACTGTATGTGATGGTTTTCTTTTCAAAAGAAATCATTTATGTGTGCCGGATTGTTCTCTTTGGCAAAGGTTGATCGATGAAGTTTATCGTGAAAGACATTTTGGGCGCAACAAAACTATACAACTCATCTCAGCCAAATACTTTTGGCCTCATTTGAAACGTGATGTACATCAACATGTGATGAGATGTACATCGACATGTGATGAGGTGTCGACGTTGCCAAATTGGAAAGGGACAAGCTACTAATGTTGGCCTTTATTTTGTTTGGGCTTATTTGCCACCAGAATGGCATCCTGTTGAAACTTATAAAAGCTTAGTGATCGAAAGCTTGGACCTCTCGAAGTTCTTGAAAATCTTCCTTCTCATATGAAGATTCACGATGTCTTCAACGTTTGACATTTAACACCTTATGTGGGAGATTCTTTTGATGATGATGGCGAGAATTCAAGGACGAATTCTTTTAAAGATGGGGAGGATGATGCAGCCCGCATTGAAGACCAGCTCTCTTGACCAAGAAGATCGCCCGCATTCAAACTCGACGAAACCAAGAAGCCATATCGATATCTTGAGTCCATACCGAAAGCTTGAAAGACACATTGGGAGCCATGAAGACATTATGCTTTTACTAGTTCTTAGTTACTAAGCTCTTTACTATTTTCTAGTTTCAAAGTTCTTTAATGCTTTTACCAGTTCCTATGCTCTTTCCTAGTTTCAATGCTCTATCTTCTTTGATGATATAAGCCATCCAATTCCTTATATAAGACAGACGACTTTTGATGAATGAAAACTTTGCTTTGAAGCAAGTATCGTGAACCTTGTAAAGTTCATACCCTTGAAAACCTAGAAGAGATTTCGCTCCGTCCTTGAAGAGTCGGAGCTTTTCGAAACTTGCATCCTTAAAGAGTTGCAGTCATCGATCTAGAAGAATCGGTGCCCCCTCAACTTCTTTGGAAGCCTAGAAGAGCAACTAACGGAGTTTCTATCTTTTCCTGTTATGTTCGTTATCTCCAACCCAAATTCGACCATCTTATTTCAGAAACCCAAAACAGAGGAATCGTAGATCCAGAAGTCTTTGTTCATTTGGCTTTGGAATCAGGTCGATCCGATCTATATCGATAAAGATACAACTGTTCTCCTAAGCTCACGAGTGCTGAAATTTCTGTTCGTCCTGTTTCCCGTGCGTGGGTTACTCTCCCGATCTTACTGTTTGAGAAAGCCTACCCTTGACTTGCATCAAATGATATGATAGAGGGAGGGGTCAAGCCTTATCTGGCGACGTACAATGTTTTGTTGAATGGGATTTGTAGGAGAGCGAGATTGCATCTGGATGTGAGGGTCAAGAGGATGTTGAGAGCTGCCGACAAGGTATTTGTGAAATGCGCGACAGAGGTTTCGAGCCTGACAGGACTAGTCATTCCATTGTTACGCACGTGTATGGTGGGGTACATAAGCCGCAGTCGTTGCTCGATAAGATGAAGATGACGAAGGAGACGGGAATAATCTTGAGCCTGCGGCATATACTTCTGTTTTAAAATTTCTCTGTTCATTGGAGAGGATCAAGGATGCTGAGGAGTTGCTCGAGGAGATGGCGAGGAATGGGGTGAGCCCATGCGTTGCAACGTATAATTGCTTCTTTAAGGAGAACAGGGGAAGGAATGATGTTGATAATGCGCTAAAGTTGTATATCCCTGATAAAATCCTAACATAAAGATGATACTTAGTATGATGATAACAAGTACTATCTCAAAGGCTCGTTTTTGTGAAAATTTTCACTTTACAATTCGTATGATCAGCTGCTGCAACAGAAGTTATGGAGATATTTACTTTTTCTCCTTTTCTTATGTCAAATTATGTTCTGAATGGATTCTAAAAAGATGTATGATCAAACCGCATAAATAACATGACATATGAATCAGTGACATTTATGACATCTTGTAGATAGTAATTAAACATGAAAAATCGAATGAAGCCTTTCATGGTCAGCCTTGAATTTGAAATTTCACAGTAGCCTGAATTTGCCTCAGAGATGATCGTTGACTTTGTAACATGCCAAAAGGCCATGAACTAAACCAAACTCACCAATAATTTCCCACTATAAAAGCACAGCTTCGACTGTTTCCAATTTCATGAAACTTTAACACCAAACAACTTTTCTAAGCGGTCAAATCATTATAAAGAATGTTTGAGCAGCTACGATTGACAGAGACATAGACGAGCTTTATTTGCTAGTTGTTCCTGTGCTTTTTTGCTCAGCAGACACGAGAAGCCGTAACGCCGGATGGATATTCCAACGAGAGGCATCGGAAACTTTCTTTGATCTGTTGGGCTAGAAATGTGTTGTTGACATTGATATTGGCTATTGTACAAGAAATTAACGTAAAATGTGAGCAGATAGCATTATGAAATTAGGTGGTGGGATAACACATCCTTAGGTTTGGTGGGACATCTATTGCATGTCCTACATATGGTCGGCTTGTACAATTGAAAATAGAGAGAATGCATAACAAATAAACCTTTATCGTTATTTTGGATCGCTCCTTTAACGTGGCAGAACCAGGTTTAATCAAAGTTCCACACAAGAAAGCAGAAGACTCCACTTCATGTTGTAATGCGCTGGGATGTGATTTTGCTGAAGCCAACAACACTACTAGAAGAATCTAATTTATCTTGAGCTCAACCATGATGATAATGATGAAGTGTGAAAGCAAAAAATAAAGTTTCGTCAGAGTTCCATAAATAATCCTCAGTAATATACAGTGACGACCGTTTATGTAATGAGAATTGATCGTGTCTGCTGCATGTTTGCTCAAGGCTTACAATTAGATGCTTAGCTGTTTGGAAATTTAATCATCTCGTCCTGATTAGGGCAGCTTCCCAACATGGCTAAGCTATTTATACCAAAAAAATCACTTCTAGACAAATGCAATTGTGGTTGAACTCCGTCAAGAAAACACTGATACAGACAAGCTCCTCCTAACAAGAACTCACCTAACCAGCAGCTAGACATACTCCATCTGTTCCTCGGAGATGCTTTGTCCATAAATCCTATTTACATCTCAGATCGAGAAAAATTCTTGTTAGAAACAAAGACTTACCTAGATCAAAACCCACGCACAGACGTAAATATATTAACCTTCCAAACCACATTCTTAAACTTCTTGCCTTCGCTTGGATTTAAACATTGAAAAAAGACTTGGCAGCTAGATTTTCATGTAGGGGAAGGCATTAAGTTGCTGCAATCGGTGGAAGAATGCCCCAATTGGTGGAAGAAAAGAGAGAATTAACTTGACTAGCATACCATCTTGTTGGTCTGCTCTGCGAGACCGAGAATTTCGAGTGCCAGAGATGACTGAGGGACAATCGGTGGAAGAATGCCCCAATTGCCGGCAGTTGCTGCAAGCCTGTTGTCTACTGTTACTCCTTTGGGCAGAACTGGACAAAGGAGTGGGCCCTCCTCCTCTTGCTGCTGGATATATCATGTGAAATATAAATTCCAAGATCATGATAGGGGTTCATCATAGGTGTAACATTAAAGCTAGCAATTTACTAATGCCATAACAGTATCATGATGTCCATGTCAGTTTTTCTTAATTCTTCCTTTTCATGAAAGCAGAAAACTGTAAAAATGAGGAAATAACTAATCTTGAGGTACGAAATTCCATGACTACACCAATTACTTGAGAAACTTTTACATTACCAGAATCAGAATTACATCCTACAAGTGAAGCAGAGAAGAGAGAGATCTTCTTCAAAAAGAGACCATTTACTCAGTTAACAATTACCATTTTGAACATACACATGCACACGAATCTTTAACAAATTTCTGATTGATGTTAACAAAGAGATCCATGATGTAAAATCAAAACCAAGAAGTCAAAACAAAGATACTGGGGATAATAATAAATTGTGTACCCTCATTAATACCCTCTCTAAGGAAGTGCATTAGTGAGAAGAGTCTGTTAAACAATTTAAGGGCATGCACTATTCAGAAGAGACAAATAATAGAACATGTTTTCTACTACTCCTGTTAATGTAAGTGTACTAGGTGTCTCTTAGAACAAAAAACCAAACATAGTTTTCTAAGAACTAACCAAAACTTAAGCAAACTTCTTATAAAAGTTAAGCCACGTTAGAAATAAATTATAATTTAAAAGATGAAAAGTACAGTTAAGACAGATGAATATAAATTACGCTACACAAAAAAGAAAAAGGCAAGCCATAGAGAACTAAGCCAAAAAAACATAAACGAAAGGATCATAGTACAATTAGTAAACAAAATATTGAAAAGTAAATTGAAGTTATTAGAAAATTTAACTAATGTTTATGAATTTTTCAAATCAATCATCCACTCCAATACAAACACACGAACACACCATGATTATGCAAGCCCATGAGCAGCATGGCATGCTACAGCAAGAATATTTTCCAAAGCACCATCTTTATCCTTTTTTTCGATTTCAGCAAAGTGTAACTTTTGCAAAAAAATTTTACCAACCTGACATACGAGAACCCGTTCCACATATTTCTGTCAACTGTTGAAAAGTGTCATCACATCCACCTATGCATCCTGATAGAATTTCACAGTTAATTTGCCATTTAGCTGAATAGAAAACTCAAAATGAATTATCCTCGAGTATGTAAAAGGAGACGGCATGCAATTATATTCCTGTCAACTAATTGACCAACTCCATTTGAACGTAATCCAGCTAGAGAAACAAGTATGGGGAACAAAAGGTTCAGGGATGGCATCGACAGTTATAACATAAATAGATGCAGTCTTATAGCTGAAGAAAGACAACTAGATGATATGACAAGGGAAAGGCCTGTGAAGATGTATGGCGGACATAAACAAGCGGAGTAGCAACAGAAAGAGAGCCAATCAATGAAATTCATAGAAGCATTTGCATATGTAAGAAAGGTAGCTTTTTGACAATTCTATGGGCCTAATGAAATGGTCAGGCTTCAAAAGACCAACAACTGCAGCCACAGGCCTTACTATTAGTGGCAAAGATTTTTCTACAAAAACAAGAGCTCTTTAAAAACTTAAAAAGAGAGCTTCCAGTAAGATGAAGAATAAAATAGAAGCTGTAATATTTTAAACATAGCCACAAGTTAGTTCAAAGTTTGTAACAGCATTCACTTACTTTCCAGGAACAAAAGCACATACCTAGGTGGTCGACACTGAAGTATGGAGGAATTTCCAGCTGCCAAAACTTAAACTGAATCATGTAGATAGGACCTAAAGAATTGTTTAAATGAAAAATAACATTTGTAGTTAGCAAAAAGGAAATGCGAAATGATATGTTACTGATGAAATTGCAAAGCAATCACCAAAACCAAGAAGAAGATTCTCATGCAAACAACAGAGAATGAAGAACCAAGATATAATAAAAGTTCTAATATATGTAGATATCAGGCCTCCCTCAACATTTGTAACAATATCCAGGAGTAAACATAAGTAGTTTAGTAAAAGGTCCATTTCAGTAGTAATTTTCAGGGCACCTAGAGCAGCTGCTACCACAAAAGAAGGAAAACTCTGTTCTAGTGATGTTTCTTCATTCAATGTACTATACAAATAGAGGAGTCCACAAGGTTTGTTCTTCTTTTTGCCACAGCTAGAGTTCAACATAGTAAACAAAATAATAAAGACAACGCATATGGAAACATCCAGTTTTCCATGACAACCAGGTTAGGCAGTTTCTTCTGCTGTACGAGGAAACAACACTCAGATTACAGGAAGATGGCCACACCACAGATACATCCCCTTACCCCAAAAATCACAAGTTTAAACTGGACATAAGGTATTTCAAACAACAATTTTCCAGTTAGGCTCCTAAAGCTGAATGCATTATATTGACAAAAACCTGGACCGCAAGAATTGCAAATGTTGGCTGTCACAACTGCTCCTGATACTGACCCGGGAAGCCATACAACATTCCTACACTGAATTTGCACAGAAAAAATTGGATCAAGAGCAATATGACCATCCAAATATAACCTCAGAACAAAGAGTGTAACAATCTTAGTTTCAATATCATTTTCACATAACTTAATTACTGGAATATCCTAATTGTTTATACAATGATTCTTCTGTTTTCTTTTCATTTCCAGCTTAACAATGCCATCAAAAGGTTATATGGTCCTCTAAAATCATTTAAAGGATTCTTGAGTTGGTAAAACAATAGGGTACTCCAGTGCTATTTTCAACTGCTGGGAGGAGTCTCCAAAAAAAAAAAAAAAAAAAAAAAAAAAAAAAAACACAGATGTTAATGAAGCAGATAGTTTGCATCCATCTAACTAGATTTAGATGGTTAGACATGAACCCAACAGATAGTCTTGATAGAATGGATTGATGGAATCCTTGTAGTATTACAATGAAACGATCATGAACTCTATTTTCCTAATATCTTTTGTAGCCCTGTAAACAGAGTGTGCAAGAAATGTCCCAGTAACTAAATTAGCAGTGTACTAATTACTTAAATTAAAAGTACGGTGACGAACGAAAACCTGTGGAAAACCGAGGCAGCCAACCATAAAATTGCCATCCTGTTCAAAGTGAAGGAGTTAGCTGAAATTGTCTTTGAGAAAAAAAGCCAAATGTGAGTAGTACAGAATTCATTACTGAAGATAATAGCATGATCCGCACAGCGCCCAACACCATTGGATCTATTAGGACTACCCAGTGTTTGAAATATTTTCAAAAACACAGCCAATGTTTCAAATCATAGCAAATATGGCCTCATCTTTTATGATTTTTCTTCCGCTTTCCAGAAAAGCCCTAAAATAATTTTGATCAAAATATCCATTGCGAAAAACTTAAGAAAGATGCATTTTGTTCATTAGAATGAGAAAGTGTCCAACTTTTATTTTAAAATGGAGATAATGCTGATATCCATGCACAAAAGGCAAATTGCTCCTCAACTGAAGCCACAAGGCACTTCCTACATTTGAAAACTAATTACATCCTTTCAAGATAAGTGGAGGGAAGCCATTAAAATATATCTGGGACGGGATACTTGCATCAATTTGAAAGGTTCCGCATATCTACGTAATCTAAGCAAAGCAACAGCAGATAATTTGGGTGCAATGCAGAAGCAGAAGCGATTGTGAAATCCATGCCACAAAACAAGAGAAAAATACAGATATGGAAAACAAAGTAAGCATGTTTCAGGAACATAATTTAGGTGCAATGAGGAAACAGAAGTGATTGTGAAATGCAATGACACGACCAAATGAACAAGAGAAAAATACAACTATGCTCTCAATGGATAAATAATCCATTACCCGATTACGCTTGAGCACCATATTTGATTGATGACAGAGTCCACATAACCGAACAAATTCTCCCCCACATGCTGCTCATCTCTGGCTGTTCGAGCGGCCCTGCAGCATCAATGATAGATGCACAGTAACAGCAGTACAAATGCATCAGGAATCTGCAAGTCGGGAATCTACCTCTCAAAAAACACAGTCATGGCTTCCATCAGTTTTTGTTTATTTGACCTGGCCTGCAAGAATTCACACCGTAGCCTATATATCATCATTTCTTGTTCTTCACCCATATCATTATCAACAACTCTGCCTAGAAAATGCATTTGAAACCCAAAAATCTTTGCTACCACAAATAGCAATCATCCTCAGTATGCTTCATTTGAGGGAAGTGAATATTCATATATCGACTGACTTTGTCATCGTGCATTCTACATTTTCTGCTTCTACTAGAGACAAGAAAATTCAAAATCCACCAAGTACCATGGGGTTTACAAGCATTGAAGACAATTAAAGACTTGAATATCCAAGTACGTCAACACTCAGACATTTAAAGTCTAGAGTGCCTCTGGGAATCTTCTCACTTTTTTGGTTAATATCTAAGAAAGACTTCTGCAAGACCTCTGCAACTCTTCAGAAATTTAGTATGCATCCAGTGTTGGAAAGTTTAAAGCAGAACTAGTCAGTCGCAGTTCTCAGCTTCCATATGGCAGACAATCTTTCTTAAACAATTGATTTCAAATGAGCATAAAACTGTTCTCTGACTTTGGTTTAACGAGAGGATCCATTAAACAAAAGTCCCCCTTCCACACATTATGTAATCATAAACATGTATTGAAGTCGATCATAGATTTGTTGCAACAAGCAGCAGAAAGGAGTAATAACCGTACATCTAGAAAGCAAGCTTTCATCTGCTGCAAGCATGTTTCCAGAACTTCAGCTTTCGTCTTGGCACCCTCACTAACTGCCCTCATGTCAAATTCCATCATTGACCTGAGGTTAGGCTTCCATAGCTTGTACCTGAGCAAAAAATGATAGCGCTCTCACAATATGGTGCATCTTACTCAGCTAAACATATAGGGCTATAAGAACAATCTAACTAAGATGTTGGGATGGTGTGTTACTCATATTTTTATCCAACTTACGCTGTCTCCTATACGTATTTGAGTGAACTAAGCTACTTCTACTTACATGAAACTACAAAGTTCCAAGGAAGCATTTGGCAAGTCTTCAAAAACAAAAGCAGATGAAAGTTTAAGTGTGTAAAAAGTAATTTGACTGGTGTCAAAAGCTGTCAACAAGGAAAAAGAAAATAGAAACTCAACTATATATAAAGTAAACTTAAGAAAGAAAATGAATATAGGGATAGACAAGCAAAAAATGTTAGAAGACTTTATTCATTCAAGTTGAAAAGAAGGCAAATTACTTACCCCATGTCATCGTATCCCATGACTAGAGCCTCACCCTGTTCATATACTCACCAATTAGCAAAGATAAAACATGAAAGACGACTTACTTTGTGCTTGCTTGATCCGAATCAAACAAAGCGAGTTCTCTCCATAATACAATTACTTGAGCCATTTGGAGATAAAACCTAAGATAGTTAACGTTGCTCCAAGAATATAATGTTCATTGACCTAAAACAATTAAATAAGGAAGAATGGTGTGACTACATCCCATATGCGAGTCTTTATATGCTTGAATGGTGAGTCTTGAGAAATTTACCCAATATGCCACACGCCAATCAAGTGCAATAAGTTTCTTACCATTACAAAGCCAACTAAATATGGGAACCAGTGTTGTTTCTGAACTTGTCCAAAGCAAAAGTCAAAATCCAGAGAAACAGTGCTAGAAAGAAGGAAATACTACCTTGCTATAAACTGATAATTAAAAGGAAAGGAGGTAGATGCAAAAAGTTTACCAGGTTAGTTGGTGAGAAGCGCATATTCTGGTCTTTGGTTGCATAGAACCGATCAAATAGCTTCTTTATGTGATCATGCATCGTGGCATCGGTGCCAATGCCAGCCTGAAGAGACAAAGTGGATCAGCAACTTATAAGACACGCTATTACAACATACATCTACTGCAGCAGAAACCTATGACCAATGATCATTTATATCAGAAATTTGACCAAAAAATAAAAATAGTAATTATCTTTTTCACCTTGTCCATGCAGTTCAGTAAGTCAGCTTCACTTAAAAGTGGCGGGGGCCTGGTAACTCCTGAATCCAGTGTTAAAGTTGTAGGGATGAACTGTGATATAGATGGCAACAGTAAGAGCACACATCTATGTCCTGAACTTCCAAGCAAATTATAGGAAAATTGAAATGTTGACAAATATTATTCAAAATAAATTTCCTCAAAACATTCCACAGAAATCTGTGTTTCACTTCTGACTCTATGGCTCTCTGCATCCATTGATATGTGCTTTGTTAAGTTCATTTCTTTGTTCAGGCACTTTATGTTGGTTCTTACGTATTAACTGATAAAATCACACCCCTCACTTTTATAGATAATAATCATCATATTTCACATCTCGATGTAAAATTAGTGCATTAAATGAATTCAAATAAGAGAATAAGAACTGCAACTGTAGTCAAGAATTAGAAAACCACTGATTGCAACCAATATTACACCTAGTAGATGAGTTCTTGTAAAAAGTTAAGAGGAAAAAACTCCCAATCAATATATGACAGGTTCACAACTTTCTTAGACGTAGAAAGAAACCTGATAAATGAGCATACTGCAGGCAAGGTGCAACACAAACTTTATGCTTGGAGAGGGGCCATTGTTCTTGTGTTGTAAAGAAGTGATGCAAGCCTAGGGGAGGCTTTCTCAAACAATAGGATCGGGAGAGTGACTCGCACACAGAAACAGGACAAACAAGAATTTCAGCACTGTGCGAGCTCAGGAGAACAGTCGTACCTTTGTCGATACAGATTGGATCGACCTGCTTCCAAAGCCAAATGAACAAAGACTTCTGGATCTACAATTTCTCTGTTTTGGGTTTTCTGAAATAAGCACTGTAGGATAGTCGAAATTGGATTGGAAGTAACGAATAGAACAGGAAAAGACAGAGACTCCGTTGGTTGCTCTTCTAGGCCTCCAAGGAAGTTGAGGGGGCACCGATTCTTCTAGATCGATGACTGCAACTCTTCAAGGATGCAGATTTCAAAAGCTTCGACTCTTCAAGGACGGAGTGAAAACTCTTCTAGGTTTTCAAAGGGATGTTAATGATACTTGCTTCAAAGCAAACGTTTTTTTTTTTTCATTCATCAAAAGTCATCTGTCTTGTACAAGGGATTGGATGGCTTATATCATCAAAGAAATAAAAACAGAGTGTTGAAACTAGGAGAAATAAAAACAGAGCATTGAAAATAGGAGAAATAATAAAGAGCATTGAAAATAGGGGAAATAGTAAAGATCATGGAAACTATAAGCTAGTAAAAGCGTCACGCGAGCTCCCAAGGCGTCTTTCAAGCTTCCGGAATGGACTCAAGATATCGTTATGGCTTCTCGGTTTCGTCGAGCTTGAATGCGGGCCGATTTTCTTGGTCGAGAGAGTTGGTCTTCAATGCGGGCTGCATCATCCTCCCCATCTTTAAGAGAATTCGTCCTCGAATTTCGGCATCATCATCAGAAGAATCGCCCACATAAGGTGTTAAATGTCGAACATTGAAGACTTCGTGAATCTTCATATGAGAAGGAAGATTTAATCTATACACATTAGGATTAATGCGCTCAAGAACTTCGAGAGGTCCAAGCTTTCGATCACTAAGCTTGTTATAAGTTCCGACGGGATGCCGTTCCGGTGGCAAATAAGCCCAAACAAAATCTCCAGGTTCAAAGATAACTTCACGCCGCCGCTTGTCGATGTCCGTTTTATAGGATTCAGTTTTGCTCTCTAGTCTTTTGCGCACATCTTCATGAATTGTCTTCATTTGAGAAACAATATCATTGACTTTGCTGCTCAACTTCTCAACAAAAGGAATTGGTGCAAGATCAAGAGCAGTGTTCGGTTGTCGACCATATACAATCATAAATGGACTATATCCAGTGCTACGGTTCTCAGCACAATTATATGCAAATTCTCCAAGTGACAACCGCGTCTCCCAAGAACGGGGATTATTATCAATCAAAGTTCTTAATAGATTTCCCAATGTTCGATTGACGACCTCAGTTTGTCCATCCGTTTGGGGATGAAACATAGTACTATATTGCAGTTTAGTACCGACATTCTTCCACAGTTGTAGCCAAAAATGACTAAGAAATTTTGTATCCCGATCCGAAGTAATGGTCTTCGGAATGCCATGCAACTTATAGACTTCTTTGAATAATAAGTCAGCAATACGCGAAGCATCCATAGTTTTTTCGACATGGAATAAAATGTGCCATTTTGGAAAATCGATCGACAACAACAAAGATCAAATCCATACCTCTGTTTGTGCGTGGTAGTCCAAGGACAAAGTCCATAGAGATATCCTCCCATGGGGCATGTGGAATCGGCAAGGGCAAATAAAGGCCAGCATTTGTAACTTGTCCCTTTCCAATTTGGCAACATCGACACCTTATCACATGTCGATGTACATCACGTTTCAAATGAGGCCAAAAGTATTTGGCTGAGACAAGTTGTACAGTTTTGTTGTGCCCAAAATGTCCTTCATGATGAACTTCATCAATCACCCGCTGCCGAAGAGAACAGTTCGGCACACATAAACGGTTTTCTTTGAAAAGAAAACCATCACATACAGTAAAATCAGCAAGCTTCTTTTCATGTGCATTGGGAATGATCTTGGAAAAGTAGGGGTCTTCTTGATATAACTCCTGAAAAGAATCAAATCCAAGAACAGTAGAGTGCATTGTAGAGAGCAAACTCTTCTTTCGACTAAGGGCATCAGCAACTTGATTCTGAGCTCCAGCCTTATGCTTAATAATGAAAGTGAACTCCTGAATGTATTCAGCCCATTTTGCACACCTAGAGTTAAGCTTTTGCTGTCCGGAAATATACTTCAGAGCTTCATGATCAGTATATAAAATAAACTCTCGATGAATAAGATATGGCCGCCAATACTCAAGTGTGCGAAATAATGCGTAGAATTCTAGATCATAGGTGCTGTAACGAAGTTTGGCACCATTCAATTTTTCACTAAAGAAGGCGATGGGTCGACCTCCTTGACTTAGGACTCCTCCTATGCCAATACCGGATGCATCACAATGCACTTCAAAAACAAGATCAAAATTAGGCAATGCAAGTACCGGGGCGATGCTCAATTTTTCTTTGAGCTGTTCAAAACTTTTCTGAGCTGCATTCGTCCATTCGAAAACTCCCTTCTTCATGCAAGAAGTGAGTGGGGCCGCAATGGTGCTAAAATGTGCAATAAATCGTCGATAGAACGAAGCGAGGCCATGAAAACTTCGCACTTCATGCACATTTGTTGGAGTTGGCCATTCTCGAATCACCTTGATCTTAGAATCATCCACCGAAATGCCATTCTTCGAAATATGAAACCCCAAGAAAAGGATTTGTGGTACCATAAAATAGCACTTGTTGAGAGCCGCATACAATTGTTCCTGCCTCAACACACATAATACTTCTTGAAGATGCTGCAAGTGTTCATCAGTAGACTTGCTAAAAATCAAAATATCACCAAAATAAACAACAACAAACCTTCCCAGAAAAAGCTTCAACACCTGAGTCATAAACCTCATGAATGTCGATGGTGCATTCGACAATCCGAATGGCATGACTAGCCATTCATATAGCACATCTTTCGTTTTGAATGCTGTCTTCCATTCATCTCCAGGTTTTATTCTAATTTGATGATATCCACTCTTCAAATCCAACTTCGAGAATATATTTGTACCAGAAAGTTGATCTAAGAGATCATCAAGGTGAGGAATAGGAAATCGATACTTGATGGTGATCTTGTTGATTGCTCTACTGTCGACACACATCCTCCAAGTACCATTTTTCTTAGGCACTAAAAGAGCTGGAACGGCACACGGACTGAGGCTCTCCCTTATAAAACCCTTATTCAATAGCTCCATAACTTGTCAATGCAATTCCTCATGTTCGGTCGGACTCATCCGGTAATGAGCGAGATTCGGCAAAGAGGCTCCGGGCAACAAGTCAATTTGATGCTGAATATCTCTCATAGGAGGGAGACCATTGGGTAAGTCCATCGGGAAGACATCCTTGAACTCTTCCAAAAGAGGTTGAACTCGATGAGGTACGACAGAGGCAACTTCATTCTTCTCACCTGTTTTATTGAGCAAAATATACAAGATACGAACTCCTTTCAAAGCATCCTTCATATCCTTCATTGTAAGCAACGTAGAGGAGAAGGAATTCTCAACTACAGGAGTTTTCAAAGGTTCCCTACTAGGTGCCAACGTAATTTTCTTGCCTCCAAATTCAAAAGAATATGTATTTCGATAACCGTCATGTGTAGTCCTCCTATCGAATTGCCATGGTCGACCGATAATAATGTCACTAGCATCCATCGACAGAACATCACACCATATCTTGTCATTATAAATAGAGCCAATGGACAAATTAACAAGGCATCGTTTCGAAACAATTACCTCAGCGCCTTTCTTCAACCACGACATTTTATAAAGCGTAGGGTGCGTTTTTAATTCCAACTTCAGCTTGTTTGCCACTACTTCAGAAATTATATTCTCACAACAACCAGAGTCAATAATTAATTGACATATCTTTCCCATGATTGTGCAAGCAGAATAGAAAATATTGGTACGTAACCACCTATCTCCAGTGTCATCTCGAGGAGTAAGAAAAATTTTCCTCACCATAAGAAGTTCGTCGTTGTCGCATGCACTATTTGTTCATCATCTGCAGCTTCTTTATCATTGTTCAACTCTTCTTCAAGTGGATCCTCAGCATTCTCGTCAGAATCATTATCCACCAAGAAGGCTTTACCCGCTGGTCGATTCTTATTGATTCGACAATTGCTAGCACGATGACCCAACTCCCCACAAGAATAGCAACGTATTTCGGATGTAGCAGGTTATTTTGAAACATGGGGTTGAGTAGAAGACTTACTAGCAGATTGCGTTGTAGCCTTAGCAACTTTAGCAGTGCTAGTGGTGCTCTTAGTGGCTCGACTCGCCATGGTAGTTGATTGCTGTCTCCGAGAACGAGAGCGCTCCATTTTGAGTGCTCGTTGGTGTGCATCTCCTAAGTCCCAAATGTCGAGGACTTCCAAGGCGTCTTGAATGTAAAATTGAAGACCGTTCAAGTATTTGTTCACAAACACCTCCTTCGGATCTTGGATATTGTTACGAATCACCAACTCATTGAATTCATTGGTGTATTGGTCCACCGTTCGCACACCTTGTTTTAGATTTTGGTACCGTTGGTAGAGCTCTCTCTTATATCCTTTGGGAAGAAAATATTTTTGAATCTTGCCCTCCATCTTTCTCCATGAAGTGACTGGTGCTTTGCCAACGGCTTGGCAAGTTTGTTTTTCACGTCTCCACCAAGCAATCGCCTTGCCTCGGAATCGCATAGCAATGATCCCAACGCGACGATTCTCCGGAACATTTCGATGCTCAAACACCTCATTCACAAGTGTTAGCCAATCAACAATTTCATTAGGAGACTCATTACCTATAAATTCTGGAACATCTTTCTTGACTTCCTTTTCCCAATCTGGCTCACGAATATGTTGTAAACGATGTCGAACATGCCTCCGACCGTGAATAGATTGAACACTCTCCGAAGAGGAAGAGTCACCATGGGACTCTTCAGTCCTGGAACGGGGTGGAGAATTATTTGCTTCAGCCCTCAAACGCTGAACTTCTTGCGTCAATTCATCAATTTGTTGTTGCATATTCTTAGCGAGTGTGTGCAATTCATTGAGGGGAACGGTTCTGTCGCCACGACGCCTAGCTTGTCTTGGAGGCATTTTCCTCTCCTCCAAAGCTCTGATACGAAATGATGCAAGCCTAGGGGAGGCTTTCTCAAATAATAGGATCGGGAGAGTGACTCGCACACAGAAACAGGACAAACAGGAATTTCAGCACTGCGCGAGCTCAGGAGAACAGTCGTATCTTTGTCGATACAGATTGGATCAACCTGATTCCAAAGCCAAATGAACAAAGACTTCTGGATCTACAATTTCTCTGTTTTGGGTTTTCTGAAATAAGCACTGTAGGATAGTCGAAATTGGGTTGGAAGTAACGAACAGAATAGGAAAAGACAGAGACTCTGTTGGTTGCTCTTCTAGGCCTCCAAGGAAGTTGAGGGGGCACCGATTCTTCTAGATCGATGACTGCAACTCTTCAAGGATGCAGATTTCAAAAGCTTCGACTCTTCAAGGACGGAGTGAAACTCTTCTAGGTTTTCAAAGGAATGTTAACGATACTTGCTTCAAAGCAAACTTTTTTTTTTTTTCATTCATCAAAAGTCATCTGTCTTGTACAAGGGATTGGATGGCTTATATCATCAAAGAAATAAAAACAGAGTATTGAAACTAGGAGAAATAAAAATAGAGCATTGAAAATAGGAGAAATAGTAAAGAGCATTGAAAATAGGGGAAATAGTAAAGATCATGGAAACTATAAGCTAGTAAAAGCGTCACGCGAGCTCCCAAGGCGTCTTTCAAGCTTCCGGAATGGACTCAAGATATCGTTATGGCTTCTTGGTTTCGTCGAGCTTGAATGCGGGCCGATCTTCTTGGTCGAGAGAGTTGGTCTTCAATGCAGGCTGCATCAAGAAGAAAACGACTACCATAATTCCTCCCTTTTATTGGCTCATTAGGAGAAAAAAGGATGGCATTTCAAGGAGTTCAAATCCTCTTCGGATTTTATCAGGCTTGATTCACCTGTTGATCACATGAGTAAGAACTCTTACTCAGAGTTGGTATGTCTTGAATGACAAACAAAATTTCATTAATAGGGTAGCAAGGGTGCTGCCCCTGTACAAGACGGCTTCATAGGGGAATCCAGCCATACACAAAAATTTGCACACAAAAGACTTCTCATAACACTTCCAATAAACCAGAAGTATGAAGTAGTACACATTGGACGAGCAAGATGAGCCTCTTGCACCAAGCTCACCCACGTGATCAACAGGTGGATCAAGCCCGATAGCATAATGCGCTATCGCGTCTCTAATCAATGTTATTTTCAACAGTGGGACTGAAAGAGAATCTAATAATTCCAAAATGGCAGCCATTCATTTGAAGGGACTTACACTTGCCTACAGAGCGACAAGGAACCAAATTACTTTTGGGAAGCAAAGTTAATTTTCCTAAACAATTCCAGATGAAAGCAAGACTTTGCCAGTGTAAACTCGTAGTGTGTACATATCTCCTTGAAAATTATTTTTCTTGTCCGTCAGAAAGATGATAAAGAATCAGGAAGTGAACTATATCAAATGGTCCAGGGCCACGGTATTCTAGATCTGATAAATGCGTGATCCACTAACAATGAAAGACTGATTCTAAGACATGATGAGAGCTATTTTAGACATTCTATTACAGTGAGGAAACAAAACAAAGGGAGGCAGATGAATAATGAGGATGGATCATTGTAAATGGAGGAATATAATTCGATGAAATGCAATATTCAGTGGCAAACCTGCTGTCCAGGCACATAAGTTGGGATCACTGAACCTCCCCACGATTCAAACCGGTAGACGTCCAAGTAATTTTTCTGGCCAACAAGATCATTTAGATTCACCACAATACCATAATAAACAGTGAGATTCAATAAGAACTAGGACTAATGTGATATAACTATTTTACTCCAAGCAGAGAACAGTCTCATTCTCAGATAAGACAGACAGGTCATGACATTGAAAAATAGCTAAATCAAATAGATGCCGGTGAAATATTTCATTGAGTTAAAACCCGATGGTTTGTTGAGAGACGCTGACAGAAACAACATTGATCAATTCCCAAAACGGAATCATTCTTTCTAGAGGTGGTATGCAAGGCCATGGTATTTCCAAGAGTACTGACATGCCTCACCTCTAGCACATTCAACAAGGGTGACCGACTGCATGAGACTCTGCCTATGCAAGGGTCAGGGGACGGTTCTATCATCAACAGAAGTAAACAGAACTAGATTTGATATAAATTAGTCATGAAAACCAAACAATTCTAAACAAATGTAAGTGAGCTTTTTAATCTCGCTCTAAAAAATGATAAGAGGAATAGAACGCACAATGAGGTATGAGGACCCAAAACTTCACTATATGGCAAAGTGCGAACATACTGTTTATCAGAAGAGAATAGCTATCCTTCAGGGAATTAAGAAGAGTATACATTGTTAATAAAAGTAACTCAGTTGCTCAGATTGGAAGAGCAAAGAAGCCTTCTCACTAAAAAAAAATTTGAAAGAGTTAAAATAACCAAATTGACAACATGAATTTGAAACAACTGGCATAATTTGGGCCATACGTTGATTGGAGTTTGCAAACTGTCACGATCATTTCCGAAAGGAAACATTCATTGGTAGCGGCCATTCTAATTCTCCATTTACTGAAAAGCAGAGTATCTACCGAAAAACGTAGTCCTAATCAGCATACAGCTAGATATGATCCTATAGATGGATAGATAGTTTCCAGGTTACAACTGCTCACCTTCATGGTATGCTCAGAGCTCATCCGGAAGTATCTAGAAGCACGTTTTTCCAGCTCAATGGTACTCAAAGGATGTGGAGGATACTTGTATTTCTCCTGCTGCCTAACTCCTGTGACCTGTATGACCAAGGTAGTAATTTAGAGTATTACCATCAAACCAGTAGTTGATCCAACCACGATAATCAGCATAACATACAGTTGCAGATGGCTCCTCGACACACATTTCATAAATTATAACTGCACAAGTGTAATCAAAGAGATGTCCACGCCTGAAAATGAAGAAAGACTCCCATTTCAATAAGAACCAATAACACGTGAAAGAATAATATTACGCATCAAGACAGTCAAAGCTTACGTCCAGTTGAATGTGGCAATAACCTCTTCAGATTTGTGAGAACAGTTAATTGTCCAGAACTCCTCAGGTTCATGAGATTGTATCTCCCAAAATCGTTCGACCACAAAGCCAAGTGTAGGGAACTGCACCAATGAAGAACAATAACTATAGGATATATATGACAGTGTATAAATTGAGAATACAAGGAATGTGCTCTTAAGTCACCATACTTGACATGGACCATAACTTAGGACTAGATTCCGGTCATCTGCAGCAGAGTCAATGACAAATGCATCTCTTAGCAGCATAGTCTGGAACCTTGTAAAAGATGCACCTATCCTGACGTCTATTTCCTGCACAAAGCTCCAATCAGTTCCCTATCCCACAATGAGCAAGCTATCGAAGAGAGGAAGCACCTTATGCAAAGACGCAACCTAGTTTCACATGCAGCGAAAAATAATCTGAGAAGTATTTGGATGCAGCCATTTGTCGAACAGACTTCACAGCACTAATGACAGTAGAACTTCACCAGAAATGCAGAAATGGGAGAGCACTCACTTGCCTTGCGTCCACAGCATCCGCAAACCATTGATTGGGTTCGACAAGATTCTGCACAGAGTCATGCATTTCCCTAGTATCACAAAAATAGGATGTCAAAACCGAAAACCTGTGATGTCCAGATTTTCGAGTTTTAATTTGACTGGATAATTATCCTGTCTCATCGCTCATCAATTTATTGACGGTCCGAAATTTCATAAAGAAATTATCGGAAGAAAAATTGAAGAAACAAAAGAAAATAAAAAGAAAAAAAAAAAGAAAAGGAAAATGTACATAAAGGCATTATGTATTTTATTTTTTTCAATTTTCTCTCTCTCCCTCTCTTTTCTTTTCTTTCTTTTTCTTTCTTTTCTCTCTCTCTCCTCTCCCCTCCCCCTCGTGCGAATCCCCCTCCCCACGCCGACTCTCTCTCTCTTTTCCCCCTTGCCGTTTCCTACTTTGCTTTCTCTTCCCTCTTTGACTAGTCAAAGCTACTCTCTCTTATCTCTTCTTCTCTCTCCTCTCTCTTCTCCCTCATCCCACGTGACCTTCTTCTTCTTCGTTCTTCCTTGTGCGGACCAGACAAAAACCAAGAAAGAAGAGCAGCAGCTCGCCGAGGACCACCGTCGCCCGTCCCGCCGCCGCACCGGAGCCGAACCGCCCGCGACGCCCGCCCGCACAACGCCGCGCGTTCCGCCGGCCATCCCTCGTGCCCAGGCGTGCTCCCCCGCGCGATCCAGCTGCTGCCCATCCTCTGTCCAGCTCCGTTCGGCCACGATCCGGCCACCTCCGGCCACCGTGGGCCACCGCTCGGCCTCGCCAAGCCTCCACCCGCTCTCCCGACCTCTTGCCGCCCCCAACCCTCTCTCTTTCTTGCTGTTTTGCGGCCGAACCAGCAAACCCCCGGAGTGGGTATCCAGCTGTTCGTGGGCCGTTTTGGGCCGTTTCCCGGTCCCGAACCCGAGCCGTGCTTTGGGGACAATCGTTCCTCACGTCGCCGCCGTCGGATTGATCCGATTTGCGCGCGATTTGGTGAGTAACCTCACTAATCTCGGATTAGTTTGCTAATTATGCTTTATGTTGGTTTAGTTTTAATTAATTATATTTAGGTTGTTAGATTAGAAGTAATTAGCAATTATTAGTCAATTGTGATGCAATTTAGATAAATTGATTGCGCAATTAACAAGTAGACGTGGTCTACTATTTATTGGGAGTGTCTCGGGAATTTTCGGACCCCTAATTGAGCTTCAATTTGATGATTCGGGCCTAAGTGGAATTTTTGGCATTTAAATATTAATTTTCGGAATTAAATTAAATAATTATTTATTTTCCGAAAATTAAAGGGAGATGGTCCGGAACCGGAAAATTATGCTGATGATCGTGGCGAAGTCCGTTTATTTAATCGGGCTTTAAATTGAGCTAAATCGAATTTTTAATATTAATTAATTTCGAATAATTATTTATTTTCCGAAAATTCAACTGGGATGGCCCGTGACCGGAAAATTATGTTGATGACCGTGGTGAAGTCCGTTTATTTAATTGGACCTTATTTTGAGCTAAACGGAAGTTTTAATATTTAATAATTAATTTTCGAAATTAATTAATTAATTATTTATTTTTCGGAAATTAAGATTTCGGTGGCCGACGACCGAAATCTCGTGCTGACCGTCGTGGCGCAGTTCGTTTATTTATTTGAGCTCTACGTTGTATGGAATTGAATAAATTGTGACATTTTAGGGATTTATCCTAAATTGATTTGGAATTGATTGAGATTGAATGATTGATTGGTAGATGGCCGAGTATGTTTGTTTAGCATTTATAATGCTTTGATTGAGTTGTACAGTGGATGGAGTTATGAGAGAATTGGAAATACTCTGAATTGAACCAATCGTCGACACGGTGTATGGACCTCCACGTGGTTCGGTGATTGGAACATCACTGGCGAAAACGGCGCCTTAAAGAACGAACGTATCGGTCTAGTACATACATTATTGTGGACCTACGTGGTTCGGTGATTGGGATATCACTGGCAAAAACGGCACCTTAAAGAACGCACGTATCGGTCTAGTACTCATATTGTTATAGGCATGTATGGTTCGGTGATTTGGGATATCAATTGGCGAAAAAACGCCTTAAAGAACGCATACACTTGTCTATTAAATACATTGTTGTAGGCATGTATGGTTCGGTGATTTGGGATATAACCGGCGAAAACTAGGCGCCTTAAAGAACGCACGCAATTGTCTATTGAGTACATGGTTATAGGCATGCGTGGTTCGGTGATTTGGGATATCACTGGCGAAAACGGCGCCTTAAAGAACGCATGCAATTGTCTATTGAACAGATCATGGTAGGCATGTGTGGTTCGGTGATTTGGGATATCAGGCGAAAACGCGCTTAAAGAACGCACACAATTATCTATTTGAGTACATGGTCATAGGCATGCGTGGTTCGGTGACTAAGGAGATCACTGGCGAAAACGGCGCCTTAAAGAATGCACGCAATTGTCTAGTGGATAAATCACTTTGGCGAACTTGACGCCCGAGAGTATTGACCTAGAATGGTCCGTCTGACATGTAATCGACTAGTTCGATTGACCAATGAATTGATCCGATTGTTGTGAAATGATTGATTGAATAGAAATGACCGTGAGTGGTCTTGTTAGCATGAAATCGACTAGGTCGATTTGATCGATGCTTCGATCGGTGATATGATTGCTTGAGTGCCTATTGTGAATTGTATTGACTTGCAGGTGGGATCTGATGCTAAGGTACGTCTTCTGACCCATGTGTGTTTAGGCAGCCTTTAGTATAATGGTTTACTAATCGGGCTTAATGGGGTAGAACTCGCTGAGACGTAGTCTCATCCCAGTTTGGGGAAAAACATTTCAGGACCCCGTTGAGGAGCTGAGGAGGAATCTGAGAAGAAGAACTCGGAGGTGAAACATGAGTAGAAGGACTTTTGGAAGAAGAAGATAATACCGAGAGAGATTTTGAATATGACCTGAAGGGATTGAGATTTCATCTTCTTTTGTGAACTCCAATTGATGTGAATAGTTATGAAGTTCTTTAGTTGATGTCATGTACAAAAGTTTGGTTATAAATTTCAATATGAAAAATATGACCATGCTTTCCTATCCCATCGTTTTATTGTCTGGGGATTTTAACTACTTCCGCATGTGCTTAAAAATGAAAGGGTCGGCGATACATTGTCCTGGGATATCGCATTATAAAATCGACCAAGTGAGACGGATGTGTGCGTGCCTGAGGATCGGGGCGTGACAAAACCTCTAGCCAAAATTTAAAAAAAAAAAAAAAAAAAATTCTAATCTGACCAGACTAGACCTTTCAATGAAAGCAGAGAACCGAGCCCTTTTTATGGTCAGATTACGGTTAGCCGCGGTGCATGTGTCGATAACTTCGAATGCTATGTTTTCACCTTCCCTATCGCAATCAAGCCATAACACAAGTCACTGGCACCTTCTAGCTTCCTCTTCTAATGTCCTCTTGATATCCAACTTGTCCTGTAATTTCCATAACAAGTAAACAGAAAACACACAATCCACAGGCTATTCACCCAACTCTAATCAGGATAAAAAAAAAAAAACGAACTTTTGGTCTGAATTACGCCATAACCCCATCAAAAATCTTCGCGATACGAAAAAGTAAGTTCCTTTCGGCGGTCTTTCGTCGTGGTTCCTTACCTGAGGGACGGACTTGGGACGGGGGCGGCGTAGAGGTCGGCGGGGTCGCAGGAGTGCCACTTGTGGAAGCGCTCGTCGAAGTCGAGCTCCATGAGGTGGCCGGTGACGGAGGTGACCAGCATGCGGCAGCGCTGCCCCCGGATGCTGAAGTCAAACTCGAAGATCATGTTGTACCGCGACCGCCCCTCCCGGACCCGCATCCCCTGGCCCCTCGACAGCAGGGTGGCCACCGACTTCGCCACCGACGGCTTCTCCGCCACGTTCAGGACACTGATCGCCCGCCCGCCGCCGGACATCGGCAGTCGTGGTGGCGGTCGGCGGAGCGACCGAAGGCGGAGGGTGAACAAATGGAGGGAATCGGTCTCGCGTGAGATTCTGAAATGGGAAAGAAATTTGAGGGGGTTTTGCGCTTCGAGAGAAGAGGAGAGTTCCCGCCATTCTGACGCAGGAGGATGGCAAGCTGTTTCTTTGAAATATATAAATAGAATTTTTTAAAATTTAGTGTATAAACCATCACATTTACTAAAATATCTTTAAGGTTTCCATGATCATCAAAATTACCCAATTCACTTCCCAAAATTTCCCAAAGTGTTTTTTAAATTCTCTTAATTCTTAGGCACGTGCAAGGACTTGTTTTTTCTTAAATAAATATTTACCTCATTAAATTTTCTAAGAAAATAGGTACTGTTTGGTTCGCTTTTTGGTCAGTTAGTTGACTTTTTTAATAAGGAGTGACAAGAAAAATCCCTGCTTAATAAGGCAGTTGATAACAAAATGCATACTCGAGAAAAACAAGAAAGATGGCTAGCCCAGTCTAGTGCTTGATTGAAAATTTCATGTACAAATTGTCCATGACATGGACAATTATATCTTGTTTTTTCGTATAATAATCGAGCCTGAAATGGAGGGGATGTGGCCGAAGAAGGAATTGGCTTGCTCTGTGCCGGCCGAAACGTGCTTTGGACTTGGCAAATAGCAAACCAACAAAAGTTCGTATAAAGATCACCTATTTGAAAGTAAATAAAGCTGAGGAAATGGGGAAGCTTTTCTTATCATAAGTTAGATTTTTGTTAGGAGCTTCTGGGCCGCGGTGAAGTCCAAATTTGCACCAATTTGCGTCAATTCAATGATCACCTCGTTACTTTTTTGGACTCTACTCGTGTTACCTTCCAATTTACTTTCAACAATTCAACTTACCTAGAATATGAAATGCAGGAATCTCTCGCTGTTGCGAGCTCTCTCTACCTCATGGTAGCATTTTCCTTCCCATAAACCCTAGATCTACTTTTTAGCTTTCCTTTCCTCGTCTTCTTTTACACTTTCGATTTATCGAAATAGAAAAAACCCAAAAAGTTCCTTCGATCTTGATTCCTCTGAGTATGGCGGGTCTTGGTCACTCTTATAGATCAGGAGACTGAAGTTCCGTTTTGGAGAAGGCAGAGTCTTCCATGATCGATCCAGAGGGTGGAGGGTCTTGTTCACTCATCTAGAAAAGTAGCTCGGAATTCTGATTTGGCGAAGGTAGCGAGTTCCACGATCGATTAAGGTACGGCTGCATCAGGTTGTCTGGACTACTGTTTGTCGTAGCGGAAGATGATGTTGGAACATGATCGAGGAGAATCTTTGAATCCAGAAGGAGGCAGGCAATATCGCTAAATTATTTGTCTAGGCAACCAATATTTTGAGTAGTAATTGTAAAAGAGGAGAGGTGGAAGTAAGATCTTACCCAGTTTTGCTGAAGTCAAACACGCCATGCATTGCACACCTATGTAGTCTCGAATATCCTTTTTGTTAATTTTGGCCGTACAGGTTAGAAATCATGGATAGTAAGGAGGAAAACGAGATGCGGGTAGCAGCTTTATGTAAAAAACTAGGCCATCTGTGGTCAGAAGCAGACGTGGTTGAAGTGTGTTAAGAAATACCTTTACAGAAAAGAGATGAATGCAACAGAACTGTTCTGGGTAAACTTTACTCTAAACCTAATGTAAATTATCCAGCATTTCTCTCTACTATGAAGAAGGCATGGAAAACAGATGCTGTCTCATGTGTACAAAAAGAACCAGGGCTCTTTACCTTTGTTTTTCAATCAAAGGAGGAGAAGGAGAGGGTTTTGAAGTTTGCTCCATGGTCTTACTCTAGCAATTTGCTTGTCCTTAAATAATGTGATCCTGTAATTCCAAAACATTGTTATGACTTTTCCAGAGCAACCTTGTCACGCCTCGAACCCCGGGACACGTGAACAACCCGCCATGGTCATGTAAATGCGACATTCCCAGGTAGTATCGCCGACCCCAATTTTAAATTATTATGCGCTTGCAGAACGTGCTAAGAAACTCCTGACAAAAAACATACGGGATAGAACAACAGAAAAATCAATTCAAAATCAAACATACTTTCATACATCATCATCAATCTAGAGTTTACATACACCAACAGTATCTAGAGACTATATGCACAAAAAATGGGTCAGAGTTTATGCGCATAAAAAAGGGTCAGTCTACATAACATGGATCGGTTCGCCAAAAAGAGGAACAGTCCTAAGACTACTAGTCAGCCCCGTTCGACGATCCCACATCCTCAGGATCTGTCACCCAAGAGGCCGGGGGCAATGCGTTGATTACTCCACCGTCGGGAAGATTCGCCACGCCTTCACCCAAAATAGCGTTCATCACAGCCAACGGAATGTCCATGCTATCCAGTGGGCCAACCTTACCGCCATCGACTCCAAAACGAAACCAAGCCCTAAACATATAAGATACTCTAGCATCCACGGACACTTCAACCCAGACAGTGGACCTAATCAGCTGATAGACCCAAGGACTTCCAAGGTCAGGAGCACTTTGCGTTGTCTAGAGAATCTCCGTCGGCATGCCACTCTTCTCCGAGGGTACCGCCTGTCACGCCCCGATCCTCGGGCACGCATACATCCTTCTCACTTGATCGATATTATAATGCGATATCCCAGGACTAAGTATCGCCGACTCTTTCATTTATTAAGCACATGCGGAAGTAGTTAAAATCCCCAGACAATAAAACGATGGGATCGAAAAGCAGGGCCATATTTTTCATATTGAAATTTATAACCAAACTTTTATACAAAATACAAACCAGAGCACTCTACAACTTTTTATTCTAAACTTTAATCACATCAAAAAGGATATCTCAAAAGAAGATGGAATCTCAGCTCATCCGGGTCATACTCAAGATCTCTCTCTGGGTTATCTTCTTCTTCAAAAATTCTTCTCCTTAGGTTTCACCCCAGAGTTCTCATTCTCAAACTCTTCCTCCTCAGCTCCTCAGCGGGGTCCTGAAATGTTTTCCCCAAACTGGGATGAGACTACGTCTCAGCGAGTTCTACCCCACTAAGCTCGATTAGTAAACTATTATACTATAGGCTACCTATATACGCACAGGGCAGAAGACATACCTTGGCCTCAGATCCCACCTGCAAGTCAGTACAATTCACAATAGACACCCAAGCAATCATATCACAGATTGAAGCATCGATCAAATCGACCTAGTCGATTACAAGCCAACAAGACCACTCACGGTCATTTCCATTCAGTCAATCAATTCACAACATCAAATCAAAGCAATGATCAATCGACTTAGTCGATTAAATGTCAGACGGACCATTCTAGGTCAATTCGATTATTCCATCTCAATGCCCAATTACGAATCATGATCCTCAGATCACATCTTAAGCAAAGGTGGGAGACACAGTCCCACTCGACAACATTCAATATTTAATGGCTTTATGGTCCCACTCGACCACTTTCGATATTCAATGGCTTTACGGTCCCACTCGACCACTTTCGATATTCAATGACTTTACGGTCCCACTCGACCACTTTCGATATTTCAATAGCTTTACGGTCCCACTCGACCACTTTCGATACTCAATGGCTTTACGGTCCCACTCGACCACTTTCGATATTCAATGGCTTTATGGTCCCACTCGACCACTTTCGATATTTCAATGGCTTTACGGTCCCACTCGACCACTTTCGATACTCAATGGCTTTACGGTCCCACTCGACCACTTTCGATATTTCAATGGCTTTACGGTCCCACTCGACCACTTTCGATAATAAATGGCTTTACGGTCCCACTCGACCATTTTCGATATTCAATGGCTTTACGGTCCCACTCGACCACTTTCAAAATTCAATCAATACTCAACAATTTCTCAATGAAATAATTAACCACAACCATTTAGGAATATATCCTTAATTCCACATTCAATTCAATTTGGCACAATTCAAAGCTTAAATAAATAAACAGGCTGCGCCACGACAATCAGCACGAGATTTCGGTCGTCGGCCATCTCAATCTTAATTTTCGAAAAATAATTAATTAATTAATTAATTTCGAAAATTAATTAATAAATATTAAAAATTCAATTTAGCTCAAAATAAAGCCCAATTAAATAAACGAACTTCACCACGGTCATTAGCATAATTTTCCGGTCACGGGCCATCCCAGTTGCATTTTCGGAAAATAAATAAATAATTAATTAATTTCGAAAATTAAATAATTAATATTAAAAATTCAATTTAGCTCAAAATAAAGCCCGATTAAATAAACAGACTTCACCAAGGTCATCAGCATAATTTTCCGGTTCCAGACCATCTCAGTTGAATTTTCGAGAAATAAATAATTATTTAATTTAATTCCGAAAATTAATATTTAAATACTAAAAAATTCCACTTAGGCCCGAAAAGCCTAATTGGAGCCCACTAAGGGTCGGGAAAAATCTCGAGGCACTTCCAATAATTAGTAGACCACGTCTACTTATTAATTGCGCAATCAATTTATCTAAATTGCATCACAATTGACTAATAATTGCTAATTTATTCTAATCTAACAACCTAAATATAATTAATTAAAACTAAACCAACCTTAAGCATGATTAGCCAACTAATCCGGGATTAGTGAGATTACCCACCAAATCGCGCGCAAATCGGATCAATCCGACGAGGGCGACGCGAGGAACGATTCTTCCCAAAGCACGGCTCGGGTTCGGGGCCCGAAAACGGCCCAAAAGCGGGCCCAAACCAGCTAGAAACCCATTTCGTGGGTTGCGGTTCAAGGCTTGCCGGAGCTAATCCGGCGGCTAAGGCGGCGAGGGGAGGCCGGCTGAGGGCGAGGGGGACGCCGGGGAGGTCCGATGGGGTCGAACGACGGCTGGAGGTGGCCGGACGGGGGCTGGACGGAGGCTGGGCAGCGGCTGGAGACGCATGGGGGAGACGCCTGGGCGCGAGGGACGAGTCGCTGGACGTGCAGCGTTGCGCGGGCGGGCGTCACGGGCGATCTGGCTCCGGTGCGGCGGCGGGACGGGCGGCGACGGCGAGCTGTAGCTTTTGCTCTTCCTCCGGCTTCTGGTTTCGGTTCTGTTCGCACAACAAAGAGAGTCGAGGGAGAGAGAGTGCGAAAGAGAGAGATGAGAGAGAAGAGATAGGGCTTGACCGGTCAAAAGGGAAGAGAGAGAGAGAATTCGGTGGGGGAAAGGCTGTTCGCACGAAGGGGAGGGGAAAGGGAGAGAAAAGAGAGAGAAGAGAGAAAAGAAGAGAGAGGGAGAGAGAGAAAAATAAAATAAAAATAACACTATTATCCTTATTTTCTTTTCTTTTCTCTTTTCCTTTTCATTTTCTTTTGGTCTTCAATTTTTTTCTCCGATAATTTCATTATTGAAATTTCGGGCTTGTCAATAATTTGACGGACGATGAGACAGGTCCTAAAAATGAATTGTGACACGCTTGAATATTCGATTCCCGAAACCAAATTAAATTTCATGATTAAAATCGACCGGACGTGATTTAGTCCAATCCAACCAATTAGGTAGCTTTTAGGGATTTTACCGCGGATATATCCCTTAACGGCTTTATTCAATAGGTTAGTTGACTCGTGAGTGATCAGCTTAGAGAAAAAGGACTATAGGCGCGCCGACGATATGCACATTTCATTTTATCGAAACGGGATCGAATTTCAGGATGTCACACCGCCATCTATAATCCTGTAATATTTTCTCCAAACCGGGATGAGACTTTGTCTCTGCAAGTTCACCCCTCCTAAACCCCTATTAGAAAGTAAATACGCCATAGAGTGGCCTAGCCATGACATCAGGAAGACTTATCTCGCCTTAGCCTTCATCTGTAGGTTAGCACAGTTTATATAATTCAACCGCGTGCAATTCTAATAACTCAACAACTGAGGCACAATCACATTATCAGAATAATTCAATCACGTGGATCGTCTCAGCGATCAATCGACTCGGCCGATTACATGTCATTCTAGCAAATCAATTATTGCTTCCAATCACAACCCTATAGGAAGGTTTAATAACCAGTGACAATCACGGCCCCACTCGGCACGACCTTTAATTAAGTGGTAGATCTCGGCCCGATGGGCACGACCTCTAATAGGTGGTAAATCACGACCCGGTTGGGCGAGACCTTCATTAGGTGGCAATTCACAGCCTCACTGGGCACGACCTTTATCAGGTGGTAATTCACGGCTTCATTGGGCACGATCTCTAATAGGTGGTTAATCACAGCCAATCGCCCATCAATTTCCACACTTAGGATTTTATAAAAAAATCCCTATATATCGCAATCACACTCAATTTGCCATAACTAATCATCAATTTCAAATTCTAAATGCACAGCAATGATCGACATGAAATTCTGAGCAACCGGGGTTAAAAATAATTTTTTCATTTTTTTAATAATTTCGGATTATAATATAATATTATATTTTCCAGAATTTTGAAGCAATTAAATAATTCAAAACTAAAATCCTATTATGTCCCATCAAGGCTTAACATTAAATAACTTCTTTTAACCCTAATTAAACACACTTTAACATAAACAAATCTCTTAATCAAATTTATAATTAAATATACTAATCTACCCACCTAAACTTACTTAATTTAAACTAAACACACTTATGGCATCATTAACACTCTAATCAGGGTTTAGTGAGGTAAACTCACTTGATTAACTCGCCGCTTGGACCAAAACGACGAGGGCGACGCCGGGATCAACTTTTCCAAAGGCGGGCCTAACTTCCGGGGCCGAGAAGACGGCCAAAACAGGCCTCAACCGGGCTGTGAGACCCACTTTTTCTTGAAGCACGACGAGGCCGCAGAGGAGGAAGAATGGCGACGGCTAGAGGCGGTAGGGGCGGAGGAGAGGCGCGGCTGTCCAGGCAGTGGCTCACGGCGACGGCTAGTGGCTTGGCTGACGGAGGGCGACGGCGGCGAGCTGCTGGGGACTGTGGCATCCCAGAAATTCAAAACCAAGCCATAAGGTGTGTTAAAGTCTTTAATTAGGTGATAGAATTTCATAGCTTATGCTTTAGCCAATTAGTCTTTTAATTTGATGATTTGTGCTTGTGATTGTGGAAATTTACATTTAATAGATTAATGCTTGGCCATATGATTTAAATTCCAATAATCAAAAATATCCCAAGACTTTGGCCAAGATGAAAATTGGAATTCAAAAATATTTATAGAAGAATTTCAAAAAAAAGAAAAGGAAAAAGGGGTTGAATTTTCGAAATGGGCCTTGGGCCCATTGGCCTAAAGCTTGGTGGGCCAAGCTAGTCGGCCCATTAGAGCCCAAGAAGGCTGTCGACCAGCCCAAGGAGGAGTGGCCGGATGGCCCAACTCCAAAGCCCAAGCCCAATCAAGTTTAAAAATAAAAATTACAAGTGGCACAAAGGAGAGCATGCATTGGCTATGGTTGAGGCATGTAATCATTGCTAATGATGGAGGTTTGGGGATATAAAAAGAGAGAGAGAAGGGAGAGTGGCCGGTTTTGCTTGATTCGGCCGAGAGAAAGGGTGAGGGAGAGAGAGATCGCGAGAGAGAGGGAGAGACCGAGAGGGAGGAGGAGCCGAGAGGAAGGAGTGTGTCGCCGCCGCTCGCCGTCCGTCCGCCCGTGTGCCGCCCGATTCGCCACCGTGTGCTCGTCGTTTGTTCATCTTAGAGGCAAGTGGAGTCCTTTAACTTCTCTTGCATGTGTGTATATGGTTTGCATGTTCGGTTTTTGAGTGTATTTGGGAGAGAAACCGAGGTAAGGGTTGGTTGTTTTCAAAGCCATGTGACTGTTCTTGTTCGGTTTGTGGAAGTCAGTAGCTTGTTCGAGCTTGCATGTGTGTTTGGAGTCCGATTTTGGCTTCAGTGTCTTCATGAAAGTTGAAGCTAACGTCTTCTAGTATAACATACTGAAATTTCGTAGAAAACGATGGATATTTGAGGGGTCAAAAGTTCTATCATACGGAGACTTCAGATCCGCAAAATCTTCACTGACCTCTTGTTGATTTCTTGACTGCATGTTGATTTCTATTGGAGATCTTACTTCGTTGTCTTCATGAAAGTTGTAGGTAACATATTAAACTACAACATACTCAAATTTGAAGAGAAATGAACGAGTATAGCCTAGTAAATCGGCTAGATCTTGGAGATGATTGATTCTGGTGAGGTGTACCGAGACACCCGAGACTTCAAGGACTTAAAAGACGATCATACTTTGGTTATTTAACCTAGATCTCTTCATGAAACTTGTAAAGGACACCTTGATACATAACATACTCAAATTTCAGAGGAAACGAAAGAGAATAGATGGGTGAAACCTTAATATTTCGGAGATGTGCATTCTGGACGATGCGGTAGTGGTTCCAGAAGCTTCGTGAGGATGTATAAATTAATATAAAAAGAATCTGACTTGGAGTTCTTCATGAAAGTTGCACGAAAATGTCTTGGCTATCACCCTGTAAAATTTCGTAATTTTTGGAGGCCATATGAGTATTTTAATCGAATTTATTTGGAAACTGTGCAATCTGGCCATTATCCGAATATCATGTGCTATTTTGTGGAAATTGTGAAATTATGTGAAATTCAATTTGGCCATGAATTTTGTATGGAATTGTCATCCTATTGGTTGTTTAATGATTGTTTGAATATTATGATTTTGGGAAAATCATAAATATTAAATGTAATATAATAAATAAATATAATAATAAAATAATAAAATAATAATAAAATAAAAGTGGATTATTTTATTGGCCATGAATTCTATTGAATTTATTATGTATTGTTATATGATATTGGTGTATGTATGATCATGAATTGTGATGCATGTGTGAATCATATGCCATGTAATAATAAGATTAAAATGATGATAAAAGTGGAAAGTGATATGTGAGTAAGAGGTTGTGGTGGAGGATGAGGCCGGAATGTACAGAGATGCATTGCCGGAATTCCCTGGGAGTTTCAGGATGCCCGGAATGTGGGGGGCCGGATGTCCGGTTGTATCTCGGATACATGCCCGGAGATGCCTCGCGACACCAGGATTGGGGTGCGGGATGCCTGGCTAGAAGGGTAAAGGCCGGAAGCCCTGTCGGAGGCTTCTGCCAGAAGGGAATGCCTCGTGATGCTAGTTGAGATGCGAGATGCTCGGAATGTGGGGGGCCGGAAGTCCGGTGGCCTGGGAGGCTGAATGCTGGGAACCCTGTCGGAGGTCTTTGCCCGAAGGGATGATGATGAAATTGATAATTGAATGAGTGATGTGGTGATCAAATTTAAAGATAAAGATGAGAACTAAATGATGATGATATGCATGATGATGCATGATGATGAGATGTGATGTGATATGATGATCACCTATGATGATATGGTATGCATGATGATGATGAGATGTGATGTGAGATGATGATCACCTATGATGATATGATATGCATGATGATGCATGATGATGAGATGTGATGTGTTATGATGATCACCCATGATGTGATATGCATGATGACATGTGATGTGATACGATGATCACTTATGATATGGTATGCATGATGATATGCATGGTGATGATAATGATATGATATGCATGATGATATGCATGATGATGTGCATAATGATATGCATGGTGATGATAATGATATGATATGCATGATGATATGCATGATGATGTGCATAATGATATGCATGATGATGTTGATGAAGATAATGATATGCGATGTGATATGATGATCATCCATGGTATGATGTGCATGATGAAATGCATGCTGATAATAATGATATATGAGATGCCATGATGATGATATGTATGCTATGATGATGCATGAATACGTATGACATCAAAAAGGTAAGCAATGCCTGCAATGTATGACGATATGCATGATGCATTGGGTTGTTATTGGATTTCCTTATCTGCTGAGTGGTTGTACTCACCCCTTTTGGGGAATAACATTTCAGATTAGCAGTATGCCGCTTCCTGCCGTCTCGCGTGGGGTATTCTATGGTCTACCGTCTGATGTAGAGGTAGAGTGTGTGAAGATAGACTGTCCCTCTGTTCCCGGATTGACTTTTATCCGAGTGCGATGTCTAGTGATGTATGATATCGGCCTGGCTGGGGCCCCTGTCATACAAGAGTTCATTTTTGTGCACGTTCGATGGGATGGAGCTATGCGAGGGATGCTGCCGCCGCCACCACCTGATGCACCGGGTCGGGTGTGAGACCTGCGCGCGATGAGTAGGAGCTGGATCTCTTTTTGATGTAGATAGTCGACGCTTTCGATGGGAGGGTTTTGTGCACGTATGATGTTAGGGGTCGAGGTTTCTTTTTGAGATTTTAGGTAGGACATGGCAAAGTCCTAACCTTTCTTGTTTTTGTACCGACCCGAAGGGAACCCCATCTTGCTATATATGTATGTAAGCAAAGCGTCGAAGTTGTTTATAAAATCCTGATATTTAGTTGGTGTGTATTTGTATCATGGATTGGTAAGGGGATAGATGGTGATGTTTAATTTGCTTTCGCTATGAGTCGCGTTGGGACCGCTTTTAAAAAAAAAATGCATGTAATTTGGCGACGCTTGTTTTAAGTACGAGATAGAAATGGTAATAAGATGTAACATCGGCGCTGGTAACGACCTGTGAAGGGTTCGGGGTGTTACAAGGACGGCCGAAGTTGCTAGCGCGGCGACGGAGGGGCTGAGCGGAGGGAGAGGCGGTCACGGGGCTGGCGAGCACAGGACGACGCGGCGGCAACAGCGGCTCGGCACGACGACGATGGACAACGGGGAAGCGGCGCACGGCTGTTGGTTGACGGGCGAGCTCCTCTTCGCCGATCCTCTCTCTCTCCTCTTCTCTCTCCAAGTTCAAATGAAGAAGATGATGTTGATGGGTGTGAGGGCAAATCTTGGCCCTCCACTTGTCAAGATCTCCCTCCCTTTTGGCCACCCACCATGACATCATCCCATGACGTCATCTTCCACTATCTCCTCTCCCACAACATTCTTCAATGAGTGCAATATCATTTCCACCGTGGTCAAAATCCTTGTACATCTACTTTCATTAATTTTTCCTTAATTCTCTTATAATTGAATCCAATTAAAATCCACAAAAATTATCCCATGATCCTAATAAGATGTGTGACATGACCGGGCGTTCAACTTCTAAATTCAGTCCCAATTTTTACGGTTGAATTCAATCTGGTGTGATTTCAGCGCGCCTAATCCACCGAGTAGCTTTTGGGGAAATTTTCTTGCATCCGACCCGAGGGTGATCAGTCCCCAAGTCTGACGCGGTAAAATTCCTTAATTACTTCACTCAATAGACTAGTTCCCTCATGAGTGGCCAACTCTGAGAGACGAACTACATGCACAGATGAATTGCCCGACTCAATTGACTAAAAATAAAATTGAAACAAAACCAGGATGTCACAAACCTTTTGGGTAAGAATAGGGGTATCCCCCCGGGATGGAGAGTCGAACCTGTATATCATGATCTGGGCAGAAAGATAGGCCAAGTCCAGGTTATTCAGCTGGAATCTATGGGAAATGTTCAAAAAAAAGAAGGAAGAGTCAGAGTGGAAATTGATTTATCTAATCCTTTAAAATCAGGGGCTATTCTGGATATTGGTTCTAAATGGTTGTAGGTTGAATTTAAATATGAGAGATTACCTCATTATTGCTATTCATGTGGCAGAATTGGTCACTATGCATCAGATTGTCCTGAAATCCCTTATGCAGAATCACCATGGGGAGCAAACAAAATCGGGCCCTACGGACCCTGGTTGAAAACAGAAGCAAGTGAACACAGCCCTTATTGGGAAGCTTTTATGGAAACATTGACGAAGAACTCATAGTCGAAGAAACCATACCTGTGGAACCTTCTACAGCTAATGAGGCAATCTCAATAGCAAGAAAGAAGGATCAAGACATGCAAATAATAGCCTGTAGTAAAAAGAGAGCAGAAGTTTCAATGGAACCTGTGACCATGGATGCAATTATAACTACTCAGAAGGCCTCCAAGGAGTCTGGAAAGCAGATTATTGGCACAGAAGACCCTATCCAAACTTCTTTGAAGATAGGCAAAAGTAGCAAGAAAAGTATGAAGGTACAGAAAACAAAAAAATAGAAGTGTATACTTGACCCAACTCCTCTCCTCATAGATGACTCGGATCTGATGGACACTCCAGTAAAGTTGCTCCAAGATGGTGCAGAATGGGCTCTGGTGGCTAGCCCTAATAAGCCACCCAAGACGAAATGAAGTTAATAAGCTGGAATTGTTAGGGGTTGGGCAACCCCCTGACAATTTAGGAACTTAGAGCTCTAAATGCTCTTGAACAGCCTAGTTTAATTTTCCTTATGAAGACAAAAAATAAAGCAACGATGGTGGAAGGTATATGCAGAAGATTACAGTTCCAGCATTTATTTCTAGAAAATCCAACAGGCATAGCATGGGGATTGGCTTTGATGTGGAATGACTCCGTAACATTGCAGGTGAAAGATAGTTCTAAACAGTATATAAATGTGGAATGTACTGAAGTAAGCAGAAATATGATGATGCAGATTACCTTTGTTCATGCTTCCACGAATTTTGGAGAAAGACAACAGCTATGGCAACTCTTAAAGGCACTTGAACCCCAGAATTCAAATCCATGGATATGCATGGGGGATTTCAAAGAGATCTTGTATGTGTGGGAAAAGGTGGGGAAGAGAGAAGCAGATAATACCAGAATTGCAGCTTTTCGACACATGCTGAATGAGACATCCTTGATTGATATGGATAGCCATGGCTGCACATTCACCTGGGCAAATAAAAGAGAAGGGGAGGAGTTAGTCAAAAAAAGGCTTGACAGGATGCTTTGTATATTGGAATGGCACATAACTTTTCCTGAAGCAGAAATCCATGCGTTACCAGTAATAGGATCAGATCACAGTCCTCTTGTCCTTCGATTATATCAGGAACCTAGGAAAAGAAAGAGGGATTTTAAGATGGAGGTTTACTAGATTGAAAATGAGAAATATCATGACCTTATTCTTCAAATATGGAATCAGCCCTCTATTACTACGTTTACCTTTTCGGAGAAACTCAGGGAGACTATTGTAGAATTAATCAAGTGGACTAAAGAGAAGTATGCCCATGCACCCAGAAAGCTAAAAGAACTAACTCAGTCTCTTACTGAGATTACAAATCAACCAGATCAGCACAGTACTTAAAAGCAAGTTCAAAGCATAATACACCAGATTGATATACTGAGGAAGCAAGAAGAACAATACTGGGGATTGAGATCTCGAGTGAAATGGCTACAATGGGGGGATAAAAACACTCGCTTCTTTCATGCGACTATAGTCTAGAGGAGACGCATAAATTATATAACAATGCTGCAATTGGAAGATAGCAGATGGTGCCGTGATCCAGAAGTACTCAAAACTCACATTCAAGCTTTCTACAGCAATCTATACAAAACAGAAGGGCACAGACATTACCAGCCAATCCTGAACCAATGTCATTCTCCTATTAATGAAAGAATTAATGCAGAGTTGGAGGCAAACCCCGTGATGGAGGAGGTGCAAGCAACAGTGTTTCAGTTGGGTGCTTTGAAAGCCCCAGGCCCAGACAGGTTCAATGGCCTGTTTTACCAGAATTCATGGGAAGTTTTAAAATCAAACCTGTTCCAGCTAGTGCAGAATTTCTTCAGCACAGGTATTATGGACCCGCTGCTTAATTGAACTCATATAGCATTGATCCCTAAAGTGAAAAATCCAGAATCCATCAGTCAGTTTAGACTAATCAGTTTATGTAACTTTAGCTATAAAATTATTTCCAAAATACTAACAAACAGATTGAAGAAGTGGTTGCCAGAGATAATAGAACCAGAGCAAAGTGCATTTGTACAGGATAGACAGATCCAAGATAATATCCTAATTGTGCAAGAAGTTTTACATTAGATGCGCATCACCAAGCGAAGGAGAAAACATCAAGCAGTTTTAAAGCTAGATATGCCAAAGGCATACGATAGGGTAGAATGGGATTTTATTAGAGATTATATGCTAAAAATGGGTTTTTCAAGAAAATGGGTTGCTCTTATAATGTAATGCATAACAACAGTGACATCTACCCCTTTTTTCACCCCTTCTAGAGGACTGAGACAAGGTGATCCTCTGTCATCCTATCCGTTCATATTAATTTCAAATGTGTTATCTTGGATGATGCAAAAAGCAGTAGCAGATGGCAGCCTTCAAGGAATACAACTAACTAGAACATGTCCCAAACTATCTCACATTTTATTCACAGATGATGCTATCTTCTTCCTAGAAGGTACTCTAATGGGGTGTCAGAACCTAACACTTATACTGAATCGATATTGTCATGCAACAGGGCAAGCTATAAACTTAAATAACAGGGGTGTCTTTCAGCAAACATTGTCCTGTAACCTTACGTAGGAATTTGGCTCAGGAACTGCAAGTACCTGTTATCGAAAAGACGGGTAAATATTTAGGGATTCCTACAGAATGGGGGCAATCGAAAAAGGATATATTTGCATGGATATTAACTCGAGTAAATTCAAAATTAGAGGGATGGAAGGAAAAACTACTTACTAAAGCAGGAAAGGAAGTGCTGATCAAGAGTGTAGTGCAGGCCATCCCATCCTATGCAATGGCGATTTTTAAACTGCCAGTGTCCATCTACAAAGCAATTGAAAGGAGAATAGCGTCATTCTAGTGGCAGAAAGGAGATAGTAAACGAGGGGTGTACTGGAAAAATTGGGATGCTCTAAAAAGAATGAAGGATGAAGGAGGGTTGGGTTTTAAAGACCTGATTACTTACAATGATGCGATGCTTGGTAAACAAGGATAGCGCTTACACCACTCCCCAAACGCTTTGTGGGCCAGAGTCTTCAAGGGCATCTATTTCCCATCTGGCGATGCCTGGACTGCTCAGAATAGCCAGAGAGCATCATGGGGCTGGCGGAGCCTCCTGAAGGGTCGAGACACAATCAAAGATGATATAAGATGGGCAGTTGGGGATGGGAAATCCATTAAAATCGGACAGGATAAATGGTTACAGGGGATTATTGAGGGCCAACCAGAACAACAAGAACCTACCGTGGTAGCTGATTTGATCAACGATACTACGCGAGAATAGAATTAGCCTCTAGATAGAACAGTTGTTTGAGGAACATATAGCCAACGAAATTTTAGCCACCCCCTTGAGCACGAATCCTAAACCCGATCACATACTGTGGACAAGAAACAAAGCAGGATCATGCTCTGTAAAAAGCGGATATAATAAGGCGTATTTATCAGCTACAAGGAAGAATCAATACCAGGCCTCTTGTTCGTACCTGCCTCCATGCAACCTATGGACGCAGATCTGGAGTCTCACAATACTGCCGAAGATCAGAACCTTCCTCTAGAGTATTTGTCAAAACGCGATTCCAACAAGGGAGAATCTATACAAAAGAAAAGTCATCTCAGATCCTTTATGCCAGATTTGTCACACACAGGTCGAAACCACAGAACATATTTTCTTATTCTATCGATGCACAAAACGAATCTGGTAGGATCAGAGGTTGCATGGCATAAATCTCCAGAGAAACATAAAGCGAATAAATCAATGACTGGTGGAGGTTTTTCAAGAAAAAAGGGAGGTACCTGTATGGGTGTTCATCGGGCTGGTTCTTTGGCAGATCTGGAAGGCCAGGAACTCATGGATCTTTAGGGGAAAACACCCACAGCCTCCAGAAATCATTGAGCTCGCATAGAACCAGAGTATTACTATGACACGGGGGATGAAAAACCAGAAGAACAAAAGTCAAGATCAGATCTTACTAGTGCGTTGGAACCCCCCGAAAAATCGAGAGGTGAAAATGAATGTAGATGCGTCATGGATGCCAGGAGAATTCCTTGGATCTGTAGCAGGAATCGCATGGGATGAATCTGGATTTGTAGTCAAAGGGTTCGCGGCCGAAGTTAGGGTTTCCTCGGCGACTCAAGCGGAAGCCAAAGCACTTCTCCACAGGATACGCTATCTGAAGGAGATAAGTTCGAAGCGTGTGGGGGAGGCGAAAAGTCATATGGTTCGGTGGACATGTGAGAGCGACAGCTCATCAATAGTAGACTTTGTGCTGGGCCGGGCTGAGACTCCTTAGAACCTGCGTGAAGTAATCAAACGATGCCAATAAGAATTATCGCAGTGCAATTATATCATCGTCGGATCCTGCCCTCGAGATGCAAACCGCGCAGCCGACTGGCTGGCATGTCAACATTGAGAAAGGAAATTGCCTACAAATTGGATGTACTCTCTCCCTCTATTTCTCGTGGATATTTTATGTTTGGATTGTAAGCTGTTGTTGCATTCTAAGACTAAGTAATATAATGCATATATATGCTTTTACCAAAAAAAAAAAAAAAAAAAAAAACTTACCTAGAAAAGTTGCTGTCGTGTGAATCTGGTGATGATTACAATTTTTTTTCTCGGACACACGCGAATCTAGTTAAACTTGATTTGTAATTTTGAGCTATTTTTCCGCATATTCAGTGAAGAAAATCCATTTGTTTTGGGGCAAACAAAAGAACCCAAATTGAACTTCATCTCTCTCTGGTTTTTTTTTTTTTTTGGCCAACAAAGACCTTCATCTTAGATTGGATTGCTTGCATTGCATTGTTGGCTCTTCTCTAACTATTTTTTCCTTTCCCCGAAAAAAACACCCAAAAGGAAAAAAAGGAAAATATATCCAAGTAAAGAGAAAAGGAAGCAAAAATTAAATACCCACCCTCTATTCCAATAATTAGAACATTTTTATTGGGGAAAAAATAATTTATTCATCAACAAGTTTTTGCAATAAAAAAAGATCAATATCCTTTTGCCAAGCAGAAGGCTTTAAAAGTTCACCTTCATCTTCATCCTTATTTCCTAGGAACGGTCTTTCCTCAATCTTCTCCTCTAAGTTCCCAACGCACCTGTCAAATAAAAACACAAGGGAAAATATCTCCCGCCACACAGAAAAGGGCAGCAAACATAAATATCAACTTGGATTCTTCCCATCAATCGATCACTATCCACTAATTCAAAAAAATTAGCATCCGATTTGTTCAATTATTACTAAGATGAAAATTAGAAGTTACCTTCTCATGCCCTCTAGACACTTTTCCCATCCATATGTACATATTATATAATATAATTTAATATTACAAAAAAATAAATTTATATATTTACGAAAAATTAACCTAAATTTTTTTTCAAATTGATATATTTATGATAATTTTACTTTCCATTAAATTAGATTAATATTTATACTTATGACAAATAGAAGACAGCACTCCAAATTGATAAATCCATTAACTATTACGTATAACCTAACTAGATAATTCGATAATAAAATTTAATATAAGTCAATGGATGATAAATTTGATATAAATATATTAGTTTGAAATTTTTCACGGTTGAAAAGTTAGTTTACCATTACAATAATTTTATTATAGATATATGGGTTTCTTTATACTAATCCTTACAAAAATATAACGCCATGGCATGATAATTCAATATAAAAATAGCTCACGATATTATTACAACATCTCCCCGTGGGCCCCCACAATGACAGGAGGGCCTCATTAGATTCCACTGACCTCGCTGAATCATTGGACGTTCGACGCCGAGCGAGAATAACGTGATTGACAAAGTGACAGAGTCCCTTTTCCCTTGAACTTTTTTGCCCTCGCCTTCAGACAAGATCCTCGTCTCTCCTAATTTTCTCCCTCAACCACTCACATCATTAGGAAAAAAAATGTTAAATTACAAAAAATCTCAAAGTTATACATACATAACTATCAAAAGCTCTAAATTAATACATTCATAATAAATTTACTCTTCGTTAGTTTTCATTAAATTAAATTAATATTACGAAAATCACAAATTTATATAATTATGACAAGCGAAAGTAAAATCTCAAACTGATACATCTTTCAATTGTTATTTATTATCTAACTCATTAATTTGACAGTAAAATCTAATATAAACTAACATAGGATAAATTTATCACATATGTATTCTTTGAGTAGATTTATCATAAATACATAAGTTATGGATTTTTCGTGATATTAACCTAAAAATATTTAATGAAAATTAGAAATTGAATATAACCCTTTCTTTCGTAATGGTAAGAGACGGTAACATATCAATTTGCGTCTATTCGAATTAATTTATGTCAATTCACATGGAATCCTTGAATTCTAAATTGGTGGGTGGTGTTATAATTGCTGCCGACGACCATGCCCCATGGCCAAGTGCTTCCCCCCGTTCAGCCGGGAGACAAAATGGACATTTCGCACTAGCTTGGCTAAGTTGGCTTCCAGCTCCCTCGGTCTCCCTTGTCCGTAGGTTGCTGGCGCGAGACAAAAGAGACGGTGCTCGTTCCAAGGCCGCCCAGGAAAAATTAAAAATGGATTCTTTTCAAACACTCCTTCGATCGTTCTCCGTTCTCGTCCACCGTTGATTGAGAAGAAGAAGAAGGAGAGGGGAGAGAGAGAGAGAGAGAGAGAGAGAGAGAGAGAGAGAGAGAGAGTGGGGGGCTGCGACATCAGTGGCGATGACTTGACCCCACTCCTCGTCTCGCAGTCTTCGTCGTATCCATCTTCCCGCACTTGCGCTCGTGTACTACTTACTGCTGCTCATTCGGAGGTCTCACCTGATGGGGATGATTCTCTTCCCGTCCTCCTCTTTCTCCTCCAGCGTGCTTGAGCTCGACAGATTCGGCGAGCCGCCCTGAAAAACTGATGTGGGTTTCCCACGTCTTCGTGCTTGAAAGAGAACCATGATTGCACCCGTTGCCCGCGGTTCAAAAGATTTCAAGACTAGGAATCGAGAACTGCATTTTTATTGTGAAGATGCTTTCTGAACTTCATCACACCAGCTTGTTTTGGAATCAAAGCACCATGTAAAGGAAGACTAAGAGGACACTAAATCTTTTAATAGAGGTATTGAAATCGGAATGCGATGCCTAACTCCGATGGAGTGCTTGCTAGTTGGAAGATCGTCTGCTGCGGGTGCAGTTGTAGGATATAAGCCCTTCCATGTATGGTCAAACATTTTTAACACCTTCCCCTATTATGTATATATGGGCAAGAAAACATGCCAGTCGTGTAATGAAAGTATTCCTCCTGAACGGTTCTTACTTATACAGACTGTTACAGAAGCTTTGTCCCATAATTGGTTTTCGCAGCAGCTCGTACAACAACAAACTACGGTAATGGCGGAAAAGCGAACCTTGAATTCTTGGACTTGGGGATTGCAATTTGGAATTTTCTTTTTTTTTTTGGCTGATATGCGAAGTCACATTTAGATCAAATATTTGAAATTTCGACGCCTAATTAACTTTAACTGTTATTTATCATGAACATTCAAACACTCGGTTCTTGAAATTTTGGCGTCTAATTAACTTTACCTGTCGTTTATCATGAACATCCAAACCCGCGGTTCTTTGAAATTTTGACATCTGATTAACTTCACTTGTCATTTATCATGAACATCCAAACACGTGGTTCTTTGAAATTTTGACATCAGATTAACTTCACCTGTCACTTATCATGGACATTCAAACACGCGGTTCTTCAATAATGACTAAACGCGGTCCTTTGATTAAGACAAGACGTAGTTTTGTGAAGACGGTTCGATTATGTTCCCTAGCGTGGAAATTTTTTTTAGTGGTCTCCGGAGAAACTTGTGGTCCTTTGATTAAGACAAGATGTAGTTTTGTGAAGACGGTTCGATTATGTTCCCTAGCGTGGAAATTTTTTTCAGAGGTCTCCGGAGAAACTTCCTCCCGCTCACCATCACATTCATGTGAATCCACATGCTCCTCAAAATGGTTAAAATAAAGAATTATATCCATGCAGTTATATTCGTTCTTTTTTTACCTTGTCCCTTTTGTAAGGTTTACACATTTTCAAGTCCATGAATAAAGTGATCAAGAATGTACTTACTTGATCCAAACTCTTATTTGACAAACTAGACTTGATGTATGTCCTCAATTTCAGAGCAAGGATTTTGAATAGTGGTGGATCTTAATATTGCTAATAATATCCCATCATAAAATATTACTTAGTAGTAGTATAATGATAGTAAGTATAGTCTCAATTAGGGGTGAGCATGGTTCTAGGATAGAACCTGGAATTTGAGAACTAGACTAGTAAGAACCTGTAGTTCCGGGTTTTAAAAATTGAAGAACCTATTTCAACGAATAGGTTTCAGGTCTTTGCGTGATTCCGCAATATCCATGGCGTTCGATGATGAATTTATAATGTAGAAACACTAGTCTGAGCTTCCGTTGTATGATTAAGACTTTTACTTTATTAATATTCACATTTTTTATCTGTCTAAATATAAGTTGTGGTCAGTAAATTATAGAAGTAAATGATATGTAAGGTAGGTTTTAGATTCCAAAAAATAAGAAACCTGTTCAAACGAGTATGTTTAAGATTCTAGGTACGATTTAAATGAACATAGAGCTGTTCACTCCTAATCTCAAATGACTCATTTTTGGGAAAAAATTCAAGTAACAATCTTAATAATAAGCTGCAGCACAAGTTCTACAGATAATTTGTGCATTCCCAAAGATTTTCTTCTTATCCTTTTCTGGGGTTCAATTGTCTGCTAAAAGAGAGTTCTGAAGAATGTACGGTCAAGCTGGTGTTCATACTGTGACATATAGATGGTCGCGCTCATGACGTGTTATAGAATAGAAATTTAAAATGGAAATCGAATGAAACCTCTTGCTTTTCTCGCAGTAGCCCTCAATTCTCCTGTACAAGATCTTCGAATGGTAGCGCGCCAAATGGCCATCTATTGGCCAATCATCATTAAAAAATACCCAGATATCAAAAGATATTATTATATGTGCCCAGCCGTACTAAAACCAAGTCACAAATAAGATTTCTGATTTTTCCACTATAAAAGGGCAACTACTTACTACTTCCAGTTTCAAGAAACTTAACACCAAACAAGTTTTTTCTCAGTCCTCGAATCAGTATAAGGCATGGACGAGCAGCTGCAGCGAGCGGCCGAAGATGGGGACATCGACAAGCTCTATGCGCGCCTAGCCAGTAATCCGCACATTCTCCAGCGAATAGACGACACGCCGTACGCTAACACCCCTTTGCATATGTCTGCGTGTGCAGGTGAAACGCTATTCGCCATGGAAATTGCCACTCTGAGGCCATCGCTCGCTCGTAAACTCAACCATCTCGGGCTGAGCCCGATGCACTTGGCCTTGCAAAACGGTCAGGTTCAGACGGTGAGAGCGTTGATAACCATCGACACGGACTTGATTAGGGTCAAAGGGAGAGGGAGAGTCACTCCGTTGCATTACGCGGCTGAGATTGAGGTGGACGACCTCTTGGCTGAGTTCCTCTTCGCCTGCCCATCATCCATCGAGGACTTGACAAGCCGGCGCGAGACAGCTGTGCATGTTGCCGTGAAGAATGGCAGGTATAAGTCGGTCAAGGTTTTATTTGGATGGCTTATGCGAGTCAAGATGGAAGAGATACTGAACTGGAAAGATGAGGAAGGCAATACCGTCTTGCATACTGCCACCCTCACAAATCAGCCTCAGGTATATCCCTGTGATTATTATTATCATTGTTTTCTCCTTTTGCTGTAGGTACTAGTCTATTATTTAAATTAATCATGATTATGTTTTCGTTTGGTACGTCATCAACGCGGAAAAATGATCTTTTGTTGACGAGTGGCTGTGTGCTTTGTCATGCGAAGGTCATCAAGTTGCTGATTAAGCATATGAATGTGAACGCAAAGAATTTGGAAGGTTTGACTGCTCTGGACATCTTTCATGATCTCCAAGAGCGATTTCAGCATAATAGCAACGAAGAAGTCGGGAAAATCCTACGCGGTGCCAAAGCAAAAAGAGCTTCAAGCCTCTCTGGCGCCACAAGGCTTGCAGATTACTTGAGTCGGGAACTTACCATCTTCGAATGGCAGGACAGATACTTGAATGGCCCTGGAAGCAGCAGCCGCACGAAATCACCTCGTAACGCAATCCTCGTGGTAGCTGTTCTGATCGTGACTGCCACGTACCAAGCTGTTCTCAGTCCTCCGGGAGGATACTGGCAAGATAACAAGCCAAGAAACAACACCATGACTGCAACCACCACCTCCAATCTGACGTCAAAAGGTAATAATACTACCAGTGGTGAAGAAGAACCGCACCTTGCTGGACAAATGATTATGCACGGAACTTATCTCTTCTACTTCTTGACAATGAATACCGCAGCGTTTCTGACCTCGGCATGCACAATTATCATCATTTTACTAGGACTTCCTTACACATCGACGATTAAAATATCCATGTGCTGTCTCCTGCTGAACTACTACTCTTCACTCAGTAGTAATTTCCCATCAGAAAATTATAGGCATGCTTCAGTCTACATTGTTATCGTGTTGTGTTTACTTGCGGTGGCAGTTTACCGCATTCCTGTGCAGTTGTTCAGCCGATACAAGAAGCTTAAACGCCGTATAGATTTTCCAAAGAGAGGCGTGGGAAACTTTCTGTGATCGGTCGAGTTAGAGATAATTAATGTATATTTTGAATGGATAATATATGTATTTAGGTTGGGGGAGCACACGTTCAGTCAGGGGCCAGGGCTTTGTGGGTCATCTATTGTATATCCTGGATATGGTCCGCTTGTACACTCTGAACAATTGCACAATAAATTAATTATTATGGTTATGTTGGATTGCTCCTCTGACATGGCACTATGGCAGGACCTGGTTTAATCAAGGTTCGCAGTGAAAAGTAGAGGACTCCACTTGATGTTGTAATGCACCATGATGTGATTTTGCTGAAGTCCACAACACTACTAGAAGAAGAATATCATATTTTTAATCTGTAGCTCGATGATGATGATAATGATGATGAACCGTGAAAGTAGAAATCAGGTTGCGATGGAAATATGCTGTAATTTTTCCTCAGTAATATACAGTAATGTACACCGATTTCTCAACACGACTAAGCTATTTATACCCCAAAAAATCACTTCTAGACAAATGATATCGTGGTTGAATTAAATTAAGAAAACTCTGATCCAGACAACCTCCTCCGAATAGGATCTCACCTAACCAGCAGCTAGCCTTCGGAGATGCTTTGACAACAAATCCTATTTGAAAGCAAACCGAAAAAATTCTTATCAGAAACGCTAAGGCTTACCTAGATATAAACCCAAGTACGGAGATAAATATACACATCTTCCAAACAACAATCTTGAACCTTTTTTCCTTAGCGTTTATTGTTAGAGGTATAAAAGGGTAAAGTGGTCTTTGGAGCTTATTTTATTGATGATTACTTAATGTATATATAAACTATTATTGAATAATACAATACAATTTTCCCTTTGCATGGTATCAAAGCCAATAAAAAACCCTAAATGCTAGAGTAGCCATTTGCTGTTGTTGAATATGTTAGCTAAGTTCACTCCTATGTGTCCAATCAGAATAATCGTTAGAATAGTCACTTGCTGTCGTCGAGTAGTCGCTGGAATAGTCACCCACCGCCGTTGAGCATCATGCGGCCCAGATCCAGTGTTGTCCAACATTGATTGGCCAAGATCTGACGCCAATTGAGCTCCTTGGTTCTCTAGGAAAATTTTGGGACAGCAAAGGATGTTGTTTGATACTCTATTTCTATGTTTGGACCGTTGGTTCGATTGGTTACTAGTGTGACATCCGGAATTTTCGACTTTCGATAATAGCATTTGAGATTATTTTCCGTGACCATTACCACCATATTAGTTGTAGAAGGGGATTGATATGCTCCAAATTTCGTATTTGATTATTTTCGAGTTTTAAATTTACTGAGTTAAGATTTTCTTAATGTTTGATATTTTTCATTGAAAATTAGTGAGTTTGAAATATTTTTCTAACTCATCGATGTTTAGAACGGACACTAATTTCCTTATTTGCATACTGATTTGATATATATTTTGGTTACTTAACAAAATATCTACGTTGAAAACCATAGAGTTGAGCCACTTGTCACTCTTTAATATGTGCCGCCTCTCTTCGTTCCACCAATTATTTTTACCCACATACTCTTGATGACATTAAATGAGCCTGGCTTTGATGTCATGCATTACATCACCCATTTCAACCTTAGCCCATTAATGTTCTAAGCTTTCTCTCAAAATTTCTCTCATTTGGCTACTCTTATTAGGCTACTTGCATTCTTTATATTGAAGCACCATTCTCCTCTTTACACCTAGCATTTTAACCCAAAGTCCTTATTACCTTTAACATTACTTATGTGTTCATGTTGACACCTAATATTTTAGAAAATAATAAATAAAATAAAAATTCGGTTTTGGAAATCTTTTGTTGAAAATATATCTTCATTTCAAAATTAAAAAAAAAAAAAAATCAGTTTTTATTTGATTTTGGAGCCTTTTTATTGTTGGAGTTGTTGAGTGAATATCTCACTTACAAAAACAACTTTGAGCCTTCCTCTATAAATAAAGGGCGAGGTTTCGGAAACAAGGGGGCTTCTTCATTTGGTTTTCGAAAAGTTCACAAAAGAAAACAGAGTTTTGGGAAGGAGAAAAGTCCAAAGAAAAAAGGTAGAGAGAAGAGAAGATACAGAGAGAGATGACGTGAGGGAAAGCAGAAAAGTTAGAGTGAGGGAGACGTCTGAGGGTTCGGCAGAGAGTGAGAGAAACAGGTGAGAGAAAGTAAAAAAAAAAAAGGTAAAAAGATGGACTACTGTTCATCTTCCCCGTGAGTTCCTGTTTAGCGTCCCTGCTGCCCATTTCCTCCGCGCTGCCAAGACTGCTGCCGCCGCTCCTGCGCCCCCACATTGCCGCCGGTCCGAGATCCTCTGCTCGCACCGTCTCTCAACTCCACCAGCATTTGCCGCCGGAACTCCACAGCCGCGAGCACCCCCACGACTCTGCCTCCACGCCGGCCACTGCACCATCGACGCCGCTCGGAGCCCGTCGACCACGCTTGCAGTGCCCACAACCCAGCAAGTTCGGCCGCCGACCCGTGCCACCGTCCTCAACGCCTACAGCAGCTTGTTGCCGCACCACCGTCGCGCCGCTGCTGCCCCGTTTGTCGCCGAAACTCCGTTCGCGTCAGCACCTTTGATCGCCCGACGCCAGTGCCCGACACTAGTAACCGACGCCTCCGACGCACAGCGACTCTCCTGCCCGCTTCTGATCTGCCAGCCGTCGTCCTCTCACCGGCGTCTCCCGCAACCAACGAACGCACCGCACGACCTACGGCTGTCCTTGCTGCACCATCACCATCTGCTGCCTCCTCTGTTTTGTTGCAGGTCCGGTTATCACCGGAGCCTCGCCGGAGTTCCGACAAACAGCCCCTGTTTCGAGCGTTGACCCATTACCGAAACCAACATTGCAGCTTGGCCACCACTGTTTCTTCGCCATTCCTCAAGTTAACCGTGAGGTAGACTAGGTAGATTTTTAGATTAAGTTTATTTTGAGTATTTGGACTCATAGTTTTCTTTTTATTCTAACTTGATTTGTTCTGATTTATTATCATTACCTGATTTAGGAAATTGGTCATATTAAGTCATGATAATCAAAAATATTGAGCCGCGAGACATCGGGTTAGATTTTTGATTATTTTGACTTTTCATGGCAAATTCATGAATTGCTTTGCATCATTGATTCATATTAAGATAATATGTCATTGATTTACATTGATGGATTTTCAATAGGACATATATGTTGGTATATTATCATTATTTGCTCATCACATATCATGCATCATAGGTCATATCTAGGATTTAGGTATTTAGGTCCATACACATTTCATGTTTAAAGCAATGCATTTTAATTTTTAAAGCTTCATATAGAATTAGGATAATTTTCCATTAATAAAACCAAAACAAAAAAAGAACAAAAATGTTATTTGGGATATATAGATTTCATAATGTGCACACCACATGGTGTGCTTTAGTTAGTGGGGTCATAGTTTAATATTTTAGTATTCCCATCGTGTAGCTTTTCTAATAAAAAATCATTAAAAAATCATAAAAAACATGCATATAGAATTATCATGTCATACATCCCATATCACATAGCACATGCATATTTAGGGTTATGTAACTTAGATTACATACATATAGTGATAGTTATGCCACATGAATTGCATCTCACATATCATTAAAGTAAAATTCATGCATATCATATCTAAATTAATTTTACACTTAATTAATATTAAAAAAAAAGAAGAAAAAGAAAAAATGAGATATCATGTCATTTAGAAAATCATGTTTAGGGCATGCATTTTTATTAGCATTTTTGTAAGTTTTTTTTAGAGAGTAGGCCTTAATAAGGTTGTAGTTTATAATTTTTTACAATCTATCACTTCGGTTTATTGAATGTTATTTCACCGAAAGTGCACCTGCATAACCACCCTTTACACATGAGTAGCTTAGGTTAAAATTAATCAAGACTGTCTGCAAAATATTTTTTAAATTAAAATGACAAGGTACCGAAAGGGCGTTACATTTTTCTAGCGTAACCATGTCCCCAGATCTATTGAATCTCTGGTTCGCAAAAGTAAAGTATTCTCCCATACTTTACTTGGGTTTCTAACCAACCCTAATTGGTTAGTGGCGGCTCCAAATTGAGTATAATTGCATGATTAAATAGGTTAATTCATTAGTATCAAGTCGCGATTGGTAGGACTTGGGAGGATCCGCACCAAGTCTTCGGACTTAGTAATCCATTAGCCTTCTTTAAGTAATTCACCCTCGGGAAGGTCGCGACAGTTCAAGCAAACTAAATGTGCCCATGTGTGCTCAAGATAATTATTACTTGGTTCATACCCCCTAGCCTTATCATTGGATGGAGCTGTGTGATCATGCCACTTGTGATTCTCCAACTTGAACACACATCTTGCACTCTCCACCTAGCACTTTTTAACCTTAGGTCATCATTTCTTTTAACTTGGTTACTTGTTCTTATCCCCTTTAGCCTATAAGTAAATCTTCTTACGTCTTCAAGTTTCTAAAACAAGAATTCCAAATTGTTCTTGCTAAGAAAGAAAAGGAAATCTTCCGCCGCTTTCCTTTCTTATTTTCACATTCCAATCTTTCTTGTGAAAGGAAAGATTCTTTTCGTACATTTTAAAAGCTTCAAAATTCAATCTTTTAAGACTTTACAAGGTGATTTGGTGGATTTTATTCTCTTTTCTTAAACTCGTTTAACAAAATTGAAAGTTGTTAATCTTTGTTTTGCTTTGACGGTTAAGGCTTTGAGTTGTACAACTCTTTAATTGAGATAAGTGAAACTCCGGGGCTAAGTTAGGTTGATCTACTTAACACTTTTGACTTGATTGTTTGAAAATTGTTAATTTTAGTTTGAACTTTGATGTTAAGGGTGAGAAAATTTTAATAATTGAGTGTTAAATCGTTGTATTTATTTGGCTTGAATCGATGAGCCTCTACATGACGAGGTTGTAATTGATCGATTTTCATAAGATTCGGTTCGATAAAAAGTGAGAATTGTGATATTAAACTAGAAAGTGATATTTTTGCAATCCAAATAAGTTACCGATTTATTGGTTAAGTGTTGCTGATGTTCACGTTGTCGATTATTTAAAATGTTGATATTCATGTTGTCGATTATTTGGGTTGCCGATGTATGGGTCTTAAGTTATCTATTACCTATCTATAGCTTCCGATTAAATGATGATGGCTTAGCATGAAAAGAGAAGGAAGGTATGTGACATCTTGAAATTCGACCCCGTCTCGATAATATGAAATGGTTGTTTCATTGATGTGCAAATAGTCATTTTACTCTGAGTTGACCACTCACAAATTAACTAATCTATTAGGCGAAGCCGTTAAGGGGTATAAACGTGACAGACTCGAGAATTCGATCGGAAATTGACTGCTCGACCATAATAATCGGCAATGGTCAATAGGACACCGTTATAATCGAATTGAGATCAGATATAAGTCGATTCAACGGAAACACGTAATTGAATTGCGGGTGATTCTGTACTATTGTGATATTCGCGTCGAACGTCGATAAACCGATTTTCTATCGAAATTATACTCGGGACACGTAATTGAATCCTCACAGTTTTTACAAAAATCGCGAGCCGTCTACGAGTTGGAGATGCATAAATGTGGATAGAAAATTATCGACCATGGGTCAAACGTGCTAAAATCCCTAAAAATTACCCGATAGGTTAGGTCGTACTGAAATCATGTTCGGTAGATTTTAACCACAAAATTGAACTCGGTTTCAGGAATTGGATCTTCGAGTGTGTCACGATTCATTTTTAGGACGCAATCTCATCTTTCGTGAGAATTTTCGTCGAACCTGGAAATTTGCGGAAAAATCAATTTCAGACAAAAAGAATTTAAGGAAATTCAGATGGGCTGATTTATTTGGTTATTTGGCCACCAAAATGCTTTATTTTGTGAGGAAATGAAGGGAAATTAGCCATTGGAGGAGCCCTTGACTAAATGGGCTGAAGACTTTGAGGCCAAATGCACTTGAGTGCATGGATATTTTACAAGGCCTTTGATTGGCCATAGCCTTGACTTCTCATCCCTCTTTCTCTCCCCATGTTCCCTCCCCCCCCCCATGCGTGAGTTCCCATTTGCTTCAGCCGAACCCTCCCTTCTATTTTTTTTTACTTCTTCTTCATTTCTCTCCTATTTCCATTCCACCATAGCCTCCTCTTCTCACACTAGCCACAGCCAGCGGCCTACACTGCCGCGTCGACCAGTCAGCCCCCGCGTCTAGCTCACCAACCCATTGCTAGCCTGCCCTCTCGCCGGTCATCGAACAGTCGTGCCTCACCCTTACCATTTGCCAGTCTCACCATTAGCCCAGCCACGGTCACACAGCCGCAACTCCTCACACGACCACCTGCCTGTCCAGCAACTGCCTCACCACCGTTTAGCGTCCCTATCCGCACCACAGCCACCAATTGCCGTTCGTCTCAACCCAGCTAGCCTCGCCAGCAGCTCTGACCAGCCTAGCTTAGAACTAAATCTCAGCCTTTGCCTGAGACTTGTAGGGCTATTTTCAGCCTCGGTCGGTCCTCCGTTGGTGACGGGGTAGCCTCGAGTCTTGGTCGCCGTCACGCCGCTAGCACCGTGAACTCGCCGCCGTCCTAATCCAGTGAGTTAATTCCCTAATCCCCAATTAGGTTGTTAATTACACTTAAGTGGTTAGTTTAGTGTTAATTAGGATTAGTGGTTAATCCTTAGTTAGATAACTAATTAGTTAGGTTAGTTTGGTTAGTGTAACTAGATTGGTTAGGTGGTTAGTTTAGTTAGCCTACCCTAGGTTAGATTAGTTAACTTGGGTTAGTTAGTTAACAATAGTTAGTTTAATTAATCATGGTTCGATTAATTTAATTAGATTAATTTAATTAATCGTAATTTTTTTAATTAACCGTAATTAGCATAAATTATGACGAATTAGCCGTTTAGTGAAATCTTACGCTAATTCTAGTGGATGCATTTATATGTGAAATTGATTGCTTATATGTGCAATTGAGTGGTTGGTGGTAGTTGTTGATTATTATTATTACAAAATCAATTTGATGGGTATTTAATTAGAAAAATACCGGGTGTCGGTTTTTGACACAAAAAATGTTTATGTGTTATATAAAATCGTAGCATTTTGAAATGAGAGTGTACCATGTTTAATGGTTTTATTTAAATACTTGACCACACACGATTATTTTACCGAGATTTTTAATATGAAGAAAATTGGCAAAGTTCATCATTTAAATACAAGGTATTTGGATACAAATCACGGTGTTCTTGGCAAAGTATGTGTGTGCGTGTGGTCACTATTGAAACCCGTCACCCCATGAGAGTTGGGGAGGTGATGCCTTATTGAGTTTAGATGCCCCATGTCAATGAATGCTGGTTGTAATGGAGGCTGGACCGATGCTCCTTTATGGAATGCCGTTTATGTGTAGACGTTGCCATGCTCGACGGAGCGGGATGACGCCTGGTTATGCCGGATGATCGCCAACTATCAAGTCAGCCGTGGCCGTTGGATCGTAATAACTAGAACATACTTGAGTGGTTGTGATAGCTACGCCTGATTATGGGGCAAAATTGTGTGGTACGGTATGTGACGTGTCATAACGGTTTTACCTTATAATTGGGACTCTTATGATTGTTTGCAAGATGAAATGATGTGTTCCAGTTATTAAATACGCTTGTTGTAGTCATATGGTATATGTGGCACACTAATATACAGGGATGTGCCGAGGCGAAGTAGGTTTGTTTGTGACGCCTGTTTAGGCTGCATCTGGGTGAATTTGCGTCCTAATAGGGATTTAGAGTTTTGACTCACTGAGATTTATCTGACCCCGTCATGGTTAACCCCTTTTTCAAGTCCTTAGTATGGAGGTGCATCCAATACGGTTTGGGGTCCCATTGGATATGGTGATAGATAATACCTTCTACCCTATACCTGGGATTAACTGATTCCATGAGCAGGTTGTGACTACGATGTGGGTCGACGAAGGTTTGGGCGCCCCACCGTTTCCAGGCCTGGTATATTACGAATTTGAACGGTGATCGAGAGGGCCCCATGCATGATTTTGATGGGCCGCGAGTAGGAAGTGAGGTTGTACAAGACAACGACCCCATGGATATAGACGTACCGGATGATGTCATGGAGAACTTGGAGCCCGAGGTGGAAGGGTCCGGAGCATAGGTGGCCCAGTAGTTTCTTTTTGAGTCAAACTTCTGTATATAGAATTGTAGGGCTAACATGATATGTTTATAAAGTGTGGTTTGTGAAAAAATGTTAGCATGTTTTACTATCCCTGTGTTTGATGATTGTCCAAGTGTTTATTTAATTCGCTTCCATATGTGCTTAATTGAAAGATAAAATAAAAAAAAAAGGGTCGGCAACGCGTCCTAGGACGTCGCATTTTTAGTCGACCGCCAAGGGATGTGTGCGTACCCGGGATTTGGGGCGTGACAAGGTATATCTGTTGAAGTGCATGTCATGATTTGTTTAGTATTAATTGCATTAGAAATGACAAATTATTGTTATGCACATGGCAATTTTTGTGTTATGATGTGTATGTCTATGATGATATGTGATTAAGACCTTTGCCACAATTTATTCGCCATCAAGCAAAGTCCCTTGTATGAGCATGTAGATGAAACTCTAGAGTTAGCCAAATGTTCAACGATATGAGCCAATTTTCTACAAGATTTAGATGATATGATATCTTATGATGACATGACTTTTATAGTAATGGTATGACATGGCTTCCATAGCCATGGTATAATGTTAAGAAATGACCATCATAATGCAGATGTATTGTGGTGTACTTATCCTCACTTGTGTAGAGGACACCCATGATAAATGAGCTAAAGTGTGGCAAATGGTATGTATGATTCCATCTTTCATGAGTCAGTGATGATGATGCCTCATTAATCAAGATGCCTTGTGAATTGAGATGGTCTTGGCCATTAATAAGTATGGACTCGCGTGTGTATGCTTGTGAGCTTCATGACAAATATAAACATGCCTATGAATAATTTTATGTACAATGATGAACTACTAGGTGATACTAGGACATTATGAAATAATATGCCATCTGCTTGCTTTTGAGTAAATGCTTGTAATGTTGTTAGTGGTTTCTATTAGCATATCGTGATGGTAAAGGTAGAGCATTTGTTATGCATTTGTCATATATGGTTATTTTGTAAAACTTGAACTCATGATATTTGCATGTGCCAAGTTAAGTAGTGAGACAATCTCCTACTTTAGTCTTAGAGACTTGATTTACCGGACTTTGGCTTATGCCTGATTTTATAGATTTATAGGATGGTTCCCCTACACATGGTGATGGAGGAGATGAGATGATCAATCCTTTGGTTTGATGATGGTTTGGTTAGTATAGGAGTAGTGATGTTAAATGACCCTAAACTTTCCTAGGACTATGTATTTTGTTGTGATAATAACTACTAGTGTTTGTATGAAATTAAACACGTATATTTTACTAAACTCGTGCGACTTTCTTGTAAAGGATGTTAGGATAATTTTATTGTGTTTCCGCATTTGTAGTTATAATTATGAGTACAAATGGAAAGAACACATGCCGTGATTGACATTTTAGGGTTCATAGCCGGTATTGTGATAACTTTGTTAGGCTATTAGTATGAAGTGGATTATTGATGTAATATTTTTCAATTTTGTTGGATTATTGAACAGTTGAGGTTGAGTTGCCCAAAGGAAAATATTGTGGTAGTTTTCATATTATTATTGGAGAATGGGTGATCCTGATAAGAGTAATCCCGTGATGACTAAGGTGATTTCCTCTTCTTCAATCGAATTATCGATAAAAAAAACTTGAGGGTAGTGCTAACTTTTAATATGGTAGATAATTGTGAACCTAACTTTGATAGGCAGAAATCAACATATATACTTGATTAGGTCTAAACATAGGGATGATGCAAGTTGGAATCTTGTTGATGCACGTATTCTTGATTAGATGTTGAACTCTATGAAGAGTAATATAGTTCATCTAGTAACTCATATTGACACTGTCAAAGACTAGTGGGAGTATTTTGGTGTCTTGTATTCTGTCCAAAATAACTTTTCATGGATTTATGAGTTATCACAAGAGTAATATCAATCTAAGAGGAAGGGGTGTTTTAACACATAGTAGTTTGCAGATTTTAAGAAGACATATAAGGAGTTGAATGCTTTTCTTCCTATTTCAGTGAATGTCTAGCAAACAGAACTTCAGAGAGAACAATTAGCTAGAATGAAATTCCTAGGAGGTCTCGGTCTATGAGGTCTCAAATTCTTGGATGAGGGACTATTGCATCACTCACTAATATATTTACTCGATTTTTTGGGTATCTCATGAGTCATTTCAAGACACTACTTGTGGTAAATAGTTCAAGTCTTGTCCCAATCTTGAACTAGTGGTAGTGGTAAGAGTGATGGAAGAAACCGTAGAGGACGTAATGGCCGTGGTGGTGGCTGAGGCACAAAAATAGGGAGAGGCCAAAGCCAATAGCAACTTTATGGACAATCTCACATTTCTACTAATAGCTCAAGGGTTGTTTGGACTTGTCATTACTATAGTAAATTTGGTCATTTCAGAAATTTTGCTACAAGTTACATGGAAGATTGCAAAAACAATAGTTTGCAAATGTTGCATTCGGTATTGATTCTTCTTCTTTGCCATAGTCTTATGATGTAAGTTAGTTGTTATGTCTAATGAAAAATTTGCTTGGTACAACTAGTTTCACTTAATCACTTGTATCATAAAAAATATATATATATTAATATTACGAAAAATTTCAAATTGACATATCCATGAAAAATTACCAAAAATTAATTTTTTATCACAAAAAATATCAAATTGATATTTATGCGATTAATTTACCATAAATTAATTTTTTAATTGCAAAAAAAAAAATCTCAAATTGCTACATTCATTACAAATATACCCTATGTTAATTTCCGTTAAATTGGATTAATACTACAAAACACCTGTGACAAGTAGAAGGTAAAACCATAAACTGATACACTTTTCAATTACCATCAATTTGACAATAAAATTTAATATAAATTAACATGTATGCTTTTGGAATAAATTTATCATATATATATATACTAATTTGGAGTTTTTCGTGATGCGAAAACTAAAAATTGAATATAACCCTTTCTTTCATAATGGTAACAGACGGTAACTTATCAATTTTGCGTCTATTCGACTTAATTTATGTCAAATCCCGTCGAATCCTCGAATTCTAAATTGGTGGGTGGGGGTTATAATTGCTACCTACCGACGACCTTTCCCCATGGTCAAATGCTTCCCCACTTTCCCCCCGGGGGACAAAATAGACATTTCGCACCAGCTTGGCTTCCGGCTTCCTCGTTCTCCCTCGTCCGTAAGTTGCTGGCGCAAGACAAAAGAGACGGTGCTCGCTCCAAAGCCGTCCGGAGGAAAAGTTGAAAATGGAGTCTTTTCAAACACTCCTTCGATCGTTCTCCGTTCTCGTCCACCATTAATCGAGAAGAAGAAGGAGGAGGGGAGGGGGAGAGAGAGAGAGAGAGAGAGAGAGAGAGTGTGGGGGGCTGCGACATCGGTGGCGATGACTTGACCCCGCTCCTCGTCTCGCAGTCTTCGTCGTATCCATCTCCCCGCACATGCGCTCGTGTACTACTTACTGCTGCTCATTCGGAAGTCTCAACTGATGGGGATGATTCTCTTCTTGTCCTCCTCCTCCTCCTCCTCATCCTCCTTCTCGAGCGTGCTTGAGCTCGACAGATTCGACGAGCCGCGCCAAAAAACTGATGTGGGTTTCCCACGTTTTCGTGCTTGAAAGAGAACCATGATCGCACCCGTTGCCTGCGGTTCAAAAGATTCCAAGACTAGGAATCGAGAACTGCATTGTAATTGTGAAGATGCTTTCTCAACTTCATCACACCAGTTTGTTTTGGAATCAAAGCACTATGTAAAGGAAGACTAAGAGGACAGTAAATCTTTTAATCGAGGTATTGAAATCGGAATGCGATGCCTAACTCCGATGGAGTGCTTGCTAGTTGGAAGATCGCCTGCTGCTGGTGTAGTTGTAGGATATAAGTCCTTCCATGTATGGTCAAACAATTTTAACACCTTCCCTGATTATTTATATATGGGCAAGAAAACATGCCAGTTGGGTAATGAAAGTATTCCTCCTGAATGGTTCTTTTCTACACAGACTGTCACCGAAGCTTTGTCCCACGATTAGTTTTCGCAGCAACTCGTATAAGAACAAACTACAATAATGGCGGAAAAGCGAACCTTGAATTCTTGGACTTGGGGATTGCAATTTGGAATTTTTTTTTTTTGGCTGATATGCGAAGTCACATTTAGATTGAATATTTGAAATTTTGATGCCTAATTAACTCACCTGTCAATTATCATGAACATTTAAACGCGTGATGCTTTGAAATTTTGATATCGGATTAACTTCACTTGTCATTTATCATGAACATCCAAACACGCGGTTCTTTGAAATTTTGACATCTAATTAACTTCACCTGTCATTTATCATGAACATCTAAACACGCGGTTCTTTGAAATTTTGACCGTCACTTACGATGGACATTCAAACACGCGGTTCTTCGATAATGACACGCGGTCCTTTGATTAAGACAAGATGTAGTTTTGTGAAGACGGTTCGATTATGTTCCCTAGCGTGAAATTTTTTTTCAGAGGTCTCCGGAGAAACTTCCTCCCTGTCACCATCACATTCATGTGAATCCACATGCTCCTCAAGATGGTTAAAATAAAGAATTATATCCATGCAGTTATATTCGTTCTTTTTTTACCTTGTCCCTTTTGAAGTAAGGTTTACACATTTTCAAGTCCATGAATAAAGTGATCGAGAATGTACTTTACTTGATCCAAACTCTTATTTGACAAACTAGACTTGATTTATGTCCTCGATTTCAGAGCAAAGATTTTGAATAGCATTGATGACCGTCGACGTGGACTTGATCAGGGTCAAAGGGAGAGGGAGGGTTACTCCGTTGCATTACGCGGCTGAGATTGAGGCGGACGAGCTCTTGGCTGAGTTCCTCTCCGCCTGCCCATCGTCCATCGAGGACTTGACGAGCAGGTGCGAGACAGCGGTTCATGTTGCCGTGAAGAATGGCAACCTTAGTTCGGTCAAGGTATTGGTTGGATGGCTGATGCGAGTCAAGATGGAAGAGATACTGAATTGGAATGACGAGAATGGCAATACCGTCTTGCATATTGCTACCCTCACGAATCAGCCTGAGGTACATCCCTGTGATAATCGCTATTACTGTTATTGGTTTCTCCTTTTGGTGTAGGTACTAGTCTTTTATTAATATTTATCACGATTACTTTATATTCTTGTTTGGGACACCATGATCACGAAAAAAATGATCTTTTGTTAACAAGCGGCTGTGTGCTTTGTTCATGGGAAGGTCATCAAATTGCTGATTGGGCGTCTGAATGTGAACGCAAAGAATTTTGATAAATTCACTGCTCTAGACATTTATGAGCGATCTCAGCATCATAACAAGGAAGAAGTGGGAAAAATCCTGCGCAATGCCAATGCAAAACGAGCTTCAAGCCTCTCTGGCGTCACAGGGCTTTCAGATCACTTGAGTCGGCAACTTACCTTCTCCGAACTGCAGGACAGATTCTTAAATGTCCTTGGAAACGGCAGCAACACTAAATCACCTCGTGACATGATCCTCGTGGTGGCTGGTCTGGTTGCAGCTGCCACGTACCAAGCTGTTCTTAGTCCTCCGGGAGGATATTGGCAAGACAATTACTCTCCAAACACCACCACGGCCACTGCAACAGCCACCTCCACTGCAACTGCTGGTAGAGAAGGAAAACCGCACTCTGCTGGAAAAATGATCATGAGCGGACTCTGTCTGTACCTCTTCTTGGGATATAATACCGCGGCATTTCTGACCTCTGCATGCACAATTCACAACATTTTACTTGGACTTCCTTGCACATTGATGCTTAGATTATCTATGTCCTTTCTCCTGATGAACTACCACACTGGACTCATTAGTAATTTCCCATTAGTAAATCATGGGGATGCTTATCTCTTCTTTAGGCTCCTGGGTAATATACTCGTGGTGGCAGGGTGCTGGGTTCCTGTGTATATGATCAGCCAACACAAGAAGCGTCCCCACCCCATAGATACGCCAAAGAGACGCCTAGGAAACTCTGTTACCGGTTGAGATTGAGATGTTTAGTTGACATTAACATTGGCTACTATATATGAAGTCAATGTATATTGTGAATGGATAATATGTGTAATTAGGTGGGGGAAGCACCCTTTCGGTCGGGGTTCTCTGGGTCATCTATTGTATATCCTAGATATGGTCCGCTTGTTCACTCTGAGATTGAGAGAATGCACAATAAGTTAACCATCAAGGTTATTTTGGAATGCCCCTTTAACATGGCAGAACCTTGTGTAATCAAGGTTTGCAGAGAAAAGCAGAGGACTCCACTTGATGTAATGCACCGTGATGTGATTCTGTTGAAGTTCACTACAGTACTAGATGAAGAATCTAATATTTATAATCTGGAGTTCAATGATAACGGTGATGATAATGATGAAGCGTGAAAGTAGAAATCTGGTTTCAATGGAAATATTCTGTAATTTATCCTAAGTAATATACAGCGATTACTATACGTAATGAGAATTGATGTATCTATTGCATGATTGCTCGAGGCTTACAAATAAATGCTTAGCTGTTCAGAAATTTTTCACGACATTAATGGTTAAGGTGTTGTTACTGATCAAAACAGTAAACAAGAAAATAGAAAACCAGAAGCTATATTTTTGAGATGAGGAAGAGAAGCACAGAGAAACAGAACGCAAACTTGCATACGTCTATTCTAAAGAAACTGTCAAGTACAACCACTAAATACAAAGCAAAAAACTGCTCACGTACGTGCAACACATAACTGCACACAAACGTGCTATTAACTTTCTAGAAAATAACAAAAACACTAAACAAATAACTAAATTGAACTTGGCTGTTTTTTAATAAAAAAAAGAGTAAAAACAGAGCAGAAAACAGCAACAACATTGAGACATAATCCAACAAACTCCTCCTTGGATCAGTTGCTGTTGCATACTCCAATTTTCTTTCTTAATACTTCAAATCTTCCAGCTTGAAGTGGTTTTGTGAACATGTCTGCAAGCTGATCTTCAGATCTGCAATAGACCAACTTAACTTTAGCCACTTTGTTGCACCTCACGCAGAAAGAAAAATTTTACTTTGAAATGCTTGGTTTTGCCATGGAAAACTGGATTCTGAGATATTGCTAACGCTGCCTGATTATCCACATTAACTTCAATGCAATCACTAGAATTCAACCACAGATCCTTCATTATCTTTTTCAGCCACAAAGCTTGATTTGCAGCTGCAGTAGCTGTTATAAACTCAGCCTCTGCAGTAGACTGAGCGACAATCTCTTGCTTTTTAGAACACCAGGAGAAACAAGCAGAACCAAAACTGAAACAATACCCAGACGTACTTTTCATGTCATTCACTGAACCAGCCCAGTCACTATCAGAAAATCCTTGCAAATTAAACTTCTGACATTTTTCAAACTTCACACCAAAGAACAATGTTCCTTTGAGATATCTCAAGACCCTTTTTGCTGCAATCAAATATAACTGACTAGGACTACTCATAAACCCGGATAAAACACTCACAAAAATAGAATATCCGGTCCGGTTGCTGTAAGATACATGAGACACCCAATCGACTTCTATACATAGAAGCATCTACGCATCTGTTCCATCATTCTTCTCGCAGCTTCTCTTTAGCAGCCATAGGAGTGCTTACACTTCGACAATCTTCCATCTGAAACTTCTTTAGAATTTCCTTCATGTATTTTTTCTGACAGATAAAGATCTCATATGAAGCCTGTTTAACTTCCAGACCCAAAAAATAAGACATCTTTCCCAAGTCTGACATCTCAAAAACTGCAAATAGATCTTGCTTCACCTTCTCTATCAATTCCATATCATTCCCCGTCACTAATAGATCATCTACATAAAGTGACAGAATTACAACACTGTGATTCACCTTCTTGACATAAAGAGTGAACTCACTTAAGCTTTTTACAAAGCCAAAATCCTGCAGATATCGATCTATCTTCCCATACCAAGCTCTTGGAGCCTGCTTCAGTCCATATAGAGCTTTCTTCAACCTGTATACACTCTCTTCTTGCCCTTTGATAGTGAAACCTTCAGGTTGTTCAACAAAAATCTCCTCCTCAAGCTCTCCATTCAGAAATGCAGACTTGACATCTAACTGAAATATAGGCCACCCCTTCTCTGCTGCAATAGCTAACAGTAGCCTTATTGTATCAAGTCGTGCAACATGAGCAAATGTTTCAGAATAGTCTACTCCCCATATTTGTGCATAGCCTTTCACCACCAGTCTAGCTTTGTATTTATTAACAGAACCATCAGGATTAAGTTTTGTTCTAAACACCCACTTAACCCCAATCACATTCTTATCAGATGGTCTGTCAACAAGCTCCCATGTGTGGTTTTTCTGGATCATTGCAATCTCCTCCTGCATTGCTGCAATCCACCTCTGATCCTCCTTAGCTTCCACAAAGTTAGATGGTTCGAGCATTGCCACATTGCTTCTTTCATAGATTTTAGCAAGTGACCTTGTGCCTTTCACTGGTAAATCATCCACACTGTCTTCCAATCCATCTATAACTCCATCAACTTCTACATCTGTTGCAGGTTGTTTTTCGAACTGCTGCTTTTTTGCACTCTTTCCTTCCATCCAATTCCACTCATCTTCTTCTAGAAAAACAACATCTCTGCTTACAGTCACCTTCCTTGTCATAGGGTGAAAAATTCTGTAAGCCTTTGATTGGAGACTGTATCCAATGAAGATTCCAAGCTCTGCCTTCTTATCCAGCTTGTCCCTCTTAACCTCAGGAACATGAGTGTAACATAAACACCCAAAAACCTTCAAATTTTTCACAGAAGGTTTAACACCATACCAGACTTCAAAAGGTGTTGACCTCTCTAAGGCCTTTGTGGGCAATCTGCTGCCATTGAGAGAAGACTCAGACATAGGTCCACATAGATCTGTGTGGACTAATTGTAGCTTCTCACATGCTCTCCAGCCTCCTCCTTTGAAAGGAAATCTGACTTGCTTGCCAAGAAGACAAGTTCTACACTATGGAAACTCCTCCTCCAAACTTGGTAAGTCATCTGCCAAGCTATTTCTCTGCATAAATGCCATGCTCTTCCTGTGAACATGCCCAAGTCTTTTATGCCATATCTCTGTATTTTCTTCTTTGTACTTTAAAGCCATTTGTTGCATCTCTTGTGGCTTGAACATGAAACTCTTATCCTCCATTGGAATTCTTAGCACTTCTTTGCTGTCTGCATTATTAATAAGACATTCCTTCCCTTCGAACTTCACTTTATAGCCCTTCTCAACTAATTGACCAACACTCAACAGATTATGGTCAATATTTGGCACAAAGAGAACATCACTGATCAGCTTCATCTCCTGATTTCCTTCAATAGCCACTGTACCCTTCCCTTGCACTTCGATATACTGTCCGTTGCCAATTCTGACTCTGGACCTGACTGACCTGTCTAGACTCCTAAACAGCTTTGAATTGCCAGTCATATGATTGGTACAGCCACTATCCACCAGCCATGCATCATTCCCAACAGAAGATTCAGAAAAAGAAGCTACAAACAAGTGCTCTTCCTCAATTTCATTCACTGCTACCTGGGCTTTTCCTGCTTGCTGATAATTTTTTTTCTTTGCAGATGGCTTCCATGTGACCCAACTTGTGACATCTTCTGCATCTAGCATCAGGCTTTCTCCAACATCTAAAAAACTGATGATTAGTTCCACCGCAGTATTGACAAGGCTTTTTGTTCATCTTCCATTTGATAGACCCACCAGAATTTCCTTCTTTTGCTACAAACTTGGAGTCACCAGCATTTGCTCTGGACTGAATATATTTCTTCCCTTTGCCTCCATCATTTGATTTCACTCTAGCTTGCAGCGCACCCTCTACAAACTCTTCTCTTCTCATCGCCTCTTACGTGCTCCCGTGCCCGCAGAGCATTTAACAATTCTGCAAGCTTTATATCGATAAGTCTCTTATATTTTCCGAGACGCTATGGTGGCTTCGAACTTCTCTCGGAAGAGACACCAATCTTCCGAACAAGCCTTTCATCCTTCAAGTCAGTCCCTAAAACTCCGATTTTATCAGCTATCCCAACCAACCTATCAGAGTACTCCTTCACTGACTCTGAATCCTTCATCTGCTGTCTCTCAAACTCCCTCAAGAGATTCAGCACCTTCATGCCTCTTATCTTCTCATCTCCCTCATATTCATCCTTCAAGAAATCCCATATTGCCTTTGCAGAATCACATCTCATGATCCTTGTGAAGATAGTGGGTGAAACAGCAGTGTACAGACATGACTTTGCATTGGCCTTCTTTGTGATTCTCTCTTTATGGTACTTTATCTGATTCAACGTCGGATTGTCTGGAAGTGGAGCAACCTCATAATCATCCTCCACAGCTTCCCACAGATCATGACCCTCCAAAAATGCCGTCATCTTGACAGCCCAAGCCTGATAATTTTCCCCAGTAAATACTGGAGAAGCCATCGTAGAGAAACCGCTCGACCCTGTCTCCATCGTAGAGATACTCGCTTCACTTCACAGTCCCTCAAGATCATACACGCTCTGATACCACTGTTGTTACTGATCAAAACAGTAAACAAGAAAATAGAAAACCAAAAGCTATATTTTTGAGATGAGGAAGAGAAGCACAGAGAAATAGAACGCAAACTTGCATACGTCTATTCTAAAGAAACTGTCAAGTACAACCACTAAATACAAAGCAAAAAACTGCTCACGTACGTGCAACACATAACTGCACACAAACGTGCTATTAACTTTCTAGAAAATAACAAAAACACTAAACAAATAACTAAATTGAACTTGGCTGTTTTTTAATAAAAAACAGAGTAAAACAGAGTAAAAACAGAGGAAAAACAGAGCAGAAAACAGCAGCAACATTGAGACATAATCTAACATAAGGCAGCTTTCTCAACACGACTAAGCAGCAGCCAGACTCTGTAATGCTTTGACCGTACATCCTATTTGAAATCAGATCGACAAAATTCTCGTCACAAACACAAAGGCTTACCCAGATCTAAACCCAACTACGGAGATAAATATACACATCTTCCAAACCACAATCTTTAACTTTCTGCCTTAGCTTGGATCAAACCTGGAAAAGTAGACTAGGCAGCTAGCTAGAGTTTCATGCAGGGGAAGGCCTTAGGTAAATCGATTTAGGCAGACATTTGCAAAATATGAAGTTATCTCCACAAACATAACATCTTCCAGTAACGGGCTCACAAGTCGCAGAGAGGAAAGTCTAAATTGGTGGCGTTGTTACCACCTCGTCTACTTCTGTTCACGGCCACCCACACTATTGGAATGAGCTCCGACACTTCATTTGCACCATGTCTTCCTCCAACATTTTGAAGCTATCCTCCCACCTACACATTGGAATTGGAACAAGTTCTTGGGCTACAACAAGCGATACATAAAAGGAGGATTCTATGACAAGAAGTACATAAAAAACAAAGAAAGAGTAGATAGATGAAAGAAGGAAAACTAAAGGTACAATCTGTTTCTTCACCATATCCCTGTCAACGCAAAGTCTATTCATCCCAATATGATACTATTTGCATATAATTCGCCTAATTAATGCAGATCATAGACAGTAACAGGATCAATGACTTATAATACGTGGCCCAACAGGAGCTGAAAATGAAGGATGGACCAAGCAGACTTGGAAGTAGAATCACACACAGAAATTCCACCCTTCTGACTGACATGAGTAAAACTTCCGTCCTTTGTTATTCGCCATTTTCAGCAATTTGTGAAGGCAGGTACCACAGGAAATTGGACCATGTTGCTCTCGATATAAACATAAGGATATAGAGTTCACAATGAGGATAGTTAAAGAGAAAATATGAAGTGACCCCGACTTTCTTTATTCTCATACGAAGGTTGATAGCTACCAGGCTCACGCGATCAGGCCGCACGTGCGTCGATGACATGGGTAGCTTTCTTGAGCCTGGAGCAGGTAATAATGATTACGGTTACTTGCTTGACAGGCTTTGTAAGTATGGGTGCGTGAAGGTGGCTATGGAGATTGTTCACAAGAGGAAGTCTTGTGGAGCTTTTGACCCAGATGCTAAAATGTATACAATCTTGATTTATAGGTGGTGCAAGATTGGCAGGATATACATGTGCGGGAGAGTTTCTGGAATGATATGATAGAGGGAGGGGTCGAGCCTTATCTGGCGACGTACGATGTTTTGTTGAATGGGATTTGTAGGAGAGCGAGATTGCATCCGGATGTGAGGGTCGAGAGGATGTTGAGAGCTGCCGATAAGGTGTTTGTGAAATGCGCGACAGAGGTTTCGAGCCTGACAGGACTAGTCATTCCATTGTTACGCACGTGCATGGTAGGGTACATTGTCACTACCTCTTTTTTTCCGTCCGGAGGAAAAGGAAGAAGGTTTAGGGGTATTTGCCTAAAGAAGTGGACCAATGGCCTTAAATTAGGCACGGACTCTCCCAAGCCCATACCTCGCGCGACATTGGATTTCATATTTCAATTATTAACAACCTATATATTTCTAAGAGTCGCCACTAGCCTATTGGGGTCGGCTAGAAACCAATCGAGACATGGGAGTGGTGTCTCGATTCCTACGCAACCAGAGATTTCTAGGAATGGGGACTTGTTTACGTCAATGTTTCTATTAGCGCCCTTGCGGTACCACTAACTTGGAAAGTTATTTATCTAAATGGCCACACATTCTTGATTACTAATTATAATCTTTATGAAGCCACTAAGTGTCCATGCAAATGTTTTTGTAGTTTTTTTTTAATGTCTAGACTAATCTTAACATAATTTAGAAGAGAAATTTACACTCAAATTAATGAAAAGCGACGCGTAAATAAACATCCAAGAAATTGAAATGACTTGAAAATAAACGCAGAAAAGGTAAACCCGATACAAGTCGGGCAAATAATATTACATGGCCTTGTTATCACACCCCGGACAGACCCCGTGAGCGAAATGGAAATTTAAATATGCATGAAATTACCCTAAATGCATGAAATTACTCTAGATAATTTTAATCTATGCAAAATGTATTATTTACAAAAATGATCATAAAATACCAAAATAGCATTAAATTAGGAAAATGACATTTTAAAAATAGGAAAATTTCATAGATGCCATTTTTGCCTTAATTTGATACATCTATCACCTTTATATATATTTTTTTTGAAATTTTTGGATTTTTAGATTTTTTTATTTTTTATTTAAATGAAAATAATAATTTCCTAAACCGATATATGCTAACATTGAACAACACAGCACATGAATATCACAATAACCAGGTTCAAATCGACCGTTTCAATATCGAAACTTGATTTGTGCATTTCGTTGAACACTTGGCGTGCATGAAATCACCCCAAATCGGCTTCCTCGGGCCATGTTTGCAGCCTTCAATCTCAACGCATGAGCAATATTATGTGGAACTAAAACATCAAGGTTAAACAACCAAATGCAAGGAGTAAGATTAGATATAAATCACAGCTTAAAACACACGAAAACCAAGCTGGAATCGTCATCAAATATGCGAGTTTGATCTGATTTTGCAAATCTGGGTTTGAACCCAAGTCAAGCAAATAGGTTGAATGCCCATATTCAAGCCCCGACACTCATCACATACGAGATCTAAGGGAAACACTACTTAATCCGAGTGAAAGTAGGTAACATGAGTTTTCAAATGCAAGAAACATCATAGAGAATGACCCACCAAAAAACATCAAAACAACCTCTCCAAGAAGCACACATGCAAAACTCTTGAAGAGATTTCAAACACCTGAAAAAAATTTCAGCCTCAGAAATGAATTTTCCGAGCTGGTTTTCCTTTTGATTTTCATGATCAAAACATGCTCAAAATCAAAAATAAATACATCTAGGATGCTTACCTTGCTTCCTAATTTCCTTTTCAAGTGGTTCTTGGCCGATGAAACCGACAAATTATCCTTGGGGGCCTGTGGAAGTTGGCTTCTTCAACTGGAAATGAGATCTGCAAAAAAAGAGAACTGACATCGAAGGTTTTCGTTGACCTCTAACATTAGACTTCAAGACGTATTTTGTTGAAAAACTTGACACCATGCCAAACTATATGTATTCTAGTTTGGGTTAAATGTCAATATTTTCCTCATTTATCTCTCAAATTTCTCAAAAACACTGGCTTTCCTCACTCGTGACCAACTAGTCTCGACACTTGGAAAAATTTTCGGACTTTCTTGGCCCGCCAGGAGGGCACTGTTTCGGGGGGCTTTAGGAGGCCTTCCCAATCTCCATTTGGGACGTGCGACCTATGGTTGGAAAGATCTTGGAGTGAAGTTTCACTCTCTAGTTTAAGGTTTTGGCTAATTTTGGCTGCAAGTTTGCTAAAATTTCCCTTTTCTCTCTGGAGGTTGATCTGGAATTTCTGGGTTTGCCTTTTTCTGGAGTTGCTTCTGAGGGCTTCTTTGGGGAACGATTCCGAGCTCTTCCCTCTCCCTCTCGTCTCCTCTCTCTCATCCGTTGAAAGACCTTGCTTCAGTGATCTTATCCCCCGAATTAAGGGATTTTTGGTCAGCCTTTTGTCCACCTACCAGGCCTGTCAACCGGGCTACTCCACCCACTCTCTGACTTAGCCAATTTTTTAAACTTCTGCAGCTGTTGAGTGTGCGGACTTTGCTGCGATTTTTCGGTGCTTTCAGCGGCTTATCCCTGGCAAATTTTCGTCCACTTGAACTAATATATACGGTCTTCCATCACGTGCAAAGATCGGGCTGGTTGGGCAGCTGAGGAGGATATGGTCGGGCCACCAAATTGCTTAATCAGCAACTCCAAATTAAGACCAACTCGTGGACTGAGTTTTGGCTGCTGATTCGAGTGCTTTAATCCACTAATTTGGTTGCGTTTTTTGATCAATTAGAAAGCCCATGTATAGTAGTTTAAGATCTTGACCATTTTTCGCAATTGTCTCCACCCAATTTTGCAAGAAAGTCCCTCAAAGTTGGCCATTTTCTTGCCCGAAAATGTCAAATTCAATGCAATTAGGTCCTTTTTGCCCGATTCGATTAATTAGACCTGACCCAAGTTCAATTTCAACCTAATTGGGGGCTAAGATGATGATTTAAGGGCTCGGATGAAATTTTGCAAAATTTGCGAATTGGTCCCTCAACTTTTGGAAATTGCATTTTTGCCCCAATTTGCCATTTTAATTCCAATCTGACCTCCTCGACTTGGCTAGCCACATTTAGATCATTGGCCACAACTTTTTTCTTTTTTTTTTTTTTTTTTTAACTTTTTTTTTAATTAATTAATTTTTTTTTAGGAAAAACATCTTCCATTTTAAACACCTAGATAATCTATATGCAATAATTTGGGCAAAAAATTAGGTGTCAACATACATAAGCCGCAGTTGTTGCTCGATAAGACGAAGATGACGAAGGAGATGGGAATTATCTTGAGCCTGTGGCATATACTTCTGTTTTAAAATTTCTCTGTTCATGCGAGAGGATCAAGGATGCTGAGGAGTTGCTCGAGGAGATGGTGAGGAATGGGGTGAGTCCACGTGCTGCAACGTATAATTGCTTCTTTAAGGAGAATAGGGGAAGGAATGATGTTGACAATGCGCTAAAGTTGTATATCCCTGATAAAATCCTAACATAAAGATAATACTTAGTATGATGATAATAAGTATTATCTCTAAGGCTCGTTTTTGTGAAAATTTTCACTTTATAATTTGTATGATCAGCTGCAGCACAAGTTATGGAGATATTTGCTTTTTCTCCCTTTTTTGTGTCAAATTATATTCTGAAGGATTCTAAAAAGATATACGATCAAACTGCATAAATAACATGACATATGGTTTAGTCACATTCATGACATGTTGTAGATAGTAATGAAACATGAAAAATCGAATGAAGCCTTTCATTGTCAACCTTGAACTTGAAATTTCACAGTAGCTTGAATTCGCCTCAGAGATGATTGTTGACTTTGTAACATGCCAAAAAGACATGAACTAAACCAAACTCACCAATAATTTCCCACTATAAAAGCACAGCTTCGATTGTTTCCAATTTCATGAAACTTTAACACCAAACAACTTATTTCTAAGCGGTCAAATCATTATAAAGAATGTATGAGCAGCTACGATTGACAGAGACATAGACGAGCTTTATTTGCTAGTTGTTCCTGTGCTTTTGTTCAGCAGACACGAGAAGCCTTAACGCCGGATGGATACTCCAACGAGAAGCATCGGAAACTTTCTTTGATCTGTTGGGCTAGAAATGTGTTGTTGACATTAATATTGGCTATTGTACAAGAAATTAACGTAAAATGTGAGCAGATAGCATTACGTAATTAGGTGGTGGGAGCACACATTCTTAGGTTTGGTGGGACATCTATTGCATGTCCTACATATGGTCGGCTTGTAGAATTGAAAATAGAGAGAATGCATAACAAATAAACCTTTATTGTTATTTTGGATCGCTCCTTTAACGTGGCAGAACCTGGTTTAATCAAAGTTTCACACAAGAAAGCAGAAGACTCCACTTCATGTTGTAATGCGCTGTGATGTGATTTTGCTGAAGCCAACAACACTACTAGAAGAATCTAATTTCTCTTGAGCTCAACCATGATGATAATGATGAACGTGAAAGCAAAAATCAAGTTTCTTCAAAAGTTCCATAAATCATCCTCAGTAATATACAGTGATGACCGTTTATATAATGAGAACTGATTGTGTCTGCTGCGTGTTTGCTCAAGGCTTACAATTAGATGCTTAGCTGTTTGGAAATTTAATCATCTAGTCCTGGTTAGGGCAGCTTCCCAACATGGCTAAGCTATTTATACCAAAAAAATCACTTCTAGACAAATGCAATTGTGGTTGAACTCCGTCAAGAAAACACTGATACAGACAAGCTCCTCCTAACAAGAACTCACCTAACCAGCAGCTAGACATTCTCCATCTGTTCCTCGGAGATGCTTTGTCCATAAATCCTATTTACATCTCAGATCGAGAAAAATTCTTGTTAGAAACAGAGACTTACCTAGATCTAAATCCACGTACAGAGATAAACATATTAACCTTCCAAACCACAATCTTAAACTTCTTGCCTTCGCTTGGATTTTAAACATTGAAAAAAGACTAGGCAGCTAGAGTTTCATGTAGGGGAAGGCATTAAGTAAATCGATTTGGACAGGCATTTGCAAAATGTGAAGGATCTCCACTAACATAACATCTTCCGGTAACGGGGTCACCAGTCGCAGAAACGAAAGTCCCATTGGTGGCGTTGTTACCACCTCGTCCACCCCTTCCATGGCCACCCAAACTATTGGAACGAGCTCTTGACTTACTGGAAACCTCCATTTGCACCATGTCTTCCTCCACAATTTTGAAGGCTATCCTCCCACCTACACATCGGACATTGGGAAAAAGTCCTCAAGACTTAAAAACTGATGGACAAAGGGAGGATTCTATGACAATAAGTAAACAAAAACAAGGTAAGGGAGAGTGATGGGATAAAATATCATATAATGTGGTCCAACTGGAACTGAAGATGAAAGATGGATCGTGCATATAGTAAGTAGATTCATACACGAAGAAATTGCATCCTTCTGACTGACATGAGTAAAATTTCCGTCCTTTGTTATTTGCGGTTTTAGCAGTTCGCATAGGACATGATACTCCGCAAGTATTACAAGAAACTGACAACCCTCCTGCATTCAGATGCACCTGATATAGCTAGTAAGTACCTAGAGGGGGGGTGAATAGGTATATAAAAGATTTTTCTCGTTAATCGCACAATACTAGACAGTTGATAGAATTGAGACAATCATCAATTAAAGTAAGACTGAGAGAAGGGAAGAGAGAATTGAACACAATGTTTATAGTGGTTCGGCTTATTTCAAGCCTACGTCCACTCTTCAGCACTGACAGCCTATTGGCTGGATTCCACTATGAACGAAGAGATGTTACAGCGTTGTTCTCCCTTGATTTCTCGGTGTAGATGATCTACCACACTCGCTCAAGGTATCACTAAGTATATACTCTCTCTTGTGTTTACAATTTGGCTCAATATGTATCGACTAGTAATCAAGGTGCTTCAGACTCTGGAATTTGTCTATCGAGCATGCACTAAAGTAACTAGAACGTCTTCATTTTATACTCTTTTATGACATCATACCCGTTGGCACTTACCAAAGGAATTCCTCCAATCTACCCGTTGGACAGAATCAATTAAGAAGATCATTCGAGCTATTAAAGGAACCTGACGATAGCCCATCAATCCTGTTCGCCCATACAACCAGGATCTTGGTTTCCAAGAATAGAATATTCCAAGAATATTTCGTCGACCATCGGATCTTCAAACGATCTTGATTACGAATGAAAGAATCCGTTATATCTATCCAGCCAAAGAGATCTTCTCCAGATGATAGGATTAAATCCTCAACCAAATACTTCGGCTCTGGATTACCTTCGTCACTGGATTAGAAAACTGTCAATGTGAATAGACTTTGAGTCTTGAGTCTGGCTGTCCGGAGGTCTTCAGACTTTAAATAGTAGAGTCTCGCAAAACCTTCGAGACTAGATCGAAGGAAACGTTTTGTCGCCTTCAAAATACTTTAAGAAGATTTCTCCAACAATCTCCCCTTTTTGATGGTGACAAAACTTTCCCGCAGATTTGAACAACTTTGACCTGCAAAACATACCTCAAACATATGTGCAAATCTTATAGAGATAAATGGCTAACACTAAAATCTGCAACCACAGAAAATAGGTTAGTCTTGAATATGATAAACTATCAATAAGATATTAATAGCAGTCAATAATCCAAATTCAAATCCAGACAAAAAGACACAAAGTTTAAAGTCAAATATTAATCCAAATCAAACAAACCAAACAAACAGAAAAAAAAATTAAGTTGTTCAAATCTCTTGCATCTCTCCCCCTTTTTGTCAGCATTGAAAAAGTTGAGATGAAAATGGAATGAAGTCAAGATTTCTTGGGAACACAAACAAGCTAGAAATTTTCCATTGACTGAACGATCCCTTCCAGCCTTTTCAAGTCTTCCTTCAGTTGAGCAATCTCCTCACCCTTGGCATTGGCCTGAATTTGAACAGAGAGGGCTTGGATCTGATCTTGTAAAGACACTGAAGAAACCTGACTAGCATTCTGCAAATTTTGAACCTTGCATCCCAAGGCATAAATTTGACCGCGCATCTCCAAGAGAATGTCGAGAATTCTGCGAAAATCGGCTGAGTTATCAGTCTGCGTACTAACTTCAGTACGTTCTGCAGATGATGGCATGTTTGAATAATCTCGCAGGTTTGGCGTTGAAACCTCATGACCTTCTTCTGGAAATTGAGAGGCATAAACATCCTCTAGGTCTGCAAGAGAACGACTGATTCCTTCACTTGTGTCAGGATATGAGGACTTCCCTCCTTTCTCTTGATCTCCCCCTATTTTCATGCCTACAGGTGGAGAAGAGTGTTCCTCAGGTTCTCCTTCATCTCTTCTTTCATTTCCAGGTCTTTCTTCCTCTGCTTCGCCAACTGCTCTTTCTTCTTCTTCTTCTTCTTCTTCTTCTTCTCTTGCTTCTTCTTCTTTCTCCTTTTCTTCAACATCTCTTTCCTCTTGGCCTTCTCTTTCTCTTCCTTCTGTCTCACGCTGTTCTGTTGAGTCTGGAACAGAACGACTTAGCTTTTTCAAAGCTATTGCCGAAATGGTAAGATCATCATCTTCTTCATCTTCCATAATAAGAGCTCTTCTTTTCTGCTTTGAAGCAATCAATGGCTCCTTTCCTTTTCTTTTTGAAGAAGAGGTTTGATGAGATCTGACTGGAGTCTTCTCCTTGAATTTCTCCAACTCCTTGTTCAGTTCCTTCAGACGCATTTTGGTCACCATCTTCAGTCCTACCACCATATGATCGCACGATCGAACACAAAAGATTTGCGGAGGCTGAATATTCAGATGTCTGAACAACTTTGTCACAAGGCTTGAATAAGGTAGTTGACCTCTGTCCTTCATAATCGCTCTATACATGTGGAACATGACAGTGTGAGGAAGAGAAAACCTTTTTTCCAGTTAGGATGGCATACATCAATTTTGCTTCTAAACTAGAAACATCAGTTTTGGAGGTTGATTTGGGTCGCAGACAATTGATCACAATCTTGTGAAGCAGGATGTTAAATGCATTCATCCTTAGGTAGGTGATCTTCTCATCTGTTCTCCTATCCTTCACAAGTTCCAGAGTGGCCCGAGCAATGGAAACTTTGATCGGTTGATATCTTCCTCTTTCAACTCCTAACACATCTGCCAGCATATTCATATCCACAACATAGTCTTGATCTTTGACACTGAAAGAAAATCTATTCGCATCCAAAAAGCTAAGATTCGAATTAAAAGAATGCAGTCAGTTCACGATATGCTTCAGTAGAATCGGAGCAGAACGTCTCGAGTTGAAGGTAACTGAATTTCTCCCTTAAGTTCACCTTTACAGCATCCAGAAAATCAAAATCCACACTTCTAGGGTTTATAACCCCACGCTTCAGCAATTTCGAGTACAAATCCTCTTGTTCCTTCGATCTGAACACTTCTCCCCTTTTTCCTCGACTATTAACCGCAACACCCATTCTCGGTTGAAATTGGCTTTACAATTTGTCATCATCATTTCCATCTACAAGATTTGGTCCCCAGTCACGAGGATCACTTGGGATATTCGCAAGGGTTTCCTCAGCCACCCCTTGTCGAGCAATTCCCAAACTTTCCATTCTTCACAAAAAGATATATTCGTTCACATATCCTTTGTCTTTAAGAAAAGCATCGACATAGTTCAAGGGAGTACGAGTTTCTTTTAAAGCGCAATACAGCTTATAAATAAAGGCAGGCGTTTGAGTTCTTACAGGATCTGCATCCTCAATGATTTCTTCTTCTTGTCGATGATCAACGCCTTGAGGACTAGATGAATGAGAATGACGCTGCTGAGAATGTTGTGAGCTCGGTTGCTGTTCTGGAGATACTTCTTCTTCAGTAAGATCGAAGTGCGTAGGCCCCTCAGTCATTCGTCGTGGTCCCCTGTTAGCGATTCTCGATGACTTTCTCGAGGATGACATCTTTCTCAGTTTTTGGAAGATTCCTTGCTTGACTTTTCTCAAGAAAGATGACAACTTTTTCAAGGATTAAACAAGTGAGAAAAACGGGAATGGAGGATTGATGCTTTCTAGGGTTTTTTTTAGAGTAAAGAGAAGATGAGTAAACAGAGCACTATAAAGAGAGATAAACGAACCGTCACAAAGGAAGGTAAAAAGATGCATTTTTAAAATAACTAACTTTTTCTCGAGAAAACATTCATTTCAAAAATAACTTCTTTTTCGACAAGGAAACGATGCAATAATTACGTCGATTAAGGATAGCAATAAACCACGATTGACAATCGTACCTTTTCAAGATAAAAATTGAGAGAGAGAAAGACTAACTTACAGTCTGATGATCGTACCAAGACTATCTTACATTCAAGGTCTTGTATGTCCGAGTCTGAAAGTCTTTAGACTTTGATCTCCTCATACCTTAAAATGTTGAGTCTGGAGCGAATCGTTTCAAATTAATTTTTCTCCAGAGGCTTTGTGAATATATCCGCTAGTTGATTTTTTGAATCAACGAATTGAATTGAGATTTCTCCATTTTGAACATGATCTCTAATGAAATGATGTCGAATTTCTATATGCTTTGCTCTTAAGTGAAGGATTGGATTTTTAGTGAGATTGATTGCGCTGGTGTTGTCACATCTAATTTCTGTGCATGAGTCTTCAATTCCAAAGTCTTGTAGTTGTTGTTTTATCCATAGAATTTGCGAACAGCAACTTCCGAGAGTTACATACTCTGCTTCTGTTGTTGAGAGAGCCACAGTGCTTTGTTTCCTTGAAAACCAAGACACTATCCTGCTTCCAAGCAACTGGCAAGTTCCCGAAGTGCTCTTTCTATCAACTCTGCAACCGGCCAGATCTGCGTCTGAATATCCCAGAAGATTAAAGTCTCCCTTCTTAGGATACCAAAGACCGATGCTTGAAGATGAAGCAACGTATTTAATAATACGTTTTGTAGCACTGAGATGAGATTCTCTAGGATCTGATTGAAACCTAGCACAGATGCAAGCACTCAACAAAATGTCAGGTCTAGAAGCAGTAAGATAAAGAAGTGAACCAATGATGCTCCTGTATAGCTTTTGATCAACTTTCTTCCCTTCTTCATCTTTATCTATCTTCAAAGAACGTGACATTGGTATGTCGGTCTTTTTGCACTTTTCCAATCCAAACCTTTTGACAAGATCATTAGCATATTTTCTTGATAAACAAAAGTTCCTTCCTTCAATTTCTTTATTTGAAGACCAAGAAAGAATGTTAATTCTCCCATCACACTCATTTCAAACTCATCATGCATAGACTTAGAATCTATTGCACAGACTTTCATTAGAGGATCCAAAAATGATATCATCCACATATATTTGAACAAGTAAAAAGCTTTTGTTTTCCTTTTTGATAAATAAAGTAGTATATACTTTACCTTTGACAAAACCATTATGTATTAAGAACTTACTTAGTCTGTCGTACCAAGCTCGAGGTGCTTGCTTTAAACCGTACAAGGCCTTTTTCAGTCTGAAGACTGAGTCTGGCTTCTTTGGGTCTTCAAACCCTGGTGGTTGTTCTACATAGACTTCCTCATGGATAAATCCATTTAGAAATGCACTTTTGACGTCCATTTGGAATAACCTGAAATTTTTATAATAAGCAAACGCAAGTAATAGTCGAATAATTTCTAACCTTGCTACTGGTGCGTAGGTCTCATCATAGTCTATTCCTTCTTCTTGTGTACATCCCTTGGCCAAGAGTCTTGCTTTGTTTCGTACGACTTTTCATTTCTCATTTATTTTGTTCCTGAATACCCATTTAGCTCCAATAACAGTTTTACCTTTTGGTTTAAATGTCAATTCCCAGACATCATTAATGTTGAACTATCTGAGCTCTTCTTGCATAACTTCAATCCAGCTTTCATCAGATAAAGCTTCTTCTATGCTCTTTGGTTCAATTTCAGAAATGAGAGCCACAGCACTAGACTCTTCACGCCTTTTGGATCTGGTGCGAATTCCTTCATTAATTTCGCCGATAATGAGATCTTTGGGATGACTGGACTTATGCTTCCAGTTATTAGACGATTTGACTGGTTGATGATCTCTTTCTTTATTTGAATCTTCACGAACAGCTTGATGCTGGTTTTCTAGAGTTTGAGACGCTTCTTGAGTTGTAAGCTTTGGAGAGTCTGGAGCAGGTTCAGACTCTTCATGATGAGTCTAACTGGATTCATCTTGCATAAAATCTTGAAATTTGACATTCATTGATTCCTCCACAGTCTGGCTCTTCTTGTTATAAACTCTGTAGGCTTTGCTTGATGTAGAATATCCAAGGAAGATGCCTTCATCTGATCTTTCTTCAAACTTACCAACTCGATCTTTTACATTTTTCAATATAAAGCATTTGTAACCAAACACATGAAAATATGAAACAATAGGCTTCTTACCTTTGAATAACTCATAAGGGGTTTTCTCTAGAATAGGTCTTAAGAAGACTCTATTGATGATATAGCACGCTGTTGAAACAGCTTCAGCCTAAAATCGTGAAGAAATTTTGTTTTCAATTAAAAGAGTTCTAGCCATTTATTGAAGAGATCTATTCTTTCTTTCCACAACTCCATTTTGCTGAGGAGTATATGGAGAGGAAAACACATGCTTAAAGCCAGATTCATCACAAAATTTTGTAAAATCTTGATTTTCAAATTCACCTCCATGATCTGTTCTTATACTTGAAATAGCACATCCTATTTCATTTTGAACCTTTTTAGCAAATTTTTCAAAATATGAGAAGGTTTCGGACTTACTTGCAAGGAAATATACCCAAGTAAAGCGGGAGTAATCGTCCACAATTACTAGGTAATATTTCTTTCCTCCAATGCTTTGGGTTCTGGTTGGTCCGAAGAGATCCATATGCAGCAACTGCAGTACATGATTAGTGAAGACACGATTTATTGGTTTAAATGAATTTCTTACATGTTTTCCCATAATACATGGAGTGCATGGATCACACTTTTGGTATTGTAATTTGGGTAGACCTCGAACAAGCTGCTTTGATGAGATTTTGGCTAATTGCTTCATATTGACATGACCAAACTTCCTGTGCCATAAGCTTGCTTCGTCTTGCATTGAGATTAGACATTGCGATTCATTTGGTTTCACATCCAGAAGGTAGATATTTCCATGTCTTTGACCCTTGAAAGACTGAGTAGAGTCTTTACTGGTTCCAGAACATGTTCCTTCTTGAAAGAAGATCTTAAAACTAGTATCACACAATTGGCTGATGCTGAGAAGATTATAATTGAGTCATTCTACCAGGAAAACATTACTTATTGTAAGATTTCCAATTTTCACAGTTCCAAATCCCATAATATTCCCTTTACTGTTTCCTCCAAATAAAACTTTTCCACCATTTACTTGAACAAGCTTTATGAAGCAATTTGAGTCTCCTGTCATGTGTCTTGAGCATCCACCGTCAAGATACCACTTTACATTTTTCTTGACGGAGACCTGCATTTAAAAGAGAGTCTCAAGCTTTCTTTGGTACCCAAACTTTCTTGGGTTCATTGGTGTTAGTAAGATAAACAATACTAGCCCATGCTTTCTTAACTAGTTTCCAAACCATAGGACACTCTTTTTCAAAGTGATCCGGACTTTTGCACTTTGAGCATCTGAGAGCATTTCGACCTACAGACTTTACAAAAACTTTCTTGAAATGATTTTTGTAAGCTTCTCTCGAGGGTCTTTGCTTAATTCTTTCTTTTACTTTAGGAAAATCAATCAAGGGAATTGTTTCGCTGTCATACCTAGACCGGACTTATTAAAGTAAGGTCTTTGAGCTGAAAGAATTTTTTCAAGTTTTTCGGACCCTATTGAAAATTTCTTTGAAATATTTGATAAGTCGTTTTTAAGAGGGCATTTTCTTTTAAAAGATTATCTTCATTTTCTTTAAGAGTGGAAACATTCAAGTTTAAACTTTTAACTCTTTCTTCTAAAACTTTTTCCTTTTGTTTTAGAGCTGAGTTTTCCTTTTTAAGTTCGGAAATTCTTTTGAGAGAAGTCTTAAGACTAAAACACAGTTCATTAATGTATTTAGAAACCTTGATAGGAATTTCAAAATTACTTACCTCAAATTCACTGTCTGAGTCTGATCCAGAATCTGAGTCTGAGTCTGATTGCACCATCAGACATATGTTGGCGTATTCATCATCACTTTCTTCACACTCTGTATCACTCTAGGTTTCGGCTTTGAGAGCTTTTCGAAACTTTTCAACTTTTCCTTTCTTCTTCTTCAGAAGAGGACAGTTAGGTCTGATATGTCCCTTTCTCTTACATTCAAAGCAAATTACATCTTTGTTTGGCTCCTCATCATCAACAGACTTGGTCTGTTGTCTTTGAAAACTTTGTTTCTTTGAGTTGAACCTTCTTCCTTTTCTATTCAGTTTTCTGAATCTTCTTATCATGAGAGCAAGCTCCTCATCGTCCATATCATCTTCAGAATCTGTATCATCAAAATCATCATTTGATTTTAATGCAATGGATTTTTTACCTTTGGGATCTTCGTCTTCATTAATTCGTTCCACTTCATAAGACTGAAGAGTTCCAATCAGCTCGTCGACAGATAGTGGCATAATTCTTTGCGTCTCTCTTATTGAAGTCTTTATGTGATTCCAATCCTTGGAGAGTCCACGCAGTAGCTTGTTTACATTCATGGAATCAGAAATCGGTTGTCATTGATTTCCAAGACCATTGACAATATCTGTAAAACGGCTAAATATGTCAGTTATAGATTCTCCTGATTTCATTTTGAAGGCTTCATATTGACCGAGGAGAATGTTAATTCTGGTTTCCTTCACTCGATCTGTTCCTTCATAGGTGATATGTAATCTGTCCCAAACTTCTTTTGCTGTAGCACAAGATATTCTGTTATATTCAGTTGGTGACAAGGCACAATATAAAGAATAAATTGCTTTTGCGTCGAGTGCTTGTCTCTTGGTTTTCTCTTCCTGAGTCATTCCGTTGGTCTCAACAGTTTCTTTCCCTCTTTCAGAGACAGATGCAGCTGTAGGAGTAATTCCCTTTTCTACAACGTCCCATTCCAGAGGATCCTTTGATCATAGGAAAGCTTTCATCTTGTTCTTCCAGATGTTGTAATCTTTTCCATCAAAGTATGGTGGTCTGGTATTGCTTTGCCCTTCCACCAGCCCTGGTGCTAGCATACTAGCCATGGATCTTTTACTCTGAAGTAAAACACTTCAAATAAAGTGAGTACACGAGCTCTGATACCAATGAATATAACTAGTAAGTACCTAGAAGGGGGGTGAATAGGTATATAAAAGATTTTTCTCATTAATCGCACAATACTAGACAGTTGATAGAATTGAGACAATCATCAATTAAAGTAAGACTGAGAGAAGGGAAGAGAGAATTGAACACAATGTTTATAGTGGTTCGGCTTATTTCAAGCCTACGTCCACTCTTCAAAGACCGACATGCCTATTGGCTGGATTCCACTATGAACGAAGAGATGTTACAGCATTGTTCTCCCTTGATTTCTCGGTATAGATGATCTACCACACTCGCTCAAGGTATCACTAAGTATATACTCTCTCGTGTTTACAATTTGGCTCAATATGTATCGACTAGTAATCAAGGTGCTTCAGACTCTGGAATTTGTCTATCGAGCATGCACTAAAGTAACTAGAACGTCTTCATTTTATACTCTTTTATGCCATCATACCCGTTGGCACTTACCAAAGGAATTCCTCCAATCTACCCGTTGGACAGAATCAATTAAGAAGATCATTCGAGCTATTAAAGGAACCTGACGATAGCCCATCAATCCTGTTTGCCCATACAACCAGAATCTTGGTTTCCAAGAATAGAACCTTCCAAGAATATTTCATCGACCATCGGATCTTCAAACGATCTTGATTACGAATGAAAGAATCCTTTATATCTATCAAGCCAAAGAGATCTTCTCCAGAGGATAGGATTAAATCCTCAACCAAATACTTCGGCTTTGGATTACCTTCGTCACTGGATTAGAAAACTGTCAATGTGAATAGACTTTGAGTCTTGAGTCCGGCTGTCCGAGGTCTTCACACTTTAAATAGTAGAGTCTGCAAAACCTTCAGACTAGACTGAAGGAAACGTTTTGTCAGCTTCAAAACACTTCAAGAAGATTTCTCCAACAGCACCAAATTAGCATTTATCAACTAAGCGGAAGTTCTAACTGGATGGCACAATGTAAGAATTCACATCATAAATGCACAATTAGCAATTATATCAAAGCAACTCCTGTCGCAATGGCTTCTTTGAGGACCATTAAGTTATTCTTGTTGAGGAACATCTAGTTGTAGTTGCAAAGACACGGATTTCCAGTCCCAGACTACTTGCATTTACATATCAAATGACTACTTGCATTTACATATCCAGTTATTTTGCATCTTCAAAATAACTGTGGATGGAATTGATCTGAAGCAAGAGGATATATTTGACGGTGTTAGAATTTAAATGTGCGCTCTGCGGAAGCATGGTTTTAGATATTGATGATAGTTTTTGACTTGAGATGTTGTGCAAGTGTATGGTATATTTTGTAGAGGATGGATAAGGGACAAGATAGGATAATTGAAGGACAAAGAACATGGGATATAATTTATCTAATTGATGAAAATTGATAGTACAAGATATTTTGATATAATGGAGGAGCATTTCATAACATAGAAACCATCTTAACTCTACTCCTCCACACACGGTGGAGGTCTAAACCTCACACCTCAAATAATGAACTACAAGGCTATTTATAGGCGTAAGTCACCGTCTTAGAAGATTTTAGACTTCTCTTGAATGCTAGACTTCTCTAGACTTCTCTTACATGCTAGAAATTTTCAGCCACAATTTTTTAACCATCCAAAACTTCATCTAGAGAATTCTAGATTGTAGTTTAGCAACTCTAGGAAATTCTAGAAAATGGATCACCATTTCCAACACTCCCCTGATCCATTTTCAGGATACTTCGGATATTGTAGTTTGTCCCATATCTTTTATTTCGTCTTCGTTTCACGATCCCTTGCATTTTCTTGTCGAAACACTTGCACTTGCCTTTGAATGCGCATGTCTTTTTTTCAATGATGTTCCATATGTCTTGGGCCATCAAAATGCTCTTAGTTGTAGTTGTTAGCTCGAGCTCTGTCTCTGGCTCTCATAGGCTCTAGCTCTGGCTCTGGCTCCGGCTATGACCTTTGATTCTGGCTCTGGCTCCGACTCTGGCTCTGTTGGCTCTCGCTCGGGCTCTGGCCTTTTTAGTTGAGGATGGTGAGGACAAACGCCCATAACCATCCGATATGCCAAGCTCTGGCTTCATGGTCCCTTACGCTTGGCTTAGTTACGAACCTGGGCGCACCTAGCTTTGATACCATGTTAGAATTTAAATGTGCGCGCTGCAGAAGCATGGTTTTAGATATTGATGATAGTTTTTGACTTGAGATGTTGTGCAAGTGTATGGTATATTTTGTAGATGATGGATAAGGGACAAGATAAGATAATTGATATTAGTTATAGTTTTTGGTTAGTGACGTCTGCAAGTGTACGATATAGTTTGTAGAGGATGGACAAGGGATAAGATGGGATAATTAAAGGATATTGGACATGAGATATGGGGGAAAATAGTTTCATTAGTTGAACAAAATAGTTTGATGGAGATTGGTGGAGGTCTAAGACCTCTCACGGTGGAGGGTTCATCTCGCACACAAGGTGGAGGTTTACCTCTCACTCACCTTTACATTTGTTGTTCTACTATGCTCTCCCCTCTTTCCTATTTATAGGGTGCTCTACCAACATTCTAGATTTGTGTAGAATGTTGTCCACTTAGGCTTAATCTAGAGAGTTCTAGATTGTAGTTTATCCTCTCTTCTTCTAGAGAGATCTACACATGTGCTTCTACATTTTTCTCTTTCTTTCAGAAACTTCATCTAGAGAATTCTAGAAGTTTAGCAACTCTAAGAAATTCTAGAAAATGAATCACCATTTCCAACATACGGCACTGGACCAAGTGCTTCCAGTGTAAACAGAAGGATGTAGAGACCAATAAGGATAGTAAAATAGAAAATATGGAGTGACCAAGATCGTGCTGGATATTGCTATGAAAGTAGCATTGAAAGTGACTGCAACCCGACAACTACATCTGGTCAAGGAGAGAGGTGGGAGAAGAGTTTTCTTTGCTTTCTCTTGGGTTGGGAATTCGATACAGATAGTGTAATAAGAGTCCATATGTCGGAAGTTAAAACAATTACTGCTCAAAATCATTGTACTCAATGCTTTCTCTTGATGGCCCTTAAAATTCTTCCTATTGATATGGCTAGTATAAGTACCTAGAGGGGGGTGAATAGGTATAAAGAGTAATTTCTCACGATAATCGCACAATACTAGACAGTTGATAGATTTGAGACAATTTTTTATCATCAATAAACAAACAACAATCAAAACAGGACTGAGAGTAGGGAAGAGAAAATTGAACGCAAGGTTTATAGTGGTTCGGCTTATTTCAAGCCTACGTCCACTCTTCTGCACTAACAGCCCACTGGCTGGATTCCACTATGAACAAAGAGATGTTACAACACTGTTCTCCCTTGATTTCACGATGTAGAAGATCTACCACACTCCCTCAAGGTATCACTAAGTATAGACTCTCTTTTGTGAATACAATTTTGCTCAATATGAATCGACTAATAATCAAGGAGCTTCAGACTCTGGAATTTCTCTATTGTGCATACACTAGAACAACTGAAACGTCTTCATTTTATACTCCTTTATGCCATCATACCCGTTGGCACTTACCAAAGGGATTCTTCCAATCTTCTGGTTGGACAGAATCAATTAAAAAGATCATTCGAGCTATTAAAGGAACATGTCGATAGCCCATCAATCATGTTCACCCATACAATCAGGATCTTGGTTTCCAAGAATAGAACCTTCCAAGAATATTTCGTCAATCATCGGATGTTCAAACGATCTTGATTTCGAATAAAAGAATCCGTTATATCATATCCAGCCAAGAGATCTTCTCCAGTGGATAAGACCAAATCCTCAACCAAACACTTTAGCTCTGGATCGCCTTCGTCGCTGGATTAGAAACTGTCAATGAGAATAGTCTTGAGTCTTGAGTCTTGTGTCTTGAGTCCGGTGATCCAAGATCTTCGACTCTAAATAGAAGGGTCTCGCAATGCTCCGCACTAGACCGATAGAAACGCTTTTGTCGTTTCAAAATATTCTGGAAATATTTCTCCAACACCTATCATCTCACAACATTCGGTGTGTCGGGAAGAAATGGAAAATAAGCATTTGGCCACCTTTTTAATCCTCAATGATAGCTAACAGATTATGTTTCTACTTCTTTAATAAGATATTATATGATTCAACGATAAAATGGGATAAGAGTTATCTTTTCAATGTGTCTAACTGCTAAAGGTACATCTTCATGAAGTTCAAAGAAACTTATCTTCAAACCAACCGCAAATTTTCATTTGACCCAAAGAAACATTACCTGTTTCATTTTTCTTTTATTTTTTTTATTTTTATTATAACTTGGAGTTATAAGTCCTTACATCATGATAAAATAGTATCAGATGTTCTTGACCTGTTGTCATATTATTTGCAATCCTCTTGCTGGGAATACAAAAGTTGTAGACATATTTGAGAAAATGAATCAGCAACCTTCCTAATCTTTGAACAAAAGAGAGAATTAAGTTGACTAGCATACCATCTTGTTGGTCTGCTCTGCGAGACCGAGAATTTCGAGTGCCAGAAATGACTGAGGGACAATCGGTGGAAGAATGCCCCAATTGCCGGCAGTTGCTGCAACCCTGCTGTCTACTGTTACTCCTTTGGGCAGAACTGGACGAAGGAGTGGGCCCTCCTCCTCTTGCTTTTTTTTTTTTTTTTGGTCGGTCTTACTCTAATCCTATTTTAACACTTATTCTCAGACTTTTACTCTTGCCTCCTTGTAGAGTGTGGGAGTCGAAACCCACTCCTAAAATGAAATCGTCCCCACCCCAATCCCCCCCTAAGAAGGTGGGGATTTGAACTCCCAAGCTCCCCCTTCCAAGTTGACCCTCCTCCTCTTGCTGCTGGATATATCATGTGAAATATAAATTCCAAGATCATGATAGGGGTTCATCATAGGTGTAACATTAAAGCTAGCAATTTACTAATGCCATAACAGTATCATGATGTCCATGTCAGTTTTTCTTAATTCTTCCTTTTCATGAAAGCAGAAAATTGTAAAAATGAGGAAATAACTAATCTTGAGGTACGAAATTCCATGACTACACCAATTACTAGAGAAACTTTCACATTACCAGAATCAGAATTACATCCTACAAGTGAAGCAGAGAAGAGAGAGATACCGACTATCTTTACCAATCAACAGCTTCTTCAAAAAGAGACCATTTACTCAGTTAACAATTACCGTTTTGAACATACACATGCACACGAATCTTTAACAAATTTCTAATTGATGTTAACGAAGAGATCCATGATGTAAAATCAAAACCAAGAAGTCAAAACAAAGATACTGGGGATAATAATAAATTCTGTACCCTCATTAATACCCTCTCTAAGGAAGTGCATTAGTGAGAAGAGTCTGTTAAACAATTTAAGGACATGCACTATTCAGAAGAGACAAATAATAGAACATGGTTTCTACTACTCCTGTCAATGTAAGTGTACTAGGTGTCTCTTAGAACAAAAAACCAGATATAGTTTTCTAAGAACTAACCAAAACTTAAGCAAACTTCTTATAAAAATTAAGCCACGTAAGAAATAAATTATAATTTAAAAGATGAAAAGTTAAGACAGATGAATGTAAATTACGCTACACAAAAAAGAAAAAGGCAAGCCATAGAGAACTAAGCCAAAAAAAAAAACATAAACGAAAGGATCATAGTACAATTAATAAACAAAATATTGAAAAGTAAATTGAAGTTATTAGAAAATTTAACTAATGTTTATGAATTTTTCAAATCAATCATCCACTTCAATACAAACACACGAACACACCATGATTATGCAAGCCCATGAGCGGCATGGCATGCTACAGCAAGAATATTTTCCAAAGCACCATCTTCATCCTTTTTTTTTTTTTTTTTATTTCAGAAAAGTGCAACTTTTGCAAAAAAAATTTACCAACCTGACATACGAGAACCCGTTCCACATATTTCTGTCAACTGTTGAAGAGCGTCATCACATCCACCTATGCATCCTGATAGAATTTCGCAGTTAATTTGCCATTGAACCAAATAGAAAACTCAAAATGAATTATCCTCGAGTATGTAAAAGGAGACGGCATGCAATTATATTCCTGTTAACTAATTGACCAACTCCATTTGAACGTAATCCAGTTACAGAAACAAGTATGGGGAACAAAAGGTTCAGGGATGGCATCAGCAGTTATAACATAAATAGATGCAGTCTTATAGCCAAAGAAAGACAACTAGATGATCTGACAAGGGAAAGGCGTGTGAAGATGTATGGCGGACATAAACAAGCGACGTAGCAACAGAAAGAGAGCCAATCAATGAAATTCATAGAAGCATTTGCATATGTAAGAAGGTAGCTTTTTGACAATTCTATGGGTCTAATGAAATAGTCAGGTTTCAAAAGACCAACAACTGCAGCCACAGGCCTTACTATTAGTGGCAAAGATTTTTCTACAAAAACAAGAGCTCTTCAAAAACTTAAAAAAGAGAGCTTCCAGTAAGATGAAGAATAAAATAGAAGCTGTAATATTTTAAACACAGCCACAAGTTAGTTCAAAGTTTGTAACAGCATTCACTTACTTTCCAGGACAAAAGCACATACCTAGGTGGTCGACACTGAAGTTTGGAGGAATTTCCAGCCGCCGAAACTTAAACTGAATCATGTAGATAGGACCTAAAGAATAGTTTAAATGAAAAATAACATTTGTAGTTAGTAAAAAGGAAATGTGAAATGATATGTTACTGATGAAATTGCAAAGCAATCAGCAAAACCAAGGAGAAGATTCTCATGCAAACAACAGAGAATGAAGAACCAAGATATAATAAAAGTTCTAATATATGTTGATATCAGGCCTCCCTCAACATTTGTAACAATAGCCAGGAGTAAACATAAGTAGTTTATTAAAAAGGTCCATTTCAGTAGTAATTTTGAGGGCAGAGCAGCTGCTACCACAAAAGAAGGAAAACTCTGTTTTAGTGATGTTTCTTCATTCAATGTACTATACAAATAGAAGAGTCCACAAGGTTTGTTCTTATTTTTGCCACAGCTAGAGTTCAACATAGTAAACAAAATAGTAAAGACAACACATATGGAAACATCCAGTTTTCCATGACAACCAGATTAGGCAGTTTCTTCTGCTGTACGAGGAAACAACACTCAGATTTCTTGTAAGGGATGTTAGGATAATTCTATTGTGCTTCCACATGTGTATTTATAATTATGAGTATAAATGGAAAGAACACATGCAGTGATTGACATTTTCCGTGATTGACATTTTAGGGGTCATAGCCAGTAGGGGTCATAGCCAGTATTGTGATAACTTTGTTAGGCTATTAGTATGAAGTGTTGAACAGTTGAGGTTGAGTTGCCTAAAGGAAAATATTGTGGTAGTTTTCATATTATTATTGGAGAATGGGTGATCCTGATAAGAGTAATCCCGTGATGACTAAGGTGATTTCCTCTTCTTTTAATCGAATTATCAATAAAAAACTTGAGGGTAGTGCTAACTTTCAATAATGTTAGAAAATTGTGAACTTAACTTTGATAGGCAGAAATCAACATATATACTTGACTAGGTCTAAACACGGGGATGATGCAACTTGGAATGTTGTTGATGCACATATTCTTGATTAGATGTTGAACTCTATGGAGAGTAATATAGTTCATCTAGTAACTCATATTGACACAGTCAAAGACTCGTGGAAGTATTTTGGTGTCTTGTATTCTGGCCAAAATAACCTTTCATGGATATATGAGTTATCACAGGAGTATTATCAATCTGAGAGGAAAAGGTGTTTTAACACGTAGTAGTTTGCAGATTTTAAGAAGATGTATAAGGAGTTGAATGCTCTTCTTCCTATTTCAGCGAATGTCTAGCAAACGGAACTTCAGAGAGAACAATTAGCTGGAATGAAATTCCTAGGAGGTCTCGGTCTATGAGGTCTCAAATTCTTGGATGAGGGACTATTGCATCATTCACTAATATATTTACTTGATTTTTTGGGTATCTCATGAGTCATTTCAAGACACTACTTTGTGGTAAATAGTTCAAGTCTTGTCCCAATCTCGAACTAGTGGTAGTGGTAAGAGTGATAGAAGAAACCGTAGAGGACGTAATGGCCGTGGTGGTGGCTGAGGCACAAAAATAAGGAGAGGCCAAAGCCAAGAGCAACTTTATGGACAATTTCACATTTCTACCGGTAGCTCAAGGGTTGTTTGGACTTGTCATTACTATAGCAAATCTGGTCATTTCATAACAATAGTTTGCAAATGTTGCATTTGGTATTGATTCTTCTTCTTTGCCATAGTCTTCTGAATGTAAGTTAGTTGTTATGTCTGATGAGAAATTTGCTCTGTACAACTAGTTTCACTTATGGCCTGTTTGTTAATGTTCTTTTTTTCTGTTTATAAACAAAATTTCTATTTTTTTGTTCCAGGAAACAAAAAAAGAACAAAACCCGTTTGTTTGCGTTTTTGTTCCAAATCTATTTTTTTGTTCCGGAACACATTTGGAAATCGTAAACAAGAAACAAAAATAGAAACGCGTTTGTTTCTTGTTTCTAGAACAATTTTTAAGAACAAATTTTCTCTCTCTCTCTTTTTCTTCTCTTTTTTTCTTCTTTTCTTTTTCTTTTTTCTCTGGCTGGTCGCCGGCCCCGGCCATGGCCGGCAACTGGCCGTCGAGGGCCAGCGATGCCGTTGAGGGCCGGTGACCTCGCCAGAGCGTTGCCGGCCCCCGGCGAGGCCGAGCGTCACCGGCCCCTAGCGAGGCTCGGCCTCGCCGGCGCGGGGCAAGGCTGGGCGAGCTCGGGCTCGCCCAGATCTGGCGAGACCAAGCTCGCCCAGCCGAGGTGAGGCGAGCCTCGCCCAACCACAGTGAGGCTTGGCCTCGCCGAGGGTCGGCGAGCCTCGCCGTGGCTGGGCGTGGCCACCGGCCCTCGTCGGCCGGTCACGCCATGGCCGAGGCCAACGACCGGCCAAAAGAAGAAAAAAAAAAAAAGAAAGAAAAATAAGAAAAATAAAATTAAAATATTAAAATAAACAAAAAAAGAACACATGTTTACCAAACGTGTTTCGTTCATTTTTTATTACCGGAACAAGTTTACCAAATGTGTTTTTTGGTTCAAAAATTGTTCCTCGGTGCATAAACACTTTTTTTCTATTTCTTTCCTTAGAACAATTTTTAAACAGAAATGTTATCAAACGTGCCCTTAATCACTTGTATCATAAAAAAAATATTAAATATTACGAAAAATTTCAAATTGACATATCCATAAAAAATTACCAAAAATTAATTTTTTTATCACAAAAAATATCAAATTGATATTTATGCGATAAATTTACCATAAATTAATTCTTCAACTACAAAAAAAAAAAAAAATCTCAAATTGCTACATTTGTCACAAGTATACCTTTTGTTAATTTCCGTTAAATTGGATTAATACTACAAAAAAATCACAAACTTGTACATCTGTGATAAGGGAAAGGTAAAATCCTAAACTGGTACACTTTTTAATTACCGTGTATTATCCAACTCAATAATTTGATGATAAAATTTAATATATACTAACGTCTATGCTTTTGAAATAAATTTATCATCCATATATTAGTTTGGAGTTTTTCGTGATATTAACCTAAAAATATTTAACGAAAATTAGAAATTGAATATAACCCTTTCTTTCATAATGATAACGTTAACATATCAATTTGCGTCTATTTGAATTAATTTATGTCAAATCCCATCAAATCCTCGAATTCTAAATTGGTGGGTGGGGGTTATAATTGCTACCGACGACCCTTCCCCATGGCCAAGTGCTTCCCCCCGTTCCCCCGGGGGACAAAATAGACATTTCGCACCAGCTTGCCTTCCAGCTTCCTCGGTCTTCGTTGTCAGGAAAAGTACCGAAAAAGTCCTAAACCTATTGCATTGGTATCAATTCAATCATAAACTTTTCAATTGGACTAATTCAATCCTAAACCTTTTAATATTGGTACCAGTTCGGTTCATCCGGCCAATTTTGGCCGGTTGGCATTGATGTGGACGTCGGCCGGTGGCCGGACGCCGACATGACAATTTTTTTTTGAATTTTTAATGATTTTTTCGAATTTTTTTATTAATTTTATTATTTTTTTTTCTTTTTTCTTTCTTTTCTGCTTTCTTCTTCGTGGTTGCTTTGCGAGCCTCCGGTGAGGCTTGCCGACCACCGGGCAAGGGTCATGAAGCCCTCGCCGCCGCCGGTGGGGTCGTGGCCCTCGCTCGGCCTCTCCCAGAGCCGCCGGTGAGGCGGCTTCACCCGGATCTGGGCGAGGCCAACCTCGCCCGCGGCTAGCGAGGCCATGGTAGCCATCGCCAGGGCGGAGGCGAGGGCCGCGAAGCCCTCGCCAGCCACTGGGGAGGGTCGCGACCCTCACTCGACCTCGCCCAGGGCCACGGGCGAGGCAAGCCTCGGAAGAAGGAGAGGAGGGTGTTGGGGCGGCGGGCTAGGGTTTCAGAGGCGAAGATCGGAAGTCTCAACTGATGGGGATGATTCTCTTCTTGTCCTCCTCCTCCTCATCCTCCTTCTCGAGCGTGCTTGAGCTCGACAGATTCGACGAGCCGTGCCAAAAAACTGATGTGGGCTTCCCACGTTTTCGTGCTTGAAAGAGAACCATGATCGCACCCGTTGCCTGCGGTTCAAAAGATTCCAAGACTAGGAATCGAGAACTGCATTGTAATTGTGAAGATGCTTTCTCAACTTCATCACATCAGTTTGTTTTGGAATCAAAGCACTATGTAAAGGAAGACTAAGAGCACAGTAAATCTTTTAATCGAGGTATTGAAATCGGAATGCGATGCCTAATTCCGATGGAGTGCTTGCTAGTTGGAAGATCGTCTGCTGCTGGTGTAGTTGTAGGATATAAGTCCTTCCATGTATGGTCAAACATTTTTAACACCTTCCCCTATTATTTATATATGGGCAAGAAAACATGCCAGTTGTGTAATGAAAGTATTCCTCCTGAATGGTTCTTTTCTATACAGACTGTCACCGAAGCTTTATCCCACGATTAGTTTTCGCAGCAACTCGTACAAGAACAAACTACAGTAATGGCGGACAAGCGAACCTTGAATTCTTGGACTTGGGGATTGCAATTTGGAATTTTTTTTTTGGCTGATATGCGAAGTCACATTTAGATTGAATATTTGAAATTTTGATGCCTAATTAACTCACCTGTCAATTATCATGCACATTTAAACACGCGATGCTTTAAAATTTTGATATCCGATTAACTTCACTTGTCATTTATCATGAACATCCAAACACGCGGTTCTTTGAAATTTTGACATTAGATTAACTTCACCTGTCACTTATAATGGACATTCAAACACGTGGTTCTTCGATAATGACTAAACGCGGTCCTTTGATTAAGACAAGATGTAGTTTTGTGAAGACGGTCCGATTATGTTCCCTAGCGTGGAAATTTTTTTTCAGAGGTCTCCGGGGAAACTTGCGGTCCTTTGATTAAGACAAGATGTAGTTTTGTGAAGACGGTTCGATTATGTTCCCTAGCGTGGAAATTTTTTTCAGAGGTCTCCGGAGAAACTTCCTCCCGCTCACCATCACATTCATGTGAATCCACATGCTCCTCAAGATGGTTAAAATAAAGAATTATATCCATGCAGTTATATTAGTTCTTTTTTTACCTTGTCCCTTTTGAAGTAAGGTTTACACATTTTCAAGTCCATGAATAAAGTGATCAAGAATGTACTTACTTGATCCAAACTCTTATTTGACAAACTAGACTTGATGTATGTCCTCAATTTCAGAGCAAAGATTTTGAATAGCAGTGGATCTTAATATTGCTAATAATATCCCATCATAAAATATTACTTAATAGTAGTATAATGATAGTAATTATAGTCTCAATTAGAGGAGAGCATGATTCTAGGATAGAACCTAGAATTTGAGAACTAGACTAGTAAGAACTAGTAGTTATAGGTTTCAAAAATTGAAGAACCTATTTCGACGAATAGGTTTCAGGTCTTTGCGCGATTCCGTAATATCCATGGCGTTCAATGATGAATTTATAATATGAAAACACTAGTATGAGCTTCCGTTGTATGAGTAAGACTTTTATTTTATTAATATTCAATTTTTCATTTGTCTAAATATAAATTGTGATCAGTAAATTATAGAGGTAAATGATATGCGATTCTAGATTCCAAAAAATAAGAAACATGTTCAAACGGGTATGTTTCAGATTCAATGTACAATTTACACGGAACATAGAATTGTTCACTCCTAATCTCAAATGACTCTTTTTTGTGAAAAAATTCACATAACAATCTTAATAATAAGCTGGAGCACAAGTTCTAAAGATATTTTGTGCGTTCCCAAAGATTTTCTTCTTATCCTTTTCTGGGGTTCGATTGTCTGCTGAAAGAGAGTTCTGAAGAATGTACGGTCAAGCTGGTGTTCATACTGTGACATATAGATGGTCGCGCTCATGACGTGTTATAGATAGAAATTTAAGCGTGCTGTCAGACTTGAACCTCTTGCTTTCGCAGTAGCCCTCAATTCTCCTGTACAAGATCTTCGAATGGTAGCGTGCCAAATGGCCATCTATTGGCCAATCATCATTAAAAAAGTACCCAGATATCAAAAGATATTATTATATGTGCCCAGCCGAACAAAAACCAAGTCACAAATAAGATTTCTGATTTTTCCATTATAAAAGGGCAACTGCTTACTGCTTCCAGTTTCAAGAAACTTTAACACCAAACAAGTTTTTTCTCAGTCCTCGAATCATTATAAAGCATGGACGAGCAGCTGCAGCGAGCGGCCGAAGATGGGGACATCGACAAGCTCTATGCGCGCCTAGCCAGTAATCCGCACATTCTCCAGCGAATAGACGACACGCCGTACGCTAACACCCCTTTGCATACGTCTGCATGTGCAGGTGAAACGCTATTCGCCATGGAAATTGCCACTCTGAGGCCATCGCTCGCTCGTAAACTCAACCATCTCGGGCTGAGCCCGATGCACTTGGCCTTGCAAAACCGTCAGGTTCAGACGGTGAGAGCATTGATGACCGTCGACGTGGACTTGATCAGGGTCAAAGGGAGAGGGAGGGTTACTCCGTTGCATTACGCGGCTGAGATTGAGGCGGACGAGCTCTTGGCTGAGTTCCTCTCCGCCTGCCCATCGTCCATCGAGGACTTGACGAGCAGGTGCGAGACAGCGGTTCATGTTGCTGCAAAGAATGGCAAACTTAGGTCGGTCAAGGTATTGGTTGGATGGCTGATGCGAGTCAAGATGGAAGAGATACTGAATTGGAATGACGAGGATCACAATACCGTCTTGCATATTGCTACCCTCACGAATCAGCCTGAGGTATCTCCCTGTGATTGTCGCTATTACTGTTATTGGTTTCTCCTTTTGGTGTAGATACTAGTCTTTTATTAATATTTATCACGATTACTTTATATTCTTGTTTGGGACACCATGATCACGAAAAAAATGATCTTTTGTTAACAAGCGGCTGTGTGCTTCGTTCATGGGAAGGTCATCAAATCGCTGATTGGGCGTATGAATGTGAACGCAAAGAATTTTGAAGGCTTGACTGCTCTAGACATCTTCTATGAGCGATTCCAGCATAATAACAAGGAAGAAGTGGGAAAAATCCTGCGCAATGCCAATGCAAAACGAGCTTCAAGCCTCTCTGGCGTCACAGGGCTTTCAGATCACTTGAGTCAGCAACTTACCTTCTCCGAACTGCAGGACAGATTCTTAAATGTCCTTGGAAACGGCAGCAACAATAAATCACCTCGTGACATGATCCTCGTGGTGGCTGGTCTGGTTGCGGCTGCCACGTACCAAGCTGTTCTTAGTCCTCCGGGAGGATATTGGCAAGACGATTACTCTCCAAACACCACCACGGCCACTGCAACTGCTGGTAGAGAAGGAAAACCGCACTCTGCTGGAAAAATGATCATGAGCGGACCCTGTCTGTACCTCTTCTTGGGATATAATACCGCGGCATTTCTGACCTCTGCATGCACAATTCTCAACATTTTACTTGGACTTCCTTGCACATTGATGCTTAGATTATCTATGTCCTTTCTCCTGATGAACTACCACACTGGACTCATTAGTAATTTCCTATTAGTAAATCATGGGGATACTTATATCTTCTTTAGGCTCCTGGGTAATATACTCGTGGTGGCAGGGTGCTGGGTTCCTGCGTATATGTTCAGCCGACACAAGAAGCGTCCCCACCACATAGATACTCCAAAGAGACGCCTAGGAAACTCAGTTACCGGTTGAGATTGAGATGTTTAGTTGACATTAACATTGGCTACTATATATGAAGTCAATGTATACTGGGAATGGATAATATATGTAATTAGGTGGGGGAAGCACCCTTTCGGTCAGGGTTCTCTGGTTCATCTATTGTATATCCTAGATATGGTCCGCTTGTTCACTCTGAGATAGAGAGAATGCACAATAAGTTAACCATCAAGGTTATTTTGGAATTCTCCTTTAACATGGCAGAACCTTGTGTAATCAAGGTTTGCAGAGAAAAGCAGAGGACTCCACTTGATGTTGTAATGCACCGTGATGTGATTTTGTTGAAGTTCACTACAGTACTAGATGAAGAATCTAATATTTATAATCTGGAGTCCAATGATAACGGTGATAATAATGATGAAGCGTGAAAGTAGAAATCTGGTTTCAATGGAAATATTCTGTAATTTATCCTAAGTAATATACAGTGATTACTATACGTAATGAGAATTGATGTATCTATTGCATGATTGCTCGAGGCTTACAAATAAATGCTTAGCTGTTCAGAAATTTATCACGACATTAATGGTTAAGGCAGCTTTCTCAACACGACTAAGCAGCAGCCAGACTCTGGAAATGCTTTGACCGTACATCCTATTTGAAATCAGATCGACAAAATTCTTGTCACAAACACAAAGGCTTACCCAGATCTAAACCCAAGTACGGAGATAAATATACACATCTTCCAAACCACAATCTTTAACTTTCTGCCTTAGCTTGGATCAAACCTGGAAAAGGAGACTAGGCAGCTAGAGTTTCATGCAGGGGAAGGCCTTAGGTAAATCGATTTAGGCAGACATTTACAAAATATGAAGTTATCTCCACAGACATAACATCTTCCTGTAACGGGCTCACAAGTCGCAGAGACGAAAGTCTAAATTGGTGGCGTTGTTACCACCTCGTCTACTTCTGTTCACGGCCACCCACACTATTGGAATGAGCTCTGACACTTCATTTGCACCATGTCTTCCTCCACCATTTTGAAGCTATCCTCCCACCTACACATTGGAATCGGAACAAGTTCTTGGACTACAACAAGCGATACATAAAAGGAGGATTCTATGACAAGAAGTAAATAGAAACAAAGAAAGAGTAGATAGATGAAAGAAGGAAAACTAAAGGTAATTGAGGAAAGGTACATCCATTTGATGTAACTCAAGATCCGGACTAGCCACTACGTTTTAATAATGCGAATTGGAGGGGGTAAACCTTACTACGGGAGAAAATGTATCTTCATAATCAATTCCTTCCCGTTGTTGATTACACCCTTTCGCCACAAGGCGAGCCTTATGCCTTTCTATCGAGCCATCGGGCTTGCTTTATTTTTGAGAACCCATTTGTTCCCAATAGCTTTTTCTTTACTAGGGCACCTCATTGATATTTCTTGGCTCATCCTCATCTTGTGGAGCAACCATATAATGTCAAAACGTCGGCGGGGAATACTTTTGCGACTTGGATATTTGCACATCATTCCCTATTACCCTCCCAGGATGAACTCCACCAATATCATTATCTTGATCCAAAGTCTCAAATAGGGAGTGATCTTCCCCTATTTCGCCCTTCTTAGGAAACTCATCCTCTAAGAATGTGACATCTCGTGATTCATATTCAAGTCACCAATGAACACATACCCAGGTGTTACTATCTTATGAAAATACTCTTACCTTTTCCCAAATTTGTGAGAGGACTCATGTGTGTAGGCAGCACAGGTTAAGATTAGGTCCGGTATAACTCATATGGAGTGGAAGAATCGATTTTGAGCACACGCGAACAATGCATCACTCCAAAGGTGATAAGTAAGTTAGCATGCGCCATCATGACACCATTTTGTTGAGGAGTATACGGAATGGCTGTCTTTCTATTCCTTTTTCATCACATAATTTTCTGAACTCATCGTATAAATATTCTCGACCTCGATGGGATCTCAATGTTTATTTTCTTGTCTAATTGATTTTCTACCGATTCATAAACCTTTTGAAACAACTTATTGCTTCGACTTATGAGAAATCAAGTAGACATATCCGACTCAGTATAATCATCAATAAAGGTGATGAAATAAACAGCCCATGCCTTCCTCTCACATTCATTGGACCACGACATCGAATGGATTTCAATCTGTTCTTCACCATATCCCTGTCAACGCAAGGTCTATTCATCCCAATAAAATACCATTTGCATATAATTTGCCTAATTAATGCAGATCATAAACAGTAACGGGATCAATGACTTATAGTACGTGGTCCAACAGGGGCTGAAAATGAAGGATGGACCAAGCGGACTAGGAAGTAGAATCAGACACAAAGAAATTCCACCCTTCTGACTGACATGAGTAAAACTTCCGTCCTTTGTTATTCGCCATTTTCAGCAGTTTGTGAAGACAAGTACCACAGGAAATTGGACCATGTTGCTCTCGATATAAACATAAGGATATAGAGTTCACAATGAGGATAATTGAAGAGAAAATATGAAGTGACCCCCACTTTCTTTATTCTCATACGAAGGTTGATAGCTACCAGGCTCACGCGATCAGGCCGTACGTGCGTCGACGACATGGGTAGCTTTCTTGAGCCTGGAGCAGGTAATAATGATTACTGTTACTTGCTTGACAGGCTTTGTAAGTATGGGTGCGTGAAAGTGGCTGTGGAGATTGTTCACAAGAGGAAATCTTGTGGAGCTTTTGACCCAGATGCTAAAATGTATACAATCTTGACTTATAGGTGGTGCAAGATTGGCAGGATGGACATATGCGGGAGAGTTTCTGGAATGATATGATAGAGGGAGGGGTCGAGCCTTATCTGGCGACGTACGATGTTTTGTTGAATGGGATTTGTAGGAGAGCGAGATTGCATCCGGATGTGATGGTCGAGAGGATGTTGAGAGCTGCGGATAAGGTGTTTGTGAAATGCGCGACAGAGGTATCAAGCCTGACAGGACTAGTCATTCCATTGTTACGCACGTGTATGGTAGGGTACATAAGCCGCAGTTGTTGCTCGATAAGATGAAGATGACGAAGGAGATGGGAATTAGCTTGAACCTGCGGCATATACTTCTGTTTTAAAATTTCTCTGTTCATGCGAGAGGATCAAGGATGCTGAGGAGTTGCTCGAGGAGATGGTGAGGAATGGAGTGAGTCCATGTGCTGCAACGTATAATTGCTTCTTTAAGGAGAACAGGGGAAGGAATGATGTTGACAATGCGCTAAAGTTGTATATCCCTGATAAAATCCTAACATAAAGATAATACTTAGTATGATGATAATAAGTATTATCTCAATGGCTCGTTTTTGTGAAAATTTTCACTTTACAATTTGTATGATCACTACAGCATAAGTTATGGAGATATTTGCTTTTTCTCCTTTTCTTGTGTCAAATTATGTTCTGAATAGATTCTAAAAAGATGTACGATCAAACCCCATAAATAACATGACGTATGGATCAGTCACATTCATGACATCTTGTAGATAGTAATTAAAAATGAAAAATTGAATGAAGCCTTTCATTGTCAGCCTTGAACTTGAAATTTCACAGTAGCCTGAATTCACCTCAGAGATGATCGTTGACTTTGTAACATGCCAAAAGGCCATGAACTAAACCAAACTCACCAATAATTTCCCACTATAAAAGCACAGCTTCGACTGTTTCCAATTTCATGAAACTTTAACACCAAACAACTTATTTCTAAGCGGTCAAATCATTATAAAGAATGTATGAGCAGCTACGATTGACAGAGACATAGACGAGCTTTATTTGCTAGTTGTTCCTGTGCTTTTGTTCAGCAGACACGAGAAGCCTTAACGCCGGATGGATACTCCAACGAGAGGCATCGGAAACTTTCTTTGATCTGTTGGGCTAGAAATGTGTTGTTGACATTAATATTGGCTATTGTACAAGAAATTAACGTAAAAAGTGAGCAGATAGCATTATGTAATTAGGTGGTGGGAGCACACATTCTTAGGTTTGGTGGGACATCTATTGCATGTCCTACATACGGTCGGCTTGTACAATTGAAAATAGAGAAAATGCATAACAAATAAACCTTTATCGTTATTTTGCATCGCTCCTTTAACGTGGCAGAACCTTGGTTTAATCAAAGTTTCACACAAGAAAGCAGAAGACTCCACTTCATGTTGTAATGCGCTGTGATGTGATTTTGCTAAAGCCAACAACACTACTAGAAGAATCTAATTTCTCTTGAGCTCAACCATGATGATAATGATGAAGTGTGAAAACAAAAATCAAGTTTCGTCAGAGTTCCATAAATCATCCTCAGTAATATACAGTGATGACCGTTTATGTAATGAGAATTGATTGTGTATGCTGCATGTTTGCTCAAGGCTTACAATTAGATGCTTAGCTGTTTGGAAATTTAATCATCTCGTCCTGGTTAGGGCAGCTTCCCAACATGGCTAAGCTATTTATAACGAAAAAATCACTTCTAGACAAATGCAATTGTGTTTGAACTCCGTCAAGAAAACACTGATACAGACAAGCTCCTCCTAACAAGAACTCACCTAACCAGCAGCTAGACATTCTCCATCTGTTCCTCGGAGATGCTTTGTCCATAAATCCTATTTACATCTCAGATCGAGAAAAATTCTTGTTAGAAACAAAGACTTACCTAGATCTAAACCCACGTACAGAGATAAATATATTAACCTTCCAAACCACAATCTTAAACTTCTTGCCTTCGCTTGGATTTTAAACATTGAAAAAAGACTAGGCAGCTAGAGTTTCATGTAGGGGAAGGCATTAAGTAAATCGATTTGGACAGGCATTTGCAAAATGTGAAGGATCTCCACAAACATAACATCTTCCGGTAACGGGGTCACCAGTCGCAGAAACGAACGTCCCATTGGTGGTGTTGTTACCACCTCGTCCACCCCTTCCACGGCCACCCAAACTATTGGAACGAGCTCTTGAGTTACTGGCACCTCCATTTGCACCATGTCTTCCTCCACCATTTTGAAGGCTATCCTCCCACCTACACATCGGACATTGGGAAAAAGTCCTCAAGACTTAAAAACTGATGGACAAAGGGAGGAGTCTATGACAATAAGTAAACAAAAACAAGGTAAGGGAGAGTGATGGGATAAAATATCATATAATGTGGTCCAACTGGAACTGAAGATGAAAGATGGATCGTGCGGATAGTAAGTAGATTCATACACGAAGAAATTGCATCCTTCTGACTGACATGAGTAAAATTTCCGTCCTTTGTTATTTGCAGTGTTAGCAGTTCGCATAGGACATGATGCTCCGCAAGTATTACAAGAAACTGACAACCCTCCTGCATTCAGATGCACCAAATTAGCATTTATCAACTAGGCGGAAGTTCTAACTGGATGGCACAATGTAAGAATTCACATCATAAATGCACAATTAGCAATCAGTATATCACAGCAACTCCTGTCGCAATGGCTTCTTTGAGGACCATTAAGTTATTCTTGTTGAGGAACATCTAGTTGTAGTTGCAAAGACACGGATTTCCAGTCCCGGACTGCAAATGACTACTTGCATTTACATATCCAGTTATTTTGCATCTTCAAAATAACTGTGGATGGAATCGATCTGAAGCAAGATCATATATTTGACAGATCTGGACCAAGTGCTTCCAGTGTAAACAGAAGGATGTAGAGACCAATAAGGATAGTAAAATAGAAAATATGGAGTGACCAAGATCGTGCTGGATATTGCTATGAAAGCAGCATTGAAAGTGACTGCAACCCGGCAACTACATCTGGTCAAGGAGAGAGTTGGGAGAAGAGTTTTCTCTGCTTTCTCTTGGGTTGGGAATTCGATACAGATAGTGTAATAAGTCCATATGTCAGAAGTTAAAACAATTACTGCTCAAAATCATTGTACTCAATGCTTTCTCTTGATAGCCCTTAAAATTCTTCCTATCATCTTACAACATCCGGGTGCCAGGAAGAAATGGAAAATAAGCATTTAGCCACCTTTTTAATCCTCAATGATAGCTAACAGATTATGTTTCTACTTCTTTAATAAGAGATTATATGATTCAACAATAAAATGGGATAAGAGTTATCTTTTCAGTGTGTCTAACTGCTAAAGGTACATCTTCATGAAGTTCAAAGAAACTTGCCTTCAAACCAACCGCAAATTTTCATTTGACCCAAAGAAACATTAGCTGTTTCATTTTTCTTTTTCTTTTTTTAATTTTATTTTAACTTGGAGTTAAAAGTCCTTACATCATGATAAAGATAAATAGTATCGGATGTTCTTGACCTGTTGTCGTATTATTTGCAATCCTCTTGCTGGGTATACAAAAGTTGTAGACATATTTGAGAAAATGAATCAGCACCCTTCCTAATCTTTGAACAAAAGAGAGAATTAACTTGACTAGCATACCATCTTGTTGGTCTGCTCTGCGAGACCGAGAATTTCGAGTGCCAGAAATGACTGAGGGACAATCGGTGGAAGAATGCCCCAATTGCCGGCAGTTGCTGCAAGCCTGCTGTCTACTGTTACTCCTTTGGGCAGAACTGGACAAAGGAGTGGGCCCTCCTCCTCTTGCTGCTGGATATATCATGTGAAATATAAATTCCAAGATCATGATAGGGGTTCATCATAGGTGTAACATTAAAGCTAGCAATTTACTAATGCCATAACAGTATCATGATGTCCATGTCAGTTTTTCTTAATTCTTCCTTTTCATGAAAGCAGAAAACTGTAAAAATGAGGAAATAACTAATCTTGAGGTACAAAATTCCATGACTACACCAATTACTTGAGAAACTTTTACATTACCAGAATCAGAATTACATCCTACAAGTGAAGCAGAGAAGAGAGAGATACCGACTATCTTTACCAATCAACAGCTTCTTCAAAAAGAGACCATTTACTCAGTTAACAATTACCATTTTGAACATACACATGCACACGAATCTTTAACAAATTTCTAATTGATGTTAACAAAGAGATCCATGATGTAAAATCAAAACCAAGAAGTCAAAACAAAGATACTGGGGATAATAATAAATTCTGTACCCTCATTAATACCCTCTCTAAGGAAGTGCATTAGTGATAAGAGTCTGTTAAACAATTTAAGGGCATACACTATTCAGAAGAGACAAATAATAGAACATGTTTTCTACTACTGTTAATGTGAGCGTACTAGGTGTCTCTTAGAACAAAAAACCAAACATAGTTTTCTAAGAACTAACAAAACTTAAGCAAACTTCTTATAAAAGTTAAGCCACGTAAGAAATAAATTATAATTTAAAAGATGAAAAAACAGTTAAGACAGATGAATATAAATTACGCTACACAAAAAAGAAAAAGGCAAGACATAGAGAACGAAGCCAAAAAAACATAAATAAAAGGATCATAGTACAATTAATAAACAAAATATTGAAAAGTAAATTGAAGTTAATAGAAAATATAACTAATGTTTATGAATTTTTCAAATCAATCATCCACTTCAATACAAACACACGAACACACCATGATTATGCAAGCCCATGAGCGGCATGGCATGCGACAGCAAGAATATTTTCCAAAGCACCATCTTTATCCTTTTTTTCGATTTCAGCAAAGTGTAACTTTTGCAAAAAAAATTTACCAACCTGACATACGAGAACCCGTTCCACATATTTCTGTCAACTGTTGAAGAGTGTCATCACATCCACCTATGCATCCTGATAGAATTTCGCAGTTAATTTGCCATTGAGCCAAATAGAAAACTCAATGAATTATCCTCGAGTATGTAAAAGGAAATGGCATGCAATTATATTCCTGTTAACTAATTGACCAACTCCATTTGAACGTAATCCAGCTACAGAAACAAGTATGGGGAACAAAAGGTTCAGGGATGGCATCAGCAGTTATAACATAAATAGATGCAGTCTTATAGCCAAAGAAAGACAACTAGATGATCTGACAAGGGAAAGGCCTCTGAAGATGTATGGCAGACATAAACAAGCGGCGTAGCAACAGAAAGAGAGCCAATCAATGAAATTCATAGAAGCATTTGCATATGTAAGAAAGGTAGCTTTTTGACAATTCTATGGGCCTAATGAAATGGTCAGGCTTCAAAAGACCAACAACTGCAGCCACAGGCCTTACTATTAGTGGCAAAGATTTTTCTACAAAAACAAGAGCTCTTTAAAAACTTAAAAAAGAGAGCTTCCAGTAAGATGAAGAATAAAATAGAAGCTGTAATATTTTAAACATAGCCACAAGTTAGTTCAAAGTTTGTAACAGCATTCACTTACTTTCCAGGACAAAAGCACATACCTAGGTGGTCGACACTGAAGATCGGAGGAATTTCCAGCCGCCGAAACTTAAACTGAATCATGTAGATAGGACCTAAAGAATTTTTTCAATGACAAAATAACATTTGTAGTTAGTAAAAAGGAAATGTGAAATGATATGTTACTGATGAAATTGCAAAGCAATCACCAAAACCAAGAAGAAGATTCTCATGCAAACAACAGAGAATGAAGAACCAAGATATAATAAAAGTTCTAATATATGTAGATATCAGGCCTCCCTCAACATTTGTAACAATATCCAGGAGTAAACATAAGTAGTTTATTAAAAAGGTCCATTTCAGTAGTAATTTTCAGGGCACCTAGAGCAGCTGCTACCACAAAAGAAGGAAAACTCTGTTCTAGTGATGTTTCTTCATTCAATGTACTATACAAATAGAGGAGTCCACAAGGTTTGTTCTTCTTTTTGCCACAGCTAGAGTTCAACATAGTAAACAAAATAGTAAAGACAACGCATATGGAAACATCCAGTTTTCCATGACAACCAGGTTAGGCAGTTTCTTCTGCTGTACGAGGAAACAACACTCAGATTACAGGAAGATGGCCACACCACAGATACATCCCCTTACTCCAAAAATCTCAAGTTTAAACTGGACATGAGGTACTTCAAACAACAATTTTCCAGTTAGACTCCTAAAGCTGAATGCATTAGATTGACAAAAACCTGGACTGCAAGAATTGCAAATGTTGGCTGTCACAACTGCTTCTGATACTGACCCGGGAAGCCATACAACATTCCTACACTGAATTTGCACAGCAAAAATTGGATCAAGAGCAATATGACCATACAAATATAACCTCAGAACAAAGAGTGTAACAATCTTAGTTTCAATATCATTTTCACATAACTTAATTACTGGAATATCCTAATTGTTTATACAATGATTCTTCTGTTTTCTTTTTATTTCCAGCTTAACAATGGCATCAAAAGGTTATATGGTCCTCTAAAATCATTTAAAGGATTCTTGAGTTGGTAAAACAATAGGTACTCCAGTGCTATTTTCAACTGCTGGGAGGAGTCTCCAAAAAAAAAAAAAACACAGATGTTAATGAAGCAGATAGTTTGCATCCATCTAACTAGATTTAGATGGTTAGACATGAACCCAACAGATTGTCTTGATAGAATGAATTGATGGAATCCTTGTAGTATTACAACGAAATGATCATGAACTCTATTTTCCTAATATCTTTTATAGCCCTGTGAACAGAGTGTGCGAGAAATGTCCCAGTAACTATATTAGCAGTGTACTAATTACTTAAATTAAAAGTACGGTGAAGAACAAAAACCTGTGGAAAACCGAGGCAGCCAACCATAAAATTGCCATCCTGTTAAAAGTGAAGGAGTTAGCTGAAATTGTCTTGGAGAAAAAAACCAAATGTGAGTAGTACAGAATTCATTTCTGAAAATAATAGCATGATCCGCACAGCGCCCAACACTATTGGATCTATTAGGACTACCCAGTGTTTAAAATATTTTCAAAAACACAGCCAATGTTTCAAATCATTGCAAATATGGCCTCATCTTTTATGATTTTTCTTCCATTTGCATTCCAGAAAAGCCCTAAATAATTTTGATCAAAATATCCTTTGCGAAAAACTTAAGAAAGATGCATTTTGTTCATTAGAATCAGAAAGTGTCCAACTTTTATTTTAAAATGGAGATAATGCTGATATCCATGCACAAAAGGCAAATTGCTCTTCAACTGAAGCCACAAGGCACTTCCTACATTTGAAAACTAGTTACATCCTTTCAAGATAAGTGGAGGGAAGCCATTAAAATATATCTGGGAAGGGATACTTGCATCAATTTGAAAGGTTCAGTGTATCTACATAATTTAAGCAAAGCAACAGCAGATAATTTGGGTGCAATGCAGAAACAGAAGCGATTGTGAAATCCATGCCACAAAACAAGAGAAAAATACAGATATGGAAAACAAAGTAAGCATGTTTCAGGAACATAATTTGAGTGCAATGCGGAAACAGAAGTGATTGTGAAATCCAATGACACAACCAAATGAACAAGAGAAAAATACAATTATGCTCTCAAAGGATAAATAATCCATTACCCGATTACGCTTGAGCACCATATTTGATTGATGACAGAGTCCACATAACCGAACAAATTCTCCCACCACATGCTGCTCATCTCTGGCTGTTCGAGCGGCCCTGCAGCATCAATGATAGATGCACAGTAACAGCAGTACAAATGCATCGGGAATCTGCAAGTCGGGAATCTACCTCTCAAAAAACACAGCCATGGCTTCCATCAGTTTTTGTTTATTTGACCTGGCCTGCAAGAATTCACACCGTAGCCTATATATCATCATTTCTTGTTCTTCACCCATATCATTATCAACAACTCTGCCTAGAAAATGCATTTGAAACCCAAAAATCTTTGCTACCGCAAATAGCAATCATCCTCAGTATGCTTCATTTGAGGGAAGTGGATATTCATATATCGACTGACTTTGTCGTCATGCATTCTACATTTTCTGCTTCTACTAGAGACAAGAAAATTCAAAACCACCAAGTACCATGGGACTTACAAGCATTGAAGACAATTAGAGACTTGAATATCCAAGTACATCAACACTCAGACATTTAAAGTCTCGAGTGTCTCTGGGAAGTCTCCTCACTTTATTTGGTTAATATCTAAGAAAGACTTCTGCAAGACTTCTGCAACTCTTTAGAAATTTAGTATGCATCCAGTGTTGGGAAGTTTGAAGCAGAACTAGTCAGTCGCAGTTCTCAGCTTCCATATGTCAGACAATCTTTCTTAAACAATTGATTTCAAATGAACATAAAACTGTTCTCTGACTTTGGTTTAACGAGAGGATCCATTAAACAAAAGTCCCCCTTCCACACATTATGTAATCATAAACATGTATTGAAGTCGATCATAGATTTGTTGCAACAAGCAGCAGAAAGGAGTAACAACCGTACATCTAGAAAGCAAGCTTTCATCTGCTGCAAGCATGTTTCCAGAACTTCAGCTTTTGTCTTGGCACCCTCACTAACTGCCCTCATGTCAAATTCCATCATTGACCTGAGGTTAGGCTTCCATAGCTTGTACCTGAGCAAAAAATGATAGCGCTCTCACAATATGGTGCATCTTACTCAGCTAAACATATAGGGCTATAAGAACAATCTAACTAAGATGTTGTGATGGCATGTTACTCATATTTTTATCCAACTTACTCTGTCTCTTATACGTATTTGAGTGAACTAAACTACTTCTACTTACATGAAACTACAAAGTTCCAGGAAGCATTTGGCAAGTCTTCAAAAACAAAAGCAGATGAAAGTTTAAGTGTGTAAAAAGTAATTTGACTGGTGTCAAAAGTTGTCAACAAGGAAAAAGAAAATAGAAACTCAACTATATATAAAGTAAACTTAAGAAAGAAAATGAATATAAGGATAGACAAGCAAAAAATGTTAGAAGACTTTATTCATTCAAGTTGAAAAGAAGGCAAATTACTTACCCCATGTCATCATATCCCATGACTAGAGCCTCACCCTGTTCATATATTCACCAATTAGCAAAGATAAAAACATGAAAGACGACTTACTTTGTGCTTGCTTGATCTGAATCAAACAAAGCGAGTTCTCTCCATAATACAATTACTTGAGCCATTTGGAGATAAAACCTAAGATAGTTAACGTTGCTCCAAGAATATAATGTTCATTGACCTAAAACAATCAAATAAGGAAGAATGGTGTGACTACATCCCATATGCGAGTCTGTATATGCTTGAATGCTGAGTCTCGAGAAATTTACCCAATATGCCACACGCCAATCAAGCACAATAAGTTTCTTACGATTACAAAGCCAACTAAATATGGGAATGAGTGTTGTTTCTGAACTTGTCCAAAGCAAGAGTCAAAATCCAGAGAAACAGTGCTAGAAAGAAGGAAATACTACCTTGCTATAAACTGATAATTAAAAGGTAAGGAGGTAGATGCAAAAAGTTTACCAGGTTAGTTGGTGAGAAGCGCATATTCTGGTCTTTGGTTGCATAGAACCGATCAAGTAGCTTCTTTATGTGATCATGCATCGTGGCATCAGTGCCAATGCCAGCCTGAAGAGACAAAGTGGATGAGCAAATTATAAGACATGCTATTACAACATACATCTACTGCAGCAGAAACCTATGACCAAGGGTCATTTATATCAGAAATTTGAACCAAAAATAAAAATGGTAATTATCTTTTTCACCTTGTCCATGCAGTTCAGTAAGTCAGCTTCACTTAGAAGTGGCGGGGGCCTGGTAACTCCTGAATCCAGTGTTAAAGTTGTAGGGATGAACTGTGATATAGATGGCAACAGTAAGAGCACACATCTATGTCTTGAACTTCCAAGCAAATTATAGGAAAATTGAAATGTTGACAAATATTATTCAAAATAAATTTCCTCAAAACATTCCACAGAAATCTGTGTTTCACTTCTGACTCTATGGCTCTCTGCATCCATTGGTATGTGCTTTGTTAAGTTCATTTCTTTGTTCAGGCACTTTATGTTGGTTCTTACATATTAACTGATAAAATCACACCCCTCACTTTTATAGATAATAATCATCATATTTCACATCTCGATGAAAAATTAGTGCATTAAATCAATTCAAATAAGAGAATAAGAACTGCAACTGTAGTCGAGAATTAGAAAACCACTGATTGCAACCAATATTCCACCTAGTGGATGAGTTCTTGTAAAAAGTTAAGAGGAAAAAACTCCCAATCAATATACGACATGTTCACAACTTTCTTAGACATAGAAAGAAACCTGATAAATGAGCATACTGTAGGCAAGGATAACCAATAAAAGGATCTCGTGTGGTGGTCGGGCCCCACAACTAATGATTGAGCCTAGTATTTAATATCAATCAACTATGGTACCGTTGGAAGTAAAACTTCTTTTTTTAGGTCAAATCCTACTATTCTAATCTCATCTCTACTCAGATGCAAATGCAACAGAATATGCTCTTCCCATGAAAATTTATTTGAAAGTTGAAAGACAGGGTTCCTCGAAGGCTATCTTTTTCTCTTGGGGAGCAAGCAGCCTAAGACCTATTCTCACTTTGCATAATCTTTAAAAGAAACGAAAAACATTTGTAAATAGATCCCTTTGAAGCAGAGAGTGTGTATCACCTACTGTTACCTTGTAGCTAGAACAGACAAATTTGGATTATGGTTTTAGGTGTAAAGTGGGTGACTGCAGGCAAGGTGCAACACAAACTTTAGGCTTGGAGAGGGCCATTGTTCTTGTGTTGTAAAGAAGAAAACTACTACAATAATTCCTCCCTTTTTTTGGCTCATTAGGAGAAAAAAGGACGGCATTTCAAGGAGTTCAATCCTCTTCGGATTTTATCAGGCTTGATTCACCTGTTGATCACATGAGTAAGAACTCTTACTCAGAGTTGGTAAGTCTTGAATGACAAACAAAATTTCATTAATAGGGTAGCAAGGGTGCTGCCCCTGTACAAGACGGCTTCATAGGGTAATCCAGCCATACACAAAAATTTGCACACAAAAGACTTCTCATAACACTTCCGACAAACCAGAAGTATGAAGTAGTACACATTGAGCCTCTTGCACCAAGCTCACCCACGTGATCAACAGGTGGATCAAGCCCGATAGCATAATGCGTTATCCTGTCTCTAATCAATGTTATTTTCAACAGTGGGACTGAAAGAGAATCTAATAATTCCAAAATGGCAGCCTTTCATTTGAAGGGACTTACACTTGCCTACAGAGCGACAAGGAACCAAATTAATTTTGGGAAGCAAAGTTAGTTTTCCTTGTCAATACCAGATGAAAGCAAGACTTTGCCATAGTGTAAACTCGTAGTGTGTACATATCTCCTTGAAAATTATTTTTCTTGTCCATCAGAAAGATGATGAATCAGGAAGTGAACTATATCAAATGGTCCAGGGCCACGGTATTCTAGATCTGATAAAGGCGTAATCCACTAACAATGAAAGACTGATTCTAAGAAATGATGAGAGCTATTTTAGACATTCTATTATAGTGGAGAAACAACACAAAGGGAGGCAGATGAATAATGAGGATGGATCATTGTAAATGGAGGAATATAATTCGAAGAAATGCAATATTCAGTGGCAAACCTGCTGTCCAGGCACATAAGTTGGGATCACTGAACCTCCCCACGATTCAAACCGGTAGACGTCCAAGTAATTTTTCTGGCCAACAAGACCATTTAGATTCACCACAATATCATAATAAACAGCGAGATTCAATAAGAACTAGGACTAATGTGATATAACTATTTTACTCCAAGCAGAGAACAGTCTCATTCTCAGATAAGACAGACAGGTCATGACATTGAAAAATAGCTAAATCAAATAGATGCCGGTGAAATATTTCATTGAGTTAAAACCCGATGGTTTGTTGAGAGACACTGACAGAAACAACATTGATCAATTCCCAAAAAGGAATCATTCTTTCTAGAGGTGGTATGCAAGGCCATGGTATTTCCAAGAGGACTGACATGCCTCACCTCTAGCACATTCAACAAGGGTGACCCACTGCATGAGACTCCGCTGCAAGGGTCAGGGGACGGTTCTATTATATGCAACCTTTCCCTTGCATTACTGCAAGAATGCTTCCACGACTCAACCCCGTGACCTTCTCGGCCACAAGCGATAACCTTTCCGTCTATAAAACGAACTCATGCTGAGAAACTCATTTCAATTAGCATGAGCAGCCTCCCAGTCACTGGTCATTACAGGAATTCAATCTAACAAAGGCTAATCCAATAGTTCTGACTTCATTGGAATGCCTTGGGAACATACGAAAAGGTTATGTACAAATGAATCTCCAACTAAGAAAGAATTAATCCAGCACCCACAGAAAAGTGAAGCAATACTGTGAAAAAAGGCATCACCACATCGGTTTTTATTTTTGACCTAACAGAATAATTTATGCAGACCTTCACATTATTGGGAAAAGAAGGGACAACTAAAGTGGCAACTCCTTCATTATGATACTAAAAACTAGAGAGGCAGCCAGTATACCTCATAAACCTACACTGCTTTATCTGGTTCCATCAAAATCCTTGTGCAAAGCAAACTCTAGATAATCAAAATTCAAAACTGAAATGACCAGCATGACTTTCAGAGTGGGGTTAAGAAACATAAAAGGGGCAGTCACCAAGTAAACAATAAATTGAAATGATTGCTTTTATATCAGCAATTTTTTTCTTAAAATGATGAATCATGTAAAATCCAATTATCAAACATAAGTTATTTCCTTCCTCAAAAAAATAAATGGCAAGCTCAAAAGTCGGAACAGAACTCACAGCAATGATCACGCGCCCTGATGCAGCAAACTGCTCACCAGCAATATCAATTTCAACAGTGGTTTCTGCCCCCACGGCTGGCTGCGAAACACATGCCAGGAAATGGCGAACGACCAATTCATAAAGTCTCTGCAATAAAAAACAAAACATATAGGAATTAAGTGCGGTGTGCATGGGTGTTTAGTCTACCACCAAAGCAAGGAAAGATTCCTTAGATTCCTTTAAGAAATCACGAGAAGTCACTTACATGATGATCCTGACTCCAATTTGTCTCCCCACTGGAAAATTTTGTTGGATGAATTGGTGGATGGGCCTTATCATCATGGCCACCATTGCTGGGGTTTCTCCAGAGTCCTGAACTGGGGTCCAATAAACGCTGGGCGTATGATCCCCATACAGGATGCCCTTGTTGCTCTTGCACGATAGCCTACGTGTCAACAAATACTCAGACCAATAAACAGAATTCAAAGGGAGGAAAGTAGCCAAAAGGAGCTGGAAAAACAATGCATGACCAATTAGAAAATGCAAAAGAAAATATCATAAATGCATGCAACAAGAGCCAAAGTCTCGGCTATTGAATAGTAAAGCCTGAAGTAGGGGCCTTCTACCAAGGCTCGGCAAGTTAAAAAAGCTCATAACCTGCTGACTTCATCACTTACATGAGAGTGGAAACGGGGAAGGTCTTAATAACTAGAGAGCTCAATTTAAAAGAACCTACACTACCTAGAATATCGATCTTACATATAAATGTGACATTGGGGCATGATCCTAATTCCAACCCAAAACCTCATATCATATGCTCGAAAGAAGCTTATATGTCTGAAATAAGACCAATCTGTAATGTCTTCATTGACGAAGGACATCCACTCAAAAACTGTTCTCACCAAGTGACTTATTTATGAACCGCCATCCAGCCTCCAAAAATCTGTGTTATCTCTTTCCACAAGCACCACATCATCAACATGGACATCTTCCAAACCAAGAGACGTCAAAATTCCGCAGCAATTCCATTACTCCAATTGCAGCATCCAAAAAATTAATAAAAACAGACAAACAAGTTATTAGCCCTTGCACACATTCAACACTGCATATCGATAAACACGCATTTTTCAACTTATTCTTCATAAATGGGAGAGAGCCCTTTACTCACATGAACGAGGTGGCAAAATATGTCATTTTAATGTACATATCAAAATAAGCAATTCATAGCGGCAGGTCAAATTCTTCTGCTTATCCAATCATAAGAAAAGATGGCAATTAACCACCAAATCTCCTTTAGGATTTGATAGCCATATTATTATAAAATCATACTCCTAACTTACTCATCAGCAGACAATCAATTAAAAAGCAGCAAAAGATGCACCAACCTCAATTCAGATTATTTAGTTTTGCTATCATGAAAATACCCAAAAAGAAGAATTCCCTTACCACCTTTAAACCTGCCACTACTTATTTCTAGTTAGCTTTGAAATCAGTATATCTGATTGGCAATGTGCTAATGAGGCAATAGAAGTTGTCTGTGGGCTTTCATTTCCAGAGTACTATTTTTTTGTTCTTTCTGACCTAATGCTATGTATGCATCACAATACCAAGATAAATGCAGCTACAAATTATTTCTGTCCATTTTGGTTTTGCCCCAACATTCTCCATTCATAATTCCATTCATGAACTGCAGAAGCATTTCTATCATCTGTATTTTAGTCAAAATTTTAATCAAAAAGAAAAATTTGCAATTCCACCTTCATAATCTAAGAGATACTCACATGCAAATCAGTCCTGGCAGAGAAGTTGTCAGTTTCAGTACGAGGATAACTTATAAATCCTGCTTGATAAAGCTCTTCCGCAACCTAAAACAGCAGGAAAGGAGGAAGTCATTGGACACAAGCTAGTGACAGGAAACAATTAGCATTTCTCAATTTGAAACCATATTATAACATAATGTAAAACCTCAAAAGTAAGCAAGAGATCAGGAAAACAGAACATTTTTTACATCATGTTTCCCCCTTCTATAATGAAGAAGATTGCTTAAGGTTAGGTAAACCCTGGCAAGTGAAGTACCCCACTAACTTCTCAATTACAAATCAGTGGTTATCAAACTAAGCTCAGTGAGCTTCTTGTTCTTCATATAAAGAATGGTAAAAGAATAGTACGCACAACGACATGCAAGGATCCAAAACTTTTTAATAGCTAAACCACAGCATCTTAAGAAGATAAAATCAAAACGACTATGTATCATCAACAGAAGTAAACAGAACTAGATTTGATATAAATTAGTCATGAAAACCAAACAATTCTAAACAAATGTAAGTGAGCTTCCTAATCTCGCTCTTAAAAATGATAAGAGGAATAGAATGCACAATGAGGTATGAGGACCCAAAACTTCACTATATAGAAAAGTGCGAACATACTGTTTATCAGAAGAGAATAGCTATCCTTCAGGGAATTAAGAAGAGTATACATTGTTAAGAAAAGTAACTCAGTTGCTCAGATTGGAAGAGCAAAGAAGCCTTCTCACTAAAAAAAAAAATTGAAAGAGTTAAAAAAAACCAAATTGACAACATGAATTTGAAACAACTGGCATAATTTGGGCCATACATTGATCGGAGTTTGCAAACTGCCACGATCATTTCCGAAAGGAAACATTCATTGATAGCAGCCATTCTAATTCACCATCTACTGAAAAGCAGAGTATCTACCGAAAAACATAGTCCTAATCAGCATACAGCTAGATATGATCCTATAGATGGATAGATAGTTTCCAGGTTACAACTGCTCACCTTCATGGTATGCTCAGAGCTCATCCGGAAGTATCTAGAAGCACGTTTTTCCAGCTCAATGGTACTCAAAGGATGTGGAGGATACTTGTATTTCTCCTGCTGCTTAACTCCTGCGACCTGTATGACCGAGGTAGTAATTTAGAGTATTACCATCAAACCAGTAGTTGATCCAACCACGATAATCAGCATAACATACAGTTGCAGATGGCTCCTCAACACACATTTCATAAATTATAACTGCACAAGTGTAATCAAAGAGATGTCCACGCCTGAAAAATGAAGAAAGACTCCCATTTCAATAAGAACCAACAACACGTGAAAGAATAATATTACGCATCGAGACAGTCAAAGCTTACGTCCAGCTGAATGTGGCAATGCCCTCTTCAGATTTGTGAGAACAGTTAATTGTCCAAAACTCCTCAGGTTCATGAGATTGTATCTCCCAAAATCGTTCGACCACAAAGCCGAGTGTGGGGAACTGCACCAATGAAGAACAAGATAACTATAGGATATTTAACAGCGTCGAAAAGAGAATCCTGAGGAATGTGCTCCTAAGTCACCATACTTGACATGGACCATAACTTAGGACTAGGTTCCGATCATCTGCAGCAGAGTCAATGACAAATGCGTCTCTTAGAAGCATAGTCTGGAACCTTGTAAAGGATGCACCTATTCTGAGGTCTATTTCCTGCATGAAGCTCCAATCAGTTCCCTATCCCACAATGAGCAAGCTATCAAAGAAAGGAAGCACCTTATGCAAAGAAGCAACCTAGTTTCACACGGAACAAAAAATATTCTGAGAAAGTATCTGGATGCAACCATTTGCCAAACAGAATCACCGCACTTATGACAGTAGAAGTTCACCAGAAATGGGGAAAGCACTCACTTGCCTTGCGTCCACAGCATCCGCAAACCATCGATTGGGTTCGACAAGATTCTGCACAGAGTCATGTATTTCCCTAGTATCACAAAAATAGGATGTCAAAACCAAGAACCTATAACCCCAAAAAAAAAAAAATTTTAATCCGACCAGACCTTTCAATCAAAGCAGAGAACCGAGCCCTTTTTATGGTCAGATTACGGTTAGCTGAGGTGCATGTGTCGATAACTTCAAATGCTATGTTTTCACCTTCCCTATCGCAATCAAGCCATAGAACGAGCCACTGGCACCTTCTAGCTTCCTCTTCTAATGTCCTCTTGATATCCAACTTGTCCTGTAATTTCCATAACAAGTAAACAGAAAACACACAATCCACAGGCTATTCCCCCAACTCTAATCAGAAAACTAAACGAACTTATGGTCTGAATTACGCCATAACCCCATCAAAAATCTTCGCGATACGAAAAAGTCAGTTCCTTTCGGCGGTCTTTCGTCGTGGTTCCTTACCTGAGGGACGGACTTGCGGACGGGGGCGGCGTAGAGGTCGGCGGGATCGCAGGAGTGCCACTTGCGGAAGCGATCCTCGAAGTCGAGCTCCATGAGGTGGCCGGTGACGGAGGTGACCAGCATGCGGCAGCGCTGCCCCCGGATGCCGTAGTCGAACTCGAAGATCTTGTTGTACCGCGACCGCCCTTCCCGGACCCGCATCCCCTGGCCCCTCGACAGCAGGGTGGCCACCGACTTCGCCACCGACGGCTTCTCCGCCACGTTCAGGACGTTGATCGCCCACCCGCCGCCGGACATCGGCGGTCGGCGGAGCGACCGGAGGCGGTTGAATTGAGTGAGAGGGGTTTTGCGCTTTGCGAGGAGGAGGAGGGTTTTCCCGCCTTTCTGATTTTCTCGGAGGGAGGGAGGATGGCTTCTTTGAAATATCAAATGGATTTTTTTGTTTTTTAAAGTTTAGTATACACCATCGAATTTACTTAAATATCTCTTAAGTTTTCTATGATTCTTAGGATGGTTAATTTCACGAAAAATTTCAATCCGATACATTTATGACAAATACCATCAAAAGTCCTCAACTGATATATTTTTCATAAATTTACTTTCTATTAATTTTAGTTAAACTAAAATTACATCTACAAAGTTTTACAAATTAACATATTTGTTTGAGAATAAAATCTCAAATTAATATATCCATCAATTGTAATGTGCAATTCAATTCAATAATTTGATAGTAAAATTCAACAAAAATTAATGATGAGTAAATTTTTCATCGGTATACTAATTTGGGACAAATTTAATATAAGTATACTTATTTGGTGTTTTTGTGGTATTGACCCTTCTCAAAATTATACAATTCACTTCCAAAAATCTCGCAAAGCCTTTTTTTTTTTTCTTAATTCTTAGGCATGTGCAAGAACTTGATTTTTTCTTGAATAAATATTTACCCTGTTAAATTTCCTAACAAGATATGTACAGTTTGTTCACTTTATGTTCAATTTGTCAACTATTTTAATAGGGAGTGGCCAGAAAAATCATATACCTAATAAGGCAATTGATGACAAGAAACACGTGGACAATACTTGAGAAACAAACAAGCTACATGCAAACTAGATTGGACCTGATCGATGGCAAGCCGACACAATGTCCAATTGAAAATTTCATGTACAAAGTGTCAATGATATAGACACTTATATTTTGTTTTTCATAAAATAATTTTGGCCTAAAGTGGAGGGAATGTGGCCGAACAAGGAATTGGCCTTGCTCTGTGCCGGCCGAAACGTGCTTTGGACTTGGCAAATCGCAAACCAACAAAAGTTCGTATAAATCACATCTTTGAAAGTAAATAAAGCGGAGGAAATGGGGAGGCTTTTCTTATTATAAGTTACATTTTTGTTAGGACCCTCTAGGCCGCAATGAAGTCAAATTTTGCACCTATTTGCGTCAATTTGATGATTAGCTTGTTACTTTATTCAACGCTGCTTATGTTACTGTTCTATTTACTTTCAATGGTTCAACTTACCCGTAAACTTTGCTGGCGTACAAATGTGGTCCCGATCCATCCGGCGATGATTACAATTTCTTTTCTTGGACACACATGAATTTAGTTAAACTTAATTTGTAATTTTAAGCTATTTTTCCGCATGTTCATCAAAGAAAATCCATTTGTTTTGGGGCAAATAATATAACCCAAATTCAACTTCATCTCTCTGTGTTTTTTTTTTTTTTTTTGCCAATGAAGTCACCTTCATCTCAAATCGAATTCCTTTCATGGTTTGCTCCTCTAACTATTTTTTCTTTTTCCTTTCCCCAAAAACACCCATAAGGAAAAATAGGAAAATATATCCAAGTAAAGAGGAAAGGAAGCAAAAATTAAATACCCACCATCCATAGAACAGTTTTTTTAAAAAAAAAAAAACAAAGAATTTTTTCATCAACAATTTTTGCAATAAAAAAAAGATCAATATCCTCGGAACAATCTTTCCCTCAATCTTCTTCCCTAAGTTCCCAAAGCACGTGTCAAGAAAAAACAAGGGAAAATATCTCCTGCCAAACAGAAAAGGGCAGCAAACATAAATATCAACTTGGATTCTTCCCATCAATCCATCAATCCATCAATCAATCACTTCCCACTAATTCAAAGATTAAGCATCTGATTTGTTCAATTATTACTAATGCGAGATGAAAATTTGAAGTTTCTTTCTCAAGCCCTCCGGACACTTTTCCCATCCATATGCACATATTATATAATATAATCTAATATCACAAAAAATTTTTTAAATTTATATTTTTATGAAAAATTTATCTCAAAAAATCCCAAATTGATGAAATTTGTAATAATTTTACTTTCTATAAAATTAAACTAATATTTATATTTACGATAAATAGAGGGTAAAATTATAAATTAATATATCTATCGATTATTTCGTATTATTCAACTTGATAATTTGATAGTAAAATTTGATAAAAATCAATGGATGATAAATTTGATATTTTTTATGGTTAAAAAATTGGTTTGCGAAAATTTATTAAAGATATATAGGGTTTTTTTATATTAACCCTTATATGAGATCACGATGTGGCATGATAATTCAATAGAAAAATAGCTTACTTTATTAATACAAAATCTCCCCATGGGCCCCCACAACTGCAGGAGGGCCCTAATATTCCACTGACCTCGTTGAATCATTGGACGTTTGATGCCGAGCGAGACTAATGTGACTGACAGATCGACGGGGTCCCTTTTCCCTCGGACCCTTTTGCCCTCGCCTTCAGACAAGATTCTCCTCTCCTAATTTTGTCGCTTAACCACTCGTATCATAAAAAAAAATTATTAATATCACGAAAAATATCAAATTAATACATTCGTAATAAATTACCTATAATTAATTTTTAATCATATTAAATCTTAAATTAATATACATATGATAAATTTATTTCGAAATTAATTCTTTAACTACAAAAAACTTCAATTGCAAATAATAAAACCTCTCATTTCAATTGTGATGTGTTATTCAATTCAATAATTCGATAGTAAAATTTAATATAAACTAATGAATAATAGATTTGTCATGTGTATATTTTTGGAGTAAATTTGTTATAAATATATTAATTTTGAAATTTTTTATGATATTAATTGAAAAATATTTAACAAAAATTAAACATTGAAAATACCCTCTCTTTCATAATGGTAATAGACGGTAACATATCAATCTGCTTCTCTTTGAATTAATTTATGTCAATTCACATTGAATCCTGGAATTCTAAATTGGTGGCCGGTGTCATAATGGCCACCGACGACCGCTCCCGCCCGGGGACAAAATGGACATTTTCGCACCGGCCTGGCTGCCAGCTCCTCGGTCTCTCCCTTGTCCGTAAGTTGCTGGCGCGACGCAAAAGAAACGGTACTTTCTCCAAAGCCGTCCAAAGGAGAAAATTAAAAATGGAGTCTTTTCAAACACTCCTTCAATCTTTCTCCGTTTTCGTCCACCATTAATCGAGGAGAAAGAAGAACAGCGTGAGGGAGAGAGAGAGAGAGAGAGTCTCAGTCGGGGGCTGCGACTGCTGTGGCGATGACTTGACCCCGTAGTCTTTGTCGAATCAATCTCGCCGCACATGCGCTCGTGTGCTGCTCACTACTGCTCATTCCAAGATCTCGCCTGATGAAAAACTGATGTGGGTCTGACAGATTCGGCGAGCTGCGCTGAAAAACTGATGTGGGTTCCCCACGTTTCCGTGCTTGGATGAAGGGTCCTGACGTCGAGGACTAGTTGCCCATTTCTTCAGCTCTGTTTGTCCTGGCCTGTGTGGTTGTTGTTTGCATCGTTTCTGTCGATTGACTCAAGAGTTCGAAGTGGGTCGGAATGGGTTTGTCCGGTTCGTGCGTGGAGTGATAGATTCGTAGCTGAATTGGTGACTTCTTTTCGTTTTTTTGGGGTGGTGCCCTCGATTGGTCATGGTGTCTGATGATTATGATCTGAGCTTGTTCCAAGCTCTTCCTGATGATGTCCTGGCCATCGTCTCCCAGTCTCTGTCGCCGCGGGATCTGTGTAATCTCGGGCTATGTTGCCGGAGCTTGAGTGCTCTGGTGCAGTGCGAGAAGGTCTGGCTCACCCAGTGCGACGCGCTGGGGGTCATCTCCCGCAGGGATTTGATCGAATGGAGGAAGGGGGTGTCGTCGTATAAGGCGCTCTGCCGCTTTCTCTTTGGCGTCCAGCCGCTGATTGGGATTTGGGTTCACCAGAATCCCGAGCTTGGTAATGTGGTTTATGTCATGCCGGGGTTTGTTTCGGTTGTCGGGTGCAGGGTAATTCCGCAAGAGTTGGGGCCGTTGGGGATTGAAGATGGCCCTATATTGTGGGCGCCGGTTTTTGAAATCATCGGGGATTTTGATGGTTCTGCTTTGTTTTTCCTGCATGGAAGGGAGAAGGGAACTGACTATGTTTATCCTGGATCTCTCAAACATATAGATAGGAATTGCAATGTGTTGCTGCTTGAGGTGGAGCCGAGTTTGCAAAAGAATGGGGGTAAATTGGAGCACAGTAAGAGCTTTGTTCGGTACTCGGATTCAAGCAAGATCTGCAGGTCGGACAGTGGATTGTCGAGGTCACAGAGGGTGTTAGGACAGAATGAGACGAAGGTGCCCTTCAGCAGGCTGGCCTTCTGTGACAGGAGAAAGTTGCTCGAGGTTGTGACCAACCAGGTGCGTCAAAAGGTGCCCGACTCAGCCGGTGGGCCTCTCTTTGCCCGTCTAAGGGATGATGATGAGAACTTTCGGAAAGACATGCTGCTCCTGAACGAGAGAAGATCCTTAATAATTCATATGCAATCTAGTACGTTTGGCGGAGGGCACGGTGATTTGTGTATAGAAAAACCTTCTGATTTGACTCAGTTGGGGTTGAGTGGGTTGAGTGAAATCAGGAAGAATCTTGACCGATCAAGCAGCGCTGTCAATTCATTCAGTAGCAATAATGCTCTTGGACAATGCGCCAGGAAAAAAACACTCGTTGGGTATTTTAGGTCTGGCTTAAAGCAGATCCTCGGGAAATCTATCTCGTTTAATGGCGGCCATGCAGTTCTGAGAAATAGTTCTTCAAGTAGTGAGAGTAAGCACGCGCAGCTTCATGAGTTTCTGAAATGCGGTGATATGATTGGATTAACGCTGAATGCATCCACTGTCAAGTTATCATCATATCGAGCATGGCCAAATATGCATGATAGTCGTTTTGCCCTTTACAAATTACCGCTGAGGCTACCAAAACCTGACCAAGAATATGCTGGTTTGTGGGGTGGGACATTTGGGTGGCCTCCTGGGAAGCCTACAGAAGATAAACCTGGGAAGGCTTTATTCCTTCTCATGCTCTCTTACGAGGAGTCCCAGGGTCAGCCCTTACTCATTGCAACCAAAATATTAGAAGGCACCCACTATGTTCTTCATCCAAACGGTTCGGCAATGTTTATTGCCTATATAGATCAGCCATCACCGGATCCATTTCCTTGGAGTAGTGATGCTAATTCCCTCCCTGTGATTACAGATCATGCTTTCGTTGGGGAGGGCATTGCAAATGGTTATGGTTTTAGGTATCCTGGTGCAAAGCCGGGTTCACTTTATGTATTGCATAATGGTCTAATTGCCTTCATTTGGAAGGAGTCAAATGTCGTCTTGACCTTACAGAGACTTAACTTACCAGACCTTTTAAAGAAAGGTGAACGCGTGCCTGCGCTAGCTGCAATCACCAACTTCACATATTTGACCAAATCATACTCAAATGTGTTTGCTGGCTTCTCAAACACTTCAAATTGCTTGTCATCACCAAGGTGCGAATCGCTTCTTTGTTGTGGTGGAATCCTGCTCTGGTTAATTTTGGGTTTTGAGCTCCCTATTGGGTTTTAGTAGATCTTTACTTTTAAATTTAAGTTCAACTGCCACTATAATTATCGCTGAGATTGCCTTGAATTGTTCTTGGAGAATCGATGTGTGGGCTGTCCTGTCTCACTTCTGATCACTTGAGATTCAGCCATATTGATAATATGATTCTGACTACCCTACTCTTTCATAAAGACACTTCCTTCACATGAAGCAAATTTAAGCATTGTCTTTATCATGCACTGCACATCTTGCTCATTCTCTCATGGCTATGATCGGATATTTTTAATAGATCGTCTATACAATCATATCCCCTGTTTTTCACAAGCATGGTATTTATTAAATTGAATGGATGATATTTATGGTTTTGGATGGATAGGCGACTAAGATGTGCTTACTCTTTTGTGTGACAGGCAAAGGCAGGCTTAGGGAACTCATGCGCATTTGGATTAAATTAGGGAAGTTTTAGCTGGTTGTCATGCCAATGCAAGTTTGAATTGATAGGTGATTTTTAGATCTCCTTCGATGGGGATGATTCTTTTTGTATCAAAAGCATGACAGCTTCTGTCATTGCAATCGCCAATTTAGCGCCTTCTTCAGTGCTGGTTTAGTGGTGTGGGCTCCTCTTGTTTAGGTCCTTGAAAGAGTCGGGTATTTCACTTTCACTGTTATTATAGATACTACTACATATTGTAAAGATCAACACAAGCATCTAGCTGTTTTCAGTTTACATTGTGGAAAAGTTCAAAAGCATATTTGCAGACGACAAATAAAGCTTCTCAGGAATCTGGTTGAAAGATCATAAAGACAAAATGGACTAGCTTCTATAGCCGATACCACACAAAAGCTATTTCTCATACATTCTCGGACATTTCTCGACATCCTGAGAAATATTGCAGTGCTTTCGGTTTACTTTGATTAGGGTTATGACAAAACCAACTGAAACACATGATTATTGGGTGAAAATGATCAAGTTGACCGAAGCAACTGAAACACAACGATTTGTAAAATTTTACAGTTGCATGTCAATGAGAAAAATACGGATGTGGCGAACCCGGAAGTTTAATTTCTTTTTGCCATGCAAAAAATGCAACTAGTTGATGAGGATGAAGCCTGAGAATGTTGAGCTCTAGCCACACAAGATTTTGACAGCACAGTTGCTCAAACTCGGAAAGGAATTAAGCTGAATTGTAGTGTGTGGTTTATGTTTAGAGTAGCCCACAAATGGTTCAGATCGTGCAATTTTAAAAGACCACCGGAGCTAATTCTAAAGCTCAACTGGCGCACCATTACACACAAGCCATCACAGAGACCACGAAATACTAAAATGAAAGAATTTTGAGGGAATTATTTTTCCGAATTTCCACAGTCAGAGTTCCAACACAAAGCATCTGTATTGAGAATCTCACATTATCCAACAGTCGAAAATTGCTGTCTTTCTCTCGTTTGTTTATTTTGTCTGAGATTCCTCTTTTCTATAATCGATGATGCTAAGAAAATGGGATAGAAATGAGCATCGGATTAAATCAAATGGATGGCTAATTGTTATAGCAAGCTTAAAGTAAGAAAAGAGGGATTTTTCATCTGGGAAAACGTGCCCCTTTGCTTGAGAATCGTGACCTTCAAATTCGGATTTCAACGAAGGCTGCGCGATTAGGACCGCGACACCTTTATTCTGCTTTTTGGGCCAGAAGACCAGAAGCAGTACTTTTAAGTCAAGCCGTCTTTTAGGATCAAGATTTATAAGAAAATTCCAAGTTAAAATTTGAAGTGCCGTCATTTTTTAAAATGAAGAATTTAAAGTGATTAAATCATCTCAAATAAAAATTAAAAATAATCAAATCATCTCAAATAAGAACTTTTAACTTGAGCATTAGAGAAGGGATATTTCATTAAAAAAATTATATGTCTTTTTCTTTTTTTTTTTTTTTCCTTTTTCCCCTTCCCTCCTTTGCCATCGTTGCGCCTTGTCAATGGCCATCACTGGCCTCGGGTGAGAGCCGCCCTTGTTGGCATGAGGCGAGGTCACCCTTGGTTGGGTGGGCCAAGACAGCCCAGGCAAGGACAAGGGCGTTCCTTACTAGATTCAGTAAGGGCAGCCCTTGCCCTAAGTCCAGGGACCTTTGCCATGGTTGGCAGAGGGAGGAGGGAAAAAGAAAAAAAAAATTAAAAAATCAAAAATGCAAAACACATCATTCAGCAAATAAGGTTAGACTCTTCTTTGATACTTATATGGCCACTCATGCCAAACTAATTCCACTTCAGAATTTATTTAAGAAAACGGGAATAGTTCAAGCCTTTACTTAAAATAAAATACATTTTAAACCTTTATTTAAGAAAATGAGAGAACTTCGGTTCTTATTTTCTCTGGATTTATTTCTCTAAAAATGGACTCATGGTATGTAGGCTCAGATTCAACTCTTCCAGAGTACAGCAAACATTTTTTTTGTGTTTCGCTAAGCAAGAACAATGTATCTTTGGCCACGTTGGTTGACAACTACATTTCGAATTCACCTATGATGAAGCGGGAACAATCCTCACAAACTCATCTCCGAGTTGTCATACGTTTACTGCCTCCAGACAATTCTGTGTTGCTGAAAGGTTTACCTCGATTCACTTCAAACTATGCAATGGAGTTTGTACAAATCTGAACTGCATCTAAAGAATGATGACTCAATTACAGATGGAAGATCATCTTCAAAACAAGCATGAATATGCCAGCAAAGAAGAATTATTCGATTGACCAGAATGGCATAGACACTATTTTACCTTTTACCTTGCTTTCTGTCAATTGACAACCGTGCCAACATTTCCGTTACATCAAAAGGCCCCTAAACACGTCATGGGCAAAGCAAAGGAAACTACGCACCGAATTGACAAAAATCATCAGCAGAAAGAATCACTCATTCGTCAAATTAAATAATGAGTATGATAACCAATACGGTTGGCCTACATCATGTAAACATCTTCCGGAGAAAAGTAAAATCATAATACAAACATCTGCACTGTAACTAGTTTCCTTAGATGTGGCGATCGAATCATGACTATAGTTCTGATTTGAGAATTCTTTGAAACCGAACCGGGGCGGAGGAGAAAACTAAAAAACATGAGAAATCCAGCAGCACCAAGAGTCGAAAGAATGTATGCTAATTGCATGGCAAAAAAATTCCGTATTTTCCATTATAATACAAACTGAGATTTACATAAATCAGAAAATCCAATCAAATAGCTGCATGATAGCATAGAAACTATGCAGAGTAGGCGACTGGAAGAGTCCATAGGCACTCCAGGAATCACCAGATGGTAATGTTGTTTCAAGCCAAATTCAAGCAGGCAGCGGTTCCTCCATAACTGTTTCAAAGAAAAGATGTGCATCAATACTCACCATAACCGCTGAGAAAAAAGACAAATCAAGCAAGTCAGCATTCATAGTTTTTGTGTGTGTGTGTGTGTGTGTGTGTGTGTGTGTGTGTGTGTGTGAGAGTGAGAGATAGAGAGAGAGAGAGAGACCCTTTATTTTTGAGACAATTTCGGCATCATCTACAGCATCATTGGCAGCCACGGGTGCCTTCTTTGGCACCTCAGGAAGGTCAAGTGTCTCTTCAACTACCTCAGGAGTTGGAGCTACAGTAGGAACTTTAGGCATATCTTGGATAGAAATCTACAATAAAAAAGTTTCCTCTTTCTTCAGCCAAATCATATGTTCTTCTAATGTAATAGTCAAATGAAAAATCCAATAGTTCATTGCATATATTCTGAATGCCTAATCAGATCTAAATCCAGAACAGAGACATAGCAAAGTGAAGTAATTCATAACATAACCAACTAAAAGTATGAGTTTTGTGATTCCAAGCGACCTAAAGGATCTTGCATGATAAAAACTGTCTTCCATCAAATCATCCAACTGAAAAATTAATGGTAAAAATTTCTCACCCAAACAGCAATCCTAATATTAAAAAAAGAGAGCTAAAACTGTCTTCATAGTAAACGCACATCTTGCATGGTAAGTTATTTCATTGGATTTATCTAAACTGAAGTGATAAAGGTTATTCTACGTGGGAGAACACAACATATCACAATTTCATAAAACTTCAATTTGGTCAAAGAATAGGAGAAGAAAGAATTTCATGCATCATCCTCTTTTCCTTAGGATTTTATACATCACAAAATAACAACAGGCAAAAACTAATGAAAATGCATATATCTTGTTCGAGTACTTCACATTCTGCTCTAAGTAATACCTGCAAAGGCAACAGATATTATATTTCAAATGTGGCATTTCTCTAAGGTAGTCATCAAAATGTCATCAGAAAATAAAAACCACATTCTCCCTCATAGACAGATAAACTAAAATGCTTACTTGAAGTAGGATAGTCAGACTAGAAGCAGAATCACTTGGAAATCAAAGATGCCTCTAGTGGGAACCAAACATACCTGTGATTCCATAGTCTCAAATTCTGCAAGAATCTCCTCTTCATCTTCTGCTGATAATTTCTCTCCCAATATTGCATTAATTTCCTACAGGTTAAGGAGAGAAGATACAATCTTATTAGTAATGCATCACAAGTTCCATTTTCTGTTTGGCAAAAAGATGTCTCATGTAGAAAAAAGCACCAGAAAATATATGCATTGATGAAAAGAGGTTTGTTCGATGCAGTCATTATCGGATATGTCTGCAACAGATTGCAAGACATAGCCAAACTCAAGCAAATCTATAAAACTATATAAGACTGGTACCAAAGCATGGCAAAGCCAATATCTACCCATAGAAAAGAAGCATATGCCTATGGACACCAAAGGAAAGTCAACTCTTCAAATTAACCATCTCAAGTGGTGGAGCAAATAGCAATCTCTAAAGCTCATCACAAGGTCCACCAGCCCTAGCCCCTTGTGAAAGCCAATGTACCACCAAAGACCTAGTCACTACATAAGCCATTGCACTTCACCCTTCACACTACCTCTAAATACTCTTTCATGCCATCTCATATAACTTGATGCACATTACAGTGAACATGCATAAGCCTCCTATACAAACGAAGCAATTAGAACTTGGCTATTCTCTGACAGAGACAATTAAAAAAGATGGAAAACTTGCTGTGCTCTGTTTCAGACTCAACTGAACTTATTTGGTTTCTGACACGACAATGAAAGCGTTGAAAACATGTGAAGAGAGACTATGTTATCAGAGAAAGTCTCTTTAACCGTATGGTTCCGGTACGGCTTTCAAGAGAACTATATCGACATCCATGGGAAAGCAAAAAAGAGAGACAAAATTGAGATTGGCTCACATCTTGATAAGCTTTTGCTTCTTCAGTGTCATCCATTAGCTTTTGCACATCATCTAAGTTGATTTCGCTTTGAATTGCCTTGATTGCTTCTGTCCCTGACCTTAAGCTCTCAAAAACAGCCCTCTGCTTACTTGCGAGTTCGATATCTGCCAACTGAACACGCAACTCATTATAAATGGCAAGAATCATGACCATTACAAAGTTGACAGCATGTCAGAGGCCACAAACTGGATAGATTAGAAAAAATGAAGCTACCCTTTTGCTGAAGAAGTGATACACGGAAGTAGAGATTTACCTGTTGCTCAACATTAAGAACCCATGCATCCACTTGTTTCAATAAATCTTCCTGTGCCTTTTTCTTCTTCAGAGCCAACAATGCCCTGTCTTTCCTCTTTTCTTTGATCAGATCCCGAGCAGCTTGCTTTTCAGCTTCAATAACAGCCTCAAGCTGGAAACAGCGTGACAGCAAAAGGAGTTGACAAGTCACCATTGCCATGGTGAATGATCTCACTTATGTACTTTGCAACACCCATAATTCCAATTTCACAATACTGGAAGCAACACAAATTTTCTAATCCTTGTCCAAAAATGGATACTAACTACTAAGCACCCATCAAGCAATTCGACCACATTATTTATTTTACCGCTCAATCGGTCCAAACCGAGTCCAAAGCGCATTACAAAGAAAACTGTCCAGCCCGAATTGAACGAAGGATGGAAACAGAACTTCAAACCGGCATGCACAATCCCTCATTGGAACTAATTCTCGAAACCCAAATCATAAAATCACCTAAGCATCAGCCGCAACTCAAAGAGAAACGCAACCAATCCCATTCACCTCATTCCAAACACTACAGAGCCGTAAACCCGTTGCCCAATTTGTCAATCAAGCGAAACAAAAAGAACCAGAACCGCAAATTCAAATGCAAGAACCAGCGAAACAGGAAACCACGGACCAGAAAGCAACGACAAAACCAATCGGGGAACACCCCAGAAAGCTCAAGAACGAGAAAGGGAGAAGAGAAGGGGAACCTGTTGCTGATATAGACCGAGCTTGCGCCTCTGGGTCTTGAGTGATAGGATGGCCTTATCGACGTCGGTGACCTTGGGCTTCTTCACGAACAGATTCCCCATAACATCAAATCGAACTCACGCGATCAATGCTTATCGACTGTACAAGAGGAAAACGATGAGCGAGAGGCTTTCGATTTCGATCAAGATACCGATCGAGGAACCCTAGGGATACGGAGATTTCGGCATCCCTGCGATTCAAAAGAGGGATTTTTATCGTTTGTCGGATTGGGCAAGATGAGTAACGGAACTGTCCGATTGATCTGTCGAACGTGCTAAGGATGTCTTTCTGTTGTTCGTTCGTCGGAGACGACTAAGGAATCCGAATGACCAGTGTCCGCGGGTCGGGTCTAGCCCGATTAATCAAACCGACTCGATATATATATATATATTATAAGTTTAAATATGAGATAATTACATAAATGGTTGGTTGGAAAATTTTTTGCTCAATGTGTAATGTCGTCTTTGAATTTTTAATCTGTTTAATTTGATTTATAAATTTTAGTCTAATATGTAATATTATTCTTAAGTTTTTAATTTATTCAATATAATTATTGAAATTTGTTTCAATGGATACCCTTTTAATATGAAAGATGAGGTAAAGAGTTCCAATCTCCACATTGTTAGAAAGTTTTGGATGGGGGCGATTTAGTTTTAGGAATAAGTTTAGATTCTTATCTTCTGCGAGGAGATATGATAAAAGTTTGAGAGTGAGGCTTAAAATAGGAATAAAGTAAAACCAATAAAAAAATAAAAATATTTATTCAATATGTTACTGAATTTTTGATAAACGTTCAATCTATTACTTGAATTATTATATGTCTGAGTTCAATCTAGATTATGCATTTAAACCTAATGGAGTTCAAAGGGATTGAGAACTTGATTAGTCGTAGCTCATTTCTAACGCTTTATCCTTTGCATAGTCGTCCACAGGTCAAATTGGAGCTAGTATTGAAATACATTCAGTAATCCACACGATACCCGCAACATCCAAAAGAGTACCTATGCGCATAGATCCGGGGTTTATGAGGGTGGCTGGTGTTCGAGGTATCCAAACAAAATATTAATGATATCAGAACAATTAAATGGAGTTGCCAGAACCTTACTGAAAAGGTTCGAGTTCAAGTTAAAATTCGACCAAGGATTGAGGCAACGTTTGAGCCATGAGATGACCCGAAGGAAACCAAATTGTCGGATCTTTGATAATTATATTTCAACCTGTCTACAATGCCATGGTGTGTCCAGCAAAATATTTTATGATTCCACATTGACTTAATGGTCCACTTACAGATCTATGCACGCTGGCTTTCAGCACACCTCTTGCTCTCCAAGCTTACATCAAAACATTCCAGCAACAATGTAACCCCCAACGTCATGTTGAGAAGCAACTTCTTCGGTTAGCTCATTTGTGAGTCAGACTACAGATAAGACACAAGATCAAGTACCATCCAGGATGCTGTCCTCGGCATCCCTGATGCAGAAAGCCAACTCCTCATTCACAGCACTGATTAAAGTGCTTGTGCTTCTAATTTCAAGTACAGCTTCACCAGGAGCGTTGATACACAAGATACGGGCATCGCTCAATCCATCTGTAACATTATCTTCTTGTAGAGATCCGCCAATACCCATCTCTGATAAATGAGCCAGGAGCCTTTGCAAGTCTAGAGCCACCCCAAACAACAAGGGCTCACTTTTTTAGCAGGATAGTTTGTCGCTAGGTAGAATCCACCTTCTGGCATCACTCATAATGAGGTTTCCTTTGAATCTCGTGATGCTCAAATTTTGGTCTTTCAAGTTTTTCCACTGTGATCAAGAGATAAAGTCTGCTGTGATTTCTAGTTCTGAATCTTCCTTCAGGGTTGGCAGCTTTAATGTCTCATTCACAGAGTATTGAAGGACCAAGTATGAATCTGCGACTGGTGATATGATCTGTTGCCTAAAATCTTCAGGGAACTATCTTCAACAGAGAGCGCAAGAACAGAGAAGTCATCAGTTTGAAGTACCATCATCAGAGAGAGAATGTATGAAACTTTAGGTGATATTACCACAACAAACTTCGGTCGCAATACATCAATTAAAGGTTGAAACTTCTTCAACCTACAAATGAGGTCGATCCATGAGATAAATCGTGCAAGCATAATATTTCGATAGTTAATGTACATGCATGAATGCAAAGCAATTGTAGCAGTGGAGTAGTTCAGTCTCATGAAGAAAAGGCAAAATAGCTAATGCATGGTCCTTACACTATTCCCGAAAGAAATGAACATCGAAGGACCTTCATCTTCATCTTATTCGGATCAAAAGGCAAGAGAGCTATATCACTATCCATGCCCTCCTGAAAATTGAGCAAAGAGGTTCTGCTTGTTGAAGTGTTCTATTCGCTGAAAAATAGGAAAGGGAGAAGCACTTCTTGTTGTTAGATGAATGACAGAATATATTAGCACCTCCCAGATGAGTAATGATTTTTCATCCCCATGTCAGTGTCTGAGCAAATGAACAGCTGGGCCAAGTTGCAAACTCCAGCGAGGACAAAATACAATGCACGGCTCCTGCCAATGAAGTTAGAACACATTCTAACAGCTATCTGAGGATACAGTTAAGTGACCACTTGCACAGTCAAGAGAAAAGGTTACCATACAATAGCTTAGGTGAGTAGATTGCAGGATACACTTGCAGGCTTTGTAGGATACACTTGCAGTCTTTCTCCATTCAAAAGCTCGACATGTGCAAATAATGGCTTGCCAGAGAACAACTGTAAAGGACATAAAATCAACAGAAAATCTGCTTTTAGTAGGGATGTAAATGATCAGTTGGAGACTTCCTATACATACAAATCATACGCCCTCAGTCACATACCTTTTCTTGCCTTTGTTTGCACACCCACTCAGGTATTATGTTGGTATATGCCAATAACTCTTCTGCTACCGATGAGATAACATTTTTGGGAACCTACAGAGAGAACAAATGGTATTACAAGGACTTTTTTAGTTATAAGACAGAGAAATTCTGAAGGGCCACTTTCCTAAAATTATTGATTGCCTTTTTCATTCTGGAACATCTCATTCAGGAAGTACATTGGACATAGGCTTCGCTTGCAGCAGTGAGAGCAACCGGAACTCTAATTCGCAAAAGCAATTGCAAAACATAAAATCCTGAGACTAAAACTGCATGATCACCTAGAAGATAACACTACCAGGTTGACCACAGCTGATTATTTTTATCCAGCAAAACAATAGGAGAATCATGTTTGTTGCTCTCTGTGGTTCTGAAGCACAAGATCAGATTGCTGTTCAAACATGCAAAAGGAGTTCCCAGATCTTTACATTTTTAAATCCATCACAGAAGCAATACAAGTAAACTGAATATACAATCTGCAGAAGTAGTGACTCTCATCGAGTTAGATTGGTTTACAGTTAAAATGTGGTGACAGCTGGCCGAACTAACTAATATACCATCAAATCCTAACCAGATGAAGACATGCTCAGGGCATCCAATGTGGACAAAGTGCCAAATATAGAGTAATTATAGCTTGTTCAGGGTTTTTGCAGAGAGTATAAACATAGCATACTAATTGATCACCTGACTTTTTTGAAGGTGCAACTAAAGGAAACAACATAAGCATATAGTTTGGTCTAGGCAATTTCCATCATCCGAAAAAAAAAAAAGGTCTAGGTGATTTTCTTGCCAAACACAGATAGTCCGGGCTTTTTTATCACCATCATTAAGTTCATTTCAAGTGAAATTCGTACTTTATTCTTGTAGCATCAGCTTTATCTGATATCCACTGAAGTAAGAGAAGACCAATGTCACAGAATACATTTTAAATGCAAACTGATGGATTACCTTATAATGTGATGAAGGCAAATAGATATCTGCTCCAAGAGTTGTAGGATGATTCTGAGTCGACCTGTAGGAATGAGTGCTGAACCACCGGCTTTAACAGCATCAACTGCACAGGAGCATATAAAGTTCAATTTGTCCATTTCCTCTGAGCTCTCATCAGAATGAAGTAAGAGCTCCTCCAAATCACTGGTTTCATCACAGTAAACTCACAGCTTAATTTTGTAGATGCCAAGTGTCAAAATCTACCATATTAGACAAAACGAAGAGCTGGAAGAATCAAATGGCACTACACAAGAGGAGATATACTGATGAAACAAATTACCTCGAAGAATTCTCAGGAGCAGTGTAATTACTCCCCATGTTGGCAGTTTCAGGATATCCAGAGATGAAAAATCTGAATATATTAGCATACTGAATGAGCGAAGAGCATTATAATTGCCAAAGCATGATCAGAAACAAATTCAGAGCTTGAGATAAATCCTATCATTCTGTCTGGATATCTTAATGTTCAATTACAGGCTCCTATTTCCAACCCGGGGCTGATAAATTTGATACTTATTGTGCCTTTGCAGCATGCCACTTCTGCATATTTAAGTCTTTGAACCTTCTTAACACAATCCTCTGTCAGCTGCACTGAGAGGCACTCTTCATCACTATTTCTTAAAAGGTTATCAAACAAACAAAAATGCAGTTTCTAGGAAGAAAAGTGGGATGTAATATGCAAAAAGCGTGATCACAACTTGGAAGATGCAAGGATACCAATACTTCCTAATCTTCAAGGCTGAAGCTCCTGACCACAAGATGTGAGGCTCTCCGCATTTAATTTTGAGATGCATGACCTATCAAGAAAGTCATCTAACGAGAAAATGGCATTTTAAGCCTTGGCCGCCGGACAAAACTCCTAACATCAAAATATAATCCACATCTCAGGAGATTATAGCATCTTACAAAGGCACACCAAGCCAATTGCCTGTTAAAAAGTTTGGGCTCCATCCTGATCAAGGGTGGGGCTAAGTAGAAGAACCGGTATCCTGAGCTTTGCAAATAGTTACTATAAGGATCTAAGCCATGATAAACTATCAAGCTGCATCTTGTATGTGAATTAGCTACAGAACAGAGCTACTACACGAAGGGCTGTTCCTTACCCATACAATGGCATCCATCCACCAAGCTCAATCCCAGCAGTGCCCATACTATCTCCTTCAACGCAGAAGGAAGTGTTTCCAGCTCCTCCCACTTCATTCAATGAGGACTACTGGATTTTTCATATCCATAAAACTCCTGAATTCCTCATGCATTGAAACAAGGTCCTCCATCATAAGTTTCCGTTTCGCTGCCGCCTCGGTTACATATACCTAAGGTAAAAGCACGAATCTTTAAGCAAGTCACAATCTTTTAATGCACAAGCCCAAGACCAAGCGATAATTAAACTACCACTCAACCGTATACGTAAAAATTACTCCAAATTCAATCAATGAGACCAAGATTACCTTCCCAGATTCACAGCCATCAGATTCATCAACCGTACGGTCCTTTCATCTTGCACAGCGAGAGCTGAGAGGTCTAGGGGACAATCAATCAAGATCCTAAGCCCACAGACAATCAGCATGTGACAAGGGGGAGAGTAAAGCCCTCTACCTCTGCTCAAGCATGTCTGCATAAGAGTGTATATGTTGAATTCAAATTCAACTGAATGCGAGCGCCAGACGCGTCAACTGACGAAAGAAAGTGCGTTACAAGACCAGCTAAAGAGAGACTTACCAACTTCATGAAGCCAGGCCACTGTGGAAGAACTTAACAGGCAATTCACCCAAAATTTTCAATTAAAATGAGGAGATTCAACATAAACTCGGTGCTCTTGTCCTGGGCCGGTGGCTGGCAACTGCGCGAGAGAGAGAGAGGGAGGAGTGGACTGAGAGCGCGAGCGCGAGCGCAAGGGCGGGAGCCGAGGGTCGAGAGGGGGGCGAAAAGAGGGAAGGATTGAGAATTAAAAACCTTATTTAGAAATTTTGCTTTGTTTCGAAATAGTAAATAATAAAAAAAGAAATCTAAGCTGTAAAAAAATAAAAACAAAATTCCAAAAAATTGAAAAAAAAAAGTCGTGAGATAAAGCAAATCAAATTTGGTAAATTGTTAGTTCAAATGTTATTCAGCAAATTAAAATCATTTTTTAAATGAGATCAAAATATCAAAAAAAATTTCAATCATATATTATCAGAAAATTAACTATTTTTCTAAAAAAATAATTTATCCGAAAGCATTTTCCTCTCGGATATCTAATCCAAGTCCCCACCAAGAAAAATAAAACCCAACCCCTTCTATTTTTTCCCTCTCCCGAGCCAGTCTGCCGTCACGCCTCCCTCTGCTCTCTCTCTCTCTCTCTGCCTTGTCCTCTGTTGCTGTCATTCTCAGCGGTTTCTCCATGACCACGGGGATCTCCGCCTCGCCAACAAGTCCCGTGGCCATGGAGGTGTCAATCCTCTGTATCTCGAGGAGGTAGCTCCTCCATGGCCATGGAGGCAGAGCTTCCAAATCTGAAGGGGACGGCCCCTTCTTGGCCTGGGGGGGAGCTCCATGCCGCGTCAATCGTATACCCCTCTGTCCTGTTGATGTACAATTGATGCTCATAAGGGATCTGTGGTTTCAATGATCGCCATTCTTCTAACCACAGACTAAAGCTTGAATTCTTAGCCACTACATAAGCAGACACCTTTTTTCCTACAACTAATTTCATTGCATAAGTTTCAAACTCATTTAGTCTCGCCAGGTATGTTGGGTCGCTCTCATTCTTGATTTTATGCAGCCACTCCTTTGCTTCCTCCACTCTTGCCCAAAAGCAAGTGTCTTGGGTCAAGTCTGCATACCTGGTCCTCGTATTGCCCAGTTCCTCTCCAGCAACTCTCTCAGCCCACCACTCAGCGAAAATTTCGTACCTTCTCGGTCTTCCATTGCTTATGTAGTGGCCTTTCTCAAGGTGCATCCCCGACCGATAGTACTCCGCGATGTCCAGCGGCTCTACAAGAAGCAAATAGAGCAGTGACTCCTCGATTACCCCTTCTAAACTTCTGTGAAAGTTGAGTGGGAGCTCGTTCCTGTCCAACATACGTACGACTTTATCCCAAAAGGCTGTGAGCTTGAACCGGTTCATGTTTATCTTGGACTCTCTCTGTGAGACCCCTCTCTGCTTGAAAGAATCATAGTATCCTCTTTGCTCGTCGGACTCATCGCAACAAACTTTATACCACTCTATCTCCGCCCTGTAAGGAGCAATTTTGGATAGCCCAATGGCTAAATTAGCAGCATTTAGGTTCGGCATGCCTCCCATTTGCTTTGCAATCTTCAAGCAATCTCTTGCCCTCGGTGCAATCGACACCTGCGAAGGAGGGGATCAAAGGACTTTCAAACTCAGGGAAATTGCACTTGGGAATAAAAAGCCTAGATCGATACATTCACAGATCGCAATCACTCGATGGTCTAAGGTGCGGTGCTCCTACCTGTTGAGATATCCCCAAGGAGTTCAAAGCCATCGAAAGACTTGCTTCATAGCTTGATTCAGAGAGATCTCCTTCCACGAAGCTTCTCTTCAAAGATTGACGAGTCAGGCTTTCAACATACCACCCATACTTAAGGTGCTCCTCAACGATAGAATTTGGAGAGTCCGTTCTTAGCATCAAATGCATCATCTTGTTGACCAATACAGCGTTGTCCAAACAAATCGCGCCCTCATCTGAACAAAACAAGTAATTCCCAGACGGGCAAAACGACCTCCCTCCCGAGCCTTCCCCTGCGTGCACCAGATGCTCCATTGTGGCCGCATCGAAGGAAAATAACCAGGTTTTTTCTTCTTCAGTTAATTGGAAGTAAGCGAAATTCATAAAATTTGATGACATCATAGAAGTGAAACAGAATCTCATGAGGGCCTGCCACTCGGGGGGAGTCAGAGTGAGTGATTTGTAGAGAGATAACATCGGCATGATATCGTGCGTCGACACGATGTTGCAGAAGCTGCCACCCAATCTTTCACGGAGGATGGCTCGGGAGAGCGACTCATTGCCAAGGAAAGGAGAGCCGAAACAGATGCAGAGGATCGAGCGGGGTGGGAAGATGGATTTGAGGTAGGAGAGGACCCAAAGAGCAGCGAGGAAGGCGACTGATCCTCCTATGGAGTGACCCGTGATCACTATTGACTTTGTTTCAGCCAGCAGACTACGAATCTGCATACATATTCAGGATTTCTTAAAATTAGCTAAACGCTCGTCAACTCCAAACCACAAAAAGCATCGGTTCACAGACTTTCGAAATTCGGATGCAGAGGATTACGGAATGTCGACATACTGGAGCTTGGGACATCTCGAGAACGGCGAAAATCCGCTAACCTGGCTTTGAAAATCTGGGCGCGAATGATGATGAAGGAAGAGGCGAAGCACTCCGGAGTGGACCATGACCGGCTCCTCCCCATCGTAACGGCATTTCAACGGCGCGAACAGCCCGTGGCCTGCCGCTTCCAGCGACACGAGCATGCCGTAGTTCGGATCCCAATCGAGCACCGGCAGCTCTTGGACGGCCGAGAATGCCACGTACCCCACGCCGCCGACTTGCTCCGCCGCGAAGCCACCGTACCCCACCGCGCTCGCGTCCCCGCACGCCCTCCACGCCTCCTTCAGCAGCGGGGTCGAAGTCAGGAAAGACCCCACCATCTTGCTGGTCTCGAACCTTCCCGAAACAACAGAGGAAAAAGGAAAAAGATAAATAAATTGAAAAAGGAAGAAGACGAAGTTAAGGAAGAAGGGAGGATTCGTTACGATGCAGCTTCGGTCTCCATGATGATGAAGATCGGCTCGGGCAAAAGGCGAAAATGCATGCGCTGCTTTACTGTGCAGAGCCGGGACTTGTATATACTCTCCCCACCCCCACGTGGTCAAATTACAATTCTACCCTCCCGTTCATTAACTGGAAAACGGTCTTACCAGATTGATGGGCTCGCGCTTTGGGCCACCGGTAAATGGATCGAGCACTATCGAAAGGAAGGAATTTTGACTAATATGCTCCCTACTCGAAGCCGAGATAAAGTATTTTGTAGTACGGTTTTTCAGATGCTTCTGGGAGGATTTTGGGTCAGATTCTTTATCTATGAAAGCCACGACTCGATTTTTTTTTCCCATTTATAATATGGAACTATAACACCACATAATATGTAATTTATGCGCACCCCAAAGGCTTAGATACTAGCAACGTTCATGTTTAGATTTTGAGTCAATATTACAAAAAATCTTACACTTGTATATTGGTGACAAATGTGGATGATAAAATCCTAATCCATACATCCGTCAACTGTCACGTATCATTCGACTTAGTAATTCAACAGTAAAATTTATATGAAAATTAATGGGGAAGAGTAAACTAGATAAGTTCAATTTGGTTAGGGAGCCTTCGGTATTGAGCCTTGAATTCTCATGCGTCAGCATTAGTTACATTAAATCTTGGGAAATTTCGCAACAGCTCACCGAAGGTCAGTAAAAAGTACTTTAGGGCAAGGGCTTTCGTTTTTTTTTTTTCCAATCTCGCATTTTGTCTTTTAATATGTTGAATGTTTTATGGTCCCGTGTAATGATCTACAAGACCGATCGCGTACGTAATCTAGAGGATTAAAAGAAAAAATATACCGTCGGATGATTTGAAAAAATGTAACTAACTAACAATTAAGGAAAATTACTAACTATAAGATTGCCAATGTTACTATTGATTCAAGAAAACTATGACATATGAGGACAATAAATCATATGAATAGCTAAGGAATGTTACGATCATAGAGTTAAATTATCAAGAAAAGAATAACAAGATCTACAATAAATTCAGGTCAATTACAATTTTTCATGAAAAGAAATGCTTGGATATTCAACCTTACAAGACTTTAAGGTTCATACTACGTGTGACATGTGATTACTAACTTGTCATGTACAAGGGCTTATAGGAAATTGCAACCATTAAGGACAATTACCAAGACCAACTACCATTATTAACAGTAAATCAGAAATGAAATCGGGAAAAAAAAAAAGAAGAAATGGGAAAATCAATCGGGACACATCAAAAAGATTTAAAAAAAAAAAAAACTAAACGGAAGAAATACTGATTGATGAAGTCAAAATTGTTAAAATTGATTGATGGCTTGAGAGATAGAATATAGCCTCATCCACGTCAGTGACCTTGAGCGTCTTCATAAACAAACAAGTTCTCCATAAATCAAATCGAACTTACGCGATCCATGCTTATCGATGAAGTTAAAATTTGTTCCGGTGAATTGACTGTACAAGAGGAAAAACACGAGCGAGGGGTTTCAACTTCGATCAAGCTACTAATCGGGGACCTTTTTCGTTTGTCTGATCTGATGAGAAGACGAACGAAACTGTCCGGTTGATCTGTTAAATGTGTTGAGGATGTTTTTTGTTCTTCCTTCGTTCGTTCGTTGGAGATGACTAAGAAACCCAAATGACTAGGGTCGTGGGCCTAGCCTAATAAATCCACCTGACTCGAGTTTAAGCATGAGATATAGTTACATAAATGAACATTTAGTTTTGCTCAATGTGCGGTGTCACCTCATAACTTTTAATTTGTTTCATTTGATCCCTAAACTTTAGTTCAATACATAATCTCGTCTTTGAGCTTTTAATTTGTCCAATATGATTATTGAAGTTTTAATAAATATTCAACCCATTTTCTGAATTATTATATTCTTGAATTCCATCTAGATCACGCATTTAGACTTAAATGAAGTTTGAATATATTGAAAACTTGATTAGTTTCAACTCATGTTCATTGCTATATACTCTGCATATTCGTCCATAGGTCAAATTGGAGCTAGTATTACAATGCATCCAGTAAGGACAAATTGGAGCTAGTATATACTCGTCAATAGGTCAAATTGGAGCTAGTATTACAATGCATCCAGTAATCCGCACGATGGCGTGACGTCTGAAAGAGTACCTTTGAGCATAGATCCAGGATTTATGAGGGTGGCTCGTGTTTGATATGTTCTAACAATATATTAATGATATCAGAACAGTCAAATGGAATAGCCAAAAGATTATCAAAAAGGTTCGAGTTTAAGTTAAGACTCAATCGAGACTGGTCCTTATATTTGGATTCAGGCACAGTTCGAGCCATAGGACGACCCAAAAGAAACTAAATTGTCAGATCTTTGATTTTCATACTTCAACCTGTCCGCCATTGGTGTCTTTAGCAAAACGTTCTATGATTCAACGTGACTTATGGTCCACTCACAGAAATGTGCATTCTGGCTTTCCACAAATCCCTTGCCGTCCAAGCTTAAATTAAAATTGTTCCAGCAACAATGTAACCCCCATCAACATTATGCCGAGAAGTAACTTCTTCGGTTAGCTCGTTTGTAAGTCAGAGTACAGATAAGACATGAGATCAAGTACCATCCAGGATGCTGTCCCCAGCATCCCTAATGCGAAAAGCCAACTCCTCATTCACGGCACTGATTAAAGTGCTCGTGCTCCTAATCTCAAGAAAAGCTTCACTAGGAGCATCGATGTGCAAGATACAAGCATCACTCGGTCCATCTGGGACACTGTCTTCTTGTAGAGATCCGACAATACCCATCTCTGATAAACGAGCCAGAAGCCTTTGCAAATCCCCCAAAGCAACGGGGCCTCACTTTTTGAGCACGATAGCTCATCGCTAGGTAGAATCCCCCTTCTGGCATCCCTCATGATGAGGTTTCCTTTCAATATTGTGATGCTCAAATTTCCGTCTTCCAAGTTTTTCCAACGTAATTGAGAGATCAAGTCCGCTGTGATTTCTAGTTCTGAATCTTCCTTCAGGGTAGGCAGCTTAATGTCTCATTCACAGAGAAGTGAAGGACTGAGTATGAGTCTGCGACTGCTGATATGATCTGCCGCCTAAAATCTTCAGGTAAACCATCTTCAACAGAAAGTGCAAGAACAGTAAAGTCATCAGTCTGAAGTACCATCATCAGAAAGAGAATGTATGAAGCTTTAGGTGATATCACCACAACAAACTTTGGTTGCAGTTCGTGGATTGAAGGTCGAACCTTCTTCAACCTAGAAGCGAGGCCGATCCATGAAATAAAATGTGCAAGCATAATCTTTTGATAGTTAATATGCAAAGCAATTGGACTGGTGGAGTAGTTCAGTCTCATGACAAAAAAGGCAAAATAGCTAATGCATGGTCCTTACACTATTCCCAAAAGAAATGAACATCAAAGGACCTTCATCTTCATCTCCTTCGGATCAAAAGGCAAGAGAGCCATATCACTATCCATGCCCTCCTGCAAATGGAACAAAAGGTTCTGCTTGATGAATGGTTCTATTTGCTGAAAAATAGGAAAGAGATAAGTCCTTTTTGTTGTTAGACGAGTGAGAGAATATATTAGCACCTCCCAGATGAGTAATGAATTTTCATCCCCATGCCAGCGTCTGAGCAAATGAATGGCTGGGCCAAGTCGCAAACTCCGGTGAGGATAAAATACAATGCCCAGCTTCGGCCAATGAAGTCTGCGCACATTCTAACAGCTGTCAGAATATGTAATTAGGTGACAAGTTGCACAGTCAAAAGAAAAGGTTATCGTACAATAGCTTAGGCAAGCAAATTGCAGGATACACTTGCAGCCTTTCTCCATTCAAAGCTCGACATGTGCAAATAATGGCTCACCAGAGAACAACTGTGAAGGACATAAAATCAACAAAAAAATCTTCTTTTAGTAGGGATGCAAATGATCAGTTGGAGACTTCCTACATATATAAACCATATGCCCTCGTTAACATAACTTCTCTTGCCTTTGTCTGCACATCCACCGGGTATTATATTCGTATATTCCTCTTCTGCTACCGATGCGATAACAAATATGGGAACCTATGGAGAGAACAAATGGTATTATAAGGACTTTTTTTAGTTTAAGACAAAGAACTCTGAAGAACCACATTTCTGAAAATATTGATTGCCCTTTTCATTCTGGAATATCTCATCCAGAAGTACATTGGACATAGACTTCACTTGCAGCAGTGAGAGTGACCAGAACTCTAGTTCACAAAAGCAATTGCAAGAACTAAAATGCCGAGACTAAAACTGCATGATCACGTAGGAGATAGCACTACCAGGTTGACCACAGCTCATGTTTTATATAGCAAGACAAAAGGAGGATTATGTTTGTTGCTCTCTGTGGTTCTGAAGCACAATATCAAATTGCTGCTTGAAAGTGCAACGGAAGTTACCACATCTTTACATTGTAAAACATATCACACAAGCAAGACAAGTAAACTGAATACACAATCTGCAGAATCAGCAACTCTCGTCAAATTAGATAGATTTACAGTTAAAATGTGGTGACAGCCAATTGAATTAACTAATACACCATCAAATCTTAACCAGATGAAGACATGCTCGGGGCATCCCATGCAAGTGCCAAATAGCAAGTGATTATAGTTTGTTCAGGGTTTTAGCAGAGGGTTTAAACATAGCATACTAATCCGTCACCTGACTTTTTGGAGGTGCAACTAAAAGAAACAACGTAAGCATATAGTTCAGTCTAGGTGATTTTCATTATCACCCCCCTCACAAAAAAAAAAAAAAAAAAAAAAACCAAAGGTCTAGGTGATTTTCTTGTGCAGGAAAATGGTTCGAGCTTTTTGATCACCATCATTAAGTTTATTTCAAGTGAAATTCGAACTCTATGCTTGTAGCATCAGCTTATCTGATATCCACTGAAAGAAGACTGATGTTACAGTATGAATTTTAAATGCAAACCAATGGAATACCTTACAATGTGATGATTCCATGCAAATAGATATCTGCTCCAAGAGTCATAGGATGATTCCAAGTCGTCCTATAGGAATGAGTACTGAAGCACTGGCTTTAAAAGTATCAACTGCACGGAAGCGTATAAAGTTCAATTTGTCCATTTCCTCTGAGCTCTCATCAGCATGAAGTAAGAGCTCCTCCAAATCACTGGTTTCATCATAGTAAACTCGCAGCTTCATGTCATAGATGCCTAGTGTCAAAATCTACCATGTTAGAAAAAATGAAGAGATGGAAGAATCAAATGGTACTACACTATACAACCATGCATTTGGCCATAGTATTAACAATCCAAGAGGAGATATACTTAATAAAACCGGGTTACCTTGAAGTTGAAAAATCCTCAGGAGCAGGGTAGTTACTCCCCTTGTTGGCAGTTTCGAGGAAATCCAGAGATGAAAATTCTGAATATATTAGCACATTGCATGATCGAAGAGTGTTATAATTAAATGCCAAAGCATGATCAGAAACAAATTCAGAGCTCAAAATAAATACCATTGCTTCATCCGGATATCTTATTGTCCAATTACAGGCTCCTATTTCCAACCTGAAGCTGATTGTTTTGATAATTATTGTGCCATCGTAGCATGCCACTTCCGCATATTTGAGTCTTTGAACCTTATTAACACAATCATCTATGTCAGCTGCACTGATAGGCACTCTTCATCACTATCTCTTAAAAGTTTATTAAACAAACGAAAATGCAGTTTCTTGGAAGAAAAGTAAGATGTAATATGCAACAATTGTGATCACAACTTGGAAGATGCAAGGATACCAATGCTTCATAATCTTCAACGGCTGAAGCTTCTGACCACAAGATGTGAGCCTTTGCACATTTAATTTAGAGATGCATGACCTATCAAGAAAGTCATCTAACAAGAAAAGGCATTTTAAGCCTTGGCTGCTGGACAGAACTCCCAACATCGAAATATAATTTGCATCTCAGGAGATTGTAGCATCTTCTAAAGGCATGCCAAGCCGATTGTTGTTAAAAAGTTCAGGCTCTATCCTGACTAAGGCAGGGGCTAAGTAGAAAACGAGTATCCCGAGTTTTGCAAATAGTTACAATGAGGATCTAAGCCATGTTAAAACTATCAAGCCACATCTTGCATGCGATTTAGCTACAGAACAGAACTACTACACGAAAGGCTGCTCCTTACCTATACAACGGCATCCATCCACCAAGCTCAATCCCATCAGTGCCCAATACTATCTCCTTCAATGCGGAAGGAAGAGATTCCAGCTCCTCCCACTTCATCCAGTGAGGGCTACTGAATTCTTCAGATCCATAAAACTGCCTGAATTCCTCATGCATTGAAACGAGGTCCTCCATCATAAGTTTACCAAGTTTTGCTGCCGCCTCGATTACATATACCTGAGGTAAAAGCACGAATCTTTAAGCAAGTGACAGTCTTTTAACGCACAAGCCCAAGCCCAAGACCGAGCGATAATTAAACTAGCACTCAACCGTATACGTAAAAATTACCTCAAATTCAATCAATGAGACGAAGATTACCTTTGCCGAGAAGCCCTTTGCTCGAGTAAGAAACGGCAACCCGAGCATCCCAGCGGGGGTCTAGATCAACACTACATCAACGAACGAGAGATTCCACGAGTGCAGGTTCGTCACAGTTTTTTACCACGGTTCGGAACGAATCAAAGCGTTTGCATTCATGGGTTTCTCAACATTCTCCCTCTCTCCATCCCCAGATTCACAGCCATCGGATTCATCAACTGAATGTTCCATATCTTCTTCATCTTGCACAACAGAAAATCTGGGAGGTATAGGGGCGAAAGCAGCGAGAGCAGACAGCTCAAGGGGACAATCGGTCAAGATCCTAGGTCCACAGACACTCAGCATGTGACATGAGGGAAAGTAAAACCCTTTACCTCTGCTCAAGCATGTCTGCATAAGAGTGTATTACAATGCCAGACACTCACCAACTTCATGAAGCCAGACCGATCCGAAGAATTTAACAGGTAATTCACCCAAAATTTTCGATTAGACCGAGGAGATTTAACACAAACTCGGTGCTCCTGTCCTGGGCCGGTGGCTAGCAGGCTGCGCGAGAGAGTGGGGAGGACTGGACCGAGAGAGCGAGCGTGAAGGCGGGAGAAGAGGTCGAGAGAGAGGCGAAAAAGAGAGAAGGATTGAGACTTAAAAACCTTATTTGGAAATTTTGCTTTGCTTCCAAAATAATAAATAATGAAAAAAGAAAACTGGGCCGTAAAAAAAAGATAAAAACAAAAGGCCAAAAAATTAAGAAAAAAAGTTCAGAGGAAAACGAAATCTAATTTGGTAAATTGTCAGTTCAAATGTTATTCGAGAATTAAAATTATTTTTAAATGATATCAAAATATCCAAAAATATGTTTTTTATTTTGAACAAACCAAAAAAATATCCAAAAATATGTTCAACCACATATCATCAAATAAGCGAAAAATTAACTATTTTCCTTAAAAATAATTTATCCGAAAGCATTTTCCCCTCGAATATCAAATCCAAGTCCCCACCAAAAACGGTAACACCCAACCCCTTCTCTTTTGCCGTCTCTCCTCAGCCACAGCCTGCAGTCACGCCTCCCTCTGTTATCTCTCTCTGTGCCTTGCGCCCTGTTGCCGTCATTCTCAGCGGCTCCTCCATGACCGCGGAGATCTCAGCCTCGCCACTATGTCCAGTGGCCATGGAGGTGTCCATCCTCTGGATCTCGAGGAGGTGGCTCCTCCATGGCCATGGAGGCAGAGCTTCCAAATCTGAAGGGGACGGCCCCTTCTTGGCCTGGTGGGGAGCTCGACGCCGCGTCAATCGTACACCCCTCTGTCCTGTTGATGTACAATTGATGCTCAATAGGGATCTGTGGTTTCAATGATCGCCATTCTTCTAACCACAAAATAAAGCTCGAATTCTTAGCCACTGCATCAGCAGACACCTTTTTTTCTACAATTAACTTCATTGCATAAGTTTTAAACTCATTTAGTCTAGCCAGGTATGTTGGGTCGCTCTCACTCCTGAATTTGTCCAGCCACTCCTTTGCTTCCTCTACCCTTGCCCAAAAGCAAGCGTCTTGGGTCAAGTCTGCATACGTGGTCCTCGTATTGCTCAGTTTCTCTCTAACAACGCTCTCATCCCACCACTGAGCGAAAATTTCGTACCTCCTTGGTCTTCCATTGCTTATGTAGTGGCCTTTCTCACGGTGCATCCCTGACCGATAATATTCTGCGATGTCCAATGGCTCCATAAGAAGCATGTAGTAGTGCGACGCATCTACCCATTTCGGCCCTTGTGCAAATCGTGCGGCAGCTCTTTCCTGTCCAACATATCTATGACATCGTCCCAAAAGGCTGCAAGCTTGAACCTGTTCATGTTTATCTTGGACTCTCTCTTTGAGGCCCCCCTCCGCTTGAAAGAATCATAGTATTCTTTTTGCTCATGGGACTCATCGCAACGAGCTTTATACCACTCTATCCCTGCCCCATAAGGAATGATTTTGGATAGCTTAATGGCTAAATTAGCTGCATTTAGATTCGGCGTGCGCCCCATTCGCCTCGCCATAGTCAAGCATTCTTTTGTCATTGGTACAATGGATACCTGCAAAGTGGATGAATCATAGAACTTTTAAACTGGAGGAATAGCAATTGGGAATAAAAGCCTAGATCAATACATTTCTAGAACTCGATCACTCAACAATCGAAGGTGCCATGTTGCTACTTGTCGATGAGTCCCTGAGAAGTTCAAAGCCATCGAAAGACTTGCTTCGTAGCTTGATTCAGAGAGATCTCCTTCCACGAAGCTTCTGATTAAAGATTGACGAGTTAGTCTTTCAATATACCACCCATACTTATGGTGCTCCTCAATGATACAATTCAGAGAGGTTGTCCTTAGCATTAAATGCATCATCTTGTTGACCGATACGGTGTTGTCCAAACAAATCACGCCCTCGTCTGAACAAAACAAGTAATTCCCAAATGGCCAAAACTCCCTCCTGAGCCTTCCCCTACCTGCGCTAGGCGCTCCATGTTGGCCATAGCAAAGGAAAATAACCAGGCATTGTCTTCTTCAGTTAATTGGAGGTTAGAGAGATTCATAGAGTTTGGTAACATCATAGATGTGTGCTAGAATTTTATGAGGGCTTGCCATTGGGGAGTTGGAACAAGTGATTGGTCAAGGGATAACCTTGGCATTATATGGTGCATTGATAGGATGTTGGCCCCATCTCTCATGGAGGATGGCTTGGGAAAGCGACTCATTGCCAAGGAAAAGAGAACTGAAGCCAATGCATAGGACCAAGTGGTGTGGGAAGATGGCTTTGAGCTTGGAGAGGAGCCAAAGAGTTGTGAGGAAGGCAGTTGATCCTCCTATCAAGTGGCCTGAGATCACTATTGACTTGGTTTTATCCAACAAGCTATTAATCTACATACACAATAAAGAATTCCTAAAATATGGTATAATGCTTCCTTAAAAAATCTCGATTATGACACTTCAAAAGCTACGTTGACAAATCAATTTTCACCGGATCATGTTAGATTATAAGAATTGCATGAATAGATCGGATAAGAAATCATCAGCTACACTACAATTGCTAAATATTTAAGCAACTTAAAACAACACAAACATGTTTAGCAGATGATGATAAGTGTGCAAATACGTTTTAACATGTGTATAGAATGTATTTATATGTATGGCTCTTGTATTTAGGTAATTTTATGAGAAGAGTACAATTCATGATCAGGACATTTGTCTCATGAACAGTTTGATATAACTCCAAATCAATCTTGTAGAAAGAAAGAAATGTCCTAAATAAAGTGAATATGGACGAAAAAATATTGGGTAAGTCTTATTTGCCAGCGTCGCAAATAAAAAGGATCTTTGAGAACACGACATGTGTGGGCGTGGGCCCAAATCATCAGGCTAACTCTTGTCTCTCTTATGTCCCCTCTCTCTCTTCTTGCTGCACTCTATCTCTTCTGCCTCACTCTGCACTCTGCACTCTCTCTCTCCCTCTCTCTTCTCTCTCCCTTGTATGCTCTCTCGCCCGACTCTCTCACTTCGCTGAAGTTGGAGCTGTATGTACAACTCCCTCTCTCCCCCAAAAAGAGCTCTAACATCACCCAACAAAAAAGAGAGGAGAGAAGATAGAGGAGATAGAAGTGCTGGAGGCGGAAGAGAGAGAGCGCATGGAACGAGAAGAGAGAGGATAGAAGAGAGGGAAGAGCTAGCCCGAAAATTTGGGCCACATGCGACACATGTCAGCGTTTTTGAGGCCTTCGCTGACAAATAAGACATGAGCTAATGTTTTCTCGGCGTGGGACTGCACTAAAACATCTCAAGAACGGTGAATAATGCTAAAATCAGGAAACAGAAATTGCTAACCTGGCTTTGAAAATCTGGGCGCGAATGATGATGAAGGAAGAGGCGAAGCACTCCGGAGTGGACCATGACCGGCTCCTCCCCATCGTAACGGTATTTCAACGGCGGGAACAGCCCGTGGCCCGCCGCTTCCAGCGACACCAGCATGCCGTAGTTCGGATCCCAACCAAGCATCGGCAGCTCTTGGACGCCTGAGAATGCCACGTACCCCACGCCCCCGACTTGCTCCACCACGAAGGCACCACACCCCATCGCGTTCGCAGTGCTGCACACCCTCCACGCCTCCTTCAGCAGTGGGGTCGAAGTCAGGAAAGTCCCCAACATCTCGCTGGTCTCGAACCTTTTCCAAAAAGAAAAGAAGAAAGAGAAGAAAATAAGAAAAAAAAAAAGGCAAAAGCTAAGAAAGAAGGGAGAAGGGCGGAGGAGGAGGGAGGACGCCGTTACGCTGAAGCTTCGGTGTCCATGATGATGAATATGGAGTCGGGCAGGGCTACGAGGCGGAACGAATGTCTTTGCACCGATCCGATGCCGCCACCCATGCCCGTGGGCATTATTGCCCGAGTTGGCTACATAAAATTACAATTATGCCCTCCCGAGCTGACTATTGTCATATTCGGTTCGTATGCCAACTGTCGTTGATACCACGTACGAAAGCCATGAAGCCAATTCGTCTCCGACTCTCCATCACTACTCTTATTTATGTCCTTTAATTTATGTGCCCAATATTGGCACTGGCAGCGAGCGTGTCTAGCTTTGAATTTTAATGCACGGGTGTGAATGTTTTATCTGTACTATTAAATATTGAGAAATTTCGCAGCAATTGTTCATTGACCGGAGGCAATAATAAATTTGCTTTACTGGACGAGTACCTTTTATTCCAATGAAGTTAACAGTTTCTTTTTTTTTTTTTTTTTCTGTACGTAGCTTGGATGATTAAAAGGAAAAAAAAATTTCAACTGTCGAATAATTTAAAAAGATTGTAACTAACCAACAATTAAGTGAAGTCACTAACTATAAGATTTGCCAATGTTACTATTGATTCAGGAAAACTATGATATACGAGGACTATAAATCACCGACATGGCCTTTAAGTTTACGAACATTGAAGGAACATTATAATCATAGAGTTAAGTTATCAAGAAAAGAATAAAAAGATCTACAATATATTTCGTCATTGTGAGTTTGAAATCAAATCAAATAGCATCCAGCAATTGAGACGCGGCGGATAAGCAGGCACTTGACAACCGTTTGTGGTGAATCTTCTTGATCTAGTTGGTTTGAGGGTGGCGAGTCAAGTGATGTTGATTTTTTGAAATGACGTGTGAAAGATCGAGAATCAGAGGGGAAATAGCAAGCGGGTAATGTGGCTGGCTTGTGAACTAGTAACCGAGAAACACAATCTATATGACTAGCGTTACAGCATCAACCGGCCTACATGGTCGACTTCAGAAATAGTTACTAAGCAATGCGGTCTGTACGACTTGCATCGAAAGAAAAGCCATCCCGTGATAAAAAGCTTGACCCTTGTGGAGTGGACTCGATTAAGTGCTTCCTCATATTAGACTTGTGCGCACAAAGTGGATGCTATTGAGCGGCAGGGATGGATATTTTTTGAAAACTCCTTAATTCAATGACACATGCATTTTCTCAAGACATCCCCTCAAAGCCGAAGGGCCAAAAACCCTTCTTCTTTTGAAGCACTGTGCTCAAGAGAGTTGCTCTTTTGCTTTTACCTTTCTTGGCCAATTCTATAACCTGACTTAGCGCATAAGTCACAAATTAGATTTCTCCATTGGCATACATGAATCTTTTCTCAATATTGGACTTTGATTTCCATATAACCTTCGACCAAAACCACATGAAAGTGCATCAACTAAATAGTACCAATACTGACTCGATACGATATGACACAACGGCATATCATTTATCAAAAAATAGAAAATTTCGACATGTTAGGACATGTGATATATTAAATGTATATTTTTATATATACATAATAAATTATCATTTTTATTAGTATTTGAATCAAATTAATTTGATTCAAATTTACAAATAAATAAATAATTAAAAAAGAACCTAGAATGAATTTGCACTAAAAACACTAATCCATCATTTGTTAATATCATTCATTATTTCAATTTGACAAATTCAATTACATTCCATTAAAATAATTTATAAAACATTGCAAGAAAAAAAAAAAAAGAAAAGCAATTCACATTCCACTATTAAATTTAATATTTAACAATAAGTCGCAAAAAAAAAAACAATCCACATTTCACCATCAAATATAGCAAGAAGTCTTTCCATTTTTATTATTTTTTATTTTTTAGATATTTACATTTTGACTTCTAATTTATTGAAAATTTTTAAGATTGACTCCGTGCATGTTGAAATCCCAAACTTAAGTGTTAGAGCATGTCGGGAGAATTGATCACGTGTTGGATTTTTCTGACACGTGTTAACACATGTTGGAGCGTGTCAAACACGTGTTAGAGTGTCCAACACGACATGACAATCATAATTTTGCCCTCTAATTTCCACAGATAACGAAGATTTTTTTTTGCAATTCGTGGATCTCCCTCTCTATGACACGCATTATTTTTATCTTTTCATAATTATGTGATAAAATTCCGAATAATGACTTAAAGTACCCTCATTTTCTTAAATAAGAGTATAAAGTGGACACTGTTTCAATTAAGAGCCTAAAGTGCCATCATTTTCTCAATAAGGACTTGAAGTGGCCATATCAATTTCAAAAAAGGGCCTCAACTCACTACTTGATAAGGGTAATTTTGTCTTTTAATTTTTTTTCCAAAAAAAGAACAGAGACGAGAGGGAGGGTTCTCTCCTCCCTCTATTTTTTTTTGTAGTTTAAGTTTTTAATTTTTAATCTAATTTAATTTAAATTTAAATTGTGTTTTGACGAAGATACCTCTAGTTGATCAGAATTTTTTGCTGACCGGTGAACTGGTGAGGCGAGGCCCTTATTTGAAACAAATATAATCACTTCAAGTCCTTTTTGAGATTGATATTGTCACTTCAAGCTTTTATTTGAGACAAAGTCTACTTTAGGGCCTTATTTAAAAAATGATTAATACCCTATGATAAATTTATTCCGACTGACCATAAAAAACCATAATTGATACATTTATGACAAATTTACCATAAACTATTTTTTTGACCATGAAAAACCCCAAACTGGTACACCTATAACAAATTTACCCCGATTGACTATAAAAAATCATAAATTGATACATTTATGACAAATTTACCAAAAAATAATTTATTTGACTGCAAAAAACCCTAAACTGGTAAATTTGTGACAAATATACCCTTCACTAAATTGAATTAATACCACAAAAAAATCACAAAAATTGTAAAATGTGACAAATGGAGTGTAAAATCACAAATTGGTATACCGGTCAACTATCACGTGTCATTTAACTTAATAATTTGATAGTAAAATTTAAAGAAAACTAACAGAGGATAAATTTGTCACAAGTATACCGGTTTGAGATAAATTTGTCAAAGGTATATCAGTTTAAGGTTTTTGATGGTCAAAAAAATAGTTTTGGGTAAATTTGTCACGGGTGTACCAGTTGGGGTTTTTCAAGATATTAACCCAAACTAATTTTTTGATCATGAAAAACTCCAAACTGGTGCACCTATGACAAATTTACCCTAATTGACTATAAAAAACCCTAAACTGGTACACTTGTGATAAATTCACAATAAATTCTAAACTGGTACATTTGTGACAAATATACCTTTCATTAAATTGGATTAATATCACAAAAAATCAAAAAAATTGTATAACTGTGACAATGGAGAATAAAATCCTAAATTGGTATGCCAATCAACTATCACATGTCATTTAACCTAATAATTTCACTATAAAATTTAACAAAAACTAACAAAGAGTAAATTTGTTATAAGTATACAAGTTTAGATTAGATTTGTTAAATGCATACCAATTTACGGTTTTTGGTAATAGAAAAATTAGTTTTGGGTAAATTTATTATAAGTGTACCGGTTTAGAGTTTTTTAGGATATTAACTCTTGAAAATTTACTCTAAACTGATACACTTATGATAAGTTTACCCTTTATTAGTTTCCGTTAAATTTTACTATTAAATTGTTGAGTTGGATGATACATGATAATTGACTAATATACCATTTTAAGATTATACTCTTCATTTTTCAAAATTGTACAAGTTTTGTAGTTTTTTTTTTTGGTGGTGTTAACCCAATTTAATGGAGGATATATTTATCATAAATGAACCGGTTTAAGGTTTTTGATGGTCAAAAAAATTATTTTAGAGTATTATCATTAAATTTATCATAAGTGTACAAATTTAGGATTTTTTTGTGGCAATTTGGGGTAAATTTATCACATGTGTATCAATTTGCAATTTTTCGTAGTAAAAAAATTAGTTTCGGATAAATTTATCACAAGAATATTAGTTTGAGACTCTTCATTGTATTAACCTTTGTTGTTAATTGACCGAACACTACTCATGTAAGTTAAGTAATTCCCTAAGAGTCAGATACAACTCCACTCTCAGGTAAGTAATTCCCTAAGAGTGAGATACAGCTCCACTCTCAGGAAGAAAAAGGCGAAATAGCTAATGCCTAGTTGTGACACTATTCCCGAGAGAAATGAACATCGAAGGACCTGCATCTTCATCTCCATCGGATGATCAAAAGGCAAGAGAGCTATTGTTAGGGAAATCCCTTATGATGTTTTGAAGATGACAAAATAAATCAAATGCTACTAATGTGTTTAATCGTTGAGTAATAGACTATGCAGATGATAGAACATATAAATGATATTATCAAAGTCTATACTTGGAAGAACTAAAAGATAGATTTTATGCTGAAGTTGAACTTATTTAGACTGTGTTCAGACCTTAAAGTTAAATTTGTTCAGAAGCAGAATATGTTCAGACTTACGTTCAGATTGTAAAGTCTATTGCACTCATACTCAGATTATAAAGTCCATTGCTCTCAGACTTTACATCTAGAACGAGACAAAACGTAACACAAGCCTTAAATGTATAATGGCTAGTGATTTGGTTTGGATTTTACATCAAGATTGATTTGATTGACTTAATCTAATTGATTGAAAATTGGATCTTGAAGATAAGAATTTTCTATACGAAAAAGCTCGACTTATGGAAGTCAAGATTCTGTTTATATGGCGATCATAATCAATTTGGGATTCTACTTCTATCACTCAATGGCTTCCAAATTTTCTAGATACCAATGGGTAGAGTGGAAGACGATCCTCTAAGATACTGTCCAATGGCTAGTTTGGAAGTGGAGGAGTATTTAAGAAGATGAAGGACCGATGAGTAAGTAAGAGACGGAGTGTAGAATTTATAATTCCAAAGTTTGAGCGACCTTTGATCATATACTTGTCTTTGGTGAGCTTAAACGTTTGTGATCGTGAGAGAAATACCAAAATAGTGACTTAGTGAGATAGTGTGATCTACTACTAAATGTTTGCACTCAAAATTGTAATCTCTTATTGATTGCATAGTGGAATCTAGCTAAAAGACTGTTAGCGTGGGAGAGTGGATGTAGGCTTGATCTAAGCCGAATCACTATAAACTTTGTGTTCTTATTCTCTTCCCTGAACTCTTTATTTTATTCGTAGTTCTATTTAACTGCTAAAATCTGAACTTGCTCCAAGTCTGTTGCACTTCAGACTCAATTTCAAAAGTTTGTCGTTTTTCAAACTAAGTTTCAAAAGAAAAATATTTCTACTGTTCTTTGCAAAAAATTTACTTCACACCTATTTACCCCAATCTAGGTGTTCATACCTATTTACCCCAATCTAGATGTTCATACTAGTACTTTCAACTATGTCACTATCCATGCCCTCCGGCAAATGGAACAAAAAGATCTTGTCGAACGGTTTTGCTCGCTGAAGAATAGGAATGAGTGAGAGAATCTATTAGCACCACCCAGATGAGTAATGATTTTTCATCCCCATGCCAGCGTCTGAGCTAATGGACAAGTGGGCCAAGTCGCGAGCTCCAGTGAGGAGGACAAAATACAATGCACGATTCCTGCCAATGGGGTCTGCACACATTTTAACAGATAGCTGAGGATACAATTAGGTGACAAGTTGCACAGTCAAATGACAAGGTTTTCGTACGATAGCTTTAGGAGAGTAAGTTGCAGGACACACTTGCAGCCCTTCTCCATTCAAAAGCTCGCCATGTGCAATTACATATCTTTTCTTGCCTTTGTTTGCACACCCCCTCAGGGTATTATGTTGGCATATGCCAATAACTCTTTTGCTATGGACGAGATAACAAATATGGGAACCTATCGAGAGAACAAATGATATTACAAGGAAATTTTTTAGTTATAAGACAAAGAACTTTGAAGAGCCACTTTTTCGAAAATATCGATTGCCTTTTTCATTCCGGAACATCTCATTTAGGAAGTACTAGAAAGTACATTAGACATAAACTTCATTTGCATCAGTGGGAATGACCAGAACTCTAGCTTGCAAAAGTAATTGCAAAAAATAAAATCTCAAGACTAAGACTACAAGATCACCTCGAACATAACACTACCAGCTTAACCACAACCAATGATTTTTATCCAGAAAAACCATAGGAGAATCATGTTTGTTGCTGATTGTGGCCTTGAAGCACAAGATTGCATTGCTATTCGAACGTGCAAAAGGAGTTCCAAGATCTTTACATTGTAAAACCCATCACAAAAGGAAGACAAGCATTCAAACTAACTGATACACCATCAAATCGTAACCAGATGAAGACATGTTCAGGGCATCCAATGTGGACATGCTGCCAAATATAGAGTGCTTATAGCTCGTTCAGGATTTTAGCAAATAGTTTAAATATAGCATACTAGTTGTTCACTTGACCTTTTTGAAGATGCAACTATAAGAAACAACATAAGCATATAGTTCGGTCTAGGTTATGTTCATCATCCCAAAATAATAATAATAATAATAAAGTTGGTTGAGGTGATTTTCTTGCGTAGGAACACAAATAGTTCGGGGGGGTTTTTTTTTTTAATCACCATCATTAAGTTCATTTCAAGTGAAATTCGGACTTCATGCTTGAAGCATTAGCTTTATCTACTATCCACTGAAGTAAGAGAAGACTATTATCACAGTATAAATTTTAAATGCAAACCAATGAAATGCATTATAATGTGATTTTCTAGGCAAATAGATATCTGCTCCAAGAGTTGTAGGATTATTCCAACTTGTCCTGTAGGAATGAGTATTGAACCACCGGCTTTAACAACATCAATTGCACAGGAGCATATGAAGTTCAATTTGTCCATTTCCTTTGAGCTCTCATCAGCATGAAGTAAGAGCTTCTCTAAATCACTGGTTTCATCACAGTAAGCTCACGGCTTAATTTCATAAATGCCAAGCGTCAAAATCTACCATAATAGAAAAAAACGAAGAGCTGGAAGTATCAAATGGTACTACACTATACAACCATGCATTTGGCCATAGTATTCACAATCTGAGAGGAGATATACTCAATAAAACATGCAAAAGAACGCTTCAAGTGCCATAATTTAGTACAAAGGGACACTTAAGTGCCATAACTTACGAAAGTGACACTTAAGTGCCACATTTTAAGAAAAGTGGGACACCTGAGTGCCACCTCCGGAAAAGCCGGTCGAAAATCATACGTGGCAATTAAATATTAATATTTCTTGTTGAGGTGGCTCACCAGAGAGTCGACTCAACTCTAGAGCATCCTAAAACAACGTCGTTTCTTTAGTTGGCCAAAATAGAGCCCTTAAATAAGCCAAAACGATGTCATCTCCTTAACTACCCTAAATCTAAAACCCTAAATCAGGCAAAATGCCATTGAAGTGCGGGAGCCATAATCTCGAACCCTAATTTGATTTGCCCCAAATTCTATAGTTGAATATTGGAAATGGAGGGTAGGACTTTCAGCAGTGGCTCAAATTTCTCTCGCCGAAGCAAAGGAGAAGGTGAGCGTTTATGTTTTTGTGGGTTACCAAGTCCAAGAAGAATATTATGGACTCGAATGAATTCCGAGAGAAGATTCTATGGATGTGCCCAATATAGAGAAGGGTCGAAGTGCAAATATTTCAAATGGGTCGATGTAAAATTCTCTCATTGAGCCATAGAGGTAATATTGGACTTACTTGATGGATGTCATCAACATCCATCTATGCTTGTGAATGACTTAAATGATGTTGACTCAATGCAAGCTCAAGCATTTTCTGCTAACCATTTGAAAAATGAAGTTTCAAGGATGAAAATTGAACGGGAGTTTTACCAAGTGTTTATTGTGTTGCTTTTTTTTGTCTATCCTACTTTATGATGAAATGTAAAGTATTGGAAGATGAGAAGAAGTTTCTTCGACTGCCATAGTTGTAAATGAGTGGAGAAATATATTTGTTTTTGTTAGAAGTAAGAAGGGTAAATGAGTCTTTACCAAGTTTAGGGTGTATTTTTGATGTGTGTGTATATATATATATATATATTAAACTTTATTGAATAATACAAAGTACATTTTCTTCACATGGTATCAGAGCCTAGGGCTTAACCCTAGACGACAGAGCAGCCACTCACCGCCGTCGACTTCGGAATAGTTGGCTATTGCCGCTGCTCACTAGACTAAGGTTTCTCGTGCGGCTCACTCGTGTTGCTTGCGCAGCTCGAGCGGTCACTCGTGCTGCTTGCAAAACTCACACGGCTCGCACGACATGCTCGTGTTGCTTGCACGGCTTGATCGCGCGGCTCGCTCGGGCTCACTCGTGCGGCTCGCTGGCTTTTTTCTTCGTGGTCTAGTACACTAGCTTCCCACCAAGGGTTTTGACGATCTTGTGCTGATTGGACTTGGTGGCGTAGCTATGCCGCTTCCTCAGAGAGAGAGAGAGAGAGAGAGAGAGAGAGAGAGAGAGCAGTAGCTAAGGGACTCGCTTGGGAACAGAGAGGAGCAGCGCTTGTCGGGATGATTTTGTGGGTTAGAATTTTCTTTTATGTTGTTGATTTGGCTAATTAATTTATTCAAGACTTGTGATGAAGCAAAGTTGCTACTTGGGTATAGTGGAGTTATTTATTTGGTGATTTGAAAGTTATGTGGTAGCTTCTATCATTTTATATGGTGGTGGTAATATTGGGTTGTTTAAATTATTGAGGCTGAGTTGTTTGACAAAGCTAAGGTCAGAGTTAGCTTATTATTATTTGGAAAATGGGTGATCACTCGAAGAGTACAATTGAAGTAGATCCTGAGAAGAATAATACTGTGATGACTGAGATGATTTCCTCTTTGTCTAATCAAATTAATAATAAGAAGCTCGCAAGTAGTGCTAACTTCCACCAATGGAAGAAAATTGTGAAGCTTGCTTTGACAGGCAGGAATCAACATAGACATTTAACTGAGTTTAAGCCCAGAGATGATGTAACTTGGGATGGTATTGATGCACATATTCTTGGTCAAATGCTGAATTCTATGGAGAGTAATGTAGTTGACATGGTAACTCATATTGATATAGTTAGAGAAATATGGGAATATTTGAATGTGCTGTATTTTGGCTAAGATAATTTGTCATGGATTTATGAGCTGTCGTAGGAGTTTTATCGATTTGAAAGGAAGGGACGCTCTATTACCAAGTGCTTTGCAGACTTTAAGAGATTGTATGAGGAGTTGAATGCCGTTCTCCCTATTTCAGCTGATGTTCAACAAATGCAACGTCAAAGGGAACAATTGGATGTAATGGGATTCTTAGGATGTCTTGGTTTTGAATATGAAACTGTTAGGTCTCAGATTCTTGGAGGAGAGAATATAGCGTCACTCACAGATACATTTGCTTGAGTTCTTCGAGTATCTCGTGAGTCTTCTCAAGATACTACATCTATGGTGGGGAGTTCAGCTCTTGTGTCCCAGACTCGAACTGTTAGTGGTAATAGGAGTGACGGAGGAAATCGTGGCAGATATAGTGGGCGTGGTGGCCGAGGAGGAGGCCGAGGCATAGGAATAGGGAGAGGTCAAGGTCATCAGCAACCTTGTGGACAATTCCATGTATCTGTTGATAATTCAGGGAGTACATGAGTTTGTCATTATTGTGGCAAACCTAATCATATTCAAAAATTTTGCTACAAGCTACATGGAAGACCGGTGCAGCAACACCAGTTCGCTAATACGATGTCTAATATTGACTCTACTCCAGATTTATCTAAAGACAAGGTAGTGATTATGTCTAGTGAGGAATATGCTCGGTACAAACAATCTCAAATCTCACAGCCTGTTTCTTCCACTGCTACTTTGGCATAGATAGGTAATGCTATTGCATGCCTTTCGGTTACTTCTCGTCCTTGGATCATTGATTCAGGGGCTTCTGATCACATGTCAGGTCTTTTAGGTATATTTTCCTCTCTTTCTCCGTCTTTGTCCATGGTTACTTTAGCTAATAGATCACTTACACATGTTAAGGGAATTGGCACAGTTAACCCAACTCCTTCATTGCCATTGTCCTCAGTGCTTTATCTTCCACAATTTCCATTTAACCTCATGTTTGTTAGTAAGTTAACCAAAAACTTTCAGTGTTTAGTAACTTTTTATCCTAATTCTTGTATTTTCCAGGATCTAGCTACGAAGAAGACAATTGGTAGAGGACGTGAGGAAGGGGGATTGTATGTACTTGAAGATGCTTCTTCAATTGCTTGCTCAAGTGTTGCATCCCCACATCAAATCCATTGTCGTCTTGGTCATCCTTCTCTACGTAGTCTTCAAAAGTTGGATTCTAGTTTTCAATCTCTTTCTAGTCTAGAGTGCAAGTCATGTCAACTTGGCAAATTACATCGTGTTAGATACACACCTCGAGTCGTTAAATGAGTAGCATCTCCTTTTTTTATTAGTTCATTCGGATATTTGGGGTCCATGTCATGTGGTTTCTAATTCAGGTTTCAAATATTTTGTTACGTTTGTCGATGACTATTCCAAAGTTACTTGGTTATATTTAATGAAAGATTGTTCAGAATTATTTTCTATTTTTCGTGCATTTATATCTGAAATTTATACTCAATTTGGCATGCATGTTAAAGTTCTACGTTCTGATAATGCTAAGGAGTACTTTTCCACATCTTTTTCTGATTTTATGACTCAACATGGTATGATCCATGAATGATCCTGTCCTAATACTCCACAACAGAATGGTGTTGCTGAAAGGAAGAATAGGCATTTATTGGAAGTTACTAGATCCATGTTATTTGAGATGAAGGACCCAAAAACCTTTTGGTTTGATTATGTTGTAACTGCATGTTATCTCATCGCATGCCTTCTTCTGTTCTGCAAGGTGGTATTCCTTTTTCCACTTTGTTTCCTTGTGAACCACTGTTTGTCCTACCACCCCGTATCTTTGGTTGTGTCCGTTTTGTTCGTGATCATCGACCTAGAGTATCAAAACTTGATCCCAAGGCAATCAAGTGTATGTTTATGGGTTATTCCTGCACTCAAAAGGGATATCGCTGTTATTCTCCATTACTGAGAAAATATTTTATAACAGCTGATGTTTCATTTTTTGAATCCACTCCTTATCGTAATGTTCCAATTGACGTGTCTAAATTGGATGAAGACTTGTATGTGACCACCATTCGGTCTACTATTCCAACTGTATCACCAGTATCTATAGAGAAACCACCTCCTCTCCAGGTTTATACTTGACGTCCTCGTGTCGCTACTACTGCTGCCCCCTCTCCTCCCGTCACTACTACGTCATCTTTTGCTCCAGATCCACCATTAGCTGATCTTTCTTGTGTATCTGATATTGATCTTCCTATTGCTCAACATAAAGGTACACGTATTCGTACTAAATATTCTATTGCAAATTTTATTTCTCACTCTTCCATGTCTCCTACTTTTCGAATTTTTTTTAACTACTATTGAACAATATCCTATCCCTAAGTCTGTCGCCGAAGCATTACAAAATTCTGGCTAGAGGACAGCAATGGAAAAAGAATTAAAGGTTCTCGAGATTAATCAAACTTAGGACTTAAAACCACTTCCTCTAGGCAAAACTGCTATTGGTTGTTGATGGGTATATGCCGTAAAAGTCAACCCTGATGTTTCTCTTACTTGTTTAAAAGCAAAACTTGTTGCCAAAGGGTATGCTCAGGTGTATGGGGTTGACTATCTAGACATATTTTCTCCTATTGCCAAACTTACTTCTGTTCATATTTTGATCTCTCTTGCTGCAACATATAACTGGCATTTATTTCAGCTTGATGTTAAGAATGCTTTCTTACATGGCACTCTTCATGAAGAAGTTTATATGGAGCAACCTCGGGGTTTGTTGCTCAGGGGGAGTCTGGACTCGTTTGCAAGTTAAAAAAGTCTTTATATGGTTTGAAACAATCTCCATGGGCATGGTTTGGAAAATTTTTTGAGGTTGTATTGTCTTTTAGGCTATCAAGATGTGGAAATGATCATTCTTTCTTTTATAAACAATTAGGGGGAGACAAATTATTCTTGATTGTATATGTTGATGATATTATTATCATGGGAGATGACTTGGTGGGTATAGCTGAGCTAAAAACCTATCTTTAGCAACAGTTTCAAACTAAGGTCTTAAAAAATTGAAATATTTCCTAGGAATTGAAGTGGCGCAATCACAAAAAGGTGTTGTTCTGTCACAGCAAAAATATGTCTTGGATTTGCTCACTAAGACAAGTATGTTGGGATCAAAGCCTCTTGATTCACCCATGGAACAATAGGTTAAATTAGTTGCTGATGGAGGAGAAATTCTTAATAATCCCGAGATATATAGAAGATTGATAGGTAAACTAAATTATCTTACAGTTACTCGACCAGACATTGCTTTTCCTGTTAGTGTAGTAAGCCAGTTTTTGTCTTCCCCTCGTACATCTCATTGGGATGCAGTTATTCGGATATTGAGGTATTTGAAGAAAGCTCGGGAAAAGGAATTGTCTACCAAAACCATGGCCATATCAAGGTTGAAGGTTTTTCCGATGCTAATTGGGCTGGGTCTCCAGATGATAGAAGATCAACTACTGGGTGTTGTACCTTAGTTGAAGGAAATATGGTATCATGGAAAAGTAAGAAACAAAGTGTTATTGCCCGCTCTAGTGTTGAGTTAGAATATAGAGCCATGGCACAAGTGACATGTGAATTAGTGTGGATTCGACAGTTATTGACCGAGTTAGGCTTTAAAGATTTAGTACCCATGACTCTATGGTGCGATAATAAAGTTGCAGTGCATGTAGCTTCCAACCTCGTGTTTCATGAGAGAACAAAACACATTGAGGTTGATTGTCATTTTATCCGACATAAGTTGCAAAGTGGAGTAATTCTTCCCAATCATATTCGAACCAGCGAACAACTTGCATACATCTTCACTAAATCCTTGGGTAATGGGAGAATAGAACATATTTGTAACAAGCTGGGCATGATTAATATTTATGCTCCAGCTTGAGGGGGAGTGTTAGAAGTAAGAAGTGTAAATGAGTCTTTACCACGTTTAAGGTTTATTTTTGATGTATATATATTAAACTTTATTGAATAATACGAAATACGTTTTCTTCACAGTTTTGAATGAAATATAACTTATTTTTTTTGGAACATGAGAAGAAGTTTTGTGTTGTTATATGTATTATGTGTTACTTCTTGTGCTTGTGGGGAGGTCAAGAAAATGGATTGAATGAATGAATGAATGAGATATTGTTTGTACTATGTTTTTGCTTATTCTCAAATATAAATTGGTGATAATGGAATGTATATTTGGTCGATGTGTTGGGGTGACTTCTTTACTTGAACTAAATGTAAATCAGCAGCAAACATTGAATTGAATGGAGTTGCCATAAGTTGAACCATATATATGAACCATATATATAAACCAACAGCTTCTTTGGTTTGCTGCAAACCATCATATACATAAGACAGACACGAGTGATTACTCGAGTGCTATAAGTTGTATCTAGTGATCACTTAAGTGTCAGTCGTAATAAAAAAAGTCATTTAGGCGTCAAGTTATTATTAAAAGTGATTACTTAAGTGCCACTTGTGATTAAAAGTGAACACTTAAGTGTTAAGTTTTTAAAAATGTGATTAGTTAAATGCCAATTTTTTTTGTGCATTTCTTCTATAAATTGCACTAGCCATCAGCTACTATCAGCCATTACCACCGCCTACCACTGGCCACCATCGACCTCCAGCCATCATCACCAGCCACACCAAGCATCCTAGGCATCCACTTGAGCCACCACTAGCCACCATTATGCTGGTGGTATGTTGCTGCAGAAGTTGCTAGTGTAAGGTGCCTTACACAAGCTTGCACCAGCACTACTTGGTGCAAGATGTACATATTGCACACTTACATCTTGCACCAGGTGCAGCAAAAACCACCCAACCCAACCTAACCCCTATAATACACCCACCATCATAGGCATCAATAGTCACCACTAGCCACCACCACTAGCAACACCAGCATTCCAACTACCACACCACCCATAGATCCACCATTGGCAGCCACTATTGGTGGTGGGTCGTGGGTCTGTTGCAAAAGAGGCTCGTGCAAGCTAGGCTATGCACACTGCACTCCTGCACCAGTATTAACTGCAGTAAAAGACCCCAACCCAACCCCCACAATGGACCCACCACCACTAGGCTTCACCAGCCGTCACCACTAGCCACACAAGCATCCCAGTCACCACCACAGATCCACCACCGGAAGCAATAAGTAAAAGCAAGAACAAAATAAAAAAAATGAAAAAAAGGCAAAAATGACAAGCAATAAGATTGTTCCATTGATATTGAACTTAAGTTTGACAAATTCAATGACAAACTATTATAAAAAAAAAAAAATCCATAGTAAAACAACTGACTTCTCAGCTCCACAAATCATATCACATCCCATTTCATCAATCAATATGCATAGTGCTCCTGTTTGTTCTCCTTTTGATGGACCTTGTACTTGATTCATAATCCTTACACTTTTTCTAACTGCACGTGAGACTTCTTCTTCAACTATCTTGGGATGCGTTAATTCTGATGGAGTTGCAATTATCTTAGGCTGAACTGATTCAGAAGGAGCTGCAACTATTGTAGGCTGAATTGATTTAGATGGACCTACAACTAAGTTCTTCTTACTCTTCTTTCTTGTTGGTGCAGCCAATGTCTTCTTCTTTGTTGGCACAACCGTTAATTCTTGAGTTGGGCCTTGAGAGATAAGAACCCCTAAACTTCTCCCAGGCTTCAAAAAGAAAACTCAATTATCAACAAAAGTTTGCACTATAATTTAAATTAAATGCAGCCTATAAAACTTACATTAAGAATAACTGCTCCAGAATGCTCATTTGTATAAATGTTATAACCATATTGTTTTAGCATCTTCCCAAGAGCCCCTCTTGTTCGAAGGGGAACGTCACTTTTAGGTACTTGTGATTGGTTGGCTCTTCTTCTTGCATGTGATTTCTTGGGCTCTTGTTGTGGCTCTTTAGCTACAACAGAGGCTTCTTTGGCCAATTCTTCAGCTAGGCATCTTCTAGATGGCCTTCTTGTAGGTGGCTTTTGATTTGGCTTTCTTCTGGTTTTTTTTTATTTAGCCATTTAGCTTCAGTGATACCTTTTGTTGGCTTTTGTGGTGGCCCTTGTAATGACCCTTCTAGTGGCCTTTGTGGTGACCTTGATGATAGATCTTGTGATGGTCTTTCAGTTAGGCCCTTTATTGGCAACTAAGCTCTAGCTTGCCTTTTTCGAATCTGAGGAAAAGGCAAAAGACATTATAAATATAACATCAAGCATCGGGCCATATAACAATGTAAAGGAAAACTAAACACAAATTATTAAACTTACTGGGTATTTTTTTCTCTGCTGCTACTGAAGAACAGGAGTTGCAACTAGCCCTCCAGTTGCTTCAGCCAACCCTTCAGCTAGCTTGTCTTCTACCTTGCCTTCTTTGAACAGGCCTTTCGAATTCAAGTATAAAGCCAATTCTTCACGTGTCATTCTCGTGACTTGATAAAGATAAAACAATACATACATGTCACTTATATCTATGTACATATTTGTAATAAACCATAAAGCAACATAAACACAATTGTCATGACTTATTGGGTTTATTATCGTTGACTGAAGAACAGTCGACTCACTTCGCATTTTTGTTTGTCTTTCTCTAACTGTCCCTGTACTAGGCCCTTCGGCTGGCCTCAACTGTTCCTGTTGCTTCCTTAATTGACAACCTTTAGTATTGTGCCTACTAATGGAAAAAATAGCACTTTATCGGTACACATGTCCTATCAGTACACATGAAGACCGCCAGACCGCCAGACTCAAGATTTAAAGTCTGCCCTCATTGACAGTTTCTAGACCGATAAAGAAGACTTATCCAGAATTGAGTATTTCTTTAATGATTTGATTCAAGCGGCTAAAGAAGTTCTCACGGCGGGAGATAGCATCTCAAGATCTATTATTCATTTTGAAATTAATTCGAGTAATTTGGATCCGTTGATTGGTGAAGTATACTTGAAAGGTTCTATTTATGGAAACTTAGATCCTGATTGTATGGGCGAGCAAGATTGTTGGGCTATCATCATATTCCTTAAGTAACTCGAGATCTCCCTAATTGATTCTGTCCAACAGGTAGATTGGAAGAACTCCTTTGGAAGGTGTCAACGGTTATGAGGCATGGAGAAGTATATAAGGAAGACGCCCTAGTTATTTGAGTGTGTGCGCGATAGATAAATTATGAAGTCTGAAGTTCCTTATTCTTTGCTGATTCAATTATAGAGCGAAAATTTGTACTCAAAAGAGAGTTTAGACATTTGTGAGGCCTTGAGGAAGTGTAGTAGAGTCTCTACACTGTGGAATTAAGAACGTGATATTGTAACGACTCTTTTGATTCATAGTGAAATCCAGCCGATGGGCTGTCAGTGCGGGAGAGTGGACATAGGCTTGGATTAAGCCGAACCACTATAAATCTTGCGTTCTTATTCTCTTCCTTGAACTCTTTTACTTTGTTCGTAACTCTATTTAATTGTGAGAGTCTGATTTTCTCTGCAAAGTCTATTGTTAACTAGACTTAGGTTAAAAGTAAAAGTTTTACCCTATATTTTGCAAAATCTGTTTTCGCACCTATTCACCCCCTCTAGGTGCTCATACTAGCTCTTTCAATTAGTATCAGAGCCTATGTACTCATTTAAATTGAAGTGTTTTTACTTCAGAGTTAAAGATCCATGGCTAGTATGTTGACTCTAGGTTTGGTTGATGGGCAAAGTAACATTAGACCACCTTATTTTGATGGAAAGGAATATAGTATATGGAAAAATAAGATGAAGGCATTCCTAAGATCAAAAGATCCTCTGGAATGGGATGTGGTAGACAAAGGAATCATTCCTAAAGCTACAACAATCTCAGAAAGGAGAAAAGAAGTTGTAGAAGCTAGCGAGATGACTTAAGAAGAGATAACCAAGAGACAAGCTCTTGATGCAAAAGCAATTTACTCCTTATATTGTGCATTATCTCCTACTGAATATAACGGAATATCTTCTTGTGAAACAGCTAAAGAAGTCTGGGATAGACTGCACATCACCTATGAAGGAACCGATCGAGTGAAAGAAACCAAAATCAATATTCTGCTCGATTAATATGAAACCTTCAAGATGAAGCTAGGAGAATTTATCACTGATATGTTTAGTCGTTTTACAGAAATTGTGAATGGTCTTGAGTATCAAGGTCAACCAATCTCAGGACCCATGAAGGTTAACAAACTACTACGTGGACTTTCCAAAGATTGAAATCACGCAAAGACCTCAATAAGAGAAACACAAAGGATCATGCCACTCTCCGCTGACAAATTGGTTGGCACTCTTCAGTCTTATGAAGTGGAGCAAATCAATGAAGATGAAGATCCCAAAGGTAAAAAAATCTATTGCTTTAAAATCTAATGATGATTCTGATGTTACAGATTCTGAAGACGATACGGACGATGAAGAGCTTGCTCTCATGATAAGAAGGTTCAAAAAACTGAACAAAAGGAAAACTGAACAAAAGGGAAGAAGATTCAATTGGAAGAAACAAAGTTCTCAAAAGTTTCAAAATAAATCAGCTGAGGATGATGAATTCAATAAAGATGTGATTTGTTTTGAATGTAAGAAAAAAGGGACTCATCAGACCCAACTATTCCTTGCTAAAGAAAAAGAAAGGAAAAGCTGAGAAATACAGAAAGGCACTCAAAGCAGAAACTTAGAGTGATACCGAATGCGAAGAGAGTGATGATGATTATGCTAATATTTGTTTAATGGCAAAATCAGAATCAGATTCAGACTCTGAGACAGATACATACTCAAACTCAAATAGTGAAATCGAGGTAAGTAATTTAAAAATTCATACTAAAGTCTCTAAATATATTGATGCACTATGTCTTAGTCTCAAAACCTCTCTCAAGAGGATTTCCGAGCTAAAAAGGGAAAATTCTACACTGAAGTAATAGGAGATTGTTTGGAAAGAAAAGTTCAAAAATTTAGATAAAAGTTTTATTAATTTGAAAGAAAATGCAGACTCTCTTTCAAAAGAAAATACACTTATGAAAAAAATGATATTTCAAGTATTTCAAAAAGATTTTCTATAGGATCTGAGAAATTGGAAAAGATTCTTTCAAAGTACAAAGACCTTACTTTAACAAATTGGGCTTGGGAATGACTTCTGAAACCATTCCTCTTATTGATTTTCCAAAAGTAAAGGAAAGAATCAAACAAAGACCTACGAAAGCCTTCTATATAAATCATTTTCAAAAAGTCTTTGTAAAACCTTTTGGCCGTAGTGCTCTTAAATGTTCTAAGTGCAACAGCTCATAACACTTTAAGAAAGAATGTCATATGGTTTAGAGACCTATTAAGAAAGATTGTGCAAAGACCGTATATTGCACTAACTCCATTGGACCCAAGAAAGTGTGGGTACCAAAGAAAGCTTGAGTTTCTTTTTTAAATGCAGGTCACTATCAAGAAAAAGGTCAAATGGTACTTGGATAGTGGATGCTCAAGACATATGATAGGGGATTCAAGTTGTTTCATAAATTTTATGCAAGTTAATGGTGGAAAAGTTTCTTTTGGTGGAAACAGCAAAGGAAAAATTGTCGGATGCGGAACAGTAAAGATTGGAAGTCTCACAATCAACAACGTCTCCTTAGTGGAAGGGCTCAATTACAACTTGCTGAGTATCAGCCAACTGTGCGACACAGGTTTCAAAATCAATTTTCGAGAAGGAATATGTTCAGGAACCAATAAAGATTTCTCTCAGACTTTCACGAAGCGAAGATATGAGAACATCTATCTTTTGGACATCAAACCAGAAAAATCTCAATGTCTAATTTCAATTCAAGAAGAAGCTAATCTCTCGCATCGAAAACTTGGCCATAACAACATGAAGCAAATTGCCAAGATCTCTTCAAAGAAGCTTATTCGTGGACTACCTAATCTGACATACCAAAAATCTGAATTATGCACATCATGTGTCTTGGGAAAACAGGTTAGAAGTTCTTTCAAACCAATAAATCAAGTTTCTACTAATCGTGTGCTGCAGCTCCTACATATGGATCTTTTTGGACCAACTAGGACTCAGAGTATTGGTGGAAAGAAATATTGCCTAGTAATAGTGGATGATTATTCATGATTTACTTGGGTATACTTCCTAGCAAATAAGTCTGAAACTTTTTCTTATTTTATAAAGTTTGCTAAAAAAGTACAGAATGAGAAAGGGTATGTTATTTCAAGTATACGGACAGACCATGGAGGTGAGTTTGAAAATCAATATTTTGCTAAATTTTGTGATGAATCTGGTTTTCAGCATGTGTTCTCTTCTCCATGCACTTCAGAACATAATAGAGTTGTGGAAAGGAAGAATAGATCGTTGCAAGAAATGGCTAGAACATTTTTAATTGAAAGCAACATTTCTTCTCGTTTTTGGGCTGAAGCATTTTCTACAGCATGTTATATTATTAATAGAGTCTTCTTAAGGCCTATTATGGAGAAAACTCCCTATGAGTTGTTTAAAGAAAAGAAGTAAATTGTTTCCTATTTTCATGTGTTTGTTTGCAAATGTTTTATATTGAAAAATGCAAATGATCGAATTGGTAAGTTCGAAGAAAAATCAGACGAAGGAATCTTCCTTGGATATTCAACCACTAACAAAGCTTATAGAGTATACAACAAAAAGACTCAATCTATGAAAGAATCGATGAATGTCAAATTTTAAGACCTTATTCAAAATCAATCGATCCATACTCAACCTGAAGAATTTGAACCTGCTCCAGACTCTACAAAGTCTAAATCCCCAGAAGTAGCTCAGACTTCAGAAGGTCAACAACGAATGAATGTTGAAGAATCAAATGAAGAAAAAGATCAGCAGTCTGTCAGACCAACCAGCAATTGGAAGCATAAGTCCAGTCATCTCAAAGAACTTATTATTGGTGACATTGATGAAGGGATTCGTAAAAGATCCAAAAGGCATGAAGAGTCTAGCGCTATGACTCTTATTTCTGAAATAGAAACTAAAAGCATATAAGAAGTTTTAACTGATGAAAGCTAGATTGAAGCTATGCAAGAAGAACTCAGGCAGTTCAATATTAACGATGTCTGTGAATTAACTTCTAAACCAAAAGGTAAATCTGTTATTGAAGCTAAATGGGTTTTCAGGAACAAGATGGACGAGAAAGGAAAAGTTATAAGGAACAAAGCAAGACTTGTAGTCAAAGGATATACGCAAGAAGAAGGGATAGACTATGATGAGACTTACGCACCAGTAACAAGGTTAGAAGCAATTAGATTATTATTTACTTTTGTTGTTATAAGAATTTCAGGATATTCCAAATGGACATCAAAAGTGCATTCCTAAATGGATTTATCCAAGAGGAAGTCTATGTGGAACAACCTCCCGGTTTCGAAGACACAAGGAAACCAGACTCTGTATTTAGATTGAAAAAGGCGCTATATGGTTTAAAGCAAGCACCTTGAGCTTGGTACGACATGTTAAGTAAGTTTATAAACCAAAATGGCTTTGTTAAAGATAAAGTAGACATTACTTTGTTTATTAAAAGAGAAAGTAAAAACTTTCTACTTGTTCAAATCTATGTTGATGATATTATTTTTGGATCACCTAACAAAAATTTGCGCAAGAAATTCTTTAAGTCTATGTAGGATGAATTCGAGATGAGCATGATGGGTGAATTATCATTCTTTCTCAGACTACAAATGAAACAATTGAAGGAAGGAATTTTCATTCACCAAGAAAAATATGCTTAAGAACTTGTTAAAAAGTTCGGTTTGGAGAATTGCAAAAAGACTAATATACCAATGTCAAGTTCTTTGAAGCTGGACAAAGATGAAGGAGGAAAGAAAGTTGACTATAAGCTGTACAGGAGTATTATTGGTTCACTTCTTTATTTTACTACCTTTAGACCTGACATTTTGTTTAGTGTTTGCATTTGTGCCAGATTTCAATCAAATCCCAAAGAATCTCATTTAAGTGCATACGTTGCAAGAACCTTTAAGTTAGGTCTATGGTATCCTAAGGAAGGAGACTTTACTCTCCTTGGATACTCAGATGTAGATCTAGCAAGATGCAGAGTTGATAAAAAGAGCACCTCGGCACTTGCTAATTGCTTGGTAATAGGACAATATCTTGGTTTTTAAGGAAGCAAAGTACTATAGCTCTTTCAACAGCAGAAGCAGAGTATGTGGCTCTTGGAAGTTGTTGTTCTCAAATCTTATGGATAAAATAACAACTAAGAGACTTTGGAATCAAAGACTCATGCACTGAGATTAAATGTGACAACACCAGTGCAATTAATCTCACAAAGAATCCAATTCTTCATTCAAGAGCAAAGCATATAGAGATTCGACATCATTTTATTAGAGGCCATGTTCAAAATGGAGAAGTATTGATTCAATTTATTGACTCAAAGAATCAACTGGCGGACATATTTACAAAGCCACTGAAGAAAAGTCTATTTAAGTCTATTCGATCCAGACTTAATATCTTAAAGTCTGAAGAAGGTCAGACTTAGGGATAAAAGTCTAAATATGCTCAGACTTAGAAGATCAAGAATCACGATTGTAAAGTATTTCAGTTTTAGAAATTTATCGTTTGGATAAAAACTCGAAAAGGTACTATTGTTTATTAATCTGCAATTGATTGATGTTATCTTCCCAAGTTTTTGTAATTATAGCAATCATTCATTTTCGAAAAAGAAGTTATCTTTTGGAAATGACATTTATCTATTGTTAAAAAGGCTGTTATTTTTTGAAAATGTATTTTCTATTTTTCCTTTTACGACGATCTGTATACCTTGTTTCGATTACCTTATATACTGTCTTTCTTCTTCATTTTTACTCACGAACCCTAGAAGCAAAGAACTTCACTTTCTTACTTTTTCTCTTAGTTTAATCCTTAAAGTTTTCATCTTTCTCGTGAATCGAGTTCAGAAACTTTCTCAAAGACTTTGATAATGTCTTCCCAAAGAAAGTCTTCAAGGATTGCAAACGGGGGACCACAGCATATGCGTGAGGGTCCTACGTACTTTGACCTGACCGAGGAGGAAGAATCTTCAAGGCAACAACAGAGTCCAAAATATTCTCAACCGCTCCATTCTCCTCAGGCTAGACCACAGAATGTTTAGCAACAACAAGTGGAAGAAGAAATTATTGAGGATGCCGAACCTGTAAGGACTCTTAAGCCTGCTTTTACCTTCAAACTCTACCATGCCTTAAAGGATGGAGGTTCTCCAATGATCTTTATTGATGAATTTTTGAAAGAAAAAGGGTACAAAAATGAAACCCATTTTTTACAAACGATGGAACGTTTGGGAATTGCTTTTGCAGGCTCGGCAGAAAGGGCTTTTGCGAATAACCCAAGTGATTCACGTGTTGGAGGATTTAGTCAACCTGATGGAAATGATGATGAAAAGATGTTCACTCATTTTAAGCCTAGAATGGGTGTTGCTACGAACATTCGAGGAAAAAGAGCAAATCTGTTTCGTTCTGAGGAACATAAGCGAGTTTACTCTAAGTTGCTAAAGCGAGGGGTGATGAACCCAAGGAGTGTGGATTTTGATTTTCTCGACTCTCTGAACGTGACATTGTGAGAGAAATTTACTTTACTTCAACTTAAACGATTTTGCTCTAAGACAACAGTAGCTCATCCAGAACTTACTACGTATTTCTATTCCAATCTAAGCTTTTTGGATGCGATAGATTTTCTTTCAGTGCTAGAGACCAAGATTATATAGTTGATATGGACACTTTGGCTGATGTGATTGGAGTAGAGAGAGGGATGTTCCAATCAATTAGTGTGTCTATTGGTCGTGCAACTGTGGAGCTTGTTCGGGATGTAATGGCAGAAAGCCAAATTTCGTACTTGAGGATAAGTGCCTCAAATGTCTTGCTTCACAAGATTGTGATTAACTGTCTTAGACCTAAATCCACATCAAAGATTGACGTCTCCAATTCAGAAGTGAAGCTGATGTATGCTATCAATGCTAGTAAAAAGTTCTCTCTACCACACACTATCATGTTTCACATGTATAGATCAATAGTGAAGGACAAGGGCCAACTTCCTTATTCAGCACTTGTTACTTAGCTATTTAGACATTTTAAAATTCAGCCTCCCAAAATTCTATGTGTTCGAACCTGTGATCAAATGGTGGTGGGACTGAAGATGGTTTCAAAAATGTGCCTGAAGAAGCTAAACAAGGCTTTAGAGAGATTTAAGGAGAAGAATTCTGTCAAGACTCGTCAAGACTCTATGACTGCAAAATGGAAAGGCAAGGAGCCCATGATAGCTCCATCCAAGAAAAGGAGAGCACTTATCTTGCAGGATGAAGAAGATGAGGAAGATATCCCCATTTCCGCTCTTACTTTAAGGAATTTACAGCGTTTTGTTCCAGAGACAGAGGATAGAGAGGACCAAGACAAAGAAGAAACAGAGCAGAGGAGTGAACAGAGGGAAACGATGAGGAAAGAAGCAAAGGAAGAAAGAATTGCAGAAGAAGAGGAAAGAAGAGAACAAGGTCATCATGTCACTAAAGAAGAGACAGAGCATGAAGAGTACTTCTCTCCACCTAAAGGCACTAAAATAGGGGGAGCTACTCAGAAAAGAGGTACTCCTTCACTTGCTTTTACTAGTGATGATGTTAGTCGTTCTCCTGTCAATCCAGAATATGTATATGCCTCTCAATTTCCTGAAAAATGTAATGAGGATTTATCTCCGAGTCTAGGTGCTCATACTGAAATGCCATCATCTGCCAATACTCCACAAATTGATCATACTGAAGCAAGCTCTCAAACTGACAACTTAGTAGACTTTAGAAGATTGCTTGATGTTCTTATGGAGATGTGAGGTTAGATTTATGCCTTGGGATGTGAATTTCAAAATATGCAGAATGATAATCAAGCCTCTTCAGTTTCTTTGCTCAATCAAGTTCAAGCCCTTAATCTTCAAGTTCAAGCAATTGCCAAGGGTGAGGAAATAGTGCAACTGAAGGAGGATATGAGAAAGCTAGAGGAGACTGTCAAGTCGATGGGAGATTTCCAGCTTATTCGCGTCCCAAACAATCTTAATTTTATCCAAATCTCTTTTTTGTCTCTACCTTTTTAATGCTGACAAAAAGGGGGAGAAGTTGGTGCAGATTTGATTTGATTTGACTTTTGGATTTGACTTTAATTCTTGTGACTGGTTTGGACCGTGTTTTTTGGTTTGGACTGTTTGATTGTTTAATGCTTGTAGTATCTTAAGCGTTGTTGATATTCATGGCAAAGATAGTTGTTTTTATAGGACTAACTCATTTCCTGTGGATGCAGATTCGGTATTATCTTTATCCTAATCCATTTATCTTTTATGAAATATCTTTGTTTGCTTGAGTATTGTCTTACAGGTCAAAAGTATCCAAATCTGCAGGAAAGTTTTGTCACCATAAAAAATGGGGAGATTGTTAGAGAAAACCTCTTTATTTGTTTTGAAGTTGACAAAACGTTTCCATCAATCTAGTCTGAAGACTTGTAGACTCTTTCATCAAAGTCTGAAGACCGCTAGACCGCTAGACTCAAGATTTAAAGTCTGCCCTTATTGACAGTTTCTAGATCAACAAAGAAAACTTATCAAAAATCGAGTATTTCTTTAATGATTTGATTCGAGCGGCTAAAGAAGTTCTCACGGTTGGAGATAGCATCTCAAGATCTATTATTCATTTTGAAATTAATTCGAGTAATTTGGATCCGTTGATTGGCGAAGTATACTTGGAATGTTGTACTTATGAAACCTAGATCCTGATTGTATGGACGAGTAGGATTGGTGGGCTATCATCATATTCATTAAGTAACTCGATATCTCCCTAATTGGTTTTGTCCAATGGGTAGATTGGAAGAACTCTTTTTGAAGGTGCTAACGGTTATGAAAGCATTGAGGAGTATATAAGGAAGATGCTCTAGTTATTCAAGTGTGTGTGCGATAGATAAATTCCAAAGTCTGAAGTTCCTTATTCTTTGCTAATTCAATTATTGAGCGAAAATTTGTACTCAAAAGAGAGTTTAGACATTTGTGAGGCCTTGAGGAAATGTAGTAGAGTCTCTACACTATGGAATCAAGGACATGATACTATAACAACTCTTTTGATTCATAGTGAAATCCAGCCGGTGGTCTGTCAGTGCGGGAGAGTGGACGTAAGCTTATATTAAGCCGAACCACTATAAATCTTGTGTTCTTATTCTCTTCCCTGAACCCTTTTACTTTGTTTGTAACTCTATTTAATTGTTACAGTCTAATTTCCTCTGCAAAGTCTATTGTTAACTAGACTCAGGTTAAAAGTAAAAGTTTTACCCTATATTTTACAAAATTTGTTTTCGCACCTATATACCCCCTCTAGGTGCTCGTATCAGCTCTTTCAATCTCTCCCTCCATCATTCTTCGTTTTCGCTTTGGTCTTCCCATTTTCTTCTTTAGTGGCAAAGGTTGAGGTGCTTCGCGATCTGTTGGCTCTCAGAACTTGCTATTTTTGATTGGATGCAACATGAATTGGTAAGAAGCAAGATATTTCGGTTTCGTGTATCAATAATCAATATAGTCTTTTGTGTTATGGCCCTTCAATTGAATGGCACATATGGCATATGCATAAGGAATTTCACTTAGTTGCCATGCTCTACATGAACACTTCCTCGTACCTAAATGAACAACATACTCATCGGAACCTTTCATTATCTCATATCCTTCATCCCCATTCCAAATGGGATGACAATACCTACTTGCAGCCAAGTTTTCATCCAATTTCTTAGCAATCCTAGGACTACATTGCCTAGTCCACTTTGCAACCTCATCTTTTTGTATGTGCAACCAAGTCATGACCATAACTCGTATGTCTTCAAGCATCGAGATAATTGGTTTGCATTTGCCATCTATTATCCTCCTGTTGAATGCTTCATAGATGTTGTTATCGATGTTATCGCACTTGAATTCCTCGCTGAAAAATGCCCTACACCAATACTTCGGTTCTGTTTGGAATAATACATCATAACCTTCATTTGTCAATTGAAGTAGTTCTTCTTTGGCTATCCTAAAGTCAGCAATATTCGTGCTCTTTGCTAGCTACCAAAATTGTGACTGCAACTTGTCCCTTTTATAGTTCTTTGCCCAATTTGCGTATATATGCCGCACACACATTCGATATTCGGCATAAGGCAACAACTTAGTTATTGCTGGAACTAGTCCCTGCAATAATTCAAAATAAGAAATGTAAGTAAATGACATGTTGATATCAAAAAGCAATTTGCAATTGACTAAAATTTTCAAATATTAAACATTACCTTTTGTTGGTCATTCATGAATGTCCACCTTGCCTCATTTGTTATCTCCAACTCAGTTATCAAATTTTTTAGAAACTATGACTAATTATCCTTGTTCTCTACCTTCACAACAGCCCATTGTTATTTGCATCTCTTCCAATTGTAGCCAGCAATTCTCCTTTGCACAAGCCCTTCAAAAAATACCTATCCAATCCTATAATCCGTCTATTACCAAATAAAAATCCTTGTTTGCATGCATCAAAGCAAACATAAAACTTATTGAACTTGGTCCCAATATCAGGAAGTGGTCTCTCCATGACCTCTAGATACATTCTACTTGAAGGATTTGCAGCCTACACTCCCAAGCATAATCTCACAACTGTCCATATTCGTTGTTGTATTAACCAATGAGTATCTTCATCACCTTTTGCTTCGATCTTTTGTCCCAATTTCTGGATATATTGATGTCTATTTACTCATTCACTAGCATCCTGAACTCAATACTATTCATCTGAGGCATCAGCTTAATCAAATCAAAGAAGTGCTTGGACAATCATGATTTGTTACCCTTTTATTTTCAAAATTAATGGAACAAGTATTTTCCTCTTGGTAGGCTCTAATCTAGAAGGATTCACTTCTCCTAACAAATGCGCCATAGATCTTCTATGGACAATTTTGCTGCGAACACCTAGCTCTTACAAAGGTCTTAGTGTTTCTAATGAAGTCAATATTCCTCTGTGCAGCAATGGAGTTCTTCAGTATATCTTTCCTAAATTGTTTTTTCGCATCATGAAATTTCATACTTACTGACAAAGTAGGAGAGGTAATGGATGGATCATAAGAAGGAAACTTACTTTTCCTTCTATGCACAGCTCCTTCATCTTCTTCAAGCTCATCCTGGGAAGTAGCATTCTCGACGTTTTCTTCATAATCAGTCTCCTCGCCAGCAAGGCTAGCAGCACCAGCATCTATAGGGCCTTTGGCCTTGTTTGGAACTTCATTAGCTACCTGCAAAGCTACAAACTTATTTGTCAAAAAATCCCTTCGCTTTTTCTTGATAGTACAAGCTTCTCGTCGTCGTTATTACTTATGAAATTTTCAGCAGGCAACCCTTCATCATCATCATCACTTAATTTAGCTACTTCCCAATCTAATCCAACAATTGTGACATCACTCATGTCATCATTACTTTAGTGAACTGCATCTGTGCTCCTCTCCTCTCCATCATGTCTATCCTACCCTCCTTCGTCCCTAACGTCAGTACTACCTTAAATGCCATCTCGAGCATCATCTTTGTCCTCACTTTCACTATAGAACATCTCTAAAATCATTATTATCTTCTAAGCTTCTCAAACCATCTCTTAAGCCTTTCCTAGGAAGACAATACAACAACTTTTGAACTTTACAAGGCAAATAAGGGCGTGTTTGGTAACGTTTCTGTTCAAAAATTATTCCAGGGAATAGAAATAGAAAAAACTATTTCTGCTCCGGGGAACAATTTTTGAACAGAAGAAGGTATTTGGTAAACTTGTTCCGAGAATAAAGAATGAACAGAAACACGTTTCGTAAATTTATGTTCTTTTTTTGTTTCTTTTAATTTTTTAATATTTTTTTTTTTTTTTTTTTTTTTCTTCTTTTGGCTGGTCGCTGGCCTCGGGCATGGTCGGCGATCGGCCGAAGAGGGCCGGCGGCCTCGCCTTGGCTGGGCGAGCTCGGGCTCGCCCTCAGCCACCGGTGAGGCTCGGCCTCGCTGGGCCACCGCCAGGCCGGCGAGTGTCGCCGATGGCTGGGCAAGCTTGGGCTCGTCGGATCTGGGCGAGCCCGAGCTCGCCTAGCCAAGGCGAGGCGAGCCTCGCCAGGGGCTAGTGACGCTCGGCCTCGTCGGGGGCCGGGGACGCTCCGGCGAGGTTGCCAGCCCTCGACGGCCGGTTCGCCGGCCATGGCTGAGGCCGGTGACCGGCCAAAGAAAAGAGGAAAAAAAGAGAAGAAAAAGAGAGGGGAGAGAAAATTTGTTCTTAAAAATTGTTCCAGAAACAAGAAACACGTTTTTCTTGTTTCTTGTTTCTGTTCCAAATGTGTTTCTAGGAACAAAAAAATAGATTTGGAACAAAAACACAAACAAATCCGTTTATGTTCTTTTTTTGTTTCCTGGAATAAAAAAACAGAAATTTTGTTTATAAACAGAAATAAAGAATGTTAGCAAACAGGGCCTAAGTCACTATATCCCTAACAAATCCTATATAAAATGCCTTCTTTATCTCGACAAAGATGGTGCCCTCATTTCCACCCTCATACTCCCACTCATCCTCCCCAATCACAAAATCCCTACTGTAGCAAACTATGACAATGACATAATCCTTGTCATAAGCCATTTCCGCACTAAGAACAAGATAAATAATAATTAGTTTTTGGGACCACATTCACAAAGAACAATAAACAATTGTACATGGGAGTCCCCCCACTCTCATGGACTTTATTAAAGAAAAGGGAAGGGAGAAGAGATGCACATGTTAGGCCATTTGCTAGAAAGATACCATCCACATCAAATAGAGGTCCCCACACTGACAATATGCCCCTACATGGTAGCCAAAAAAGAGATCGCCACTTTAATTATTTGCCTTCCCTTCCCTTAAAATATTAATAAAAAACAGAGGTCCCTACAACAAGCACAAGGCCAATCAATTTTGTCTACTATCTTTTGCTGAACTAAACCTACGATGTGAGAATGTACATCAACTTAATCAAATCTATTTTTCTTGTGAAAACACATACAGAAAATTAAGGAAAGCTCGATGTAAAAATATAACGAGAAGGTTGTGTCACGGGTCTTCTCTTTCAATCTAACTATACAGAAGGCCGCGCCATGTGATTAAAGGGAACCAATTCCACAAAATACAAGCCCTGATGTAAAGACACCATTGCTAGAAGGTACATAAAAGCTTAAAAACCGAAGAATTTTTTGGTGGACCAAAACTACAAAAGGGAGACCAGAATTGGAAATAGTCAAGCTTTATCCTTAATTTTCCGCTAAAAGCTACCGATCACTCATCGCACATGCCGTTAAACACGTGCACACGGTTTTCATAGCAAATGCGCATACAAGGGACGTAAGCATCGACTACAGAAATCATTGACCGAGGCAAGCATGTCCACATAGGGGAGTAGCGAAACAGAGTGCGCGCATTCATACAAAATTTACACAAGCCAATACGCACAACTCGAGCACAACACACTCACCTCATCGCCCAAAGGTCCGATCAGCACATTTCCCCGCCGAGCCCCAAATTTTCCATTGGAGCCCTAATAAAAGAATCGAGCCCTAATTTCATCATAGAGGAGAAGGAGAAGGGACCGAACTTGGAGGAGCGATAATGGTGAGCGGCAACGACGACCGATGATGGTGAGCGGCAACGACGACCAATGATGGCGACCGATGACCACCTCTGGGTGTGAACGACAACGGAGAGAAGGACGACAACGGAGAGAAGGGCTTGAGATCTAGTGTGAACGCGGACGGGGAGGAACAGAGACGGCCAAGTCTGCTTAAGCCAAAATAACCTAAACGACATCGTTTAACACCAAGGAAAAACAATGTCATTTAGGTCAGCTTAGTCAGTGTGGATGGACGACGTCGTTTTTGTCGTCCACGTGGACTTTTTTTTTTAAACATTTGCCACCTTAGTAAAAGAAGTCACCGGAAAATGCCACGTATGCAATTTGGCTGGATTTTCTCGCTAGTGGCACTCAAGTGATCCATTTTGCTTTGATCTTGGCACTTAAGTGTTACTTTCATAAGTTATGGCACTTAAGTGTCCCTTTGTACCAAGTTATGACACTCCAAGGGTCCGCGTGTCCAATAAAATAGGTTGCCTCAAAGTTAAAGAATCCTCAGGAGCAGTGTAATTACTCCCCTTGTTGGCTGTCTCCAGGATATCCAGGGATGAAAAATCTGAATATATTAGTACATGTGTGATCAAAGAGTGCTATAATTAAACTCCAAAGTATGACCAAGAATAAATTCAGAGTTCAAGACAAATCTTATCATTTTATCTGGATATCTTATTGTCCAATTATAGGCTCCTATTTCCAACTAGGTGCTGATTGGTTTGACACTTATCTTGCCATTGTAGGATGCCACTTCTGCTTATTTGAGTCTTTGAACCTTCTTAACACAATCCTCTACATCAGCTGCACCGAGAGGCACTCTTCATCACTATCACTTAAAAGGTTATCAAACAAACGAAAATGCAGTTTCTAGGAAGAAAGGTAAAATGTGGTATGAAACAAGTGTGATCACAACTCGGAAAATGCAAGGATACCAATACTTCATAATCTTCAACGGCCAAAGCTTTTGACCACGATATGTGAGGCTTTGCGCATGTAATTTAGAGATGCATGACCTATCCAGAAAGTCACTTAACAAGAAAAGGCATTTTGAGCCTTGGTTGCAGGACAAACTCCCAACTTCAAAATTTAATCTTGATCCAATGCCCATTAAAAAGCTTGGGCTCTATCCTGACTAAGGGAGGGGCTGAGAGAAAAAAAAACTAGTATTTGTGCTTTGCAGATAGTTACAATGAGGATCTAAGCCATGATAAAATATCAAGGCACATCTTGTCTGCAATTTAGCTACCGAACAGAACTACTACATGAAGGCTATTCCTTACCTATACAATGGCATCCATCCACCAAGCTCAATCCCATCAGTGCCCAATACTATCCCCTTCAATGCAGAAGTGATTCCAGCTCCTCCCACTTCATCCAGTGAGGACTACTGAATTCCTTATGCATTGAAACAAGGTACTCCATCATAAGTTTCCCAAGTTTCGCTGCCGCCTCGGTTACAGATACCTAAGGTAAAAGCACGGATCTTTAAGCAAGTCACAATCTTTCCACGCACAAGCCCAAGACCAAGCGATAATTAAACTAGCACTCAACCATTTATGTAAAAATTACTTCAAATTCAATCAATAAGATGAAGATTACCTTTGCTGAGAAGCCCTTCACTCGAGTAAGAAACAACAACCCCGGTAACCCAGTGGGGCTCGAGATCAACACTACATCAATGAACAAGAGATTCCACAAGTGCAGGTTCGCCATAGTTTTGTACCACGGTTTGAAACGAATCAAAGCCTTTGCTTTCATGGGTTTCTAACTATTCTCCCTCTCTTCACTCCCAGATTCATAGCCATCGGATTCATCAAACGAATGTCCCAAATCTTCTTCATCTTGCACAGCAGAAAATCCAGGAGGTATAGGGGCGAAAACAGGGAGAGCAGACAAGTCTAGTGGACAATCTATCAAGATCCTAAACCCACGGACACTCAGCATGTGACATGGGGGAGAGTAAAACCCTTTACCTCTGCTCAAGCATCTCTGCATAAGAGTGTATATGTCAAATTCAAATTCAACCAAATGCGAGCGCCAGATGCGTCGACTGACAAAAGAAAGTGTGTTACAATGCCAGTCTTAGCAACTTCTTGAAGCCAGACCGATGCGAAGAATTTAACAGGTAATTCACCCAAAATTTTCGATTAGACTGAGGAGATTTAACACAAACTCAGTGATCTTGTCCTGGGTCGGTGGCGGGTCGGTGGCTGGTAGGCTGCGCCAGAGAGGGGGAGGACTAGACTAAGAGAGCGAGCGTGAAGGCGGGAGATGAGGTCGAGAGAGAGGCGAAAAAGAGAGAAGGATTGAGACTTAAAAACCTTATTTAGAAATTTTGCTTTGCTTTGAAATAATAAATAATAATAAAAAAAAGAAATCCGGGCCCTAAAAAAAGAATAAAAACAAAATTCCTAAAAATTGAAAAGAAAAAAGTTGAGAGAAAAACAAAAATCTAATTTGGTAAATTCTTAGTTCAAATGTTATTTAAGAAATTGAAATCATTTTCCTAATAAGATTCAAATACCAAACTAGTTTTCGATCACATATTACTAAATAAGGGAAAATAAATTATTTTCCTAGAAAATAATTTATCTGAAAATCATAGGGTTTTTCCCCAAACAAAGGTACCTTAAATTCATTATCTACGTGATGAAGTCATTTCTTTATTAAGACACTTAGTTGTGTTGATATGAGAATCTCTAATATCATAATAATGTTCAAGAATGGAAAATGCAAACCTCCACAGGTACTTCAATATAGCCCCTAAACTGCAATTGTCCATGAAAACATGATGGAAATCTCAATAAATTATGATAAATCATTCAAATCATAGTGAGTAACGATTCTATTCGAAGAGGTCCTAGTTCACGCGAGTGATCTGAGGAGAAAAAAATTTGAATTTGTGGCTCAAATGACTTCATCACAGTTTTGATTTTCATTGTGTAAAAATTCCTAGTTTTTTGCTAATTCTGAAATTGTATCGTTCCTTTTTCTTTTTCGTCTTGTTGGGTAATAACTCATTCGCCCTTGATCATGGGATTAATTTGCAAGCGAGGGTTAATAATAAAGTAAAGAGCAATCAATCATTTGGGGTTGACAAATTGCTCTCATGAAGTCATTCATTTTCTTTTGTTTAGGAAGATCGAGTTGCATTGACGGGTGTGGTTAGTATAGCTAAAATCATTTTTTCTAAAACAACTTAATTTGCAACTTTATATGAGACCTTTCAAAGTGAAGGCCAGCCGTAATTCTGCATGAAAGATATGGTCCATGTTCCTTTTTTACTTTTCTTTTTTCACATTAAGCTCGCAACCAAAGCACTATAAGAGAAAAATGCTGAAGATGATTATAATTCTGTCCCTTCGACCCTTTCTGTTCCCTCCTTCTCAAATCCAATTTCTCATTTTCGATCACCAAACCTCGCGTTCTGACTCAGTATCAGAGTCTCCTCGCACCCGAGTTTCGATCTTTTCCCACGAGGACGACACGTTCTTGCCATCACTTCGTTCAGTTCGTCTTGCAAGCCTTGGTGAATTTGGGAGTTCTCAGTTTGTTGTGGGCAAGCTCATACAAGCCGGAAAGCCCGAGGTAGGTGCTTTTGTTCAATCGCTGGCTTCGTTCTAAATGTAATATGTCTTAAAGCATGGCATCTGAAGCCTCTGATGTTTTCAGGTGATGGACTATTATAGTAGACAATTTGGTTTTTGGTAGAACTGCTGTAGAGATTATGCTTGGAGCTGTCTCATTAAGAGGAAACATTGTAAGTGAAGTATCTTTCTGCAGTAGATTTTTTTAAGTTTGCTACATAATTATTTTGTCTTATACATCGTCACAGTATCAGTTTCTTGCTCAAAAGGCTGGAAATATTAGCTTCATATCCAAATCTAGATAGATGAACTCTCTTGTGAGTAAATAACTCGAACTCAATGGTCTATACAGTGCATAAGAGATGATCGACATAATGAGCGAGAGTGAGACAATTCTGGGCTGCAGAGGTAATGGCGAATGATACTGTTGACACCTAAATTTCACCTAAGTTAATTAATTTAGAGTAGCGTTAAATGTTAGGATTTAATCACAAAAGTTTTTTTATTTAATTAAAAAAAATCAGTCGGGTCGGGCCAAATCCGGCCTTGGCCCGACCCGCCCCTTTCCTTTTCTTTTTTCCCTACACTGGGCCTAGCCCAGTCCACTTCCTCCTTCAGCCCAGCCCGCGCGTGAGCTGGTCGTCTCCCCCAACTGGTCTTCGTTGCAAGACTTGCAAAGAGAAAACCAGAAGCAGATCAGCGACAGAGGGAGCAAGGAGATCGGTGGCAGGCGAGCGGCGTGATCCGCGGGTCGGGCGTGCAGTCCGGCCAGCAAGCTGGTAGTTGCAGAGGCCATGCGCGCTTGTTGGCCGAGCATAAAACTAGGAGAGAATCAACATAGAGAGGAGACGAGAAAAAAAAGAAAAACACAGAAAGAGAAATACCGAGAGAAACACAAAGGGAAACCAAGGGGAAAGGAAGGAAAAATTGGCCAGATAGGGAGCCGAGAAGCTCCGGACGTCCAGCTGTAGCCGGTGAGTTGCCGACCACCGCTGTAATCTTCGGAGCCCAGCAACACAGGAAAGGGCAGAAAAGAGACGAAGCACCAGGAGAATCGGAGAGAGAATCCAAACCAGAGGCAGGAAGCTCGAGGGAACAGCGAGCCGTTGTCGAAGTCCCGTACGTGTGCCATTGTCCGCCGCAGCTCTTCCCCGGACAAGGTAGGTCCCCTGAAACCCGTTGCCCCATTTTTTTTGGGAAAACGCCAGGACGGAGCTCGCGACCGACCAGTTCGCGCAAGCTCCGGCCCTCGCCACCTTTGTATCTTACTCCCATGCCCCTTATAAGTCATGATTAAAGACTTCTAGAATGTGTTCGAGGCTCGGCCGAGCCGTAAACCTCTGAATTTGCTAACGTCCATTAGCTGTTTGACGAAATGCCTCAACGAAACTGCCACATCCAGCCCTTGACCGGAGCCTAGTTTTTGATTTTTTTTTTTTGCCTGGGATCATACCCCTGTCATGCATCGTCCCTGTCGTTCTTCTAGCTTCTCGGTAGGTTCCCTCGCGCGGTTAGGGGTGAGACGAAGCGCGCACATCTCTCTGGAATCACAGGAGACTCTCGAAACGCCGGCCAATCGGTGGCCGGTGGCGCCCGGTGTCGGTCGGACGGAACCACCGACGACAGATGATGGGTCGGTGACTTCCTTGGGGCGGTCGATACTTGCGGCATTGTCGGCATCGGACTGGCGAAGGAGCCGCAAGAGCTTCGGCGAGCTGCGGTTGTGGAAGAAGAAGATGCCCTAAGGAATAGGGGGCAAAGAAAAAAAAAAAAAAAAAAAAGAGAAAAGAAAACACAAAATGGCTGAAACTAAAAAAACAGGAAATGGGCTTCTCTTTGGGCTGGTTTTTGTTTTGTGGGCTGAATAGATTGGGCTAAAAATAGATACTAGAAAATGGACCCTCAGGTGGGCTAAAGTAAAAATTCGAGATGGGCTTTGGGCCGAAAATTGCCTTCATTTCCTTTTTTTTAAAAAAATTCGTGTGGTTTTTTTTTTCAGTGGACCCAACCCATGTCCGGTCTCCGACCTGACCCGAAGCCGCAGACCGGGCCGAACCGGGTCGGGTCAGACCGGACCCAACCCGGTTAGCCCATTTTTTTAAATATATATTTTTTAAAATTAAAATTTTAAAAATTTTAAAAAAATTAAAAAAACGGAAATCCTTTTTAAAAATCGAAAATTTAAAAATTAAAAAAATCGAAAATTTAATTTTTTGAGAGAATTAAAAAAATTAATTAAAATTAAAAATAAAAAAAAATTCAAAATTTCAAAAATTTCGAAAATTAAAAAATGATAGAGTTTGGTTAGGAAATGTCGGTGTTGTCGTTTTAAGTGTAATTATGCATTTATTTTGATTACATCGCATGTTTAGATTGCATATCTTGTTATGTTCAATGGTATGTGTGTAGACTTATGGTGATTATGACATTGTTAGCTATGATTATTGGTGGATGTGTTTAATGGTATGTGCGTAGTCATAAGGTATGTTTAATAGTACATGTTTAGATTACACTTGTGTGATCACTTTAATATGTTTGTGGATGAGAAAAATCAATTCAAGCTGCTTGCAAAAAAAATTATTTTGATAAAATGAACAATGAACAATATTAAGTGGAAGCGTTGGTTAGGGCTTGGTACCCCAAACGCAGGGGAAGGGTTCGAATTAGTGTAATGCATAGTCGTCTTACCTGCGCTTGGGGGTCGGGGTGGGGGCCCCCGGCCCCGGGGGTTTACTCTCCCCGCGAAGCGGCGTTCGGAGGTTCCCCTATTAGGTACCGAAAGGGCACTAATTAGCCAATTAGTGTAATCAAGTCCCCGACCCTAGATTTTCTGGTTGTGTAGGAAGTGAGGTATGCTCCCATGCCTCATTTGGTTCCTAGCCGTGTGGCATCCCAGAAATTCAAAGCCAAGCCATAAGGTGTGTTAATTAGGTGATAGAATTTCCATGGCTTATGTTTTAGCCATTAGTCTTTTAATTTGATTATTTGTGCTTGTGATTGTGGAAATTTAAATTTAATAAGATTAATGATCTATGCTTGGCCATATGATTTAAATTTCAATGAACAAAATGTTCCAAGACTTTGGCCAAGATGAAATTTGAATTTAGAAATATTTATAGAAAGGAATTCAAAAAAAAAAAAAAAAAAAAGGAGAAAAAGAGGGTTATTTTTGGAATGGGCCTTGGACCCATTGGCCTAGAGCTTGGTGGGCCAAGCTTGTCGGCCCATTAGGGCCCAAGAGGGAGCTCGACCAGCCCAAGGGGGAATGGCTGGATGGGCCTAAGCCCAAGCCCAATCAATTCAAAAATAAAAATGCCAAGTGGCAAGGGACAAAAGCATGCATTGGCCTAGACTAGGATGCCATGCATTGGTCCATTTAGGTGGCAAGCAATGATGAGAAGATGGGGATATAAAAGGAGTTAGGAGAGAGAAATGGCCGGCTACTTGCTCCATTTCGTCCAAAGAGAGGGTGAGAAAGAGAGAGAGTTTGAGAGAAAGGGAGAGAAGCCGAGAGGGAAGGAGGTGGAGCCGGAGGGGAGTGCCGTTCGTTCGCCATATCCCGTCGCCGTTCGTCGTTGCTAGCTCATCTTTAAGGCAAGTGGAGTCCATAACTTCCTTTGTATGTTTGCTGTGGTGTTTGCATGTTAGATTATAGGCGTGATTTGTGCGAAAAACCGAGGTAAGAGTTGATATTGTGCAAAACGTGTGGCTGTTCTCGTTCGGTTTGTGGTAGTCAGTATCTTAGTCGAGCTTGCATGTGTATTTGGAGTGCGATTTTGGCTTCGGTGTCTTCATAAAAGTTGAAGCTAACATCTTGTAGTATGACATACTCGAATTTCATGGAAAACGATGGTGATATGTGGGGTCAAAAGCTCTGTTATACGGAGACCTCAGATCTGCGAAATCTTCACTGACCTTTTGTTGATTTCTTGTTTGCATGTTGATTTCTGTTGGAGATCTCACTTTGTTGTCTTCTTGAAAGTTGTAGTAAACACCTTAAGCTACAACATACTAGAATATGAGGCAAAAAGAACAAGTATAACTTGGTGAATCGGTTAGATCTTTGAAACGATGGTTCTGGCGAAATATACCGAGACACCCGAAACTTCATGGACTAAAATGGTGACCATAATCGGGTTATTTGACCTAGATCCCTTCATGAAACTTGTAAAGGACACATTGATACATAACATACTCAAATTTCAGAGGAAAAGAAAGAGATTTGATGGGTGAAATGTAAGAAATACGGAGAAGTGTGTTCTGGACGTCGCGGTCGTGGTTCCAGAAGTTTCGTAGGGCTATAGAAATTAATATAAAAAGAATTTGGCGTAAAGTTCTTAATGAGAAAGGTACGAAAATGTGTTGGCTATCACCCTGTAAAGTTTCGTAATTTTTGGAGACCGAATAGATATTTTAATTGAATTTATTCGGAAACTGTGCGGTGGGTTTAAATCCGAGGATTTTAGGATGTTTTTGGAGGAAATTGTGAAATTATAAGAAATTCGATTTGGCCACGAATTTTATATAAAATTGTGATCCTATTAGTGATTTTTTTTTAATATTATGATTTTGGAAAATCATAAATATTAAATATTTATTTATGAAAATAAATAAATATAATAAAATAATAAAAATAATAATAAAATAATAAAATAAAATGGATTTTTATTTGGCCATGGATTCAATTCCATTTGTGTGGCACTTGTGTGATGAGGTCTTGGTGCATGCATTGAATCGAAATGCTTATGTGATTAAGCTATGACATGTGCATGACATGTGAATTGAAATGCTTATGTGATTAAGCTATGACATGTGCATGACATGTGAATTGAAATGCTTATGTGATTAAGCTACGACATGTGCACGACATGTGAATTGAAATGCAAGTGTGATATGTTTGATGCCATGCCAAATTGCCATGTTAAATTGAGATAAAAGATAAATGTGGATGAGAATGAGGTTGTGGTGGAGGATGTTGTCTGGTGGCCTGGTGGCGTAATTCCGAGAGATTCCCTGGGAGTTTCGGGATGCCCGGAATGTGGGGGGGGCGGAAGTCCGGTTGTATCTTGGATACATGCCCGGAGATGCCTCGCGACACCGGGATTGGGGTGCGGGATGCCCAGCTAGAAGGGTAAAGGCCGAAGTCTGCGGTTGTATCTTGGATACATGCCCGGAGGTTCCTCGTGATGCTAGATGAGATGCGAGATGCCCGGAATGTGGGGGGCCGGATGCCCGGTTGTATCTTGGATACATGCTCGGAGGTTTTTCTCGCATGAGATGCGAGTGTCAAATATGAGATAAAATTGATGAATAGAGGAAGGGTGATGTGGTGATCAAATTTAAAGATAAAGATGAAAATTAACTCATGGCATGATATGGTATGATATGTATGATGATATGCATGATGATGGAGATGATATGTGATGTGATATAATGATCACCCATGGTATGATATGCATGATGATATGCATGATGATGGAGATGATGACGTGATATGATATGATGATCACCCATGGCATGATATGCATGATGATATGCATGATGATGGTGATGATATGTGATGTGATATAATGATCACCCATGGTATGATATGCATGATGGTATGCATGATGATGATGATGATATGTGATATGATATGATGATCACCCATGGTATGATATGCATGATGGTATGCATGATGATGATGATGATATGTGATGTGATATGATGATCACCCATGGTATGATGTGCATGATAATGATGATGACATGTGATGTGATATGATGATCACCTATGATAATATATGCATGATGATGCATGATGATGATGTGTGATGTGACATGATGATCATCCATGGTGTGATATGCATGATGAAATGCATGATGATGACAATGATATATGATATGCCATGATGATGATGATATATGATGTGATGATGCATGATACGCATGATTACAAGGTAAGTGATGCTTGCAACGTGTGATGATATGCATGATGCATTGGAATGTTACTGGATTTTCCTATCTGCTGAGTGGTTGTACTCATCCCTTTTGGGGACCAACATTTCAGATTAGTAGATGGTTTGAGCGGTTGGATATGACCGTGGGAAAAAGGATAGCAAAGGAGGGAACCTTTGGACGCCGACACTGGTTGATGGACCTTAAGCATACGATTGTGGGAGGAGATGTCGGTCATCTTTTAAAGTATAGCCAAGTATAGAAAGACTATGGCATTTTGATGTACCGATAAATGATGTCCATCTGCCTTATGTAAATAAACGTGTCCGGCTTTAACTTATATAAGATGTTTAGTAGGTGTGCATCGATTTCTGAATGTAGGGAAGGGAATTGTTGGATATGCTTCCATTATGTAAATTGCGCAAGGGACCGTTAATAAAAGATGTAAACCCCCATGGTTGTATGGACCCGCTGCAACTAAAAATGGTATCAGAGTGACTTGTTATTTGGGAAAGAAAAAAGGAACAGCGTGCTGTGGTGACTCTAGCGGATCGGGGGCCGTCGAGGGGTGCCACAAGCCGACCCTAATAGGCTAGTGGCAACTCCTTTTATGCAAAATTCATATGAAATATCCAAATGTCACGCAGGGTATGGGCTTGGGAGAGCTCGTGCCTAATCATGGGCCTTAGGCCCGTCTTTTAGGCAATACCCCTAAACCTATTCCCTCCCTTCAAGGGTAGGTCGCGACAGCTTGGCCACTCCGCTGGGGACTTGGTTTTAAACCTTAGAGGACTTAGGCCAAAATTTATCTTGTTCGAAAATATTTTTGTTTGGCAGCAAGGATATCATATGCATCCATAACATGTTGAATGTTGAATGCTTACGGGATTTATAAGGGGCGGTGATTTCTAACCTTTGTTTTGTAGGGGGTGTAAGAGTGAATGGTTTATTTATGTTTGAAGTGATGATTGTTTTTAAATTGTCATGCATGAGTTTCTTGCATTGCACTACACCATAGCACACGCAACCTGCCGCCAGACCTGGGCCGCATAGGATCACCTAGGATGGTGTTAAGATGGATATCACTCCGACTACAATTGCGTAGTACGAGTCGCCCACCTTAACCCCGAGATTTCTTTCTTCACATCGAAGGTACCCACCCTAGTCTGCAACCGCGCGACACGGGTTGGTTCTTTGATGAAGCCGGAGTCACGGGTAACCCGACCTAGCCGCGACCTTGCTGGTTCAGTCCGGTGATCCCATGGCTCCATTTTGAGCCGTTTAGAGTAGAAATTGAACCACCATTCATGCGTATGTCTATGTCATTGGCTTTGCTACTCAATGAGTAGGGTAAGATTTTTGAATTCTCTCATTCGTAATTTACTTATTCGCTTTCCTTTTTTGGTCGGTTCATGGCAAATTAGGTTGATCGTAACTGTGAGTAGTATACAATGGGGATACCCGAGCTTCACATCATTGCTACCCCGAAAGCCGAGCTTTGCACATGGTGGGATAGACTAGACCCGACTGGCCATGATTGGGTTCGATCCTACGTCGGACGATTACTTCCCCTTTTAGAAATAGAAACTCATTATGGTGTTGTACGAGTGTTGGCGCATGTCTGGTGTCCCGAGACTTGCACATTCATGTTCGGTGACCACGAGCTCACTCCAACCCTGGAAGAATACAGTGTTGCCATGGGAAAGCCCTTGGTGTCAAAGTTAATTGGCCCACCTGTAGGGACTGAGCATGCATCAACCTTATCCGATTTCCTTAGAGCTAAGGACGATGACGTGAGGAAAGTTTTGAAAGCTAATTGCAAGACTTGCCCGTTTTCATTCATAAATGAGCTTTTTCAAAATACCCCGTCTTTTCAAAAGAATAGGATCTTCCCGTTAGCTTTCTTCGGGTTCGTGTTATTCCCACATTGTAGGAACGCTATTAACCCTTCCGTGGCATGGGTAGTTCGTGAGGTATGTATGGGAAAGGGCTTTGTTAATGCCGTCCTGACTGAAACTTTTTTTCATTAACTCGTTTAAAAAAAAAAAAACTTTCCATGCTCCTCCTGAACTCTTGCAAATTTGGTTCTTCTCTCACGTTAAAGGGTTTGGTAGCCTAATGACCGTGAATGACATCTTTGACTCTAGCCACCCTATCCTGAAGTTTAAAGATAAGAAGACATTTTGCCCCCGACTATCACTATTCTAAGTGGTTAGCTTTCATGACTAACCCTGGACCCGAAGATTTCCAATGGCATGCTAAATGGCTCCGAGTTCGAGAAGCGCGGTTCGTGTGTGGGCTTACTGGACTTGTACCTTTGTTGGGAATTACCGGAGTTACTGAGTATTACCTAACCCAAGTTGCCCATCAGTTCCAAGAGGTTCAACAACTTCCACCGATTATTCAAGAAGACCCACTCAGGATAGACTTCCTTGATGGATGCCAAGATCACGAAGACTCGGTTGCATTAGTCAAGTTGATGTAGGATATGTGCCATCCCCGGAAGCTGATATGGCCCGAAGAGGAGTTGGAAGGGCAAGAGAAGACCTACTATGCCTCAATGGAATACATCCTTAGGCATAAAATCCCAGAGAGCCTATGCCCGAAGATTCCCGACATGCCATTAAAGACCACCCACCGAGCCGAGATCAAGCGCCTCAAAAGGAAGCTCCAAGAAGCCGAGGAGCGTGCCTCGAAGTCAACCCGAGTTAGTGGGGCTGTCACAAGCGGGAGCTGTCCTCGTTAGTTAGATCGAGTCAAGTGCGATATGTAATGGGCCCATGCCCACATATGTTATAATGTAAAAAAAAAAAAAATTGTCTAGAGTCGCGTTATCGGGAGATAAGAGTCATGATTAGCTTCGTTGTTTAGGGATTCTCCCTCATGTCTTCTCCTATGTTATGTAGCAACTCTGCTTTCAATGAAATAAGCAAATTGGGGCGATTAGATCTTTGTCATGGACCGGCCGCCTAATCATTGCTCTCTGCTTATACATACTTATTTATCCTTGTTTAGGTACTAACCGATTGATTGTCTTTTACCGATCGTCGACACGGCCAAGCGGAGATCCCCAATTCGCATGCGCGTGAAAGTCAAAATGGAGAACGAGGACACTAACATACGCATGACCAAGATGGAGGACCAGCTGGCCCAACTCACCATAATGATGCTTGAAATAAGCTAAAGCTCAAGGAGCCCCCTATTGTAGCTATCACGGGAACATCCACTCCGGCATCGATGGAAGGCACGCATGTTGATGATCCCCCCGGGAAAGAAACTGCCGGGAGGCTCCTTTTGTCACACCAATCATCGTCAATCTGGATCCTCCTCCGAAAGAAAACCCAACACCCCGCCTAAGCGAAGATAGTGAAAAACGTTTGGCAAAGATGGAGGAGCGACTGTGTGCCTTGCAAGGTTACGAGCTGAAAGGAGCTGATAGGCTGTCTCCATACACCAAGACGAACTTCCCTGAGAACTTCCAAGAGCCTAAGTTCACAAGAAAATATGATGGAACGGGTGTCCCAAGACCAACCTCAGATATTACATGAGGAAAATGGCTCGCTACGTTGACAATGTGCCATTTCTCATACACACATTTCAAGATAGTTTGGAAGGCATTGCCCTCACGTGGTTCATTGCACTGGACATTGAAGAACTCACTAGTTGGGAAGATTTAACCAATGAGTTCTTGCAACAATACCGGTTTAATACTGAGCTCACCCCCACGAGGGAAGAATTGACCCTTATTGAGAACAAGAGGAACGAGTCATTTAAAGCCTTTGCACAAAGGTGGAGGACCATGGCCTCACAAGTGAAGCCAACCTTGAATGAGAGGGAGATGAAACAACTGTTCCTCAAGGCATTACCCCCTGAATACTTCCAAGGGTTAGTGTTCTCGGGTTGCTAGACATTTTCTCAACTAGTTGAGGTAGGTGAAGGAGTCGAATGGGCAATGGTTAAGGGAAAGATTTCAATCGGAAGCATGAAGAAATTCCTTGCAAGAAAAGATAAGGAGGCCGCAGTTAAAGTAGCGCTTGTGTAGGAGCCGCCTTTCCCTCGACCATCCTCAACACCTGCGCATAAGCCCATAGTGGTCCAAGGTAGTTCCTCACGAGCATATGATAATGTCAAGAGACCTTTTCAAAAGGATTTTTCTCCATTGCCACGCCCGCTGTTAAAGCTGTTGCCCATGCTCCTCGAAAAGAGGATGGTCACGAAAGAAGTGCCAAGAGACAATCCCCCGAGGTTCGCCGGGTTTGATATGAACAAGACCTGCGAATACCACATGGAAGAAAGAGGGCATGATGTAGATGATTGCAACGTGCTGAGATATAAAGTTCAATAGCTTCTAGACAAGAAGATCTTGACTTTCAAGGAGGCCCAACCTAACGTGCAACAGAACCCTCTACCAAATCATGCAGGGGGAGTGAACTCAATTTCCGAGGAGACGCGAGCTAGTCAACAGCCTCTAGTGGTGGATGCTTCCAAGTTATACAACTCCTTAGTGCTGGCGGGATATTACGAAGGTCAGGATGATGTGACCCCAGAAGAGAAGTTGAACCGCGTTCGCAAGATGGTAGCCATGGGGGTAATCCGACGTGGAGAAGAGGAGGAGGGGATCGTGTCCATGATAATGCCATCATCATTCCGCTCTTCTTTTTGTAAGTTTGCTTGTATATTTTGGGCAAAGAAGGTTATGCCTGGAATTTCGAAAACCCTAGCTTTGTATGAGGAAGGGGTGATAGCTATGATAACCCCAATAGTGATTGAACTACTTGATGAGGAGCCCGCTGATGATATTAAGATGTAAATCACTGAACCCATGGTGATCGACCTTATGGTCAAGGAGATGTCGGCAATTGAAGTCACGGGAGGGAACGCAATGCCAGTCACGATAGAATTGCCACCTTGGGAGAAAGATGGAGTGATAGTGTTGGAGAATCCTCCTAAATTCGATCCCAAAGCTGTAACTTGGGACTACGGAACAACTGAGGTGGACGCTGTCACGCGATCGGGCCGCTGTTATGCCCCTGATAAAGGAGTAGAAAAGAAGGACGTGACCAAGGAGGAGGCAAAGCAATTCTTGGCCGTAGTAAAATCTAGTGAGTTCAATGTGGTGGATCAACTGCGGAAGCTGCTGGCTCAAATCTCCCTCCTAGAATTATTCAAATCTTCTGAGAAACATAGGGATATTTTGCTTAAAGTCCTTAATGAGGTGCATGTACCAGAATCAATCGACGAAGTCCAATTGGAAGAGTTTGTTGGGGCCGTTCTACTGAAGGACCAAATCTCATTTACTGATGAAGATCTCCCCCCAGAGGGCCCTAATCATATCAAAGCGCTACATATTTCGGTGAAGCATGAGAATACTCTTGTTTGCAAAGTGTTGATCGATAATGGTTCGGCACTCAATATATGTCCGTTGGCTACGCTCCACCGTCTCGGGATCGATCTTGGAAGAATTCATACTAGCAAATCAACTGTGCGGGCTTTTGATGGGATGAAGAAGGAGGTGATAGGGGAAGTTGAACTTGAGCTCCTGATTGGCCCTGTACTTTGCCAAGTCCCGTTCCAAGTGTTAGATATACCAGGCACTTTTAATTTTCTACTAGGGAGGCCATGGATCCACACAGCGGGTGCCGTTGCCTCTAGTCTTCATCAGAAAGTGCGATTTGTGGTGGATAATAGGCTTGTCACGATCCATGGAGAGTCTGACTTCAAGATCTACCACGAGACGGCCATCCCTTATGTGGAGCCCGAATGTACCGAAGAATCCAGCTTTCAAACATTAGAACTGGTGTCCATGATTCATGTGCCTACGAGCTCTTTCACAAGGGCTCCTGAATTATCTAGGCCAGCTATAGCTGCGGGAAAGATCATGCTGGCAAGCGGATATAATCCCGGGAAGGGTCTTGGATCGCGTGGCCAAGGTGTGCGAAAATCCATTGAAGCTCGTAAAAACTTCAAAAAAAGAGGCTTAGGATATCTCGAGAAGCAGGGAGGCCATAACAACCGATGAGGCCATGGAAGGCATAGAGGCCGAGGCACCCGAGGAGGCCGAGGTGGGTACAGAGACCAGAGTGAACGCGTTGCCCAGACTGAAGAGGACGAGGGCTATCAAAGCCCACTTTCCCCGTTGCTGGAGGAGACGTTTCCAGGACCCCCAAGGATGTTGTTCGAGGAAGAGGAGGATATCTATGGTGTGACCAAGCTATTTGAAGAGGACGTCATATGCACCATCCTAGCATGCGAGGAAGTCGAGTCCTCTACGTCATGGCTGTTCCTCCAGAGTAGGGCGGCTCTTGTTTAGCCTAGTCTTTCGTTTTATGTCTTTTCCCCTACATGGGATCTCGTACTTGTTATTTCTTTATTTCCTGTTGTTGTCATTTGTAACGCGAACTTCGGTCAACCTTGATCTTGAGCCGCTGGTCGAGGGTGGTGTGTGTTAAAATACGGCCTTATCTTTCTTCATTCAATAAAATAGACACATGTTTTATTAAGGACATGTGGAAGCACATCAAACTAGCCCTATGATGGTTGCTGAGGCCTAGGCCTCCACATGCTCCCTTATTTGACTGTTTTGCAAGGACGAGGAAATCCAAGGATATGAGGACGAGTTCTTGAAATTTTTACAAAAATACTTCAAAAATTTTTCGAAAATGACATGCATAGTCTTTGTTGTTGACATTATCTAACTCATCTCATCGCATCTCAGGCATTACATTATGCATAATCATGATAAGGACGCATGTGACTCAGATGTGCATGAAGAAAGTCCCTTAGGTTCCGATGACATCGACGATGACGATCAGAAGGGGATCGAGTGCAAATGGAATCGACATGAAGAATCGAAGCCGTTGACTGAAGAACAAACAATCACCATAAATCTGGGTGATGCAGAGAATGTCAAGGAAGTAAAAATCGGGGCATGTCTCTTAAAGTCAGAAGCAGAAAAGATGACTAATCTCCTGAAAGAGTATCAGGATGTGTTCGCCTAGACATATGCCGACATGCTAGGATTGGATCCTGAAATCATGGAACATGCTTTACCAACGGATCCCAATGTGCCACCTAAGAAGCAAAGACTCAGGAGAACTAAACTAGAGTTGTTCAAAAAGATTGAAGAAGAAGTGATGAAACTATTGAAAGTATACTTTATCGAAGTGACTCGTTACCCTGATTGGGTAGCAAATATTGTACCGGTAATGAAGAAAGATGGACGAATCAGGGTGTGTGTTGACTATCGCGACTTGAATCGAGCAAGTCCCAAAGACGACTTTCCGCTCCCACATATCGATGTCTTAGTTGATAGTACGGCAGGATTTGAGTTATTCTCCTTCATGGATGGCTTTTCTAGATATAACCAAATTCGTATGAAGGAGGAAGACAGGAGCAAAACATCATTCATAACTCCTTGGGGAACTTTCTGCTACAAAGTGATGCCTTTCGGTCTAAAGAATGCTGGGGCAACGTATCAGAGGGCCATGGTCACGTTATTCCATGACATGATGCAGAAGGAAATCGAAGTATACGTCGACGACATGATTGCTAAATTGAGACGTGGTGAATATCATGTTAAAGTCTTGCAAAGGTTGTTTGAACGTCTTCGGAAGTTCAAGTTGTGCCTCAATCCCACAAAATGCGTTTTTGGAGCGAAATCTGGGAAACTATTAGGATTCATGGTTAGTAGTAGGGGCATAGAGATTGATCCGTCGAAAGTTAAAGCCATTTGTGACTTACGACCCTCGACTACCATCAAAGAAGTCCGCAGCCCGATGGGAGGACTTAATTATGTGGCGAGATTCATTTGTCAGTTGTCTGAAACGGCGAAGCCATTCTTCAAGCTCATGAAAAAGAATGCAAAGATTGAGTGGAATGCCAAGTGCCGAGGTGCCTTTGAGAAGATAAAACATTATCTCACTCATGCACCAATCTTAGTGCCCCCACTCCCTAAAATTCCCTTGATTTTGTACTTAACCATACATGATGAGTCATTGGGAGTTATGTTAGCCCAGAAGAGACCAAATGATGGGAGAGAATGCGCAATATACTACTTGAGCAAGAAGTTCACTGTTTCCGAGATGAACTATACGGAAGTTGAGAGAACTTGTGTGGCTTTAATTTGGGTCTTGCACAGGCTATGACAGTATACACTTCATCACCGAATCTTGTTGGTGACTGAAAACGATCCTATCAGGTATCTCCTAGAGAAGCCGGCTTTGGTTGGGAAGTTGGCCAAATGGCAAATCTTAATTTCTGAGTTTGATGTTCAAAGCTTGGGACAAAAGTCTGTTAAAGGTCGAGCCATAGCAGACATGTTGGCAGAAAATTCCAAGAGGTCCAGAACATCTGATGAGGACAGTGATGCAGAAGAGCGAATTTTATTTGTATCAAGTGACAAATGGACAATGTACTTTGATGGTGTAGTTAACTTAGCCGGGTCGGGTACTGGGGCAGTTCTTATCTCCTCGGATGGACAACATTACCCCGTTGCTGCTAAATTAACATTCCCTTGCACTAATAACATCACTGAATACGAGCAAGCATTCTTGGCCTCCAAGCCGCCGTTGATATGAAATTTCGGAAGCTGCAAGTTTATGGTGATTCAGCCCTTATCATCTTACAGACTGAAGGCAAATGGCGAACACATGATTCTAAATTGATTATGTATCATGAGTTCCTAGGAGAGTTGATAGAAGAATTCCAAGAAATATCATTTGAATACTTACCAAAATCTCAAAATCAATTCGCTGATGCCCTAGCCACTTTGTCTTCGATGTTGCAAGTAGCTGGAGGCTTGGACATTGAACCGTTGAGAATTGAAATCCTTCGGTGCCCAGCTTACTGTATGATGGTTGAAGAGGAACCGGATGGACAACCTTGGTATCATGACATCTTGAAGTATCTACAAAAGGGTGAATTCCCCAAAGGAAGTGAATTAGCAGACAGAAAGCATTTGATAAAGCTAGCATCAAAATTCTTCACCAGTGGAGATGTCCTCTACAAAAGGTCCTTCGACTCCACATTGCTAAGGTGTGTCGATGCTAAAGAAGCCGATCGGTTGATGAAAGAAATACATGAAGGGGAGTGCGGCCCTCATATGAATGGACACTTCCTGACGAGAAAGATCATGCGACTTGGTTTTTATTGGCTGACCATGGAGTTTGACTGCATTCAGCACGTACGACGGTGTCACTAGTGCCAGATTTATGGAGACAGGATAAATGCCCATCCAATTGAACTTCACCAAATGTCTCAACCCTAGCCCTTTTCAATGTGGGGAATTGACAAGATCGGGCCTATTAACCCCAAAGCTTCAAATGGGCATCGATTTATCTTGGTGGCGATAGACTATTTTACCAAGTGGATCGAGGCCAACTCGTATGTTAATGTTACTGTCAAGAATGTGGCAAAGTTCATTCGTCGTGACATTATCGCTCGTTATGAGGTGCCGGAGGTGATCATTACCGACAACGGCACTAATTTGAATAACAAAGTCGTAGATGGTTTGTTTAGTGAGTTTCGAATTAAGCATTTGAATTCGTCACCGTACCGTCCTCAGATGAATGGAGCAGTGGAGGCGGCGAACAAGAATATAAAGAAAATCTTATCAAAGACCGCTGAAAATTATCGTGATTGGCACGATAGGCTCCCTTATGCGCTAATGGCATACCGAACTTCTATCCGAACCTCCACAGGGGCAACTCCTTTCTCACTCGTGTATGGGATGGAGGCAGTCTTGCCTGTTGAAGTTGAAGTCCCTTCTTTAAGGGTCCTTTCCCAATCTACGCTCGATGAGACTAAGTGGATGCAGCAGAGGCATGAGCAGTTAAACATGATCGATGAGAAGAGATTGCAAGCTATGTGTCATGGTCAGTGCTATCAGAGACGAGTTGCAAAAGCCTTCAACCGAAAGGTGCGTCCCAGACACTTCGAAGTCAACGACCTGGTGTTAAGGAAGGTGCTTCCGATCATACCAGATCCTCGTGGCAAATTCACCCTGAACTACGAAGGGCCATATGTCATTAAGAAGATTCTTCCTGGTGGTGCCATGATTTTGTTGAAATGGATGGCAGTGAATTGCCTAGACCTGTAAATGCCGATGCAGTCAAGAAGTACTTTCCATGAATGAAATCAAGGCCGAGGGGTCACTTCATGCACAATTCAAGTCGCATAGCATCATGCATAGCATTGTAGATATCGTGCATATGTTGCATACATGCGTGTCTATTTATGTTTCAGGCACCTTACCGTCTAACGAGGAAATGGCAGGAGAAAGAACTGACTCAACAATCCATCAAGTCTTCGCACAACAGATTGAATGTCTCTTTTGAGAGGTAAGTTGAGACAATAAAAAAGGGGCAAAACAAACAAACAAAATAATAAGGACAAAAAAATGCATGACATGATTCGCATGACCTACTCTTTGGTGTCACTATGCATGCCTCACATTTGTGACCCTCAAGAAAAATGGCTCGTAAAAATGACTTTATTCAGGCAAAAGAGCGAAAGGTTAACCATGCCAAACGAGAAGTACTTAGGATGAAGAAAGGCAAGCCCATTTCCAGACACATCTTCAAACACTTTTGAGAGTTGAGTAAAAATCGACCTTCTCTTAGGACGAATGATACATTCGCATTGAGCGCAAAGATCGAAATGATAAAGGCATTCCCTTCATCAATCCCAAGCATTGCACTAGTCTCTTGCTACCCCTTTGGGCCACAAAAAAAAAAATGATCCTTCAAAGTACCCTTTTTCGAGGACGACCTTACATTGGGGTAGCACAAGGAGTTATGATCATGTTGTAGAGCGAAACATTGAGAAAGATTATATTACTTTTACTTGCATCAATCTTCTGGTGATAGCTTCAGAGGAATTCTCATTAGAGCTTGACTCATCCCAAGGTGAAGAAGAGCATTTCCTTCTCTACCCAAACATCGATATCCATTGTTTTAACCAATTTGGGCCTGATTATTCATTTATGAACCTCGAGTGGTGATCATCTCCCTTCACGGGGCAAGGCATAAGAATTGACCAAACACAATTGACAGTCATGAGAAAATGTGAAAAATATCTTGAAAGTCATAAGAGCTATAAAAGTTCAAAAAAAAAAAAAGTTCGACAAATTAGGGGGCATGAGAAAGCAGTGTACCTGGTAAAAGCAAGGTCAATGCCCATCGGAAAAAAAAAAAGGAGAGAGAGAGAAAGCCAAAAGGCTGCATCTTATGTGAAAAAAATTATCAAAGTCCAAGTGCCTGAGTAAAAAAATCATCGCAAGTGCAAAGGAAATTAGAGAAGAGCACACCTCCATACGTAAATGGTTAATCATGTGACTTTCGAGATGCGCTCTGTTTCAAAAGCCAAGTGACTTTGAAAGATCGAATGACATGGTCATGATGCTATGATGATCACTGACTCTTAAAAACCCCTGTGAAAATGTTAAGCCTTTCAAGCCTTTCCCAAGCCGACATTACAACCCTCTTCCGAAGTCTCTTCTGATCGGGATGGTTCGAGTGAAAATGAGAATGCCACAAAGAAACTATTGCTTGAAGAAGTGGAAGTAATCTTATCTTGTCTTATCTTTCAAGTTCTCGACTTGTAAACCCGACGAAGATAGCAACAAGTGTTCCCCTATTGGCCTCAAAGCAATAATTCCTTCATGTAAGCCCTAAACGAGCCTATATTGCGGTTTTTTCAAAAGACATTTTTAATTGATCATACTGTGCTCATTGCGAATGTTTCTGAAAGCCTTTGATCTAGGTTATGTGAGATACCCTCAGCAACTAGTTATCTCCCACATGAACGGATGGGATCAAGCAGCCATTTTATCAAAAATGTGTGAGAAGCCTTTCTGACTAAGAAACTCTAGTTTGGCATGCTTAATGAGCCTTGTTCACAAGTCGTGATCATCTTGATAAGAACTTGACTCCTAGAGAGTTTGATGATTAATGATATATCCACAAGCAATATGACAATTTTGCGCCACATGATGCCGATTGAAATCAAATGTTTTTTCCAAAACAGTCGGACTTAGCTTGATTAACTTGTTCAATTAATGCTACAATATTGCCAATACGTATCTTGATGACGTCTCTAATGACATTCACTCAAGTTGAGTTTGACAGGATTCCTCAGTGAAGCCATGCAGTTTTTAAAGGGGTTAGTGGGTGCCTCCATAAAATTCAAGGGTTCATGGTCAGCCTTAAACCATGCCATCTCCAAAGGTTCATGGTCAACCTTAAACCATGCCATCTCCAAAGGTTCATGATTAACCTTAAATCATGTCATTTTCTTATGACCCGGTGGACTTCTGTAGCCCGGAGTCTTCTTTTTCCCCATTCTTATGACCCGGTGGGCTTTTCATAGCCCGGAGTCCTTCAACCCTCTTCTTATGACCCGGTGGGCTTTCCGTAGCCCGGAATCCTTCAACTCCCTTCTTATGACCCGGTGGGCTTTCCGTAGCCCGGAGTCCTTCAACCCCCTTCTTCTGATCCGGTGGGCTTTCCGTAGCTCGGAGTCCTTCAACCCCCTTCTTTTGACCCAGTGGGCTTTCCATAGCCCGGAGTCCTTCAAGCCCCTTTTTTTGACTCGGTGGGCTTTCTGTAGCCCGGAGTCCTTCAATCCCTTTCTTATGATCCGGTGGGCTTTCCGTAGCCCGGAGTCTTTCAACCCCTTTCTTATGACCCGGTGAGTTTTCCGTAGCCCGGAGTCCTTCAATCCCCTTCTTATGACCCGGTGGGCTTTCCGTAGCCCGGAGTCCTTCAACCCCCTTCTCATGACCTGGTGAGCTTTCCGTAGCCCGAGTCCTTCAACCCCCTCCTTATGATCCGGTGGGCTTTTCGCAGCCCGGAGTCCTTCAATCCCCTTCTTATGACCCCGTGGGCTTTCCGCAGCCCGGAGTCCTTCAATCCCTTTCTTATGACCCGGTGGGCTTTCCGTAGCCCGGAGTCCTTCAACCCCCTTCTCATGACCCGATGGGCTTTCCGTAGCTCGGAATCCTTCAACCCCCTTCTTATGACCCAATGGACTTTCCGTAGCCCGGAGTCCCTCTCATGACCCGATGGGCTTCTATAACCCGGAGTCTTTCTTCCTTTTATTGACAAGATGTGCTTTCATAGTTAGGAGTCCTTTCCATCGACCTGATCTTAGGGTCTCTCTATCGCCAAAATAATTTAGGTGTCTTCTGTCTTTGAATCTCAACCTCTTCAGGTTACATTCAAAGAGGAGCAGCTGTTGACACCTAAATTTCACCTAAGTTAATTAATTTAAAGTAGCGTTAAATGTTACGATTTAATCACAAAAGTTTTTTTATTTAATTAAAAAAAAATCGGTCGGGTCGGGCCAAATCCGGCCTTGGCCCGACCCGCCCCTTTCCTTTTCTTTTTTCCCTACACTGGGCCCAGCCCAGTCCACTTCCTCCTTCAGCCTAGCCCGCGCGTGAGCTGGTCGTCTCCCCCAACTGGTCTTCGTTGCAAGACCTGCAAAGAGAAAACCAGAAGCAGATCAGTGACAGAGGGAGCAAGGAGATCGGTGGCAGGCGAGTGGTGTGATCCGCGGGTCGGGCGTGCAGTCCGGCAGTTGCAGAGGCCATGCGCGCTTGCTGGCCGAGCATAAAACCAGGAGAGAATCGACACAGAGAGGAGACGGGAAAAAAAAAGAAAAATGCAGAAAGAGAAATACCGAGAGAAACACAAAGGGAAACCAAGGGGAAAGGAAGGAAAATTGGCCAGATAAGGAGCCGAGAAGCTCCGGATGTCTAGCTGCAGCCGGTGAGTTGCCGATCGCCGCTGTAATCTTCGGAGCCCAGCAACACAGGAAAGGGCAGAAAAGAGACGAAGCACCGGGAGAATCGGAGAGAGAATCCGAACTAGAGGCAGGACGCTCGAGGGAACAGCGAGCTGTTGCTGAAGTCCCATACGTGTGCCATCGTCCGCCGCAACTCTTCCCCGGACAAGGTAGGTCCCCTAAAACCCGTTGCCCCATTTTTTTTGGAAAACACTAGGCCGGAGCTCGCTACCGACCAGTTCGCGCAAGCTCCGGCCCTTGCCACCTCTGTATCTTACTCCCATGCCCCTTATAAGTCATGATTGAAGACTTCTAGAATGTGTTCGAGGCTCGGCTGAGTCGTAAACCTCTGAATTTGCTAACGTCCATTAGCTGTTGGGGGTGAGACGAAGCGCGCACATCTCTCCGGAATCACAGGAGACTCTCGGAACACCGGCCAATCGGTGGCCGGCGTCGCCCGGTGTCGGTCGGACGGAACCACCGACACCAAACGATGGGCCGGTGACTTCCTTGGGGCGGTCGGTACTTGCGGCGTTGTCGGCGTCGGACTGGTGAAGGAGCCGCAAGAGCTTCGGCGAGCTACGGTTGTGGAAGAAGAAGATGCCCTAAGGAAAAGGGGTAGAGAAAAAAAAAAAAAAAATAAAAAAAGAGAAAAGAAAACACAAAATGGCTGAAACTAAAAAAATAGGAAATGGGCTTCTCTTTGGGCTAGTTTTCGTTTTGTGGGCTGAATAGATTGGGCTAAAAATAGATACTAGAAAATGGACCTCGGGTGGGCTGAAGTAAAAATTCGAGATGCGCTTTGGGCCGAAAATTGCCTTCATTTCCTTTTAAAAAAAAAAAATTCGTGTGTTTTTTTTTTAGTGGGCCGAACCCGGGTCCGGTCGGAGACCGGACCAGAAGCCACAGACCGGGCCGAACTAGGTCGGGTCAGATCGGACCCGACCCGATTCGCCCATTTTTTTTAAATATATATTTTTTTAAAATTAAAATTTTAAAAATTTTAAAAAATTTTAAAAAAAATTGGAAATCCTTTTAAAAAATCAAAAATTTAAAAAAATCGAAAATTTTAAAAAAAATCGAAAATTTAATTTTTTTGAGAGAATTAAAAAAATTAATTAAAATTAAAATTTAAAAAAATTCAAAATTTAAAAAATTTCGAAAATTCAAAAATGATAGAGTTTGGTTAGGAAATGTTAGGTGTTGTCGTTTTAAGTGTAATTATGCATTTATTTTGATTACATCACATGTTTAGATTGCATATCTTGTTATGTTCAATGGTATATGTGTAGACTTATGGTGATTAGGACATTGTTAGCTATGATTATTGGTGGATGTGTTTAATGGTATGTGTGTAGTCATATGGTATGTTTAATAGTACATGTTTAGATTACACTCGTATGATCACTTTTATATGTTTGTGGATGAGAAAAATCAATTCAAGCTGCTTGCAAAAAAAATTATTTTGATAAAATGAACAAGATTAGGTACCGAAAGGGCACTAATTAGCCAATTAGTGTAATCAAGTCCCCGACCCTAGATTCTCTAGTTGTGTAGGAAGTGAGGTACGCTCCCATGCCTCATTTGGTTCCTAGCCGACCCTAATAGGCTAGTGGCGACTCCTTTTATGCAAAATTCATATGAAATATCCAAATGTCACGCAGGGTATGGGCTTGGGAGAGCTCGTGCCTAATCATGGGCCTTAGGCCCGTCTTTTAGGCAATACCCCTAAACCTGTTCCCTCCCTTCGAGGGTAGGTTGCGACAGATACATGCTCCTCTTCAGTATTGACTGCCTTGTCAGGCGTTGTTGCTTACAGTCCCAGTTCAATTTAGCTACGTGTTGCACCAAATGTTGACCTCACATGGTCCGTTAATTTCAATATTTGACCAGATCTAAAACCCAAATAATTTAAGAGGAAAACTCAACCAAAACTCTGGCTCAGCTGCATTCAGTGTTTTATCATCAGACGTGATGGTGTAGTTATAGTTATCGCTTAATCATATAATTGAATATGTAAAAGGCATTCAACTTTGTTTACTTGACTTTCATTCCTCCATCATATTTGATGACGATGATTTAATTAGTCAAAATTGGCTTGATTCAGGTCTTCAGGCTCTGTCTGTAAACCTATAAGTTATAGGTCGATAGTTTTGGCTTTCGCTTGGAGATTCCATTTGCTCAAAACCCTTTCTTCAAACAGGAAAGAATGAAAGATGCTGCAGTGATTGGAGTGGCGGAAAGATCAGGCCATGGAGGCTTGCAAGTTTATGAGTTTGAGTACATAGTGGACAGCACCGGGGGAGGGATGAAAAGGATCATTTCGGCTGCCTTTGTGACCTCAAAGAAGCTCTATCTGTTAAACATTGCTCACTTAGACAAGCCAGAGAACCCGCTTGACACCCAAACAAGGATGATGTTGAAGGAAGCTCTCCATTCTTTTGATGCTGTTCTGGACACATGAACATTACAGTCCATCACCACATGACTATTTCCTCCATGTCATGCTGAACACAGTCACTGATGCCTGAGGTGATGCACTACTGAATTGATTTAGTTGAATAGGTGTCGATCTAATGGAACAAGAAAACTCAACATGGTTTATGCTTGGAGTGTGGCAGAGAGATTGAACTTATGACCTCTTTGATCCGAAAAACTATTGTAGAATTTGGAATATGCTAGCTTAAAAATATGCATACAATCACATTCTTCTGTGTCATTCCTTGCGCATCTATGTGCTGTGCAACAACGGTACTTACTATGATCATCTGGCACCTTTTTTTGTACAACTTAAAATGCTAATTGACCTCAAAACTCCGTTGTTTAAATTTCATGCATCAGTAAGGGCATTTTAAGATTCTTTTTTGGGCATTTTTGTCTTGTAGAGAGGAGTAAACAACATATCTTTTGAGCACCATATCTTGCAAGCTAAACTTGTGTTACAGGTGGCAAAGCTCACCTCTTCAATGACTCTGGGGATGCATTCCAGGAAGCAAACGGTAATATTCTTTACATTCTTAGGCGAAGTAAAAGGTGAGGTGATTTTTGTAAACAGCCTCTGCAGTGTTATATCATTCTTGCGTTTCCACATACCTACAAGAATTTCTTATGTGAGATTTCTCAGATTCTTTATTGTGTTAACATCATTAATTTGTTAGAGAAAAGAGGTACTTCTCATATTTCTTTTTCGAAAATGAAAAAGGTAAGTTATAACATATTAGCTGAAATGTTTGGCAAATATGAACCTTATGGAGATACTTTGTTCTTCTGTTTCAAGAGACGAATATGAACCTTGTGGAGATTCTTTGTTCTTCTGTTTCAAGAGACGATAGCAGAATTGACCCAAGAAGACTAACAAGAACGCCTTATAGAAGGGAAAGTGGTGCATGAAAAACCATTTTGATGAAACTCAGTTGCTCGTCTGTTTTCCAATAGAATTTAAAGGAATTTAGGAACATCGTCCTCCAAAATACTAAATGTTTCATTTTCCTTGATATAGGTTTTATTATGCTAATTGGGGGGTTTCTTTCGAAGAAGAAGTTCATGCTTTTCTGAGATATTTAACGATCTTATCTTTGAGAACTTTTAACAGACGACTGGTTTCTTTTAGTTTTGGGCTGCCCATCTCGCCAGCCCCACTCGGGGTCCATTTGCTTCATGGTGTTGCGCTTGACTTGAAGCCATAGAGGCCTCATTTGGCATCGATACTCTGGTAGATTCCGTATTCTGTTTGCTTCTTGTTCTGTTTCATGTTGCATTACTTCTTCGAAGTATCTATCCAATTTGGTGAGTGACTTGATCCCATGAGTGGTTTCGGAAAGTATATGCGGGATCACAGACCCTTCAGACCATCATATTATTGTGCATTGGCACAAACAAGGATGGCGGCTACCTTGCGCCAAAGTGGTTGTTCTTATGCATGTACATGCGTCTTTTCATATGGGCAGTCCCTGAACACATTCGCGCTCGAAGTAATTACCTTCGTCAAAATAATCTCAATGTGGTGGCAGGTATATTAAGAAACTCGAGCATTTTCTATCAGAAACTTAATGTATTAATAGTCCATGTGGACCAAACTAAGTGACCTATGATATTATTTCAATTACTAATCGAAAATTTGTTTCCTTTTCCTTTAGTTAATTGGCAGAATTGTCGGCGGAATTGTCATAGTTATAATGCTTCCGCTTGTAGCACTGACTATACAGTCTGTGTATTTTGTGTTCAGCCATTTTGAAATAGCTGAAACAACTGTGCTATCGAGCAAACCTTTTGTGGTAATTCTAGCTTTTTTTATCAGTTAGTACTCACTTTACGGGAATGATGCAGCTGCGCATCTAACTGAAGAAACTAAAGGCGCTGACAAGAACGGTTCCATTGCCATTCTTACCGGTCTAGAGATCATTTTAGTGTTTGGATGGGCCTATATATTGGCTTTTACTTTTAGCATTCAGGTAAGGAACTCTTCATATCTACTAATTAAGTGAAAATATTTCCTTGTTGGCAGTAATGAAGTACCAAGTTGAATGAGGAAAAAAATTGCAGCTTCAGAAGACTGAACACACAATTTTACCTCTCATTGATTTCTAAGTTATTCCAACATACAATCAGGAAATTGAGTAGACTTTTTGTTGTTAAGCCACATCTCACATCATCACAGAACTCGGTTCCACTACCTTTTACCAATATTGAAAGTCAGTGACATAGTATGTCCAAATTTCCACAAAGAGCAGGGGAAGGATGCACATATACTTTTTCCCCTTCTTCTGAACATTCTTATTAGATCTATCCTTTGATTTGCTTTTGAAACTGTTTCTGCTAAATTATGCTATGTTTTGCATGCTGGTACTTTCAAAACTTTGACTATCTATATGATCTGACCAATGATACGATAGGTGTGTTCATTCCAGCTCAAATACTCTATGATGCATTCCATGGATGGTGTCACAGTGTTTCTGGTGCAATCATCTTACTATTCATCATATGGGGTTCATTCTTTTTAGGTGGGCTTTCCATCACTACCAGTGCAGCAAGCATGGTGGATATCTATTCCTCTTTTCTTTTGTTATGCTTAGTTTCGGGTACTTTGTCTATCGATACATAACCTGTTCACCACAACTCTCTTCAGGTGTATGCGTTGTCAAGAGACAAGGGCATCCCATTTTCATCGATATGGCGAAAAGCGCATCCGAAGCACAAAGTCCCATATAATGCAGTGTGGCTTTGTGCAGCCATCTGCGTCCTAATTGGAATTCCAATATTGAAAGTGAACGTAGTCTTCACTACCATAACTTCCAAATGCACGCTAGGATTGGTTGGCGGATATGTAGTCACGATATTTGGGAAAATGGTCATGGAAGAGAAGAATTTCAAGCCTGGGCCATTTTACTTAGGCAAGGCAAGTAGACCAATTAGTTTGATAGTGTTTCTGTGGATGTGTTGTACCTGCTCAGTGTTTCTCCTGCTGACTCTGTATCCATTACTTGGGACACATTCAACTATGAACCAGTTGATTCGTAGGTATGACAATGCTTTCGTGGATGTATGATGCTCGTAGATAATTTCATGGACCTACTAGGAACATCGATGCATAGTATCCAAAGGTATGATCTGATGCTTTGTATCCAATGTTTCGCTATAGTCAATTGGTTGCCCCTAGAATGATTTGAAAAAAATTCTATCTTGTTTTTCCTTAGGTAGATGTCATGAGCATTTGAACTTGACACCTTCTTAGTGCAAGATATGACCACTTAGTTAACATTCCAAAAAAGCATGAAAACTTGAATTTGTTCAAAGCGTAGAACTAGATTTCTTGTCTTAGCATTACTCAGCAGTCCCTCATGCATTTTTGGTCGATCAATGAGAAAGTTTGAGAGTTGATGTAGCTGCATAATATATTCCTAGGTGCATCATATCAAGTTTTATCATCATCATATTAATCTGTACATAAAAGATTGTTCTCTGTCAGGGCTCGACGTACTTATTGTCACACCCCAAAACCATCAAGAATGGGGATGGCATGGCCATCCTTTTACTTGAAGGACACTACCTCAAATCCCCAAAATCCAATTCTCAAAAGCTCCCTCATCAATATTGCTATCATATTACTCATCGCTAGTTGAGGAACTTGAAAAAGATTAAAAAATAGAGGAATGGGTAACCACAGCTCAGTGAGTATTGTATTTCTTCTAAGCAAATTGAGCACCCGCTATACATATTTACAAAACCAACCCACAACTCTTTTAGTCTAAATCCAGAATATAATAAACAAACAATAAGAGAATAAATTACATATGCTTTAACATAACTCTATTTATAATAGAAATATTAATTTCAAAATAATATTAAAACATACATCAATGGTCCAATCCATTGATTAATCTCATTAATTCACACGCCAATGGTTTATTCCATTGGTTAATCTCATATCACACATCAATGGTCTAATGAAATCACATGTCAATGGTCCAATCCAACGACTAATCTCAAATCATACGTTAATATTCCATTTCATCAACTAAATTCAAATCACATGTCAATGGTCCCCTCCATTGATCAATCCGTTGCTCAATATTAAACCATGGTCACGATACAATGTCTAGTGACAAGGCGACCAAGATTCCCCCATTGGCAAGGTCTCCACATATTATTAGTCATGTCTTGGCCCACAAGGATATCTTAGATTAATATGCACATACCTACAAGCCTCTAATTAGGATCATGGCGACATCGAGCATTAATATCAATCCACAACAATATCCTCCACAATCTACAATGCCAAATTCAAAAATCATTTCATATATCACAATATATTTTACAAATCAACCATATAACCTTTCCCAACTCAACTCATTTGCTAAAAATACGTTTCTTAAAACATTTCTCGAATCATTTCAAGACTCGTCTCATAAGTTGGTCTTACAAACCGAATCAAATGACATTTCACGAATCAAAATATAATAATAATAATAATAATAATAATAATAATAATAATAATAATAATAATAATAATAATAATAATAATAATAATAATAATAATAATAATAATCATAGAGCTTTTCTTAAAAAAGTTTCACAAACCTAAAATATATAAAATTCTCAACTTTGTTTATCGAGACAAAATATATATTTCCACCAAAAAATTCTCATATCCTTCACAAATACCAGAATATAGCAAATGCCCAATCAAAATTTTATATAACAAAACATACTTTTAAAAACTTACGATATATCAAATCTCCATAACTTTCAAGACATGAGTTTATAAATTTTTAGAAAAGATAGCATCACTCACTTGGATATGTCCCAAAGGAAACAACAAAGTTCACTCAAATCAACGAACTTGTATTCCTATCATGTAAGCGAGAAATATCATCAAAACTAAGTAAAACACTATTTCACTAACGACTCGACTAAACTATACTTATATGTCGATAAAATGATACCTACGCACTAATAAATCGTATATCCAAAACAATTATTTAAGCAGTCCACAACACGGAGCTTGAGTGCAAAACTTGATTACGCTGTAACTTTCTCTTCCGAACCCTATTCCAAACATACATATAGTCAATAGAAAGCCCGTCAAATATGCTACAATAATCTCAACTTGACCATTCCAAAATCAAGCCGAAAAATGACAAAATACGGGCACGAAGATGCTGAATGCATACTTTCCATCGTGTGCGGGAAACTTAGAAATCTTGTTTCGGGCAAACTGTAAGCTTAATTTACGACCCGTAAAATTCCATGACTTCACAACACCTTGAGCTATCATTCTCTAAAAATATGCGGCTCAGCGACTCAAAAATCAGACTTCGCCGCATGAATCTCTAATAATTCCGAATTTCAAGTTTTGAGTCCGAAACTACTCCGATTGAACAAACCGGGAGGGGGCATGAGCGCTTATTGGGCATTGTGTTACGTAGTTGAGGTGGCTTGGCGAGGCTTCCATGGCGAGATCGCATGAAACCCCTTTTCTTTTTTTCTCTCTTTCTTTTCCTTTCTTTGTGCTCGAACTCTCTGGTCGTCTCTCTCTCTCTCTTCCCCCTTCTTTCCTTCATTTCCCTTCTCTTTCTCTTTTATCTCCTCTTTTTTTCTCTTTCTTTCCTTTTTTTTTCTCTCTCTCTTCCTTCTTTTTCTTCCTCTCTCTCGAAGACTCTCGGTCTCTTTCCTTCTTTCTCTTCTTTTCTTCTTCTTTTGATTGTTCAACCTTCTCTCTCTCTCTCTCTCTCTCTCTCTCTCTCTCTCTCTCTCTGACTTGGTCAAAACCCATATTTTACACTTATAACCCACCTCAGTCCCTGGCACCATAGGAAATTTTGCTCTTCTGTAATATTAGACTAGAACGACGAATTAATTCCACAAACAGGAGCCAAATTCAATCCCTGTTGGACATGAGATGCTAGGGAACTAATTCTGACACAAATAGAGAAATGAGAAGTTTGTTGCTGGCTGTGTAACTTTAAGGGTGCTGATCCTCTATCTCAGATGCAAATTGTGTTTCCTTCGACTCCTCCATGACCACCGAGATATTAGCCTTGCTACCAAGTTCTTTGGCCACGGAGGTGTCAATCCTCTAGATCTTGAGGTGGTGACCGTTCATGGCCATGGAGGCCGAGCTTCCAGATCCAAAGGGGATGACTCCTTATCGGCAAGAGGAAGCTCAATGCCACGTCAATTGTACCCCTTCCTCTATACCTATTGATGTGTCTAATCTCATATGCCCTTGAACTCAACTCGCCACCAATTAAATGTTAAATTAATAAAAGTTCAAAGGCGCGCGTCATCATCCTAAACAAGTGACAATGATTGGGACACATTAATTTGTGATTTCATTGCTCTCCATTCTTTTAACCATAGACTAAAGCTCGAATTTCTTAGCTTCTACATCAACATACACCTCTTTATCGTCAACTAGCTTCATGGCATATGCTTCAAACTCATTGAGTCTATCTCAAAGAAAAGCCAGGTTGTTGTGGTCGCTCTCTCGCTTGATTTTGTCTAGCCACTCATTTGCTTCCTCCATCCTTGCCCAAAAGCAAGTGTCTTGGGTCAAGCTTGCATACCTAGTCCTCCTATTGCCCAATTTGTTTCTAATAACTCTCTGAGCCCACCACTCACTGAAAATTTCATACCTCCTTGCTCTACCATTGCTTGTGTAATGGCCTTTCTTAAGGTGCATCCCCGACCGATAATACTCCGCAATGTCCAATGGCTCCACAAGAAGCATGTAGGAGTGCGACGCATTTACCCATTTTGACCCTATGTGCAAATCGTGTGGGAGCTCTTTCCCATCTAGCATGCATATGACATCGTCCCAAAAGGCTGTGAGCTTGAACCAGTTCATGTTTATCTTGGACTCTCTCTTTGAGGCCCCCCTCTGCTTGAAAGAATCATGTATCCTCTTTGCTCGTCCAACTTATTGCAACAAGCTTTATACCACTCTATCTCTACCCTATAAGGAGTGATTTTGGATAGCCTAATGGCTAAATTAGTGGCATTTAGGTTTGGTGCACACCCTATTTGCCTCGCCATAGTCAAGCAATCTTTTGCCATTGGTACAATATATAACTACAAAGAAGTGAATAATAGAATTTTTAAACAAGAGGAATAGCACTTGAGAATAAAAGCCTAGATCGATACATTTATAGAACTCGATCACTCAACAACCGAAGGTGCCATGTTCCTACCTATCGATGAGTCCCCAAGGAGTTCAAAGCCATTGAAAGACTTGCTTCATAGCTTGATTCAGAGCAATCTCCATTGATGAAGCTTTTGATTAAAGACTAATGAGTCAGTCTTTCAACATACCACCCATACTTAAGGTGCTTCTCAATGATACAATTTAGAGAGCCTGTCCTTAGCATTAAATGTAGGTTGATCGATACGTCGTTGTCTAAACAAATTGTGCCCTCATTTGAACAAAGTGAGTAATTCCCAAATGGCCAAAACAACTTCCCGCCTAAACCTTCCCTTGCTTGCGCCAAGCGCTCCATGTTGGCCACAACGAAGGAAAATAACCGGGCCTTGTCTTCTTCAATTAATTGGAGGTTAGCAACATTCATAGAGTTTGGTGACATCATAGACGTGTACCAGAATCTTATGAGGGCCCGCCACTGAGGAGTCGGAACAAGTGATTGGTCAAGAGATAACCTTGGCATTATATCGTGCCTTGACATGACGTTGCAGAAGCTTCCATCCCATCTTTTGTGGAGGATGGCTCGAGAAAGCGACTTGTTGCCAAGGAAAGGAGAGCCAAAACCAATGCATAAGATTGAGACAAGTAGGAAATTGGCTTTGAGCTTGGAGAGGAGCCAAAGAGCTGTGAGGAAGGCAGTTGATCCTCCTATCAAGTGGCCCGTGATCACTATTGACTTGGTTTTATCCAACAAGCTATCAATCTGCATACACAATAAAGAATTCCTAAAATATGGTATAATGCTTCCTTAAAACATCTTGATTACAACGCTTCAAAAGATGCACTGAAAAATCAACTTTCATTGGATCATGTCGGATTAGAAGAGTTGCATAAATAAATCGGATAGGAAATCGTCGGCTGTACTACAATTGCTAAACATACAAAAGTATTTATTAAGCAAGTTAAAACAACACTAACATGTTCAGCGGATGATGATAAGTATACAAATATGTTTGAACACGTATGGCTCTTGTATTTAGATAATCTTATTAGAAGGGTACAATTCATGACCAGGAGATCTGTCTCAAGAACGGTTCAGTTTGATATAACTCCAAACCAGAATCATCTGTCCACAGTAATTTGAAATTCGGACCCAGAGGTTATCATGGATCAAACGGGCGGATAGACCCGCAGCCCATGCTTGATCAACGTGAATAGGCCCAAAGGACAAAATCGCGGGCCTGAGCTTGGCCACTTCGGCCAGTTCATGTAGAATATGAAGAAGGAAAGAAAGCTCATTAAGTAAACAGTGAAGTAGGCGAAGAGACATTGCTAACCTGGCTTTGAAAATCAGGGCGCGAACGATGATGAAGGAAGAGGTGAAGCACTCCAGAGTGGACCATGACCGGCTCCTCGCCTTCGTAATGGCATTTCAACGGTGCGAACAGCCCTTGGCCTGCCGCATCCAGCGACACCAGCATGCCGCAGTTCGTATCCCAACCGAGCATCGGCAGCTCTTGGACACCAGAGAATGACACGTACCCCACGCCCCCAACTTGCTCCGCCATGAAGGCACCAAGCCCCATGGCGTTTGCCGTGCCGCACAGCCTCCATGCCTCCTTCAGCAGCGGCGTCGAAGCCAGGAAAGTCCCCAACATCTCGCTCGTCTCAAACCTTTCCCAAAAAGCAATGAAGAAAGAGAAGAAAATAAGGGAAAAAAAAGAAGAAGCAACAGTTAAGGAAGGAGGGTAAAGGAGGAGGAGGAGCAGGGAGGACGTCGTTACGGTGAAGCTTCGGTGTCCATAATGATGAATATCGAGCCGGGTAGCGCTGCGAGGCGGAACGTATGTCTTTGCACCGATCCGATGCCAGCATCCAAATCGTGGGGGTTTATAACGCTCAAAGGTGACGACGAAGTGGGGCTAATTCCATAAAAAAACACAAACTTTAGGTGTTTTCCCAAATCTGGCCCGAACTTTATTTTGTCTTAAAAAAAAAGCACAAACTTTAAGTATTATTCCAAATCTGACCCGAACTTTATTTTGTCTCAAAAAAAAGCACGGACTTTAAGTATTGTCCTAAATCTGGCCCGAAATTTATTTTGTCTAAAAAAAGGCACAAATTTTCACTTATGTCCCAAATCTACCATCCATTAACCCTCATTCCACAGTCATCCGACATAGCATTTCCACATCAGCAATAATATCCAACATAGCAAAACGATTCTGCATTCGAGTGTTTGGAGAAAATGTTAAATTTAAGTCTGTCTTTCAATGAGGTGAACTTTATAGATGATTATCACGGGAAAAATAATTCAGCAGCTTCAATTCCAGGGGAAGAGGCACATAGCTAGGGCCATTAGATCAATTAACAATTGGCAATCTGTTTGCAATGTTAGAAGCTAGGTTGAAAGCAGAAGATTACATTGCGTTAAAGCAAGATATTAAAAGCGTGTACATCTTGTAGTTAAATATAGATGTGAAGCCTATTTGTAATAGAATTACTTTATTTTGTCTCAAATAAAGTTTGGGCCAGATTTGGGACAATACCTAAAGTTCGTGCTTTTTTTTTAGAATAAATAAAGTTCGGGTCAGATTTGAGACAACCCCTAAAGTTCATGCTTTTTTTTAGACAAAATAAAGTTCGGGCTAGATTTGGGATAACACCTAAAGTTCGTGCTTTTTTTTGGAATTGGCCCTGACAAAGTGTAATGGAACTTTCATTTTTTTCCTTGGATTTGTGGGCCCAATATTGGCAGCGTGTCTAGGTTTGAATTTTAATGTTCCAGCATGAATGTTTTATTTATAATATTTTAATATTAAAAAATTTCGCCGCAACTCTTTAGTTGACCGGAGGCAATAATAAAATTACTTTACGGGACGAGTACTTTTTATTCCGGTGAAGGCGAATGATTAACAGAATCTTTTTCGCTTATTCTCATGACTTTTGTCTTAACTAATCAATAAAGTTACTAGGATATTTAATAGACTCTAAAATTCACCTAATATAGGTTTTGTCATCAATAAAAAGAAATGCCTAGACAAGTATGCCCGAGCAATTAGAGGAAATTCTATGGTTTGGTCTAACAATATACAAGACGACTCTTGTACGTAATCTGGATGATTAAAAGAAAAAAATCAACTGTTGAATAATTTAAAAAGATTGTAACTAACCAACAATTAAGTAAAGTTACTAACTAAAAGATTTGCCGATGTTAATATTGATTCAGGAAAACTATAATATACAAGGATCATAAATCACCGACACACCCTTTAAGTTTACGGACATTAAAGGAACGTTATATCATAGAATTAAGTTATCAAGAAAAAAATAAAAAAGATCTACAATATATTTCGTCGCTGTGAGTTTGCAATTAAATCAAATAGTGTCCGAATTGAGATGTGGTGGCGTTTGATGGCTATTCGTGGCGAATCTTCTTGATCTAGTTGGTCTAAGGGTGGTGAGTCTGGTGATGATGTTGACTTTTTGAAACAACGCGCGAAAGATAGAGAATCGGAGGGGAAACAACAAGCGGCCAATGCAGCTGGCTTGTGAAATAATAACCGAGAGATGCGGCCTATAAGACTAATGTTATAGCATCAAGCGGCTTATATGGTTGGCTTGGGAAATAATTACTAAGCAATGTGGTTTGTTTGACTTGCATCGAAAGAAAAGCCATCCCGTGATAAAAGGCTTGATCACCATGGAGTGGACTCGATTAAGTGCTTCCTCATATAAGACTTGTGCGCACAAAGTGGATATTGTTGAGCGGCAGGGACAAATATTTTTCGAAAAACCCTTCAACTCAATGACACTTGCATTTTCTCAATGACATCCCCTAAAAGCCGAAGGACCAAAAACACTTCCTTCTTTTGAAGCACTGTGCTCGGGAGGGTGGCTTTTGCTTTTACCTTTCTCGGCCAATTTTGTAACCTGACTTAGCGCATCAGCCACAATTAGATTTCTCCATTGGCATACACGAATCTTTTCTGAAGATTGGACTTTGATTTCTAGATAAACCTTCGACCAAAACCAGAAGAAAGTGCATAAACTAAGTAGCGCCAACATTAACATGATATGACACGATACACCGGCACGCTATTTTTCAAAAAATAGAAAATTCTGACACGTTGTGACACATTGTATATTAAATGTATATTTTTATTTATACATGATAAATTATCATTTCAACCAAATTAATTTGATTCAAATTTACAAATAAATAAATAAATAATAAAAGGAGCCTAGAATGAGTTGGGACTAAGAATATTAATTCACTATTTGTTAATATCATTCATTATTTCAATTCGACAAATTCAATTACATTCCATTCAAATAATCCATAAAACATGACAGAAAACAAAAATCACATTTCACTATTAAATTAAATATTAAACGATAAGTTGAAAAAAAAAACAATTCACATTTCACTATCAAATATAACAAGAAGTCCTTCACCCTTTATTATTTTTGTTATTTTTATTTTTTACATATTTATATTTTGACATCTTATCTATTAAAATTTATAAAATCAATTTCGCGCATGTTGGGACTCGGACTCGAGTGCCAAAGCATGTTGGGAGAATTGATCACATGTTGGAGCGTGTCAAAAATGTTAGAGTGTGTCACTTCGATACGACACACCAATCATAATTCTGCCCTCTAATTTCCACATGTAAGGGAGATTTTTTTCGCAATCCGTGGACCTCTCTATGACACGCATTATGTCCAAATATGGAAATATTTGTCTTTTTTCATGAATATTTGAGAAAATTTCAAATAAGGGCTTGAAGTGTTATCATTTTTTCAAATAAGCGTCTGGCAAGGACATTATTTCAAATAAGAGTATAAAATACTCTCATTTTCTCAAATAAATACCTTAAATAAATCTTGTTTCAAATAAAGGCCTGAAGTGGTCATATCAATCTTAAAAAAAAAAAAAGCCTCAACTCACTATTTGATAGGGGCAATTTCATCTTTTATTTATTTTTTCTATTTTTTCCATAAAAACAAACAAGAAAAAGAATAGAGACGGGAAGGAGGGCTCTCCCTCACCTCTATTTTTTTTCTTAGTTTAAGTTTTTAAATTTTTAATCTAATTTAATTTAAATTTAAATTATGTTTTGACAAAAATACCTTTTGGTTGACCGAAATTTTTTACTAATTGGTGAGCCGATGAGATGAGACCCTTATTTGAAACAAATATAACCACTTTAGGTCTTTCTTTGAGATTGATATGGCCATTTCAAATATTTATTTGAAATAAGATTCATTTCAGGCCATTATTTGAGAAAATGAGTTTATTTCGAGTCCTTATATGAAATTTTCCTTTATTTTTTCAAGGAAAAACTTCAAATAAAGACTTGAATTAAGGCAATTTTCTATTAAAAAAAAAAAGAGGACTTGAAGTAGATATAATTTCAAATAAGATTTCAAGTGGTCAATTTTGTTTCAAATGAGGGATAATGATGGACTTGTACTAGTATAGTTTCGAGGAAAATAATGTGGTGACGTGGATGTGCACATGGAGCTTGAATTTTATTTGTTAGAAAATGGCCAAGAATTGAATATTTTTTTTGTCCAAAAGACATCCTAGTCCAAATTCAATGGTGCCACCATGTTTGTAAATTGACACATTTTTTGAACCCCTTTTTCTATTATCTTAAATTAATAATTTTCACAATTTATTTTTTGCATTTATTTGATTGCTTTGGCTTGTTGCTTATGAACAATCGGTCTCCTCCCCCATCTCTCCATCGCCAATGGGGCGATGGCAAAGGCTAGTGAGGTTGTCGATGCTTGGACAAAGGCTGGCAACCTTCGTTGACCAAAGGCAAGGGCCTGTTGGCCTCTGCCAAAAGCAGAAGAGGGCGATGGCCCTCTCTTAGATTTGGGCAAGGGTTGCTCACCCTCGCCCCAGCCTAGGTGACAATCACCAGTGCTAGGGCGAGGGTTGGCGAACCCCGCTAACCAAGGGTGAGGGCCTGCTGGCCTATGCTAGAAGTGGGGAGGGAACCCTTTCCTAGATTTGGGTGAGGATCGTTCGCCCTCGCCTCGACTTGAGCAACGGTCACTGATCCCTATACAAGCCTAATGGTCCTTGCCCAGTGCCTCAGACTTGCCAACCCTCGCCTAGGCGTTGGCGACCTCATCGACTTTCATCTTCCCCCCGTCGGCAATGGAGCAATGCCCCCTCCCGCTTGTGTTTTCCTCTCTTTTTATTTAAAAAAAAGAAAAGTTTTTTGGGCATGTGGTGCTTCATATATTTCATGGAGATCAATCGACTCCGCTCAAATACATCCTTCCAATTATTACATAAAATTAATTTTCAATAGAATTGATGAGCCCTGTGAAGTGGAGTAGTTCGCGCCAATGAGGAGGAGCTAGGTAGGGTAATGGGGAGGCTGAGAGCGGTGGCCTTGAGGCATACTCTTCGCAATCTGAAACACTTCATAAAAAACCCCTTTTCTACACGAGGAATCAATTAGATTCGCAAAAGCAACTTTGCTCGCAAGCAAATCCTCTGGGCATTTCATCACCTTCCTCTTGGGTATCGATTTTCTCACTTTCTCTTCATTTATTTTTTTAAAGAAAAATTCATTGGCGGTGTGCTAAATTTCCTCGCAAAGAACGTGAATTATACTAGGTTGACCGAGTCGGACAGATGGCCACAGAGACAGAGGTGGTCAAGGAGGAGGGCTTCGTTTATGTCCTAGTGGCCGGTTGACGTGGCCCTGACTAAGATAAGAGACGCAAGGACATTTCCTTTTTGATTCTCCATTTCTCTCCCTTTGGAGGGAGAAGGAAGAAAATTAAGGAAAGTGAACGTGGGAGCCACAAGGAAAGAACCTAAAAAAGGGATACGACCCAAAAAAGGGATCACGTTCTTCTTCTTCTTCTTCTTCTTCTTCTTTTTTTTTTGGGTCGCTAAAGACGGGTTCAGAAACGACTCGTCTTAAAAGGATTTTCCCACTCCCACGCGTTTCCAATAACTTACTAAAGCAGAGGGGTTAGTGGATTTGAGCGTTACAGTGGCCCTTACATACTCCATTTTATTTATAGGGTTAATATCCTAAAAAATCCCCAAATTGATATACGTATAACGAATTTACCAAAAACTAATTTTTGACAAAAAAAAATCATAAACTCGTACATCCATAACAAAATTTCCCAAATCAATCATAAAAAATCTCAAACCGGTATACTTATAACAAATTTATATTAAATTAATTTGTTCGACCGTCAAAAATCTCAAATTTATGTCGTATACCCTATGTTAAATTAGATTAATACCATAAAACTTATATAACTGTGACAAACTGAGAGCAAAATGTCAAACCGATATACTAGTCAATTGTCAGGTGTTATCAAACTTAATAATTTGACAGTAAAATATAATAGAAACTAACATAAGGTAAATTTATTACAAGTGTATCAATTTGGGATAAATTTGGAAAAGACATATCAGTTTGGGGTTTAATTTGAGATAAATTTATCACACGTATATCTGTTTAAGATTTTTTAGGATTATCAAGTGGAGAACACTTTGTTTGTTGTAACACTCTTTCTAAAAAAAAAGAGTTTCCTTTGCTAAGAACAGGAAGAAAGAAAGTGAATCGGTATGCTAATTTCTCATCCTCAAATTCACCCTTCTTAGGGGTTAGTGTCCCAATGAATAAGTAATTGTAGGAGTGAAATATTGATATAATTCGAAAAAAACAATGAGCAAGCCCTAGCCATAAAAAAATAAGAAAAAAATACGCATTTTTTATATTTATCGGATTACACAAAGGGATTTGCAAATAAAAGTGCCGAGGCTACAACCAATCCATAAATTGTCCATGCTTCCATAAAAGCCAGACTAAGCAATAAAAGCAAGCTCGACAACTAATACCTTCTATAGCTTGGCCTACAACAGTACCTTGACCAACTTCAGGTCTAATAGAAGCAAGCCCGACAGCTAACTTCTGTGATCAAAGACAACAATGAAATGACATGACAAAGAATAACGTGACAATGCATGGGGGCAATGTTTGTTTATCCCTCGTTTACATTTTTTATCCATTTCCTTTAATATTAAATTACGATCAATTCGTTTTAAAACTTTTGACAAATTTTGTCGGCGAACGCATGCACGCGTGAATAATTGACTGTGAAAGTTTCCACGCTCTCAAATTTAGAACGCGGGAATTAAGCAAAAAGTTAAAAAGTCGAAACACTTTCAGGGTTCACGTGGTGGTGATTTACACCAAAGATTGAAAACGCCAAGTACGACCTACCTCGTGAAGCACATTATTGTTCGCGGCGACTTCCTTTGAGATTTTGGGTGGGGCCCATGGGTGCTCGCGCTGACCCTTTTTTTTTCCTTTTTTTCCCTTTTTTTAGGGGCTATCCATTTCATGAAAAACAACTTTTGAAAAAACGTTTTTTGGATTTTCAGCGTTCGTTTTATGGAAAATAAACTAGTCAAGGAAAATATTTTCCATCTTTGAAAAAAAAAATCTTTAGAAGTTATGAAAAATGTTTTCCACTTCTTCTTCCATGCTTCTTTTTATCAATACATTTTCATTTTATTTTTATGCTTTATTTTTCTTTTTCTTTTTTAAGTCGAATTTTTAATTTTTTTTCTTTTATTTCTTTCCTTTTCATCTTCTTCTTTGGTGACGACCGGTGACTAGCCATGGCGGCATTCGGCGACCGATCGCAAGCCAGCTCGAGCCTCACCCCATGCTGGTGAGGCTCTGCCTAGCCCGATCTAGCGAAGCTGAGCTTAGGCCTCACCAGATTGGGCGAGCTGAAGCTCTTGCCAGCCTGGGGCGGAGCTCACGGCTCACCAGAGCCCGACGAAACTTTGGCGAGCTCGGGCGAGATCGGCCGAGCCTCGAGCTTGCTAGATTTGGCGATCGAGTCTTGGTCGGCAGCCGGCAATGTCAGGCATGCGGCGGTGGAGGAAGGAGGAGGAAGAAGGAAGGAAAAGAAAAGGAAAGAAAAAATAAAAAATAATAAAAATTTCAATTTTAAAAAAAAAAAATAATTAAAAATTCATTTTAAAAAATTATATAAAAATAAACTAATTTTTTGGTCAAATAAAAATATTAAAATTCAATTTTTGATAATTTTTCTCAAATAATTAAATTAGCTAACGAATGGTGGAAAATATTTTCCAATCAAAGTTTAGATTTCGACCGACCACTGAAAAATAGAGTCATTTTCCTAGAAAATGACTTTCAGGAATTATTTTCCGGAAACATGATATTTTCTGCAAAACAAACGAACCCTTAAACTTTAAACTTTTTTCCAGCGGGCGATTGAGATATATAATTGCACGATGGTTCAAGTTGGATTGGAAGTCACACCATTCGTATGCAAGCCGAAAACAATGCCACTTTATGACCCACGACGAAAGTATCATGCGCTAGGTTATCTTTGCAACGTGATACAACCCATTGTTAAAACCACAAAAGACGTGCCCATCCATTAAGAAGCCATTTAGGTCCAAAAGAAAGGAATCAAACAAACAGCCCATTTTCAAGCTGTACTCGCGAACTCCCAAAAAAGTCCATGAGAAGGATAAGCAGCATGGGCACTTTAATCATTGATAGTGTGTTGGTCTACTCTTCTCAAGAACCTGATTTACTTATCCGATTCATCATGCATCTGATTTTTCTAATCTGTAGGACGATGAGCTGTCATTGCTTCAAGGAGCTCTAAAGCGAGTCTATAAAAATACTTGCCTGGTACAAGTATTTCCATCATTGAGTTAGAATAACAACACAATTTTGGCTATGATCCATGAACTTTTAATTCGTTTAATGTAGTTTCTAAATTATAACTCAATGTGTAATATGATTTTTGAATTTTTAACTTATTCAATGTGATTTCTTGACTTTTAATATATATTCAATTTAGTCTCTGAATTGTATGAAACGTTTAATATTGTCCTTCTATTAATTCGAATTTGGGTAACATTGAATGAATTAAAATTTCAATGATCACATTACACATTTGACTATAGTTCATGGATTACACTGAATATATTAAAAATTTATAGATTACATTGTATATTGAGTTAAAGTTTAGAGTACATCTGTATTGTTTTTCCAAGCTTAGGGCGTTGGATTACGTAGAAGACTAGGACTGCGGATTCCTCAACTCTTTTTAGGCTGTATAAGGACTGGGGTGCATCTCAAATAGAATAGACTGGGCTTTCACATTGGCACCGAAATGCATGTGAATTCAAGCCTAGGGCGCTGCATATCTTACGGCTTAAGCATATCGAAGCCCTTCGAATGCACATGAATCCAAGGACAATCCGAAAGCAACGAAAATTCCTCCATGCGTTTCACGAAGTCCCTTCGTAGACTTAGTCGTTAACTTACGTAGAAGACCAGTACTGTGGGGGTAATCGAGTTTCTGGTCTCCGGCCGCGGCACGCATGGAATTTTTGTTTTTGGCCCAATCAATTGTCTGCAACTTGCGTGGCATGCGAAGAACCGCATGCTTAAAGGGAACATTGTCCCGACAAATCTAAACTCATAATATTTTGATCAATTCAATTCTACACTTTTTTAGTTTTATCAATTGAGTACTAAATATTTTGACAATTTATCAATTCAGTCAATCCGATCAATAAAAAAATTGTCCATGTCAGTACTGATGATGTCTCATAGGATAATCAGTGTCTACGTCAGTCAAAATTGGTTTGATAAATTGAATTGACAATTTATCAAAATATTTATGATTGAATTGATCAAAGTAAAGTAGTTTCATGGAGTTTTTAGACAATATGTCGCATGATTCCCGGACAAGTTTTCGAGCAAAGAAACCCGTTTGATAACAACTCAAAATTTCTATTTCTGGACAGAAATCCGTTTGATAACAGAATAAAATTTCTATTTCTAGGAATAGAAATTGATTAGATAACAACATAGGAAATTCTCAAATATAAAATAATAGTCGAAATAATACTAAAACAATATAGAAAATCCTCAAATAGAAAAAATAGTCGAAATAATACTAATACATTAGAAAAGTTGAAAATACAATTTCATGGAATTCATATTACATGTGCTTACGTTTCCTATTACGTAATATTTTCTTTCGAAAAATAAACAACGTGGCAAAAAAAAAAAATTGAAATTCAATTGTAGTGAATATGTCGTTATGTTTTTGCCGAAATTGATTTCACATTAATCAAATAAGTCTAATGATAGCCATGATTATAATAGTCTAATCTCCTAAAAAAATCCTAACTTCAAGTCTAATTCCAATTTCTTTCCAAATTTTGTTAAAAATATCCTCACCGTGTTCAAAAATCGTCACCAATTTTTTTCAAAATTATCAACACTAGGATTATTTAAAAATTTATTATCAAAATCTATATTTTCATCAACACTCTTACAAGAACAACATATTTCTTATTAGATCTCTTTTCCTTATAAAAGAAAAATCGGATGAAACCCTAATGATTTGACCCCTTTTTACCGCCTTAATATGAAGTTTATGATTAAAAAAATAGTTAGCCAAATAGAGTCGTTGGTTGGCATACACGAAAGAGTAGGTGAAGAAAGACTCATTAGATATGAATATGACCAATTGACTATTACCATGCATAAAATCTCTTACGTGCAACAAATGAAGCCTTGTTCATTCAATTCTCACCATCTAGCCCAATGGTTAAGATTTTCAATCAATATTTATAGAATGATTGTATTAAAAAATCATTAAAATATTTTGGACTAAATTAACTATTTCTATTTCTATTTCAATATTAGTGATCTAAAATATTTTGGACTAAATTGAAAAGTTGAGAAAAAATTTTCTATTTCTATTTCTATTTCAGAAACCGAGAAGTTAAAAATTTCAGCTTCGATTTCTTCGATTTCTCTATTTCTGAAATAGAAATCTGTTTCAGAAATAGAGAAATCAAATTGCGTTATCAAACGGTTTTCTGTTCCAAACCCGTTCGGGAACGAGAGAAAACGAGAAATTGAGAAACAAAAATTTTATCATGCGCCCTATGTCTCATGCTTAAGTCATGTAACAAATTGGAAGTTGACATTTAGATATAATGAGTCATTTTTTATTCTAATAATCCTTTCACACATAGGTTACTACTTTAATTTGCGGAATCAATTTTACTACTACTAACATTGGTTGTCGTAAACTTCGTTTTTTCTTGTGGTCCCTCTTTAAAGAGGAAGAGAGAGTTGCTGGAGCGGCCAAAGGGACAAGCAAAAGCAACTCTCATAGGACCATACGGTGGTTCCAAAGAAATTGATTTTCTAAAACTGGAGTTGCGGAAATGTAATTTGGTAACCATGCCAGGTCATCTCCCATTTCGAAAACGTCCCCCAAGTCACAGTTAGGGGTGAGCATTGGTCCAGGTCAACCTTGGACCTTGGACCGACCTTGGACTGGCCCAACACTATCGGTCCTAGTCTAGTTCCCAAGGAGACTAGGTCGGTCTTTGATCCTAGAATTCCTAGACCAACATTGTGCGGGTCCGTCCTTGGTCTCGAGAGTTCTAAGTCGTTCTAACCTGAACTAACCTTGACTATATATATATATGTATGTATTTAATATATTATTTATAATTTTTTATATATAAAAAAACCTTAAAATAAACAATGTCAATAACATTAAATAGTTTTTTAGTGAAGAGTTCAATTAATTTTATTTTTTTAATAACTTAGGTTTTTAATATCTTTTACGACATCAATAGTCATAATTTACGAATGAGGAAAATATTTTTGTGAGAAATCCTCATGGCGTTTTTGTTTTTGTTTTCACTAGATATGATTTCTAATTAACACGCAATTTCAATTTTTGTTTTTGTTTTCACTTTATTTAATGAAAATCATGCGATGCATGCTAATAATCTAATATGACATGGCAGCATGGCATAAACTATATGACATGAAGAAATGCAATAATTAAATGCAATCTAAATGACCTAATTTTAATGACATGCAATGTGATGCAATGACATACCAAATTATTTAAACTAAAATGACATGCAACATATAATTTAGTATGTGAGTTATATGCCATGCGACATTTATTAAATGACTTAGTCTAATGACAAGGAAGTTTTAATTAAATGAACTTAATAAAAACTAGATGACGTGCATTTGATATTTATATTTTTAAAAATGCAAAAATGATCTAGTTAGATTAAAATTCTATCTAATTCAAACTAAGGATTAAGTCACATTAAATCCTAATTTAAACCATGTAATTTATCTAATATGCAATGACGTGCAAGAATGCCCTAATTCAACATGATATATGCATGATATTTTTTTATTTTTTATTAAATTTAAAATTGCCATGTAATTAAAAATGCAACTTAAATTAAACAGAAACTAAAAATCCTAAATGAATGCATTTTTAAGTTTTTTTGGTTTTCTATATTTTCCGAGCTGAAATCCCTATCCTAGATATGCCAGATAATAAAAAATATTCCAAAACAAACTGAATCCTAATTCAAATATTTTTTAGATTTTTTATTGGCTTTTTAAAATAATGCGATTACCAACTAAAAATCAAATCTAAACTAATCAAAGCATCCAATCAAATAAAGAATCAAAATAATCGAAAAAATAACCTGTTGTCTCACAGGTCAAATTCACGATTATCCTAACCCTAATTATCACGACAAAAAGTTCAAAATAACTAAAAATCTGATCCGAATTCTTACGGATCAAATTAATAGTTAAATTGATTCAACACTTAAAATACTATCAACAAACCCCAAAAATTAATGTAATTAAAAAATAACCCGACATCTTACGGTCAAATTAATAATTACAATAAGTTTAGGGATAACTCTTGCGGATAATGCCTACGAGATTCATAAACTGAACATTGGGATCCAATGAAGTAAATAAACTAAAGAATATAAACAAAATAAAGTAAAATAAATGAAAAAAGAAAAACCACCTAATCAGATTTTCTTTTCCTTTTTGCTTTTGTTTTTCTGTATTTTCTTCTTTTCCAGCCACCGCTCGTGGATCTCCAAGGGGAGAGGATCGATCAATCCGGCGAAGGGGCTCCGGCGAAGGAAAATTTCGGCAGCAGCAGCAGGCAGCGGAGCACGGGAATGGAACTTGGAGCGAAACCGGCAACTGGATCAACAACGGCAGCAGCTTCGAAGGCGGAGCGGAAATGGTGCGGGTGGTGCTCGGGCTTGGCTGCAAACAGATGCGCGGCGTCGACGATCAAGTGCGAGCGCGACGGCTCCTGCGGGTCGCTCGGAGGTGCGGAGGGAACGGTGCTGGAGCACGGTCGTCGGACGCGGGCTGCTGGTCTCGGGCGCAGGGCACTGGCGTCGGGCAGATCTAGCTCGGGTAGAGGACTCAGATTCGCAGCACGGCAGAGCAGCAAGTCATCATGGCGTTGCTGGAGCGATTGTCGGGTCACCGAAATCGTAGGTCGACGCGGCACGAACGGGAAAGCTCAGGTAGATACCGGCGGGGCTTCGAGCGAGGTGGCGAGGTGGTTAGTGGGCTTCTAAGCCAACACGCAGGGACGGAGGCGATTCGGCAGCAGGGCTAGGTGTCGATGCGGCGTCCGACGAGCAGGAACGTCGGGTCTCGGCGCGGCGAAAGAGAGGCGCAGCAGTACGGTGGTGGATTGCGCGGTGATGCGGTGGAGCTTCGGATAGTCACGGATGGAGAAGCAACGCGGGCAGCAAATTGGGAAGACGATGAACAGTAGGGGTCAAATCACACCCCCCCTTTTGCCTTTCCGCTTCTCCTCTGTCTCTTTTCCTTTTGACTTCTTTTTTCTATCCCTCTCTCACGTCACTCTCCCTCTTCTCCTTCGTACTCTTTCTCACTTTTTCTGAATTTTTTTTCCAAAGCAGCCTCCCCTGGTCATCATACACGGTTGCTTTTATAGGGAGTAAAAGATAAGCTTTCGATTTCCCCTTCAAATCTACATCCGCCATACATTTTCACCAACCGATCACTATTGATAAAAATCTAAGATTACGATAAATATTTTCTCGAAATTCAAATCTCGCAAAGATAAATCGCAATATTTTTTCACACATGTGCTCTATCCAAAAGATTCATATCCGGAAAAATTTCAATTTTTTTTTAACGAGATAATTAAAAAACATGGGCTTGGGCCAACTAGCTCAGCTTTGTGGGCTTAGTCCAACTAATTTGAACCCATTCGCCTTTCCATAAATAAAATGTCAATAATAAAATAAATGCAAAATATAAATCTATATGCTATAAAATTAACCCCTAATTTCCTATGTAATAAATGAATTAAATCGTCAAAAATTTAGGTGTCAACACTCATCATCGACCTTATTGGGTCGGTATGGTACTCAGTTGCTCTTTTAAGGAATACAAAAAATGAAATAAAAAATTATTGGTTGGTCCTAGGTTAACCTTGAAACTGGACCGAACCCATAGGTTCAATTTGGTCCTCAATCGCTTTTTTAAGGAGTACAAATAATGAAATAAAAAATTATCAATTGATCCTGGGTTAATCCTGGAATTGGACCGAACCCATTGGGTCGGTCCAGTCTTTGGTTTCAAGCTCAATAGGGTTGATCCTTGGTCCCAAAAATTGAGGACTAGCACTTTGCGGGTTAGTCCTAGGGTTAAGGGATGGACCAACCCAACCCAAACTATGCTCACCTTTAGTCACAGTCCAACACGTACGGATGTTCTTTTTCGGACAATTATTACTCCTTTTTAGATTTTTCTTTTGGAAACAACCCTCATTTGCTGTCCTAAGGGAGGCCATTTCTCTGGAGATAATAGCATAAATGATCATTATTCATAAAATTTTAATTTATTTAATGTGATATTTGAATTTTAATCAAATATGTAATGTCATTTTTAAATCTTTAATTTGTTCATATAGTCCTTAGATCAATAAAAATATATAAAAATTCATGAATCACATTATACGAATTAAAAATTCAAAAATAAATGTTATAAACCAAAATCGAGACATTGTTTATGTCATTTTCATTGTTTCCGCAAAATATAAAATAGACGGACTAATAAGGGTTTGAGGTTTTTTGGCAACATCATAGGGAAAGACTATTACATGATTCGAGAACGTGCAATCATGGCCATTGATTTTCTCTTCAATGGAAATGTGTGTGAAATCCTTGTAAAAAATCAGAGGATCAAGAGGTCGGGATGGATTTGATACATGTGAGCGTAGGCACAAACAACAATTTCCGGGCACCTTAGGTTGGCGGCACTCAATGCCGCTTTTGTTGGGCTCAACTACCTCTATCTTGTTACCGGTTTTTTCAATTTATACTTTTTAAAGGAAAATGTCACAAAAAAATCTAATTTATCCAATGCAACAAATTTGCCTCGATTTTTTTTGTGACAAAAAAAACTCAAAACTTTATCAATTATGACACATTTGACCCAAACTCTACAGCCGAATGGCATTTTTGTCTCTAACTTTTTTCTTTTTCTTTCCTTTATATGTTTTTCCTTTTTCCTTTTTCTCTCTTCCCTCCGTTGGCCCAAGCGAGGGTAGCTCTTGCTTGGGTTGGCAAGCAAAGCCCTCGCTTGATGCCAATGAGGGCCGCCCTTGCCTACGTCTAAAGAGGGTTGCCCTCCTTGAATTTGGCGAGGGTTGCCCTTGCCCACCCAGGCAAGGGTGACCCTTGCTAGATGCTAACTCAATATTGATGAAGGCGGGCCTTGCTTGAGTTTGGCTTCCCTCTACCGGCCATGGCAAAGGGATGATAGAAGAAGAAAAAAGAAAAAGAAAAGAAAAGAAAAAGAAAAAGCATAAAAAGAAAAAAAAAAGAAAAGAAAAAGAAAAAAATAGAGTAAAAATGAAAATGCCTTATAGTTTACGGTAAGTGTTAGTTTAGGGGAAATGTGTCATGTGGATATAAGTTTTGAGTTTTTTGAATCACGAAAAAAAGTTTGAGAGAAATATGTCATAATTGGCAAAATTTGAGGTTTTTTGTGTCATAAAAAAATTTGGAGTATATTCGTCATACTTGATAAAGTTTGGAATTTTTGGTGATTTTTTCCTTTTTTATTTTTATTACCTTCCCTTCTTCATCTCCTCACTAGTCCCTTCAATATATATTGTACTTCCTTCCTTTTTTCATCTCCTCACCGGTCTCTTGCCCACCTTCGTCGGCTCTGCAACGGGAGGGAGGAGGAAGATGAGAAAATCGAATTTGTATCTTGTCATCACTGTCCAAAGATAATTTTCAATATCACCACCCGCCTGCGATATAAGTCCCATCCATTTGACTGGCCGAAAGAAATGCCATATGTGGAATTGAAAAATGCCTCGTCACAGTACAATTAATAAAAGTCCAACAAAGATGGCCTAAAAAATTCAAATAAAAAAATTGCACCATTCTTGCATATACCGCCAAACAGAACAATTGATGATTTGATATTGCTAGGCTTTTACTTAAATCAACGACCAGTCTATGAAGTACTTTTTAAAGGCATGCGACTATAAAACCATGTGAAGTACATTCCTTTTGGTTTGTCTAGGTTTGACTTTGCATGTACCAGGGCTCATATTATAATAAATCTTCAAAACTTTCCCATAAACTTCTTTTTTTATTAATAGAGTTAATATTACGAAAAATCCCAAACTAATACACTTGTGATAAATTTATCAAAATTAATTTTTTTTACTACAAAAATCCTAAACTGATATATTTTTGAAAATTTACCCTAAATTAATATATTGGTGACAAATTTACCATCTATAATTTATGTTAAATTTAATTGTTAAATTGCCGAGTTGGATGATATATGACAGTTGACTAATATACCGATTTTGAATTATACTCTCCATTTGTTATAGTTGTACAAATTTTTTAGCTTTTTTTTTTTTGTGATGTTAACCTAATTTAATATATGTGTACCATTTTAGGATTTTTGACCATAAAAAAAAAATTATTTTGGGATAAATTGATTGCAAGTGTAATTGCAGTCATTTGAAGTAAATTTTTCAAAGGTGTATCAGTTGAAAGTAATTTAGAATAAATTTATTATAAGTATATCAATTTAAAATTTTTCGTGGTATTAACCTTTATTGTTAATTGATCGGATACTGCTCGTGTAAGCAACGTAATTCCCTGAAAGTGAAATACAGCTCTGCTCTCAGGAAGAAAAGGTGAAATAACTAATGTCTAGTCCTTACACTATTCCTGAGAAAAATGAACATCGAAGGACCTTCATCTTAATCTCCGTCGGATGATCAAAAGGCAAGAGAGCTATGTCACTATCCATGCCCTCCTGCAAATAGAAAAAAAAAGGTCTCGTCGAATACTTCTATTCGCTGAAAAATAGGAATGAGTGAGAGAATATATTAGCACCTCCCAGACGAGTAATGATTATTCATCCCCATGCCAACGTCTAAGCAAATGGACAGGTGGGCCAAGTCGCAAACTCCGGCGAGGAGGACGAAATACAGTGCATGGCTCCTGCCAAAGAAGCCTGCCCACATTCTAACAGCTATCTGAGGATACGATCAGGTGACGAGTTGCACAGTCAAAAGACAACAAGGTTTTCGTACGATGGCTTAGGAGATTAAGTTGCGGGATACACTTGCAGCCCTTCTCCATTCAAAAGCTCGACATGTGCAATTACATATCTTATCTTGCCTTTGCTTGCACCCCCTCAAGGTATTATGCTGGTCTGTGCCAATAACTCTTCTGCTACCAAGGAGATAAGAAATATGGGAACCTATTGAGAGAACATATGGCATTATAAGGACTTTTTTGGGTTATGAGACAAGTAACTCTGAAGAGCCACTTTTCCAAATATATCGATTGCCTTTTTCATTTCGGAACATCTCATTTTGGAAGTATGTGGACATAGATTTCGCTTGCATCAGTGGAGGCGACTAGAACTCTAGTTTGCAAAAGTAACTGCAAAAAATAAAATCCCAAGACTAACACTATAAGATCACCTTGAATATAACATTACCAGGTTAACCACAGTCGATGATTTTTATCCAGAAAAACCATAGGACAATCATGTTTGATGCTCACTGTGGCCCTGAAGCACAAGATTGCATTGCTATTCGAACGTGCAAAAGGAGTTCCGAGATCTTTACATCGTAAAACCCATCACAAAAGGAAGACAAGAATTCGAACTAACTAATACACTGTCAAATCGTAACTAGATGAAGACATGTTCAGGGCATCCAATGTGGACAAATTGCCAAATATAGAGTGCTTATAGCTCGTTCAGGATTTTAGTAGTTTAAATATAGCATGCTAGTTGTTCACTTGACCTTTTTGGAGATGCAACTATAAGAAACAACATAAGCATATACTTCGGTCTAGGTTATGTTCATCATCCCCAAAAAAACAATAATAATAAAGTTGGTCTAGGTGATTTTCTTGCGTAGGAACACAAATTAGTTCGGTTTTTTTTTTTTTTTATCACCATCATTAAGTTCATTTCAAGTGAAATTCGGACTTCATGCGTGAAGCATTAGCTTTATCTGATATCCACTGAAGTAAGAGAAGACTATTGTCACGGTATAAATTTTAAATGCAAACCAATGAAATGCATTATAATGTGATTTTCTAGGCAAATAGATATCTGCTCCAAATGTTGTAGGATTATTCCAAGTCGTCCTATAGGAATGAGTACTGAACCACCGGCTTTAACGGCATCAACTGCACAGGAGCATATAAAGTTCAATTTGTCCATTTCCTCTGAGCTTTCATCAGCATGAAGTAAGAGGTCCTCCAAATCACTGGTTTCGTCACGGTAAACTCACAGCTTAATTTCATAGATGTCAAGTGTCAAAATCAACCATAATAGAAAAAACGAAGAGCTGGAACTATCAAACGGTACTACACTATGCAACCATGCATTTGGCCATAGTATTCACAACCCAAGAGGAGATATACTCAATAAGACGGGTTGCCTCAAAGTTAAAGAATCCTCAGGAGCAGTGTAATTACTCCCCTTGTTGGCTGTTTCCAGGATATCCAGGGACGAAAAATCTGAATATATTAGTACATCGCATGATCGAAGAGTGCTATAATTAAACTCCAAAGCATGACCAGGAACAAATTCAGAGTTCGAGACAAATCATATCATTCTATCTGGATATCTTATTGTCCAATTACAGGCTCCTATTTACAACCAGGTGCTGATTGGTTTGACACTTATCTTGCCATTGTAGGATGCCACTTCTGCTTATTTGAGTCTTCAAACCTTCTTAACACAATCCTCTACATAAGCTGCACCGAGAGGCACTCTTCATCACTATCGCTTAAAAGTTTATCAAACAAACAAAAATGCAGTTTCTAGGAAGGAAGGTAAAATGTAGCATGAAACAAGTGTGATCACAACTCGGAAAATGTAAGGATACCAATACTTCATAATCTTCAACGGCCAAAGCTTTTGACCACGTTATGTGAGGCTTTGCGCATTTAATTTAGAGATGCATGACCTATCCAGAAAGCCATCTAACTAGAAAAGGCATTTTCAGCCTTGGCTGCAGGACAAACTCCCAACATCAAAATTTAATCTGGATCTGATGCCCATTTAAAAAGCTTGGGCTCTATCCTGACTAAGGGAGGGGCTGAGAGAAAAAACTAGTATTTGTGCTTTGCAGATAGTTACAATGAGGATTTAAGCCATGATAAACTGTCAAGGCACATCTTGTCTGCAATTTAGCCACCAAACAGAACTACTACATGAAGGCTGTTCCTTACCTATACAATAGCATCCATCCACAAAGCTCAATCCCATCAGTGCCCAATACTATCCCCTTCAATGCAGAAGTGATTCCAGCTCCTCCCACTTCATCCAGTGAGGACTACTGAATTCCTCATGCCCTCATGCATTGAAACAAGGAACTCCATCATAAGTTTCCCAAGTTTCGCTGCCGCCTCAGTTACAGATACCTAAGGTAAAAGCACGGATCTTCAAGCAAGTCACAATCTTTCCATGCACAAGCCCAAGACCAAGCAATAATTAAACTAGCACTCAACCATGTACGTAATATTACTTCAAATTCAATCAATAAGACGAAGATTACCTTTGCTGAGAAGCCCTTCGCTTGAGTAAGAAACAACAACCCCAGCATCCCAGTGGGGCTCGAGATCAACACTACATCAATGAACGAGAGATTCCACAAGTGCAGGTTCGCCGCAGTTTTGTATCACGCTTTGAAACGAATCAAAGCCTTTGCTTTCATGGGTTTCTAAGTATTCTCCCTCTCTTCACTCCCAGATTCACAGCCATCGGATTCATCAACCGAATGTCCCAAATCTTCCTCATCTTGCACAGCAGAAAATCCAGAAGGTATAGGGGCGAAAACAGGGAGAGCAGACAGGTCTAGTGGACAATCGATCAAGATCCTAAACCCACGGACACTCAGCATATGACATGGGGGAGAGTAAAACCCTTTACCTCTGCTCAAGCATGTCTGCATAAGAGTGTATATGTCGAATTCAAATTAAAGCGAATGCGAGCGCCAGATGGGTCGACTGACGAAAGAAAGTGCGTTACAATACCAATTAAAGAGAGACTTACCAAATTCATGAAGCCAGACCAGTGCGGAAGAATTTAACAGGTAATTCACACAAAATTTTTAATGAGAATGAGGAGATGTAACACAAACTCGGTGCTCGTCCTTGGGCGGAACTCAAGCGAAGGAGAGTAGATGGCTTTTTGGCTTTTGGATTGCCACTCTTCAGACGAGAAGGGAAAAAAAAGAAAAAGAACGGAGATCGGTAAGCTCTCAACCTCCACTCGATTCCCACTGTTATGGACCCGTACAATTGGGTCCTCGAGAAAAAAATTATCACCTTGGTTTCGCGAAAAATGGAACGATGTAAAAAACAAGAATGAACAGTCTTTGTAAACGAGACCTGAGAACGAGAACAGGAGCTGTACGGCGAAATCAGAGGCGGCGGACCCGCGAAAGAAAATCGAGCCAAAACGAGAGCAGTACCTAGAGCGCAAAGTTGGGACGGCGGACGGCGGACGGCGAGACGCAAGACCGTGGTGTTGGTTGCGCGAGAGAGAGAGAGGGAGAGACGGAACTCGAGCGCGGCACCTTGAGCGGTGGACGGCAGCCAGCCGGCGAGACCACGGCGGCAGGCCGGTGGCGGGCAGGCTGCGCGACGGGGGGACCTGGACTGAGAGCGGGAGCGTGGGGGCGGCACATTAGATCGAGAGAGGGGCGACAAAAGAGGCAAGGATCGAGAATTAAAAACCTGTTTTGGAAATTTTGCTTTGCTTCGAAAAAAATATAAAAGAAATCTGGGCCGTAAAAAAAAAAAAACTAAAAACAAAAGGCCAATTTTTTTTTTTTTTTAAAACATTGAGAGAAAAACAAAAATCCAATTTGGTAAATTGTTAGTCCAAATGTTATTCATGAATTTGATTTTTTTTAAAAATGAGATCCAAATACTAAAAAAATATTTTCGATCACATATTATTTAATAAGAGAAAATTAATCATTATTCTAAAAAATAATTTTTTTTGAAAACATTTTCTTTATCATAATATTTTTCTTCAAACAAAGATATCCTGAATTCATTATCTATGTGATGAAATCATTTTTTATTAGCATATTAATTATGTTCATATGAAAATCTTTAATATCATAATAATGTAAACCTCCCCAAGTGATAGGGGTGGCAAATGGGTGGGTTGGTCAAAAATGGGTTGACCCATTTAACCCGTTTCGATTCATATTCTTGTAGTGTAAATCAAGTGACCCATATCCAAATTCGACCCGTATTCTAAAAACCTACTTATTGTTAAAATATTTTTATGCAATACAAATTTTTTGAACAATTTTTATGCAATACAAATTTAATGAAAATTTTTTCTAATTATTTTTAAAATATTTTTTAAAAATCGAATTTTTAATTTTTTCAATATATTTTTTAATTATTTGTTTAAAATATAATTTTCAATTATTTTTATTTAAAAAAATATAATTTTTATAATTTTTATTTTTTAAAATATCATTTTCAATTTTAATAATTATTTTCTCTTTTCTCTCTCTTTTTTTTTCTTCATCTTCGACTGCGACCGACCACAGGCAAGATCGAGCTCACCGGTGTTGGGCAAGGCTCGATCTCGCCGATCCGGCAAGGCCAAGCCCCTGCCCTACGTCGGCGAGCTCAAGGCTCGCTAGGGGTAAGCGGTTCCCGGTTCCTTATAGGTTCCGCTTGGAACCTGGAACCTACCCTCGGGTACATGTTCATCATTTTTTAGAACCTGGAACCTATCCGTCAGAACCAAGAACCTAGAACCTACCCTGTCACAGGTTTCAGGGTCGGTTCCAGGTTCCAATAGGTTCCAACAGGTTCTTTATTTTTTTTTTTTCATTTTTAGATAAAAAAATGGAAAATAATGCAGCAATAATAACGACATAGCCATGAATCCTACAACCTGATGCTAGAACACACTTCACATGCTAAACCGACTTGAAGCTATTGAAGATGCCCAATAAACTGATGTTACTCTTATTTAGACATTGCATATAGCAAACCAATACCACATAAGTTGAAATTCCTCAGAATTGACACAACTAAAAGCTCCCCAATGTCTGGAAGGACGACCACTAATAATCACTACCACACTATGAGAACAAGCACCACCGTGACCTCAACAAGCACTGAACAGGAAAAGCAGGTCCAACACAAGCCTATAAGTCTCATCTAAATAAGAAGATCAGACCAATCATTAGCAAAACCGATCAAAGGCACTGAACGTTGAACATAATGTGTTGTAACAGCGACAAGCTTAACAAGACATAAAGTTGAAGCAACATTAAAATTCACTAAAATCCCATCTTTGATACTATCAAAACCACATGAAGAAACAGAAACTACCACAATTCGCAGATCATCAGATATAAAAAATGCTTGTGCTCGAGAGTAATAAAGCGAAAGATCGTATCTAAGCAGCTATTTGCTTCCTTAAAAGTCTTCAATTCGCTTAAAAGCAATAATCAGAAAAGCATCAAGGTCTCTTTCGCAACAACTAAAAAGCTCTAACCCAAAGCAAAAGCAACTCCTCCCATGAAAACACCTCATAACCCTAGCTTGGTGCGGCGCCAGTGGCTACACTTCGTGTTGTACCTGAACGATTTCGGCGACAAAAATTAGGCCACAAAAAAATAAAATAAAATAAAAAGACGGTTTTTTTTGGACAAAACGTGAAGGAAAGTGTTGTCGGTTCGCATGCGAATCCAGTGAGGGATGGGCCTGTTCGGTTCCGGTTCTTCTTCACCAGCTTCTTCTTGATCTAGCGATGGCGAGCACGTGGCGACGGTGGCGCGACGGCGACGAAGACACGAGACTCACGGCACCAACGGCGGCATGAACGGCGCACTGAAGACGGCGGCAGCCGCAGCTCAACCCACGGCCAAGGGGGGAAGAGCTCAGTTCGGTCCGAGCAAGCGGCAGTAAGAGGTGGTGATGGTGGCTTGGGGACGGCAGCGGTGCCTCACGGTGGCGCGGACGGCAAGACAGCTCGTCGGGCTCAATGGAGAGACGGCTTCTTGGACGAGCAGTGGGTGGTGGGGGTTTGGTGGCCAAGAGGTGGTGGTGAGTAGGGCGTGGGGCGGCGGTGTGGTGGTGGGTGAAGCAGCAACCGGCGAGAGGAAGGAAGAAGAAGAAGAAGAAGAAGAGGTGGGGGGTTCGGCCGAGAGAGGGGGAAAGAGAATAGAGAGAGAGAGAGAGGAAAAGAAAAAAGTGGGGGGCAGGAAGTGACGTGAGGAGGAAAAGGTGGAGAAAAGAGAGAGGGAAAAAGAAAGGGAAAGGGGGAAAGTTGAACGGAAGGGGGGAATCGCATGGAAATAATTAGGGTTTTTTATTTTGTAACTTTGCCGGTTCCGGTTCCTGGAAAAAGGGAACCGGGAACCGGAACCGGTCCCTTTAGAACCGGAAACCGAACCGGAACCTCCTCCGGTTCGGTTCCGGTTCCCGGTTCTACCAGGAACCACGCTCACCCCTAAGGCTCACTAGATCCGGCAAGTCTTGAGCCTCGCTAGTGGTCAGCGAGGTCGATCCTTGCCGGATCTGGCGAGACTCGAGTTCGCCGGCATCAGGCGAGACTTGAGCTCGCGTGGCGTGGGGCGAGGCTTGATCTCGTTGATTTGGAGAGGCCGAGGCCTCGCCTGACGTCGGCGAGCTTGAGCCTCACCAGTCATCGGCGAGACTCGAGCTCGCCGGCGTCGGGCAAGGCTCGATCTTGCCAGATTTGGCGAGGCCGAGGCCCCCCTCGATGCCGGCGAGCTCGAGCCTCGTCAGTCGTCGGCGAGGCCAAGCCTCGCCGAATCTGGTAAGACTCGAGCTTGCCGGCATCGAGCAAGGCTCGATCTCGCCGATCTGACAAGGTTGAGGCCTTGCTCGACGCAGGCGAGCTTGAGCCTCGCCAATCGTCGGCGAGGCCGAGAGATCTGCGAGGCTCAGTCGTCGGCAATCTTCGAGGGAGTGGTGGAGGTGAGCCTCAGAGGCGGGCGGCGGAGGCGAGTTGCGGCGGCGAGTGGCGGAGGCGGCGAGCGGCGAAGATGAAGGTCAAAGGGCTTTATAAAACTAAACTTAAAATGGGTTGAATGTGGGTTATGACCTATTACAACTTCATAACCCACATTTGATCCATTTGTGAAAAATATGGGTGCAAAATTTTGTCACCTCTACCAAGTGATGATGATGTCCAAAAACTGCCGAAACGTGGCAAGATTGTAAATTCCCGGGAAGAGAGAGAGAGAGGACGGCCCGACGGGGCTGCATTCCGACAGGTGAAAAGAAGCGTCTGCCCCTACCACGGAGCCGAATCTCCGGGCTAGGAACGGCACGTTTCTGGTACTCTGGGGGGTGGAGCGTGTTCATGTCGAGGAACTTTCGGGGTGGGGTTGTTATTGTGGATCGGTAATTTTTATGGGTTCTTGCGGAAATCGACCGATAGAATGGCGCGAATTGCAGCCCGACTAAGGGCTGCGGCGTCTTTAGTCCGCGGTGGTTTCGTGCATTTCCATGATTACTTTTGGCGTTTCTTCGGTGCTGGTGTTCATGGCGCGACTGAGCAAGGAATTTCGCGTGATTGGATGGATCTTGATGGAATTGTACATGCCGGTAAATAAAGCACTAGAACGTGATGGTCCATATCAATATATTCTGGAAAATCTGCACGAGTCAATGCTTCCCCCTTTTCCCTTTTCCTTTCCTCTTTCTCTCTCTGTGTGCAAATTTGGTTTATAACAATTTGAAGATGATCTTGAACACAAGAACAAGGTTACAAATCTTTTGATCCAACATCGGGTCAACAATGAAGCAGCAGAGGGCAAGAACCAATTCTTAGAAAGGTCACTGGAGAGAAGCGGTTTAATGAACTGGGCTTCAAGCAAGAGCTCAGAAGAGAGATGGTAACTTCGATTTTTAGCATATTTCCACTCTTTTTCCACACTTCAATTGTATAAAAAGTCGTTTCTCAAAAAATATATATAATTTGTTTTTAAATATTTTGTGGTGGCAGACTTTATTCAAGACTCTTGCAATATCATTTTCGACGATGACGCTCTTCTCTGGGGTCACTCCTCTCTATAGATCAAGCCTTTTGTATGCACGACCTGCAAGCATGGTTCGGGGATGGATTGTAATTTCGTTCTTCACTTGGTTTGGCAGGATCGCAATGGCTTAAATCTGCTTTTCTTTCGCAGTTTGTTCCTTGCCAGTTGTTCTCCTTTTTATTTTTTGCTATCTTGTCTGTCAATCTAGTATTATCTTTGAAGTGTTCGGTGATAACTTAGGATAGTTTGTTTGTGCATTTAGTACCTTTTGACACTTAAGAACTTGTTTGAAAGTCATGCAGGTGGTGTTTGTTTATCTGAGCATCATGATTTATCTTTTCTATTTTGGGTCTAAAATAGACTTCTCGAGTCATACAGGGAGTTATGCTGGTGTAACTCCAAACTGCAAAGCTTCTTCCTTAGCTGAAATGTTTGGCAAATTTGAACCTTACGGAGATTCTTTGTTCTTCCGTTTCAAGAGACGATAGTAGAACTGACCCTAAAAAACTAACAAGAACACTTAGAAGGGAAAGTGGTGCATGTAAAACCATTTTGTTGAAACTTAGTTGCTGGTCTGTTTTCTGACAGAATTTAAAGGAAGTTGGGAACAAAGTCCTCCAAAGTACTAAATGCTTCATTTTCCTTGATATAAGCTTTACTTATGCTATTCGGAGGGTTTCTTTCGAAGAAGGAGTTGATGCTTTTTCATGATCTTCAATGATCTTATCTTAGTGAACTTTTAACGTACGATTGGTTCCCTTTATTTTTGGGCTGCGCATCTTACCAGCCCCAAGTGGGGTCCATTTGTTTTTGCTGTATTATGCTATTTTGTGCATGTTGATACTTTCAGGACTTCGACTATCTATATGATCCGATCAATGAGATGGCGGATGTGTTTGTTCCTGCTCAAATACTCTGATGCATTGTTTTTCGACAGGCTTTCCATCACTGCCAATGCAGCAAGAATGATCGATGTCTATTCCTCTTTTCCTTTGTTACGCTTCACCATCTGAAAAGTTTCGGGCTCTCTTCAGGTATATGCGTTCAAGAGACAAGGGCATCCCACTTCATCGATATGGCGAAAAGTGCATTCAAAGCACAAAGTCCCATCTAATGTAGTATGGCTCTGCTCAGCCATCTACGTTCTACTTGGAATTCCAATATTGAAAGTGAACGTAGCCTTGACTGCCATAACTTCCATATGCATGATAAGATTGGGGTCGGAGGACACGCAGTCCCGATATTTGTGAGGATGGTCATGGAAGAGAAGCATTTCAATCCCGGCCAGTTTTACTTGGGCAATGCAAGTAGAACAATCTGGTTGATAGCGTTTATGTGGATATGTCATTATCTACTTAGTGTTTCTTCTGCTGACTTTGTGTCCCATTACTTGGGACACATTCAACTATGTATTGGTTGCTTAAGGTGCAGGTTTAGGTATGATAATGCTTTGATGGGTGTTTGATGTCCAAAGATGGTTTAAGGGACCTATTAGGAACATTGATGCACACAGCGGAAATTAATGATCCGATGCTCTTGTATCCTATGTTTCACTATGGTTGCCCCTAGAATAATTCGAAAAAAATTCTATTGTGTTCTGCCCTAGGCATATGTCATGAGCATTTGTACTTTATACCTTCTTAGTGCAAAACATAACCACTTAGTTAACATTCAAAAAGAGCATGAAAGCTCGAATTTGTTCATAGCGCAGAATTGCATTTCCTGTCTTCACATCACTCAATAGTCCGTCACATATCTTAAGTCAATCGGTGAGAAAGTTTTGAAAGTTGATGTAACTGCAAAATATCATCCCTGGTGCATCATATTAAGTTTTATCATCAGCATATTAATCCATACATAAAAGATTGTTGTCTGCCAGGGCTCAACATACTTATAACCTACCTCAGTCCCCGGCACCATAGGAAATCTTGCTCTATTGCGACGTTACACTAGAATGACGAATTAATCCCCAGTCGAGTGGCGTACCATAAAGAAACATATACGGGAGCCAATTCTCCATGGCTGCAGAAGCCGAGCTTCTAGATCTAAGGGGACGGCCCCTTATCAGCCCAGGCAGGAGCTCGATGCCACGTCAATTGATGCTGTTAAAGGGAGAAATATGTGATTTCGTTGCTCTCCATTCTTTTAACCATAGACTAAAGCTCGAATTCTTAGCCACGACATCAGCGGACACCTCTTTATCTTCAATCAGCTTCATTGCATATGTTTCAAACTCATCTAGTCTGTCTCGAAGGAAAGCCAGGTTGTTTGGGTCGCTCTGCCTCCTAATTTTGTCCAGCCAATCCTTTGCTTCTTCCACCCTTGCCCAAAAGCAAGTGTCTTGGGTCGAGCTTGCAAACCTCATTCTCCTATTGCCCAGTTTCTTGGTAACAACTCTCTCGGTCCACCACTGATCGAAAATTTTGTATCTCCTCTCTCTTCCATTGCTTATGTAGTGGCCTTTTCTAAGGTGCATCCCAGACCGATAGTACTCCGCAATGTCCAATGGCTCCACAAGAAGCTTATATAACTGCGACGCACTTACCCATTCTGACCTTTCGTGTAAATCTTGTGGGAGCTCTTTCCTGTCCAACATGCGTATGACCTCATCCCAAAAAGCTGCAAGCTTGAACCGATTCATGTTTACATGGGACTCTCTCTTTGAGGCCCCTCTTTGCTTGAAAGAATCATAGTATCCTCTTTGCTCATTGGACTTGTCACAACAAGCTTTATACCACTCTATCTCCACCCTATAAGGAGTGATTTTGGATAGCCTAATGGCTAAATTGGCAGCGTTTAGGTTTGGGTGGCAACTCATTTGCCTTGCCATTGTCAAGCAATCTTTTGCCAGTGCACTGAATGCCTGCAAAGTAGAGGATCAAACAACTTTTAAAATCAATAGAATTGCACCTGAGAATAAAAAGCCTAGATTGATACAATTACATATCGCGATCACTTGATAATCTAAGGTGCCGTGTCCCTACTTGTTGAGATGTCCCCAAGGAGTTCAAAGTCATCGAAAGACTTGCTTCATAGCTTGATTCAGAGAAACCTCCTTCCATGAAGCTTTTGATTAAAGACCGACAAGTAAGTCTCTCAACATACCACCCATACTTAAGGTGCTCCTCAATGACACAACTTGGAGAGCTTGTCCTTAGCATCAAATGCATCATCTTGTTGATAGATATAGCGTTGTCTAAACAAATCATGCCATTGTCTGAACAAAACAAGTAATTCCCTAAGGGCCAAAACAACCTCCGTCCCAAGCCTTCCCCTACCTTCGCCAGGCGCTCCATGTCGGCCATAGTGAAGGAAAATAACCAAGCTTTGTCTTCTTCAATTAATTGGAGATTAGCGAAATTCATAGAATTCAATGACATCATAGACGTGTACCAGAATCTTATGAGGGCTTGCCATTGGGGAGTCAAAACAAGTGATTGGTTGAGAGATAACATCGGCATTATATCGTGCGTCAACACAATGTTGCAGAAGTTGCCACCCCATCTTTCGCGGATGATGGCTTGGGAAAGTGACTCATTGCCGAGGAAAGGAGAGCCGAAACCAATGCAAAAGACCGACATGAGTGGGAAGATGGATTTTAGCTGGGAGAGTAGCCAAAGAGCTGTAAGGAATGCGACCGATCCTCCTATGGAATGGCCTGTGATCACTATTGACTTGGTTTCGGCCAGCAAGTTATGAATCTGCATCCATATATAAGATTTCCTAAGATCTAGTTAAATGCTTCCTGAAAAAATATCAATTACAATGCTTCAAAAGCTTTAATGAAAAATTAAATTTGACCAGATCATGTTAGACTAGAAGAGTTATGGGAATAGACCGGATAGAAAATCACTGGTCATACTGCAATTGCTAAACTTGTGGAACTGTTTATTATGCTATTAGAACAACACTAACATGTTCAACAAAATATGTTAAGTGTGCAAATATGTTTTAACACGTGTATAGAATGTATTTATATGTATGGCTTTTGTATTTGAATAAATCTTATGAGAAGAGTACCATTCATGACCAGCAGATCTGTCTCATGAACGGTTCGGTTTGACATTACTCCAAACCAAAATCATCGGATTCACAATAATTCAAAATTTGGTCCTAGAGGTTATCATGGACTAAACGGGCCGTGAGACCCGTTGCCCAAGGTTGATCAACATTGACAGGCCCGAAGGACAATATCGCGGGCCTTAGCTTGGCCAGCTCACTTCGGACAGCCCATGCCTTAATAAAATTAAATATTTTAATCGTGGGAAAGAAAGAAAGTTTACAAATGAAAAGGGAAAGGGTTGGCGTAGGGTGGCATGCTAAGCCCAGACTAACTTTATCTTTTCTTGACTGTCCGATCGTTGTGGGGTACCTTTTTTTCTTTTCTAAATTTAGCAAAGATGCTATCATGAATATAATAAGGAAAAGTTGCAATTGGCCTGGCTTTGAACATCCGGGCGTGTGGCTTAAATCGAACCGAAGTGCATGGATAATTTGAGACATTTTATCTTCTTTTTATTGATGATTAAACTAGCATTAGGTGAGCACAAAACTTCGAGCCTATGAAAAAGCCTAGAGAACTTTATTGATTAGTTAAGGGTATCGGTCATGATTTTTCCTGAAATAGTCATTCGAATATTCAATTTTACTACTTTAAAGTTAAATTACTATATGAGAATGGCGATTAGTAACTTGACATTTATACATACCTATAAGAAAATTACAATGATCGAGAATAATTACATAGCAAATTTGAGTTATTTTACTATGCTATTTTTTAATCACTAAGGCTCCATTTTTTTGACGGGTAATAATTTTAAAGAAAACGTTTTTTGGATTTTCTGGCACTCGCTTAACGGAAAATGAATTAGTCAATGAAAACGTTTTGTACTATTAGAAAAAAAAAAACACCTTCAAAAATGAAGAAAATGTTTTTCACTTTTCAAAAAGTGAAAAACATTTTCCATAACTTTTTCCACTTCACTTTCTTTCACCAAACAATTTTTCTTTTTTTTTTTATGTTTTCTTTTTTATTTATTTTTTAAATTGAATTTTTAATTTTTTTCTTTTCTTTCTTTTCTTCTTTTTCTTCCTTGGGCTTAGCTGGCGTCGGCTATGGCAACGGTTGACAACCGGCCTTTGGCGAGCTCCAACCTTGCCTAATCTGGCAAAGTCGAGCTCGCTTGAGGTTGGCGAGCTCGGATCTTGCTAGATTTGGTGAGTTGGGCAGGACTCAAATGTCGCTCAATTAGGCAAGGCAAAGCCTCGTCGGCCTAGGGCAAGGCCGAAGCTTGCCAATGGTCGGGTGTTGTCATAGCTGGTGATTGGCTAAGGCGAAGGAAGAAGAAGAAAAAAAAAGAAAAAAAAAAAATTAAAAATTGAAAAATCAATTTGAAAATAATAAAAAAAATATTGAAAATGAGTTCATGCAGGAAAAGATTTTCTTTAACGAACATCAGAAAATATTTTCTAATTCATTTTTAAAGTTCAATCAATATTGAAAAATATGGTTATTTTCCCAAAAAATGATTTCCTTGAAAACAAAATTTAGGAAAATGCTATATTTTTCACCAAACGAATAAAGTTAAAGTACTAAATTTTCACGTTAAGAATTCTATAAATAAATCACTCAATATAAGAGTAAATTATGAGATAATTGTGAATATGTTACAACTATGCAAGTATAAGATCCATAAAACGACCAAAAAGAAAGGTTAACCATAAGTATAATGAACCTTACAAAAGCTTTAGATAATTCAATAAATTTATGATGAGAGCTGTAAGCGATGTAAAATTTAACTTTATAGAGGAGTCAATAGAGCAGATGGGCAATAGAAGTTGCCAACCTCGTCTTGAAAAGAGGGAGTCTGGTGACGAAGGAAGAGTTGGAGCACTCCGGAGTGGACCATGGCCGGCTCCTCGCGATCGAAACGGTATTTCAACTGCGCGAACAGGCCGTGGCCGGCCGCATCCAGCGACACCAGCATGCCGTAGTTCGGATCCCAACCGAGCACCGGCAGCTCTTGGACGCCTGAGAATGCCACGTACCCCACGCCCCCGACTTGCTCCACCACAAAGGCACCACACCCCATCGCGTTCGCAGTGCTGCACAGCCTCCACGCCTCCTTCAGCAGCGGCGTCGAAGCCAGGAAAGTCCCCAACATCTCGCTCGTCTCAAACCTTTCCAAGACGACGAAGAAAGAGGAAAAGAAAATAAGGAAAAAAGAAGAAGAAGCAAAAATGTTAAAGGAAGAAACGGAGTAGCAGCTGGAAACATGGAAACTCCGGAAATCGAGGTGAGCAGGAGAAGAGAGTAGGCTGTTACGATGAAGCTTCGGTGTCCATGGTTTCCTCTTTTGCCGGTGGAGTGGGAAGTGAAATGGAATATTAACCCTGGGTTTTTATCGTCTGAAGGATGGCGGCCTTGTTAAGTGGATCAAGTCCTGGGAGTGGGGTGCTGAGTCGGAGACCCGCCAGGACTGTTGGCCAGGCCTGCGAGTCGGATCTTCCTGAAGATGGGACTTCGATGTCCAGAGACAAGGAATGGAACTCGCAGACAAAAGACGGGAGAGAAATAATGGAGAACGCGAAGGAGGTCGTCGTCCAGTAGAGAGAAGGAGAATGTGTCCCTTAAGAAAAGCGGAGGGAGAGGAAGGGCAAGCTAGCCTGGTGGTCCAAGTGCATCCAATATTTTCTCGGGCTTTATTAGTATAACAGTCCTTAGGATAATGTGAGAATAACAATACATTGCGAGTCACAAATTCTTGAAGAAGTGAATCCCACAACAATATATGGTTCTTTATGATATGATTTTTTATGGTCTATAATAGACTGTTATAACTATTATTTTCATAATAAATCAAAAACTGTCTCGCAATTATATCTCTATTTTCTCAACCATCTAAAGTCATAACTCGATGACCATGGTATGGAATGGATGGGAACATCATGGTTTATAGATATATGGTTAACAAACAATAATTGCGCACCATATTTACTTATGGGTTTAGTACTAAAGAGTGCTCTACTCTTTTTTTTTTTTTTTTTTTGTCAAATGTGTAATAATTAATTTACTTTCGACTCACATAATTTCGAAATATTTGAGGTATTACCTAACGAAGTGAAATTATCAATCAGAATACATAATGCGAAGAAATAAATATTTATGGAAGAGAAAAATATTTTGGTAACTCGACATAAGGAATGTCATTGAGAGGGAGATCCAACTATTCGTAAAAATTTTCCGCAGCTGAGGGCATAACTATAATTTCCTTAGCCAACGCGATGAGATATTTATCACGTTCTCTATTCCTCTATGAGATTCGGGAGACGAGCTGGTATGGTCGTCGAAGTGCATTTCTGCAAGTCCCGCTTTGTCACTCATTTTCTTTTGAAGCATTATACAGTCGCGAGAGATGCCTTTTCCTGTACCTTTCTGTGGCCGCTTTTGTAACTCTATTTAAAGCGCCGTCTCTCCGTCTTCCTGTTTATACGCAGATCATAGAAAATGAGTTTTGTAATGAATAATGCTAGCCATAGCGAAATTGATTTCACAAAGTTGGCAATGGATCGATGTGTTAAATTGATTTGTTTATTTGAGTGTCAACTCGCAACTTCCTACGTTGGTCACTTATTTCTTTTTTCTTTTTTGGTCTGAACGTTGTTCACTTCTCGCCGCGCACTTTTCTTTCCCTTTCTTCTTCTTCCGAAGACTTCCTCCCGAAGACTTCCTCCTTTCACTCCGCTGGAGACGACAACAGATTCGAGGTCCACCAGGGTCGGGTAGGCAATGGACGAGGCGAAGGCGGTGGCGTGGTTCGTCGACGCGGCAGAGGTCCTCGAGCTCCTGGCCAACGCGGGCACTGACGCGGAGGGCGTGAGAGGAGTTGGACGGGAGGTGGCGGCACCGGAGGTTGGAGAAGAAGCGGGAGAAGATGGAGGCAGAGATGGAGGCAACGTGCGGAGGCGGCGGCGTCTTGGAAGCGAGAGAGCATTTTGACAAAAAAAAAAAGAGAGAGTGGGTCTGTTCTTTGTATCAGAAAACGCAGAAGAGAGATGAGAGAGGGTGAAAGGAGGAAGAAGAAGAAGAAGAAGGCAAGAGCAAAAAAGAGAAAGACGAAAGAAAAATAAAAATATTAATCAAAAAGAGAGAGGATGCAAGGTTTCTGACGTGGGCCCAAAATGACACGTTTCAGACATTGAGGACTTGTGTAATACTGAGATGTCTATCACTTTTGCACCTTACTGTCTTCTTGTGACATGAGAAGCAGCCACCCTCATGGGATGGGTGCTGTTCGGGTTACGTCAAATCAGGGGGAATTGAAACAGGGACAAAACACCCGGATTCGTAGGCCAACAAAGCAGGCCGATGGAGAGAGTTGAAGCGGGAGCTCAGAGACACTGGGGGCCATTTGCATGTCATTTTGCTGTTTGTTCGGGAACTTTCTCTATGAAAAGAAGAAGGAAAATGCAGCTCATGAAAGTTTAATGGAAACTCTTCACAAGTTTCCCTGTGAACCACTTCGACTCGTGTTACATAAATTACCTTACATTATTTAGCCAGTGTTTGTGTCGTTTTATCCATGTTCCTTTTCCCACTTATGTTTTTGCCTTAACCCCCTGTTTTCCTCGGGTCTATAAATGGTGGCAACGTGTTTTATGTGCTACCATGGGATTTGATGACTTCATTCACAAGCAAAGATGCGCCCTTCCTCATGTCATATGCATCCTCTCCACGTGCTATCCATTTTGATTTACTGTGAGAATAATAACCGATGTGATTTACAAATTTTTGAATGAGTAAACTCCACGATAATTTATAATTCTTTGTTATTTATTTTTTGTAGTCCAAATTATGGTAGATTAAAGACCATTGCTCGAATATTTTTTCATTTTTATATGATTAAGAACACAGATTTATCCGGAGAGAAAAGTGGGTATGTATTTGACCATGAGTCGGGGGGGCGATTTCAAAACGGGAGACGAGTTAACATGGTTGCCAAATTATATTTCTGCAACTCCAGTTTTAGATATTCCTTTTCTTTTGGAGCACCACGCTCAAGAGAGTTGCTTTTGCTCGTACCCTTCTCTGGCTGCTCTTGCAACTCTATCTAGCGCCCTCTCTCCCTCAACTTTTTTGTTCGTGGATCTTAGAAAATTAAGTTTTCTGACGAGAAATGCTAGTCATAGTAGAATTGATTTTACACAATTGGCATACAAATTATTGTGTTAAATTTGATTTGTTTATTTGCTACGTGGGTTCAAGATTGGCCATGCTTTGCATATTTGATTGGGCTTCATTGACTCCACTAAATATGTTTTTTTTCCCAAGTATTACGTAAATTAATCTTTGATCGACTAATTTGACCCTATTAAATTTTCGTTTTCACAATCACTAAGCTAAATTCCCATCAATTTCACGATGATGTTACGTGTTAATTTTGAAAAAGTTTCAGGTAATGTTTTGCGAAACAATAAAGATAAATTAAAAGGTAGATAAATGGCCATATGAGGTCATATTCGAAATAATTTCGAAAACAAGTCATTTTTATCCTTTTTTGTCTTCTTCCTTCTCCGGCGACTGATTAGAGCCGAAGTCTGGCAAACGCATGCTGATTAAACAGAAGTGAGATATAGACAGCGTACCCAAGTCACGTTGCTTTTGCATTGGGATTTGTTGGAGTGGGGAGTGGGACAGCATTTTTTTTTTTTTTAATTTTACGATTAAAAAGGCTACAGTTTTTCCGCACATGAACTCCAAATCAGGTTTCGACCAAAAAATTAAAAAAAAACTCCAAATCAGGGGCTTGCGTCTGTTGCCATTCGTGGACCAACGGCTTCCTACGGCTGGTCGGCTAGGTTAACCAGCCCCCATTCGGATGAGCAACGACGGATTTCTCCGATTGCTTGACTGGGATGGGTGATGCCAGATTTGGAGGTCTCCACACTGGATGAACAACGATGTAGCCGACCGCGAGCCACATTGGAGGGGGTGGAGATTTCGATGGGATGGTGCCGTCTATTCCTCCCAGTCCTCCGCCGTGCTTCCTTCGCTGGGATCACGCTCCTTTTCAGCCTCCAGTCAACAAGGCCATGATGAGGCTGGCAAGGGCAAAAAAAAAAAAAAAAAGAGGAAGAAGAGGAAAAATTAATAAAATTCGAAAAAAATATTATTAAAAAATTATTTATGTTAGTATGGATTAGAAAGTTGACGTCCACATAAACACTACTAGATGAACTGAATTGATATAAAAATTGTATGAACTAAATTGATATTGATTGTAAAAGTTTTAATATTGAATTGACAAAAATGGTTGATATCCAAAAAGGCCCCACCCCCCAAACGAAGGTAAGACGCGTTATGCATTGAAGCATCGCTTCCACGGAGGTTCGAACCCTTCCCCCTGCGTTTGGGGTACCAAGCCCTAACCAACGCTTCCACCGCGGGCGGTGGTGACAAATTTGATCCCAAAAAACCCCAAATTATTTTTTCCCATGACTAAAAACCTCAAACTGGTATACATTTAACAAATTTACCCCAAATTGGTATACTTATGACAAATTTACCATTTGTTAATTTTCGTTAAATTTTACTATCAAATTAATAAGTTAAATAATATGTTAACTGGTTATACCAATTTCGAATTTTACATTTCGTTTGTTATAGTTTATAATTTTTGTGATTTTTTTGTGGTATTAATCCAATTTAGCGTAATATATATTTGTCATAAATTTACCAGTTTTTGGTTTTTTGCAGTCAAATAAATTAGTTTTGAATAAATTTGTCATAAATGTACCATTTTAAAGTTTTCTATGGTCGGTCGGGATAAATTTGTCACATGTGTACTAATTTTGGGTTTTTCATGGTGAAAAAAATAGTTTTTGATAAATTTGTCACATGTTTACTAATTTGAGGATTTTTCGGGATATTAATCATTGACAAAATAAAAAAAATGTTTAGGATTGAATTGATACAATTATAATAGGTTTATGACTTTTTTTGGTGATTCTCCATTTTATTGGGTATAAAGCGAAGTTGGTGAAGACCAATGTTATGATATGAAATTTAATTGCAAACCAATAAAATACCTCGCAATGTGATGATACCTGGCATAAACATATCTGCTCCAAGAGTTGAGGATGATTCCAAGTCGTCCTTTAGAAGTGAGTATTGAGCCTCCGGCTTTAACACCAAAAAATGGAATGAGTTGTAGGATGCTTTGGATATTTGTATTATAATATGTAAATTTAGGGTTTTTGGTGATATAAAAGAATATTAAATATTTTTTCATAATGGACATAATTCAGAGTTTTTTTTTTTTTATAGTATTAATCCTATTTTTAACATTATCCAAAATATAAGACGGAGGCATAGATGATTTAAACATCAAATAATGCACATTCTTTTAAGGGAAGAAGCTATAAGAAAAATCTCAAATCATGTCTATAATGACATATTTACCTTGATTTTTTTTTTGTGACGCCAAAAACTTCAAATTATGTCCGTTGCTATAAATTTACTTTAAACTTTTTCTTGTAATATAATAAATCCCAAACTTATATCGATGCAATAAATTTACCATCTATTAATGTTTCATTAAATTATTTTTTAGCCAAAACAATGATGTTTTATAAGCTGGGGAATCTTGATTTTTTTTTACCCTCTGTCAAGGTTTCACTAATGAACCCATTAAGTAAAGTTGCCCAATTATGTTTCATGGACCCAAGAAGATGGCCGAATCATCATGAAAACAATTTGACATGTTGTGTGCCTCCAATATAATCTAGCAATCGAAGCCATTGCACGAATATTCGTGAATTATATGACGTCGATTGATTTCTATCCTCTATTTCAAACGTGGAATAGGATTTTGTATAAAAAGTTCCACCATTACACATGGAAGGAGACATTTTATCAATAGGATCGATTAATTTAGAAAGATGGTATGCTGACGTGGACATTACAAATTAAGTTTGGATGACATATTCTTATTATGGTTAAAAAAATTGATTACTTGTATAAGTCTCGACGTGCTAGTTAAAATTTCACTTCTTAGACTTCTCATGCATGATGTTTCTTCCAATATTATTTAATAATTGACTGGTTCAAATTATAATTTTGCTATATTAGTGATACGCTCCTCCATTAATCAAGTTAGACAGATCTGTTTGGTAGATTTTATTAATTGACTGAGAAAAATGGAAGAGACTATCTTGAGTAAGATTGCAAGCTGCATCTTCTAATCATAATAGGCCAATAAAACGTGAGGACCATTAAGGTTAATTGCAAGCAAAAAAATAAAAGTTCTTTGGCAGGCGGTCAACCTCTTCCCTGGGGTCACGAACATTCAAACAAAAATATAAAAGTTCTTTGGCAGGCGGTCAGGGGCATGAACATTCAAACAGGTTAAGCAGGGCATCATTACAAGTAAGCCAAAATTCAATCTATGATATTGAAAAATTCGTCCATTCAATCGATTACTTGAGGCCTCGAGTTTAACTGAGAAAACTATTTTTAATTTGTGGGAAAATTACAAGGTAAAATGCATTATTTGAAATGATTTACATGGAAATAGACATACAACTGATGATGTATTTACAGTATAATAGACTGAAAATAGACTTCCCGTTTAGAAAGAAAGAGAGCTCGGGTATAAACCTGAACCGAAACCTTATTTGCTGTCTTGACTCTCTGTGTCTCAACTAAAAGTCAGAGTCCACAACTGACGGTCTAAAGTTCTACAAGGTGAGTGGATGTGTGCAAAAAGGAGATTAAGAAAGGGTTCTTTCCCTTCAGTCTCATTCCTGCCTGGAATCTATCACAATCCCACTTTATTAACTCCACTAACATGATAATAGGAATGTTGCAATCCCGAATCGTTAGAAATCTCCTTTGAATCAATCGTTGTCTACCGGAGAAAAAGCTTGTCGCCACCCAAGTTCACGAGGACAGGATCAATTATAGCATTTAATTATGCAGTTTTCGCACTACACTTGAAATCTGCATAATTCGATAATTTAATTGCAGTCGGTCTGCGAGTCCCCTTCCAGGAAAGTCTCTCCTTTAGTCTAAGTCAATGACTAACTTCAGACATATTTAAAAGCAAATTAGGTGATTGCCAAGTGTACCATTACAAACGATTTGCTGAGACCAGGGGACCTAGTAATATATGCAACCGGGACCACTCCATTTGTAATTTATTAACTCAAGGAAGAAGATAAGTAGGCAATAATTGTTCTATTACACAGTGGACGGCAAATTAATATGAATAGCACTAAGCCATAGAAATGATCATTCTTGGGGATAGCGCTGTATAAAATAGTAAGATTCGCCATCTAGGGAATAGTCTGTTATTGGCCATTATATTAGTACGTATCTGGATTGATCTGCCCTCGAGAAGGTCGCGAGGAAGGAGACTACTTTAAGTCATTTTCAAACGATGCATTGCATCGCCTTCCTAGAATGACAGTAACGTACAAACAATGAAGGATAATTACAAATTATAAGATTGTTCATGTTCCTATAAGTTAAGGAGAATTACCATACATGAGGATAATTTATAAGGACATATAGTTTGAAATCAATTATTGAGGACTATTAGCAATATTAGAATATTTAATTGATTCTGCATATTTCTCCTTTGGTAGAGCGTATTCTTGATTAATTATATTTGATATTATATTATTTTATTACCTTAGATATTATCTCATATAGTGGATATATAGGCTCACGTATTCCTCATTACTACATATTAAAATTTATAGAAAATTTTTTATTCATCTCTTCTACATTTTTCTTAACTTGAAATCAGATGCACTCCATAAATTTCCCCCATCTTTCTACTTTATCATTCTTAGCTTTGCATCGATGCAAACCTAGTAAAACAAATCCATCCTAATAGTGTTCACCCAAATGTCTCATTCGCGTTTGACCAACTGTCATGGCGTGTTACAACGTTGGCGACGCATCACCAAGTTGAGCTTTTCTTTTCCACTAAGGTATTTTTTGATGCTATGAAGACACATCTTCCCACAATAACCCGTGCTCAGTAGTGCCCACTTGTTGTAGTTACGCTAGCCTTATTAACCACGTACTATCTTAGCAGCAAAGTCAACTGCAAAAGGAAGCATGTTGTTTGGCTTAAATGCCTATGATTCTTTACTTTTCACTTCGTGTTTTGAGAAACCAACACCATCACCAAACTCATATTTGTCAGACGAGCAACATATTGAAATCTTCTCATCAATGGAAGTTTGGAGCCATCACACGCCACTTCATCTTAGATATGTTGAGCTTATTTTAATTGAAGATTTTTGTGACGTTTGGATTATCATCTAATCAAGTTGATTCGTTTCAATTCATCATCTTGTGTTTGAGGGGATATTAGTAATATTATGTTAAATTGATTTCGCATATCTCTCAGGAATATGCATATATCTCTTTTGATAGATCATGTCATTTGATTGATTATATTTCCTTAGATATCATATCATGTAGTCTATAAATAGGTTCATGTATTCCTCATTACTACATATGGAAATATACATAAAATTCTCTATTCCTCTCTTCCTCATTTTTCTTAACTAGGATGATTACCAAGAATGGCGCATCATCCTCATGGGAATAAAATAATCGAGAGACGAAAACAGCATCTTCTGCTTCAATTCATCAATGGAAGCATGACGTGTTCGAGAGCTTCAGACGGGAAAAAACAAGGAAGACCTTCGCAGCCCACTTTTTCACGCTCTGGGGATCTACTATTCTGGGGACAATGACAAAGTGGAGATCGAGATCTAGCCCAAGCTGCTTGATTCGATTCGCCACTCCAGGTTTTTCCTCGTCATGTTCATCAATAACTAAGATGGCTGGCGGTGATGTCTGAACATGCTAGCGGATATCCTTGAATGCAACTAGAGGTTCAGAGATCAACTGGCGTCGCCTAAGGCCGACGACACCATTTGAGCCAATCACGACGCTGCGCGAATCGCAGTGTCAAGGATCTGAAAGGGACAGAGATGGCCGCCGACAGGGCGTCATGGGTCGGTGATTGGGTGACAACAGGGGACGCAACGACGTTTGGCGATCGCACAGCAAGGTGAGGCGATGTCAGTGGCAGTTTGACAGGTGGCGGCGGAAGGTAACGATGAGGTCGTGTTAAGGACAATGGTGCAAAGGTGGAGGGGAAGACTGAAGAATTTATGTTATCCATGTTATATTCGCATATTTATCAAATATTGTATGAGATATTAAAAATCACGTCATTATCATATCCGACCTCAATTCTGTTTAACAAAAAAGTCCAAGTAACCAAAAGCAGCTAAGTGTGCAGTATTTTCATGTTAGATTAATCACTTTATATAAAGGTATATTATTAGTTGTAAGTGCAAATAAGCCTTGATTGTGCAAGTTTACAACCCTAAAAATAGAAAAATAAACCACAAGTATTACCAGCCTCACGAGAGCTTTAGATAATCCAAGAAATTTAGGGTTAAGTACCCAAAAAAAAGTCCTAAACTTTTTTGCACTGGGGCTAATTCAGTTTTAGACTTTTAAATTGTATCAATTAAATTCTAATTTGTCAATATAATCTATTTAGTCAATTTTAACCAGAAATTGTTGATATAGACACAGCCGTCTTACATGACGTACTAATAAAGACAAGGACAAATTTTAAAATTTTAAAATTTTTTTATGAATTTTTTTCTGTCTTTTTATTTTTACGACTTTTAGAGAAGATTCAATAAAGCAAATGATAGGCAATAGAAATTGCTAACCTGGCCTTGAAAATCATTGCGCGAATGACGATGAAGGAAGAGGTGAAGCAATCCGGAGTGGACCACGACCGGCTCCTCGCATGCGCGGATGACTTTCCTGACTTCAACGGCGCGAACAAACCGTGGCCGGCCGCCTCCAGCGACACAAGCATGCCGCAGTTCGGATCCCAACCAAGCACCGGCAGCTCTTGGACGCCTGAGAATGCCGCATACCCCCACGCCCCCGCCTTGCTCCACCACGAAGGCACAACACCCCATCGCGTTCGCAGTTCTGCACACCCTCCATGACTCCTTCGGCAGCGCTTCGAACGCGACGCTCGTCTCAAGCCTTTCCAAGACAACGAAAAAAACAGAGCAAAAATGTTGAAGGAAGAAACGTAGTTGTAGCTGGAAACATGGAAACGCCGAAAATCAAGGTGAGCAGGAGAGGGGAGTAGGCTCTTACGATGAAGCTTCGGTGTCCATGGTTTCCGCAACATCTGGAAAATTGCATTTACAGAGTTAATCTCGGTATGATATCGTGCGTCATAGACGTGTATCAGGAATCTGATAAGGCCCTGCCACTGGGGAGTCGAAACAAGTGATTGGTTGAGGAGATAATACCAGAATCTCATGAGGGCCTGCCATTGGAGAGTCGGAACAAGTGATTGGTTGAGAGATAACCTCGGCATGATTTCATGTGTAGACGCAATGTTGCGGAAGCTGCCACCCCAACTTTTGCAAGGGATGGCTCGGGAAAGCAACTCGTTGCCGGGGAAAGGAGAGCCAGAACCGATGCATAGGACCGAGATAGGTGAGAAGATCGATTTGAGATAGGAGAGAAGCCAAACAGCTGTGAGGACGGCGGCTGATCCTCCTATGGAGTGGCCCGTGATCACAATCATACAGTATTTCGAACTTCGGATCCAGAGGCTTACAGAATCTCGACATACTGGCGCGGGGACATCTCAAGAACGGCGAAAATCGCTAACATGGCTCTGGAGATCAGCACGGATGATAATGAAGAAGAGGTGAAGCACTCCGGAGTGGTTTATGACTGGCTCCTCGCCGTCACAATGGCTTTTCAACAGCGCAAACAGCCCGCGGCCTGCTGCATCTAGTGGCGCCAGCATGCTGCAGTTCGGATCCCAACCGAGCACCGGCAGATCTTGGATACCAGAGAATGCCATGTACCCCACGCCCCCGACTTGCTCCACCAAGAATGCACCACGCCCCATCGCGTTCGCGGTGCTGCACAGCCTCCACGCCTCCTTCGGCAGCGGCGTCGAAGCCAGGAAAGTCCCCAATATCTCGCTGGTCTCGAGCCTTTGCGAAACAAGACGAAAAGATGAATAAATAAAAGAAGAAGAAGATAAAGTTGAGGAAGAAGGGAGGAGGAGAAGGGAGGATTCGTTACGATGCAGCTTCGGTGTCCATGACGATAAAGATCGATCCGGGCAAGGCAGAATCAATATCAAATATCAACTCTGCTTTGCTTTGCACTGGAATGATCCTGATCCCAGCACTTGTGTCGGGGCCATTTATGCTCCCACGTGGTCAACTTGCAATACTACCCTTCCCTTCATTAGCTGCAAAACTGTGGTACCGATTGATGTACTCCCATTTTGGGCCAGTTAATGGATCGAGCACTATCGAAAGAAATGAACTTTAATTAATTTGCTCACTACTCGAAACTGAGATAAAGTATTTTGTAATATGGTTTTTCAAATGCTTATGGGAGGATTTTGGGTCAGGTTCTTTATCTATGAAAGCCACGACTTGAATTTTATTAATTTTTTTTTAATAATGCGGAACTATAACACCACGTGATATGTGATTTATGTGCACTCGAAAGGCTTAGATAATAGCAGCGTTTAGGTTTGAATTTTGAGTTAATATTACAAAAATCCAAAATTGATACACCAGTGACAAATTGAGGATAAAACCCTAAATTAGTATACCCGACATTTGTTACATGTCATCCAACTCCGCAATCCGATAATAAAATTTAACTAAAATTAATGAAAGATGGTAAAGTAGATTAGTTTTGTTTGATTAGTAGTAGAACTATTAAAATGAGTCTTAAAATCATAAATTACCCATTTAATTATAAATGGGTCATATATGAGTCACTTATATTTTGAAAAGAGTACTTGAATGGGTTTAAAAATTAAAAGCCTAAAATAAATGGGTTTTAAATGAGTTGGACTTAGAACCCATTTTCAACCGAATGCTCAAACTTTCTCATTCCCTATTTAGCCTATAGAAATATTTTTTTATAAAAATCAAAATTATAATTATTTTTTATATTTCCTTTTTTTTTCTTTATTCTTTCCTTTTTTTCCCTCTCTTCTTCTATATTCCTTAGCTGATGGCTAACGCGGCAACGGTTGACAATTGGCCAAGTGATGCTCAAGCTTGTCGGCATCGGGAGGGCTCAAGCTCACTATCGTTTGGCAACTTGGCGAGACTCAAGCTCTTCGACGTTGGGCGAGCCTCAAGCTTGCCTATGGTTGGTCGCCAGCCATTGTTGTGGCTGCTGACCAGCTGAAGAATAAGAAAAAGAAAACAAGAAAAAAATTAAAAATTATATTTAAAAATAAAAATAAAAATTATTTAAAAATTAAAATAATTATAAATTTGATTTTTTTAAAAAATTAAAATTAAAATATTAAAAGGAGTTATGAAGGAAAATTTAATCATACTTTTCATACCAAATGACGGAAAATATTTTCTAATTTATTTTCAAATTTTAGGCAAAAACTAAAAATTATTATAATTTTATTGAAAAAAAATACATTTTGGAAAATATTTTCTAAAAAAAACAGAGGCTTATTTTTAAAAAAATTATAAAAAATTTCAAATAGATTTGTATTTGCATGAAAGTGTTTTAGCAATACCATTTAAAAAAAATCATAACAAAAAAAGTTTTCTTAGATTTAATTAAATGAATCGGATATGGATTGAAAGTGGGTAGGGTTGGGTATGGCTCAAGAATTCTTTACTAGGATAAATGGGTCATAAATGGGTTAAGTGGATCGATTTGGATCAAACTATTTATAACCCAATCCAAACCCGTCTCAACCCATCCGTTTGTGTTGATGCCAAAAGTTGATCTATTAGGCCTTGATCTAAAAGGAGTTCATTAGGCCCATTATGAAATAGGGCTGCCAATTATTAGATATACTAAAGCTTTGGAATTAGTAACTGCTTGGGAGTGAGAAGATAAGAATGAAGATAGTTTCAAAGATTTGTACCAACGATAAATATGGAGTGAAGCAATGATCAACGTGGTACCCAAGTTTGTGGAAGTAATTTTAAATTCGAAAAGCTAATAACTGCTAAGGAGCGGTTGTTCTTAGATTAGCCTCTAAATAGCCAAATGAATAGAGTTGTAAGGACCTTTTGATAAATCCACAAACATAAGAATAATTGTCTTTTAGCTATCTTTTTCGTTTATTGCACATTTACCTGTTATTGCACATTTATCTCTTGTTTATCCTTTAGTTTATTGCAAGTAAGATAAAACTTTTTACATCCTTTCTGAAACTACACAGGACCCTATCCCAATAACAAAAAGCAAAAGACTAGCCGCTTCATAAAATATATTTGTAGGGGAACATTTTCCCGACGAACAGTTTGACATGTCTAGTTAGTAGCCTTCGGTATTAAGGCTTGAATTTTCATGTGCCAGCACTAGTACTATAATAAATCTTGGGAAATTTCGCAGCAACTCACGGGAGGTCAGTAAAAAGTACTTTTGGGCAAGGGCTTTCGTTTTCTTTTCGATATCGCGTTGTCTTTTATTATGTCGAATGTTTTATGGTCCCGGTAACGATTTACAATATTAGAAGGAAAAAAAATTTCAACCGTCCAATGATTTGAAAAAATGTAACTGACCAACAAATAAGAAAAATTATTGACTATAAGATTGCTAATGTTACTATTGGTTCAAGAAAACTACGACATATGAGGACAATAAATCATAAGAATAGTTGAGGAATGTTACGATCATAGAGTTAAATTATTAAGAAAAGAATAACAAGATCTACAATAAATTCAGGTTAATTACGATTTTTCATGGAAAGTAATGCTCAGATATTCAACCTTGCAAGACTTTAAGGTTAATTACTACGTGCGATATGTGATTACTAACTTGTCCTCTACAAGGGCTTACTGGAAATTACAATCATTAACGACATTATTAACAGTCAATCAGAAATGAAATTGGAAAAAAAAAAAGGAAGAAATGGACAATCAATGGGGACACATAAAAAAGTTAAAAAAAAAAAAACGAAAAGGAAGAAATACTGATTGATGAAGTCAAAATTGTTGAAATTGGTTGACGGCTTGAGAGATAGAATGTAGCCTCATCGACGTGGGTGACCTTGGGCTTCTTCACAAACAAACAAGTTTGTTCCCGCGAGTCGACTGTACAAGAGGAAAATCACGAGCGAAGGGCTTTCGACTTCGATCAAGCTACCGATCGGGGAACCCTAGGGATATGGAGATTTTGTATCCCTGCGATTCAAAAGAGGCACCTTTTTCGTTTGCTTGATTTGATGAGGAGTGGAACTGTCTGATCTGATGGGTTATTTAATTGAGATGATGGGCCTAGATAGGCCCGTCCATGCCCATGTTGGGCCTAAAAGCCCGGCCCGCAAGATAATGGCCCATGGAAGAAATTGTTGGGATACGAGACATTGCGTCTTTTGGAGAAGATGTAAGAGAGAAAAGAAAATGGAACATACCCTTTCAAAGTACGCACATTTTCTTTTCTTTTCTCCCCCTCCCAAAAACCAACGTAAGTTTTTTTCCCCCTTGAAGATACAGTACGCTCATTGATAGACCAGAATCAAATTCTTCCTTGATCTTCAACATTGATGTTTAGTCTATGGATAATAAAGTACCTCGGTTCCGTAGTGTGTCTTTGATCGGTGATGCATGTTTGTTCTTGGGCTCGTCTTCTGCATTCATTTTAGGGGTTTTATTTAGTATCGAATTCGTTTTATGGAATCAGTAATTCCCAACATTGGTATCAGAGCCGTAGTTCATGTTTCCCAATCCCCTTTTTATGTTATTGAATTATTTTTTGTGGTCGAAATTCGAGAAAAGTCGCTGTCGGTCAATCGGGAACGGAAAAACCCGACACCTGCATACTATTCGCCCTATTTTGTGATTTTCTGTAAGTCAAAATCCGTTTTTGATAGCGAAGGGTCGAAGCTCTCGTCGATATGAGAAAAAAGAGTGGTGGATCGCCGCTGGAGGCTACCAGATGCGCTGCCATGCACGTTTAGAACGAACGGTTGCACACGCCGATTTGATCCCCCGTAGGCGCATGCATCGCAGCTCCGTTTCGACCCTAGGTGCATGCGACATACGCGCGGGGTGCTGGCGCGTGCCACGCACGCACCGGCTGACTCATCGTGACGTCAGCCCGACACATGCGTAGCACGCGCTAGTCGATTTGTCCGACCGACCCGTCTAGTTCGACCCGACCCATCCAATCCGATTGGTTTGACCCGACCCGTTCGGTCCGATCGGTCTGACCCGGCCGGTCCGGTTCGACCCAACCGCCCGTTGACTCCGACCCGGCTGACCGTTGACAAAAAGAAATGTGTTTCTTTTTCCAATTAGGTCTATACGGATTATATATAATCCATTATTTGTTCTGCATTTGTTGCAGGAATAATGCCTCTCCTTAAGTTGCACGCACCTATTCACGCAATTACCGATGAACAAAAGGAAATGATTTCTAAGTTGATAGCTGAGCTGACTAATCATCGATGAGAGAATGACGACTTAATTGATCATGTTCTTGAAGTCAACGAGAAAATACAAAATGTCATATGGAATGGTCGTCCCATGTCACAATCTGAGATAGTACGATTTTTCATGAATACTCTTCCACCAAAATGACAAGGAGTGTTGAATCACTTATAAGAAGTCAACAAAGCTACTTCGTATAGGAGTCTTGTGATGGCTTTTATAGATTAATATTAATGGATTGTTACAAAAGAAAAGATCAGGAAGTTAAACAAAAAAAGATCTTTCACAAGTTCATATATTGAGTTGGTGTTAGATGTTTTTGACTGGTCTTTATTTAGTATGCTTTAAGCACATATTATGTAATTTTTTCTACCTAGTTGTTATTAGTGTGGCAACTGATATGTTGGTTGTATTATGTGAAAGCATTATTATCATATTATTGTTTGATATCAAATATTATTTGTTTTTTGTTATTGTTAACTATTGTGGGTAGTTCATAGAATTTTTTTTGTAATTTCAAAAAATTTATTTTGCATAGAATGTTATATTAATAATAACTCAAAGTTAAGATTTTAGATGATGATTGGAAATATAATGACCTTTTGATTCTGAAACCTTACTTGAAATTATTCATTAATATGATGGTTTTGTGCAAAATGGATGCATAAATGATAGATATTAATAATTCGTGCATATATGTCGATATGTTCAGATCAATGGCTTCAAAACTAAAAACATAATTGTTGATTTGAACAAAGAAGACAAAATGAACATCGAGAATTATGAAATATTGAATATGGAAATTTAATATGCGTTTGAAAAGTAAGAAGCACTAAAAAGCTCTTGACCATGTTATGAAAGAATTTGAGGATGTTGTATGCCACCTTGAGCTAACAGAGGACTGCCTCAAGACATTTGAGAAGGAAACACATATTTGCTTTATTGCTTTCAGCTCAAAAGGAGCTTCGAGTTCTAAGTACAAGCGCATTGATTAGTTCAATATGTCGAAATGTAAGGGATCAAGTCCTTCTTACAAGAAACCAAGAGCTAATTAACATAAGAGAGGAAAATGTCATCAAGTAAATAGTATTTTAAGGCCGAAGTGTTACAATTATGACTAGAAGGGTTACTATGCTCGCGAATGTCGTGAGTCAAAGAAGATATACACCCTATTGTACTTTTAAGAACTTTGTTTATGTGTTAAGTTATGTATTCTTAATTGAGTCTAATCCTTTGTGGATTGTAAATTCAAGAGTGACAGACCATGTAGCGAAGGATAGGGAATCCTTCATGGAATTCCAACGAGTACCAACTAGAACTAAGTGGATTTATGTAGGAAATAACTCTAGAGCTGAAGTAAAAGGAATTGACATCTATCAATTGAACATACGTGGTTATGCTCCGGAAATTCGTTGGAATTTAGTGTTTGTTTTAGTGTTTGTTAAGTTTCGTTTTAACATGAACTTCTATAATAGTGGTATGGATTTATATTTGGATACAAATCACTATAATTGGGGTTATTTTCTAGATGGTTTAATTGTATTAAATATTGACTATGGTAATGCCAATATTTGTTATTCTATTTTAACGTCTCCTAATTTATATGATAATGATGTAAATATGTGGCATGTTAGATTTGGTAATATTAGCTAACAACGTATGAATAAACTAGCTAAAGAGGGTTTGTTGGACAACATTGAAAAAATCGATTTACTCATGTGTGAGTATTGCCTAGTAAGGAAAATGACAAGGAAACCATTTGGAAAAAATAAAATAGCTGAATTTTCTTTGCATTTAATCCATTTTAATGTCCATTATCCGATGAATATGAGAGGAAGGCATGGGGCTGATTATTTCATCACATTTATAGATGATTATACTCGATTCGAATATGTCTATTTGATTTCTCATAAATCTGAAGTATTAAGTTGTTTCAAAAGATTTATGAATTTGGTAGAAAATCAATTAGATAATAAAATAAAAGTATTGAGATCCGATTGAGGTCGAGAATATTTGTTTGATGAGTTCAAAAAGTTACGTGATGAAAAAGGAATAGAAAGACAGTTGTCTATTCCATATACTCCTCAACAAAATGATGTTGCGGAGAGAAGGAACAGAACTCAATTGGAAATGGTTAGGTCCATGATGCCACATGCTAACTTACCTATCACTTTTTGGAGTGATGCGTTATTAACTGCTGCCTATATACTTACCTGGGTGCCTTCCAAATCAATTACTTTCACTCGATATGAGTTATGGACAGGCAGAAAATCGGACTTAAGTTTTTTTAAACCATAGGGTTGTGCTGTCTATACTCATGAGCTCTCTCACAAGTTTGAAAAATTGGGTCGTAGAGGAAAGAAGAGTATTTCCATGAGATACTCTGAACACTTGAAATGGTATGTGTTTATAGGTGAGTAGAAAAGTGAAAATATAATTGAATTCAAATCACATAATGTCGCATTCTTAAAGAATGAATTTCTTAAGAATGACAAAATAGGTGAGGATTACTCCCTATTTGAAATCTTGGATCAAGATAATGAACTTAATGGAGTTCATTCAAGTGAGAGTAACATGAGAAGTGATGAATTTAATTCAACTCACTCTCAATTACAACCACATGATAAGATGATATCGTCATATCTAATTCGAGTGGGAGCATGATGGGGAATAATGTGCAAAGCGTACAATCTTCCATACGGCGAACAAGTCGCAAAAGTATTCCCCGTCGACCTTTTGACATTAAAGGGAAAACTTTTATGGTTGCTTCGCAAGATGAGGATAAGTCAAGAAATATTAATGAGACTCTAAATTGCCCTAGTAAGGAAAAATGGATGCATGCAATGGAAGATGAAATTGAGTCAATGAAGTCAAACTATGTTCAAAAGGATGCAAAGCTATTGGGAACAAATGGGTTCTTAAAATAAAGCGTAAAACTGATAGCTCGATAAAAGAATATAAAGCTCGCATTGTGGCGAATTGGTATAATCAACAAGAATGAATTGATTATGAAAAAACATTTTCTTCTGCAGTGAGATTTACCTCAATTCACATTATTCTAGCAATAATGACAAATATGGATCTTGAATTACATCGAATGGATATAAAGACTGCTTTTCTCAATAGAGAATTAGAGGAATAAATATATATGAAATAACATACTGGTTTCATTATGGAAGGCCAAGAAGAAAATGTATGTCGACTTTTGAGATCGATATATAGCCTTAAGCAGTCGTCGAAACAATGGTATATACGTTTTCATAATGCTATAATGACATATGAGTTTAAATGATTGATGAGGATTATTGTGTATATATCAAAAGATCTAAAGATCAATTTGTGATCATATCATTATATGTTTTTTTTTTGTTTTTTTTGGTGACCAATGGAACCTCCGTGCGCCGCTTCGTGGCGAAGTAAACCATGGGGTGGACTAGGCCACCACCACAGACCCAGCACACAGGTGAATCGCGCAGTTTGCACTAAAGCATCGCCCATGCGAAGTTTCGAACTCCTCCCCTAGCAGATGGGTACTAAGCTCTCAACTAACGCGGCCACCGCGGGCGGTGGTATCATATCATTATATGTTGATGATATACTAATTGCCGGAAGCAATATGAAGTTTGTTAATACTGTCAAGAGTTGGTTATCTTCCAACTTTGAGATGAAAGATATGGGTGAGGCTGCATATATTCTTGGAGTTAAAATTTCAAGAGATCGTTCGAATAGGTCATTATTTCTTTCGCAGGAAACATATATTAATACTGTTCTTGAACGATTTTGTATGCAAGATTGTAAACCCATAAATACTCATATTGTAAAAGGTGAAGGATTGAGTCATAGATTGTGTCAAATGACTCTACAAGAAAATGAACAAATGAAACATGTTCCTTATGCTGGTGCCGTGGGATGTTTAATGTACGCTATAATATGTATAAGACATGATATATGTTTTGTATTTGAAATAGTGAGTAGATATCAATCTAATCAAGGTCAAGCACATTGGAAGACCGTTAAAAGAATACCGAGGTATCTAAAGGGAACTGTTGATTATAAGCTGAATTACCAAGGAAATAATCTCCGGCTTGAAAGCTATTCAGATGCTAATTAAGGAGGAGATTTAGATGAAAGGAAATGTACTTCTGGTTTTGTTTTCTTATTAAATAATGGCGTCATATCTTGGAGCAGTAAGAAGCAAACGTGTATAGCCTTGTTCATGATAGAAGCTGAGTTTGTGGTATTATCAATAGCAGTATAAGAAGGTGTTTGGCTTAAGAGATTTTTGGATCATTTAGGTGTTATTGGATATGCTGCAAATCCATTATTAGTTAACTGTGATAGCCAAGTAGCTATTGCGTACACCAAAGATCCAAAATATCATGGCAAGACCAAACATATATATATCAAGTATAATTTTGTCAAGAATATAATTGCATGAAAAAAATATGAACTTACAGTACATATCTACGCATAGAATGGTAGTAGATCCTATGACAAAATCAATACTTAGAGATGTGTTTTGTGGTCATGTAAAATCTCTAGGACTGCGTAGAAGCTGATGTACTAAATATTGTAATTTCCCTGTAGTATTCACATTTAACAAATTTGTGTTTTTTCATTATTAATACCTATGAATCTTTGTTTGACGTTTATGCATCTTAATGCTTAATGCATTATATTAAGTTGAGAAAGTATGTCGGACAGATAAAAAATTAGCTCACTCACACGAGTAATCGCCTTTATTTACTGTGTGATAAATAGAGATGAGACGGTTTTTAAAGCTTATTATTTAGGTGATAATCGAAAGTTCAAGCTTAAAATATATATGTCGTCTTAACTAAGTGTTAAGATGATGACATAATATTTATTATGTCCGAAAGTAAAATAATATCCATATTTTACTTTATTTGTTTATGATGCTAGATGTGAGTTCTGATGAATTCTGTGAATTAGTAAATATGTGAACTCAAGTTAGACATTAAGTATGTTTGAACTATCATCTGTACGGTATTGATGGTGTAGACATACGCTCCATGGGAAAAGATTTAATACCGTAATACATATTCCATACTACGTATGCATGAGATAGCCAATAAGAGTGACAAAAGTTTGATCACAACTTTTATGCCGTGTAAGACTCTTTAGGAAAAGAGTTCCTCAATTTAGTGCCCTCATGACTCTTACTTATTCTAAAAATTTATATTAAGTATTTGCTATCTTAAAATATTACCAATGATCATTTATTGATTCGATCTAATGGGACGTTTCTAGAAAAGCAAGCTGAACTGAAATTGAGAGTTTGAAGGAAATAGGAAGATCGAATACGGAGAATCACATTCTAAGTTTTGTATTCATTGGTCGACCAATTATGATTGTCTTTGAGATAATCGTAATTGTGAATACAATATATTATTGTTTAAAAGGAGATCAAAAGAAATATAAATGTGATCGAGCGATTTAGGATATTGCATACTAAATCTACTCAAAGTGTGATGCCCATTATGAGCTGTTATATATTCCTAACAGATGTATAACAACGAGCTCTCAAAGTATGCTGGTCGCATGGGTCATTCACCAGAATGAATGTTGCAGAGAGGTAAATAGGATCCTGTTCAGCCCACCATATGTGAGTGGGAGATAATGGGTTATTTAATTGAGATGATGGACCTAGGTAGGCTCGTCCGCCCATGTTGGACCTAAACACCTAGCCCGCAAGATAAGGGCCCATGGAGGAATGGTTGCGATGCGAGGGGTCGGGTTTTTTGGGATAGGTATTATGTTGAAGAGGTATGTCTTTTGGAGAAGACGTAAGAGAGAAAAGAAAAGGGAACATACCCTTTCAAAGTATGCACGTTTTCTTTTCTTTTCTCCCTCTCCCAAAAACCAATGTAAGTTTTTCTCCCCCTTGAAGCAACAGTACGCTCCTTGGTAGATCGGGATCAGATTCTTCCTCGATCTTCAACATTCGTGTTTAATTTGTGAATAATAAGGTACGCTCGATTCTATGGTGTGTTTTTGATTAGTGATAAATGTTTGTTCTTAGGCTCGTCTTCCGCATTTGTTTTAAGGGTTCAATTTAGTGTTGAATTCATTTTAGGGAATCAGTAATTCCCAACATGATCGATCTATCAAATATGCTGAGGATGTTTTCTGTTCTTCATTCGTTTGTTTGTTGGAGACGACTAAAAAACCTGAATGATCGGGGTCGTGGATCTAGCTCGATAAATTGACCCAACTCGAGTTTAAACATGAGATATAGTTACATGAATGAACTTTTAGTTTTGCTCAATGTGCAATGTCACCTTAGAACTTTTAATCTGTTGAATTTGATCCATAAACTTTAGTTCAATATACAATCTTATCTTTGAGCTTTTAAATTGTCCAATGTGATTACTGAGGTTTTAATAAATGTTCGACCTATTGATATCCCTGAATTCCATCTAGATCCCGCATTTAGACTTAAATGAGATTTGGAGATATTGAGAACTTGATTAGTCTCAACTTATTTTCACCGCTATACACTCTGCATATTCGTCCATAAGTCAAATTGGAGCTAGTATTGCAATGCATCCAATAATCTGCACGATACCATGACATCTGAAAGGGGACCTTTGCCCATAGATCCAGGATTTATGAGGATGGCTCGCGTTTGAGGTGTCCTAACAATATAGTAATGATATCAGAACAGTCAAATGGAATTGCCAGAAAATTACCAAAAAGGTTCGGGTTTAAGTTAAAACTCCAGCGAGACTGGCCCTTTTATTTGGATTCAGGCACGGTTCGAGCCATGGGACGCCCCAAAAGAAACCAAATGGTCAGATCTTTGATTTTCATATTTCAACCTGTCTGCCATTTGTGTCTTTAGCAAAACATTCTATGGTTCAACATGACTTATGGTCCACTCACAGATATGTGCATTCTGGCTTTCCGCATATCTCTTGCTGACCAAGCTTAAATCAAAATCATTCCAGCAACAATGTCACCCCTCAACAACATTATGGCGAGAAGCAACTTCTTCAGTTAGCTCATTTCTAAGTCAAGAGTACAGATTAGACACGAGATACCATCCAGGATGCTGTCCACAGCATCACTGATGCGCAAAGCCGACTCCTCATTCCGGCAATGATTAAAGTGCCTGAGCTTCTAATTTCAAGCGTAGCTTCACTAGGAGCGTCAATGCGCAAAATACCAATGTTGCTTGATCCATCTGTAACATTGTTTTCTTGTAGAGATCCACCAATACCCATCTCTTATAAACGAGCCAGGAGCCTTTGCAAGTCTAGAGCCCCCCAAAGCCATGGGGGCTCACTTTTTGAGCAGGATAGCTCATCACTAGGTAGAATCCACCTTCTGGCATCACTCATAAAGAGGTTTTCTTTCAATCTTGTGATGCTCGAATTTTGGTCTTCAAGTTTTTCCATTGTAATTGAGAGATCAAGTCTGCTGTGATTTCTAGTTCTGGATCTTCCTTCAGGGTGGGCAGCTTCAATGTCTCATTCAGAGAGTAGTGAAGGACTGAGTACGAGTCTGCGACTGGTGATATGATCAGCTGCCTAAAATCTTCAGGTAACTATCTTCAATAGAAAGTGCAAGAACAGAAAGTTCATTGATCTGAAGTACCATCATCAGAAAGAGAATGTAAGGAGGATTAGGTGATATTACCACAACAAACTTCAGTTGTGATACATTGAATAAAGGTTGAACCTTCTTCAACCTGAGGCCAATCCATGAGATAATATGTGCAAGCATTATAATTTCACAGTTAATGGACATGCATGAATGCAAAGCAATTGGACCAGTGGAGTTGTTCAGTCTCATGAAGAAAAGGCAATATAGCTGATGCATGGTCCTTACACTATTCCCAAAGAAATGAACATCGAAGGACGTTCATCTTCATCTCCTTCAGATCAAAAGGCAAGAGAGCTATATCACTATCCATGCCCTCCTGCAAATTGAACAAAAAGGTTCTGCTCGTTGAATGGTTCTATTTGCTGAAAAATAGGAAAGAGAGAAGCACTTTCCGTTGTTGGATGAGTGATATAATATATTAGCACCTCCCAGATAAGTAATGATTTTTCATCCCCATGCCAGCATCTGAGCAAATGAACAGCTGGGCCAAGTCACAAACTCCAGTGAGGACAAAATACAATGTACAGCTCCTGCCAATGAAGTCTGCACCCATTCTAACAGCTATCAGAGGATACGATTAGGTGACAAGTTGCACAGTCAAAAGAAAAGGTTACCGTACAATAGCTTAGGTGAGTAAAATTGCAGTATACACTTGCAGCCTTTCTCCATTCAAAAGCTCGACATTGGCAAATAATGGCTCACAGAGAACAACTGTGAAGGACATGAACTCAACAAAAAATCTGCTTTTAGTAGGGATGCAAATGATCAGTTGGAGACTTCCTAAATTTATAAATCATATGCCCTTGTAAGCATACCTTTTCTTGCCTTTGTTTGCACACCAACTCAGGTATTATGTCAGTATATGCCAATAACTCTTCTGCTACCAATGAGATAACAAATATGGGAACCTATGGAGAGAGCAAATGGTATTACAAGGACTTATTTTAGTTATAGGACAAAGAACTCTGAAGAACCACTTTTTGGAAAATATTGATGCCTTTTTCATTCTGGAATATCTCATTCAGAAGTACATTGGACATAGACTTCACTTGCAGCAGTAAGAGTGACCAGAACTCTAGTTTACAAGACTAAAACTGCATGATCACCTAGGAGAAAACACTGTCAGGTTGACCACAGCTCATGTTTTAATAGCGAGACAATAGGAGGATTAAGTTTGTTGCTTTCTGTGGTTCTGAAGCAGAATATCGAACTGCTGTTTGAAAGTGCAAAAGGAGGTCCCACATCTTTACATTGCAAAGCATATCACCCAAGCAAGATGAGTAAACTGAATACAGAATCTGCAGAATCAGCAACTCTCGTCGAATTAGATAGGTTTACAGCTAAAAATGCAGCGACAGCCAATTGGACTGACTAATACACCATCAAATCCTAACCAGATGAAGACATGCTCGGGGCATCCAATGCAAGTGCCAAATATTGAGTGATTATATTTTGTTCAGGGTTTTAGCAGAGGGTTTAAACATAGCACACTAATTTATCACCTGACTTTTTGAAGGTGCAAATAAAAGAAACAACGTAAGCATAAAGTTCGGTCTAGGTGATTTTCATCATCTCCCCCCCCCCCCCCCCCCAAAAAAAAAAAAAAAAAAAAAGTCTAGGTGATTTTCTTGTGCAGGAACACAAAATTGTTCAACCTTTTTGATCACCATCATTAAGTTCATTTCAAGTGAAATTTGAACTCTATGCTTGTAGCATCAGCTTATCTGATATCCACTTTAGTAAGAGAAGACTGATGTTACAGTATGAATCTAAATGCAAACCAATGGAATACCTTACAATGTGATGATTCCATGCAAATAGATATCTGCTCCAAGAGTTGTAGGATGATTCCAAGTCGTCCTATAGGAATGAGAACTGAACCACCGGCTTTAACAGCATCAACTGCACAGGAGCTTATAAAGTTCAATTTGTCCATTTCCTCTGAGCTCTCATCAGCATGAAGTAAGAGCTCCTCCAAATCACTGGTTTCATCACAGTAAACTCACAGCTTAATTTCTTAGATGCCAAGTGTCAAAATCTACCATATTAGAAAAAATGAAGAGCTGGAAGAATCAAATGGCACTACACTATATAACCATGCATTTGGCTGGAGTATTCACAACCCAAGAGGAAATATACTCAATAAAACAGGTTATTTCGAAGTTGAAGAATCCTCGGGAGCAGTGTAATTACTACCGCTATTGGCAGTTTCCAGGAACTCAAGAGATGAAAAATCTGAATATTTTAGCATGTTGCATGATCGAAGAGCGTTATAATTAAACTCCAAAGCATGACCAAGAACAAATTCAGAGTTCGAGACAAATCCTACCAGTCCATCCAGATATCTTATTGTCCAATTACAGGTTCCTATTTCCAACCTGGAGCTGATTAGTTTGATACTTATTGTGCCATTGTAGCATGCCACTTCTGCATATTTGAGTCTTTGAACCTTCTTAACACAATCCTCTATGTCAGCTGCACTAAGAGGCACTCTTCATCACTGTCTCTTAAAAGGTTATCAAACAAATGAAAATGCAGTTTCTAGGAAGAAAAGTAAGATGTAATATGCAATGAGCATGATCATAACCTGAAAGATGCAAGGATACCACTACTTCATAATCTTCAATGCTGAAGCTTCTGACCACAATATGTGAGCCTTTCCCCATTTAATTTAGAGATGCATGACCTATCAAGAAAGCCATCTAACCAGAAAAAGGCATTTTAAGCCTTGGCTCCAGGACAAACTCCCAACATCAAACTATAATCCACATCTCAGCAGATTATAGCACCTTACAAAGGCACACCAAGCCAATTGCCTTTTAAAAATTTTGGGCTCCATCCCAACTACGGGAGGGGCTATGTAGAAGAACCAGTATCCTGAGTTTCGCAAATAGTTACAATGAGGATCTAAGCCATGATAAACTATCAAGCCACATCTTGTATGCGATTTACCTACAGAACAGAGCTAACACATGAAGGTTGTTCCTTACCTATACAATGGCATCCATCCACCAAGTTCAATCTCATCAGTGCCCAATACTATCTCCTTCAATGCAGAAGGAAGCGATGCCAGCTCCTCCCACTTCATCCAGTGAGGACTACTGGATTCTTCAGATCCATAAAACCACCCGAATTCCTCATGCATTGAAACAAGGTCCTCCATAATAAGTTTCCCAAGTTTCACTGCCACCTCAGTCACAAACACCTAAAATAAAAGCATGAATCTTTAAGCACGTCACAATCTTTCAACACACAAGCCCAAGACCAAGCAATAATTAAACTAGCACTCAACCATATACGTAAAAATTACTCCAAATTCAATCAATGAGATGAAGATTACCATCGCTGAGAAGCCCTTTGCTCAAATAAGAAACGGCAACCCAAGCATCCCGGTGGGGCTCAGATCAACACTGCATCAATGAACGAGAGATTCCACAAGTGCAGGTCTGCCATGGTTTTGTTCCATGGTTCGGAACAAATGAAAGCCTTTGCATTGATGGGTTTCTAAACATTCTTCCGCTCTTCATTCCCAGATTCACAGCCATCAGATTTATCAACTGAATGTTCCATATCTTCTTCATCTCGCACAACAGAAAATCCGGGAGGTATAGCGGCAAAGCAGGGAGAGCAGACAGGTCTGGGGGACAATCAATAAGATCCTAAACCCACAGACCCTCAGCATGTGACATGGGGAAGAGTAAAACCCTTTACCTCTGCTCAAGCATGTCTGCATAAGAGCATATATGTCGAATTCAAATTAAACCGAATGCAAGTGCCAGATGCGTCAACTGACGAAAGAAAGTGTGTTACAATACCAGTTAAAGAGAGACTTACCAACTTCATGAAGCCAGACCAATGTGAAGAATTTAACAGGTAATTCACACCAATTTTTTAATTAGAATGAGGAGATTTAACACAAACGCGGAACTCTTGTTCTTGGGCGGAGCTCAAGCAAAGGAGAGTAGATGGTTTTTGGCTTTTGGCTTTTGGCTTGTCACTGTTCAGACGAGAAGGAAGAAAAGAACGGAGACGGGCAAGCTCTCAACGTCCACTCGATTCCTACTGTTCTCGACTCTTACAATCGGGTCCTCGCGAAAAGATAAAAAAATTATAACCTTTGTTTCGCCAAAAATGAGTGACGTAAAGAACAAGAACGAACAGTCTTTGTAAACGAGACCCAAGAACGAGAAGAGGAGCTGTACGCAGACATCAGTGGAAAAACGGGAGCAGTACCTCGAGCGCGACGTTGGGGACCGCGGACGGCCGACGGCGACCGGACGGCGAGATGCAAGACCGTGGTGTTGGTTGCGCGAGAAAGAGAGGCAAAGGCAAAAGCGAGTAACCGACCGAATTAAAAGAGAGAGAGAGAGAGAGCCAGAGAGACGGGACTCGAGCGCGGCACCTTGGGCGGCGGACGGCGGCCAGCCGGCGAGACCACGGCGGCTGGCCGATGGCTGGCAGGCTGCGCGAGAGAGAGAGGGAGGACTGGCGCGAGCGTAGGGGCGGGAGATGAGACAGAGAGAGGGGCGAAAAGAAGAGATAAATTGAGAATTAAAAACCTTATTTAGAAATTTTGCTTTGCTTCGAAATAATAAATAAATAAAAAAGGAAATCTAAAAAAAGAATAAAAACACAAAGCCTAAGAATTGAAAAAAAAAAAGTTGAGAAAAAAACACAAATATAATTTGGTAAATTGCCAATTGAAATGTTATTCATAAATTTGAAATCATTTTTCAAATGAAATCCAAACCGAAAAATATTTTCGGTCACATATTACTAAATAAAAGAAAATTAATCATTTTCCAGAAGCATTTTCCTTTATCATAATATTTTTCCAAACAAAGTTATGAGTTCATTATCTATGTAATGAAGTCATTTCTTTATTGACACGCTTAGATGTGTTGATAAGAGAATCTCTAATATCCTATGTTTGGCAACTGTCTAGGATAGGATAAGGTCGGATATAGAAGGGATATAGACCGGATAAAAAAATCCGAGGGTGGTGGGATAAGGTCGGATAGGATTTCTTTTATCCGAAACATAAAACCCTACGTTTTTTTTTTTTTTCTTTCTCCGTCATTCACCCACAAACGACTCTCTGTTTCCAAAGTATTGACGTTGAAGCCTTCTCCTCAATAGCTCTCCGATTCTCATCGAAATTTTACGAAAGCCTTCTTCCTCCGCCAAGGTAAGACCCCGTCCGCTGGCGATCGCCCGCCGGTCGCCCTCCCAATAGATTCCCCCACTCGCCGGGTCACCTAGGCTTGCTGGTCTGCCCATGAGCCCAGGTCTGAATTCTAGATGCAAATCCGGTTGCCAGGCTGATCCCCCACCAATGGTCATCGAGGGTGCCCGAGGGTGGCTAAGGTTCGCCTAGGGTCTGGGTTTGCTCGTGTGGATCGACGAATGCGAGGTTGGATCGCCTAGGGTCTGGGTTTGCCACGTTTTCTCTCTGCTCTGTCTCCATTCGCCTAGGATCGACGAATTCTTTGTTGGGTTTTCTCTTCTACAGCTTCATCACTACAATTTCTTATCTGGGTTTGTTCTGTCTTTATGGTACTTTTTCTGTACAGACCCATTGTTTGCGGGTAATTTTCAGCTCACTCATTAACATGTGTTATGAGTTAATTGATCAATCAATTTGTGATTTTTTCTTCTTTTTATTGGATTTATGAAATTTATTTCAAAGGTTATGTAGATATAGATGATAGCAGCTGTGTTTTTGGGAGAGGAAGAGGCGATCTGGTTACTGATCCGTTACTTGAATGAGTTCTTATTGAAGCTTAGGGGTCTTTTTTCCCCGCTCTCTGGAGACCCAGGAACCACAATGAAAGGAAATGTAACGTACTTTATAAATGCGAATTTTCCAAAAATCGTTCGTTAACGTGATTAACTGTCATTGCATTCTCGTGACATTTGGAAAAAAAAAAACGAATGACTTTGGACTTTATGCTTTGTTCTAATTGGGCATTTGTTTGATTTGGTATTTGACCTATAACAAAATGGAAACAAATGAAAAACTTGTAAGAGAGAAAAAATTCATGTTTCAAAGTGAATATATTGAAATTGAGGTTATTCTAAAAATGTTTGATTTGAAGGGGTATCCAAAAGATTAGTTCACCAAACTATAGATTTGATAAGATATGAGGATATCCAACTTTAAATCCGTAGTTCACCAAACAGTAAATTGGATAGGATATGAAGATATCCGACTTTAAATTCGTACTTCACCAAACAATTGATGGGATATGAAGAAATCCACGGATTTTTTATCCTATCCTATCCAGTCCTATCCCATTTAGAAATCCGGATGACCAAACGCAGCCTAATATCATAATAATGTTCTAGAAGAAAAATGCAAACCTCCACAAGTATTTCAATACAGCCCCCTCAAATGCAATTATCCATGAGAACACGATGGAAACCTCAATAAATTATGGTAAAATCATTCAAATCGCAATGAATAATGAATCTATTTGAAGAGCTCCTAATTCATGTGAGTGATTTGAGGAGGAAAAATTTTGAATTGGTGGTTCAAATGACTTCATCACAATTTTGAATTTGATTGTGTAAAAGTCCCTCATTTTTTGCCAATATTGAAATTGTATCGTTCTTTTTTCTTTTTCGTTTTGTTGGCTAATAACTCATTCATCCTTAGTCATGGATTAATTGGCAAGCGAGGATTAATAATAAATTAAAGATTAATTAATCATTTAGGGTTGATGAATTGCTATCATGAAGTAATTCATTTTATTTTATTTCGGAAGATCGAGTTGCATTGACGAGTGTGGTTAATATAGTTAAAAATCATATTTTCTAATCCAAATTAACAAGCGGCTTTATACGAGACCTTTCCAAGTGAAGGCCAGCTGTAATTTTGTATGAAAGATGTGCTCCTTTTTTTTTTCCACATTAAGCTTGCAACCAAAGTACTACAAGAAGAGGATTTCCTCTCACCTAGTGTTAGTTTCTCTCAATTCCCCAGGCGATAGTTCTCCTCTTTCAAACCCTAGAAGCCCAAAACTGGATTTCCCCTCCCATGGTAGCACTAATCTCACCTTCTCAATTTGGGGATTTGGTTGACTTCCACCAAGCTTTCTTCAGTTGGAATCAATCGGTAATGCCCTCCTTAGCGTTGAATCCATCATCTCTATTCCCTCTCCCCTCAAGAAAAATCAAAATAGGAATACTGGAAACCACCCTTCCACTCATACTTGAACCTAGAAACCCATACAAGCACACCTTTACACAACCATCCCAAAAAACCATCTAAACCAAAAACCCCAACTGCAATGAACTTTGTTAAGAGCTCCCTTCACTCCATAACTTGGAAGCTTCTAGCTCTTCTTCCTCACATCTACCCCTTCAAGCAACTAGATCACCGTAGGCTACAAATGGTAGGGGCTTCTGAGAACCATCTAAGGCTGGTGAATTTGTGCAAGAAAATGAGCAATCTATGGTTTGAAGAGGATATCAAAAAGCTAGCAACAAAAACCCCTGAAGAAGAGAAACAGGAAAGTGAATTGATCCTCTATGGAAAACTTTATTATAAACCCAATATCAATTTTCAAGCATTTTTGATTTTGATGAGGAAAGCATGGAAACTAGATTCAGTAAAATGTGAGCAAATAGAGCTTGGGATTTTCTCTTTCATTTTCAATTTTGTTGAGGATAAAAGAAGAGTATTGAAGATGGGACCTAGGTCATTTGCCAGCAATCTTCTTGTTCTGTAGGAAGGAGACCTAGATATTTCAGAACATTGTTATGAATCCATGCATCACGCTTTTTGGGTACAAATTATGGGGCTCCCTCAAGCTTGTATTAATGAAGCCTCTGTGCAACAAATAGCAGAAAAATTAGGCAAGTTAGAAGAGTAAAACTTGAAGCAAAAAACAACAACTCATGTAAAGCTAAAAAGGCGAAAGTATGTTTAAATTTGACAAACGCACTGAAAACTGGCACAATTATCAACATGGGAGACAAAAAATGGTGGTTAGACTTCAAATATGAGAGAGAATTCCATATTTTTACTACTCATGTGGGCGTATAGGCCATTATGCTAACTATTGTCCAAAGAGTTTTTCTAAGAAACTGGCATGGCCCAAGATCAACCTAGAAGATATGGTTCGTGGCTCAAGGTGGAAGTGAGGGAACCAAGCCCATTTTGGAATTTTTTTTTTTATGGAAAAATAGAATTATGTTTTGAAGAAGAGAAGACAATGCTAACCTCACCAATATTTTCTATTGATGTCACTACAAGGAAGGAAAATGCAACATCAAGTGAGATGGAAATTATCCCACACAATGCAAAAAATGACATCATGGAAGAGGATAATATGGCATCAAACAAGTCCACAAGCCGGGGAAAGAGAACACAACAAATGCAAGTTCGGCCATTCAACTTAGCAAGCCTAGTGAAGTATCCAAAATTGTTGAAGAAGGAAAAAACATGACACAAAATTCCAATGGCCCAAAAACAAAAGTATATCCGACCTTATAAGAAAAAAATATCATTAGTTACCTTACCTAATGATGAGCATCTACTAGATACTCCAATCCAGGTGTGGGAAAGGGAACAAGAACCGGCTTTAGTGGCTAGCCTTAATAAGCCACCCAAGCATACATGAAGTTATTGAGTTGGAACTGTTAAGGGTTGAGCACACCATTGATAGTCTAGTATCTTTGAGCCTCAGTGGCTCTAGATAGGCTCGACTTAGTTTTCCTTAAGGAAATCAAGAATAAAAACAACATGGTGGCTCACATAAAATAGTAATTGAAATTTACATATTCAATCATCATTGATCCTATTAGAATTGCAGGAGACTAGCACTTTTGTGGAATGAGGAGGTGAAGGTAGAAGTGGAATCTAGTTCTAGGGAGTTAATAGACATCACTTGCAAGGACATTAACAACATATACCTAATGAGGATATCTTTTCTTCATGCCCCTACAAACTCCTAGGAAAGATTACAATTATGGCAGATTATTTGCTCTATTATTTCATCCAATACTCTCCCATGGCTTTGCTTAGGAGATTCCAATGAAGTATTGTACCAATGGGAAAAGATTGGAAGGCGAGAAGTGGACCGATATAGGATTGTGGTGTTTCGAAAACTTTTGAATACATGCTCACTCATGGATATTGAGAGCAAAGGATGCACCTATACATGGACAAACAACAGGGAATGAGATGAGTTAGTGAGAAAGAGATTGGATAGGGCCATATGTAACCTATAGTGGAGAGTTCTCTTCTCAAATGCATAGACTTTTGCATTACTAGCTATAGGGTTAGATCATTGCCCAATCCTACTTTCCTTGGACTATAATGGGTGTGAAGAAAGAAAATTTTCAAGTTTGAGGCCTACTAGTTAGAAAACACAAAAAATGTATAGAATTATATGCAGAGCTTGGGAGAATGAGAGTTTCAATTACCTAAATATTAAAGCCAAGACAAAACAAGTGGCTGCAACGATGGGAAAATGGAGCAGGGAGAAATTCCAGAATGCATCGAGGCAGATCCAACCACTTTAGAATAGACTTACTGAGCTTTTCTACTGTGTAGAAGATGGACCAAATAGTGAGGAATACATAAAAATTGTAAAATAGATTGAAAACTTATGATGGCAAAAAGAAATGTTATAGTTCATGCGATGCAAAATAAATTGGATGAAATGGGGAGATCAAAACACAAAATTTTTCCATATCGCAACATTACAGAGAAGACAACGAAACAAGATCTCCATGTCACAACTTGATGACCAGCATTGGAGCTAAAACCCATTACACATCAAACGACACATTAGAGCTTTCTATATTTCATTATTTACTTTGGTGGGTTATAGAGAGTACCAGCCCATATAAGACCAATGCACACAAGTGGTAAATGATGATATGAATGAGTTTTTGATCAAGCTAGTTTCCAGAGAAGAAGTTAAAAAAGTAGTGTTTGAAATGGAAGCTACAAAAACCTTAGGGCCAGACGGGCTAAATGGATTATTCTACTAAAGCCAATGGTTGGTTATCCTAGAAGACATTTTCAAGATGGCTAACACATTCTTCGGCAGAAGTCTAGCACAAGTGCCATAACTTGGCACGTCGGGACACTTAAGTGCCATAACTTCAAAACGGTACACTTAAATGCCACTTTTTTTTTTTTTTTCGAGTGGGACACTTAAGTGCCACCTCCGGCGACCCTTGCCGGAAATCCTACGTGACCATAAATGGGCCTAAGCTTAGAACCAGGGAAGGAGAGCAAATTTTCTGCAGGTATGCATCCCACACTGGGCGAACAACTCCCGTTCAAGCCCTTCAGGGACAGCCTCTTAGCAGAAAACCACTCAGCCCATTAGTTCAGAGCCTAGAAACATTCAGAGGATGCCAGGATGAAGACGTTTCTAATCTATCCAAGCTGCATTTCTTGAAGGATCTTACCAGGCTAGAGAAGAAGAGGAAATTAGAAAGCCATAGAGAGTTTCTCACAAAGCACACACTTTACTTCAAGGGACTCTGCCCAACACAATACACCCTCATGGCCTTATATAGGCAAAATGAGGTAACAAGGCAACAAACAAGGACCAAGCTCATGGGTCCGGGTACAAACAGAGGCTCCGGAAATTTCTGGGAGGGAATTATTCGCACACTATGAACAGTGACTGTACTGTGAATAGTACTTTCCCTAGCCTAGTGCTATAGTAAAAGTGAACATTACTTTGCTACAGTGAAATTGTACGGACTCAACGGTCTCGTCCGTCGCGTGCATTGTAGCTACATACTGAGTCGTCATCTGAACTGTCTTTTAGGAGATGTGCCTCGTATTTCTGCTGGAGGGCTTCAAGATCTTGCAGTGAAAGGATCTGGTTTAGCCTTCCTGATGAGGATGCTTCATGAGCCCAATGGGATGCTTCTTCCGCTGCCCGATCCGTGTTTTCGTCGAGTGTTGTCGGAAAGCTTGGCCGAGGCCGCTTGGAGGGTCAGGCATAGTAGGATGTATCCATGTTCTGGAATGAGGACGAAGGTCCCTGTTCGTAGGGATCCTGGGACAGAGGACCTCCAAAGCGTGCATAGGGGTCATAGGGGTCTTGAGTAGACTGGACAATGTTATCTTCACTTGTCATTTCATGCTCTTGGGACGATGCAGCTTGTCTGTACTGATGAAGTGCTTCCTTAGCCTCTAGTGCTAGGTCATAATGATCCCATGTAGTGGGTACATTATTCCAGACATCTTCGGGAATGGTCTTGTTTTCTTGGCATAGGATTCTCTGGAGTTTTCGATACTCGTTTTCACAGAATCTGATAGATCTTGGGTAAGATTTGTGAATCCGAGCTTCTCGGCTGTTCAAGTGGGGTTTATAGGATGTGGTTCCTATTTCAAGTGGCCTATCCAAGATAGTACCATTATTTCTGCAAAAATTCCATGGACGTCTGAAAAACAGGATGGTGTGAACCTCAGGATTTGGTGTCATGGTTCTTAGTTCTCTTTCCAGGTCTTGCCGCCAACATGTAGGATGATAGAACCAATTTAGACAATCTAAAAGATTTCTATCACATTCTTTTTCAATGTTTCTCCCGAGCATGAATATCCTGGTGAGGTTAGCAATGAATCTTCTGGTAGGGATTTCAATAGCTATTAAGTACTGATTGGTTAAGTACCATAACATCGTTTTGAGCTGATCAGGGAAATCATCTTCCTTCCAGATAAGAGGATGAATGAAGGGATAATTCAAATTTAACCCAAAATGATAAAGAATCGAACCTCCATTGAATCTGAATAGGTCTGTGTGAGATTGCCACATGAGATTTTTCAGGTTCTCGCAAGACGTATTTGCTGAATAATCTCTTCGGATATTTCCAACCATGATTGAGCATATGGAATGCGTGGTCTCTTGATATACATGTTGATTTCGGCTGGTGCTTTAGGTCTTGACAAAAAATCAGCAAGTACATTCTTTTTCCAGGAATATGCTTGGTTTCAAAAGAGTATTTTGAAAACCATTCAGCCCAATGAGGGTTTGGAATCGCTTTTGTTTGAACTTGGTCATCTCGAGGAAAAGATGCCATGTCTAATTCTAAAGTGATGGCCGATGAGATGAAATTCAAACTTCTTGATTCCATTTTTAAAGATTTCTTTAAAAGTGGAATGGTAATGCATTTCGGATTGAGAAAACTTTCCACTTTTGTAGGCACCGAGATGTTTCTTACCATCAATTTCTTCGAATAGAACGGCTGCCCGCATTCATCGTTGGCGTCGGTTTGAAGAATTTAGTGGTGGGAGATTTAAAAAAAGAATCGCTTTGGTTTGAGTTTTTCCCCAAGGTGGGGAGTTCTTCTTTAGCATGGCTTGCAAAGGGCTTAAAATAATTTTATCCCCAAAAATTGCTGAACTTGTTTTGTTGTGAAGTTATCTTCAGAAAATATGTGGCCCCGGATAGTATGTACCCTTGTTGAGGTGCATACCAAGAAATTCAATTTCTGTCTGGGCTAACTAATTTTTTCATCGGAAATTTGGTCAGAGTAGAATATCATCGATATATACAGCCGCAACAATATTTTGGAAAATAAAATGGCCTTTTGGAAAAGGGACGGTGCTACTTTTAATCCAAAAGGAAGAACTTTCCACTTTTTCGGGATATAGAATCCTGTCTTGGCCAAAATCCGGCTTTGAGGTCGAATTTGGAATATATGTGGGCTTTGGTTAGACCAAAAAGAGAGAATCTCCAAAGGGAATTTGTCATCTTGGAGAAAGAGGTTGAGAGGTTGATAATTGATTACCAATCTCATTTTTCCTCTATTTTGCTCAGCACGTTTATTGACATAAAAGCTTCACAAGCCCATTGACAATAAGGCCCCCCCATTTTTAAATTTTTCTAAAATTTTTAAAAATTTTAAAATTTTTTGAATATTTTAAATAAAATTAATTTTAAATCTAATTTAATTTTTTTCATCATTCTCACCTATCCGCTCTATTCGTCAACTTATTCACAAACCCCAGAAGGAGTACGTCCAAACGGGTCATTTTTGAGTATTTTGTTACTCCCGCCCCCTCGACCCACAATGGATACAAAGCGGGATATTCTCATGTCCACTATGGAGCGTTCGTCTTTTGGACCAAACTTGTTAGACACTAGGAAAATGCTTGTATCGTCAAACCACTTTGGCCGTGATTTCAACATCGCTTTATCCGACCCCCAACTACTTTCTTTTCTCGAAAGTTCAAGTTCAAATTGATACTTAATTACCGTGTCCCATTTTACCTCAATTTCAACAATGGGAATGAAGATGCGTTGTTCATATTGGCATTTAAGTCACCAATTATGAAAAGCTACCATTTTAAAGTTGGATGGGCAAAGAAAAGGAAGAAGCTTATCTTCCAAACCCTCTTCCCCGATTGAACCATGTGTCCCCATTTCCGTGCCATGGTGATGTTATTACTATAAAGACAAATATGGTCATTGTTTTTGGGATCCTTTTTGCCAATGTTCCTACTGTCTAAACTCTCCAGACGAGGTAGATCCTTTTGCAAAATTTCCTCCTCGAAGGAAAAAGTCCAAGGATAAGGTGTACCAAAGGTACTTAGACGGAGATTCCTCCGTAGATACTCTTGTGTCCCAACCTCACTTATGATGACAAAAAAATCACCACCACCTTCTCCTCCTCGAAATGTTATGGTTCATGCGATGCAAAATAAATTGGATGAAATTGGGAGATCAAAACACAAAAACATTTTTCCATATCACAACATTACCATTGATTCCAAGATCGAAGACAACAGAACAAGATCTCCATGTCACAACTTGATGACCAAAGCCGTACCTCAAGAAGCAGATCCAACTTCTTGGAGCTAAAACCCATCAAACATCAAACAACACATCGAGCTTTCTATATTTCATTATTTACTTTGGTGGGTTATAGAGAGTACTAGCCCATATTAGGCCAATGCACACAAGTGGTAAATGATGATATGAATGAGTCTTTGATCAAGCTAGTTTCTAGAGAAGAAGTTAAAAACAATTTTGTAGTGTTTGAAATGGAAGCTACAAAAACCTTAAAGCAAAGAAGGATACAAGACGTTCCCTTGGGAGAAATCCAGCGATGAATACCGGGCAGGGCAATTTCTTGCTTACCCAGATCCTTCAAAAAGGATTCTAATGGATTTGATAACATCATCTGGCTTGGTTTTTCTTTTATAACAATTGAGCTTGATTCTAGGGAGGTGTTTTCCTTGCCTTTTTCTTTTTCAAGGCTTTGAGACGATCTCGTATATCCGATTCTCTTCCGGAAGTATCTTCTCCGGGATATTGGCAAAAACAGATGTTTGTGGAGTCAGACGGGCTAAATGGATTACTCTACTAAATCCAATGGTTTTTTTTTTCTAGGAAGAAATTTTCAAGATGGCCGACACATTCTTCAAACAAGGTATTTTCAACCCTTAAATTAATGAGACCTATATGGTTCCAATTCCAAAAGTAAATAACCCAGAAAACATCCCTTAATATAGGTGGCTTAGCCTTTGTAATTTCAGCAACAAAGTCATTGCAAAGGTAATGGCCATGGATTTTAACTATAGATTGTAACTCTGGCTCCCTAATCTATCTCCCAAGAACAAAGCGCTTGTGTTTGTAGCCACCAAATTCAAGACAACAAGTTCATTATCTACGAGGTGTTGCATCAGCCAAAGGTGCAAAAAAGGAAGAGGAAATTTCAAAATTTTTTAATTTTTAAATTTTTCTTAATTTTTTAATTTTTTGAATACTTTATAATTTAATTAATTTTTATATTATTATTTACACGTAGACAGTCCTAAAACTTGACATACAAATAACCTACGACAAGATTGAGTGGGACTCCTTATGTAATTATATGTTGAAATTGGTCTTCTATGGAAGATGGGTCTCTCTAGCAAAACAATTTATATCCTTAGTTTCCTTTAGAATCAATGTGAATGGAGAACTTTCTAAACCATTCTAGCCAACTTGGGAAATCAGACAAGGGGACCCTCTATTCCCCTAGTTATTTATTATAATGGCTAATGTTCTATCCTCTCTTATGACTAAAGTAATAGAAGATGGAACTTTTAAGGGATCAAACTGAATAGCAGTTGTCCAACACTAACACACCTACTATTTGTAGATGAAACCATCTTCTTCCTAGACGAAACAACTATAGAAGCCCAGATTATAGTGTCTATCTTGAACCAATATTGTTTTGCCTTTGGTCAAGCTATAAATCTCAAGAAATCAAATATTTTCTTTTGGAAAAATTGTCCCTAGAGGCTCAAGTCAAATTTAACATATAAATTGCAAGTCTGAATCATAGAAAAAATAGGAAAGTATCTTGGAATACCTTTAGATTGGGTCAAACCAAAAAACATATGTTTGCCTAGGTTCTTGCCAAAATTAATAAAAAAATAGAAGGATGGAAATAGAAACTGATTTCAAAGGCAAACAAAGAAATTTTAATCAAAATAGTTATTCAAGCAATGCCACAATATGCCATGTCCATCTTCAAAATCCCTATATCCATTTGTAAATTGAAAAGAGAGTGTCTTCATTTTGGTGGAGACAAAACGCAGCAAAGATTGGCATACATTGGAAAAGATGGAAAAACTTGAAAAAAAGAAGGATTGTGGGAGCCTAGGCTTTAGAGATTTGGTACATTTTAATAAAGTGATGTTGGGAAAGCAAGCTTGGCAATGAATCAAAACACCATATGCGTTATGGAGCAAAATTAATGCACAAAAAGACCCCCCCACCTTCTTGGGAGGCAAAGTATTTTAGTAGGAAGAGATGTTATAGAATCAAAAATTAAATGGGAAGTTAGGGATGGAAGAATAATCCAAGTAAGGGGAGGACAAGTGGCTGATCTTTGAAAAAATTGGAGGACCAGCAAACTATAATGACCCCCACTTGGTCAATGATCCAATTGACAAAACCTCAGGTTAGTAGAATACCCAAAAACTAAGCGTCTTTTTTTAGGAAAGAATAGTCAACGAAATTACAGCAACCCCTTTGAATCTGAACCTTGGACCTGATAAACTAGTGTGGACAGCAAACAATGTAGGGATCTATCAAGTCAAGAGTGATTACAATATTATACATGCTTAGGAAAGTAACAGAACAGAGAAACAACCATCAACATCCTACCAAGCCCCTAAAATGCTATGGAATAACATTTGGAAACTACAGATATTCCCAAAAGTTCAATTCCTATTATGGAGTATTTGCAATAAGGCAATCTCAACAAGGAAAAATCTAAACAAGAGGAAGATGATACTTGAACCAACTTGCTCACTATGCAGCCAAGCTCTAGAGACAGTGGAACAACTCTTCATGTTATGCAACTAGACAAAAGAAGTTTGGTTAGACCCCAAAATGGAAGCACATGTCTCACCTATAACAATCACTAGAATTGACAAAGGGGTTTGTGATTTCCTCACCTTGAACACAAACCCAAAGTCGAAAGCATGTTTGTGGGGGTCCTATGATAGCTCTGGAAGGCTCGAACACTCTAGTTTTTCAAGGAAGGAGACCATACCCAATATCTATTATTGAAGAAGCCACCTCCAAGGATTATTTTTATGTGAGATGGAAATCCAAGGGGACAGAAGGTGAGATGAGACCCACACTGGGATAGACGCAATGGAGTCTGCCATTGCCAAACTCCCTTAAGCTAAACATCAACAGCTCTTGGAGAATGGGGATTTGCCAAGTAGATCCGAGCTCCTTTGGTGTTGATTGCAGAAGCCATAGTTGTCCAATAAGCCTTATCGTGGTTGAAGAGAAGTTATTGGAGAAAGGGAAGTACATCCACATGAATTGAACTGTACTCTGAACAGCCTTTGCACATGGAAGTTATCCCCAACAATTCTCAAGTGGTGGAATGTGTCAGGTTGGTTGGAAATAACTTGGGCTGCTCGGTCCATGATTGAGGACTTCAGATTATTAATGGACCCACTACATGGGGTTTCTTTAAAGTGTGAGTCGAGAACTACAAATCAAGCCACAGACTGGATTGTAAATGCCCATGAACAAATTCTCTACAACCGAATTGGAAAGGGAGCCCCCATCTTCACTATGTTTAATCTTATGTCTTGATCTTGAAAGTTTTATATTATCCACCCAATCATTAAAAGTTCATCTTCTGACCTTAAAAAAAAAAGTACTACAAGAGAAAAAAGATGAAGATGATTATATTTCTGTACTTTAGAAAGTCAATAAATAAAATAAATAAATAGATAAATGGAAAGTGGGAGAAAATTCGCGAGAAAGAAAATCAGGTGATGTCGACGTTTGCGCCAATCCTCCTCCACTTTAACTGCGGTGGCTCTCCGAACTTGCTTGGCCCTCTCGGGTCATGACTCTCTTTCAGCTTCGATCCTTCCTGTTCCCTCCTCAAATCCAATTCCTCAATTTCGATCACCAAACCTCGCGTTCCGAACTCAGAATCACGGTCCTCGTATCCAAGTTTCAGTCTTTTTCCACGAGGTTCTTGCCATCACTTGGTTTGAGCAAGAGGAAGGTGAGCCTCTCGATTCTTGCAATCTTGTTAAATGGGTGTGGCTCAAGCGCGTCGATGGCGACGTCGCCCCAAGAATTGGAGCTGGACGGGTACTCAGACTTCAAGAATTGAAATCTTGGATTAAGGTACGCACTTGTATGTACAATGTACGACGAGGTATCATGGACATATCATGGACATCAGACTTGCAAAAATTGCTGCGACTGTCCATGCATTGTTCGAGTAAAACTGAGGTTAATCTTTTGTTGGGATTGAAGGTGGATAAAGCAGGAGCGACTCTGCCGTTTGAGGAGCCAAACAAGGGGGCGCAGCAATGGGGAGTGGTGGAGAGTCCAGTTCGTCTTGCAAGCCTCGGCAAATTTGGCAGTCCTCTGTTTGTTGCGGACAAGCTGGTACAAGCCGAAAAGCCCAAAGTAGGTGCATTTGTCTAATCACTTGCTTTGTTCTAAATGTGGTATGTCTTAAAATATGGCATCCGAAGCCTCTTATGTTTTTGAGTGATGGACTATGTTGGTAGTTTGTTTGTAAAACAAACAAAGAGATATTTTGTCCCACATCGAAAAATGTGAGTGTACACGTGAACGAAATTTGACATTAATCAATGATCATCATTTTTTTATTTATTAAAATTCGAATTAATAATTATAAAATAACTATTGTGTCCTATTGAAATAGTGTGACTATTCATAATAAAGTGATGGTTATTTTTTAGTTATTTAATTTCGAATTTATTATTTTTGCCTAACAGTTATTAGGCACTCTTACAACCTTTGAAAAGTTGTGTTTGCTTGAATATAACTTCTTCATCTTTGAAAGATTGTATCCGCTCAAATATTTATTCAACATTGGTGTTCAATTCTTTGCAAAACTTTCAAGTCTTTTCATGATCTTCCTCTTCCCACTTTCAATTTCTTTCGAAAGAATATATAGTCATTGTTTCTAATTATTTTCCATGAGAAATTTTGAAAAAATACTAGAATTGCTATCTAGTATTTTCATTTAAAACTTTGTTATATCTAGGATGAAATTTACCAATGACCATTAACAACGTTGTAAGGCAAATAAACCCTTAAAGAAAATTATATTACGTTTAAAGTCTGATTTGATTGCTCTAAAAATCCAACTTCATTGTTCTACTCAATTTGAAGCCTTATTTTCTCCAACAATTTTAAGGATTTATTTTGCAATAATGGAGAGTTATGAATCAGGTGCTGGTTGTCGCAAGCCTTCATCGTCTGATCCGCGCGTTCTTCGTTCATTTACAAAATCAATTGGATCTTCTGGTGGAGTTACTGAGGATCAAGGAAATTCGGAGGATCCGTGAGTCTTTTCTTTTCTTTCCTTCATTTTTTGTTATTTTTGCGCATGGTGATTGGGGGACTCGATGACAAGAGAGATTTCGGCAAGAGCGATCCGCAACGAATTATGCGCACCGTGTGGGATTCGATTTTATCGAATCCCGACATGGGTTGTGGGTCGCCACGAGGAATGTGACAAAATGCTAATATGAGAGTTCCTTCTTCTTCTACTTCTTCGTTCTCTCTTTTATGTTTCGATGTTTCGTTGTTTTGTTACTGCAATTGGGTGTCTGCGATTTGATTGCTCTTCGTCTGGTAGACAGTGCTTTCGTTTAACTATGAATGCTTGGCTCGCTTCTGGAGAGTTTCAGTCGGGGATCCTTCGATTTGAGAGAATCATTTCGGGATGCGACCGGGGTTGGTTAAATCCGATCCCCACGCATTTGACTTAATTTTGCTTACGTTTCTTTGTTGTTAAGACCCCCCGCGCGCCCACACACACATATATATTTTATGGATTTGGTCTCTGAGCTGGGTTCATCAATGCCAAGTTTTATTTATCGGTTGACGTACACAAATTATATGCTAAAGCTATTATTCTGCTCCGACTTTTACATTGGATTATCATCTCTTTAAGAAGGGTGGTTGTTCCCCTGGGGTTGCATTGGTTTCTAGAGTGCATGCATGTCGAGAAGTTGCAAAGATTGAAAGAATGTCTTCTCATGGTCTCATGAAGTCATAAATCTATTGGTTTATAAGAGCGGTAATGGTCATTGTAGTGGCATCGAATTTTACGGCACTAGAACTTGGCAATTTACGCATGAACATTCGTTGATATTTAGTGTAACAGATTTGACATAATTCTGTGATCAGTGAAGAACATCAAAACTAATGTAGTCAACCCAGGGCACTTTAGGATGTCTACGTGGATGCCATGTTATGGCGAAATGATGCAGTCTTGCATGCCAAATTATTTAGGTATTATATGTGCCATCATAATGGTTAATAGCTTGCTGGAAATTAACCATGTGAACATCCTGTATATAAGTTTAAACTCATTTTGAGTGGGTTGAATCTTTTTCTGTGGATTTTCATTGAAAATGAATAAATATGTGGAGTCAATCCCCAATGAGAAAGGCGGAGTCTATAGGTCTTGGATGCCTCTTTAAATAGTCTTGAAGTGGGGGTATTTGAAGGGGACCATGGAGCCAATGTGATTGGAGCTATTGAGACAAAAAAAAAAGTATCTAACTTTCATTTTAAAATGAAAGATTTGAGTGAAATAGATACTATCTTAAATATTAAAATTAAAAAAATTAGTGGGGGTTATTCTTTAAACTAAAGTGATGACATGGAAAATATGTTAAATAAATTTAAACATCTTGACTTCAAAGAAATGAATGCTCTATTTGATTCAATATTGAATTAAATTATAATATTGGTAGAGCAATAACACAGTTTGGTATATTAGTAAGTTGAGTAGGAATATTAGTAATCAAAATATAGAAATGGTGGGGGGGGGGGGTTAAATGAAACTTCTGGATGGATTTTCACATTATGTGAATGTGTTGTTTGAAACAAATGTGTATAATTCACTCAACTATGAATTTAAATTTTTGTTTTAGTAACAACTAGGAAAGATGCTAAATGGATTAGGAATTTGCTGGCAGAAGTACAGCGCAAGTGCCATAACTTGGCATCGAGGGACTTAAAGTGTTATAACTTTAAAATTATACTTGAGTGCCAGTTTTGAAGTTAAATGGAACACTTAAGTGCCACTCCGGCGAAGATCCGGCCAAATGGCTTACGTGGCGACTTTCCGGCGAGCTTAGCCCAAAACGGTGTCGTTTTGCATGTTAACGTGGTGGAGAAAATGCAAAAACAATGTCGTTTCGTGTCTACGTGTAAATAATAATATAAAAATTAATTAAATTAAATTTAAAATATTCAAAAAATTTTAAAAAATAATAAAATTTAAAAAATTTTAAAAAATTTTAAAAAATTATAATTTTTTAAAAATTAAGAAAAATTAAAAAAATTTAAAAATTAAGAAGAAGAAAAAAAGGAGGGGGGGAGGTCGTTCGGGCCTCCCCGCCACCCCATTCAACCTCCCCCCCAATTTTTATAATTTATAATTTTTAAATTTAAAAATTAAAATTAAAATTTTAAAATTTTTTTAAAATTTTTCTTAATTTTTAAAAATTTTTTGAATATTTTAAATCTAATTTAATTAATTTATATATTATTATTTACACGTAGAAATGAAACGGCGTCGTTTTTGCGTTTTCTCCGCCACATTAGCATACAAAACAACGCCGTTTTGGACCAAACTCGCTGGAAAATTGCCACGTCAACCATTTGGCCGGATTTTCGCCGGAGTGGCACTTAAGTGTCCCATTTTACTCTGATATTGGCACTTAAGTGTATCATTTTAATGTTATGGCACTTAAATGTCCATCCGTGCCAAGTTATGGCACTCCAGGTGTCCCAACCTCGGTTAGATATCAAGTTATAGCCTAGTCCTATGCCTCCTAATTCTATCAATTATAATAGTTATGTCACTTTGATAAGAGTTTATAATAACACCTATAATGGTAAGTCCAAACATATTAGTCTAAGATATGAATATGTGAGACAATTGGAAAAATGGTACCATAACAATTGTTTATGTGAATTCAAGTAATAATACCAAGAGACATGGTAATAATGACCTCACAAGAAACATGATTGAAACCCTTTAATTGAAATCACCATTAATGACAATCTGACTTTTTTTTGAAACATCACTAGTTACGAGGTTTAATTGGGTAAGAACAAGTTATTGAATATAATTATTTGATAGTAACACTAACTCTGATCTATTACTTTTTGTAGATTGAATTAAATTCTTAATGAAGTATAGTATAAATTTGTAATGTGTTAATAGTAACATAAACACATGATAGATATTTCACCCATATGAGCTTAGAAGTGGTGCCACTTTTTACGAAAAATGGGTTATTTTCTAAAGAGCTCATGAAACAGGATAAAGTGCAAGGTCATGATAATGTGGAGTAATATAAAACTTCTCGCTGAAACAAGGGGTTAGTATATGTGTGGTATGTCCGATTCTATTATATAAAAGTAGAAGTTTAAAGCCGAATTATTTGTCACTTTGATTGAGTTTTGAGATACTTGCACTAAGTAAAGGTTTAACTCGAAAAAGACTTTTATGTATGTATATTAATCTCGCTGAAACTTTGGTTGTATATTTTTAACATTTTCTTTCTATTTATGTTTTACAAACAAAAGTGGAAGATTGTTGGTAGTTTGTTTGTAAAACAAACAAAGGGCTGCCTTATCCCAAATCGAAAAGATGTGAGTGCGCACGTGAATAAGATTGCCACTAATCAACGATCATTATTTTTTTATTTATTAAACTTTGAATTAATAATTATAAAATAACTAATGTGTCCTATTGAAACAGTGTGTCTATTCATAATAAAGTGACAATTATTTTTTAATTATTTAATTTCGAATTTATTAATTTTGCCTGATAGTTATTAGATACTCTTATAACCTTTGAAAAGTTGTGTTTGTTCGGATATAACTTCTTCATCTTTGAAAGGTTGTATATGCTCAAATATATTTATTCAACATTTGTGTTCAATTCTTTGCAAAACTTTTAAGTCTTTTCATGATCTTCCTCTTCCCAATTATATTCTCTTTCAAAAGAATATACAATTGTTTCTAATTGTTTCCCATGAGAGGTCTTGGAAAAATACCAGAATTGTTATTTAGTATTCTAATTTGAACTTTGTTGTATTCATAAGAAAATTTGCTGGTGACCATTAACAACGTTACATGGGCAAATACATCCTTAAAGAAAGTGATATCATGTCTCAAAACTTGACTTAATTGCTCTAGAGATCCAACTTCATTGTTCTACTCAATTCGAAACTTTATTTTTTCCAACAGACTGTTATAGTAGATAACTTGGTTTTTGGTAGAAGTGCTCTAGATATTAGGCTTGGAGCCGTGTCATTAAGAGGAAACATAAAAGTGAAGTATCTTTCTACGGTAGATATTTTAAGTTTGCTACATAATTATTTTGTTGTATGCATGGTCACAGTATCAGTTTCTTGCTCAAAAGGCTGGAAATATTAGCTTCATATCTAGATCTAGATGGATGAACTCTTTTGTGAGTAAATAATTCGAACTCAATTGTCTACACGGTGCATAAGAGATGATCAACATGATGAGCAAGAGAGAGAGACAATTCTGGGCTGCAGAGATAATGGCAAATGTTACACGATTCTCTTCAATATTGACTGCCTTATGAGGCGTGGTTGCTCACAGTCCCAGTTCAATTTAGCTACATGTTACACCAATCGTCAACCTGACATGGTCCGTTAATTTCAATATTTGGCCAAATCTAAAACCCGAATAACTTAAGAGGAAAACTAAACCAAAACTCTGGTTTAGCTGCATTCAGTGTTCTATCATCACACGTGATGGTGTAGTTATAGTTATCGCTTGATCATATAATTGAATACGTAAAATGCATTCAACTGTGTTTACTTGACTTTCACACCTCCATATTTTAAGATGATGATTTAATTAAGTCAAAATTGGCTTGATTCAGGTCTTTAGGTTCTTTTCCTGTAAACCTATAAGTGATAGGTCGATAGTTTTGTCTTTGGCTTGGAGCTTCCATTTGCTCAAAACGCTCTTTTTCCAAACAGGAAAGTACGAAAGACGCTGAAGCGATTGGAGTGGCGGAAAGATCGGGCCATGGAGGCTTGCCAATTTATGAGTTTGAGTAAATAGTGGACAGCACCGGGGGAGGGATGAAAAAGGATCGTTTTGGCTGCCTTTGTCACCTCAAAGAAGCTCTATCTGTCAAACATCGCTCACTTAGACAAACCAGAGAACCCGCTTGACACCCAAAATAAGGACGTTGGAGGAAGCTCTCCATTCTTTTGATGCTGTTCTGGGAACATGAACATTAGTGTCCATCACGACATGACTATTTTCTCAATGTCGCTCTGAATACGGTCACTGATCCTGAGGTAATGCACTAGTGAATTGATTTAGTTGAATAGGTGTCGATCTAACGGAATGAGAAAACGCAACATGGTTTGTGCTTGGACTGTTTGGACTGTGGCAGAGAGATTGAACTTATGACCTCTTTGGTCCAAAAAACTATTGCAGAATTTGGAATATGTTAGCTTAAAAATATTAATATAATCACGTTCTTCTGTGTCACTTGTTGCGCATCTATGTGCCGTGCAACATGCAGTACTTACTATGATTATCTTGCACCTTTTTCATGCAACTTAAAATGCTACTTGACTGCAAAACTTCGTCATTTAAATCTCACGCATCAATGAGGGCATTTCAAGAATTTTTTTTTGGGCATTTTTGTCTTGTGGAGAGGAGTAAACAACATATCTTTTGAGCACTTTATCTTACAAGTTAAACTTGTGTTACATCTGGCAAAACTCACCTCTTCAATGACTCTAGCGATGCATTCCAAAAAGCAAACAGTATCATTCTTTACATTCTTAGACGAGGTAAAAGGTGAGGTGATTTTTGTAAATAGCCTCCGTGCGGCATTATATCATTCTTGCGTTTCCACATACCTACAAGAATTTGTTATGTGAGATTTCTTAGATTCTTTATAGTGTTAACGTCATTAATTTGTTGGAGAAAAGAGGTCCTTCTCATATTTCGTTTTCGAAACTTTTCAAATGAAGAAGGTAATTAATAACATATTAGCTGAAATGCTTGGCAAATTTGAACCTTATGAAAATTCTTTGTCCTTCTGTTTCAAGAGACGATAGCACAACCGATCCAAGAAGACAAACAAGAGCACTTTATATAAGGGAAAGCGGTGCATGTAAAACCATTTTGTTGAAACCTAGTTGCTGGTCTGTTTTCCAATAGTATTTAAAGGAAGTTGGGAACAACGTCCTCCAAAGTACCAAATGTTTCATTTTCCTTGATATAGGTTTTAGTTATGCTAATTGGAGGGTTTCTTTCGAAGAAGAAGTTCATGCTTTTTTGAGATATTTAACGATCTTATTTTTGTGAACTTTTAACAGACGACCGATTCCTTTTATTTTTGGGCTGCCCATCTCTCCAGCCCCACTTGGGGTCCATTTGCTTCATGGGGTTGCGCTTGACTTGAAGCATTATAGGCCTCATTTGACATCGATATAATCTGGTAGATTCCGTGTTCTGTTTCATGTTGCATTACTTCTTTGAAGTATCTATCAAATTTGGTGAGTGAATTGATCCCACGGGTGATTTCGGAAGGCGTATGGAGGATCACAAACCCTTCAGAGCATCATATTATTGTGCACTGGCACAAACAAAGATACCGGCTACCTTGTGCCAAAGTGTTTTGTTCTTATGCATGTACATGGCTCTCACTTTCATATGGACTGTCCTCTAACACATTCGTGCTTGAAGTAATTGCCTTCATCGAAGTGATTTCAATGTGGTGGCAGGTATATTAAAAAACTTGAGCGTCTTCTATAAGAAAATGTATCAATAGTTTGTATGGACTAAAATGAGTGTTATCACCTAAATTTTGATGATCTGATTAGTTGTTTATTATATTAAAAATTAGGAATTAATTTTTAAGCCCTAAACAAAAATATAAATTGTATAGCATATAATTTTAGATCTATTTATTTTTCTTATTATTGTATTTGTGTTGGGATCGGCAATGGTGAATAAATTTGAATGAATGGTTATGAGCTTAATAAATATAAGGATATTAGATTTTTTGATGCGATATATTTTTGTTTAAAATTAAGAAAATAAAGCGAGAGGGAATAAATATCTTCGTTAAATATTTGGAACGAAAATTCATTATGGGAACAAGATAAAAAGAAATATTGTGCATATATTCATTCACAGCAAGATCAAAAGGGAGAAGGGCAAGAAAAGGTCTCATATGTGGACGCATGTCTGAGCCATTTAATAATATCATTTAATAATATTTGATTCACAGAGAAGGAAGATCTGTTTGTATCTTTTAATATATTGAGTGATATATTTATTGTTCTAAAGCAGGGAAGATGGTGCCGTAAAGACGAGTCCACGCGTCCAAAAGGAAAGAAGAAAAGGACAAAAGAATAATATTTTAACGGAAGTTTTCCTTTCTTGATTAGACTTTAAAAAGGAGATTTCCGTCTTTTGCTCAACAGGTCAAGAAAATGTTTTTTTCCTTTCTCTGACAAAGTGCAGAGAGAAAAGAAAAAGAGAAGAAAAACGAGTAGAAGAGAGAGAAGAGAAAAGTAAGAAAAGAATAAAGAAAAAGAGGAAAGAGGAGAAGCTGAGGGCAGGGGGGGTTCATCTTCTTCGGCCGTCTGCAACTTCCCACGCTCGCCACCCACCCCCGCCGCTTCCATTCTTCCGACAAGCTACTACGCCATGCAAGCTTCGACGCCATCGCCGTTGTTGCTGCCTCAAACGCCGCCGCCGTCCCAAGCTCGACCGCCTCGACGGCGTTTGCTGCAATGCTTCTGACGCCCTTTGTCCACAGTCACGGAGTTGCCATCCGAACCCCCGACGCCAATCGCCGTTCCCGCTCGTGTCCGAATCAAGTCAATTCCGCAAGCTTTCTATTCTTGCAGGTTCATTGGTCGTGAGCCCGCTGCTGCTCAGCCTATCTCGACACAAACCGTTACTTGTGAATCCTTCATGCCGGTCCCGTTTTGGAAGCAAATAATCCAAACAAGGTAATTTTCTTGATCCAAATCCCATATCGATATTATTGCCTAAACTAGTAATTAAAATCATTATAATTATTAATATGATCCGTAAGACTTTGGATTATAATTTTAAAATATTTTGATTTTTCTTGCGTGTTGTGGTGTTTAGAATTAGAACACAATGTATTATTTTTTTATAATTATTTTAGCCATTTATTCGAATATTTTGAGTGGGTTGGATATAATGCTTATATTTGATAGTTGCTTGTTTTTGAAAAACACCCAAAAGATCAAATTATGTATTAGATAGGATAGTTTCCTAAATTAGGATGGCGTGTTTTAGATTAGATTGTATACTATAATATATAGGATTTCTAGTTTGAATAGGATTGCATGTTTAGATAATTCTAAAATAAATTCTAGATACCATTTTGTCCTAAATAATACTTGCATGTTTAGATAACATCGCATCTTTAAAATAGTCTTTTGAGATAGGATAGGGTTTAGGTCAAATTAATTCCTAAACTAGATTAGATAACTATTCATTTTAGATAGTTTAATTAGGGTTTTTATTAACTTCGAATTTTAATATAAAAAGACAAAAATAGTTTGTGCATGTCATAGAGGTTTTAATTTCAAGACAAGAGAAAACCCAAAAAAAAAAAAATTTCTTGTTTTGGTGCAATTTATTTGATTCAAGTGTTTTATAATGGTTGCACACTCGCATGATCATCTCATTGCACAATAGTGATTTAGTCTTTTAATCCAGACTACTTGCGAAGATATTTTTTTGAAAATGAAAAGAGCAGTACCAATTAGAGAAATCTAGTATTTAGTCCTCTATCCAAATAATCTAGTTTGTAGGAGTAAAATAATAGATGTCTAATTGATCTAGTATAAATAGCAATTTCTAGATAAAATTTATTTGCATACTAAAAACTTGAACTTAAGTCGTAAATTAATATGGGCTTGGAAGAGCTTGAACTAAGTTTATACCTAATAATCCATTAGATCCGAGGTTAGGTCGCGACAATAAGTGACATATGATATTATTTCAATTACTAATCAAAGCTTCGTTTCCTTTTCCCTTAGTTAATTGGCGGAATTGTCAGCGGAATTGTCATAGTTATAATGCTTGTGCTCATAGCACTGCTTACACAGTCTGCGTCTTTTGTGTTCGGCCATTTCGAAATGGCTGAAACAGCTGAGACATCAAGCGAACCTTATGCGGTAATTCTAGCTTTCTTGTCAGTCAATATTCACTTTGCAGGAATGATGCGGTTGCGCATATAACTAAAGAAACTAAAGGCGTTGACAATTATGTCACATTGCCATTCTTACCAGTCTAGGGAATCATTTCAGTGTTTGGATGGGCCTATATATTGGCTCTTACTTTCAGCATTCAGGTAAGGAACTCTTCATATCTACTTATTAAGTGAAAATATTTCTTTGTTGGAAGTAATGAAGTACCAAGTTGGATGTGGAAAAAATTTGCAACTTCGGAAGACTGAACACACAATTTTACCTCTCATAGATTTCTGAGTTATTCCAACGTAAAATCAAGAAATTGAGTAGACTTTTTGTTGTTAAGCCACATCTCACATCACCACGGAACTCCACTCCACTACCTTTTACCAATATTGAAGTCAGCGACGTAGTATGTCTAAATTTGTACAAAGAGCAGGGGAAGGATGCATATGTACTTTTTCCCCTTCTTCTGAACATCGTTATTAAATCTATCCTTTGATATGCTTTTGAAACTGTTTCTGATGTATTATGCCATGTTTTGCATGCTGATACTTTCAGAACTTTTGACTATCAATATGATCGGACCAATGATACGATAGGTGTGCTCCATTCCAGCTCAAATACTCTATGATGCAGTCCATGGGTGGTGTCGCACTGCTTCTGCTGCAGTCATCTTGCTATTCATTATATGGGTTCATTCTTTTTAGGTGGCCTTTCCATCACTACCAGTGCAGCAAGCGTAGTCGGTGTCTATTTCTCTTTTCTTTTGTTATGCTTAGTTTCGGGTACTCGATCTATCGACACATTACCCGTTCACCACGGCTCTCTTCAGGTATATGCGTTGTCAAGAGACAAGGGCATCTCATATTCATTGATATGGCAAAAGTGCATACAAAGCACAAAGTCCCATCTAATGCAGTGTGACTTTGCGCAGCCATCTGCGCTCTACTGGGAATTCCAATATTGAAAGTGAATATAGTCTTCACTGCCATAACTTACAAATGCACGATAGGATGAGTCATAGGATACACAATTGTGATATTTGCGATGGAAGAAGAAGAATTTTAAGCCTGGGCCGTTTTACTTGTGCAAGGCAAATAGATTGATTAGTTTGGTAGTGTTTCTGTAGATGTGTTATACATACTCAGTGTTTCTTCTGCCGATTCTATATCCCATTACTTAAGACACATTCAACTATGAACCAGTTGATTGTCTAGGTATGATAATGCTTTGGTGGGTGTTTGATGCCCGGGGATGGTTTAATGGAACTGCTAGGAACATCAATGCACAGAACGGAAAGGTATGGTCCGATGCTCTATATCCAATGTTTCGCTATATTCAATTGGTTGCCCCTAGAATGATTTGAAAAAAATTCTATTGTGTTCTACCTTCGGCAGATGTCATAAGCATTCGAACTTGATAACTTCTTAGTGCAAAACATGACCACTTAGTTAACATTCCAAAAAAGCATGAAACTTGAATTTGTTCAAAGCGCAGAACTAGTTTTCCTGTCTTTGCATCACTCAATAGTCCCTCATGCATCTTTGGTCAATCAGTGAGAAAGTTTGAGAATTGATGTAACTACATAAGATCATCCCAGGTGCATCATATCAAGTTTTATCATCAGCATATTAATTCGTACATAAAAGATTATTGTCTTCTAAGGCTCGACACACTTACAACCCACCTCAGTCCCTGGCACCATATGAAATCTTGCTCTATTGTAATATTACACTGAAACGACGAATTAATCCCTAGTCGAGTGGTGTACAATGTCAAAGAAACATCTATGAGAGCCAAGTCTTGTGGCCATGGAGGTGTCGATCCTCTAGATCTCAAGGTAGTGGCTCCTTCGTGGCCATGGAAGTCGAGCTTCTGGATCAGAAGGGGATGGCCCCTTATCGGCTCGGACAGGAGCTTGATGCCATGTCAATCGATGCTCTTAAGGGGATAAATCCGTGATTTCAATGCTCTCCATTCTTTTAGCCACATACTAAAGCTTGAATTCTTAGCCACAACATCAGCCGACACCTCTAATCCTTTAACCTTCTTCAGTGCATAAGTTTCGAACTCAATGAGTCTATCCTGAAGAGAAGCCAAGTTTGCTGGTTTGCTCTCTCTCTTGATTTTATCTAACCACTCCTTTGCTTCCTCCACCATTGCCCAAAAGCAAGTGTCTTGGGTCAACCCTGCATATCGAGTCCTCCTATTGCCCAGTTTCTTTCTAACAACTCTCTGAGCCCACCACTCCCCAAAAATTTCGTACCTCCTTGCTCTTCCATTGCCTATGTAGTGGCCTTTCTTAAGGTGCATCCCTGATCGATAATACTCCGCAATGTCCAACGGCTCCACAATAAGCATGTAGGAGTGTGATGCGTTTACCCATTTTGACCCTTTGTGCAAATCGTGTGGGAGCTCTTTCCCATCCAACTTGTCTATGACATCATCCCAGAAGGCTGCAAGCTTGAACTGGTTCATGTTTATCTTGAACTCTCTCTTTGAGGCCCCCCTCTGTTTGAAAGAATCATAGTATCCTCTTTGCTCGTCGGACTTATCGCAACAAGCTTTATACCACTCAATCTCTGCCTTGTAAGGAGTGATTTTGGATAGCCTAATGGCTAAATTAGCGGCATTTAGGTTTGGCGTGCGCCCCATCGCCATAGTCAAGCAATCTTTTGCCATTGGCGCAATGGATACCTACAAAGTTGAATGAATCATAGAACTTCTAAACTAGAGAAATAGCACATGGTAGTAAAAGCCTAAATCGATACATTTATAGAACTCGATCACCACCAATCAAAGGTGCCATTTTCCTACCTGTTGATGAGTCATCGAGAAGTTCAAAGCCATCGAAAGACTTGCTTCATAGTTTGATTCAGAGGGATCTCCTTCCATGAAGCTTCTAATTAAAGATTGACTAGTCATTCTTTCAACATACCACCCATACTTAAGGTGCTCTTCAATGATACAATTCGGAGAGCTTGTCCTTAGCATTAAATACATCATCTTGTTGACTGATATAGCATTGTCCAAACAAACCGCACCCTTATCTGAACAAAACAAGTAATTCCCAGACGGCCAAAATGACCTCCCTCCTGAGCCTTCCCTTGCTTGTACCAAGCACTCCATGTCGGTAGTAGTGAAGGAAAATAACCAAGCCTTTTCTTCTTCAGTTAATTGGAGGTTAGTGAGATTCATAGAGTTTGGTGACATAATAGATGTGTACCAAAATCTTATGAGGGCCTGCCACTGGGAAGTCAGGACAAGTGATTGGTTAAGAGATAACCTCGGCATTATATCATGCGTCAACACGACGTTGCAGAAGCTACTACCCCATCTCTCATGGAGGATGGCTCGAGAAAGCGACTCATTGCCGAGGAAGGGAGAGCCAAAACCAACACATAAGACTGAGACGGGTGGGAAATTGGCTTTGAGCTTGGAGAGGAGCCAAAGAGCTGTGAGGAAGGCAATTGATCCTCCTATAGAATGGCCTGTGATCACTATTGACTTGGTCTTATCCAACAAGCTATTAATCTGCATACACAATAAAGAAATCTGGTTAAACACTTTTTGAAAAATCTCGATTACAACGCTTCAAAAGCTGCACTAAAAATCAACTTTCACTAGATCATGTCAGATTGGAAGAGTTGCATGAATAGATTAGATTGGAAATCATTGGGTGTACCGCAACTACTAAACATATGGAACTATTTATTAAGCAAGCTAAAACAATATAACATGTTCAGCAAATAATGATAAGTGTGCAAATATGTTTTAACACGTGTATAGAATGTATTTATACGTATGGCTCTTGTATTTAGATAATCTTGTGAGAAGAGTACAATTCATGACCAGGAGATCTGTTTCATGAATAAACGGTTCGGTTTGATGTAACTCCAAACCAGACTCATCGGGCTACAGTAATTCGAAATTCGGACCCAGAGGTTATCATGGACCAACCGGGCGGATAGACCCACAGCCCATGCTTGATCAACGTGAATAGGCCCGAAGGACAAAATCGCGGGCCTGAGCCTGGCCAGCCCACTTTGGCCACTTCATGTAGAGTAGAAAGAAAGAAAGAAAGCTGGTAAATAAACAGTGAATAACGTGGATATCAGGAAATAGAAATTGCTAACCTGGCTCTGGAAATCGGGGCGCGAATGATAATGAAGGAACAAGCCGAGCACTCCGGAGTGGACCATGACCGGCTCCTCGCCATCGTAACCGCATTTCAACGGCGCAAACAGCTTGTCGCCTGCCGCATATAGCGGAGCCAGCATGGTGCCGTTCGGATCCCAGCCAAGCACCGGCAGCTCTTGGATGCCAGAGAATGCCACGTACCCCACGCCCCCGACTTGCTCAGCCATGAAGGCACCACATCCCATTGCGTTTGCAGTGCTGCACAGCCTCCACGCCTCCTTCAGCAGCGGCGTCGACGCCAGGAAAGTCCCCAGCATGTCGCTCATCTCAAACCTTTTCAGAAAAACAAAGAAAAAGGAGAAGAAAGTAAGAAAAGAAAGCATAAGTTAAGGAAGAAGGGCCGGAGGAGAAGGGAGGATGTCGTTACGCTGTAGCTTCGGTGTCCATGATGATATCGATTCGGGCAGAGCTACAAGGCGGAAAGAATATCAACTCTCTATGCACTGATCCATTCCCGGCACACAGGCCGTGGAGGCTTCATTTCATGACGTGCCCGTGGTCAATTACAACTCCGCCATCCGCTTGTCTGCTAAACACGATACTGATTGATGTGACTTGCGTTTTGGGTTGTGATGGAACAAGCGTTCGAAAGGCAAAATGTCTTCCTCAGAAATTGAGATAAAATATTTTTTGTAGTATGGTTTTTTGAATCTTCTACGAAAGCAATAGCTTGGATTCTTTTAGTGCTTGGAACCATAACATCACAGTGATGTGTGATTCATCTACTTGACTCATCCTGTTCTTTTGGTGCTTGGAACCATAACATCATAGTGATGTGTGATTCATAGTGGCGACGTGTGATTCGACTACTTGACAGCTACTTTTAGATTTTTCTTAATTTTTTGTGGCCGACATCGGCAATGAGTGTCTAGATTCGAATCTGCATGCGCCAGCACTAGTATTAATACTGAATCTTTAAAAATTTCGCCGCATCTCCTCTCCTTGTTAATTGACGGGAGGCAATAAAAAAGTTACTTTATGGGATGAGGGCTTTCGTTTTCTTTTGTACCTTCATTTTCCTTCTTCTTCTTCTTTCCTTTTATCGAATGTTTTAATCTCGTCATTATACTCGATGTAGGACTAGCTTTTAATTCACATTGTCAAAGATTTGTCCAGCTAGAATGACTTTAAATTGTTATTTTTGTGTTCTTGATATAGTATTCGAATTTTGACATGTATATTAATTTTGTACACTCCAAAACTTGTGACATCTTTTAGAATCTCGCGAAACTATTTCAACTTCCTAAAACTAAAAAGAGTACTTTTTATTCCGGTGAAGCTAAATAATTTATAGTTTTCTTTCGCTTAATCTCATGGCTCCTGTCTTAAATAGACTCTAAAATTGAGAGAGAGAGAGAGAGAGAGAGAGAGAGAGAGAGATGGGGAAACAACTTAGGATATTCAACCTTATGAGAATTTAAGGTTAATTACTAAGCACATTGAAATTTAAATATGAGATTTTATGAGATCATTATCAACTATTCTAAAAACTTAAACTATCAAATGTAGCGTAATTTAATATTTAATTATTCGAACATCAAGAATCGGCAAAATAAGAAAAAACAACTGGAAAAACAAGAAAATCAATCGAGACACATCAAAAAAGTTAAAAAAAAAAAAAAAAAAGGAAGAGAAGGGAACCTACTGCTGATATAGACCGTGCTTGCGCCTCTTGAGTCTTGAGATATAAAATTGCCTTATTGACATCGGCGACCTTGGGCTTCTTGACAAACAAAATCCCCATTAATTAAAATCGAACTTACGTGATCAATGCTTATTGATGAAGTCAAAAGTTGTTTGATGAGGGAGGGGCTTTCGACGTCGTTTGTCTGGTTTGGCAAGAAGGGAAACGGAAACTATTTGGTTGATCTGTCAAATGTGCTAAGGATATTTTCTGTTCTTTGTTTGTTCGTCGAAGACGGCTAAGGAATCCGAATGATCAAGATCGCGGATCTAGCCCGATAAATCAACCTGACTCTTTTTTTTCTTTTTTTTTAAACTCGACTTGAGTTTAAATATTAATTAATTACATAAATAGTTCATAAACTTTTGCTCAATATGCAATGTTGTTCTAAATGTTTAATACCCAATATGTAATTTTCTCTGTGAACTTTTAATTTGTTTGAGTGGTTAAATACATGTTTCAAACATCTATAAAAAAATTCAAAATTTTTTTTAAATAAATTAAAAATTCAAGTCGGTATTGGATAATGAGTTAAAGTTTAAGAATCATTTGTATTATTTTTCATTTTCAATATCAAAATCCAAACTCGATCATAAAAATGAATCTGAAACCTCTGCCCAGACAGTCAGAAACAAAACTTGGCTTGGCCGAACATATTGTTTAAATTGATGATGAATTACGAAGTTTACATTCAAGAGAGGATGTTATGCTTTCGATTTGAAGTGCGACGAAATCATAAAATGAGAACATTTAAATAGCGGAGTCAATTTGGTCCCAGTGTTGGGAGATTTACCAAGTGAACCCTATGCGGCTCGTGCCCAGCAGGACTTTCTACGGGGACCTCGAAACCAAATTCGAGCGCGCATTTAGACCTAAATGGGGTTCGGAGATGTTGAGAACTTGATTAGTTTCAACTCATTTCCATACCCATGCACTTGCATATCGTCTGCTGGTCAAATTGGAACAAGTATTGCAATGCGTCCGGTAATCGGTAAGATACTCATAATATCCCAAAGAGTTCCTATGCGCTTAAATGCAGGAATCATCAGGGCAATCCACAAGACACTCATAACATCCGAAAGAGTACCTATGCGCTTAAATGTGGGAATCATGAGGGCAGCTCATGTTCGAGGTGTTCTAACAATGTATTCATGATACCGGAATGATCAAATGGAATTGCCAGAACACTACCGAAAAAGGTCAAGTTAAATTTCAATCGAGACCGGTACTTAACATTTGGATTCAGGTACGGTTTGAGCCACGATATCACCCGAAAGAAACCAAATGGTCAGATCTTTGGTATTCATATTTCAACCTGTCCACCATGCCATGTTGTGTTTAGCAAAATATTCTATGATTCCATAATGACTTATGGTCGACTCATAGATATGTGCGTGCTGGCTTTCGGTATATCTCTCGCTCTCCAAGCATAAATCAAAACATTCCAGCATCAATGTAACTCCCAACAACATTAAGCCGAGAAGCAACTTCTTCGGTTAGCTCATTTCTAAGTCGAGCACAGATAAGACACGAGATCAAGCACAATCCAGGATGCTGCCCACAGCATCCCTAATGCAGAAAGCTATTCGGAGCACTGATTAAAGTGCTCGTACTCCTAATTTCAAATAAAGCTTCACTAGGAGCGTCAATGCACAAGATACGAGCATCGCTCAATCCATCTGTGACACTGCCTTCTTGTAGAGATCCGCGAATACCCATCTCTGATGAACGGAACCAGGAGCCTTTGCAAGTCTGGAGCCCCCCAAAGCAAGGGGGTTCACTTTTTGAGCAGGATAGCTCATTGCTAGGTAGAATCCGCCTTCTGGTATCTCTCATGACAAGGTTTCCTTTCGCTCTTGCGATGCTCAAATTTCAGTCTCTCAAGTTTTTTCAGCATAATTGGGAGATCAAGTCTGCTGTGATTTCTACTTCTGAATCTTCCTTCAGGGTAGGCAGCTTTAATGTCTCGTTCACAGAGTAGTGAAGGACTGAGTATCAGTCTGCGACTGGTGATATGATTTGCTGCATCTTCAGGTAACTATCTTCTACAGAAAATGCAAGAACAGAGAAGTTATCAGTCTGCAGTACCATCATTAGAAAAAGAGTGGATGGAAGGTTGGGTGATGTTACCACAACAAACTTCGGTTGCAATACATGGATTAAAAGTTGAACCTTCTTCAACCGACAAGTGAGGTTGATCCATGAGATAAAATGTGCAAGCATAATATTTTGATAGTTAATGTACATGCATGAATGCAAAGCAATTGGACCAGTGGAGTAGTTCAGTCTCATGAAGAAAAGGCGAAATAGCTAATGCACAGTCCTTACACTACTCCTGAAAGAAATGACATCGAAGGACCTTCATCTTCATCTCCTTTGGATCAAAAGGCAAGAGAACTATATCACTATCCATGCCGTCCTGCAAATTGAACAAAAAGGTTCTGCTTGTTGAATGGCTTTATTCGCTGAAAAATAGGAGAGAGAGAAGCACTTTTTGTTGTCAGATGAGTGATAGAATATATTAGCACCTCCCAGATGAGTAATGATTTTTCAGCTCCATGCCAGCATCTGAGCAAATGAACAGCTGGGCCAAGTCGAAAACTCCAGTAAGGACAAAATACAATGCACGGCTCCTGTCATTGAAGTCTACACACATTCTAACAGCAATCAGAGGATATGATTATGTGACAAGTTGCAGAGTCAAAAGAAAAGGTTGCCGTACAATAGATTAGGTGAGTAAATTGCAGGATACACTTGCAGCCTTTCTCCATTCAAAAGCTCAACATGGGCAAATAATGGCTCGCCAGAGAACAACTGTGAAGGACATAAAATCAACAAAAAATCTTCTTTTAGTAGGGATGTAAACGATCAATTGGAGACATATATAAATCATATGTCCTCAGTTATATACCTTTTCTTGCCTTTGTTTGCACACCCACTCAGGTATTATGTTGGTATATACCAATAACTCTTCTGCTACCGACCAGATAACAAATATGGGAACCTATGGAGAGAACAAATGGTATTACAAGGACTCTTTATTTATAAGACAGAACTCTCGAGAACCATTTTTCTGAAAATATCGATTGCCTTTTTCATTCCGGAATATCTTATTCAGGAAGTACATTGTACATAAGGCTTGACATGCAGCAGTGAGAGCGACCAGAACTCTAATTCGCAAAAGCAATTGCAAAAAATAAAATACTGAGACCTGCATGATCACCTAGGAGATAACACTACCAGGTTGACCACAGCCAGTGATTTTTATCCAGCAAAACAATAGGAGGATTATGTTTGTAGCTCTTTGTGGTTCTGAAGCACAAGATCACACTGCTGTTCAAACGTGCAAAAGGAGTTCTGTTGGAAATTTTGCGGAAGCGTGTGTTTGATGTGTGTGCAAGTGTATTTTGTGTGTGAACTTTCAAGAGGGCTAAGGAAAGAACAATATGGGTAAGAAAATAATTTGCAACAAGGGAACACAAGGGAACAACAAAAGAAAGCTTTTTTTTATTTATTTGTAGTACAAAGTACAAAGGAAGGGGAGGAGCTTACCTTTTGCTCTACCTTTTCTACGCTCCCCCCTTCCCTATTTATAGGAGTACTCCACCGACTTATGGCCATCTTCTAGGAGTTTCTTTACAATTTTTTTTCTTGTAAAATAGGCTTTTTTAAGGCAAATATTTCTGCCATTTGCAGAGATAATTCTATAGATTCTTCTAGGATTTTCTTGTATTTTCTAGCTCAAATCTTTCAAGAAGTTTCTAGAAATTGGATCAATAATTTAACACTCCTCCTTGATCCAATTTTGTGTTACTCCAAGCATTTCCCGCAATATCTCGAACTTGGCTCGCGATAGTGCTTTAGTGAAGATGTCCGCTATTTGTTCCTCGGTTTTGCAATATTTCAGCTCGATCTCTTTGTTATTTTGCGCCTCTCGTATGAAATGATATTTGATGTCTATATGTTTGGTTCTTCCATGGAATATTGGATTCTTTGATATAGCAATTGCGGACTTATTGTCGCAAAGTATCGGAGTTGATTCCATTTGTGCTTCTCCCATGTCTTCTAGAATTCTTCGAAGCCATATTGCTTGACTGGCAGTTGTAGCAGCTGCGATGTATTCAGCTTCTGCAGTAGACTGTGCCACTGATTCTTGTTTTTTGGATGCCCATGAGAATATTCCAGAACCCAGAGTGAATGCATAACCAGTTGTACTCCTCCTGTCATCAGATGATCCTGCCCAATCGCTATCAGTATAACCGATCAACTTAGTTGTTTCACTAGGTCGGTACCAAATACCATAATCAGTGGTTCCTCGTAAATATCTTAGAATTCTCTTGGCTGCTCTAAAATGAATTTGACTTGGACTCTGCATAAACCATGATAGTAAACTTGCCGCGTACATAATATCTGGCCGTGTAGCAGTAAGATATAGTAGACTCCCAATTAGGCTTCTGTAGAGTGAAGCGTCTGCTTTTTCAGCTCCATCATTTTTCAATAGTTTTTCATTCATCACAAGTGGTGTTGCCACTATTTTGCAATTACTCATTTTAAATTTTTCAAGGAGCTTTTCTGCATATTTCTTTTGTGAGATGAAAATTCCTTTATCTTGATTAACTTCAATACCGAGGAAATAGTTCATCAAGCCCAAGTCCGTCATTTCAAATGTTTTCATCATTTCTTCTTTGAATTCTTGGATCATTGTCTCATTATTTCCTGTATATATGAGATCATCTACATATAGAGAGACAATGAGAGTGTCGGACTTACCTTGGGTCTTGATGTAAAGTGTCGGCTCACTCATACTCCTCCTGAATCCTTGCTTGATGAAGTACTCATCGATTCTACTATACCATGCACGTGGTGCTTGTTTTAACCTGTATAGGGCCTTCTTAAGCTTTAAGACTTTTTCTTCTTGGCCTTTGAGAATAAAGCCTTGTGGTTGTTCTATGTATATTTCTTCTTGAAGATATCCATTTAGGAATACTGATTTTACATCTAGTTGATGGATCTTCCATTCTTTTTGTGCCGCTAAGGCTATGAGTGCTCGAATAGTATCAAGGCGGGCGATGGGAGCAAAAGTTTCAGTATAGTCAATACCTGGTTGTTGCAAGTATCCTTTCGCCACAAGCCTTGTTTTATGCTTCTGGATTGATCCATCTGCATTGAGCTTTGTCTTGTAAACCCACTTAACGCCAATAATCTCTTTGTCTTCTGGTTGATCAACAAGCTCCCACGTTTCATTTTTCTGGATCATCTTGATCTCTTCTTCCATGGCTTTTATCCAAACTTCATCTTTGGATGCTTGTTCATAGTTTTCCGGTTCCAAAATAGCAAAATTGCATGTGTCATAAATTCTTCTAAGGGCTTTTACCCTTAGTATTGGAGACTCTGGAGTAGATTCTTCTTGCGTTACCCTTGGAGAGCTTGGTGGAGTTACGTCGTGAGTGGTGGAATCTGGTACTTCTTCTTCTTGTGATGTTGACTCCTCTTGAGTAGGTGGTGTGTCTGGCAAGGTTATGTACTTCTTCACGATCTTCTCGTCTTCCCAATTCCAGGCAGCATTTTTGTCAAACTCAACGTCTCGACTAATCATTAGTTTTTTAGTTCTTAGGTTGTAAATCCGATAGCCTTTTGATTGGTCACTGTAGCCAAGGAATATTCCTTTTTCTGTCTTTTCATCTAGTTTACTCCTTTTCTGAGCAGGAATGTGGACGTAGCAAATGCATCCAAACACTTTGAGATGCTTTGCTGAAGGCTTCCGTCCACTCCATGCTTCGACTGGAGTTTTATTTTGAACTGCTTTAGTTGGACACCTGTTTAATAGGTATACTTTGCCGATAAACTGCTTACGCCCCAGAAAGTGTTGGGAAGGCCTTTCTCCTTTAGCATAGACCTTGCAATCTCCATGATGGTTCTATTTTTTCTTTCAGCTACTCCATTTTGTTCTCAGCGTAGCCAGCAGCTTAGTTGATGATGGACTCCTTCATCTTCACAAAATTTATTAAACTCCTTTGAATTGTATTATGTGCCTCTGTCACTCCTTAGGACTTTGATTCTTTGGCCACTTTGATTCTCGACGTGGTTCTTGAATTTTCTAAAGATAGAGAAAACCTCAGATCTTTCTCGAAGAAAGTATACCCACGTCATTCTTGTGTAATCATCAATCAATCAGATGAAATATTTATTTTGACTAGGTGTAGGTGTCCTCATCGGACCACACACGTCCGTGTGGACAAGTTCTAAAGGCTTCTTAGCCTTCCATGAAACTCCAGATGGGAAGGACTGTCTCTGTTGTTTTCCAAGAAGACAGCCTTCACAAACATCTGAAATTTCTGTGATTGCTGGAAAATCTCTCATCATATTTTTCTGATGGAGAATTTTTAGCCCAGCAAAATTGAAGTGGCCAAATCTTCGATGCCATAGCCATGAATCATCAAGTTGAGCTTTCATGGCTATATCTTTGACCAATTTCCATTGAATAGGAAAATTGTTATTTTTCATCTTAACAGAGGCAATGATATTTTTATATTTATCATAGATAATGCAGGCATCTCTATTAAAATATAGAGAATACCCACTTTGTATCATTTGGCCCACACTTGAGAGATTTTGTGCAAGACAAGGGACTAGATATACATTACGTATATATTTTGGGCCTTTATTCGTTTCCACGGCGATGGTGCCTTTTCTTTTGACTTCTACTAATGCACCATTGCCCAACTTTACTTGAGATTTCACCGACTTATCAATATGAGTGAATATAGTTTCGTCCCCTGTCATGTGATTGCTACACCCACTATCGATGTACCATGTTTCATTTTTATTGTCATTTGCCGCTTGGCCTGCGTAGAATGTATTCTCTTCACTTTCTTTTTTTTCTACATAGTTTGCTCGATTATTTGTTTTCAAGCGACAATCTTTTTCTACGTGGCCATATCTTTTACAAAAGCGGCATTGTTTTTTATTTTTAAACCAACAATCCTTCTCCAAATGATTTGTTTTCTTGCAAATACCACAAGGTGGATAATTTTCTTTTTTTTATAATTTCTCCTCCTCTTTTGTTTTTCCATGAGCTCCTTCCATCATTTTTAGTTTGATGAGACCGTATATTTACTTTAGACCGAAAGGTACTTTCGACCGAATCTTCATCTTGTTTCATTAGTCTTTTCTCATATGCTTCTAGAGAGCCAATTAATTCACTTATTGATATGGTCGTCAAGTCTTTAGTTCCTTCTATAGTTGTAACTACGGAGTTGTTTTTTTGGTAAGTGACACCAATATTTTCTCAACAACCCTTTGATCGCTTATCCCATCTCCGTAGGCTCTCATTTGATTAACGAGTTCCTTTAATTTTCCACAATATTCTTGTACGGTCTCATAATTTTTCATTTTAGAATTTTCAACATCCCTTCTCAGAGTTTGAAGGCGATTAATGCGTACCTTTTTCGATCCTTGAAATTCTTCTCGTAGTATATCCCAAGCCTCTTTTGCAGTCCTTGCTCCAATTATTCTCGGAAATACAGTTTCCGAGAGCGCTTGCTGGATAAAATATAGCGCCTTTGCATCCTTTTGTAGTTGATCCTTTGAAACACTTGCACCTTCTGGCGGAGCCTCGTAACCTTTTTCCACGATCTCCCATAAGTCATGGGCCATCAAGAATGTAGTCATTTTTATGCTCCAAAAGTCATAGTTGTTCCCATCAAAAATGGGAATGGGAAATGAGGATGAGGTTGGGTTGGCTATGGTTTAGTTAGTGGGTATTTGGAAAGGGTAGTTTTAGTAATTGGTGGGTAGGACAAACGCTTGACACCAACCAAAGACGTGGCTCTGATACCACTGTTGGAAATTTTGCGGAAGCGTGTGTTTGATGTGTGTGCAAGTGTATTTTGTGTGTGAACTTTCAAGAGGGCTAAGGAAAGAACAATATGGGTGAGAAAATAATTTGCAACAAGGGAACACAAGGGAACAACAAAAGAAAGCTTTTTTTTTTTATTTAGTTGTAGTACAAAGTACAAAGGAAGGGGAGGAGCTTACCTTTTGCTCTACCTTTTCTACGCTCCCCCCTTCCCTATTTATAGGAGTACTCCACCGACTTATGGCCATCTTCTAGGAGTTTCTTTGCAATTTTTTTCTTGTAAAATAGGCTTTTTTAAGACAAATATCTCTGCCATTTGCAGAGATAATTCTATAGATTCTTCTAGGATTTTCTTGTATTTTCTAGCTCAAATCTTTCAAGAAGTTTCTAGAAATTGGATCAATAATTTAACAAGTTCCCACCTGGTTACATTGTAAAACCATCACACAAGCACGAAAAGTAAACTGAATGTACAATCTTCAGAATCAGCAACTTTCATCAAAGTAATATTGGTTTACAGCTAAAATAAGGTGACAGCCAATAGAACTAACTATACACCATCAAATCCTAACCAGATGAAGACACACTCAGGGCATCCGATGTGGACAAAGTGCCAAATATAGTGATTATAGCTTGTTCAGGGATTTTGCAGAGGGTTTAAACGTAGCATACTATTGATCACCTGACTTTTTGGAAGGTGCAACTAAAGGAAACAACATAAGCATATAGTTCGGTCAAGGTAACTTTCATCATCTAAAAGATAAAATTCTCACATAGGAACACAAATAGTTCGGGCTTTTTCATCACCATCATTACGTTCATTTCAAGTGAAATTCGGACATTATGATTGTAGCATCAGCTTTATCTGATATCCACTGAAGTAAGAGAAGACCAATGTCATAGTATAAATTTTGATTGCAAGCCAATGGAGTACTGTATGATGTGATGAGTCCAGGCAAATAGATATCTGCTCCAAGAGTTGTAGGATGATTCCAAGTCATCCTAGAGGAATGTGTACTGAACCACCAGCTTTAACAGCATTGTTAAATTCCTGATCCAATTTCTAGAATCATCTAGAGGATACTATAGGAAAAATCCTGACTTTGGCAGTAAAGGAAATCTCTAAAGTACACTAGATTTATGTAGAATAGACCACAATGTTATCTCTGCAATTTGCAGAGATATTTCCCCTTGAAAGTTGGTTTACAAGCTCATTAATGGAGCTGACTATGGGCAAGAAAGTCTCTGACTTGGGCAGAGATTTTTGCATGAAGAAGTCAGTAATATAGGCCTATAAATAGGCTTGTGGTCTTCCATTTTTAGGGGTAGACCAATAAGGTAAGCTCCTTCCCCTTCCCTTTGTACTACAATTTGTTTCCTTGTGCTCCCTTGCTGCCACTCTCTATTGTTACTTTGCCCAATCGTTTCTTACCCATATTGTTCTTAGTTCTTTTGCTCTCTTGATAGTTCACACACAAAACACTCACTTGTACGCATATCAAACACACGCTTCTGCAAATACCAACAAGCATCAACTGTGCAGGAGCATATAAAGTTCAATGTGTCCATTTCCTCTGAGCTCTCATCTGCATGAAGTAAGAGCTCCTCCGAATCACGGGTTTCATCACAGTAATTTCACAACTCAATTTCATAGATGTGAAGTGTCAAAATCTACTGTATTAGAAAAAATAAAGAGCCAGAAGAATCAAATGGCACTACATTATATAATGATGCATTTGGCCATAGTATTCACAACCCAAGAGGAGATAAACTCAATAAAACATGTTACCTCGAAGTTGAAGAATCCTCAGGAGTAGTGTAATTACTCCCCTTGTTGGCAGTTTCCAAGTTATCCAGAGACGAAAAATCTGAATATATTAGCACATCACACGATAGAAGAGCGTTATCATTAAACTCCAAACATGACCAGGAACAAATTTAAAGCTCGAGACAAATCCTATCATTCCATCTGGATATCTTATCATCCAATTACACGCTCCTATTTCCAACCTAGAGCTGATGGTTTGATACTTATTGTGCCATTGTAGCATGCCACTTCCGCATATTCAAGTCTTTGAACCTTCTTAACACAATCCTCTATGTCAGCTGCATTGATAGGCACTCTTCATCACTATCTCTTAAAAGGTTATTAAACAAACGAAAATGCAGTTTCTTGGAAGAAAAGTAAGGTGTAATATGCAAACAAGTGTGGTGACACCTCGGAAGATGCAAGGACACCAATAATTCATAATCTTCAATGGCTGAAGCTTCTGACCACAAGATGTGAGCCTTTGCGCATTTAATTTAGAGATGCATGACCAATAAAGAAATTCATCTAACAAGAAAAGGCATTTTAAGCCTTGGCTGTAGGACAGAACTCCCAACATCAAAATATAAGCCACATCTCGGGAGATTATAGCGTCTTCTAAAGGCACGCCAAGCCAATTGCTGCTAAAAAGTTTGGGGTCTATCCGGATTAAGGGAGGGGTGAAGTAGAAGAACCAGTATTCTGAGTTCCGCAAATAGTTATAGTGAGGATCTTAGCCATGATAAACTATCAAGCCACATGTTGTATGTGATTTAGCTGTAGAACAGAACTACTACACAAAGGGCTGTTCCTTACCTATATAATGGCATCCATCCACCAAGCTCAATCCCATCACTGCCCAATACTATCTCCTTCAATGCAGAAGGACGTGATTCCAGCTCCTACCACTTCATCCAGTGAGGACTACTGGATTCTTTAGACCCATACAACTGCCTGAATTCCTCATGCATTGAAACAAGGTCCTCCATCAAAAGTTTCCCAAGTTTCGCTTCTGCCTTGGTTACATATACCTAATGTAAAAGCACAAATCTTTAAGCAAGTCACAATCGTTTAATGCACAAGCCCAGGACCAAGCGATAATTAAACTAACACTCAACCATATACGCAAAAATTACTCCAGATTCAATCAATGAGATGAAGATTATCTTCACTGAGAAGCCCTTCGCTCAAGTAAGAAAAGGCAACCCGAGCATTCCAGCAGGGCTTGAGATCAACACTACATCGATGAACGAGGCATTCCACAAGTGCAGGTTCACCACAGATTTGTACCACGGTTTGGAACGAATCAAAGCCTTTGCATTCATGGGTTTCTCAGTATTCTCCCTCTCTTCATTCCCAGATTCACAGCCATCGGACTCATCAACTGAATGTTCCATATCTTCTTCATCTTGTACCAGAAAACCCGGCAGACAGGTCTAGGTGACAATCAATCAAGATCCTAAACCCACAGACACTCAGCATGTGACGTGGAGGAGAGTAAACCCTTTTTACCTCTGCTGAGGCATGTCTGCATAAGAGCGTATATGTCGAATTCAAATTAAACCGAATGTGAGCCCCAGATGCGTTGATTGACGAAAGAAAGTGTGTTACAACATCAGTTAAAAAGAGAATTACCAACTTCCTGAAGCCAGACCAATGTGAAGAATTTAACAGGTGATTCACCCAAAATTTTAAATTAGAATGAGAAGATTTAACACAAACTCAATGCTCTTGTCCTTGGGCTTTTGGTTTTGGCTTGTCACTCTTCAAACGAGAAGGGAGAAAAGAACGGAGACCGGCAAGCTCTTAACGTCCTCGCCAAAAAAATGAATCACATTTGTTTCGCCAAAATCAAATGATGTGGAAAATAAGAACAGACAGTCTTTGTAAACGAGACTAAGAACCAGAACAGGAGCCGTACGGCGAAATCAGAGGCGGCGGACCCGTGAAAAAAATCGGGCTAAAATGGGAGCAATGCCTCGAGCGCGAAGTTGGGGGCGGTGGACGGCGACCAGATGGCGAGACACAAGACTGTGGTGTTGGTTGCGCGAGAGAGGGAGGATTGAGAGCGAGAGAGAGATAGAGATGGGCTGATAGTTTTATTTATTAATTAATGTGATGGGCCTAAATTGGCCCGTCCACCCATGTTGAGCCTAAAAGTCTGGCTCACAAGATTAGAGTCCATGGATGGAGGGATATGTTGAAGGGTTGTAACTTTTGGGAGAAAGTCTTTTACCGAAGGGACATATCTTTGGGGAGGATATATTTAAGAGGAAAAGAGAGGGAGGAGCGCAACTTTTGACAGTACGTACTTTCCTCCTCCCTCTCTTTCTCCAAAAGAAAAAATAGTAACAAAAGAGATGACACTCTCTTTCCTTCAAGATGAATTGACGTCATTAGATTGAACGGGATCAATTTTTCTTCCTCATATCAGTATCAGTGTTTAATCTGTGGCTAACAAGGTACGTTCGATTCTGTGATGTGCCTTAGGATCGGTGATACATGTGATTTCCCAAGCTTGTCTTCCGCATTTGTTTTAGGGGTTCGATTTAGTGTCGAATTCGATTTTTGGGAATCCGATATTCCTGACATTGGTATCAGAGCCCTAGTTCATGTTTCCGATCCCTTTTTATGTTATTGAATAATTTTTGTGGTCGAATTCGAGAAAAGCCGCTGCCGGTCGATCAAGGACAGAAAAACTCGACACCTGCGCACTGTTCGCCCTGTTTTGTATTTTTTTTACAAGTCAAAATTCGTTTTTAATAGCGTAGGGTCGAAGCTCTCATTGATGCGAGAAAAACGAGTGGCGGATCGCTGCTGGAGGCTGCCGGACGTGCCGCCATGCGCAGCCACAAGGAATTGGTCTCGTTGGCGCATGCATTGCACGCGTCGATTCGGTCTCTACCGGGCGCGTGCGACGCACGCACTGATTCATTTCCTAGGTGCGTGAAGTGCACGCGCGGAAGCCTAGCGTGTGCGACACACGCACGGAAGCCTGGCGTGTGCCGCGCACGCGCACGGCACGTTCTGGTCAGTTCGTTTGACCTGGCCCGTCCGGTCGGACCGGTTTGACCCGACCGCCCATTGACTTCGACCCGACTGACCATTGACCGCGATCGTTGACCGTTGACTCGACCCATTGACCCATTCACTCGACACGGTCATTCATTGATCGTTAACCGGCCATTGACCACTGTTGACCGACGTTAAAAAAAAAATGAGGAAAATTTTGTATTTTCCAATTTTGTTTATTAGGGATTGTAAGTAATCCATTTTTGTTCTGCATTTTGTTGCAGAAATTATGACGCGTTATGCACGCATACCTGTATTTCCGAGAACAGATGAGGAAAATGCAAGCCTTAAAGGGCTAATAATAAAGTTAGCTAATTATTGGTGGAATGATGGTGATGTAGTATCACATGTGGTCAAGGTCAATCAGATGATACAAAAAATCATCTAGAATGGTTATCTTGTGCCCGATTTTGAGAAGGTGTCGGCTTTAATAAACACTCTTCCACTTGAATGGCAAGCAGTATTAGATCGCTTATGGAAGGTCAATGTGGTCTCGGATTATAGGAGGCTTACAGTAGCTTTTGTAAGAGAATACTATATGATAGAGTTAACTAAAAACTTCAATTCTTGGGATGAGTGCCACATGGCACAGAGTAAATGCACCTAGGAGGTGGCATGAGAGCTCTCCAAAAGTCTTTCCTTGGTTGGCCAATGTACCTTTAGATTTCTTAGAGAATTTTGCTGATAGAAAAGACTTTCCATATTTATTTCTTAGATTAGTTTGAGATGTTTTAGGTGTAGATATCTCTTTCTATATTGATATTTTTTTTTCCTCTGAATATATTACTTAGTGTAATGGACATGTTTGATTATTGAAAGTTCAATGTTATTTATTGCTGTAAATTAGTATGTTAATTTACAATACATCGTGGGAAGTTCAAGAAAGTTTTAGTCATTTTGCTGAACTTATTTTGCATAGAAGATTATATTAATGATAGTTTTAAGTTATTATTTTTTGGATGATGATTGGAAACATAGTGACCTTTTGATTTTGAAACCATACTTAAAATCATTCATTAATATAATGGGTCTATACAAAATAAATGCATAAATAATATGTATTAATAATTTGTGCATATGTGTCTGATATGTTCGATCGATAACTTCAGCAACTAAGATCATAATTTCTTATTTGAACAAATAAGACAAAATAAACGGCGAGAATTGTAAAATATTGAATATGAAAATTTTATATGTACTTGAAAAGCAAGAAGTACTAGAAGCTCTTAACCATATTATGGAATAAATTGAGGATGTTATGCGTCACCTTGAGCTAGCAAAGGGCTGCCTCAAGGCATTTGAGAAAGAAACACATATTTGTTATATTGCTTCCAGCTCAGAAGGAGCTTCGAGCTCTAAGCACAAGCATATTTGATTCATTCAATATCTAGAAATGCAAGGGATCAAGTCATTCTTGCAAGAAACAAAGAGCTTATCAACATAAGAGAGGAAAACGTCCTCGAGTAAAGAGTATTTCAAGGGTAAAGCGTTACAATTGTGACCAGAAGGTCACTACGCTCGCGACTGTCGCGAGTCAAAGAAGGTACTCATTCTTTGTACTCTTAAGAGCTTTGCTAATGTGTCAAGTTCTGTATTCTTAGCTAAATCTAATCCTTTGTGAACTGTAGATTCGGGAGCAACAGACCATGTAACGAAGGATAGAGAATCTTTCGTAAAATTTTGACGAGTTCCAACTGGAATTAAGTGGATCTATGTAGGAAATAACTTTAGAGCTGAAGTTAAAGGAATTGGCACTTGCCAATTGAACATGCGTGGTGGAAACACCTTGTTCCTACATGATGTTTTATATACTCCGGAGATTCGTCAAAATTTAGTGTTTGTTTTGATGTTGGTTAAGCTTGGTTTTAGTGTAAACTTCCATAATAGCGGTGTAGATTTGTATTTGGATACAAACTACAATGGTTGTAGTCATTTTCTGGATGGTTTTATTGTACTAAATGTTGACTGTGGTAATGTTAATGTTTGTTATTCTCTTTTCACATCTTCTACTTCACATGATAATGATGTGAATGTGTAGCATACTAGGTTTGATCATATTTGGTCAACAACGTATAGATAGACTAACCAAAGATGGCTTGTTAGGTAACATTGAAAAAGTCGATTTGCCCATATGTGAGTATTGCGTAGTAGGGAAAATAACAAGAAAACCATTTGGAAAATGGAAAAGAGCTGAATTTCCTTTGCATTTAATCCATTTTGACGTTTGTGGTCCAATGAATATGAGAGGAAGGCATTGGGCTATTTATTTCATCACATTTATAGATGTTTATACTCGATTCAGATATGTCTATTTGATTTCTCATAAATCTGAAACATTAAATTGTTTCAAAAAGTTTATGAACTTGGTAGAAAATCAATTAGATAAGAAAATCAAAGTATTGAGGTCCGATCGATGTCATGAATATTTATTTGATGAATTCAGAAAGTTATGTGATGAAAAAGAAATAGAAAGACAGTTGTCTGTTCCTTATGCTCTTCAACAAAATGGTGTTGCAGAAAGAAAAAACAGAACCTTTCTAGAAATGGTTAGGTCGATGATGGTGCATGCTAACTTACCTATCACTTTTTGAAGTGATACTTTGTTAACTACTGTCTATAATTGAGTGCCTTCCAAATCAGTTGCTTCCACTCTATATGAGTTATGGACAGGTAGAAAATCGGACTTAAGTTTTCTTAAGCCATGGGGTTGTGCTGCCTATACTCATGAGTCCTCTCACAAGTTTAGGAAATTGGGTCATAGGGGAAAAAAGAGTATTTTCATAAGATACTCTGAACACTCCAAAAGATATGTGTTCATAGGTGAGCAGGAAAGTGAGAGTATAATTGAGTTTGAATCATGGGATGTCACATTCTTAGAGAATGATTTTTCTAAAAAGGGCGAAATAGGTGAGAATTTCTCCTTATTTGAAACCTTTGATTCGGATAATGAATTTAGTGGAGTTCGTCCAAGTGTGAGTAACATGAGAAGTGATGAATTTAATTCAACTCACTCTCAATTACAACCGCATAATGAGATGATATCATCATTATTTAATCCGAGTGGAACATAATGGATAATGATATGCAAAGTGTACCATCTCCCGTACGGCGAACAAGTCGCAAAAGTATTCCCCGTCGACATTTTGACATTGAAGGGGAAAATTTTATGATTGCTCCGCAAGATGAAGATGAGCCAAGGAATGTAAATGAGGCTCTAAGTTGCCATAATAAAAAAAAAATTGGATTCATGCAATGAAAGAAGAAATAGAGTCAATGAAGTCAAACTGTATTTGGGAACTGGTTGATCTTCAAAAATGACACAAAGCCATTGGGAACAAATGGGTTCTCAAAATAAAGCGTAAAGCTAATGGCTCGATAGAAAGGTATAAGGCTTGTATTGTGGCAAATGAGTATAATCAATAGGAAGGAATTAATTATGAGGAAACATTTTCTCCTGTTGTGAGATTTACCTCGATTTGCATTATTCTGGTAATAGTAACAAGTATGGACCTTAAGTTATATCAAATGGATATAAAGAGTGATTTTCTCAATGAAGAATTAGATGAAGAAATTTATATTGAACAACTTGTTGGTTTAATTATGAAAGGCCAAAAATAAAAGGTATGTCGACTTTTGAGATCGATATACGACCTTAAACAGTTGTCGAGATAATGGTATATACATTTTCATAATGCCATAATGGCATACGATTTTATAATGATAGATGGGGATCATTGTGTATATATCAAAAGATCCAAAGATCAATTTGTGATAATATTATTATATGTTGATGATATATTAATTGTCGGAAGCAATATAGAGTTTGTTGATACTGTCAAGAGTTAGTTGTCTTCTAACTTTGAGATGAAAGATATAGGTGAGGCTGCATACATTCTTGGAGTTAAGATTTCAAGAGATCGTTCGAAAAGATCGTTATCTCTTTCGCAAGAAACATATATAAATAAGGTTCTTGAACGATTTCGTATACAAGATTGTGAACTCATGGATACTCTTATTGCAAAAGGTGAATGATTGAGCCATATACTGTGTCCAAGAACTTTACAAGAGAAGGAACAAATGAAACATATTTCTTATGCTAGTGCTGTTGGGAACTTAATGTACGCTATAATATGTACAAGACCTGACATATGTTTTACAGTTGGAATTGTGAGTAGATACCAATCTAATCCAGGTCAAGTACATTGGAAAGCCGTTAAGAGAATACTGAGGTATCTAAAGGAAACTGTTGATTATACGCTGAGTTATCAATAAAAGGATCTGCGACTCAAAGACTATTTTGATACTAATTGAGAAGGAGATTTAGATAAAATGAAATCTACATCTGGATTTATTTTCTTACTAAATAATGGCACCATATGTTGGGGCAGTGAGAAATAGATGTGTATAACCTTATCCACGATGGAAACTGAGTTTGTGGCATTATCAGTAGCAATACAAGAAAGTGTTTGACTTAAAAGATTTTTAGATCATTTAGGTGTTATTGAGAATGCTGCAGACTCATTGTTGGTTAACTGTGATAGCAAAGCAGTAATAGCATACACCAAAGATCCCAAATATCATGGTAATACCAAATATATAAATACCAAGTATAATTTTGTCAAAGATATGGTTGCACGAAAAAATGTGAACTTACATTATATGTCTACGCATAGAATGGTAGCAGATCCTATGACAAAGCCAATACCTAGAGATGTATTTTGTGGTCATGTGAAATCTCTGAGACTGCATAGAGTTTGATGTACTGAATATTGTAATTTCCCTTAAGTGTTCACATTTGATGAATTTGTGTTTTCATCATTAATGTCAATGAATCTTTGTTTGACATTTATGCATCTTAATACTCAGTGCATTACATTAAGTTGAGAAAGTATGTTGGACAGATATAAGATTAGCCCACTCATATGAGTAATCGTCTCTATTTACTATGTGATAAATAGAGATGAGATGATTTTTAAGCTTATTATCTAGGTGATAATCGAGCTCAAGCTTAAAATATATATGTCGCCTTAACTAAATGTTAAGATGAGAACATAATATGTACTATGTCCGAAAGTAAAATAACCCACATATTTTATTTTATTTGTCTAAGATGCCAAATGTGAGTTCTGATGAATTTTGTGAATAAGTAGATAAGTGAACTCAAGTTAGACATTATGTATGTCTAAACTATCATCTGTATGGTATTGATGATGTAGACATACGCTCCATAGAAAATGAGTTAATACCGTAATACGTATTTCATATTACATATGCATGAGACGACTAATAAGAGTGGCAAAAGTTTGATCTCAACTTTTATGTCGTGTGAGACTCTTGAGGAAAAGAGTTCCTTAATTTAATGTCCTCATAACTCCTACTTATTCTTAAGATTTCTATTTAGTGTTTGCTATTTTAGGATGTTGCCAATGATCATGTAATGATTCGATCTAATGGGACATTTCTAGAAAAGTAAGCTGAACTGAAATTGAGAGTTTGAAGGAAAGAGGAAGATCGAATTTGGAGAATCACATTGTAGTTTTGTATTCACTAGTTAACCAATTATGATTGTCTTTGGGATAATCATAATTGTGAATACAATATATATATATATATATATATATATATATATATATAGATATATATGTATGTATGTATGTTTAAAAGAGATTAAGAGAGATATAAATGTGATCGATCAATCTAGGGTACTGCATACTAAATCTACTGAGAGTGTGATGTCCATTATGAGCTACTATATATTCCTAATAGATGTATGGCAACGAGCTCTCAAAGTATGCTGGTTCACGGATTATTCACCGGTATGAATATTGAAAAGAGGTAAAGAGGATCCTGTTCGGCCCACCATGTGCAAGTGGGAGATGATAGTTTTATTTATTAATTAATGTGATGGGCCTAAGTTAGCCCATCCGCCCATGTTGGGTCTAAAAGCCAGGCCCACAAGATTATGGCCCATGGACGGAGGGATATGTTGAAGGGTTGTAACTTTTGGGAGAACATCTTTTACCGAAGAGACACGTCCTTTGGAGAGGACATATTTAAGGGGAAAAGAGAGGGAGGAATGCACCTTTTGACAATACGTATGTTCCTTCTCCCTCTCTTCCTCCAAAAGAAAAAACAGTAACAAAAGAGATGACACTCTCTTCCCTTTAAGGCGAATTGATGTCATCGAATCGAACGGAATCAGTTTTTCTTCCTCATATCAGCATCGGTGTTTAATCTATTACTAACAAGGCACATTCGATTTTATGATGTGCCTTAGGATCAGCGATACATGTGATTTTCTGAGCTCGTCTTCCGCACTTGTTTTAGGGGTTCGATTTAGTGTCGAATCTGGTTTTTGGAAATCCGATATTCCTGATAGGGGCAAAGGCAAAAGCGAGTAACCGAACGAATTAAGAGAGAGAGAGAGAGAGAGAACTCAAGCACGGCACCTTGAGCGGTGGATGGCAGCCAGCTGGCGAGACCACGGTGGCAGGCTAGTGGTGGGCCGGTGGTTGGCAGGCTATGTGAGAGAGGGAGGACTGGATTGAGAGCGTGAACGTGAGGGCGGGAGAGATGGATTTGCTTTTCTTCAAATTAAAAGGTGAAAATTCTAAATGATTATATGAATTGTCATCATTTTCTTAAGTAGGAACATAAAATAAATATATCTCAAATAAATATTTGAAGTGTTCTCATTTTTCTCAAATAAGACAATGAAGTGGATCTCCCTTTAAATAAAGGCTTGAAGTGTCCCTAATAATCTCAAAGAATGGTATGAACCCTCAATAACAATTTCATCTTTAAATTTTTCATTTTTTTCTACTATTTCTTTTTCATAAGAAAACTTATAAAAAGGAAAACATAGGTGGGCCAATGGCCCATCGTTGGAAGCGGGAGAGGACGGCAACCCTCTCCTAGATTTAAGGGAAGGTCACCTACCCTTGCCTTGGAGTGGGCAAGGGTTGTCGATCCTCATGCCAAGCTTGGCGACCCTTGCCTAGCAACTCTAGATCTGGGGTGAGTTTCGAAGGCGCTAGGCGAGGGCTGGCGACCCTTGCCTAGATCTTGGAGAGGGTTGCCACACTCTCTTGCTTTTGGCGAGGGCCTACTAGCCCTCGTCTCTGGTCGATGAGGGTCATCAACCCTCGCCCAAGTGCTAGTGATCATGCCAACCTTCGTCGTCGCCCCATCAGCGATAGGGTCGTGGCCATAGGCGCTCTCTCCCAACCATGCTTTCCTTTTTTTAATTATTTTTTAATTTTTAATCCAATTTTAAGTTATGTTTGGATGATAATATCTTTGATTGATAGGAATATTTTACTGATCAACGAGCTAGCGAGGGTATGCTCTTATTTGAAACAAACATAATCATTTTAGATATTTCTTTAGGACTAATATAGCTACTTTAGATCTTTATTTGAAATAAGGTTCATTTTAGGCTTTCATTTACGAAAATGAGAGCACATTGGGCCGTAAAAAAAAAAAAAAAAAAAGGCCAAAAAATTGAAAAAAAAGTTGAGAAAAAAATCTAATTTGGTAAATTGTTAGATCAAATGTTATTCATGAAGTTGAAATCATTTTCTAAATGATTAATACCCTGAAAAACCCCAAACTTGGCAAATTTGTGACAAACTTACCTAAAACTATATTTTTTATTACCAAAAACTCTAAATTAGTATACATTTGACAAATTTACTCCAAACAAATTTATACTCTGTTAGTTTTTGTTAAATTATACTATCAAATTATTAAGTTAAATGACACGTGATAGTTAACCGGTATACAAATTTTGGATTTTACACTTCGTTTGTCATAGTTTACAATTTTTACGATTTTTTTTTTGTAATATCAATCCAATTTAGCTTAGGGTATATTTGTCACAAATTTACCAGTTTTTGGTTTTTTGCGGTCGAATAAATTAGTTTGGGGGTAAATTTGTCATAAATGTACAAGTTTAGGGTTTTTTATGATTAGTTGGGTAAATTTATCAAAAACCGAGTTTGGGGTTTTTTATGGTCAAAAAAATAATTTATGGTAAATTTGTCACAAGTATACCGGTTTAGAGTTTTTTAAGGTATTAATTCTCTTCTAAATGAGATTCAAATACCAAAAAATGTTTTCGATCACATATTGCCAAATGAGGGAGAATTTACCATTTTCTTATAAAATGATTTCTCCAAAAGCATTTTCTTTTATGGTTTCCGCAAACAAAGGTATCGTAAGTTCATTATTTGTGTGATGAAGTCATTTCTTTATTAACTCATTTAGTTGTGTTGATATGAGAATATCTAATATCATAATAATGTTCTAGAATGGAAAATGCAAACCTCCACAAGTATTTCAATACAACCCCTAAAATGCAATTATCCATGAGAACACGATGGAAACCTCAATAAATTACGGTAAAATCATTCAAATCGCAATGAGTAACGAATCCATTCAAAGAGCTCCTAATTCATACGAGTGATTTGAGAAGGACAAATTTAGAATTGGTGGTTCGAATGACTTTATCACAGTTTTGAATTTCATTGTGTAAAAAATTCTATAATTTTTTGCCAATTCTAAAAATTGTATTATTCTCTTTCCTTTTTCGTTTTGTTGGCTAACAACTCATTCACCCTTAGTCATTGGATTAATTGGCAAGCCAGGATTAATAATAAAGTAAAGAGCAATTAATCATTCGGGTCGACGAATTACTATTAGGGGTGTGTAACCGGACCGGGTATACCCGGTTCTTGGACCGGCCCACCTGGAAAATAGGGTCAAGAATCAGTTCCCATTGAAATTGGTTTAGGAATCGGTTTCCAAAATTCGAAACCAGTTTAAACCGGTCCGGGAACAAGTTCCGAGTGATTACCCATCCGGAAACCGGTTCCTAGACCGGTTTTGGAACCGGTTTTGTAAGTAGAGGTTCAAAACCATTTTTTTTCTCCTGATATCTATTCTTATTCCCGTAATCACATGATATTTTTTATCTTGACTCTCTCAAACACGCACGGCACTCTTTTTTTGTCATTCCTCTTCCTCATTTGCTTCCCTCCCTCATTGGCTCCCTCTCGCACCGTTTAATAGACAAACGGTGTTTGTCGCTGCCAAATTCTTATATAACACATGGATTAACTCGCTTAATTTCTCTTTTGTATGAGAAGTTATGCTTACATAAATGAGTAGTTTTATGTAGTAGTTGTGGGAATAAGACTAATATTAGACCCATGTCTGTTGCTAATTCTTTGCCTTATGATTTTATTTATTATAATTAGCCCTATGAATTCTTAATTTTTCGTTTAGTCAAAAAGTTCATGTATTAATTTATTACTAGTGCTTAATGTTTCAATATAAATTATGAGGATTACGTTATTTTCTTGTTTATAATATAAAATTTGAAGTTGTATAGAATATTGGGAAATTACAAAATAGGTTTCAGTGGAAACAAGGTTGGCTCTGGAACCGGATCGAAAAAACAGGGTGGGTTGGGTACAGTATCCAATACAAGCAGGGTAGGGTATAGGGTCCAGAAAATGGGAACCGATTATAACAGGGTCGGGTACAGGATCCAGGTCTAGACCTTACCCACCCTAGATCCGATCACCCGTAATTACTATCATGAAATTATTCATTTTCTTTTATTTAGGAAGATCAAGTTGGGTGTAGTTAATATGATTAAAAATCATATTCAAATTAATACGCAACTTTATACAAGACCTTTCCAAGCGCGGGCCAGCCGTAATTCTGCACGAAAGATATGGTCGTTTTTTTTTTCCATATTAAGCTCGCAACAAAAGTACTTCAAGAGAAAAAAATGAAGATTATTATATTTCTTTCCTTTAGAAAGTCAATAAATAAATAAAATAAACAATTAGATAAATGAAAAGTGGGAGAAAATTCGCGAAAAGGAAAATCAGTCAACGTCGACGTTTGCGCCGATCCTTCTCCACTTTTACTGCGATGGCTCTCCGAATTTGCTTGGTCCTCTCGGGGCTTCACCTTGTCTTCCAGCTTCGACCCTTTCTATTCCCTCCTTCTCAAATACTATTCCTCATTCTCGATCACCAAACCTCGCGTTCCGACTCAGAATCACAGTGTCCTCGCGCGCAATTTTCGGTCTTTTCCCCCGAGGACGACACGTTCTTGCCATCGCTTGGGTTGTGGGGATCGCAATGGCTGAAATCTGCTCCTCTTTCCCAGTTTGTTCCTTGTCACTTGTTCTCCTTTATATCTTTTCTCATCTTTGTTTGTCAATCCGGTATCATCTTTGAAGTTTTCGGTGATAACTTAGGATAGTTTGTTTGTGCAGTATCTTTTGATACCAAAGAACTTGTTTAAAAGTTATGCAGGTGGTGTCATTACTCTTAACAAAAAGGATTGTTTATCTGAGCATCATGATCTATCTTGCTTAAAAGAAGGGATCGGTTTTCGGTCTAAAATAGACTCCACTAGCCAAAACATCTTACATGAATTTTGGAAAAACAAACAGAAAGGATACTCGAAGTTATGCTGGTGTAATTCTGAACTGCAAAGCTCTTTTCTTAGCGGAAATGTTTGGCAAATTTGAACCTTATGGAGATTCTTTGCTCTTCAGTTTCAAGAGACGATAGCAGAACTGACCCAAGAAGACTAGCAAGAACACTTTATAGAAGGAAGTTGGGAACAACCTCCTCCAAAGTACTAAATGCTTCATTTTCCTTGCTATAGGTTTTACTTATGCTAATTGGAGGGTTTCTTTCGAAGAAGTTCACGCTTTTCTGAGATTTCTAATGATCTTATCTCTGTGAACTTTTAATAGACGACTGGTTCCCTTTATTTTTGGGCTGCCCATCTTGCCAGTCCCACCTGGGGTCCAATTGCTTCATGGTGTTGCACTTGACTTGAAGCCATATAGGCCTCATTTGGCATCGATACTCTGGAGGATTCCATATTCTGTTTGCTTCTTGTTCTGTTTCATGTTGCGTTACTGCTTGGAAGTATCTATCATGGTGAGTGAATTGATCCCATGAGTGGTTTCGGAAGGCATATGCAGGATCACAAACCCTTCGGAGCATCATATTATTGTGCACTGGCACAAACAAAGATGCCGGCTACCTTGTGCCAAAGTGGTTCTGACACATTCATGCTTGAAGTAATTGCCTTCATCGAAATAATCTCAATGTGGTGGCTGGTGTATTAAAAAACTCGAGCATTTTCTATTAGAAACTTAATGTATTAATAGTTTGTGTGGACCATTAAGTGACCTATGAGATTATTTCAATTACTAATCAAAGCTTCATTTCCATTTTCTTTAGTTAGTTGGCGGAATTGTCATAGTTATAATGCTTCCACTCCTAGCACTGACTACACAGTCAGCGTCTTTGGTGTTTAGCCATTTTGAAATGGCTGAAACAACTGGATATCAAGCAAACCTTATGCGGTAATTCTAGCTTTTCTTATCAGTCAGTATTCACTTTGCGGGAATGATGCAGCTGTGCATCAAACTGAAGAAACTAAAGGCGCTGACAAGAACGGTCACATTGCCATTCTTACCAGTCTAGGGATCATTTCAGTGTTTCAATGGGCCTATATATTGGCTTTTGCTTTCAGCATTCAGGTAAGGAACTCTTCATATCTATTTATTAAGTGAAAATATTTCTTTGTTGGAAGTAATGAAGTACCAAGTTTAATGAGGAAAAAATTTGTAGCTCCGGAAGAGTGAACACACAGTTTTACCTCTCATGGATATCTAAGTTATTAGTAGATTTTTTGTTGTTAAGCCACATCTCACATGGCCACGAAACTCCATTCCACTACCTTTTACCAATATTGAAGTCGGTGACGTAGTATGTCTAAATTTGTACAAAGAGCAGGGGAAGAAGCACATGTACTTTTTTTCCCCTTCTTCTGAACATTGTTATTAAATCTATCCTTTGATTTGCTTTTGAAACTGCTTCTGCTGTATTATGCTATATTTTACATGCTGACACTTTCAGAACTTTTGACTATCTACTAAATGATCCGACCAATGATATGACTGGTGTGTTCATTCCTGCTCAAATACTCTATGATGCATTCCATGGGAGGTGTCGCACTGCTCCTTTTGCAATCATCTTGCTATTCATTACATGGTTCATTCTTTTTAGGTGGGTTTCCTTCACTACCAGTGCAGCAAGCGTAGTCAGTGTCTATTCCTCTTTTCTTTTGTTATGCTTAGTTTCAGGTACTCTATCTATCAATACGTAACCCGTTCACCACGGCTCTCTTCAGGTATATGCGTTGTCTCGGTGTGGCAAAAAGTGCATACGAAGCACAAAGTCCCATCTAATGCAGCGTGGCTTTACACAGCCATCTGCGTTCTGCTTAGAATTCCAATATTGAAAGTGAATATAGTCTTCATTGCCATAACTTACAAATGCACGATAGGATGGGTCAGAGGATATGCAGTTGCGATATTTGTGAGGATGGTCATAGAAGAGAAGAATTTCAAACCTGGGCTGTTTTACTTGGGCAAGGCAAGTAGACCAATCCGTTTGATAGTGTTTCTATGGATGTGGTATACTTGCTCAGTGTTTTCTCTGCCGACTCTATATCCCATTACTTGGGACACATTCAACTATGAACCAGTTGATTGTTTAGGTATGATAATGCTTTGGTAGGTGTTTGATGCCTAGAGGTGGTTTAATGGACCTGCTAGGAACATCAATCACAGAACGGAAAGGTATGATTTGATGCTTAATATCCAATGTTTCGCTATAGTCAATTGGTTGCCCTTAGAATGATTTGAAAAAAAAATTGTACAGTGTTTTGCCTCCGGCAGATGTCATGAGCATTCGAAGTTGATACCTTCTTCGTCCAAGACATGATCACTTCATTAACATTAACATACCAAAAAAGCATGAAAACTTGAATTTTTTCAAAGCGCAGAATTAGATTTCCTATCTTCGCATGACTCAGCAGTCCCTCAGGCATCTTTGGTCCATCGATGAGAAAGTTTTGAGAATTGTTGTAACTGCACAATATCATCCCAAGTGCATCATATCAAGTTTATCATCAGCATATTAATTTGTACATAAAAGATTGTTGTCTGCCAAGGTTCGACATACTTATAACCCACCTCCGTCTCCGGCACCATAGGAAATCTTGCTCTATTGTAATATTACACTAGAACGACAAATTAATCCCTAGTTGAGTGGTGTACAAGGTCAAAGAAACATATACAGGAGCTAAGTCTTGTGGCCATGGAGGTGTCGATCCTTTAGATCTCGAGGCAATGGCTCCTCCATGGCCATGGAAGCCGAGCTTTTGGATTAGAAAGGGATGGCCACTTCTTGGCCAGGGCAGGAGCTCGATGCCTCGTCAATTGATGTCCTTAAGGGGATAAATCTGTGCTTCAATGCTCTCCAGCCTTCTAACCACAGACTAAAGCTTGAATTCTTAGCCACAACATCAGCAGACACCTCTAATCCTTCAACCTTCTTCATTGCATAAGTTTCGAACTCAATGAGTCTATCCCAAAGAGGAGCCCAGTTAGCTGGTTCGCTGTCCCTCTTGATTTTATCCAGCCACTCCTTTGCTTCCTCCACCCTTGCCCAGAAGCAAGGGTCTTGTGTCGAGCCTGCATGCCTAGTCCTCCTATTGCCCAGTTTCTTTCTACAAACTCTCTCTGTCCACAACTGATCGAAAATTTCGTACCTCCTTGCTCTTCCATTGCTTATGTAGTGGCCTTTCTTTTGGTGCATTCCCAACCGATAATACTCTGCGATGTCCAATGGCTCCACAAGAAGCATGTAGACCTGCGATGCGGTTGCCCATTTTGAACTTTTGTGCAAATCGTGTGGGAGCTCATTCCTATCCATCATGCGTACGACACCATCCCAAAAGGCCTCAAGCATGATCCTGTTCATATTTATCTTGAACTCTCTCTTTGAGGCCCCCCTATGCTTGAAAGAATCATAATATCCTCTTTGCTCATTGGAATTATCGCAACAAGCTTTATACCACTGTATCTCCGACTTATAAGGAGCAATTTTGGATAGCTTAATGCTTAAATTGGCAGCGTTTAGGTTTGGCGAGCGCCCCATTCGCCTCGTCATCTTCAAGCAATCTTTTGCGATCGGCGCAATTGATAACTGCAAAGTAGGGATCAACAAATCTTTAAACTCAGGAGAATTGCACCCGGGAATAAAAAGCCTAGATCAATACATTTACCGATCATGATCACTTAATGATCTAAGGTGTCGTGTTCCTACCTGTCGAGATGCCCCCATAGAGTTCAAAGCCATCGAAAGACTTGCTTCATAGCTTGATTCAGAGAGATCTCCTTCCATGAAGCTTCTCCTCAAAGACTGATGGGTTAGTCTTTCAACATATCGCCCATAGTTAAGATGCTCTTCAGTGATACAATTTGGAGAGCCTATCCTTAGCATCAAATGCATCATCTTATTGACCGATACAGCATTGTCCAAACAAATCGCACCCTCATCTGAACAAAATAAGTAATTCCCAAATGGCCAAAATGACCTCCCTCCCGAGCCTTCCTTAGCATGCGCCAGGCGCTCCATGTTGGCCGCAGCCAAGTAAAATAACCAGGCTTTGTCTTCTTCAATTAATTGGAGGTTAGCGAAATTCATAGAATTCGGTGACATCATATACATGTACCAAAATCTTATGAGGGCTTGCCACTGGGGAGTCGGAAAAAGTGATTGGTCCAGAGATAACCTTGGCATTATATCGTGCATTGACATGACATTGCAAAAGCTGCCACTCCAACTTTCACGAAGGATGGCTCTGGAAAGGGACTCGTTGCCGAGGAAAGGAGAGCCGAAACCAATGCATAGGACTGAGATGGGTGGAAAGATGGATTTGAGGTAGGAGAGGAGCCAAAGAGCAGCAAGGAAGGCGATTGATCCTCCTATGGAGTGGCCCGTGATCACTATTGACTTGGTTTCAGCCAGCAGACTACAAATCTGCATACATATTCAGGATTTCTTAAAATTAGCTAAAGCACTTGTTAACTGCAAACCACAGGCATCGGTTTACAGTCTTCCGGAATTTGGATGCAGAGGTTTACAGAATTCCGAATTACTGGAGCGGGGACATCTCAAGAACGGCGAAAATCGCTAACCTGGCTCTGAAGATCAGGGCGCGGATGATAATGAAGGAAGAGGTGAAGCAGTCCGGCGTGGACCATGACCGGCTCCTCGCCGTCGTAGTGGCATTTCAGCAGCGCAAACGGCCCGTGGCTCGCTGCATCCAGTGGCACCAGCATGCTGCGGTTCGGATCCCAATCGGGCACTGGCAGCTGTTGGATGCCAGAGAATGCCACGTAGCCCACGCCTCCGACTTGCTCCACCACGAACGCACCACACCCCATCGCGTTCGCAGTGCTGCACACCCTCCACGCCTCCTTCGGCAGCGGCGTCGACGCCAGGAAAGTCCCCAACATCTCGCTCGTCTCAAACCTTTCCAAAACAACAGGAAGCACATAAAGAAAAACGAACAAAACAAAGCGAAAATAGGGCAGGAGAACGGAGGAGGCTGTTACGGTGAAGCTTCGGCGTCCATGGTTTCCTCTTTTGCTCGTCGAATGGGCACCGAAATGGAGTCTAGACGGTGGAATTATGGTTTGGATATAAGTAAAGGAGGCGGTCTTATATAGGAGGGACTGAGCGTGGGCCAGCAATGCGGGTCCTCTTCGGACAGATCGACATTTATCTGCCGTGTGGAAGTATCTTGTCCGAATGCAGCTGTAATCTTTTGTCTTCTCCCTCAACTTTCTTAATTAAGAAAACCCTTCTCGAAAACCCCAATTTTACCAGCGAAGTCAAAAGTTATTTTTCATTATGTTTTCAAAATACATTTTATTAAACACTACTTGTATTTCGATTTTTTTTTTTAACTCAAGGGCTTTTGCAATTTTTGAGGGACATCCCCTCAGAATCGAAAGGCCGAGAACCCTCCTTTTGAAGCACCATATGCTCAAGAGAGTTGCTTTTGCCTGTACCTTTTTCTGGCCAATCACGTAACTCTATTTAGTGTAGTCAAGTTATAATTGATTTTTCCATTCGCAATTTCTGAGGGACGTTCTCTCAAAGCCGAAGAGCCGAAGACCCTTCTTTTGAAACACTATGCTCAAGAGAGTTGCTTTTGCTTGTACCTTTTCCAGGCAATCTTGTAATTGGATTTCTCTTGGTGAGCTCGAGTTGTGCCAAGACTTGGATCTTCCTAAAAATTGGACGTTGATTTCCAGAGATAAGGAAGATAGAGAATGTGAAATAGCTAGTTGTGTTAACTATACAACAACAATTATAATTCAGCCCTCTAATTTCCACAAATAAGGAAGATTTTTATGAATCCATGGATCTTCCTCTTTATGGCATGCGTTATGTCCAAGTATGAAAATATTTTTCTTTTTCCATAAATATTTATACAATTTCTTCTCATTATGTATTCTTGTTGATAATTTCACTTTGTCATATAATAATTCAAATATTTCGAAATTATATGAGTTGAAAGTAAATTATTTATTAAACATTCAACAAAAAATAGAACACTCTTTAATACCAAACTCATAAGCGAATATAATATACAATTATTGCTTATTAATCATATCCATATACCATGATGTGATGTTTGATATCATCGTTATCTAAAAGAGTTATGACTCGAAAAGGAATTGATACACGTTTTTCTTGGGTCAAAGGAATTCATGCACTTAACACACGTAAATTCCACGAAATTTCTACGACTTAACAACCCGTCTTTTGAAATAAAAAAAATTCCCCGGTGTTCACCATGGAGGTTTATGACCGTGGCCTGCCTTGGGTCAGTCAAAGGATCCCTTGAAAACAAGTGAGGTGATTGCCAAGTGTACCAATTGTGAACGACTGGCTGAGACAAGGGGGACCTAGCAATTTATGGACCCGAGGAAGAAAATAGCCAGGCAATAGCTATCCAAAGCTTCCGAATTATAATAAACACAGAGCACAAAGCAAAAATAGTTATCCTTAAAGATAAGACAATATAATATTAAGATATGTCTCGAATTTGAACTCATTAAACGACCGATTCAAAGTTAACGACAAATCTTACAGATTAGGAAAATTATTTATATATTGAAGATGCGGTCAAGAGTAAAAATGTTATTGACTTGGACTTTTATAGTATGAAGTACTTCAATAAAATATCTCCTATGAGGTATCACAGTTCACCAAGGAAAGATGGAAAAGGACAGCTACTCTCGTGTGGATTGAATTCCACTATGGCTTCTTGACCAAGTTGATTCCATGTTTATACAAATATATTTGGGCCAGGTTCATTAAAAATTCTAAAACTTATCATGGAAGTATAACTGAGTTTTAAAACTTGCAAAAAGTGTATTCAAATCTCAAAACTTATTAAATTAGTTCAATCAAGTCCTTTTGTTTACTCCATCTAATTTAGCTAATGGAAAATATTAACATGTCTTATTTTATTACTTTCTTAAGACATGGGGCGATGATGTACACCAACCAACATGTCATAAAATATATATATATATATATATATATATATATATATATATATATATATATATATATTAAAATAAAGAGCTAATTTACACTCAATTGACTAGTTTGTCTTTTGAGTGTAAGTTTTGGATTTGGGATCTCCTTCTTTTTGTATAGTTGGTTAAAGTTCAATATATTCTTACCTTACCAAAATAATAATAATAATAATAATAATAATAATAATAATAATAATAATAATAATAAAGAGCTAATTTTTACTTTCATTTTTTAAATAAAGAAAAGCACAAACCCACCCAAGGCTTGGCTAGGCCATTGTGACCGCTGCCACAATGTTGGGAAGGGCTAGCGGAGGTTGCTTGGGCCTTCTTGAAGCCCATTGACCTATCTGGCCTCGAGTGAGTGCTTGGCAACCCCTAGTGAGGGAAGAGCATGACCCTAGCCCCAAATCTGAGGGAGGGCTGGTGAGGCCACACCTACGGTGGAATAAATATACATGGGAATTGACACATTAAATTCTAATAGAATAATTGCACATCATTTTGTTCTTCCAATTATTATATTTTCATTTTTTTCCCTTTCTTCTTCTCAATTTACTTTCATTGTGACAAGCCACCATCAACTAGGGGTGAGCATTGATTCAGGGTCAACTTTGGACTAGTCCAATCAGTTGGTCCTAGTTCGGTTCTCAAGTGGACTGGACTGGTCCTTGTTCTTGGAACCCTTGGACCTTGCATTGTGCAGCTTTGTCCTCAATCATCGAACTTAAGGGTTAACCATGTATATATTATGTATATATCTTATTACACATCATATATAATATATTATATATTTTTGTCAACTTTAAACCATTGTGCCTCTGCTATGTTTTTTCTTATGCAATTATGTTGTGTAAATTATAAAGTAGGAACCTAGCCGAGATTCAATCAAAAAAATTAGAAACCCTCTACACCACTTCATTGCTCACCTTGGCCTCTCCTGTCATGCCCCGAACCCCGAGACACGGCAACAACCCGCCATGGTCATGTGAATGCGACATTTCCAGGTAGTGTCGCCGACCCCAATTTTTAACATTTTTATGCGCATACGGAACGTGCTAATAAACCCCTGACAAAAACATACGGGATAGGACAGTAGGAAAAATCAATTCAAAATCAAACATACTTTTATACATCATTATCAATCTAGGGGCTTACATACACTAATAGGATCCAGAGACTATATGCACCAAAAATGGGTCAGAGTTTATGTGCATCAAAAAGGGGTCAATCTACATAACATGGATCAGTTCGCCAAAAAGAGGAACAGTCCTAAGACTACTAGTCAGCCCTGTTTGACGATCCCACATCCTCAGGATCTGTCACCCAAGAGGCTAGGGGCAAGGCGTTGATCACTCCACCGCTAGGAAGATCCGCCACGCCTTCACCCAAAATGGCATTCATCACAGCCAGCGGAATATCCATGCTATCCAGAGGGCCAACCCTAACGCCATCGACTTCGGAACGAAATCAAGCCCTAAACATGTACGGTACTCTGTCATCCACGTTCACTTGGACCCAGATGAGGGTCCTAACTAACTGATAGACCCAAGGACTCCCAGGGTCAGGAGCACTCTCTGTCGTTTGGTTAATCTCCGTCGGCAGGCTACTCATCTCTAGGGGTACCGCCATCTACGGCCCTAAAATATTTTTCCCCAAACCGGGATGAGATATTGTCTCAGCAAGTTCACCTCTCCTAAACCCCTATTAGAAAGAAAATACGCCCCAAAGCGGTTTAGCCACACAGCACAGAAGACTTATCTCGCCTTCTTGCCTTCCTGTAGGTTAGTACAATTCATATCACTCAATCGCAAGTAATGACAAAAATGTAAAGCATCGGAACACAATCAATTTCACTCAATTTCACAATCACAGCAAGCATTCCAAATCATCATTATCCACTGCCATACAAGGGCATAGCCTACTCGCAATTCGGCTATCTACTGACATATAGCCAAGCATCGCCTCCCTACCATGGAGCGCGGCTTCGTCAGTAAATCGACGGTGTTCCGGAAGAAGCATGAGTCCAGTTGGCCTAACCTCTACTTCGACCCGAGCCACGTCACTCTATTGACGGCATTTCTAGAAGGATAAAGGTCTAGTTGGTCTAGCCACTACTGCGACCGAGTCTTTCAACCAGCACACGACAATTTAAAAATCGATCCCTAGATACTTTACATTGCACTCACATACTCCAATTACAATATTAACCCTCTAAAATTCGATTCCGGTGTCAAGCCCAACACGTGGGAATTTTCAGATAAAATCCCTATTTTTCACAATCAACACTCAATTCGCCACAACCAATCATCAATTTCAAATACTACATGCACAGTAGCGATTGGCAAGAAATTCTGAGCAACCGGGGTTAAAAATAATTTTTTTTCATTTTTTTTTTAAATTTTCAGATTATAATATAATATTATATTATCCAGAATTTCAAAGCATTTAAATAATTCAAAACTGAAATCCTATTATTTCCCATCAAGTCTTAACATTAAATAACTTCTTTTAGCCTTAATTAAACACACCTTAACATAAACAAAGCTCTTAATCCAATTTATAATTAAATACACCAATCTATCCACCTAAACTTACTTAATTTAAACTAAACATACTTAGAGCATTATTAATACTTTAATTAGGGTTTAGTGAGGTAAATTCACTTGATTAACTCGCCGCTTGGACCAAAACGACGAGGGCGACGCCGGGATCGACTTTTCCAAAAGCTGGCCTAGCTTCCGGGGTTGGGAATATGGTCAAAACGAGCCTAGAAGGGGCTAAGATACCCACAAATGGAGCGGCTAAACTAGGCCGAAAGGAGGCGCGACGGGGAGGTGTGGGCGTGCGAAACGAGCGGAGGACGAGGCGACGGCTTGGCTGGCTCAACGGTGACGGTGAAGGAGGCTTCGACGAGGTCGAATGGCGGCTGGGGTGGCTGGGCCAATGTGATGGAGAGGTAGCGTCGACAGAGCATGGGCACGCGGGCGCGGCACGACGCGCGGTCATGCGGGACGGCGACGAAAGCGCTGCACGACGGCAACGAACGGCGGAGGAGTAGCAACCAAGCAGCGAAGGGGTGACGCGACTGCCTGGTCCAAATGGGCGAGCTCCTCCTTGCCGATTCTCTCTCTCCCCTCCTCTCTCTCTCTCTCTCCTCCAAGTTCAAAATGAAGAATATGATGTTGATGGGTGTGGGGCAAATCTTGGCCCTCTACTTGTCAAGATCTCCCTCATTTTGGCCACCCACAATGACATCATCCCATGACATCATTTCTCACTATCTCCTCTCCCACAACATCCTTCAATGGGTGCAATATCATTTCCGCCGGGGTCCAAATCTTTGTACATCCAATTTCTACAATTTTTCTTTCAATCCTCTTCTAATTGAATCCAATTAAAATCCATAAAAATTATCCCATGCTCTTAATAAGATGTGTGACATAACTGAGCTTCCAACTTCTAAATTCAATTCCAATTTTTATGGTTGAATTCAATCTGGTGCGATTTCAGCGCGCCTAATCCACTGAGTAGCTTTTGGGGAAATTTTCTTGCATCCGACCCGAGGGTGATCAGTCCCCAAGTCTGACGCAGTAAAATTCTTTAATTACTTCACTCAATAGACTAGTTGCCTCGTGAGTGGCCAACTCTAAGAGACGAACTACGTGCACAGATGAATTGCCCGACTCAATTGACTGAAAATAAAATTGAGAAAAATCGGGATGTCACAACTCTTCCCCTCTTATAAAAATTTCGTTCTCGAAATTTAAACCATTATACACTTTGCTAAAAAAGGTGGGGGTACAATTCTCTCATCGACTCTTCAGTCTCCCAAGTTGCTCCTTTAGTGCCATGGTGTTGCCAGACAACTTTGACCATTGGGATGGTCCTAGTGCACAGAACTTGCTCCTTGTGATCCACAATCTGAACTAGGCTTTCAACGTACGACACTCTGTCGTCCATATCTAATTCCTCGAAATTTAGAGCGTGAGTCGGGTCAGGTTCATACCTCCTCAACATTGACATGTGAAAGACATTGTGCACCTGTGACAACTTCGGTGGCAGAGCAAGATGATACGCTAGAGTCCCTATTCTTTCTAAAATCTCGAAGGGACCCACGTACCTCGAGCTTAGTTTCCCCTTTTTGCCAAAGCGGGAAGTACCCCTCACCGGTGCCACTTTCAAAAAGACGTGCTCACCAACTTGAAATTCCAATGGCATTCGACGCTTATTGGCATAACTTTTCTGCCGACTCTGAGCGGTCTTTAGTCTGTCTCTGATAAATGCAACTGCCTCCATTGACTACCGTACTAACTCTGGACCGGTGATCTTTCTTTCTCCGACCTCCTCCCAACACACTGGCGTCCTACGCGCTCTGCCATACAATGCTTCGAAAGGAGCCATCTGAATACTCTGTTGATAACTATTGTTGTAGGCAAACTTGACCAAATGAAGCTGTTCCTCCCAACTTCCTTTGAAGTCCACAACACAGGCTCGTAGCATGTCCTCAAGAGTCTGAATTGTTCTCTCAGATTGGCCATCAGTCTGCGGGTGATAGGCCGTATTGTACTGCAGCTTCGTTCCTAAAGCAGATTGCAAACTCTTCGAAAAAGTGGCGGTGAACCTTGGGTCTCTGTCGGAAGTAATCATGACCGACACTCCATGCATATGAACTATCTGATGTACATACAAATCTGCGAGTCTATCCAAACTCAAGTCCCTTCGAACTGCAATGAAGTGAGCCAATTTTGTTATTCTGTCAACTACTATCCAAATCAAATCATTTCCTCTCTAGCTCATCGGTAGTCCCGTCACGAGATCCATCGTGATATGCTCCCATTTCCACTCTGAGATCTCAAGGGGTTGCAGAAGTCCTCCCGGTTTGCAATGCTGAGCTTTCACCCACTGACACGTCAAACACTTGGCGACATGCTTGGCGATATCCGCCTTCATGCCACACCACCAGTATTGTTGACGCAGATTCTGATACATCTTGGTACTACCAAGATAGATGCTGTAACTGCTACGATGCGCTTCTGATAAAATCTCCTCCCTAAGCTCCACATCGTCAGGTACAACCAACTGTCCTTGGAACTTCAATGTTCCATCTTCAGAAATTTGGAAGTCAGCATTTCTCTTCTCTGTATCCTCTTGCAGGACTTTCTGAACACTTGGATCTGTCTGCTGAAGCATTCTGATTCTGACCTGTACTTTCGGCTCGATTCTAAGGGTGGCCACAAGATTCGAAAGGTGGCCTACCTCGAACTTGAAATCTGAATCTCGTGCTCTCTCAATTAGACCCCATTCCTTGAGTACCATCTAAGTGACTGAAGACTTCCTACTCAGTGCATCGACGACCTTGTTTGCCTTTTCGGGGTGATACAAGATCTCACAGTCATAGTCCTTTAGGAGTTCCATCCATCGGCGCTGTCTCATATTCAACTCCTTCTGAGAGAATAAGTACTTGAGACTCTGGTGGTCAGTAAAGATTTGGAATCTTTCTCCGTACAGGTAGTGCCTCCAAATCTTAAGGGCAAAGATGATCGCTGCAAGTTCCAAGTCATGTGTCGGATAATTCAACTCATGGGGTCTCAATTGATGGGACGCATACGCAACAACCCTACCATGTTGCATCAATACGCAACCCAATCCTTTAAACGACGCATCGCTATAGATCTCAAATCCTCCTGGACCAGATGGAATAGTAAGTACAGGTGCGGTAGTTAGCTTTTGCTTGAGCTCTTGGAAACTACGTTCGCACTTATCTGACCATACAAACTTCTCTTCCTTCTTCAGCAGTCTCGTCATCGGCGATGCTAACACTGAAAACCCTTCTACAAACCGTCTGTAATACCCTGCTAAACCCAGAAAACTTCTGATCTCTATCACTGTAGTCGGTCTCGGCCAGTTGATCACAGCTTCAATCTTGGTTGGGTCCATTGAGATTCCTTCTCCAGAGATAACATGACCCAGGAAAGCCACACGAGTTAGCCAAAACTCACACTTACTGAACTTAGCGTACAACTCGTGATCTCTCAAAGTTTGAAGCACTATTCTTAAGTGCCTTTCATGATCCTCAAAGCTCCTTGAATACATCAGGATGTCGTCGATGAAGACAATTATGAACTGATCTAAATACTCTTTGAACACCCGGTTCATTAGATCCATGAAAGCAGCTGGGGCGTTTGTTAACCCAAATGGCATCACAGTAAACTCGTAATGGCCGTATTGAGTGCGAAACGCCGACTTTGGTATATCTTCCTTCTTGATTCTTAGCTGATGATACCCCGTCCTCAAGTCGATCTTAGAAAACATTGACGCTCCTTGAAGTTGATCAAACAAATCATCAATCCTTGGCAACAGATACTTATTCTTAATTGTCACCTGGTTGAGCTGTCGATAGTCGATGCACAAGCGTAATGAGCCATCTTTCTTTTTCATAAACAACACCGGTGCTCCCCAAAGTGATGCACTTGGACGTATAAATCCTTTATCCAACAATTCTTGCATTTGCACCTTTAGTTCCTTAAGCTCTGACAAGGCCATTCGGTAAGGAGTTTTGGAGATAAGCTCGGTCCCAGGAGTGAACTCAATTACAAACTCTATCTCTCTTTCCGGCAGCAAACTCGGTAATTCTTTCGGAACACATTTGGGAATTCTGCACCATTGGAATGTCTTCTATCTTCGACTCCTCTATTGTCATGTCCACGACAGTCGCCAGGTAACCTTGACAACCCTTGCCTAGCAAGCAAGTTGCCTCGAGCGATGAGATTAAAGAAATCGAGAGTCTTCCTCGACTCCCAATGAATTCGAAACTCTCACCCTCTAATGGGTTAAACTGAACCGCCTTGCAATAATAGTCCATTTTAGCTCGTTGCTTGGTGAGCCAGTCCATACCAATTATCATATCAAAATCAAACATGGCTAGGACTATCAAGTCTATCCTCCCCTCTCGCTCACCAATTACTAACTTGCAACCAAGACAACCTAATGTAGCTAACACCTTATCTTTCAACGGCGTAGATATGCTAATTACATATTCCAACAACTCGGGAATTAATTCTACCAACTTAACATATCTTTCAGCTATAAAGGAATGATAAGCTCCATGATCAAATAAAGCATAAGCAGATTGGTCGTTCAGTAAGACCATACCTGTGATCACGTTAGGCACATCCTTCGCCTGTCCTCTGGTGATCGCATAGGCCCTTCCTTGAGCTGGAGGTCGGTTTAATCCACCCTACGGCATGATCTGCGGCACGACTCCTTTGTTCTGACCCAACGGTGGCGGTAGCGACAACTGACGCTATCCCATCTGATTCCTGGGGCAATACCTGGCTATATGACCCTGCTGGCCACACTCGTAACAGGCACTCTTCCTAGGAGGACACGGGGCTGAACCATGTCGTCTTCCACATAGACGACACATACCATTCCGTTTCAACACCGGCTTTCCTATTCCACCCTTCTTGTTGAGTGGGACAGGATATCTTCCTCCAGACATCGGTCTCTTCCCAAACCGATTACCTTCTCTATTCGAATTAAACTGCAATCCAAATGTGGCAGCTCTCTCATTCTGGTCTTTCTCGATCAACTGGGCCCGCTTATAAAGGTCCTTATATTCTTTCAAATCTAATGGTACCAAAAAGCTCATCACCTCCGGTCGAAACCCATCTCTAAACCTTCGAGCTCGATCTGCCGGTTTTTGAATTAACTCAGGGGCATACTGTGACAACTTAGCAAACTTCGCTTCATACTGATCAATTGTCATCGTACCTTGACGAAGGCACTGGAACTCCGCCATCTTCAACTCTCTAGCACAATCAAAAAAGTACTTCTCATTGAAGGCCTCGAGAAACACATCCCATTCTGGAGCTACACCTTCAGGGAACACTATCCCTTTATTAGTCTTCCACCATGTGGCTGCAATCCCCCTCAACTGATAGGCTGCCAGTACGACCTTCTCTGCTTCAGTGCACAACAGCAGCTCAAAGGCATTCTCTAGCTCCTGAACCCATAATGCTGTAGCTTCGGGATCTCCTGCTCCCGTAAACGTTGGCGGATTCAACCTCAGGAAATGCTTCACCAGCTTCTGTCTAGGCCTCCTAACGGCCAGATCCTCAGGTGGAATCTCCTCAAGTTCCTCTTCTAGCATGGCAACCGGTGCGACGGTAGCTACGGCGGCAGTAGCAGCGACGGCATTAGCTGCGGCAGCAGCATTGGCGGCATTAGCAGCATTGGTGGCAGCGGCGATAGTGGCGGCTAAAGCGGCAGCCTGCTGGTCTAGTTTGTCACCCATCAACTCAAGCATCTGCATGATTCCAACAAATCTCGAATCCTCAGGGGCTACTGCATCCTCTGGAGGCGATGCTGCACCACTCGCACTGGCTTCAACCTGCGCTCTTTCCAAGGCACCTCGGGCATTGACTCTCAATGGTGGCCCACCCCGAAACACGAGGCCTACTGCTCTCTTCCTAGCAGCTCTCGACACTCGGTCACTCATGCTACAGGCTCAATATAGATGCGTATTCACAAATTCCAATATAACATTAGAATCTAAGTGACCCTACAACAAGTTAACAAACAACTAACAATCACTTGCATCAGTATAATAAAAGTCTTTCCTACCAATTATCCCGTGACTCCCACACACCTTATCACTCCATACATGAACCATATTCTGATACCACTTAAACGGGGTTGTCACGCCCCGAAACCCCGAGACACGGCAACAACCCGCCATGGTCATGTGAATGTGACATTCCTAGGTAGTGTCGCCGACCCCAATTTTTAAAATTTTTATGCGCATATGGAACGTGCTAATAAACCCCTGACAAAAACATACAGGATAGGACAGCAGGAAAAATCAATTCAAAATCAAACATACTTTCATACATTATTATCAATCTAGGGGTTACATACACCAACAGGATCCAGAGACTATATGCACCAAAAATGGGTCAGAGTTTATGTGCATCAAAAATGGGTCAGTCTACATAACATGGATCAGTCCGCCAAAAAGAGGAACAGTCTTAAGACTACTAGTCAGCCCCGTTCGACGATCCCACATCCTCAGGATCTGTCACCCAAGAGGCCGAGGGCAAGGCATTGATCACTCCACCGCCAGGAAGATCCGCCACGCCTTCACCCAAAATGGCGTTCATCACAGCCAGCGGAATATCCATGCTATCCAGAGGGCCAACACTAACGCCATCGACTTCGGAACGAAACCAAGCCCTAAACATGTATGGTACTCTGTCATCCACGTTCACATGGACCTAGATGAGGGTCCTAACCATCTGATAGACCCAAGGACTCCCAGGGTCAGGAGCACTCTCTATCATCTAGTCAATCTCCATCGGCAGGCCATTCATCTCCGGGGGTACCGCCATCTACGGCCCTGAAATATTTTTCCCCAAATCGGGATGAGACATTGTCTCAGCAAGTTCACCCCTCCTAAACCCCTATTAGAAAGAAAGTACGCCCCAAAGCGGTTTAGCCACACAGCACAGAAGACTTATCTCGCCTTCTTGCCTTCCTGCAGATTAGTACAATTCATATCACTCAATTGCAAGTAATGACAAAAATGTAAAGCATCGGAACACAATCAATTTCACTCAATTTCACAATCACAGCAAGCATTCCAAATCATCATTATCCACTGCCATACAAGGGCATAGCCTACTCGCAATTCGGCTATCTACTGACATATAGCCAAGCATCGCCTCCCTACCATTTAGCGCGGCTTCGTCAGTAAATCGACGGTGTTTCGGAAGGAGCATGAGTCCAGTTGCCCTAACCTCTACTGTGACCTGAGCCACGTCACTCTATTGACAGCATTTTTAGAAGGATAAAGGTCTAGTTGGTCTAGCCACTACTGCGACCGAGTCTTTCAACCAGCACACGACAATTCAAAAATCGATCCCTAGATACTTTACATTGCACTCACATACTCCAATTGAAATATTAACCCTCTAAAATTCGATTCCGGTGTCAAGCCCAACACGTGGGAATTTCCGAATAAAATCCCTATTTTTCACAATCAACACTCAATTCGCTACAACCAATCATCAATTTCAAATTCTACATGCACAGCAGCGGTCGTCACGAAATTCGAGCAACCGGAATTAAAAATAATTTCTTTTCGTTTTTTAAATTTTCGGATTATAATATAATATTATATTATCCAGAATTTTGAAGCATTTAAATAATTGAAAACTAAAATCATATTATGTCCCATGAAGTCTTAACATTAAATAACTTCTTTTAGCCTTAATTAAACACACCTTAACATAAACAAAGCTCTTAATCCAATTTATAATTAAATACACCAATCTATCCACCTAAACTTACTTAATTTAAACTAAACATACTTAGAGCATTATTAACACCCTAATTAGGGTTTAGTGAGGTAAACTCACTTGATTAACTCGCCGCTTGGACCAAAACGACGAGGACGACGCCGGGATTGACTTTTCCAAAAGCGAGCCTAGCTTCCTGGGCTGGGAATATGGTCAAAACGAGCTTAGAAGGGGCTGAGATACCCACAAATGGAGCGGCTGAACCGAGCCGGAAGGAGGCGCGACGGGAAGGTGCAGGCGTGTGAAACGGGCGGAGGAAGAGGCGGCGGCTCAGTTGGCTCAATGGCGATGGTGAAGGAGGCTTCGGCAAGGTCGAACGGTGGCTGGGGTGGCTGGGCTGACGAGATGGAGAGGCGGCGTCGACGGAGCATAGGCACGTGGGTGCGGCGTGACGCATGGTCATGCGGGACGGCAACAACGGTGCTACATGATGGCGATGAACGGCAGAGGAGCGGCGAAGGGGCGACGCGGCTGCCTGGTCCGAATGGGCGAGCTCCTCCTTGCCGATTCTCTCTCTCCCCTCCTCTCTCTCTCCTCCAAGTTCAAAATGAAGAAGATGATGTTGATGGGTGTGGGGTAAATCTTGGCCCTCCACTTGTCAAGATCTCCCTCATTTTGGCCACCCACCATGACATCATTTCCCACTATCTCCTCTCCCACAACATCCTTCAATGGGTGCAATATCATTTCCGTCGGGGTCCAAATCTTTGTACATCCAATTTCTACAATTTTTCTTTCAATCATCTTCTAATTGAATTCAATTAAAATCCATAAAAATTATCCCATGCTCCTAATAAGATGTGTGACATAACCGGGCTTCCAACTTCTAAATTCAATTCCAATTTTTATGGTTGAATTCAATCTGGTGCGATTTTAGTGCACCTAATCCACTAAGTAGCTTTTGGGGAAATTTTCTTGCATTCGACCCGAGGGTGATCAATCCCCAAGTCTGACGCGGTAAAATTCCTTAATTACTTCACTTAATAGACTAGTTCCCTCATGAGTGGCCAACTCTGAGAGACGAACTACGTGCACAGATGAATTGCCCGACTCAATTGACTGAAAATAAAATTGAGAAAAATCGGGATGTCACATCTCCTCTCTCGCCTCACGAGCATACCTCAGCTAATGAAATCGCTCGCCTCTCTTGACCCTTCTCTCAAACATAACTCAACAAAAGATTCTATATATTTTATCTTAGATTTATATTTGATATGAGCCGGTGTTCATAATTTGGTTGCTTAATGTCGCATCGTTGATAGATATGTAATTTGAAAAAGTATATTTGGTGTTTCAAGGAATATAAAAAATGAAGTAAGAAAATAATGGGTTGGTCTCGGATTGACCTTGGAATCAGATTGGACCCATAAGGTCAATAGCAATATCTCTAAATAGGAAACACAACGCCGAAATTCAATCAATGGGGTTGAGCTTGTGGAACAACACTGGAATTTAATCGACAACGATGAACCGTATAAAGACACGTCAGAATTTAATTAACAATGAGAATCTTAACAATTACATCTAAAATGCAATAAAATAAAGATAATTGTGTTTTTGGGGGCTCTTCGTTGAATAGGTTGGGTATTTATAGGGTGAACTGGTAGCCATCAATTAGTTATTTCTCCTTGGACGCCACTCTTAGCATTCCTCACGTTTTCCTTTTCTTCTTGGCAACTTTATCTATAAGTAACGGTTTCCTAACTTGTCAATGACACTCGCATGACTTGCCCATCAAGTAAATAATAGCTTCCTATTTTTATGCACATTTCGCGCGTAGCTATTCTTGCGTGGGCTTTAGTGCTAATTCCCCTTAAATTCCAAGTATAATGCGTTACACCTAGAGTCTAACACGTGGCAATTAATTCCCTTGCCATCGACTCAGGTAAGTATGTCTAGAATCCTGTCGATACTTAGCTCAAAATACCCTTCACAAACGCTGGAAAAAGATGTTTTCACAAACAAAATAGAGCGGCGTATCACCCTTATTATTCCCCCTCGTGGCCAGCATGTGAAAACATGAGTACTTTTGGGTGTCAAGAGAGGGCAATTTGGCTGTTCTTGCTCTGGGAATCAACACCTCGTCCTGGGTTGAAAAAGTGATGATGGGTCTTGGTGCATTTCCTCGTCTACTATTTTAGTGAGACTCACCAGAAAGAAGTTCAAGTTCTGAGAGTTTCGAGGACTGAAAATGGTCCGAATCAAGAGTTTTGAAGCCAAAATGATGTGATTTTCACGGTGAATCTATGAGTTTGAGCCCAAAGAGCATGTGCGAAACTGAATCTTGGTTTTGTTTGGTCCAGGGTAAGAGAAGAGATTACCTCAAACGTGAGATTGTTGAAGAAATCTTTCCAGAATATTTTGAAGCTGACAAAACGTTTCTTTCAGTCTAAGTCTGGATGTTCGGAGACCGTCAGTTTAAAGTCTAAAGACTTTGTGCTCTCAAGACCCAAGACTCAAGACTCAAGACTTAAGACTCAGGACTCAAGACTTAAGTCTATTCTCACTGACAGTCTTTCTAATCCAGTGATGAAGGAAATCCAAAGCCGAGGTTCATGGTTAAGGATTCGATCCTATCCTCTGGAATAGATTCTTTGGTTGGATAATCATTTCGGATTCTTTAATTCTTATCTAAGATCGATTGAAGATCCGATGGTCGACGAAATAATCTTGGAATATTCTATTCTTGGAAACCGAGATCCTAATTGTATGGGCAAACAAGATTGATGGGCTATCATCAGATTCCTTAAATAGCTCGGATGATCTTCTTGATTGATTCCGTCCAACGGGTAGATTGGAGGAATTCCTTTGGTAAGTGCCAACGGCTATGATGGCATGAAGGAGTATAAAAGGAAGACGTTCTAGTTGTTTTAAGGGTGTGATCGATAGAAAAATTCCAGAGTCTGAAGATCCTTGATTGTTAGTTGAGACTGTTCGAGCGAAATTGTATACGAGAGTGTTTATACTTGGTGACGCCTTGAGTGAGTGTGGTAGATCATCTACACCTAGAAATTAAGGAAGATCAACACCGTAACATCTCTTTGATCATAGTGGAATCCAGCCAATCGGTCGGTGCGAAAGAGAGTGGACGTAGGCTTGAATCAAGCCGAACCACTATAAACCGAGTGTTCAATTCTCTCTTTCCCTTACTCGTCTTGCGATTGAATTTTTAACTCGTTGCAAATCCTCTAACTGTTTAAATATTGTGCAAGCTTCGAGAAATTTTTTTTATACCTATTCACCCCCCTCTAGGTACTCGTACTAGCTATTTCAATTGATATCAGAGCTCGTGTTCTTACTTTGTTTGAAGTGTTTTACTTCAGAGTAAAAGATCCATGGCTAGTATGCTAGCACCGGGGCTGATGGAAGGGCAAAGCAATACCAGACCTCCCTACTTCGATGGAAAGGATTACAACATCTGGAAGAACAAGATGAAAGCTTTCCTACGATCAAAGGATCCTCTGGAATGGGACGTTGTGGAAAGAGGAATCACTCCTGCTGCTGCATCAATCTCTGAAAGAGGGAAAGACACTATTGAAACCAGCGGAATGGCTCAGGAAGAAATAAACAAGAGACAAGCACTCGATGCAAAAGCAATTTACTCCTTATACTTTGCTTTATCTCCAACCGAATATAACGAATATCTTCTTGTGTTACAGCAAAAGAAGTATGGGATAGATTACACATCACCTATGAAGGGACAGATCGAGTGAAGGAGACCAGAATTAACATTCTCCTCGGTCAATATGAGGCCTTCAAAATGAAACCGGAGAATCTATAACTCGACATGTTTAGTCGTTTTACGAGATATTGTCAATGGTCTTGAGAACCAAGGACAAAAAATTTCTGATCCCATGAAGGTGAACAAGCTTCGCGTGGACTCTCCAAGGATTGGAATCATATAAAGACTTCAATAAGAGAGACGCAAAGAATCATGCCATTATCTCGTAGACGAACCGATTGGAACTCTTCGAGTCTTACGAAGTGGAACGAATTAATGAAGACGAAGATCCAAGAGGTAAGAAATCTATTGCACTAAAATCAAATGATGATTCGATGATGCAGATTCTCAAGATGATATGGATGATGAGGAGCTCGCCCTCATGATAAGAAGATTCAGAAAACTGAATAGAAAAGGCAGAAGGTTCATCCCAAAGAAACAAAGTTTTCGTAGATATCGACCAAGTCTCGTTGATGATGAGGAACCAAACAAAGATGTAGTTTGCTTCGAATGTAAAAAGAAGGGACACATCGAGACCCAACCGTCCTCTTCGAAAAGAAAAGAGGAAAAGCTGAGAAGTCTCGAAAAGCTCTTAAAGCCGAAACCGGAGCGATCTGAGTGTGAAGAGAGTGATGAAAGATATGCCAACCCGTGTCCGATGGCGCAATCGACTCGGACTGGATCGACTCGGACGGTGAATTTGAGGTAAGTGATTATAAAATCCCTGTCAAAGTCTCTAAATACATTGATGAATTATGCTTTAGTCTTAAGACTTCTCTCAAAAAGATTTCCGAACTTAAAAAGGAAAACTCAGTCTTAAAACAAAAGAAAAACATCTTGGAAGAAAAAGTGAAAAGTTTAAACTTGAATGTTTCTACTCTTAAAGAGAATGAAGAAAAACTTTCAAAAGAAAATGCGTTCTTAAAAACTGATTTATCAAATATTTCAAAGAAATTTTCAATAGGGTCGGAAAAACTTGAAAAAGTTCTTTAAGTCCAAAGACCTTACTTCAATAAGTCGGGTCTAGGTATGACAGCTGAAACAATCCCTTTGATTGATTTTCCGAAAGTAAAAGAAAGAATTAAGAAAAGACCGTCGAGAGAGGCTTACAAAAATCATTTCAAGAAAGTGTTTGTAAAGTCTGTAGGTCGAAATGCTTTAAGGTGTTCTAAGTGTAATAGTCGGGATCATTTTGAAAAAGAGTGTCCTATGGTTTGGAAGCCTCGTTAAGAGAGTATGGCCTAATAATGCTCATCCTACTAACACCAAAGGACCCAAGAAAGTTTGGGTACCAAAGAAAGCTTGAGACTCTCTTTTGAATATAGGTCTCTCGTCAAAAAGAAGGTAAAATGGTATCTTGACAGCGGATGCTCAAGACACATGACAGAGACTCAAATTGTTTCATAAAGCTTATTCAAGTAAATGGTGGAAAAGTTTCATTCGGAGGAAATAGCAAAGGAAGTATTGTGGGAATTGGAACTGTAAAAATTGGAAATCTCACAATAAGCAATGTCTCTCTAGTGGAAGGACTCAACTACAATCTACTCAAGATTAGCCAACCGTGTGTGATACTTGGTTACAAGATCTCCTTTCAAGAAGGCATATGTTCTGGAATTAGCAAAGATTCGACTCGGTCTTTCATGGGTCGAAGGCATGGAAACATCTACCTCCTTGATGTAAAGCCAAATGAAGAACAATGCTTAATCTCAATTCAAGATGAAGCAGTTCTATGGCACAGAAAACTTGGCCATATCAACAAGAAGCAATTAGCTAAAATCTCTTCAAAGCAGCTTGTTCGAGGTCTACCTAAATTGCCATACCAAAAGTCTGACTTATGCACTCCATGCATTCTGGGAAAGCAGGGTAAGAAATTCATTTAAGCAAATAAATCATGTATCTACTAATCATGTACTACAGTTGCTTCATATGGATCTCTTCGGACCAACAAGAACCCAGAGCATTGGAGGTAAGAAATATTGTCTAGTAATTGTAGACGACTACTCTCGCTTTACCGGGGTATATTTTCTTGCAAATAAATTAGAAACCTTTTCGTACTTTGAGAAGTTTGCTAAAAAGGTTCAAAATGAAAAAGGATGTGCTATTTCTAGTATAAGAACAGATCATGGAAGTGAATTTGAAAATCAAGATTTTACGAGATTCTGTGATAAATCTGGTTTTAATCACATGTTTTCCTCTCCGTATACTCCGAGCAAAATGGAGTTGTGGAAAGAAAGAATAGATCTCTTCAAGAAATGGCTAGAACACTTTTAATTGAAAGTAAAATTTCTTCACGATTTTGGGCTGAAGCCGTTTCAACCGCTTGCTATATTATAAATAGAGTCTTTCTAAGACCTATTCTTGAGAAAACTCCCTATGAATTGTTCAAAGGTAAGAAGCCTATTGTTTCATACTTTCATGTGTTCGGTTGCAAATGCTTTATTTTGAAAAATGCAAATGATCGAGTTGGTAAGTTTGAAGAAAGATCGATGAAGGCATCTTCCTTGGATATTCTACATCAAGCAAAGCCTACAGAGTCTACAACAAGAAAAGCCAGTCTGTGGAAGAATCAATAAATGTCAAATTCCAAGACTCAGTGCAAGATGAATCCAGCCAGACTCAGTACGAAGAGACTGAACCCGCTCTAGACCTTCCAATGTCTACATCTCAAGAAGCATCTCAAATTCTGGAAGTCCATCATCAAGACGCTCATGGAGAATCAAATAAAGAAAGAGATCATCAACCTGGCAAATCAACTAGTAACTGGAAGCACAAATCCAGTCATCCCAAAGATCTCATTATTGGCGAACTTAATGAAGGAATCCGCACTAGATCAAAAAGGCATGAAGAATCTAGTGTTGTGGCTCTCATTTCTGAAATTGAACCAAAAAGCATAGAAGAAGCTTTATCTGATGAAAGTTGGATCGAAGCTATGTAAGAAGAACTCAGACAGTTCAACATCAATGATGTCTGGGAATTGACATCTAAACCAAAAGGTAAAACCGTTATTGGAGCCAAATGGGTATTCAGGAACAAGATGAACGAAAAAGGAAAAGTCGTACGAAACAAAGCAAGACTCGTGGCCAAAGGATATACGCAAGAAGAAGGAATAGACTATGACGAGACTTACGCTCCTGTAGCAAGGTTAGAAGCTATTCGTCTATTACTTGCGTTTGCTTGTTACAAAAATTTCAGGTTATTCCAAATGGACGTCAAAAGTGCTTTCCTAAATGGATTTATCCATGAAGAAGTTTATGTGGAACAACCGCTGGATTTGAAGACCCAAAGAAGCGACTCGGTCTTCGGATCGAAAAAGGCTCAGTATGGTCTAAAGCAAGCACCTCGAGCTTGGTACGACAGACTAAGTAAGTTTTTATTACGAATGGTTTTGTCAAAGGTAAAGTAGATACTACTTTGTTTATCAAAAAGGAAAACAAAAACTTTTTACTTGTTCAAATATATGTGGACGATATTATTTTTGGATCCTCTAATGAAAGTCTTTGCAAGAAATTTTCTAAGTCTATGCGGGATGAGTTTGAAATGAGTATGATGGGAGAGTTAACATTCTTTCTTGGACTCCAAGTGAAACAAATGAAGGAAGGAACTTTCATCCATCAAGAAAAATATGCGAATGATCTTGTCAAAAGGTTTGGATTGGAAAAGTGCAAAAAGACCGACATACCAATGTCATGTTCTCAGAAGATAGACAAGGATGAAGAAGGGAAGAAAGTAGATCAAAAGCAGACAGGAGCATGATCGGTTCACTTCTTTATCTTACCGCTTCTAGACCTGATATTTTGTTTAGTGTTTGTATCTCGTGCTAGGTTTCAATCGATCCTAAAGAATCACATCTCATTGCCGTGAAACGTATTATCAAATACGTTGCCTCATCTTCAAGCATCGGTCTTTGGTATCCAAAGAGGGGAGACTTTAATCTTCTACGATACTCGGATGCGATCTGGCGGTTGCGTAGAGTCGATAGAAAGAGCACTTCGGAACTTGTCAACTGCTTGGAAACAGGATCGTGTCTTGGTTTTCAAGAAAGCAAAGCACCGTAGCTCTCTCAACGACGGGGCGAGTATGTAGCTCTTGGAAGCTGCTGTTCGCAAATTCTATGGATAAAACAACAGCTACAAGACTTTGGCATTGAAGACTCATGCACGTAAATCGATGTGACAACACCAAATACGATCAATCTCACCAAAAATCCAATCCTTCATTCAAGAGCAAAGCATATTGAGATTCGTCATCACTTCATTAGAGATCATATTCAAAATGGAGAAATCTCGATTCAATTTGTTGATTCAAAAGTCAACTAGCGGACATATTCACAAAGCCTTTGGAGAAAAATCAGTTCGACTTTATCCGCTCAAGACTCAACATTTTGAAGCTTGAAGAAGTTAAAGTCTAGAGACTCACCAACTCTAAGACTCTGATCTCTTAGACTTTAAATCCTGAGACTCAATCATTCATGGCTAAAGACTGTAAGTTGCTGTAAGGTACGAATTCTCGTTTATCTTATCTCGAAAAGGTACGTTCTTTCATTCGATATAATTCGTGTGAAATTTGAAAACTTGTCTTTTTTAAAGGAAGTTAATTTTGGCGAGTTATTGATTTTGAAAAGAAGTGTTCGTACACTTTCCTTGTACCGATTAAACTTCTCTTTTCAAATCCGAGGTATATATATATATATATATATATATATATACAGTTATTCTACGCCCAATTTTCAAAACCCTAAAAGGCACTCTCCTCCCGATACTGTTTCTACTTCTTGTTCATTGTCGAGAAAGTGGTCATTTTTCTTGGGAAAAGCAAGCGAAGGAATCTTCCAATAGACAAAGAAAGATGTCGTCTTCGAGGAAATCATCAAGAATCGCAAGCAGGGGACCACAAAGAATGGAGAAGGGACCGACTCACTTCGATCTTACTGAGGAAGAAGACTTATCAAGTCAGCGACAAAGTCCGATTCGCTCTCCTCCACATCATTCAGCATCTCCCCGCCCCACAAGGTGCAAGTCAAAATCTGGAAGAAGAGATAATCGAGGATGCCGACCCGAAGAGTCCAAAGACCCTCCTTTATCTATAAGCTTTATCGTGTGTTGAAAACCTCTCGGTTCTTCATTAAAATATATAGATGAATTCCTTAAGGACAAAAATTATGGAAATGAGTATCTTTTTCTCGGAAAATGGAAGAGTTGGGAATTGCTCCGAAAGGAAGAGCAGAGGAGGCTCTTGCGAACATTCCAAGTGATCCTCGTATGCCAGGACAAAATCTGATTGACGGGAACGATGATGACAAAATGTTCCTTGAATTTAAACCTAGAATGGGTGTGGCAGCAAATGTGAAAGGAAATCGGATGGATTTGTTTAAATCCAAGGATCAGGAAAAAGTGTATTTCAGGCTGTTGAAAAGAGGGGTAATAAACCCTAGAAGTGTCGATTTTGACTTCCCCGGATACCATCAACTTGAACTTAAGAGAGAAGTTGAATTTGCTTCAACTTGAGACTTTTTGCTCGACTCTACGGACGGGTATGCTCAACTCGATCGCTTATTTCTATTCAAATCTTAGCTTTTTGGATGCGAATAGAATTTCATTCAAAGTTCGAGACCAAGTCTATGTGGTAGATGTGAATATGTTGGCGGACATAGTTGGAGTTGAACGGGGACGCTATCTCCCAATCAAAGTCTCACCTACTCGTACTACTCGGATCTTGTCAAAGATAGGGACGTAGATAAGAAAATTACCTATTCCAGGATGAATGCCATCAACATTGTGCTTCATAAGATTGTGATCAACCGTCTCGGACCGAAGTCTACGTCAAAGACTTCTGTGTCTCTTTCTGAAGCAAAGTTGATGTATGCGATCAACTCAAGACGGAAGTTTTCTCTCCCGCACACTATTCTTTTCCATATGTACGAAAGGTGTCAAAAGACAAAGGACAATTGCCTTATCCTGGTCTCGTGACCAAGATCTTCGACATCCGAATATTGAACTGCCACATACTTTTTGTGTTCGACCGTGTGATAAGATGGTGGTAGGGTTGAAAATGTTAATGAAGATGCGTCTGCAAGAACTCTCCAAGGCAATGGAGAAATTCAAAGTGAAATCTCCATCCAATGCCCGCTTCAAAAGGAAAGGAAAGGAGGCCATTGGTGCCTCATCGAAAAAGAGGAAAAGAACTCTCATCCTGGAGGATGAAGATGAAGATGAAGATGATGAAGATCCCTCTATCCCAGCACTGACAAGAACAAGACGTTCTGTGTCTCATCCGACAGAACTTCAGCAGAGTAGAGAAGAAGAAAAGCAGAGGAGAGAAGAAGAAAAGCAGAACAGAGAAGAAGAAGAACAGAGAGAGAAGGAAAAAGAAGATGAAAAAGAAGGAGAAGGAGAAAAAGAAAAGTCTGCTGATGAATCTGGAGAGAAGGGAAATCAAGAGCATGATCATCACTCTTCCCCTTTCGATGTCCTAGAGACAGGGGGAGTTAGCGAGCAAGAGACATCTACACCTCATGCTGCTATCAGTGAAGATCTAAGACAATCTCCAGAAGACCCAGAAGAAGTTCAGGTCTCTCAATTGCCTGAAGAAGGTGATACGTCGATTCCAAATCTGCGCGGACCATACGGAAAGCGCCATCGTCTCGCATACACACCATCCGAGAAAGCCAATGCCGCACGACGACGGATGATTCTGCAGATTTTCGTAGCATCATGAATATTCTTCTAGAAATGCGTAGCCGGATATATGTTCGACTCCGTGAAATCCAAGCTTTGAAGCATCTTTGGACAAGCATCTTCAGTCTCTCTCGGAAGATAAATTCAAAGACCTCGCTCCGCAACTTCAAGCCAATGCCAAGGGAGAAGAGGTAGCTCATCTCATGAAGACCAAGAAGCTCGAAGGAGTAGTCCAGTCCATTGGGGATTTCCAGATCGTGCGCATTCCCAAGCAGACATGACTCCTTTTTCACCCTTTTCAATGCTGACAAAAAGGGGGAGAACCAATTTGAACCTTCATTTTTTAAAAACTTTGACCTTTGTGGTTATGTTTATTTTTGAGTATGACTTGAGAACTTGAACTTGGGTGTGAATTTGATCGAATTGGCTGTGGATTATGATGCTTGACTAGTTGCATTTATTCAAGTGTTGTTATATGGTGTTTCTCATGAAAGACTAACCAATTTTCTGTGGATGCAGAGTCTGGTTGTTTTATTAATCTTTATGAGTTAGCCATATTGCTTGAGAAATGTTTTTGCAGGTCAAAGTTGTTCAAATCTTCAAGAAAGTTTTGTCACCATCAAAAAGGGGGAGATTGTTGGAGAAATCTTTCCAGAATATTTTGAAGCTGACAAAACGTTTCTTTCAGTCTAAGTCTGGATGTTCGGAGACCGTCAGTTTAAAGTCTGAAGACTTTGTGCTCTCAAGACCCAAGACTCAAGACTCAAGACTTAAGACTCGGACTCAAGACTTAAGTCTATTCTCACCGACGTCTTTCTAATCCAATGATGAAGGAAATCCAAAGCTGAGGTTTATGGTTGAGGATTCGATCCTATCCTCTGGAATAGATTCTTTGGTTGGATAATCATTTCGGATTCTTTAATTTTTATCTAAGATCGATTGAAGATCCGATGGTCGACGAAATAATCTTGGAATATTCTATTCTTGGAAACCGAGATCCTGATTGTATGGGCGAACGATTGATGGGCTATCATCGATTCCTTAAATAGCTCGGATGATCTTCTTGATTGATTCCGTCCAACGGGTAAATTGGAGGAATTCCTTTGGTAAGTGCCAACGGCTATGATGGCATGAAGGAGTATAAAAGGAAGACGTTCTAGTTGTTTTAAGGGTGTGATCGATAGAAAAATTCCAGAGTCGAAGATCCTTGATTGTTAGTTGAGACTGCGTTCGAGCGAAATTGTATACGAGAGTGTTTATACTTGGTGACACCTTGAGTGAGTGTGGTAGATCATCTACACCTAGAAATCCAGGAAGATCAACACCGTAACATCTCTTTGATCATAGTGGAATCCAGCCAATCGGCCGGTCGCGAAAGAGTGGACGTAGGCTTGAATCAAGCCGAACCACTATAAATCGAGTGTTCAATTCTCTCTTTCCCTTACTCAGTCTTGTGATTGAATTTTTAACTGTTGCAAATCCTCTAACTGTTTAAATATTGTGCAAGCTTCGAGAAATTTTTTTTATACCTATTCACCCCCTCTAAGTACTCGTACTAGCTATTTTAGAGATTGCGCACCTCAATCGCGGGTGAACCTCCACTAATGGAGGTCGACCATTGGGGAGAGAGAGAGAGAGAGCTTAGGCTCATTTTGTCGTCGCCCGGGCACAAAATGGATCTACAAATGTAATGGCCAGCGAAGGTGCCTTCTTGAAGCTTGAAAAACTGGAACTGGAAATGGGGGTCTTGGCAAAGACTGCCGGCAATGATTCTGACGACTACCCACAGTCACGGAGGGTTTGTCAGAGTTCGTGGTGTGGTGTAGGAGGTCTGGGTGGCCATGGATGAGCGCCGGTGAACTGTGGCCCAACGAGTCCGTGCGAAGAAGCCGATGAACAGTGTCGCTCAATGACGGGGGTAAAAGGAGGAAGAAGAACTAAAAAAGAGAAATGTTAGCTAAGCTGATATGTAGGAAAACGACACAGATCTCTACTGGCGTATATGTCTCGCTTACACGCATGTTTCATCTCTGCTGGCGCAGGTCCCTCTGTCGCACTTCTCTGTAAGCTTCGCGAACTCTACTTCGCACTTCGCTATGGTTCTGTTACTGTTTGTGTCTGCCGTACGGTGAAATGTGCGGTAATGTGGCTCGCGTTTCATATTGTAAGTCTTTGATCCTTTAGGGTTTGTGTGGCAACGTGCCAAACAGTGCTTAATTCTGATTTTTTTGTTCCTAGAATCAGTTTGGGACAAGAATCACGTTTGGTAAAATTTTTGTTTCCAGAACGGATTGGGAAGAGAATTGAGAATAAAAAAAAAAAATATGATTCTTCGTCCAAGAATAAGAAAAAGAATCAAAACAGTGAAACTCTCTTTCTTCCCTTCCGTCATCCTGCGATTGTTGTCCGCCACCGCCCGCCGCCACCGTTCCCCGCCAGTCTCCAATCGCCGTTCTGGCGAGCTCATCGGAGGCAAGCCCAGCCACTGGCAAGGCTCGGCCTCGCTAGATCTAGCGAGGCCCAGCCTCGCCAGTGGCTAGGCGAACCTCGCCGGCAGCTGGGGGAGGCTTGGCCTCGCCAGATCGGGCGAGGTCGAGCCTCACCGGTGTTTGCGCGAGGTCGGCCTGGCCAGCAGCGAGGCTTGGCCTCGCCAGAGCCTTGCCCAATTGCCAACGAGGCTCGGTTGACGAGGGCTGACCTTGTTGAGGGCCGCCGCCGATTCGAAGAAGAAGAAGAAGAAGAAGAAGAAGGATAGGAAAAAAGGGAAAAAAAGAAAAGAAAAAAATTAAAAAGTAAAAAAATTATTTAAAAATCAAAAGAAATTAATTTTGAACAGAATCAATTAGCACAATATCAAATGCAATTCTATTCTAGAATAAAAAATTTTGGACAGTTACCAAATGTGTTTTTTTACTCAGAATTAGTTCTCGGGAATAAAATAAAAAATAATCATTTCTAATTAGAACCAGCTCCCGGGAATAGAATCGTTACCAAACGCACCCTTAGAGTCATTGACCTGCTGGATGTGCAATTGAGGAAGTTTGTTGTGAGCCACACTGCATTGCTTGCCGACATTACGCTCTATTGTTGCAAATGACGAGCTAAAAGCCATTTATTTAATCGGTTTTTTGCATAAGGAGGGGCATTATAGTTTGAGAGTGTGGTGTAAGATTTTTTAAGTCTTCTCACACTGGGTGTTTAGGTCTCTTTCCTTTTGGGGCTTCGATGCCCTAGTTCTGTCTTAGGGCGGCAGAAGTCCAGCACAAGTGCCATATCTTGGCACGGGGAGACACTTAAGTGCCATAACTTCAAAACGGTACACTTAAGTGCCACTTTCTTTTCTTTTTTTTTCTAGTGGGACATTTAAGTGCCACCTCCAAATGACCCTTGCCGGAAATCCTACGTGGCAATATTTTATTATTATTTTTTGCTCCGCGTGGCTCGTCGAAGAGCCGAGTCGGCTCGGCTCAAAGCGCATCAAAATTAAAAAATTTAAAACAAATAAGAAATTTTAAATTTTTTTAAAAATTAAGAAAATTTTAAAACTTTTAAAAAATTAAGAAAATTATTTAAAAAGGGGGGAGGTCGAACGAGCGGCCGAGGGCCGAGCCCTTGCTGCCACCGCCTCCCCGCCGTTGCGGGAAGGGCCATTGCCGGCCCCTGGCTAGGGCCCGGCGACCCCGGCCGACCCTCCCCACTCCGTCGCCGGCCCTTCCCGGCGGCAGTGGGGAGGCGGCGAGGGGCCGCGACCCCTCACCAGATCTAGGCGAAGGTCACAGCCCACGCGGCGAGGGCGGGGAGGCCGGGCGACCTCGGCCGACCCTCCCCCTCCGTCCGTCCGGCCCTTCCCGACGACGGCGGGGAGGTGGCGGCGGCGAGGGCTCGGCCCTCGGCCGCCTTCGACCTCCCCTCACTTTTTTTTATTTGTACTTTTTTCTTAATTTTTTAAAATTTTTAAAATTTTTAAAATTTTCTTAATTTTTTAAAACTTTTAAATTTTTCTTAATTTTTTAAAACTTTTAAATATTTCTTAATTTTTTTAATTTTTTTCTTAATTTTTTTAATTTTTTGAATACTTTATAATTTAATTAGTTTTTATATTATTATTTACACGTAGACACGAAACAGCGTCGTTTTTGCGTTTTCTCCACCACATCGCATGCAAAACGACGCCGTTTTGGACTAAACTCACCGGAAAATTATCACGTCAACCATTTAGCCGGATTTTCGCCGGAGTGGCACTTAAGTGTCCCATTTTACTCCGATATTGGCACTTAAGTGTACAATTTTAAAGTTATGGCACTTAAGTGTCCTTCCGTGCCAAGTTATGGCACTCCAAGTGTCCTCACCTAGTCTTAGGGCACTTCTGTGCATTTTAAGGGAATATTATTGCATCCCTGTTTTTTGTTATTCTTGAAATAGGGGTGTAAATAAGTTAAAACTATCTTCTCATCTCAACTTGTAAATTACTTGAGGATGGATAGAGATGGAGTTGGCATAGGTTGCCCCAAATCCACCTTCGGCTCCTCTAAAGGTTGTGGCTTCATTCTCGACTCAACCATGAGCTTCTCAATCCATAGCTGTATTCTGGAGATGCTCTTGGTCTTTGTCAACCCAAATATCATTAGTAACACCCATGGCCATTTTGGGTTAGTGATAATGATTGACTTGTTTCTCATGTCGATCATGACATTCACACTATAAAGAATTCCAAACCAAGATAAGATCATATTCATCAAGGGGATTACCTCAATATTGAATTTTCCCTTCTAGTCACCAATGTGTAGTTCCATGTTTCCAACTGTTAAATATGACTCGAGTTTGAGCGTTTGCTAAAACGCGAAATTTGGTGGACTCGTGAAGGAGTTGCTGGACTAAAAGAGGAAATATAAAAATAAAACAAAGAAGGAAAGTTCTTTGCTGCAAAGCCTGAGGATTCCGAGTTGAAGGAAATCAATTCGTGAGTCTTGGCATGAAGGAGTCCACGCGTGAAAGAAAAGGAAACGAAGGTGGGCCCATGGTCAAAGTTTTGACCTCATGGGCAAACGTATAAAAGAGCTGCCGAAGCCCTTTACGAAAAAAAAGAGAAGTCGTAGAGGGGAGCCGCAAAAGAGGGTTTCTTCTTTTCGGTGAGTTGCTGCCGCACGAAGCCACACACGATCGTTGAGCGAAGCCGCATATTGAAGCGCCGTTATTCTAGCGAGTGCTTAGTGGGTTTTTCGTTCGTGCAATTACATCTAAGAAGTTTAGTGTTTGTAGTCGATTAAATCTTGAGGTAAGATTTGCGTGTAATTCCTTCGTGAGATTGAGAGATTATTTTCGAGGAATTTCGGGGCTAAACACTGGGTGCGTTATTGGATATAATTGGGGCTTGGGAAACACCGAGAGAGTGTTTGAGTGACTTGAGTGTGTAATCTCCTTGTATTACTTGATCTATAGTGAAATTCGCTGCTGCTCTCCCCATGGACGTAGGTCTTTACGACTGAACCACGTAAATCTGGTGTCTGATTTATTTTTCTTCTTCCATCTATATTTTTTTCGATCGCTCGCCCTATCGCAACACCAACAATGCCAATAGCTAGTACATCCTCCGAGTTGACCTCTTTAAATTGATGTCCCTTTGGCTCCACTTAAAATCCCAAACTCTTCGTAGCTTCGCTCGACAGGAACACGTTAGACCGCCCTCATTCAACCAAGGCATAAAGTTTTGTGTTCCTAACCTTGACATCTACGAATGACAATTTAGTACTTGGAGGTTTCTTGGGTGGAGCTTGAGTCTTTATGAAGTTGAGAATCTCTATGGTTCAAAACCACACTTCTGTCTTCTCCTATTTTGGTTTCTCCTCTTCTATAGTGAGCAGTGTCATGAGTTTGTTCTTCTTTGGGCAATCTCGCGACCATGGGGACCATCGAGAAAGAAGTAAGGCAATGGTGGTGACTTCTTCTCCCTTTCTTTGTGAGAGTCACCTTTGGGTCAATTCCATCTTTGGTGGGTCATTTGAAAGGAACTTCTACCCATGATCTTTCCCATTGATCTTTTCGACCATGGGTAAATTTGCCTTACTTGTCTTCATTATGGTGGTGATCCATTCTCCACTCATTTCCAATGGACTTGGAAGATTCAGGTTTTTAGAATCTAGTAGGAGACTTGGCTAAGATGAGTGCTTTCGAGATACGTCGAACAACTTGTTGTTTCAGATTGAGTTGGTCCCAAGGCTTCAAACCATTCCAAGAGCTCTATCCTCTCCTAAGTTGGGAATTTGGAGCTTGAGTTCAGTGGACTCCTTCACGTTTTCCCAAACCATGCTTTTTTTGTTCAAGGCAATGAAGTTTGCTATGGAGCTTTGTTGGACAAACTTGGGAAAGAAGTGATCTCAAAATTCTTCGACAAAATCATTCCACGTGTTGATGGGATTGGCACTATCCTTGGCCTCATCATCATTTATTTTGCCATCAAAGCATGACATTATCAGTTAGGAACATAGAGACGTTTTTTACCTTGGCCATTTCATCTTGAATGCCAACGGTGTCGAAGTATTGTTCCATGTTTCAAATGAAGCTGTCCACCTCTTTAGTGGATTGTTTGCCTTTAAACTACTTGAGCTTCGACATATCCACCTTGTGTGCCGCTTGAATAGGTATGGCAACGTTTGCTATACTAGTCTTGCATAACACTAGTTCAATCTTGAGCTTTTAGACCTTAAACTTCGAAGCTTCGACCTTGGCTTTGTGGGAGTTGTCCTTTTTAAACTCTAGGACTTTCATCTTGAAAGTCTTGATTGTGGCTCAAGGGATTTGTCTTTAAAATGTAAGGGGGCCGTGGATTGATTCACGATAGTTGTTAATTTGGGGCGAAGCATTTTTCAACCTTGTTGATTTGCCCTTTTGCCTCATTGAGTCCGTCCATGAACTTCACCATGGCAACCTTCACTCTAGTGAACCTCTCCTTGAGAGTGGACATGACATTTGTTGAGAAGGCCATCCTCTCAGGTCTACCGCGGGTGTCTTTGTCTTGAACAATCTTCTCTGGGGAAGCTTTACAACAATAGCAACAATGGTAGTCCGTTGGTTCGACATTCTCTTGATCACTTGATATGCTCCTTGATTACTTTGAAAAAGCTTTCTTCTACTTGTGATTTGATACGACTTGTCACAGGCCAACACTTGAGATCGAGACCATCGGCAACATAGGCTTCCTCTAGTTCGTTGGGTCACCTAAGCCAAACCTTATTCCCAAAGATTGACCACTAAGGGGGTGTTTGTTTTCGTTTCTTTTTTTTTTTTAAACAACTTTTCTGTTTTTTTCTTCCTGGGAACAAAAAAGGAACAGAAACGCGTTTGGGTGCGTTTTTGTTCCAAAATTATTTTTTTGTTCCCAGAAACACATTTGGAACAAAAATAAGAAACAAAAAAAAGTTGTTTCTTGTTTCTGGAACACGTTTTAGAAACACTTTCTTGTTTCTTTTCTTCTCTATTTTTCTTCTTTTTTTCTTCTTATTTTTTCTTTCTTTTTTCTTTGGCCGGTCACCGTCCCGGGGGGCCGGCCATGCCGAGTGACCGGCCCTTGGCGAAGCTCGGGCTCGCGCTTTACGGGCTCACCCCGGCCCTGTCGAGCCGAACTCGCGCGGGCCATGGGTGAGGCCGGCGACCGGCCAAAACAAGAAAAAAATAAAAAAAAAAAAAAAAAAAGAAAAAAGAAAAATAAGAAAAAATAAGAAAGAAAATAGAAAAATATTTAAAAAATAAAATAAATAAAAAAATATACAAATTTACCAAACGTGTTTCTATTTATTTTTTTATTCTTGAAACAAGTTTACCAAACGCGTTTTTTTTTGTTCAAAAATTGTTCCCCGGAACATAAACACTTTTTGCTATTTCTGTTTCCTCGAATAATTTTTAAACAACAATGTTACCAAACACGCCCTAACTTACTCACTTCTATTGCTCAAATGTTTGATAATACAAACAAGGGGAGAATGCCCCTATCTATACATGAAGTACTGCAATTATTACTATCCCAACTACTATTTATCTTATTAAATACAAGACTACTATATACCTCACTAGGGGATGATGAAGTGATCTCAAGTAACATATCAGTTTTGGAGTGCTTATCAGGCAAAGCTCAAAGCACATGGGCCATTTGAAACCTCATCGAGGAGTGTAATAGTTAGATGACCCAGTTGAAAGGAGCTATAGTAATCCATTGTCCATGAGAAATAAATCAAGATGTAGATGTGAACTAGATTGTGAAAGCCCATCGAAAAGGGAACGTTCCTCTTAGTTGGCTTTCTATGCCTACCCAACAATCCCTTTGGGAAATGTTTAGGGACTTATAGTGTATGTTCTACGAACTTTGTTCTTGAATGAATAAAAGTTTTTTTTTGACCAAAAAAATAACCTGCTTGATTTATGCTTCAATTAATTAAGTCTATTAGAGTACGTTGATATTAAATCGCGCATTCATCTATTAAATTAGATTTTTAAAATAGTTAGTAGTGGTGTCATTAAGTTTCACAAAATTCATGATTTTTCCTTAGCATTTTATGCTAAACATTGTCTGTTTTATATTCTATAAGCGAGATGATTGTCTAAAATTTCTTAAATCTGTTGTTTGGAGGCCAATATGGTTATAAAACAATTCAATTGAGCATATTTTATCCTAAAATTTTTGACAATTTGCCAATATAATCATTTCGACCATTTTTAGTTTAAGAATGTTGACATAGACACCGACTGTTGTATGTGGCATGGTTAAAGCTGAAGATCCACTTTCTTGCATTTTTTTTTAAAATTTTTCTTTTCTTTTTCTTTTTCCTTTTCTTTTTATTTTTAAGGGCCAATGAGGCCATCAACCAATAGTTGAGGCCTAGGGACCCACATTAGCCACTAACTGAGGATTGTGACCATTGCCCAATGCTTGCAAGGGTCATGGAGAGTGCTTCGTGGTTTGTGCATGGTCGGTGAGGGTCACCAATGACCCTGCAACTTCCATTGGTCATATCAAGAAGGAACGATTAAAAAAATAAAAAGAAAAAAAATTAAAAAATTCATAAAATTTTTTAAAAATTATAAAAATTGTCGATGTCAACACCATTTATGCCATATAGGACAGTCAAAGTTCACACCATTAATTTCTAATCAAAATTAGTCACAAGACTAGATTGGTAAAATGTCAAGATATTTAAGATTTATTGGCAAAAGAACCCTTCAAATGTCAAAAGTTGGCATAAAGGGACATTTAAGTGCCAAAACTTACAAAAATAACACTTAAGCATTACTTTTTATGAAAAATGAGACACTTAAATTCCACATCCGGCGAACCTTGCCGGAAATCCTACGTGATATATTTTTTTTTTTTTTTTTGCTTATGTGGCTTTCGCTAGAAGGATGACTCAACAAATCACACACAAAAGCGACATCATTTTGGTATAATTTGAATTTTAATATAACAATTAATTAAATTAAATTTTAAAGAATTAATTAATTAATTATTAAAAAAAGGGGGGGGGGGAGTGGGGGGAGGAGTAGGGAGGTAGCCAATGTTTGAGGGCTTAGCCCACGCCGCCACCGCCTCCCCTCTCGTCGGGAAGGTGGGGGAGTGCCCTCTAGTGAGCGGTGGCCCTTGGGTCGACGGGTGAGGGCCGGTGACCCTCGCCCTAGATTTGGGCCCTCGCCGTCGATCGGCTAGGGGCCGTCGCCCCGGCCAGGGTTCGACGGCCCTAGCCGACACTCCCCCACCTTCCCGGCAACGGAGGGGAGGTGGTGGCGGCGAGGGCTGAGCTTTCAGCCATCGACTACCTCCCTCCTCCTCTTTTAAAATTAATTAATTAATTTTTTAAATTTTAATTTAATTAATTATTATATTAAAATTCGAATTATACCAAAACGACGTCGTTTTGATACTATTTAGCCACATCAACATAGAAAATGATGTCGTTTTGCGTGTAGCTTGCTGGAAAATTGCAACATTAGTGTTTTGGCTAGATTTTCTCGCCGGTGGCACTTAAGTGACCCATTTTGCTTCGATTTTAGCACTTAAGTGTCACTTTCGTAACTTTTGGCACTTAAGTGTCCATTTGTGCCAACTTTTGGCACTCCAGGGATTCGGGTGTCAAGATTTATTTGGTCATTTTAAAAGGTTTATGACTAAATTTTTTATTGTACGATGACTCGGGACCTTTTAAACAATTATCTCTGATAAAATTAGTAGTCACTGATGGAGATAACATACTTTAATTTTTTTTAAAGTCTCACAAATAAAAAAAAAAGTTACATCCCTACAATATATTGAAAGTTTCTCTTTAAAATGAAAATTAAACCACAACTAATATTACTGACTTCTAATAGTTTCAAAATTACATTGACGTCAAAAAGGGGAAAAGTGCTAAAAAAGTCTTAAACCTTTTGCATTTGTGTGAATATAGTCATAAACATTTTTTTGGTGCCAATTTAGTCCTAAACTTTTTTACATTGTGCCCATTTAGTCATTTCCGATCAATTTTGGTCAATTTTGCTAATGTGGCCTCATTGGCATTGACATTGATAACTTTTAATAATATTTAATTTTTTATTTTAATTTTGTTTTCTTTTTCTTTTTTCCTTCTCCTCCTCCTTCCTCTAGCAGGTCACCGAACCTCGGCGACCGGCCGGAGGCGATGGCCAACGAGGTCGACCTCGACCTCACCCACCACCTCACTAGTGGCCGCGAAGGCGGTCTCGCTCAGGGCTGGTGGGGCTTGCCCTTGCTGGCCATGGGCGAGGCTCAACCCTTACTAGATCCGGCGAGGGCAAGCCTTGCCCACCCAGCACTTGTCACCCAGGCCTTGAGGGTGGCCTCGCGTTGGGCAACGAGGCTCGCCCTCACCGGATTTGGCTAGAGTCGAGCCTTGCCCATGGTAGCGCCAGCAGGCGAGCCTCAACGCCCAACGTGAGGCCGCCCTCGTGGTCATTGGCGAGGTGGTTGGCGAGGTCGACCTCGACCTCATCGGCTATTGCCTTTGGCTAGTCGCCGATGTCTGGCGATCGGAGGAAGGAGGAAGGAAGGAAAAAGAAGAAAAAAAAAAAAAAAAAAAACAATTTAAAATATTAAAAAATTATTAAAAATTGTCCACGTTAGCGCTGATGAGGCCATATCAGCCGGTCAACGTCCAGTCAGCAAAATCCAGCCAAAATTGGCCAAATGTAAAAATGTTTAGGACTAAATTGACAAAAAAAAAAGTTTAGGACTAAATTAGCACAAATGCAAAAGGTTTAGGATTTTTTTAGCGCTTTTCCCTGTCAAAAAGTTACTAAGGACACGACAAAGTTACCAACTTAAGATGGGAGAAACTTACTTTGTGATAAAGAAAATTGATCAAACTCTTTATATGCCCTAAAGAAACTATCAAAATATCTACAGATGGGTAACATTGTCGCAAGGAAGAACATTTGTAGAACTATGAGGAAATCACGGCTTTACAGCAAATGTGGCCCTGTATTCGAATTCGTATTTGCGGCTGGGGATCTGCTGTAGAGTAGAATTGGCCTAGTCTTGAATACATCTCTGCTTATGCATGCGTAATGCCAAGCCCAGTGAGCTCATGCTGTTGCTGGCTAACCAGTAGAATTGGCCTCTTCCTTGTGCTTCCATCTCCTCTTATGAAGTGTTTCTCCAATTCTAAAGAAAACAACATAAGTTCTTTGATATAATAGATAAAGAGATTGGGTATTTCTTTTCAGACTAATGAAATGAAAAAAAAAAAAAAAAAAAAAAAGAGATATAGACCGAGAAAGTGAGCTTCAAAATAGGGGGGACGAAAAATATATAAGTTGCTATAAAAGCAATGATGAAGAAGATACTAGTGTTTATTTTCTAAAAAAAAAAGTTTATTTTCATTAGAAACCATAAAAAGAAAAACAACCAAGTCAAAGGAAGCTGTCCAACTATGGAAACCATTGACGCATTAAGTGGACTTAGTCATCTATGAGATAGAAGTATCTCTACCCTAATCTAACTATATTTTGTTTTTATTTTTGAGAATAGAATCACAATAATTCGACTATAATAAGGACAATCATTAAAACTCTCTTCTTGATTTAGATATTGAAAGAATTTTCATCTAAACTTCTCAACGATGGTAACATAGTTATTAACCATCGTCCGAATGGGTATTACATATAGGGGGTGGCCACCATACATATCTTACATCTACTCTGTAAGCATGTCGAAAGGGCCTTACCTGCAATTTGACGACGGCGGATGCACCTACCCAGCATGCTATGTTGCACGTAAGCCTAACTTAATTTTGTGGTTCCCTTTCTTCATGATATGAGCAAATTTCAAATGGTTTGGGATTCAAGCATCGACGGTGAGGCATCCCATCAATGGTGTACTTTGACATTATTGTGCTTTTGGGGTTTTCAAAGACGATAAATAAATCCAGTTGGCCGGAGTTGGTGGGCGTAAATGGGGCTAATGCAAAGGAAATAATCGAGAATGATAATTAGCAAGTGACCGGCGTGATACTATCGAACGGACCCTCTCACTCTCTCGATATTTGCTGTAACTGTGTATTCATTTGGGTCAACGACAAGGGTAATACCATTGAAGTGCCCACGATCGGATGAGGGCAAGAAAATGCTGTACTAAATCCTTCCCCACAAATCCCAAGTGTTCTAAAGTAGCTCATCAACTGTTTGTATAGATTAAAATGAATAAATAACGATTTCATGTGAATTAAATATGTCGGGTTTAATTTTTTTTCCTTAAATTTTTCTTTTTCATTCCTCGGTCGCTTTGGAGAGGAGTTAATTCTATTATATCCTAATGTATATAAAAAATCAATTACATAAGAGGCGTTATTGATCGTCGATTTGAAAATTATAACCATCCGCTTTTTGACCATCTCTCAAATAGAGGGTGGGTGAAACAACTTGTGTAAAATTTTCTTTCGCTAATGATATATGTCCTAATATTCATCTAGAGCGTACTTTATATTTTTAGTGGGAATATTTACACCTTTTAGGCTGTATTTAACAGTAATGACAAAATTTAGAAGAGAATAAAATTTATCATATCTTACATTTGATAGTACTTAACACATGATAAAATCAAATATAAATAAGATATTATCCAAATAAAATTCCGTCATAAGGGGATATCGCAAAACCCGCCATAAAGAATGGGAGAGTTGGAATTCTAAAGATCGATCTAAAAGAATGCTTTTAATTACAATTTCTGTCTCAAGAAAGAAAACAAATTAATTAAGATAAAAAAAATAGCCAGAAAACTCGCGAAAAAAAAAAAAAAAAAAAAAAGTCGGTGAGAGATTATCCACTTTACAGAGCACGCGAGTGGATGGTTGCTTCTCTTTCCATCATCCCCCGACTGATTCAGCGATGATGTCACTGTCCGCGCCATCTCTCCACCGCTCCGCCGGCCATGACTCTCCGAACTTGCTTGGCCCTCTACGACCACCGCCCTCTCACGAAATTCCTCATTCTCGATCGCCGCCCCTCGCGTACCGACTCAGAGTCGCGGCCCTCGAGCCCGAGTTTCGGGCTTTCCGCACGAGGGCGACCGGTTCGTGATGCCAGCAGTTCGTCCGAGCAAGAGGGAGGCGAGCCTGGCGATTTTCGCAGTCCTGCTAAATGGGTGTGGCCCGAGCGCGTCGATGGCGACGTTGTGACAAGAAGTGGAGCTGGAGAGGCGCACAGACTCTGAGGACGGCTTCACCCTCCTCTAACCTTCTTCTTGGGCGAAGGTACACTCTTTATGTAAAAATGTACTATGTACCGAGGACGCCGGACGTGAAAGAATGCGGTCCGAGTATTGTTTGAGTACTATTGGGGTTGATTTTTTTATTTTTTTTTCGGGAATTGAAGGTGGACAAAGCAGGGGCGACGGTGCTGTTTGAGGAGCCAGCCAAGGAGAGCAACAATGTGGGAGTGGTGGTGAGTCCAGTTCGTCTTGCGAGCCTACGGGAATTTGGGAGTCCTCAGTTTGTCGCGGACAAGCTCATACAAGCCAAAAAGCGCAAAGTAGGTGCTTCTTCAATTGCTTGCTTGGTTCTGAATGTGGAATGCCTAGACAGTACGTTGTCCGAAGCCTCTTATGTTTTGGGGCAAATGATTTTTTGGTAGATGATTTGGTTCATGGTAGAATTGCTGAGAAGAATTGTGTCCGAGTCCGCTGTTTGCATTCATGGATTTCTCGGTATTCTCCCTTTCTTCATTCCCAGATTCACAGCCATCGGATCCATCAGCTGAAGGTCCAAAATCTTCTTCTTCTTGCACAGCAGAAAATCCGGGAGGTATGGGGGCGAAAGCAGCGACAGCAGAGAGGTCTGGGGGACAATCAATCAAGATCCTAAACCCACAGGCACTCAGCATGTGACATTGGGGAAGGTGAAAGCTTTTACCTCTGCTTAAGCATGTCTGCATAATGGGGTATGTTCCAAATTCAAATTAAACTGAATGTGAGCACCGGATACGTTAATTGACAGAAGGACGTGCATTAAGAACACCTGTTAAAGAGAGACTTACCAACTTCATGAAGCCAAATCAAGGTGGAGACTTTTACAAAATAAATTACAGAAAAAATGACAATTAGAACGAGGAGATTTCACACGCACTCGGCGCTCTTGCCCTCGGGCGGAGATGAAACGAAGGAGAGTGAAGGGGTTTTGGGTTTTTCACTCCTCAGAGGAGAAGGAAACAGAGCAAAGGCCGAGAAGCTCTCAACAACACAACGATAATTTTTTTAATTTATTATTTAAATTGTATTCAGAAATGGAAAATCCAAACCTGGACAAGAACTTCGGTACCCTCATTCGCTGTTGGTTGTTGGCTTTAGCGGTGATAGGGGGTTAATAATAAGCAAATAAATTATTCTTTGAACTCTATAGTATCGTCAAGGAAGATTTTTTTGTTTTAGTACTTTCTAGTGAGAAAAGAAGATTTGATCTTTTGGCTGGGGAGTTTTTTTTGACAACTTGTTATAACACAAGTTAATTCGCAATATTATACGAGATCTTTAAAATTAAGGCGAACTGTCATTCTGGATAAACTCCCAACAGTAGTATCATAAGAGCAAAGGATGACGGTGATTATATTTCTGTCCTCTAGAAAGTGATAATGATGATAATTTGGTTTTCGGTCAAACTGCTGAGAAGATTTGTGTAGATGTCATGCTTGAAGCTGTCTCATTAAGAGGAAACGTAGAAGGGAAGTATCTTTTTTCAGTAAATTTTTTAAGTTTCCTCAATGAATATTTGTCGTATACATGGTGACGGTATGGATTTCTTACTCAGAAAGGCTGGGAATATTAGGTTCATATCTAAATTTGTGAGTAAGTAATTTGAACTCAATAGTCTATAAAATGCATAAGAGATGATCAACATGATAAACGAGAGAGAGAGAGAGTGAGAGAGATTTTTGAGTTGTAGAGATGATGGCAAGCGAGGGCACTTCAAGATTCCTTTTAGGCATCTTGTCTTATCTCACTACTTGTGTTTCTGGTGGCAAAGTTCACCTCTTAAATGACTACAGCGACGTGTTCCAAGAAGCAAATGGTATCACTCTCTATGTTCTTAAGCGAAGTAAAACGGAAGCTGCTTTTTGAAAATAGCATTTATAGATTGTTGACACATAAATTTTAGCGATTCGATCATTCATTTATTGCATAGAAAATTATGGATTAATGTTTAACCCTTAAATAAAAATACTAGAATTAAATTGCATAACATATGATTTTAGGAGCATTTACTTTTTATTATTGCATTAGACTAGTGATGGATGGATTTGAATTGATGTTTTAAATTTTAAGTTGACAAGTTGGACTAAGGCTATGAAGAAAGGGAATTGGCCTAAGCCCGTGGTTCTTGATAACTGAAAATTGACTTATGATGAATGGTGATTTGATATTTTCAAAAAAGATTCGTATTATCTTTCCAATATTCCGCAAAAAATTTCATATATTTATGCAATATATACACTAAGGAAGATGTTTTGCACAAAAGGAAAGATTTCGGATGAAATATTGAAAGTAAGAGTGAAAATAAAGAAGACACAAGCGTGCGGACATGGAAAATTTAAGTCGGCAACACTCTTTGCAGAATATGTACTTTCATGGTTATTTCAGGAAGTGAATGTGAGGAAGACGGGACACGGTTAATTCTGAGGATAGTGGGAGGAATTCGGTCAATGAAAAAATAGTAAAAAATAAGGAATTGTATCTCTTGCCGTGGATATGGGTTTGGAAAGAGAGGAAAAGAGATATTGCTTCTTTCCTTGGAGGGAACCCCGTCGCTTGGTGTATAAAAGGCGGTCCTTTCTTTTGTCTAAAGAGGGGCGCCACAATTCTAAGGGAGAGCCCGTTCATTCACGAAAAAAAAAAAAGGAAAGCGTGAGAGGCAGAGAGAGAGAGAGAAAAGCGACTGCCCCAATTCAGATTATTTTTTTTTAACAATATTTCTCGCCTTCCATCCCCACATTCACGCCTCTGGCCCCTTTTTCTTCGAGCAAATCAAAGACTCCACTTTATTATTTTTACAATTCCTCATGATCATGGATGGTCGCGTGGACTATCCCATGATCTGACCATCTCTACTTGGACACCACCAGTAGAGAGAGACACGTCCCTTGGCGAAGCCACCGGGGAAGTCAGATGCGACCACAGAGAGCGCCTGAACCGCCCATCAAGACATCGAGCCCCTTGGCGAACCTGTTGTTCCCGACGTGCCAAGCCAACACCAAGCCCTGCCGCGGTGTGTTATTTATATTATGTGATCCTATATTTTGGGACCCATATTTTCTCTTTAAAGTAGCAGTTATTCCACATGTAATTACATTTTTTCACACTTCGTACATTTTCGTGACAACATGACGCTAACGCTCATTGCCCCTGACGTGCTTGAAGAACAGAGCCCCGATGACGAGTCGTTGCCTCCTTGCACCGTTGCTGAATTTTCATCACTTAAGGGTCGCCTATTAACAACTCTTTCCTCTGGTTTTTCAACATCCGTGGCGTCACAACAAGTGCAACCTTCATCGACGATTTCCATCAACATCTGGCTCATGTGCGACATCGAGCATCATTAAGAAACTGAGTTTGATCGTGGTGGATTGAGAAATAAAGCTAAAAAAGAAAGATTTTCAGAACGTCCAGTAGACTCCAAGTGATGATCGTGGAATCGGTCAAGGGGCTTGATCAAAATATAAGTGTTCTTGGTGGCTTCCTGCAGTTCTTCCCCCGCGTTCGAGATCTTCTAACAACACTGGAGAAACGCTCTCTCTCGCGCTTATCTTTCCCTTTGCAGGTTTACCAAATTGAAGCAATTAATTTTAAACTGCAGCATAGTCGCAGCATCTCACCAGTCCACGAGCACTGCCGCCGTTCACCGTCAAAGTGGAGCTGGCTCTGATCTCAGGCCAGAACTTCTTGTTTCCAAAGGTGAATCTATCAAACTTGATTAGCCATTAACAAGTAATCCTAATGTGGGTGGATTTGGTCAAGGAGATGCGGAAATAGTACTTTAAGATTCATTACGTGTCCAAGGCCTATTGTTCTTCTTGGCATATGTTATTTTGGCACAAATATTTTTGGTTCTTAAGCAGTTTGAGAAAGTTCGATTGTTTGAAATGAATTTCTAGATTCATGGATTTCCAATATGAAATTTGTAAAAAGAATCAAATTTTGTTGTCATCCGTCAAGCCGATTCCATTGAGTTCAAATTTGGCAATTTTACTTGCGAAATTAGGTAATTATCTTATCTAAATTTGATTTGGATATTTTATTGCCTAATATATGACTATCTCCAATTAGGATCTCTCTTGATTTGCAACCACATATAATCTTTGATTATATCTATAAGGCTTTAGATGAAATTTATTGATTTCTCCAGAATCTATAAATAGATATTTTGATCTTTAAGGCTTAAGATCAAATGATTAGATTTTGTTCCCATGTTTGAATCAATTGGATCATACCTTTGTGGATTGAATGGTTTAAATATTTTGATTGCTTTATTTATCCTAAAAATACAAAAAAAAAAAAAAGAAAAAAAAGATTGCATTACATATCATGTAGATTAGAATTGATTTCCTAGATAAAATTGCACGCAATTTCAAATGATTAGATTTTTTTCCCATGTTTGAATCGATTGGATCATACCTTTGTGGATTGAATGGTTTAAATATTTTGATTGCTTTATTTATCCTAAAAATATAAAAAAAAAATATTGCATTGCATATCATGTAGATTAGAATTGATTTCCTAGATTAGAATTGCACGATAGAATAGTTAGATACCTTTCTAATTATATTTGAATGCATATTTAGATGATATCTAGGTTAGATAATATATTTGAATTAAATTGCATGTTGAGATAAGTTTCTAAGTTAAGATAGGATTTAATTAGTCTACTTCCTACCTTTAAAGTACATAATATCCCATTTTAGGTAGATTTTTATTTTTAGCAACTTTAATTACGAATTTTAATAAAAGATACAAAAATATCATGTGCATGTCATATAAAATTAGGTTCATAAAATGCATGTCATTTAGTGATTGTTGCTAGGTCTATTTAATTAAAAAAATTTCCATCATTAGAATTAAGCCATTGGGTTAAATTGCATTGCACATATATTATATTTCATTAAATAAGTTGAAAATCCTAAAAAATTGAGTGACTTCCTATTAATTAGAAATCATATGAATTCTGAGTTAACATTACATATGCTTTCGTTTCTATACAAGAAGTCCGCTAATTTATTTATTACTTTCTTAGATATTAGATTGGTAGTTTGTGCACCCGCTTAATCACCTTACATGTTAGAAAAAGTATATTAAAATCAATTCAAGCTATTTGTAAAACTTTTTTTTTAATAAAAGAGAAAAGATATTGAAAGGGCGTTAGTGGAATCTAGCGTAATTAAAAATCATTAAAGTAAATCTCCCATTACTTTACTTGGTTTCTAATCGATCCACCAATAATAGATTAGTGGCGACTTCTAATTAAAAAATTATTACATGTTAAGAACTTGAACCTAGGCCTTGGGTTTAGAATCAGCTCAATTTAAACTTAGTAATCCATTAGTCAAACCTAGATAGTGCATCCAAGGTTAAGTCACAACATGGATGATGACTAAGAGGCTTTATATCATCCCAATTTCCACTTTTGTTTCTACCTACTTACAAGAATTTCTCATGTCAAGGTGTTCTCCTATCGATGATTAGTAGTTACTGATTAGGCAATGCTTTTTACCACACCCAGTATGGCGCTTTCGCTGTGCTCGTTCTGAATTATCTGCCCAAGTTTGCTTTTGCGCATTTAGTACCTTTTCACGCTTCAAAAGTTGTTTGAAAGGTCAAAACATATGCAGGTGGTGTCATTACTCTTAAACAAAAAAAAAGAAAAAAAAGATTGTTCATCAGAGCTCACGAGCGTGAAAGAGGAATCTTTTTTGGGTCTGAAATAGACTCCTTCAGTCATAACATCTTATAAGAAAAACAATTTTGAAAAGCAAACAGAAAGGATACAGGAAGTCATGCTGGGGAAACTCCGAACTGCAAAGCTCTTTTCATAGCTGAAATGTTGCCAAATTTGAACCTTAATGAGATTCTTTGCACTTCTATTTCAAGAAAAGCTAGCAGAACTGACTGAAGAAGATTAACAACACTTTAGAGAGGGGAAATTGCTGCATGTAAAACCATTTTCTCTAAACTTAGATGCCGTTCTGTTTTCCAAAAGAATTTATAGGAAGTTGGGAACATCCTCCAAACTACTATATGCTTCATTTCCCTCGATATAAGTTCTATTTATGCTATTGGGAGGGTTTCTTTCGAAAGAAGTTGATGCTTGTCCAAGATATTTAATGATCTTATCTCTGTGAACTTTTAACAGACGATTGGTTCCCTTTATGTATGGGCTGCGCACCTTGCCTGCCCCAGCCAGATGTCCATTTGCTTCATGATGTCGCGCTTGGCTCGAAGCCATAGGCCTAAATGCTGGCATCAGCACTCAGGTGGTGGATTTCTCATTCTGGTTGCTTATTGTTCTGTTTCCTGTTGCATTTCTACTTCCAAGCGTCTAGCAAATCTTGGTGCAGGGAATTAATCCTATGGGTGGTTTCAGAAGGCATATGCAGGATCACAAACCGTTCAAAGCATCATATTATTGTTCTCCGGCACAAATACAGTAGCAAGTCGAATGAGGAAAAATATTGCAGCTACAGAGGACAGAACATTCGATTACCTCCCTACATAAAATCAGGACGTACTTTTTTTGTTGTTCAGCCACATCTCATCTCATCGCGAAACTTTATTCCACTACCTTTTACCAATATTGAAGACCGGTTCCCAGAATTTTTACCAGGAAGTGAATAGGTCTCCATGGGAATCGGCTTGGAATCAGTCAGGTAAGGCCAATTCGATTAGGGGATAAATCTGTGATTTCAATGCTCTCCATTCTTTTAACCACAAACTAAAGCTTGAATTCTTAGCCAGAACATCAGCAGACGCCTCTTTTCCATCAAACAGCTTCATTGCATATGCTTCGAATTCATTGAGTCTGTCCCGAAGAAAAGCCAGATTATTTGGGTCACTTTCACTTTTGATTTTGTCCAGCCACTCCTTTGCTTCCTCCACCCTTGCCCAAAAGCAAGTGTCTTGGGTCAAGCTTGCGTACCTGGTCCTCCTATTGCCCAATTTCTCGATAACAACTCTCTCGGTCCACCACTGATTGAAAATTTCATATCTTCTCTCTCTTCCATTACTTATGTAGTGGCCTTTCTTCATATGCATCCCTGACCGATAATACTCCGCGATGTCTAGTGGCTCCACGAGGAGCTTATAGAGCTGCGACTCCTCAATTACCCATTCTAAACTTTTGTGAAAGTTGAGTGGGAGCTTGTTCCTATCCATCATGCTTATGACACCATCCCAAAAGGCCTTAAGCATAATTCGGTTCTTGTTTATATGTGATTCTCTCTTTGAGGCCCCCCTTTGCTTGAAAGAATCATAGTATCCTCTTTGCTTGTCGGAGTTATCGCAACAAGCTTTATACCACTCTATCTCCGCCCTGTAAGGAGCAATTTTGGATAGCTTAATGGCTAAATAGGCGGCGTTTAGGTTTGGGTGGCGCTCCTTCTGCCTTGCCATCTTCAAGCAATCTTTTGCCATCAGTGCAATCAATACCTACAAAGTAAAGGTGAAAGAATCTTTAAACTCAGAGAAATTGCACTTGGGAATAAAAAGCGTACATTAATACATTTATAGATCGTGGTCCCTTGTCGATCTAAGGTGCCATCCCTACCTGTTGAGATGTCCCCAATGAGTTCAAAGCCATCGAAAGACTTGCTTCATAGCTTGATTCAGAGAGATGTCCTTCTATGAACCTTCTCCCCAAAGACTGAAGAGAAAGTCTCTCTAAATACCACCCATACTTAAGGTGCTCCTCAATAACACAACTTGGAGAGCTTGTCCTTAGCATCAAATGCATCATCTTCTTGACCAATACAGCGTTGTCCAAACAAATCATGCCCTCCTCTGAACAAAACAAGTAATTCCCTAAGGGCCAAAATGACCTCCTTCTCGAGCCTTCCCCTGCTTGCGCCAAAAGCTCCATGTCGGCCGCAGCAAAGGAAAATAGCCAAGCCTTGTCTTCTTCAGTTAATTGGAAGTCAGTGAGATTCATAGAGTTTGGTGACATCATAAACGTGTACCAAAATCTTATGAGGGCCTTCCAATGGGGAGTTTGAACAAGTGATTGGTCGAGAAATAACCTTGGCAATATATCGTGCATTGCCACGACATTGCAAAAGCTGCTGGCCCATCTTTCGCGGAGAATGGCTCGCGAAAGTGACTCATTGCCAAGGAAAGGAGCGCCGAAACCAATGCACAAGATTGAGGGTGGGAAGATGGATTTGAGGAAGGAGAGAAGCGAAAGAGCTATGAGAAATGCGATTGCTCCTCCTATGGAGTGGCCTGTGATCACTATTGACTTGGTTTTATCCAACAAGCTATCAATCTGCATACATATTTAAGAATTCCTAAAATCCGGTTAAAAGCTTTTTTGGAAAAATCTCAATTACAACGCTTCACTCAAAAATCAACTCGCACCATATCATGTCCGATTAGAAGAGTTACATGAATAAATCATATAGGAAATCATTGGTCGTATTGCAATTGCTCAACATACGGAACCGTTTATTAAGCAAGTCAAAACAACACTAACATGTTCAACAAACCGATGATAAGTGTGCAAGTATGTTTTAACACGTGCATAGGATGTATTTATATGTATGGCCCTTTTATTTAGATAATCTCAAGAGAAGAGCACCATTCATGACCAGGAAATCTGTGTCATGAACAGCTCGGTTTGATATACTCCAAACCAATCATCGGATCCACAGTAATTCAAAATTCGGACCTAGAGGTTATCAAAGACCAAATGGGCCATTAGTGCCGTTGTCCATACTTGATCAACGTGGATAGGCCCGAAGGACAAAATCGTGGGACCGACCTTGGCCAGCCCACTTCAAACAACCCATGCCTTAATAAAGTTTGGGTGAATACCTTGAAAAACCCAAAACTATTTTTTTGACCATGAAAAACCCCAAATTAGTACACCTGTAACAAATTTACCCTGACTGACCATAAAAAATCATAAACTGGTACATTTATGATAAATTTATCCCAAATTAATTTATTCGACCACAAAAAACCCAAAACCGCTAAATTTGTGACAAATATACCCTCCGCTAAATTGATTAATACCACAAAAAATCACAAAAATTGTAAACTGCAACAAACAAAGCATAAAATCCCAAATTTGTATACCAGTCAACTATTACGTATCATTTAAATTGATAATTTAACAATAAAATTTAACGAAAACTAACAGAGAGTAAATTTGTCATAAGTATACCAGTTTAGGGTAAATTTGTCAAAGATATACCAGTTTGGGGTTTTTGGTGGTCAAAAAAATAGTTTGAGGTAAATTTGCCACAAGTGTATTGGTTTGAGGTTTTTCAGGGTATTAATCCACAAAGTTTAATACTTTAAGGGAAAATTCCAAATAATAATACAAAGTGCTCATATATTCTCAAATAAAGATATGAAGCGGACATTATTTCAAATAAGGGTCTAATGTGCTTTCTCTTTTTTTCAAATAAGAGTGTGAACCCAGCTAGTAAAGGGCAATTCCGTCGATTTAATTTTTTTTTCCTTATTCTATTTTTTTCATTTAAAAACAAATTAAAATTAAAAAATTAAAAAAGAAGAAGGAAAAATACAAGCAGGCGGGAGCCCGCCTATGGCTACTGCCCCTTTAGTGATGGGACTGATACTATATTTTTCCTAAATTTTTCCTTATATAGATATATATTTTTTAAATTTTAATCTAATTTGATTTAAATTTAAATTGTGTTTGGAAAAAAATATTCTTGATTAGCTGGAATTTTTTGTTGGCCGACGAGGTTAGGCCTTTAATCAAAATAACCATAATCATTTTAGGCTCTTTTTTTAGATTGATATGGCAACTTTATGCCCTTATATGAAATAATTTTTACTTTAAACTCTTATTTAAGAAAATAATAGCACTTCGAGCTCTTATTTGGAATTTTTCCATAATGTAATCGTGGGAAAAAAAGAGCTCTAGAATGAAGAGGAAATAAGGTATATGCCACTAGAGATGTTGCCGCCGCGAAAGTTTGAGATAGCTTCAAGATAGAAGTTCATAAATAAAAATACAAATAAAAATTAACCATTAGCGTCATTAGTCTCACAAAAGTTTTATAAGATTAGCCTTTTCGAAAAGAGTCAACAACGATATGAAAAGATAATTTTGTATTTCTAATGAATTTGGAAAAATATGTAGAACCTAGAAAGGTTAGGAAAAATTATAGGAATTGCTAATCTTAGAATGTAGTTTGACGAAAATCATCATTGATTTTCCTGAGTGATCCGATCAGTCGCGAATGACGAAAATCATCATTCTCTCTCTCTTTTTTACTTTATGTTTGGTCAGATAAACTAAAAAAGAAATCAATGAATAAATAAAGTAAAGTTGTTGCCGATGAACTAGCCTGGCTCTGAAGATCATTGCGCGAATGATAATGAAGGAAGCGGTGAAGCACTCCGGAGTGAACCATGACGGGCTCTTCACCTTCGTAGCGGCGTGTCAGCCCCGCGAACAGCCCGTGGCCTGCTGCATCCAGCGGCGCCAGCATGGTGCAGCTCGGATCCCAACCAAGCAAGGGCATCTCTTGGACGCCCGAGAATGCCACGTACCCCACGCCCCCGACTTGCTCCACCACGAAGGCACCGCTCCCCATCGCATTCGCCGCGCTGCACAGCCTCCACGCCTCCTTCAGCAGCGGCGTCGAAGCCAGGAAAGTCCCCATCATCTCGCTTGTCTCAAACCTTTCCAAGACAACAAAGGAAAAGGAAAAGAGAAGCAAAAACAGAGCAAAAAGGTTAAGGAAGGAAAAGCAGTTTGAAACATGGAAACGCCGGAGATTGAGGAGAGCAGGAGAAGGGAGGAGATTGTTACGATGAAGCTTCGGCGTCCATGATTCAGCCGTCGTGCTCAGTCGTATGCAACTCCGTTCGGTTCCCGACAATGCTATGGCTTCTTAAGCGAAAGCAGTTTTGCACCCGTTTCTCTTCTCAGTGTTGCATAACGATTCTAATAAAGCCACGTCAAAGCACCAGGGGGAGAGAGAGAGAGAGAGAGAGAGACGGAGAACGAGTTGCTTTCGTAATTTACGATCACTTGGGGGACATTTCCGAAACACGGTACGAGCTGGCACGGTGGCCAAGTTACATGGTCAAGATCAAGAGAGTTGCTTTTGCTTGTACCTTCCAGGAGCCGCTCTTACAGCATCTTCGCGCCATCTCCCAACCGCTTCTCTCCATCACTTTTTTAGTAAGGGCACTTCAAGATTCTTTATAGGTTTGAATTTTCATCCACCAGCACTGGTATTAATATTAAATCTTCAGAAATTTCTCAGCAACTCATCTCTTTGTTAAAGGCACGAATGAGAACCATTTTGTTCCAAAAGTCAATTTCTTATCAGATTTTCTGGATAAGTTTTTCAACAAAAATAGGCGTTTAATAGCAATACAAAAATTCTGCTCTCAGAATGGAAATTCTTTCTCCTCTCAAGTGCCAGTGGTGGATGGCTGGTGACAACGGGTGGGCAGTTAGTTAGTAGCGAAAGCAAGAAAAATTTTGATTTTTCATTTCTATTCCAGAAATAAATAAGTGAAATTTTTTTCTTTTTATTTCTATTCTAAATCTATTTATGGACTAAAAATTTGCTTCAAAAATAAAAAAATAAATTACATTACCAAATAGATTCCTATTTCAAACCTTATTTTTGGAAATAGAAAAATAATTTTTGCTAGAAATGAAATGATTATCATAGGTGCCGTAATTGACTGGAGGCTAATAAAAAGTAAGTTATAGAACGAGGCTTTCTTCGTGTATTTGATCCCGTGTTTTGCTTCTTTTTCTTTCTGTCGAATGTTTTGGTCTCGTCATTGTCCCCGTTGTGGAAGTGGTTTTGCCTTCCCATTTTCAAAGATATGTCTAGCTAGAACGACTTTTAAATTTTTATTTTTAATTATGTTCTTGTCATGGTATACGAATTTTGAAATGTATATTAATTTTGTACACTCTAAAACTTGACTTATGAGACATTTTAGAATGCAAATGATATCTATTCTGTTCGAGAAATCGGTTTCTAACTAGAATTAATTTTCTTATTTTTGTTCTTGAATGAGTTTTAAATAAAAATATGTGTTTGATAACAATACAAACTTTCTGCTCTCGAAATAAAAATTTATTTGCTAACGATAAAAAATTTCTCTCTCTTGGGCAGTTGGTGGTGCATGGTGAACATTGAGCGGCTATGGCGAGTGACTGCAACAAATGGTTAGTAACAATGGATGGCAAGCGGAATAGCGAGCACCAATGGATGGTGGGTGCTAGCAGCGAGGGTTAGAGAAGAGTTTTTATTTTTTATTTTTTATTTTTGTGCCAAAAATATAAAAGTAAATAATTTTTACTTCGATCTATGATCCAAATTTATTTCTAGACTAAAAATTTATTTTAGAAATAAAAAAAAAAATAAAGTTACGCTACCAAATGAATTTTTGTTCCAAATATGTTTCCTAGAATTGAAAAATAGAAAATAGAGAAACGGAATGGTTATTATGTGCACCCTTAAAAACTTGTGAAACTGTTTAAATCTCCTAAAACTAAAATAGTACTTTTCATTTTAGTGAAGTCAAATAATTAACAGTTATTTTTTTCACTTAATCTCATGACTCCTGTCTTAACTAATCAATAAAGTTACTAGGATATTTTATAGACTCTAAAATTCACCTAATATTGATTTAGTCGTCAATAAAATCAAATGCCTAGACAATTATGCCTAGGGAATTTGAGGAGATTCTATGGTAGTCCCGTACAATTATGCCCTCTATTTTCCATAGCTAGGTAAGATGTTGCAAATATTTGGATCTCCCTCTCAATGACATGCATTACGTTCAAGTATGAAAATCTTCTTCTCTTTCCATAAAAAATTATACAGTTTCTTCACATTATGTATTCTTATCGATGATTTTGCTTCATTATGTAATAATTCAAATATTTCAAAATTATGAGTCGAAAGTAAATTAATTATTACACATTCAAAAAGAAGAAGAAGAAGAAGTAGAGCACTCTTTATTACCAAACCCATAAAGCAAATATGATTCGTAACTATTGCTTATCAACCATATATTTATAAACCATGATGTCCGGCCCATTTGATACTATCATTGCCTTAAAGAGTTGTGACTTTAGATGATTCTGGAAGAAGTCCATTCACTTAACACAAGATGGAAGATTAATTCAAGTTATATTACATACTCTATAGACCATGCAAATTGCTAATATTGAAGCTGTTTATTATGCACGTCCACGTGATCAATAGTCTAGGTAGATCCACATGCTACGCGATACCATTTCAATAAGCAAGATCACCGTAAATAGCCATTGGACTACATTGTTTGAAACATGCTATGTGAGGCTACGTTGACACGATGAAAACGTAATTTGAAACGTGGAAACGCCGGAAATCAAGGTGAGCAGGAGAAAGGAGGAGGAGGCTGTTACGATGAACCTTCGGAGTCCATGGTTCCCTGTTTTGCCCGTGGAGTGGGAAGTGAAATGAATATGAGCCCTGAATTTTTTGTCGTCTGAATGATGACGGCCTTGAGAAGTGGGTCAAGTCGTGGGAGTCGGGGTCTGAGTCGGAGACCCGCCAAGACGTGAGGCCAGGCCGGTGAGTTGGATCATCCTGAAGATGAGTTGTCGATTTCCAGAGACGAGGGAACTCACAGACAACAGTCGGGAGAGAGATGATGGAGAACGGGAAGTGAAATGAATTTCAACCCCGTAACTTTTTGTCGCCATTATTATGTCGGCCTTGTGAAGGGGGTCAAGTCGGACACCTGCCAGGACGGTAGGCCAGGCCGGCGAGTTGGATCTTCCTGAAGATTGGACGTTGATTATAGAGGAAGAGAAACTCGCAAAAAGACAGGAGAGAGAGAGATGGAGAACGTGACGGAGGTCGTGGCGTTAGCGTGGGGGAATTCTTCGTATGGATTGCCGTCATATGCCATGCGCTGTCTTTTTCCATTTTTTTCTTAAAATATGATCAATAATTTGTCCGAGAAAAACGTTTTGCTGTTCATTTGACTGCGACTCCGGGGGACGTTTTCGACACGGGAGACGAGCTGGCATGGTTGCCAAATCACTTCTCTGCGACTCCGGCTTTGAAAATCCCTTTTCTTTTGAATCACTATGCTCAGGAGAGTTGCTTTCGCTTGCTACCTTTCTCTGGCCCTTCTTGCAACTCCATCTCTTCCTCTCTCTTTAAAAGGGACCATAGGAAAAAAGGAAAGTCTGTAACGAGCAATACTAGTCATAGTAAAATTGATTTCGCAAATTAATGTAGTAATCAATGTGTTAAATGATTGTTGGAATAAAATATGACTCATTTATCTAAATGTCAATTTCCAATTTGTAACATCACGTAAGCATGAGAGATATTATCTAAAAAAGTCATAAATTTATTGTACTTTGAAAAATTCAATCTTAAACTTTTCAATTTTACCAATTGAGTTACAAAACTTTTGACGATTTGCTAATTGAGTCATTTCGATCAATTTTGTTTGGAAATCATTGACATGGATGAGAAGTGGCATCATTGATGTTGAATGGGACAATTTTTTAATTAAAAACGATTTTTTAATTAAAAATAATTTATTTTATTTTATTTTATTTTGTTTATGGTGCTGGCAACCCTCTTTGGCCACAAAGGCCTTCCCACTTGGGCGAGGGCCACTGCTAATGGCGCCATGGAGTCCTTGGGTGAGGGTCATTGCAGCCCTACTGACTGCAAGTAGGGCAGCCATTGCCTAGATTTGGTAAGGGCCTCACCCTCGTCCACATAGCTTGACACATGAAAAAAAAAAAAAAAAGAAAAAAATAAAAATAAAATATTTTAAAAAAATTAAAATTTGTTCGTGATAGTGTTGGCAACATCACATAAGACAACTAATGTCCATGTTAGCAATTTCCAACTTGATTGGTCATATGGACTCAATTGATAAATTATCAAAAGATTTATGATTCAATTGACAAAATCTAAATGTTTAGGAATGAATTAGTCAAAGTATAATCAACTTAAGACTTTTTAGACAATTTTCCCCTTAAGCATGTAGTGCTTCGTATATTTCGTTGAGATCAATCAAATTCCTCAAATACATTCTTCCAATCATTATATAAATTTAATCTTTGATGGATTGATTTTGACCATGTTAAAACTTTTAGTCCTGGAAACTTTTAAAATAAAATTCCTATTAATTTGACCAGGCCTTTTATGCTAATTCGATCCATAGAAACCTCGTCATCCATTTCCAAAAGATTAGAATTGTCAAATCTCATCGTCCACATGCCGCGCAAGTTCCAGGCAATTGAGAAGTGGAATTCGGATGGGGTGCTGCCGTAGACCAAAGAGTTGACGACTCCCCAGTACGGTCTAAGTCAAGGACTAAGTCTGTGAAGGGACTTCGTGAAATGCATGGGGAAGTATCGTTGCTTTCAGATTGTCCGTGGATTCATTTGCCCTCGAAGGGCTTCGGAATGTCGAGCGGTAAGATGAGCAGTGCCTCGCCTTGCATTCCCATGCATTTCGGTGCAATTTTGAAAGCCCATTTGCACCCATGTCTTGATAAAGCCAAAGCCTAGCGCCACTTATCCGGCAAAGGAAGTGGCCAGTTCTTTGTAGGGACCATTTGCATTGAGACTGGAAGGAAAAATTATTTAAAAAGCCTTAAACTTATTGCACTTTTATCAATTCAGTTCTAAATCTTTTTAATTATATCAAATGAGTTTTAAATAATTTTACTTTTTGTTAAATGAGTCTATCAAGCCAATTTTAATCGGAATTCACTGACATGAATAGAAAGACAACCTCACGAGCCTTGGTTGAGGGTGAGGCTTGCTCTCACTGCATCTGGGAGGACAAGCTAGATTTGGCAAGGACAAGTTTTGCCCAAGGCTCACAAGGTCATCCCTTTGACCTTGCGTGAGGGCAACGAGGTTGCCCCTCCCTAGTTCCTAGCGGGGGCAACCTCACCTAAGGATGGCAAGGTCAACCCTCACCGGTCGAGCCTTTGGCCGATTGCTGGAGGCTAGGCAACTGGTAGAGAGGAAGAAGAGAGATAGAGGGAAAAAAAAAAGAGAATTTAATTCAAAAATTCAAAAAAAAATTTTAAAAATGATAAATTTTGACCGCCTCAGTGTTAGTCGTGCCACATAGGATGCTCAGCGTCCACATTAGCGAATTTCAACAAAATTGGTTAAATGGACTCATTTAATAAAAAGTGAAAGGTTTAGATCTAAATTGGCAAAAGTGTAATAAGTTTTTGACTTTTTGAACAATTTTCCAGACTAGTTGTTACTTTTGAGAGAATCACCCGTCGGCATGAGCAGGGAAAACTGACATAAAAGTTTTGTAAATTTTGGCTCAATATGTAATATAGTCTTGAGCTTTTAATTTGTTTAGTGTGGTCTCTAAACTATAACCTCATATGTAATATGATCATTGAACTTTTAATTTGTTCAATATATACTTGTTCGATTTAGTCCATAAACAATATAAAAATATTCAATATTGCAATTGAACTTCAATTAATAAAATGAAAATATTGATTTTCAATAATTTTGAATTAGTTATACACACACACACACACTAAAAGTCTATAGACCATATTGAATAAGTTAAAAATTCAAAGATTATATTACATATTAAATTATAATTTAAAGATTATATTAAATAAATTAAAAGTTCATAAGTTATATTATATATGAGACCAAAGTTAATTGATCATTTTATATCGTTATCCCGAATCAATGACGGAAAGCGTTAAAGTTCCCTGAAGTTACCATATTGCATATTGGTCCCCATCCGAGCACGTCTTGTCTCCATCGAGCGTCGTCGCAAGCACGAGGGTGTGTTCCACGAGACAGGGCGTACTTGGCGTTTTCCATCTTTAGTCTCCGACTTCGGCTGGAAGTCAGCACGACGTCAACCGTGAAGTGTTTTACTTTGAGAAAATATTGGGTGGTCCGGGACCGCCACATCAACGTGGTCCCGGACCACTCATACGGCGCCACATGTGAGGGGAGGGGATAAAAGAGAGAAAGAGGAGAGAGAGCCTCAGAGAAGTGGGCCCGATTTCAGTCCTTTGTCTGCGCTCCCCATACACGTGGCGCCGTGTGAGTGGTCCGGGACCACGCTGATGTGGCGGTCTCGGACCACCCAATATTTTCTCGTTTTACTTTTGAACTTTTCCCTTAATTCAAATTTTGCTGCCCCTACAGTATCGCTCGGTTCTAAATTCGAGACTTGTCGATTTCACAATAGTTAAATATTGGCACGTACGTTCACCGACAAATTTTGTGATAATTTTTTACGACATGTGGATTGAGATTTAATATCAACGGGAAAGGACAAAATGTGTAAAAAAAGTGATAAGCAAACATGCCCCCGTGCATTGTCGCGTTATTCTTCGCCCGAGGCCCTTCGTTATTGTCCTTGATCACATACGAAATGGACGTAGGCCCACTGTAATGCTCAAGCCAACTGACCACTCTGCTATAATAAGTCATTCGAAACGTTTGGGGATGGGGGATGGGAAACTCTTCTTAAGACGAGTCAGTACTATTGATAAATATTTAATATAATCCTTAAATAATATAAAATGTTTGAAAGTTTAGGGACGATATTAAATGAATTAAGAATTTAGAGATAGACATAGCAAACCAAAATTTAAGGACCATCTGTGTCACTTTCATTGTTTCTATAATATATAGAATAGACGGGCTAATAGAGGTTCGAGATTTTGTCGCAACATTAGAGGGGAAAATTATTGCTTGAATCGGTATCGTGCCAAAATCAGAGGATCAAGAGGTTGGGACGGATTCAATATACATGAGTGCGGGCATAGAGAACAATTTCCGGGCGCCCTTAGGTGGGTGGCATTCAATGCCGCTCGTGTTGGGCTCAACTGCCTCCATCTTCCCACCGGTCTTTACAATTCACATTTTTTTACTACCATCCCTTTTTCATCTCCTCAGTGGTCTCTTGCCTACCTTCGTTGGCTCAACAAAGGGACGAAGGAGGAAGACAGGAGCGAATCGAATTTTTATCTTGTCATCATTGTCCAAAGATAATTTTTAATTTCACTTGTCATCTTTGATTGAAAAGAAATTCCTTATGTGGAAAAAAATGCCTCACCGCCGTATAATTAATTAAAGCCCAACAAAAATTGCCTAAAAAGTTCAAATAAAATATTTGCATCATTCCAACATAAACTACCAGACTGAACAATCGGCAATTCGACATTACTAGCCTTTTACTTAAATCAATGACCAGTCTACGAAGTACTTTTTAAATGCATGCAACTATAAAACTGTGTGATATATAATCGAATTAATATAACATTGCCTTTGGTTTGTCTAGGTTTAACTTTGCATGTACCGACACTCATATTATAATAAATCTTCAGAACTTTCCTGTGAACTTTCATTTTTTATCGCTACTCGTGTAAGTAACGTAATTCCTGAAAGTGAGATACCGCTCCCCCCTCATGAAGAAAAGGCGAAATAGCTAATGCCTAGTACTTACACTATTCCCGAGAGAAATGAACACCGAAGGACCTTCATCTTCATCTCCATCGGATGATCAAAAGGCAAGAGAGCTATATCACTATCCATGCCCTCCTGCAAATGGAACAGAAAGGTCTCGTTGAATGGTTCTATTCGCTGAAAAATAGGAACGAGTGATAGAACATATCAGCACCCCCAGGTGAGTAATGATTTTTCATCCCCATGCCAGCGTCAAAGCAAATGGACAGGTGGGCCAAGGCGCAAAACTCCAGTGAGAACGACAAAATACGATGCTCGGTTCCTGCCATTGAAGTCCGCACACATTTTAACAGCTATCCAATGATACGATAGGTGACGACATGTATGGTCAAAAGATAAGGTTATCGTACAATAGCTCATGTGAGTAAATTGCAGAATACACATGCAGTCTAAATAACATGGATATGCGACACAACACAACACCACGCGACACGACATACTAACACATCATTTCTAAAAAGTAAAGAATTTTAATATATTGGACACGTTATATATTAAATAAATATTTTTATTTTTAATTAATTTGATTCAAATTTACAAATAAATAAATAATAAAAAAAGAGTTTATAATGAATTTGTACTAATAATATTAATAAACTATTCATAGGAAATTTGAAAGACATATTAATAGTTAATGCATATCCATATCTGAGAACATATTTCTAACTTTAACAAAAATTATAGATGAAACTAATAACTAACAAAAAATTATAATCAATTTATTTTAAAAAAATCTATGATCTTCTATAATAATTAAAATTTATCATTATTTAACTTTTAATATTTTTATTTTTGAAAAATATTTTTAACTTATTTATTTATTTTTTAACAAATATAATATCGCCATCCAAAAATTATTTTCCTCCCATTTTTTTTTCACAAACCCTCGAAATTTATTTGATAAATTTTTTGTTTTCTAAATAGATTTGGAACACAATCAAAAAAAAATTACTTCTTTATTTTCGAAAACAATTCCAGAATCAAGTATATTTTTTCTTCTTTTCTCTTCTCTTTTCTTCTCTTTCCTGTTCTTCTTCTTCTCCTCCCTTTTGGCCAGTTGCCAGCCTCGACCATGGCCAACAACCTCGTCAAAGTGTCGCCAAGGTGAGGCTCGTCAGCTTGAGCCTTGTCTTGGCTGGGCGAGGCTCAACCTCGCCTTAGCTAGGCGAGATCGACCTCGCCCAGATCTGGCGAGGCCAAGCCTTGCTAGGCCACTGCCAAGTCGATGTTGCTTGATGTCACTCAGCTCATAGTGAGATTGGAGCTAACAAGCCTCACCATGGCTCAAGTCACTAGGAGCCGGCAACGCTCCCACAAGGTCACTAGCCCTCGTTTGGGAACCTTGCTAGGCCACTGCCAAGTCGATGTTGCTTGATGTCACTCAGCTCATAGTGAGATTGGAGCTAACAAGCCTCACCATGGCTCAAGTCACTAGGAGCCGGCAACGCTCCCACGAGGTCACTAGCCCTCGTTTGGCCAATCCCTAGCCATGGCTAGTGACTAGAGGAAGGAGAAGATGAAAAGGAAAAAAGAAAAGAAAAAAGAGAAAAAAGATTAATAAAATTATTAGGCAGTTACCAAATGCCTTCAAATGCTTAAAAATTGTGCCCGGGAATAAAATAAAAGAAAATCATTTCTCAGTGGAAATTATTTATGAAAACATAATGGTTATCAAACGCATCCTTATTTTACCATTGTAGGATGCCACTTCCACTTATTTGAGTCTTTGAACCTTCTTAACATAATCCTCTACGTCAGTTGCACCAAGAGGCACTCTTCATCACTATCTCTTAAAAGGTTATCAAACAAACGAAAATGTAGTTTATAGGAAGGAAGGTAAGATGCAGTATGAAACAAGCGTGATCACAACTCGGAAAATGCAAAGATACCAATGCTTCATAATCTTCAACGGCCAAAGCTTCTGACCACAATATGTGGGCCTTTGCGCATTTAATTTAGAGATGCATGACCTATCAAGAAAGTCATCTAACAAGAAAAGGAATTTTAAGCCTTGGCTGCAGGACAAACTCTCAACATCAAAAGTTAATCTGGATCTGACGCCCATTAAAAAGCTTGGGCTCTATTCTGACTAAGGGAGAGGCCTAGAGAAAAAAACTAGTATTTGCAGATAATTACAATGAGGATCTAAGCCATGATAAACTATCAAGCCACATCTTATATGCGATTTAGCTACAGAACAGAACCACCACACGAAGGCTGTTCCTTACCTATACAAAGGCATCCATTGACCAATCTCAATTCCATCAGTGCCCAATACTATCTCCTTCAGTGCAGGAGGAAGTGATTCCAGCTCCTCCCACTTCATCCAGTAAGGACTAGTGAAATCTTTAGATCCATACAATTGCCTGAATTCCTCATTCCATCATAAGTTTCCCAAGTTTCACTGCTGGCTCGGTTACATATACCTAAGGTAAAAGCATGGATCTTAAGCAAGTTACAATCTTTTAACGCACGAATTCAAGACCAAGCGATAGTTAAACTAACGCTCAACCGTATACGTAAAAATTACTTCAAATGTCAATCAACGAGATGAAGATTACCTTTGCCGAGAAGCCCGCTCGATTAAGAAACAGCAACCTGAGCATCCCGGTGGGACTCAAGATCAACACAACATCGACGAACGAGAGATTCCACAAGTGCAGGCTCGCCACGGTTTTGTACCACGGTTCGGAACGAATCAAAGCCTTTGCATTCATGGGATTCTCAGTATCCTCCCTCTCTTCATTCCCAGATTCACAGCCATCGGATTTATCAACCGAATGTCCAAAATCTTCTTCATCTTGCACAGCAGAAAATCCGGGAGGTATAGGGGCGAAGGCAGCGAGAGCAGACAGGTCCAGGGGACAATCAATCAGGATCCTAAACCCACAGACACTCAGCGTGTGACATTGGGGAAAGTAAAAACCTCTACCTCTGCTCAAGCACGTCTGCATAAGAGGGTATGTTCCAAATTCAAATCAAACTGAATTTGAACACCGGATACGTCGATTGACAGAAGGAGGTGCACTAGAACACCAGTTAAAGAGAGACTTACCAACTTCATGAAGCCAAACCACGGTGGAGACTTTCACAGATATATTACAGAAAAAATGCAATTAGGAGGAGGAGATTTCGCACGGACTCGGGGCTTCTCCTCGGACGGAGATGAAACAAAGGAGAGTGGAGGGGTTTTGGGTTTATGGGTTTACACTCTTCGGACAAGAAGGATACAGAGCAGAGACCGGGAAGCTCTTAACAACGCAACGAGAATTTATTTATTTATTTTTAAATGGTTATTTAAATTAAATTCAGAAATGGAAAATGCAAACCTGTTCAAGAACCTCTGTGCCTCATTCGCCGTTGGTTTGTAGCGGTGATAGTGGGTTAATAATAAAGCAAATAAATTATTCTTTGAAATCTATAGTATCGTTCTTGCTCAAAAAAAAAAAAATATCTATAGTATCGTTCAAGGAAATTATATTCAAAAGGGAAGATCTAATCTATCGGGTGGGGGGATTTGTTTTTTTTTTTTAACAACTTATTATAGTAGAAAGGATAGATTAATCATTCGGCGTTAAAGACTTGACATTATTATACTATGATCCATTTTCCATTTAAGAAGATCAAGTTGCATCGGAGGACGTGATTAGTATAGCCGAAATCACATTGTGTAATCCAAGTTAATTTGTGATCTAATGTGAGACCTTTAAAAGGTGATGCCAGTTGTAATTTTAGATGAAAGATATGGTCTATTTTTTCACATTAAAAAGCTAATGATGATGATGATGATTTATCCCCTAAAATCTTAAAAATAAAATAAAAAATAACAACAAATTTGGATTTTGGTCGAACTATTGAGAAGATCTGTGTAGATATCATGCTTGAAGCTATCTTATTTACAGGGAACATCGAAGTGAAGTATCTTTCTACAGTAAATTTTTTAAGTTTCCTCAGTGAATATTTGTCTTGTCATACACATGGTGACAATATGGTTTCTTAGGCTAGGAATATTAGGTTCCTATCTAAATTTGTCAGTAAGTAAATTGAACTCAATAATCTATACAATGAATAAGAGATGATCACCATGATGAGCAAGCAAGAGCGATAGAGAGATTTTTGCATAGTAGAGGTGATGGCCAGTGATGATTGATTCTCTTTTACATTGACTGCCTTATGCGGCATGATTGCTCACTACCGCAAGTCAATTTGGCTAGCATGTTGTTAGATATTTCGGTAGTTTTGAAATATTTATTAGAAATTATGATCGTCATGAAAGTCATTATTTTTGTAACGGCTTTTTAATGGTCATATAACGGCTTTCTAATAATTGTATAACGGTCGTCTAATGGTTTTATAACTTTTGATTTATTACTTCATAAAATCTTCATTATTTTTATAACGGTCATCTTTTTAATTATCAATTAATTTATGACGATTTTCTAATGGCTCTCTCTTTTTCTTGTTTAAATATAAATTAAACTTCAAACCACAATCTTAGTAAATATAATATGTTCTCACATCTTTCCTTTTCTTTTTGCCGGGTTATACATAAAAGTTGTTCTATTTCCTTCTAATATTCAGTGCGGTATAGAGGAAGGTCTATTATATCTTGGGAAGATAGCCATTGAAGTTTTACGCACTTGAATTTCGTACTCGAGGGGGCAAGAATTATCCTTAAGGACAATGTTTGCATGCCTCAGAAATTTCTTTTTATTTTTTAATCTTTTGTAATGTATTTCCAATAATTATTATTATTATATGTATACTAATCCTTTTTCCAACAATCTTAAGGATAAATGCCTTATAGCTTTCAAAATTGGAATTGCCAGTGCTTCCACCGACTTTGGAATTGAACAAGGATTTGGAGATGGTGAAGGACAAGTAGGGGTGAGCATGGTCCGGGTTGGGTTGGTCTGCCTTCTAATCTTAGGACCAACTCGCACAGTGCTAATCCTCAATTTTTGGGATAAAGGACTAACCCTATTGAGCTTGGGATTGAGAACCGGATCAACCCAATGGATTCGGTCTAGTTTGAGGGTCAACTTGGGACCAATCAATAATTTTTTATTTCATTTTTTGTACTCCTTAAAAAAACGATTGAGGACCAAATTGACACAATAGGTGCGGTCCAGTTTCAAGGTCAACCAAAACCAACCAATAATTTTTCATTTCATTTTTTGTACTCTTTAGAAAAAACGATTGAGAACCAAACTGACCCAATGGGTTTGGTTTAGTTTTAGGGTCAACCGAAGACCAACTAATAATTTTTTATTTCATTTCTTGTACTATTTAAAAGGGCAACCGAGAACCATACCGACTCAATGGGTTCGATGATGAGCGAGGTTAGCTAATAAAGGCAAGTGGTGAGAGTCAAGTAGGGTGAGCATCGAACACAATGAGCATTGAATGTCGAGCGGGAAGCAACAAACCAAACAAGCATCAAGTGGTGAGTGACACGAGTTACCCAAGCGAGTGAGGCGAGTGTCAAGTGGTGAGCGAAGAAGTTGTTTCTTTCAATTTTTGGCAAATTGAAGACTAAGATGACAAATAAGATAAAAGAAAATGAATACTAAAGAGTGATGCCATAAGGAGTTGTTTATGTCTTTTTGGACACTATGAGGTCTCCTCACAAAAACATTTTTCTTCTTCATAAATTATGATTATTGACGCCGTAAAAGATATTAAAAATCCAAGTTATTAAATAATAATGTAAAATTACTTGAACTTCTCACTAAAGAGTTATTTAATATTGTTGACGCTGTTTTTTTTAAGGTTTTATCTATATAAAAAAAATTATAAGTAATATATATACACACTTAGGGTTGGTCCGGGTTGGACCAACCTGGAACTCTTAGAACCGAAGACCAACCCGTCAAGTACTAGTCTACGAATTCTAGAACCAAGGACCGACCTAATCTTCCTAGGAACTGGACCAAGACCGGAGGGTTAGGCCAGTCCAAGGTTGACCCTGGGCCGATGCTCACCCCTAAAGACAAGTATCACATATTCTTGGGTGGTTTGTCATGGGACAGTAACAAGCATTAACACAAAATAGCTTTTGGTCGTTTTGGTAAGGTTATTGAGTTTCAAGTAAAGTCATTTTTTTGGAAATTCTAAATTAATGCTTGAAGGGCGTAATTGCCATTTTGGCACGCTGTTTCCACATTTTGAGGAATTATCATCACATAGGTTGAGATCCTTTCATTCTGATATTTGAAATTTGGCATCACAAGCTTGTGTGTTCTCTTTAGATTTGATTTGATCTTGTTAAACATATTCCATGAATGTGTGCTCTTAAATTTTTACGAAAGATGCTTACAGTTTCTCAAAATTACCTATGTAGAAAATCTTTAAAAATGGCATAATGATTCTATGTGGCTACTTAAAAGAAATAGAAAAGGAAAACCATAAAAGAAATGGAAAGAAATCGAGCTAATATTTCTTTTATATATTTATTTTTTATTTTTGGGCTTCAATACCTATACTTGTTTTTTCAATAGAAAGTCGGACGTGTGTAGGTGTTTTCTCTCTCAAGTTCGTGATTATTTTAATAATCATTTATTTAGGATTGGAAATTGGGGCACTCCACTATTACTCAAAATAGTTTCCATTTGTCCTTAATTCTTCCTATTCTCCTGCTAAAATTTGTTTAATGTACATTCATGAAGCTAGTTTATAACTATTTTTATCTGCTATTTAATTTGTCTTTGGCTCCACCTATATAGAATCTTCTCGAGCTTGCCCATGTTGGACTAAATTATATATAATTGTTTTCAACGAAGCAATGGATACTATCATGTGAGATTTCTGTGTTTTACTACTAAAATTATGCTCTTTTTACCTTATATTATTGTGATTATAGATTTTGAAAATAGGCTTCATTCGACTTTGGAACAAAATTCTTCAGTACTCTCACAGTATTGTCCAGTCATTCTTGGGAATATGATAGGGTGCATACAATCATTAGTCGGTTGGTGATGTTCATGCCAATATGCTCAAGTAAGAGTAGACACGAGCTTGCGTTGGTATTTGGTGGCATGTCTTTATTCATGCTTGCTTGGGAGTGCAGCGTGGGCCTCTATCTATGTATATGCTCATACATGTGTTGGTACTTGCTGCATGACAATATGTATGTTTGATAAATACATGAAGATATGATAATTCTCTCTTATCCACGCACATATAGAACTTCTCTAGCATTAAAATGGTGGCAGATTCTTGCCTTCTTGACGACGTGGAATTATGCTTGATAGAAGGGGAATGAAGATCCAATTTAGCAAGCATAAGCTGAGAGAATAATTGGGCAACAACTATTCAATTGACTAATGATACACCCCAATATTTGTCATTAATTACTTTTCTGGCTAAATTAGCGCAATCGACGATTTAGTGAGTATGCTTTTTGCATCCTACCTTTTGTGAAATTTTTATATTTCACATTTTAGTCATTTAAATGTTGCTTAAAGAGTTAAAGTCTACTTTGAGTTTTACATGTAAAACATTGTTGGCGTTATATTTATGACTACTAAAGTTTTGGTCCAAACATTTTTCTTGTCAAAATTATCATGATTCTATTCCTGAATTTATTAGATTCACACTTATGTTTGAAACAACCAAAGAGGTTTATATTTTATAATAGCCACAAATTTATGGGTTAAAGATTATAATATCTCTTTTGCAATGATCGAATTTTTCATGCATAACTGTGATAGAATTATTAAATTGTATTTTATTGCACAATTAAATTAATTACATGTTTTGTATTGAGTATGCATTGTTGAGACATTTTTAGTGATTCATATATAACACTTAGAGCAAGTCTTACAGTCATTTTGTGAAATTATTAATTCATTTTAGATTTTTGCTAACCTCTCAGTTTTGGTTAACATTTTTGGAGCAACATGTACTATTGACTGCAGTAATTATATATAAAAAAAAAAGTTCTTTGTAAGAATATTTACTTTGCCAATTTATGTTGAATGTCCATTCATGCATGATGATAATTAGAGACTTGATTGTCTATTAGAGGTGAGCATAGTCTGGGTTGGGCCGAGTTCACCCCTAACCCTAGGACTAACCCGTACAATGCTGGTCCTCAATTTTTGAGATCGAGGATCAACCCTATTGAGCTTGGGACCGAAGACCGGACCGACCCAATGGGTTCGGTCTGGTTCCAAGGTCAACCCGGGACTAATCGATAATTTATTTCATTTTTTGTACTCATTAAAAAAAACGATTAAGGACTGGACTAACTCAATGGATTCAATACGGTTTCAAGGTCAACTTAGAACTAACCGATAATTTTTTATTTTATTTTTTGTACTCCTTGAAAGGGCAACCGAGGACCATACCGACCCAATAGGTTTGATGATGAGCGATGTTAGCTAAGAAAGGCAAGCGGTGAAGGTCAAGTGGGGTGAGCGTCAAATAGAATAAGTATTGAATGTCGAGCAAAGAGCAACAAGCCAAGTGAGCATTGAGTGGTGAGCGGCACAAGTGACACAAAGCAAGCGAGGCGAGTGTCGAGTGGCAAGTAGAGAAGTTGTTTCTTTCAATTTTGGCAAATTGAAAACTAAAAGGACAAATAAAACAAAAGAGAATGAATATTAGAGGAGGAAAGAGTTGTTTATACCTTTTTGGACGCTGTAAGAACTCCTTACAAAAACATTTTTCTTATTTGTAAATTATGACTACTAACACCGTAAATGACATTAAAAATCTAAGTTATTAAAGAACAATATAAAAGTACTTGAACTATTCACTAAAAAGCAGTTTAATGTCGTTGATGCCGTTTAATTTAAGATTTTCTCTAAATAAAAAAATTATAAATAATATATATATATATATAGGGTTGGTCTGGATTGAACTGACCTAGAACTCTTAGGATTGAGGACCGACTCGTATAGTGCTGATCCAGAAATTCTATGACCAAGGACCAACCCAGTCTCCCTGGGAATCGGACCAAGATCGGCAGGGTTGAGCTGGTCCAGGGTCCGTTCAGGGTTGACCCTGGACTGATGCTCACCCCTATTGGCTATTACATTAGGAAAGAGAATCTCCTTTAGTGATTGTTGTGGAGATGAAATTTATATATATTTTTTTTTTTGGCATCCGTAGCCAACATAGATCTATGTTGAATAAGAGATCTATATTGAATAAGATTGATGTCTTTTGTGAAATGTTTTGTTAAATGGTGAGTATTGTCAAGTTTATTGTATTTTACATAGTGCATTTCCCATTGTATTAGAAGGAAACGGTGATGTTAACTGGATCTTGCATTCAGATGAAATAAAATCCATTAATGAATATGTGTTCACCCAGTGGAAGTGCTTGACATAAAAGTAGTCAAATGAAATCATAGGGGAAATGGCAATCCTACTTAACCAAATGTCGACTTGGTTGAAGTAGATGATTTGACTAAATAATTGGTATAGTCGTTCCCATGCCAATATTGTGACTAATCGAAATTATGGGTGGTAGACTCAAGTGCTACTAAGCATATATGTGTAAACAAAATGTCCTATCCTCCTAAGCTCTAATGGGTAAAGGAGAAGAAAATATTTACTATTCTTTGGTAAATTGAGAACTATTCAAGTTCCTGAGAAAAAGAAAAAAAAATTCTTCTCAAACTCATATATGAAAATGAGGCTGGGTAGTTGAGAAACTCTTAGCAGATATTCCTTTGGGAAAATGACACATTTTGTGTTTATACATCATTATTGCCAAGAAGCAATAGCCATGCAAAGATAAAATTTTCAATGGTAAAAATTGACACGTCCGATTGAGAGATGATGTGGTAAAGCAGCTGCTTAATGATGGAATTATGCCCATTAATTATATGAAGCCAGAAATGGATTTTGGCCAATTCTCTAACTATACATTGAGGGGAATAGGGCAAGCCAACTGAAGAAAATCAACAATAATAGTAACCCAACCTATGTGATAGGTGATCCCATGAATTAGGTTTATATGGGTAATAACAAGCCATTTGTTGATCTAGTGCACTGTTAAAAAAATTATTGTCCCTTCTAAGGTGAAAATAGTACAAAATTATAAGGAAAAAGAGGTTGAGCTAAGCTCTTAATGAAATTCCATAGCCATTATTGGTGGTGTATTAATCTACAATATACACTTGATGGAATCACTTATATAACTGTGGAGTGGAGCTGCTCATATGAGAATTTTTGACAAAAATCTCTAAAGCACTTATGAATAATTAGTGCGAAATTGCATTGAACAACAAAGTTTGTCGGAGTGTAATGTGATTAGTGAAAATTATATTTCACAAAAAGAAATTTTTGGTTCATAGAAGTTTCAAACTTCACCAATGATTTCGTGAATTATATTTCATTTTTTCTAAGATTGGTTCATAGCCTAACAAGCACCAGTTCTAAGTCATTACTCTCCATTAACCCAGTATTATTCTATTTTTCTTGTCAAAACTTTCTGAAATATGTGGGAGATTATTACATATTTCAGCAATTTTAAAATATTTCTTAGAAATTATGATCGTCATGAAGGTCATCATTTTTATAACAGCTTTTTAACGATCATATAACGGCTTTCTAATGGTTGTCTAACAGTCATCTAACGGCTTTATAACTTTTGATTTATTACTTCATAAACTCTTCATTATTTTATAACGGTCATCTTTTTAATTACCAATTAATTTATAACGATCTCCTAACGACTCTCTCTATTTCTTGTTTGAATATAAATTAAACTTCAAACCACGATCTTAGTAAACACAATATGTTCTCACATCTTTCCTTTTCTTTTTGCTGGGTTATACACAAAAGTTATTTTGTTTCCTTCTAATATTTAGTGCGGGAGCATAGAGGAAGGTCTGTTGTATCTTACAAGGATAGCCACTGAAGCCTTATGCACCGAGTTTCGTAGTCCGAGGGGCGGAATTATCCTTAAGGACATTATTTGCATGTCTCAAACATTTATTTTTATTTTCTAATCTTTTGTAATGTATTTTCAATAATTATTATTATTTTATATATTCTAATCATTTTTCCAACGCATGTTACACCAAAATATTCGCCTGACATGGATCCATTAAATTCAATATATGAGCAGGTCTAAAACCCAAAGAAGCTCTATCTGTTAAACATCGCTCACTCAGACAAGCCGGCGAGCCCTCGACGCCCAAACATGGACGATGTTGGAGGAAGTTCTCCATTCTATTGATGCTGTTCTTGCCACACGAACATCAGAGTCCATCATGACGTGACCATTTGCTCTATGTCGCTCTGCACACGGTTGCCGACTCCTGGGTAATGCACTACTGAATTGAATTTGTCACATCGGTGTTGATCTAACGAAAAGAGAAAACTCAATATGGTTTGTGCTTGGACTGTGGCAGAGGGACTGAAGTTTGACCTCTTTAATCCAAAGAAACTATTGCAGAATGTGGAATATGTTAGCTTAAAATATGCATACAATCACATACTTCTGTGTCATTCCTCGTGCATGTATGTGCAACAAATAGTGCTTACTACGTCCATCCGGCATTTTTTTCCACGCAACTTGCAATGCTACTTGACCGTGAAACATCAACGTCTAAACCTCATCTATCAGTGAGGGCTCTCCAAGATTCTTTTTCGGGCATTTTCGTCTTATGGAGAGGAGTAAACAAGAAATCATTGAGCACCTTATCTGACAAGTTTACTTGTGTTTCAGTGGCAAACCTCACCTCTTAAATGACTGGTGGCTACGTGATCCAGGAAGCAAACAGCGTCACTCTTCACGTTATAAGGCAAAGAAAAGGGTGAGCTGCTTTTTGTAAACATTCTCCGTGAATGATGACTAAGGCCCCGTTTGTTTGCGTTTCTTTTTTTTTTGTTTTTAAACAGTTTTTCTGTTTTTTTGTTCTGGAACAAAAAGGAACAGAAACGCGTTTGGGTGCGTTTCTGTTCCTTTTTTGTTCTTTTGTTCCTTCAGAACAAAAAAAAACAAAACAAAAAACACAAAATTTGTATTTCTTGTTTCTGGAACACAAATGAGAAACACTTTTTTTCTTTTTCTTTTTTCTCTTATTTTCTTGTTCTTTTTCTTTTGGCCGGTCCGGCCTCGCCATGGCCGGCGACCGGCCGATGAGGGCCGGCGGCCTCGCCCGACGGCGAGGCTCGCCGGCCCCCGGCGAGGCCGACGCTCGCCCCCGGCGAGGCCGAGGCTCGCCGTAGCCGGGCGAGGGTCCGCCGCGCCATGGCCGGGCGAGCTCGAGCTCGCCCGATCCGGCGAGGCCGACCTCGCCCGGCGGCGGCGAGCCTCGGCCTCGCCGAGCCACCGCCCGCGACGCCGACCAGGCGGTGGCTCGGCGAGGCCGAGGCTCGCCGTAGCCGGGCGAGGGTCTCGCCTCGCCGGATCCGGGCGAGCTCGCCCGGCCATGGCGAGGCCGACCTCGCGCCGGCTCGGGCGAGCTCGATCTCGCCCGGATCCGGCGAGGCCGAGCTCGCCCGGGGTCGGTGAGCCTCGGCCTCGCCTGGAGGTGGCCCGGCGAGGCCGCGCCTCGCTCGCCGCCGGGCGAGCTCGGCCAAAAGAAGAAAAAAAAAATGAAAAAGAAAAAAAGAAAAGAAGGAAAAATAAGAAAAAATAGAAAAAATAAAAGAAATAAAAAAATTATCTAAATTTACCAAACATGTTTCTGTTTATTTTTTATTTCTGGAACAAGTTTACCAAACGCGTGTTTTTGTTCAAAAATTGTTCCCCTAACAAAATACTTTTTTATTTCGTTCCCCGGAACAATTTTTAAACAAACACAAACAAACGCGCCCTAAGAGACCTTATATCATTCCCCTCGAGTTTCTAAACACCTACAAGAATTTCTTATGTCGAGGTGTTCTCCTATCGGTGATTAGTAGTTACTGATTAGGCGATGCTTTTTACCACGCCTAACACGGTCTTTTTGCTGCGCTCGTTGTTAATTATCAGCCGAAAAAATTGTCCAAAAAGTCTTAAACCAATTGCACGTTTGCCAATTCAGTCCTAAACCTTTTAACTTTGATAATTGAGTCCCACGATACTTCCACCCTGCTAACACTGTTGATTCCCAGCGGCGAGTCGAGTGAGTCGGGGGCGAGGCGAGAAGACTCGAGCAAAAGAGATGGAGGGACGATGGGGGCGAGGCGGGAGGACCCGAGCAGAAGAGATGGAGGGACGAAGACGACGACAGCGGTGACGGTGGCAATGAATTGATCCAACGAGTGGCTTCAGAAGGCATATGCAGGATCACCATTCAAAGCATCATATTATTGTGCTCTGGCACAAATAAAGATGGCAACAACCTTGCGCCAAAGTGGACTCTTCACGTCTTCTTATTAAGTAGAAATATTTCATTGTTGGAAGTAATAAGCGGCAAGTTGAATAAGGAAAAATATTGCAGCTGCAGAAGACAAAACACTTAATTACCTCCCAATAAAAAATCAGGAGGTACATCTTCTGTTGTTAAGCCATATCTCTCACCATTAACCTCAATTCCACTACCTTTTACCAATATTGAAGCAAGTAACATAGTATGTCTAAAATTGCACAAAGAGCAGGCTGAAGAATGCTCATGTGCATTTTTTTCCCCTCTCTTCTGAAAGTCTTTATTACATCTATCCCTTTGTTTTGATTTTGATTTCCATGCTGAATTTCCTATTTTTATTGAATATGACATGAAAGTTATGAGAACTTAGTTTTTTATATTTTAAACCGGTTCTACATGGAACCGGAAATCAAATCTTTGAAGACCAATTCCTAAATATTTTACCAGGAAGTGAATCGGACCCCATGTGAACCAGCATGGTACCAGGAAGCGAATCGATCTCTGTGTGAACCAGCTTGGAATCAGTTGGGTAAGGCCAGTTCAATTTAATGCTGTCCATTCTTCTAACCATGAACTAAAGCTTGAATTCTTAGCCAGAACATCAGCAGACACCTCTTTTCCTTCAACCAGCTTCATTGCATATGCTTCAAACTCATTGAGTCTCTCCCGAAGAAAAGCCAGGTTGTTTGCGTCACTCTTCCTCCTGATTTTGTCCAGCCACTCCTTTGCGTCCTCCACCCTTGCCCAAAAGCAAGTGTCTTGGGTTGAGCTTGCATACCTGGTCCTCCTATTGCCCAGTTTCTCGGTAACAACTCTCTCAGTCCACCACTGATCCAAAATTTCATACCTCCTCTCTCTTCCATTGCTTATGTAGTGGCCTTTCTTCCGATGCATCCCCGACCAATAATACTCCGCAATGTCCAATGGCTCCACAAGGAGCTTATAGAGCTGCGACTCCTCAATTACCCATTCTAAACTTCTGTGAAAGTTTAGCGGGAGCTCGTTCCTGTCCATCATGCATATGACATCATCCCAAAAGGCTGCGAGCATGATCCGGTTCATGTTTATATGGGACTCTCTCTTTGAGACGCCCCTCTGCTTGAAGGGATCATCGTATTCTCTTTGCTCGGCGAACTTATCGCAACAGGCTTTATACCACTCTATCTCCACCCTATAAGGGGTGATTTTGGATAGCCTAATGGCTAACTTAGCAGCGTTCTGGTCCAGTGAGGGCCCTGTTCGCCTCACCATCTTCAAGCAATCTTTTGCCATCAGTGCAATCGATACCTGCAAAGGAGGGGATCAAAGAACTTTTAAACTCAAGAGGAATTGCACCCAGGAATAAAATGCCCAAATTGATAGAATTACAGATCACAATCAATGATCTAAGATGTGCTCCTACCTGTCGATAGGTCCCTATGGAGTTCAAAGCCATCAAAGGACTTGCTTCGTAGCTTGACTCAGGGGGATCTCCTTCCATGAAGCTTCTCTTCAAAGACTGACGAGTCAGTCTTTCAACATATTGTCCATACCTAAGGTGCTCCTCAACAAAACAATTTCGAGAGCCTGTCCTCAGCAACAAATGCATCATCTTGTTGACCGATACAGCATTGTCCAAACAAATTGTGCCCTCATATGAACAAAACAAGTAACTCCCAAACGGCCAAAACAACCTCCCCCCCGAGCCTTCCCCTGCCTGTACCAGGCGCTCCATGTTGGCTGCAGCGAAGGATAATAACCAGGCCTTGCCTTCTTCAGTTAATTGGAGGTTAGCAAAATTCATAGAGGTTGGTGATATCATAGACGTGTACCAGAATCTTATGAGGGCTTGCCACAGGGGAGTCAGAACAAGTGATCGCTCGAGAGACAACCTTGGCATTATATCGTGCATGGACACAACATTGCAGACGCTGCCACCCCATCTTTCGTGGAGGATGGCTCGGGAAAGTGACTCGCTGCCGATGAAAGGAGAGCCGAAACCGATGCATAGGACCGACTGGGGTGGGAAGATGGATTTGAGGTAGGAGAGGAGCCAAAGAGCCGTGAGGAATGCGACTGATCCTCCTATGGAGTGGCCTGTGATCACTATTGACTTGGTTTCAGCCAGCAAGCTATGAATCTGCAAACATATTCAAGAATTCCTAAAATCTGGTTAAAAGCTTCCTGAAAAAATATCAATTACAATACTTCAAAAACTTTCTGAAAAATCAATTTCACTAGATAATGTCAGATTAGAAGAGTTACACGAATAAATCGAGTGGGAAATCATTGGCCCTACTGCAAATGCTAAACATACACAACTGTTCATTTGACAAGCTAAAACCACACTATCATTTCAGCAGATGATGACAAGTGTGCAAATATGTTTTAACACATGTATAGAATGAATTTATATGTATGGCTCTTGTATTTAGATACTCTTATGAGAAGAGTACCCTTCATGACCAGGAGATCTGTCTCAAGAACGGTTTGGTTTGATATAACTCCAAACCGGAACTATCGGATCCATGGTAATTCAACATTCGGACCCAGAGGTTATCATGGACCAAATGGGCGGATAGATCCACAGCCCATGCTTAATCAAAATACCTTGGAATTGTAACCAAATGAGAGTGCAAGTAAGGAAAGTCGGAAGGAGGTAAATATTAAAAAGCCTCGTATATAATCACAATAAAGTCTTCAAGACAAAGAGAAAAGAAGAAACAACTAATTACCATAAGACACTGCACACAAAGGAAGGAGAAAAATCTAAGTACCAATTTGGAAAAGAAAATGGGTACAAATGCAAATCAGAAACGACAGTAGCAGGGAAGATAACCAACATGTTGCTAGTAATTGGGTGGGAGGCATGATTTACAACTAAAGCCAACCACCACATGGGGCACAATATTCAGCAAGAAACTATCAGAAGAACCCAAAAGTCAAAACGTTCAAGAAACAGACCCCACACGTCGATTGGCTCTTGTTTTCTTGAGCCTTTATCAAGAACTATAGAAAATCAGCACGAAAAATTCTTCGCATGACAGAATAAAACACTAGAGGATCTTGAATTCTGATCTAGCAGCGCACAACGCGTGACAAGAGCGGATTCAACTCAAAAATCGATCAGCCAATTGACCAAGTACCTGGAGATGCGGCAGAATCGAATCAAGACCTCAGAACTAAGCACCCAGAGATAAAGGGGGAGAGGAGAGATTGACTCAAATCAAACATCACAGTGCAACCAAAAACCACGAGCACCATTCATCATTCGCTCGGGTTACTTTTCAGCCCAAACATCACAATGTACAGATCTATCGAAAGCGGATCCACCGGTGAGAGAGGGAGGGGGGGGAGAGAGGAGAGATTGAACCTGCAGAGAATGAGCACGAGCGAGCGAAGAGCGCAGTCGAGCGAGGAGCAGCTGTCGCGAGGGAGAGGCGATGGAAGGGTGGAGAGCAAACGAAAGAAAGCAATAGAAACGTAGGAGAATGAGATCCAGGCTAGGCTTTTAATTTCAAAAGGGGTAAAATTGGATTTTAAGTAAGGTTTTGAGGGCAAAATAGGTAATTGATTAATTTTAAACCTTTCAACTTGAAACCTCGTTAAGGATGGTCGTCGAATGCCCAACATTTCTCTCAAACCCATTGAAAAGGCTGAATTAATCGCACCCAAAATCGCAGGCCTGAGCTTGGCCAACCCACTTCGAGCAGCCCATGGCTAGATAACTTTCTAATATTTTTAATGGTGGGGAAGAAAGAGAGCTCCAAAATGCTAAGGGAGTACAGCGCATGCCACTAGAGATATCGCTCGCCCAAAATTTGAGATAGCTTCAAGAAAGAAGCTCAAATATAAAAATAAATTAACCATCAGCATCATCAGTCTCGCAAAAGTTTTAAAACATTAATTTTTCAAACAGATCCATGATTATATGAAAAGATAACTTTGTATTTCTAATAAATATGATAGAACTTGTTAAGGAGAGGAAAAATTATAGGAATTACTAATCTTAGTATCTAATTTCACGAAAATCAAGACTGAGTGATCTGATTAGTTGAGGGATATATCCTCTCTCTTTTTTCTTTTTCACTTTATTTTTAGTCAGACAAAGTAAAAAATAAATAAATAAAGTAAAGTTGTTGCCAATGAACTAGCCTGGCTCTGAAGATCATTGCGCGAATGATAATGAAGAAAAGCGGTGGAGCACTCCGGAGCGGACCATGACCGGCTCTTCGCCTTCGTAACAGCGTGTCAGCGGCGCGAACAGCCCGTGGCCTGCTGCATCCAGCGGTGCCAGAATGGTGCAGTTCGGATCCCAACCGAGAATGCCCCGTACCCCACGCCCCCGATTTGCTCCGCCACGAAGGCACCGCACCCCATCGCATTCGCCGCGCTGCACAGCCTCCACGCCTCCTTCAGCAGTGGAGTCGAAGAGAGAAAAGTCCCCAGCATCTCGCTTGTCTCAAACCTTTCCAAGACAACAAAGGAAAAGGAAAAGAGAAGCAAAAACAGAGCAAAAAAGTTAAAGAAGGAAGCGCAGTTTGAAACGTGGAGACGCCGGAGATTGAGGTATTTAGGAGAAGGGAGGAGATTTTTACGATGAAGCTTCGGCGTCCATGGTTCAGCCGTCGTGCTCAATCGTATTCAAATCTGCTCGGTTCCCGACAATGCTATGGCTTCTTAAGCGAAAGCAGTTTTGCACCCGTTTGTTTTGCATAAAAAAAGCCTACTAAGCCTACGTTCCGCCACCAGGTGACCCGAACTTATTCCTTTTTTATGCTGTTTACATGTGGTCAATAACAATTCTAGTGAACCGCGTCAAAGGGCAGCAGGGAGAGAGAAAGAGAGAGACGGAGACCGCAACGAACTGACTGAAGAAGATTAACAACAACACTTTAGAGAGGGGAAATTGCTGCATGTAAAACCATTTTCTCGAAACTTAGCAGCCGTTCTGTTTTCCAAAAGAATTTATAGGAAGTTGGGAACATCCTCCAAACTACTAAATGCTTCATTTCCCTCGATATAAGTTCTATTTATGCTACTGGGAGGGTTTCTTTCGAAAGAAGTTGATGCTTGTCCAAGATATTTAATGATCTTATCTGTGTGAACTTTTAACAGACGATTGGTTCCCTTTACGTATGGGCTGCGCACCTTGCCTGCCCCAGCCAGATGTCCATTTGCTTCGTGATGTCGCGCTTGGCTTGAAGTCATAGGCCCAAATGCTGGCATCAGCACTCAGGTGGTGGATTTCTCATTCTGGTTGCTTCTTGCTCTGTTTCCTGTTGCATTTCTACTTCCAAGCGTCTAGCAAATCTTGGTGCAGGGAATTAATTCTACGGGTGGTTTCAGAAGGCGTACGCAGGATCACAAACCGTTCAAAGCATCATATTATTGTGCTCCGGCACAAATAAAGTAGCAAGTCGAATGAGGAAAAATATTGCAGCTACAGAGGACAGAACATTCGATTACCTTCCTAGATAAAATCAGGACGTACTTCTTTTGTTGTTCAGCCACATCTCATCTCATCGCCAAACTTTATTCCACTACCTTTTACCAATATTGAAGACCGGTTCCCAGAATTTTTACCAGGAAGTGAATAGGTCTCCATAGGAATCGGCTTGGAATTAGTCAGGTAAGGCCAATTCGATTAGGGGATAAATCTGTGATTTCAATGCTCTCCATTCTTTTAACCACAAACTAAAGCTTGAATTCTTAGCCAGAACATCAGCAGACGCCTCTTTTCCATCAAACAGCTTCATTGCATATGCTTCGAACTCATTGAGTCTGTCCCGAAGAAAAGCCAGATTATTTGGGTCGCTTTCACTTTTGATTTTGTCCAGCCACTCCTTTGCTTCCTCCACCCTTGCCCAAAAGCAAGTGTCTTGGGTCAAGCTTGCGTACCTGGTCCTCCTATTGCCCAATTTCTCGATAACAACTCTCTCGGTCCACCACTGATTGAAAATTTCGTATCTCCTCTCTCTTCCATTACTTATGTAGTGGCCTTTCTTCAGATGCATCCCCGATCGATAATACTCCGCGATATCCAATGGCTCCACGAGGAGCTTATAGAACTGCGACTCCTCAATTACCCATTCTAAACTTTTGTGAAAGTTGAGTGGGAGCTGGTTCCTGTCCATCATGCTTACGACACCATCCCAAAAGGCCTTAAGAATGATTCGGTTCTTGTTTATATGTGATTCTCTCTTTGAGGCCCCCCTTTGCTTGAAAGAATCATAGTATCCTCTTTGCTCGTCGGAGTTATCGCAACAAGCTTTATACCACTCTATCTCCGCCCTGTAAGGAGCAATTTTGGATAGCTTAACGGCTAAATAGGCGGCATTTAGGTTTGGGTGGCGCTCCTTTTGCCTTGCCATCTTCAAGCAATCTTTTGCCGTCAGTGCAATCAATACCTACAAAGTAAAGGTGAAAGAATCTTTAAACTTAAGAGGAATTGCACTCGGGAATAAAAAGTGTACATTAATACATTTATAGATCGAGGTCCCTTGTCAATCTAAGTTGCCGTCCCTACCTGTTGAGATGTCCCTAAGGAGTTCAAAGCCATCGAAAGACTTGCTTCATAGCTTGATTCAGAGAGATGTCCTTCTATGAACCTTCTCCCCAAAGATTGAAGAGAAAGTCTCTCTACATACCACCCATACTTAAGGTGCTCCTCAATAACACAACTTGGAGAGCTTGTCCTTAGCATCAAATGCATCATCTTTTTGATTGATATAGCGTTGTCCAAACAAATCATGCCCTCCTCTGAACAAAACAAGTAATTCCCTAAGGGCCAAAATGACCTCCATCTCGAGCCTTCCCCTGCCTGTGCCAAGCGCTCCATGTTGGCTACAGCGAAGGAAAATAGCCAAGCCTTGTCTTCTTCAGTTAATGGGAAGTCAGTGAGATTCCTAGAGTTTGGTGACATCATAGACGTGTACCAAAATCTTATGAGGGCCTTCCAATGGGGAGTCTGAACAAGTGATTGGTCGAGAGATAACCTCGGCAATATATCATGTGTGGCCACAACATTGCAGAAGTTGCTGGCCCATCTTTCACGGAGAATGGCTCGCGAAAGTGACTCATTGCCAAGGAAAGGAGAGCCAAAACCAATGCATAGGACTGAGGGTGGGAAGATGGATTTGAGGAAGGAGAGAACCGAAAGAGCTGTGAGAAATGCAACTGATCCTCCTATGGAGTGGCCTATGATAACTATTGACTTGGTTTTATCCAACAAGCTATCAATCTGCATACATATTTAAGAATTCCTAAAATTTGGTTAAACGCTTTTTGGAAAAATCTCAATTACAATGCTTCACTAAAAAATCAACTCGCACAAGATCATGTCCGGTAAGAAGAGTTACATGAATAGATCAGATAGGAAATCATTGGTTATATTGCAATTGCTCAACATATGGAATTGTTTATTAAGCAAGTCAAAACAACACTAACATGTTCAACAAAATGATGATAAGTGTGCAAATATGTTTTAACACGTGCATAGGATGTATTTATATGTATGGCCCTTGTATTTAGATAATCTCATGAGAAGAGCACCATTCACGACTTTGAAATCTGTCTCATGAATGGTTCGGTTTGATATAACTCCAAACCAATCATCGGATCCATAGTAATTCAAAATTCAAACCTAGAGGTTATTAAGGACCAAATGGGCCATTAGAGCCATTGTCCATACTTGATCAATGTGGATAGGCCCGAAGGACAAAATCGTGTGCCCGAGCTTGGCCAACCCACTTCGGACAGCCCATGCCTTAATAAAGTTTAATACTTTAAGGGAAAATTCCAAATAAGAATATAAAGTGCCCTTATTTTCTCAAATAAAGATGAAGTAGACATTATTTCAAATAAGGACTCGATGTGTTTTTTCTTTTTATCCAAATCAGAACATGAATAAGACTTTGTTTCAAATAAGAGTGTGAACTTGCTAGCTAGTAAAGGGCAATTCCGTCTTTTTAATTTTTTCCTTTTTCTATTTTTTTTTTCATTAAAAACCAAAATTAAAAAAATTAAAAAAATAAGAAGGAAAAATACAAGCAGAAGGGCTCCCTCTTGCCTGTGGCTACTGCCCCTTCAGTGATGGGATGACAACCGCCTGTATTTATCCTTATCTTTTTTTATTTTAATCTAATTTGATTTAAATTTAAATTGTGTTTGGACAAAAATATTCCTAATTAGCTGGAATTTTTTGTCGGCGATGAGGTTAGGGCCTTATTCAAAATAACCATAATTATTTTAGGCTCTCTTTTTTAGATTGATATGGCAACTTTATGCCCTTATTTGAAATAATTTTCACTATAGATTTTTATTTGAGAAAATGATAACACTTCAAGTCCTTATTTGAAATTTTTCCATAATGTAAAATTGTGGGAAAAAAAAAAAAAGAGCTCTAGAATAAAAAGGAAATAATGTACATGCCACCAAAGATGTTGCCGTTGCGAAAGTTTGAGATAGCTTCATGGTAGAAGTTCAGAAAAAAAAATAAAAATAAAAATTAACCATCAATGTCATCAGTCTCACAAAAGTTTTATAAGATTAACTTTTTCAAAAAAAGTCAACGACGACATGAAAATATAATTTTGTATTTCTAATGAATTTGGAAAAATATGTAGAACCTAGAAAGGCAAGGAAAAATTATAGGAATTACTAATCTTATAATGTAGTTTGATGAAAATCATCATTTGATTTTCCTGAGTGATGTGATCAGTCGTGGGATATCTCTCTGTCTCTTTTTCACTTTATTTTTGGTCAGATAAAGTAAAAAAGTAAAAAAGAAATAAATGAATAAATAAAGTAAAGTTGTTCCCGATGAACTAGCCTGGCTCTGAAGATCATTGCGCGACTGATAATGAAGGAAGCGGTGAAGCACTCCGGAGTGGACCATGACGGGCTCTTCACCTTCGTAGCGGCGTGTCAGCGCAGCGAACAGCCCGTGGCCTGCTGCATCCAGCGGCGCCAGCATGGTGCAACTCGGATCCCAACCGAGCACCGGCATCTCTTGGACGCCCGAGAATGCCACGTACCCCACGCCCCCGACTTGCTCCACCACGAAGGCACCGCTCCCCATCGCATTCGCCGCGCTGCACAGCCTCCACGCCTCCTTCAGCAGCGGCGTCGAAGCCAGGAAAGTCCCAATCATCTCGCTTGTCTCGAACCTTTCCAAGACAACAAAGGAAAAGGAAAAGAGAAGCAAAAACAGAGCAAAAAGGTTAAGGAAGGAAGAGCAGTTTGAAACATGGAAACGCCGGAGATTGAGGAGAGCAGGAGAAGGGAGGAGATTGTTACGATGAAGCTTCGGCGTCCATGATTCAGCCGTCGTGCTCAGTCGTATGCAACTCTGTTCGGTTCCCGACAATCCTATGGCTTCTTAAGAGAAAGCAGTTTTGCACCCGTTTCTCTTCTCAGTGTTGCATAACAATTATAATGAAGCCACGTCTATAATGAAGCCACGTCAAAGCACCAGGGAGAGAGAGAGAGAGAGAGAGAGAGAGAGAGACGGAGAACCAGTTGCTTTCGTAATTGACGATGACTTGGAGGATATTTCCGAAGAACCAGTTGCTTTCGTAATTGACGATGACTTGGAGGATATTTCCGAAACAGTGTAAGAGCTGGCATGGTGGCCAGGTCACATGGTCAAGATCAAGAGAGTTGCTTTTGCTTGTGCCTTCCAGTGGCCGCTCTTACACCATCTTCGCGCCATCTCCCGACCGCTTCTCTCCATCACTTTTTTAGTGAGGGCACTTCAAGATTCTTTATAGGTTTGAATTTTTATCCACCAGCACTGGTATTACTATTAAATCTTCGGAAATTTTGCAGCAACTCATCTCTTTATTAAAGGCACGAATGAGAACCATTTTGTTCCAAAAATCAATTTCTAATAAGATTTCCTAGATAATTTTTAAACAAAAATAGGCGTTTAATAGCGATATAAAAATTCTGCTCTCAAAATAGAAATTATTTCTCCTCTCGAGTGCCATCGGTGGATGGCTGGTGACAACGGGTGGCCGGTTAGTTAGTAGCGAAAGCGAATGATGAGAAAAATTTTGATTTTTCATTTTTATTCCAGAAATAAATAAGTGAAAATTTTTTACTTTTTATTTCTATTCTAAATCTATTTATGGACTAAAAATTTGCTTCAAAAATAGAAAAATAAATTACATTACCAAATGAATTCCTATTTCAAACCTATTTCTAGAAATAGAAAAAAAAATTAGCTAGAAATGAAATATCATAGGTGCCGTAATTGACCGGAGGCTAATAAACGTAAGTTATAGGACGAGGCTTTCTTTGTGTATTTGATCCCGTGTTTTGCTTCTTCTTCTTCTTTTTCTTTCTGTCGAATGTTTTGGTCTCGTCGTTGTCCCCGTTGTGGGAGTGGCTTTGCCTTCCCATTTTAAAAGATCTGTCTAGCTAGACCGACTTTTAAATTTTTATTTTTAATTATGTTCTTGTCATGGTATACGAATTTTGACATGTGTATTAATTTTGTACACCTAAAAATTGACTTATGAGACTTTTAGAACGCAAATGATACCTATTCTATTCCAGAAATCAGTTTTTAACTAGAATTAATTTTTCTATTTTTGTTCTTGAATGAGTTTTTAAATAAAAATACGCGTTTGATAACAACACAAACTTTCTGCTCTCAAAATAAAAATTCGTTTGCTAACAATACAAAATTTCTCTCTCTTGGGCAATCGGCGGCGCATGGCGAACATTGAGCGGCTATGGCGAGTGATTGCAGCAAACGGCGAGTAGCAGTGAATGGTGAGCAGATGGCAAGCAACAGTGGATGGTGGGTGGGTGGCCAGCTAGCAGCGAGGGTTAGAAAAGAGTTTTTATTTCTTATTTTTGTGCCAAAAATAGAAAAGTAAATAATTTTTACTTCTGATCTCTGATCCAAATTTATTTCTAGACTAAAAATTTGTTCTAGAAAAAAAAAAGTTACGTTACCAAACAAATTTTTGTTCCAAATATGTTCCCCAAAATTGAAAAATAGAAAACATAGAAACATAATGATTATTATGTGCACCCTTAAAATCTTGTGAAACTATTTAAATCCCCTAAAACTAAAATAGTACTTTTCATTTTAGTGAAGTCAAATAATTAACAGTTATTTTTTTCGCTTAATCTCATGACTCCTCTCTTAACTAATCAATAAAGTTACTAGGATATTTTATAGACTCTAAAATTCACCTAATATTGATTTAGTCGTCAATAAAATCAAATGCCTAGACAATTATGCCCAGGGAATTTGAGGAGATTCTATGGTAGTCCCGTACAATTATGCCCTCTATTTTCCATAGCTAGGTAAGATGTTCCAAATATTTGGATCTCCCTCTCAATGACACGCATTACGTTCAAGTATGAAAATCTTTTTCTCTTTCCGTAAAAAATTATACCGTTTCTTCACATTATGTATTCTTATCGATAATTTTGCTTCATTATGTAATAGTTCAAATATTTCAAAATTATAGGGGTCGAAAGTAAATTAATTATTACACATTCAAAAAAAAAAAAGTATAGCACTCTTTAGTACCAAACCCATAAAGCAAATATGATGCGTAACTATTGCTTATCAACCATATATTTATAAACCATGATGTCCGGCCCATTTGATGCTATCGTTGCCTTAAAGAGTTGTGACTTTAGATGATTTTGGAAGAAGTCCATTCACTTAACACAAGATGGAAGATTAATTCAAGTTATATTACATTCTCTATAGACTACGCAAATTGCTAATATTAAAGCTGTTTATTATGCACGTCCACGTGATCAATAGTCTAGGTAGATCCACATGCTACGCGATACCATTTCAATAAGCAAGATCCCCGTAAATAGCCATTGGACTACATTGTTTGAAACATGCCGAGTGAGGCTACGTTGACACGATGAAAACGTAATTTGAAACATGGAAACGCCGGAAATCAAGGTGAGCAGGAGAAAGGAGGAGGAGGCTGTTACGATGAAGCTTCGGAGTCCATGGTTCCCTGTTTTGCCCGTGGAGTGGGAAATGAAATGAATATCAACCCTGAATTTGTTGTCGTTTGAATTATGACGGCCTTGAGAAGTGGGTCAAGTCGCGGGAGTCGGGGTCTGAGTCGGAGACCCGGCAAGACGTGAGGCCAGGCCGGCGAGTTGGATCATCCTGAAGATGGGTCGTTGATTTCCAGACACGAGTGAACTCGCAGACAACAGACGGGAGAGAGATGATGGAGAGCGGGAAGCGAAATGAACTTCAACCCCGTAACGCAATTATGATGTCGACCTTGCGAAGGGGGTCAAGTCGGACACCTACCAGGCTACCAGGACGGTAGGCCTGGCCGGCGAGTTGGATCTTCCTGAAGATTGGACGTTGATTATAGAGGAAGAGAAACTCGCGGAAAGACAGGAGAGAGAGAGAGAGAGAGAGAGAGAGAGTTGATTATAGAGGAAGAGAAACTCGCGGAAAGACAGGAGAGAGAGAGAGAGAGAGAGAGAGAGAGAGAGAGAGAGAGAGAGATGGAGAACGGGACGGAGGTCGTGGAGTCAGCTTGGGGGATTTCTTCGTATGGATTGCCGTTATATGCCATGCGCTGTCTTTTTCCATCTTTTTCTTAAAATATGATTAGGGACGAAATAATTTGTCCGAGAAAAACGTTTTGCTGTTCATTTGACTGTGACTCCGGGGGACGTTTTCGACACGGGAGACGAGCTGGCATGGTTGCCAAATCACTTCTCTGCGACTTCGGCTTTGAAAATCCGTTTTCTTTTGAATCACTATGCTTAGGAGAGTTCCTTTTGCTTGCTACCTTTCTCTGGCCCTTCTTGCAACTCCATCTCTTCCTCTCTCTTTGAAGAGGGACCATACGAAAAAAAGGAAAGTCTGTAACGAGCAATACTAGTCATAGTAAAATTGATTTCACAAATTAATGTAGTAATCGATGTGTTAAATGATTGTCGGAATAAAATATGACTCATTTATCTAAATGTCAATTTCCACTTTGTAACATCACATAAGCATGTAAGATATTATTTAAAAAAGTTATAAACCTATTGTACTTTGACAAATTCAATTTTAAACTTTTCAATTGTACCAATTGAGTTACAAAACTTTTGACAATTTGTTAATTGAGTCATTTCGATCAATTTTGTTTGGAAATCATTTATATGGATGCCAACTAATATCATTGATGTTGAATGGGATAATTTTTTAATTATAAACGATTTTTTAATTAAAAAGATGTTTTATTTTTATTTTATTTTATTTTGTTTTTGGTGCCGGCAACCCTCTTTGGCCACAAAGGCCTTCCCACTTGGGTGAGGGCCACTGCTAATGGTGCCATGGAGTCCATGGGCAAGGGCCATTGCAGCCCTACCAACTGCAAGTAGGGCGGCCATTGCCTAGATTTGGCAAGGGCTTCACCCTCGTCCACATAGACAACTATGTGTTCGTGATAGTGTTGGCAACATCACATAAGACAACTAATCTCCACGTCGGCAATTTATAATTTTATTGGTCATATGGACTCAGTTGATAAATTGTCAAAAGATTTATAATTCAATTGACAAAATCTAAATGTTTAGGAATGAATTAGTCAAAGTATAATCAACTTATGACTTTTTAGACAATTTTCCACTTAAGCGTGCAGTGCTTCGTATATTTCGTTGAGATCAATCAAATTCCTCAAATACATTCTTCCAATCATTATATAAATTTAATCTTTGATGGAGTGATTTTGACCATGTTAAAACTTTTGGTCCTGGAAACTTTTAAAATAAAATTCCTATTAATTTGACCAGGCCTTGCATGCTAATTTGATCCATAGAAACCTCGTCATCCCTTTCAAAAGATTAGAATTGTCAAATCTCATCGCCCACATGCCGCGTAAGTTCCAGGCAATTGAGACGTGGAATTCGGATGGGGTGCTGCCGACTCCCCAGTACGGTCTCCCGCGTAAGTCAACGACGAAGTCTATGAAGGGACTTCGTGAAATGCATGGGGAAGTATCGTTGCTTTCAGATTGTCCGTGGATTCATTTGCCCTCGAAGGGCTTCGGAATGTCAAGCGGTAAGATGAGCAGTGCCTAGGCTTGCATTCCCATGTATTTCGGTGCAATTTTGAAAGCACATTTGCACCCATGTCTTGATAAAGCCAAAGAGTAGCGCCACTTATCCGACAAAGGAAGTGGCCAATTCTTTGTAGGGACCATTTGCATTGAGACCAGTAGGAAAAATTATCCAAAAAGGTCTAAACTTGTTGCACTTTTATCAATTCAGTTCTAAATATTTTAATTATATCAAATGAGTTCTAACCAATTTCACTTTTTGCTAATTGAGTCTACCAAGCCAATTTTAATTGGAATTCACTAACGTGGATAGAAAGACAACCTCGCAAGCCTTGGGTGAGGGTGAGGCTTGTGCTCATTGGATCTAGGAAGGCAAGCTAGATTTGGCGAGGACAAGTCTTGCCCAAGGCCCGTGAGGTCATCCCTTTGACCTCGTGTGAGGGCGACAAGGTTGCCCCTTGCTAGTTCCTAGTGAGGGCGACCTCGCCTGAGGATGGCAAGGCTGACTCTCACCGGTCAAGCCTTTGGCCGATAGTCGGAGGCTAGGCATCTGACAGAGAGGAAGAAGAGAGATAGAGGGGAAAAAAAAGAAAAAAATTTAAAAATAAAATTCAAATATAAAATATATATTTTTAAAATGATAAATTTTGCCATCTCGGTGTCAATCGTACCACATAGGATGCTCGACATCCACGTTAGCGAATTTCAACCAAAATCGGCTAAATAGATTCATTTAATAAAAAGTGAAAGGTTTAGGTTTAAATTGGCAAAAGTATAATAAGTTTATAACTCTTTAGACAATTTTCCAAACTGGTTATTACTTTTGAGAGAATCACCCGTCATGATGGGCGGGGAAAACTAACGTAAAAGTTCTATAAATTTTGGCTCAATATGCGATATAGTCCTAAGCTTTTAATTTGCTTAGTGGTCCCTAAACTATAACCCTATGTATAATATAATCATTGAACTTTTAATTTGCTCAATGTGTATTTGTTTGATTTAGTCCATAAACAATATAAAATTATTCAATATTGCAATTGAACTTCAATTAATGAAAAGAAAATATTGAACGTTTTTATATAATTTTGGGATTATATATATATACACAAAAAATCTAGAGACCATATTAAATAAGTTAATAATTCAAAGACTATATTACATATTGAATTATAATTTAAAAATTAAATTGAATAAATTAAAAGTTTATGAGTTATATTATATATTAGACCAAAGTTTAGAGATCATTTATATCATTATCCCAAATTAATGATGGAAATAATTATGCTGGGCATGTATCTTTACAGACTAGCGTTAGAGTTCCCTGAAGTTACCATATTGCATATCGGTCCCCATCCGAGCACGTCTAGTCTCCAACGAGCGTCATCGCCAGCACGAGGGTGTGCTTCACGAGTCAGGGCGTACTTGACGTTTTCCATCGTTAGTCTCCGACTTCGACCATAAGTCACCACCACGTCAGCCGTGAAGTGTTTTACTTTTGAACTTTTCCCTTAATTCAAATTTTGCTGCCCCTAAAGTATCGCTCGGTTCTAAATTCGAGACTAAATTCGAGACATGTCGATTTCACAATACTTAAATATTGGCACGTACGTTTACCGACAAATTTTGTGATGATTTTTCACGACATGTGAATTGCGATTTAATTTCAACGGGAAAGGACATAAAGTGTAAACAAAGTGATAAGCAAACATGCCCCCGTGCATTGTCGCGTTATTCTTCGCCCGAGGCCCTTCGTTATTGTCCTTGATCACATACGAAATGGAGGAAGGCCCACTGTAATGCTCAAGCCAACTGACCCCTCTGCTATAATAAGTCATTTGAAACGTTTGGGGATGGGAAACTTTTCTAAGGACGAGTTGGTTGTGAACTCATCCTTCATTTCTATAGGAATAGTATCACAAATAATCCTCATTCATGAACTTTTAATTTCTTCAACATGTCCCTTAAATTTTGGCCAACATTATAATATCATCTTTAAACTTTTAATTTATTTAGTGTGGTCCTTGAACTATTGATAAATATTTAATATAATCCTTAGATAATATAAAATGTTTAAAATTTCAAGGGTGACATTAAACGAATTAAGAGTTTAGAGATAAACATAACGAATCAAAATTTAAGGATCATTTGTGTCATTTTCATTGATTTTATGTTATATGGAATAGACGGGCTAATAGAGATTTGAGATTTTGTCGCAACATCAGAGGGGAAAATTATTGCCTGAATCAGTAGCGTGCCACCCGCATGTGGTATAAGTTTCACTCATTTGATTGGCCAAAAGAAATTCCTTATGTGGAATTGAAAATGCCTCGCCGCGGTATAATTAATTAAAGCCCAACAAAAATTGCCTAAAAAATTCAAGTAAAATATTTGCATCATTCCGACATAAACTGCCAGACAGAACAATCGGCAATTCGACATTACTAGGCTTTTACTTAAATCAATGACCAGTTTACGAAGTGCTTTTTAAATGCATGCAACTATAAAACCGTGAAATATATAATCGAATTAATATAACATTGCCTTTGGTTTGTCTAGGTTTGACTTTGCATGTACCGGCACTCATATTATAATAAATCTTCAGAACTTTCCCGTGACATACCTTTTTTTATCGTTACACTACTCGTGTAAGCAACGTAATTCCTGAAAGTGAGATACAACTCCATCCTCATGAAGAAAAGGCAAAATAGCTAATGCCTAGTCCTTACACTATTCCCGAGAGAAATGAACACCGAAGGACCTTCATCTTCATCTCCATCGGATGATCAAAAGGCAAGAGAGCTATATCACTATCCATGCCCTCCTGCAAATGGAACAAAAGGTCTTGTTGAATGGTTCTATTCGCTGAAAAATAGGAATGAGTGATGGAACATATTAGCACCCCCAGATGAGTAATGACTTTTCATCCCCATGCCAACGTCTGTGCAAATGGACAAGTGGGCCAAGTCGCAAACTCCAATGATACTATGCCGTTAGGTGCAGACAAACAAGCCGTGGGCGTTTCACCCACTCCATATCACGCTAGGCGAGGGACAGGGATTGGTCACCCCATGCCAGCCTTGTCATAGCCTGTGTTTCCACAGATGCAATGTTTTTGGGATTGGTTACCCACCTTCACTGCCTATGGACCTCCATGTTCCCAGTCTATGTCTAACCACCTGACGAGAGGATGGGGAGGCAAGTACAGGGTCTCCCACCCCTAAGTGGTTCTCCCACCTTTACCTCCATTGAGCAATTTAAGGACATGCTCAAGTCTAGTCTTACGGGTTTTAAACCCAGCCGCTATATTTATCGAGGCACGGAGCTGTCTCAACCCCCCCCTTAGTTTTTTACGGTCGAGGGGCCCCTATGTAGGGCAACCCTGCCCAATTCAATTGGTACCCCACCGGGGAAGACTCCCCAAGGGTACCCCACCATTACTAGGGGAGCAGTTTAATGACCTGCTCAAGTCTAGTCTTACGGGTTTTAAACCCAGCTGCTATATTTATTGAGGCATGGGAGCTGCATCTACCCCCATTAGTTTTTTTACGGTTGGGGGGTCCCCTTTGTAGGGCGACCCTACCCAGTTTGGCTAGTACCCCACTAGGGGAAGACTCCCCAAGGGTACCCCATCATTACCGGGGAGCAGTTTAAAGACCTGCTCAGGTCAGCCAAGTCGCAAATGTCTGTGCAACAGCACAATATCATAACCTGGGGGACTTGTTTGCCCAGTAAGTTATGATACTATGCCGTTAGGCGAGGCAAACAAGCCGTGGGCGTTTCACCCACTCTATATCACATCGGCGAGGGACAAGGATTGGTTACCCCATGCCAGCCCAATCGTAGCCTATGTTTCATAGACACAATGTTTTTGGGATTGGTTATCCATCTTCACTGCCTATGGACCCCCATGTTCCCCCTCTATGTCTAACCACCCGACCGAGAGGATGGGGAGGCAAGTACGAGGTCTCCCAACCTTGGGCGGTTCTCCCACCTTTACCTCCATTGAGCAATTTAAGGACCAACTTAGGTCCAAGTTGCAAACTCCAGTGAGGAAGACAAAATAAGATGCTTGGTTCCTACCATTGAAGTCCGCACACATTCTAACAGCTATCCAAGGATACGATTTGGTGACGAGATGCATGGTCAAAAGACAAGGTTATTGGACGATAGCTTAGGGGAGTAAATTGCAGGATACACTTGTAGCCTAAGTAGTACGGACACGCGACATGAATACGAAACACGACATGATCGCCAACACGTCATTTTTAAAAAATAGAGAATTTCGACACGTTGGGACACGTTATGTATTAAATGAATATTTTTATTTTTAATTAATTTGATTCAAATTCACAAATCAATAAATAATAAAAAAGAACTTACAATGAATTTGCACTACTAATATTAATAAATATTCATAAGAAATATGAAAGACATATTAATAGTTAATATGTATCCATATTTAAGAACATATTTCTAACTTTAACAAAAATTATAAATGAAATTAATAACTAACAAAAAATTATAATCAATTTATTTAAAAAAATCTATGATCTTCTATAATAATTAAAATTTATCATTATTTAACTTTTAGTATTTTTATTTTTGAAAACTATTTTTAGCTTATTTATTTATTTTTTTAACAAATATAATATCACCATCCAAAAATTATTTTCCTCCTATTTTTTTTTCCCAAACCCTCATTGTCCAAAACTTATTTCCCTCCCTCATTTCTCTCTCCCCATGCCACCTCAAACCCACCCCTCCCCCTGCAGTTTCTTTTCCTCATTTCTCCCCCCAATGGCATGTCATTTCCCTTAATTTTCTCTTCCACCCCATGTCACTCCTCTGATTTCTTTCTCTCGTTTCTCCCCCTCCCTCCACTTGTCATCAACGATCCTCTCTTGGGCATGCAAGTTAGAACGTGTTGAAAAAAGTTGACCACACGTCGAAAAATCCGACACGATTTAATTACATTCCGAGCGTGTCCGAGCATGTCAAACAAGACACAAAAGCTCGGATAGCGTGTCCGTGTTTCATAGTTTTTAGCCTTTCTCTGTTTTTTTTTTTTTTTTGGTTGAAATACGAATTTATTAAATAAAATGGTTAATATCCTAAAAAACCTCAAATTGGTACACCTATGAAAATTTATCCTCTATTAAATTTTATTAAATTTTATTGTTAAATTATTAAGTTAAATGACACGTGACAATTAATTAATATATCAATTTGGGATTTTACGCTCTATTTGTCACAATTTACACTTTTTGTGATTTTTTTTGTATTAATCCAATTTAGTGGAGGGTATATTTATTACAAATTTACCGGTTTTGAGTTTTTTGCGGTCAAATAAATTAGTTTGGGGTAAATTTGTCATAAATGTACCAATTTTTGGTTTTTTTATGGTTAGTCAGAGTAAATTTGTCATATGTGTACTAGTTTATGGTTTTTCATGGTAAAAAAAATAATTTTAAGTAAATTTGTCACAGATGTACCAATTTGAGGTTTTTTAGGATATTAACCCTAAATAAAAAGTGTTCCAACATATGTACTCACTAAGGGAGCATCTAGGCTCGCCAGAGAACAACTGTGAAGGACAACTCATCGACAAAATATCAGCTTTTACTTGGGAATGTACATGATCAGTTGGAAACTACCTACGTATATTAATCATACACCCCTCAATTTTATACCTTTTCTTGCCTTTGTTTGCACACCCCCTTAGGGTATTATGTTGGTATATGCCAATAACTCTTCTGCAACCGACGAGATAACAAATATAGAAAACCTATTGAGAGAACAAGTGGTATTACAAGGACTTTTTTAAGTTATAAGACAAAGAACTCTGAAGAACCACTTTTCCGAAAATACCAATTGCCTTTTCATTCTGGAACATCTCATTCAGGAAGTACATTGGACATGGACTCTGCTTGCAGCAGGGAGAGCGACCTGAACTCCAATTTGCAAAAGCAATTGCAAAAAATAAAATCCCAAGACTAAAACTGCAGGACCACCTAGAAGATCACACTACTAGATTGACCACAGTCGATGATTTTTATCCAGCAAAACAATAGGAGAATCACGTTTGTTGCTCTCTGTGGTTCTCAAGCACAAGATCGCATTGCTATTCGAATGTGCAAAAGAAGTTCCCACATCTTTACATGTAAAACCCATCACACAAGCAAGACAAGTAAACTGAATGTACAATATGCAGAATCAGCAACTCTCATCGAGTTATATTGGTTAAAAGTTGAAATGTGGCGACAGCCAATCGAACTAACTAATACATCGTCAAATCCTAACCAGATGAAGACATGTTCAGGGCATCCAATGCGGACAAACTGCCAAATATAAAGTGCTCACAGCTCGTTCAGGGTTTTAACTGATAGTTTGAACATAGCATACTAATTGTTTACCTGACTTTTTTGGAGGTGCAACTATAGGAAACAACCTAAGCATATAGTTGGTCTAGGTTATTTTCATCATCCAAAAAAAAAAAAAAACAAAAACTTGGTCTAGGTGATTTTCTTGCGTAGGAACACAAATAGTTCGGACTCTTTTATCAACATCATTAAGTTCATTTCAAGTGAAATTCAGACTTCATGCTTGAAGCATTGGCTTTATCTGATATATACTAAAATAAGAAAAGATTGATGTCACAATATAAATTTTAAATGCAAACCGATGGAATACATTATAATGTGATTTTCCGGCAAATAGATATCTACTCCAAGAGTTGTAGGATTATTCCAAGTTGTCCTTTAGGAATGAGTACAAATTCACCGGCTTTAACAACATCAATTGCACAGGAGCATACAAAGTTCAAGTTGTTCATTTCCTCTGAGTTCTCATCAACATGAAGTAAGAGCTCCTCCAAATCACTGGTTTCATCACAGTAAACTCACATCTTAATCTCATAGAAGCCAAGTGTCAAAATCTACCTTATTAGAAAAAATGAAGAGCTTGAAGAATCAAATGGTACTACACTATACAACCATGCATTTGGCCATAGTATTCCTAACCCAAGAGGAGATATACTCAATAAAATGGGTTGCCTCAAAGTTGAAGAACCCTCAGAAGTAGTGTAATTATACCCTTGTTGGTTGTTTCCAAGATATCCAAAAAGGAAAAATCTGAATATATTAGTACATTGTATGATCAAAGAGCGCTAGAATTAAACTCCAAAGTATGACTAGGAACAAATTCAAAGCTCGAGATAAATCTTATCATTCCATCCAGATACCTTATTGTTCAATTATAGGCTTCTATTTCCAATGTGGTGCCGATTGGTTTGACACTTAAGGCTTGTTTGTAATGGTCTACACTTAAGGCTTGTTTGTAATGGTCTAGATAGTAATTGATTCTTCTCTTTCCTCTTCCCTTTTGGCCGATTGTCAACCTCAGCCATGGCCAGCAACCTCGTCCAAGCGTAGCTAGGGTAAGGCTTGTCAGCTCGAGCCTTGTCATGGCTGGGCGAGGCTTGACCTGGCCTTAGCTAGGCGAGATAGACCTTGCCCAGATCTAGTGAGGCCAAGCTTGGCTAGGCCACTGCCAGGTCAACATTACTTGATCTCACTCAGCTCATAGCGAGATTGGAGCCAACAAGCCTCACTGTGGATCAAGTCACTAAGGGTCGACAACGCTCCCACGAGGTCACTAGCCCTCGTTTGGCCGATCCCTGGCCATGGCTAGTGACCAAAGGAAGGAGAAGATGAAAAGGAAAAAAGAAAAGAAAAAAGAGAAAAAAATTTAAAAATTTTAAAAAATTATTAAAAGATTAAAAGAAAATGATTTGAACTAGAAATTTTAAGGGTTTTACTAAATGCATTTTTATTCTAAGAATAGAAATTTTTGGCAATTACCAAACGCCTTCAAATACTTAAAAATTGTTCTCATGAGTAAAAAAAAAAAATCATTTCTAAGTGGAAATTGTTTATGAGAATAGAATGGTTACCAAACGCATCCTTATTGTGCCACTGTAAGATGCCACTTCCACTTATTTGAGTCTTTGAACCTTCTTAACATAATCCTCTACGTTAGCTGCACCAAGAGGCACTCTTCATCGCTATCTCTTAAAATGTTATCAAACAAACGAAAATGCAATTTCTAGGAAGGAAGGTAAGAAGTAGTATGAAACAAGCATGATCACAACTAGGAAAATGCAAGGATACCAATGCTTCATAATCTTCAACAGCCAAAGCTTCTAACCACAAGATGTGAGCCTTTGCACATTTAATTTAGAGATGCATGACCTATCAAGAAAGTCATCTAACAAGAAAAGGCATTTTAAGCCTTGGCTATAGGACAAACTCCCAACATCAAAATTTAATATGGATCTAATGCCCATTAAAAAGCTTGGGCTCTATCATGACTAAGGGAGGGGCCGAGAGAAAAAAAAAAAAAAAAAAACTAGTATTTATGCTTTGCAGATAGTTACAATGAGGATCTAAGCCATGATAAACTATCAAGCCACATCTTATATGCGATTTAGCTACAAAACAGAACCACCGCACGAAGGTTGTTCCTTACATATACAATGGCATGCATCCACCAATCTCAATCCCATCAGTGCCCAATACTATCTCCTTCATTGCAGGAGGAAGTGATTCCAGCTCCTCCCACTTCATCTTGTAAGGACTAGTGAATTCTTCAAATCCATACAACTGCCCGAAGTCCTCATTCCATCATAAGTTTCCCAAGTTTCATTGCTGCCTCGTGTTGGAATTGGTGATCCATTTTCAACAAAATCTAGAAACTACTAACATTCACGTGGGAATTGGAGAAGATTCAAGTGGGAAACCTTGGATAAAAGTCAAGAATAGCGGCTGAAAGGAGAACAAACTAGAGAAGTCTTGTGCATAGGAAATTTGTGAAAGGGAAATCTTGAAAGAAAAGTCAACAAAAGGTGCTGAGATTAGAAAAATGAAGAAAAATGGAAAGCCACTAGAAGATCCGAAGAAGCCGCACGAGCAGGAGATAAAGAAGCAAGTTTGTAATTTTATATTAATTTTTTGTACAAAGTCGGTTGTGTATGGCAGTGAATTCATGCCTATAAGTAGGCTTGTAATTGATCATTTAAGAGTGTGAGGGAAAACCCTCCACCTTGTGTGTGAGGTGAACCCTCCACAATGAGAAGTCATAGATCTCTACTATACCTCCATCAAACTATTTTGTTCAACTAATGAAACTAATTTCCATATCCCATGTTCTTTATCCTTTAATTATCATATCTTGTCCCTTGTCCATCATCTATAAACTACACCATACACTTGCACATAACATCACTAACCAAAAATTATAACTAATACCAAAACCATGTTTCTGCACGCGCACATCCAAAATTTTTTAACATGGTATCAAAGCTAGATGCACCTAGGTTCGTAACTGAGCTAGGTGTAAGGGAACGTGAAGCCAAAGCTAGGCATATCGGATGGTTATGGGCGTTTGTCCTCACCATTCTCAACTAAAAAGGCCAGAGCCCGAGCGAGAGCCAACAAAGCCAAAGCTGGAGCCAGAGCCAGAATCAAAGGCCAGAGCCTGAGCCAGAGCCAACAGAGCCAGAGTCAGAGCGAAAGCCAGAATCAAATGCTAGAGCCCGAGCGAGAGCCAAGAGAGCTAGAGCCGGAGCCAGAGCCATAATCAAAGTCGGAGCTAGAGCCAGAGCCTACGAGAGCCAGAGCCAAAGCTCGAGCTAACAACTATAACTAAGAGCATTTTGATGTCCCGAGACATATGGGCCATCGTTGAAGAAAAGACATGGACATTCGAAAGCAGGTGCGAGTGTGCCAACAAAAGGATACAAGGGATCGTGGAACGAAGACGGAATAAAAGACATGGGACAAACTACAATATTCGAAGTATCCCGAAAATGGATCAAGGGGGAGTGTTGGAAATGGTAATCCATTTTCTAGAATTTTCTAGAGTTGCTAAACTTCTAAAATTCCCTAGATGAAGTTTTTGGAAGAAAGAGAAAAATGTAGAAGCACATGTGTAGATCTCTCTAGAAGAAGGGAGGATAAACTACAATCTAGAACTCTCTAGATTAAGCCAAAGTGAACAACATTCTACACAAATCTAGAATGTTGGTAGAGCACCCTATAAATAGGAAAGAGGGGAGAGCATAGTAGAACAACAAATGTAAAATATTGAGAGGAGCATGAGATAATACTCCATATTATGAAGCTCCTCCACCAACACTTCCTTCAACTATTGTAAAATTATTTTATCCAACTAATGAAATTATTTCTCATATCCCATGTTCTTTGTCCTTCAATTATCCTAATTGATCCATTGTCCATCATCTATAAACTACACCATACACTTGCACACAACATCACTAACCAAAAACTATAACTAATATCAAAACCATGCTTTTGTAACGCACACATCCAAAATTTTTAACACCTCGGTTACATATACCTATGGTAAAAGCATGGATCTTAAGCAAAGTTACAATCTTTTAACGCACAAATCCAAGACCAAGCGATAGTTAAACTAACACTCAACTATATACGTAAAAATTACTTCAAATGTCAATCAACTAGATGAAGATTACCTTTGCCGAGAAGCCCTTCGCTCGAGTAAGAAATGGCAACCTGAGCATCCTGGTGGGGCTCGAGATCAACATGACATTGATGAACGAGAGATTCCACAAGTGCAGGCTTGCCACGGTTTTGTACCACGGTTCGGAACGAATCAAAGCCTTTGCATTCATGGGGTTCTCAGTATCCTCCCTCTCTTCATTCCCAGATTCACAGCCATCGGATTCATCGACCGAATGTCCAAAATCTTCTTCATCTTGCACAGCAGAAAATCCGGGAGGTATAGGGGCGAAAGCAGCGACAGCAGACAAGTCCAGGGGACAATCAATCAGGATCCTAAACCCACAGACACTCAGCATGTGACATTGGGGAAAGTAAAAACCTTTACCTCTGCTCAAGCACGTCTGCATAAGAGGGTATGTTCCAAATTCAAATCAAACTGAATTTGAAGACCTGAAACGTCGATTGACAGAAGGAGGTGCACTAGAACACCAGTTAAAATGAGACTTACCAACTTCATGAAGCCAAACCACGGTGGAGACTTTCACAGATATATTACAGAAAAAATGCAATTAGGAGGAGGAGATTTCGCAAGGACTCGGGCCTCGTCCTCGGACGGAGATGAAACGAAGGAGAGTGGAGGGGTTTTGGGTTTATGGGTTTACACTTTTCGGACGAGAAGGATACAGAGCAGAGACCGGGAAGCTCTTAACACCGCAACGAGAATTTTTTTTTTTAAATGGTTATTTAAATTATATTCAGAAATGGAAAATGCAAACCTGTTCAAGAACTTCCGTGCCTCATTCGCCGTTGGTTTATAGCGGTGATAGTGGGTTAATAATAACGCAAATAAATTATTCTTTGAAATCTAGAGTATCGTTCAAGGAAATTATATTCCAAAGGGAAGATCTGATCTATCGGGTGGGGGGATTTTTTTTTTTTAACAACTTATTATAGTAGAAAGGATAGATTAATCATTCGGCGTTAAAGACTTGACATTATTATGCTAGGATCCATTTTCCATTTAAGAAGATCAAGTTGCATCGGAGGACGTGATTAGTATAGCCGAAATCACTTTGTGTAATCCAAGTTAATTTGCAATCTAATGTGAGACCTTTAAAATGTGACGCCAGTTGTAATTTTAGATGAAAAATATGGTTTATTTTTTGACATTAAAAGCTAATGATGATGATGATTTTTTTTTTTTTTTTTTGGTGAATGATGATGATGATGATTTGTCCCCTAGAAATTAACAAATAATAATAATAACAACAAATTTGGATTTTGGTCTAAACTGTTGAGAAGATTAGTGTAGACATCATGCTTGAAGCTGTCTTATTTAAAGGGAACATCGAAGTGAAGTATCTTTTTGCAGTAAATTTTTTAGGTTTTCTCAATGAATATTTGTCATACACATGGTGACAGTATGGTTTCTTAGGCTAGGAATATTAGGTTCCTATCTAAATTTGTCAGTAAGTAAATTGAACTCAATAGTCTATACTAAGAAATAAGAGATATCAACATGATGAGCAAGCAAGAGCGAGAGAGAGATTTTTGAGCTGGAGAGGTGATGGCCAGTGATGATCGATTCTCTTTTACATTGACTGCCTTATGCGGAATGATTGCTCACAACCGCAGGTCAATTTGGCCTGCATGTTACACCAAAATATTCGCCTGACATGGATCCATTAAATTCAATATATGAGCGGGTGTAAAACCCAAAGAAGCTCTATCTCTTAAACATCGCTCACTCAGACAAGCCGGAGAGCCCTCTTGATACCCAAACACGAACGATGTTGGAGGAAGTTCTCCATTCTATTGATGCTGTTCTTGCCACACGAACATCAGAGTCCATCATGACGTGACCATTTGCTCTATGTCGCTCTGCACACAGTTGCCGACTCCTGGGTAATGCACTACTGAATTGAATTTGTCACATCGGTGTTGATCTAACGAAAAGAGAAAACTCAAGATGGTTTGTGCTCGGACTGTGGCAGAGGGACTGAACTTTGACCTCTTTAATCCAAAGAAACTATTGCAGAATGTGGAATATGTTAGCTTAAAATATGCATACAATCACATACTTCTGTGTCATTCCTCGTGCATGTATGTGCAACAAATAGTGCTTACTCCGTCCATCCGGCCTTTTTTTCCGCGCAACTTGCAATGCTACTTGACCGTGAAACTTTAACATCTAAACGTCATCTATCAGTGAGGGCGCTCCAAGATTCCGTCTTATGGAGAGGAGTAAACAAGAAATCTTTGAGCACCTTATCTTACAAGTTTACTTGTGTTTCAGTAGCAAACCTCACCTCTTAAATGACTCTTGTGGCTACGTGATCCAGGAAGCAAACAGCGTCACTCTTTACGTTATAAGGCAAAGAAAAGGGTGAGCTGCTTTTTGTAAACAGTCTCCGTGAATGATGACTAAGAGACCTTGTATAATTCCCCTCGAGTTTCTAAACACCTACAAGAATTTCTTATGTCGAGGTGTTCTCCTATCGGTGATTAGTAGTTACTGATTAGGCTAAGCTTTTTACCCCGCCTAATACGGTGTTTTTGCCGCGCTCGTTGTCATTTATCAGCCTGGTGTTAGTTTCGTCTTCCCAAGTCAGCTCGTTCTCAGGGGCTCCTAATAATATTTGTTTGCAGATTTTAGTACCTTTTCACACTTGAGAACTTGTTTGAAAGGCCAAAAAAATATGCAGGTGGTGTCATTACTCTTAGCAAAAAATATTGTTCATCTGAGCATGTAAATGTGAAAGGAGGGATGTTTTTTTGTGTCTCAAACAAACTCCTGTAGTCATAACGTCTTATAGGAACACGACCTCAAAAAGCAAACATAAAGGACACAGGAAGTTATGCTGATTTACCTCCGAACTGCAAAGATCTTTTCATAATTTGAACCTTAATGAGATTCTCTGCACTTCTATTTCATGAGAAGCTTGCAGGAATGACTGGAGAAGATTAACAAATACACTTTAGCGAGGGGAAAGTACTGCATGTGAAAAAATCTTCTCGAAACTGAGATCCTGTCCTGTTTTCCAACAGAATTTATATAAAGTTAGGAACAAATTCCTCTGCACTACTAAATGCAATTTTCCTTGATATAAGTTCTATTTATGCTATTAGGTGGTTTTCTTTAGAAAAGAAGTTGATGCTTTTTCAAGATATTTAATGATCTTATGTTTGTGAACTTTTTAACAGATGATTGGTCCCCTTTGTTTTAAGGCTTGAAACCATAGGCCTCAACGCTGGCATTAGCACTCAGGTAGATTCCTTATTTTGTTTGCTTCTTGTTCTCTTTCCTGTTGCATTTCTACTTCCAAATATCTAGCAAAGCTTGGTGCAGTGAATTGATCCAACGAGTGGCTTCAGAAGGCATATGCAGTATCACCATTCAAAGCATCATATTATTGTGCTCTGGCACAAATAAAGATGGCAACAACCTTGCGCTAAAGTGGACTCTTCACGTTTTCTTATTAAGTAGAAATATTTCAGTGTTGGAAGTAATAAGCGGCAAGTTGAATAAGGAAAAATATTGCAGCTGCAGAAGACAAAACACTCAATTACCTCCCAATATAAAATCAGGAGGTACATTTTCTGTTGTTAAGCCATATCTCTCACCATGAACCTCAATTCCACTACCTTTTACCAAAATTGAAGCAAGTAACATAGTATGTCTAAAATTGCACAAAGAGCAGGCTGAAGAATGCTCATATGCATTTTTCTCCCCTCTCTTCTGAAAGTCTTTATTACATCTATCCCTTTGTTTTGATTTTGATTTCCATGCTGACTTTCCTATTTTTATCGACTATGACATGAAAGTTATGAGAACTTAGTTTTTTTACATGCTGACTTTCCCATTTTTATTGACTATGTTATGAAAGTTATGAAAGTTATTTTAAACTGGTTCTACATGGAACCGGAAATCAAACCTTTGAAGACCAATTCCTAAATATTTTACTAGGAAGCGAATCGGACCCCATGTGAACCAGCATGGTACCAGGAAGCGAATCGATCTCTGTGTGAACCAGCTTGGAATCAGTTGGGTAAGGCCAGTTCAATTTAATGCTGTCCATTCTTCTAACCATGAACTAAAGCTTGAATTCTTAGCCAGAACATCAGCAGACACCTCTTTTCCTTCAACTAGCTTCATTGCATATGCTTCAAACTCATTGAGTCTGTCCCGAAGAAAAGCCAGGTTGTTTGGGTCACTCTTCCTCCTGATTTTGTCCAGCCACTCCTTTGCTTCCTCCACCCTTGCCCAAAAGCAAGTGTCTTGGGTCAAGCTTGCATACCTGGTCCTCCTATTGCCCAGTTTCTCGGTAACAACTCTCTCGGTCCACCACTGATCCAAAATTTCATACCTCCTCTCTCTTCCATTGCTTATGTAGTGGCCTTTCTTCCGATACATCCCCGACCGATAATACTCTGCGATGTCCAATGGCTCCACAAGAAGCTTATAGAGCTGCGACTCCTCAATTACCCATTCTAAACTTCTGTGAAAGTTGAGTGGGAGCTCGTTCCTGTCCATCATGCATATGACATCATCCCAAAAGGCAGCGAGCATGATCCAATTCATGTTTATATGGGACTCTCTCTTTGAGACGCCCCTCTGCTTGAAAGGATCATAGTATCCTCTTTGCTCGGCGGACTTATCGCAACAGGCTTTATACCACTCTATCTCCACCCTATAAGGGGCGATTTTGGATAGCCTAATGGCTAACTTAGCAGCATTCTGGTCCGGTGAGGGCCCTATTCGCCTCGCCATCTTCAAGCAATCTTTTGCCATCAGTGCAATCGATACCTGCAAAGGAGGGGATCAAAGAACTTTTAAACTCAAGAGGAATTGCACCCAGGAATAAAATGCCCAAACTGATAGACTTACAGATCACAGTCGATGATCTAAGATGTGCTCCTACTTGTTGATAGGTCCCTATGGAGTTCAAAGCCATCGAAAGACTTGCTTCATAGCTTGACTCAGGGGGATCTCCTTCCATGAAGATTCTCTTCAAAGACTGACGAGTCAGTCTTTCAACATATTGCCCATACTTAAGGTGCTCCTCAACAATACAATTTCGAGAGCCTGTCCTCAGCAACAAATGCATCATCTTGTTGACCGATACAGCATTGTCCAAACAAATTGTGCCCTCATATGAACAAAACAAGTAACTCCCAAATGGCCAAAACAACCTCCCTCCCGAGCCTTCCCCTGCCTGTACCAGGCGCTCCATGTTGGCCACAGTGAAGGATAATAACCAGGCCTTGCCTTCTTCAGTTAATTGGAGGTTAGCGAAATTCTTAGAGGTTGGTGATATCATAGACGTGTACCAGAATCTTATGAGGGTTTGCCACAGGGGAGTCAGAACAAGTGATTGCTCGAGAGACAACCTTGGCATTATATCGTGCGTCAACACAACATTGCAGAAGCTGCCACCCCATCTTTCGCGGAGGATGGCTTGGGAAAGTGACTCGCTGCCGATGAAAGGAGAGCCGAAACCAATGCATTGGACCGACTGGGGTGGGAAGATGGATTTGAGGTAGGAGAGGAGCCAAAGAGCTGTGAGGAATGCGACTGATCCTCCTATGGAGTGGCCTGTGATCACTATTGACTTGGTTTCAGCCAGCAAGCTATGAATCTGCAAACATATTCAAGAATTCCTAAAATCTGGTTAAAAGCTTCCTGAAAAAATATCCATTACAATACTTCAAAAACTTCCTGAAAAATCAATTTCACTAGATCATGTCAGATTAGAAGAGTTACACAAATAGTTCGGGTGGGAAATCATTGGCCCTACTGCAAATGCTAAACATACGCAACTGTTCTTTTGACAAGCTAAAACCACACTATCATTTCAGCAGATGATGACAAGTGTGCAAACATGTTTTAACACATGTATAGAATGTATTTATATGTATGGCTCTTGTATTTAGATACTCTTATGAGAAGAGTACCCTTCATGACCAGGAGATCTGTCTCAAGAATGGTTCGGTTTGATATAACTCCAAACCGGAACTATCGGATCCCCGGTAATTCAACATTCGGACCCAGAGGTTATCATGGACCAAATGGGCGGATAGATCTGCAGCCCAAGCTTAATCAAAATACCTTGGAATTGTAATCAAATGAGAGTGCAAGGAAAGTCGGAAGGAGGTAAATATTAAAAAGCCTCGTATATAATCACAATAAAGTCTTCAAGACAAAGAAAAAAGAAGTAACAACTAATTACCATAAAGACACTGCACACAAAGGAAGGAGAAAAATCTAAGTACCAATTTGGAAAAGAAAATGGGTACAAATGCAAATCAGAAACGACAGTAGCAGGGAAGATAACCAACATGTTGCTAGTATTTGGGTGGGAGGCATGATTTACAACTAAAGCCAATCACCACATGGGGCACAATATTCAGCAAGAAACGTTCAAGAAACGGACCCCTCACGTCGATTGGCTCTTGTTTTCTTGAGCCTTTATCAAGAATTATAGAAAATCAGCACTAAAACTTCTTCGCATGACAGAATAAAACACTAGAGGATCTTGAATTCTGATCTAGCAGCACGCGACGCGTGACAAGAACGGATTCAACTCAAAAATCGATCAGCCTATTGACCAAGTACCTGGAGATGCGGCAGAATCGAACCAAGAACTCAGAACTAAGCACCCAGAGACAGAGGGAGGAGAGGAGAGATTGAATCAAATCAAACATCACAGTGCAACCAAAAACCACGAGCACCATTCATCACTTGCTCGGGTTACTTTTCAGCCCAAACATCACAATGTACAGATCTATCGAAAGCGGATCCACCTGTGAGAGAGAGATTGAACCTGCAGAGAATGAGCACGAGCGAGCGAAGAGCGCAGTCTAGTGAGGAGCAGCTGTCGCGAGGGAGAGAGCGATGGAAGGGTGAAGTGCAAACGAAAGAAAGCAATGGAAACGTAGGAGAACGAGATCTAGGCTACGGCTTCACTATTAAGAGGGGTAAAATTGGATTTTAAGTAAGGTTTTGAGGGCAAAAAAGGTAATTGATTAATTTTATACCTTTCAACTTGGAACCCCATTACCAATGGTTGCCAAACCGCCTATATTTCTTTCGGACCCATTGGAAAGGCTGAATTAATCGCACCCAAAATCGCAGGCCTGAGCTTGGCCAGCCCACTTCGAGCAGCCCATGGCTAAATAACTTTCTAATATTTTAATGGTGGGGAAGAAAGAGAGCTCAGAAATGCTAAGGGAATATGGCACATGCCACTAGAGATGTCGCCTTCGCAAAAGTTCGAGATAGCTTCAAGAAAGAAGCTCAAATATAAAAATAAATTAACCATTAGCATCATTAGTCTCGCGAAAGTTTTAAAACATTAACTCGTCGAACAGAATCCATGACTATATGAAAAGATAATTTTGTATATCTAATAAATATGGTAGAACCCGTTAAGGAGAGGAAAAATCATAGGAATTACTAATCTTAGAATCTAGTTTGACGAAAATCAAGACTGAGTGATCTGATCAGTTGAGGGATATCTCCTCTTTTTCTTTTCACTTTATTTTTGGTCAGATAAAGATAAAAGAATAGATAAATAAAGTAAAGTTGTTGCCGATGAACTAGCCTGGCTCTGAAGATCATTGCGCGAATGATAATGAAGGAAGCGGTGAAGCACTCCGGAGTGGACCATGACCGGTTCTTCGCCTTCGTAACAGCGTGTCAGCGGCGGGAACAGCCCGTGGCCTGCTGCATCCAGCGGTGCCAGAATGGTGCAGTTCGGATCCCAACCAAGCACCGGCATCTCTTGAACGCCCGAGAATGCCACGTACCCCACGCCCCCGACTTGCTCCGCCACGAAGGCACCGCACCCCATGGCGTTCGCGGTGCTGCACACCCTCCACGCCTCCTTCAGCAGAGGAGTCGAAGACAGAAAAGTCCCCAGCATCTCGCTTGTCTCAAACCTTTCCAAGACAACAAAGGAAAAGGAAAAGAGAAGCAAAAACAGAGCAAAAAAAGTTAAAGAAGGAAGCGCAGTTTGAAACATGGAGACGCCGGAGATTGAGGTGAGCAGGAGAAGGGAGGAGATTTTTACGATGAAGCTTCGGCGTCCACGGTTCAGCCGTCGTGCTCGATCGTATGCAACTTTGTTCGGTTCCCGACAATGCTATGGCTTCTTCAGCAACACTGAGAATATAAAGCCCACTAATCCTACGTTCCGCAACCAGGTGACCTGAAATCGTTCTTTTTTTATACTGTTTCCATGCGGTCAATAACAATTCTAATGAAGCCACGTCAAAGGGCAGCAGGGAGAGAGAAAGAGAGAGAGAGAGACGGAGAACACAATGGATCTCGCGTTTTCGTATAGATCGATGTTATCTGATGGGCACTCTCTTTGTGAGAGAGAGAGAGAGAGAGAGAGAGAGAGAGAGAGAGGTTCGTGAATAGAGAGAGAGGGGGGGTTTTCTTGAAAAGGTGTGCCGCTGAATAGAAAGGGTGTTCGTAGAGAGAGAGAGAGAGAGAGAGGGGGGGGTTCTTGAAAATGAGGTGCGTTGGTGAATAGAAAGAGTGTTCGTAAATAGAGAGAGAGTTAGTAGAGAGAGAGAGAGAGAGAGAGAGAGAGGGGTTCTTGAAAAGGAGGTGTGTTGGTGAATAGAAAGGGTGTTCGTAAATGGAGAGAGAGTTCATGGATAGAGAGAGGGGGCTCTTGAAAAGGTGTGTTAGCGAGCAGAAAGTGTTAATGAATAGAGAGAGAGAGAGAGAGAGAGGGGGCTGAAAAGGAGATTTGTTGGTGAATAGAGAGAGAGAGAGGGTTCCTTGGAAAGGAGGTGCGTTGGTGAATAGAGTGTTCGGGAATAGAAGGAGAGAGGGGCTCTTGAAAAGGTGTGTTGGTGAATAGAAAGTGTGTTCGTCAATAGAGAGAGAGAAAGAGAGAGAGAGTTCATGGATAGAGAGAGGGGGGTTCTTTTTTGCTTTTTTCTTTTTTTAAGGTGTGTTAGTGAACAGAAAGTGTTCATGAATAGAGAGAGAGAGAGAGACTGAGAGAGAGTTCGTGAATAGAGAGAGAGAGAGAGACAGAGGAAGAGAGATAGAGAGAGAGAGAGGGGGGTTTTTTTTTTTTTTTTTTTGGTCAGTCCTACTCTATTCCTACTCTACACTCACTTGCAGACTTGAACCCACTCTCAAACTTACGCGTCCCTACCCCCATCCCCCTCTGAGAAGGTGGGGATTTGAACCCCTCACCTCCCCCTTCCATGTTGGAAGGGTGGCCACTGGGGCGAACCCCCAGTGGTTGAGAGAGAGGGGGGTTGAAAAGCAGATTTGTTGGTAAATAGAGAGAGAGAGAGAGAGAGAGAGAGGGGTTGAAAAGGAGATTTGTTGGTGAATAGAGAGAGGGTTCCTTGAAAGGAGGTGCGTTGGTGAATAGAGAATGTTCGTAAATTGAGATAGAGAGAGAGAGAGAGAGAGAGAGAGAGAGAGATGGTCGTTGGGTTAGCATGTTGACTCTCTTTCGTATGGGTCGACGCCTGGGTGCTGTCCTTTCCCTCCTTTTTTTTTTTTTTTCTTTCTCTCTTTCTAAGCATGATTAAGGACGCAATAGTTTGTCCGAGACGTTTTGCTACATGTTTGACTGTTACTCGGGGACGTTTTCGACACAGGAGACGAATAGGGGTGAGCATGATCCAGGTTGGTCCGGGCCACCTTCTAACCCTAGGACCAACCCGTATAGTGTCGGTCCTCAATTTTTAGGACCGAGGACCAACCCTATTGAGCCTTGGACCAAGGACTGGACCGACCCAATGGATTCGGTCCGGTTCCAGGGTCAACCCGGGACTGATTGATAATTTTTTTCATCTTGTTTTTTATAATCCCTAAAAAAGTAAACCTACAAATTCAAATTACACATCCATCCACAATGTGGCATTGTGTAACTAAACTATAAATACCAATACATATTCAGCAAATTTAAGATGACACAATAATAGAAATTTTGTACCTGCTAACTGCTCATCAAGATATGGGATAAGATAGGGTCCACAGTGCGGCGAGCGGGATGTTGCTATTTTTGATTTTGGCAAATTGAAGAACAAAGAAGACAGAATGGAAGAGAACGTACTTTGGGGAAGGAAGCCGTGAGGAGATTTACGGCGTAAACTTCACGTCGTTTTGGACGTTGCGAGTCCGTGATTGTGAGGAGTCCTTGGTCCTCATGGTGAAGAACGTACTCTGGACTGTGGAGGAGGAGGCCGTGAAGACCTTTACGGTGTAAACTTCACGCCTTTTGGAATTGAATGCCGTCTGTCCGTGATTGTGAGCCTGAGGAGTCAATAGCTTTAACATCATTTTACTTAAGTTTTTTTTTTTTGAATAGACATTTTACTTAGTTTTGAATATATAGAATAATTATAAATAATATAATATAATATAATATAATATAATATAATATAATATAATAGAAATTTTACTTAGGTTTGAATATATAAAAGAATTATAAATAATATAATATAATACATAGGGTTTGTTCAGGGTTGGACCGACCCAAAACTCTCGAAACCGAGGACCAACCCGCACAGTGTCGGTCCTGGAATTTTAGGACCAAGAACCGACCCAATCCCCTTGGGAACCGGACCAGGACCGGCAGGGTTGGGCCGATCCGGGGTCGGTCTAGGGTCGACCCTAGACCGCTACTCACCCCTAGAGACGAACTGGCACGGTTGCCAAATTACATTTCGGCAACTCCAGCTCTAAAAATCATTTTATGTGGCTGCTCTTGTAACTTTGTTAAGCGCGGTCTCTCTGTCTCTTTTTTATGCGCGGTTCATAAAAAATAAATCCCAACCCCTTCTCACCACCTCTTTTTTTTTTTTTTTTAAGATATTGGCAGTGTGTAGGTTTGAATTTTCATGCACCAGCACCAGCATTAATATTAAATCTTCAGAAATTTCGCAAGAACTTATTTTGTTCTGAAAATCAATTTCTAGCCTATTTTTATTCTCTAAACAAGTTTCTCGACAAAATTACGCGTTTGATAATAACACAATTTTTAGTTTTAAAATAAAAATTTGTTTAATAACAACACAAAATTACTCCTTCCCGAACAATAACGGTAGATGGATAACCGTAACTGGCGGTGGCAAATGGCGAATGGTGACCTTCAACAGATGGACGACGACCAATGGACGGCTAGTGGTGGTGGGTGGGCGATCGACTAATAGTGAAGACAAGCGATGAGAAAAAATTTTATTTTTAAATTCTATTCTAAAAATAGAGAAGTAAAAAAAATTTTCTTCTCATTCTAAAAATAAAAAAAAATTACGTTACTAACTAGATTTCCGTTACAAATTTATTCACGAGAACATAAAATAGTTCTAGTTAGAACCTATGTAGCACCGACACGGACACGCGACACGCGACACGACACGACACGACACGCCGACACGTCATTTCTTAAAAATAGAGAATTTCGACACGTTCCGACACGTTATATATTAAATATATTTTTATATATAAATACATAAATAAATAATAATAAAAATAGCCTAGAATTAATTTACACGAAAAATATTAAATAATATCATTCATTATTTTAATTTGTTACAATAATACACAAAACTTAGAGGAAAAAATATTGTTTAAAGAAAAATGCTGAAATCATATTTTTAAATTTATTTATTTATCATATATAGCATTTTTTATTACTTCTTTCATAGTAAAAGACTTTTAAAAAAATAAAACAATTCTAAAAAAGCAAAACTGAAAAAAAAAATTGACCCCGTACATGTATGTTTATAGCAATTTTGTTACTTCTTTTATTACTTATTTTGTGTATATTTATATTTTGACCCCTCAAGTTTTAGAAATTTTTAAAATTGACCCCACGTGTGTCGGAATCACGTGTCGGAATTCTGGACTCGCGTGTCGGAGCGTGTCGGAAAGAGTTGACCACGTGTCGGATTTTTCGACACTTGTTGACCGCGTGTCGGAGAGTGTCTGGACGTGTCGAAGCGTGTCGGACACGTGTCGGAGTGTCAGACACAACACGAAGGCTTCCGGAAGGTGTCCGTGCTACATAGGTTAGAACTAAAGTAGTTGTCATGCTGTCTCAATTGACTGGAGGTTAATAAAAAGTGCATTACGGGACAAGGGCTTTATTTTTTTATTCCATCTAGTGTTTTGCTTCTTCTTCTTCCTTTTTTTTTTGTTGAATTTTTTTATCTCGTCATTATCCCTGTTGTGGAAGTGGCTTTGCGTTTGTGTTTTCAAAGATCTGTTTGACATATATTAATTTTGTACCCTCGAGAACTTTTGAGATCTTTTAAGGTGCTAATAATAACCAATTTGTTCTATAAATCAATTTATGACTAGAAATTAATTTTTTCTATTTATATTCCTAGATGAATTTCAGTGCAAAAATACACATTTAATTAGAATACAAAATTTCTATTTAATAACAACATAAAAATTTTCCCTCTCGAGTGGTCAACAAGCGGCAAGTGATGGTTGAAAGCAGCAATTGGTGGCAGACGGTGCAACGTAGCGGTGGGCAGCGATCTGTAGTGGACAATAAGCAAATGGCAGCAGGCGGCTGACTAGTAGTGAGGACGAGCAATAAGAAATTTTTTTATATTTTACTTTTGTATCAAAAGAAAAGTAAAAAAAAATACTTTTAATTTATGTTTCAAATCTATTTTTGGAGTAAAATTTTTTTGCATTACCAAACAAATTTATGTTCTAAACCTGTTCTAGGGAACCAAAAAAAAAAATGTAATGGTTATCATGCATGTCCATAGAATCTTGCGAAACTATTTCAACCTCCTAAAGCTAAGAGTATTTTTTATTCCGGTGAACTTGAATATTTAACAATATTATTTTCGTTTAATCTCATGATTCCTACCTTAACTAATCAATCAAGTTACTAGGATATTTTATAGATTGGTTTAGTCATCAATAAAAAGAAATGCGTAGACAAGCATGCCCAAGCAATTAGAGGAATTTCTATGGTAGTCCCGTGCAATTCTGCCCTCTATTTTCCACAGCTAGGTAAGATGTTGCGAATATTTGGATCTCCCTTTTAATGACGCACCACATTCGGGTATGAAAATCTTTTTCTCTTTCCATGAATAGTTATACAGTTTCTTCGCATTATGTATTCTTATCGATAATTTCACTTCATTACGTAATAATTCGAAATTATATGAGTCGAAAGCAAATTAATTGTTACACATCCAATAAAAAGAAAAGTAGAGCACTCTTCAGTACCAAACCCATAAAGCAAATATGATGCACAACTATTGCTTATCAACCGTATATCTATAAACCACGATGTCCCACTCATTCCATACCATTGTTGTCTCAAAGAGTTATGACTTTAGATGATTTGGGAAGAAATTCATTTACTTAACACAGGTAGGATGTTTAATTTGAGTTCTATTACATAATACATGGGCTAATTCCAAAAAAAAGCACCAACTTTAGGTCAATGGACAAATCTGGCCAAAACTTTTTTTTGTCTCATAAAAAAGCACAAACTTTAGGTCAAGGGATAAATCTGGCCCAAACTTTTTTTTGTCTCGTAAAAAAGCACAAACTTTAGATTAAGTGACAATTCTGGCCCCATTTTTGTTTTGTCTCATAAAAAATAACAAACTTTCACTCCTATTCAAAATCTAACCCTTACCATTAACTTTCTATTTGAAGTTAACCTTATTTCAAAAGAAAAGGTTCTAGCTATGAGGTTGGTAGATCTCATCCATGGTATCTCTTGACAGGCGGTGATCTACAGTTTCATATTACGATAAAACAATAAAGTCTAGCGAGAGAAATTCAATCGGGAGATTTTTTTACTTGCTAGTGAAGTATAAGAAATGGCATAGTTTCACTGTTATTCTTCAAGCTATGGCTCAAACAAGAAGAAAATGGATGGTGTTAGTCAACAAGTGCACATGGATTAAGGACAATCAATGAATATAAGTTAAGGGTGGCCAGATTTAGGATTTAAGTGAAAGTTGATGTTTTTTTTCCAAACAAAAAAAATTTGGGCCAAAATTGTCACTTGACCTAAAGTTTGTGCTTCTTTACGAGACAAAAAAGAGTTTGGGCCAAATTTGTCCATTGACCTAAAGTTGGTGCTTTTTTATGAGACAAAAAAAAAGTTTGGGCCAGATTTGTCCATCGACCTAAAGTTGGTGTTTTTTTTTTGGAATTAACTTATGCATGTCCACATGATCAATAGTCTAGGTGGATTCACCTGCCACGCGAATACCATTTCAATAAGCAAAATCATTGTAAATGGCCATTGGACTACGATGTGAGGCTACGCTGGCCCGATAAAAGCGGAGTTTGAAACATGGGAATGTCGGAGATTTCCGGAGGTGAGCAGGAGAAGAGAGGAGGTTGATACGACGAAGCTTCGGCGTCCGTGATTTCCCCTTTTGCCCGTCAAATGGTAAGCGAAATGAATATCAAGCCGGGTGAGTGGGGGGCCAAGTCGGACGCCCGCCAAGGCTTGGATTTCCTCGACATAGGACAAGGACTCGCAAACAAAAAACAGCATAGAAAGATAGAGATTCTTGAAGAGGTGTGTTGGTGAATTTGTCAATGCATATGTGAGAGAGAGAGAGAGAGAGAGAGAGAGAGGGTGGTTCTTGAAAAGGTGAATTTTTTAAATGCGTGAAAGAGATAGAGAGAGAGGTTCTTGAAAAGGTTAATTTTTTAATGAGAGAGAGAGAGAGAGGGGGGGGATCCTTGAAAAATAGGAAAATTCATTTTCAAATAAAATTATGAAGTGGCATAAAGTGTGTATATTAGTATCAAAGAAGAATCTGAACTCATCAATTTCATCTTTTGAAATGTTTAATTTTTTACTTTTTAAATTTTTTTTGTCTATTTTTTCTTTTCATAAAAAATTTTTTAAAAAAACTTTAAAAAATAAATACACAAGCGGAAGGGTGCTCCCTTATGCCGGTGGTTGCTACCTCTTCGTCGATGGGGTGGCAATGAAGACCAACGAGCCCGCTAACGCCTGGGGGAGGTTTGACAACCCTCGCCAACTAGAGATGAGGGGCGAGAGAGGGCGGTGACCCTCTCCCAAATCTGGGTGAGGTTTGAAGGCACTGGATGAGGGCCACTAGGCTTGCACGGGCTGGTGACCCTTGCTAAGCTGGGGCAAGGGTGAGCAACCCTTGCCTAGATTTGGGAGAGGGTTGCCTCCCTTTCCCACTTTCAGTGAGGGCCTGCTGGCCCTCGCCTCTAATAGGAGAGGGTCGCCAGCCTTCGCATAGGCACCAGTGACCTCTTCTTGTATGTGTTTTCTTTTTTAATTTTTATTTTTAATGTAATTTAATTTTAATTTAATTTGTGTTTCAATAAAAATATTCCTAATTGGCCATAATATTTTGCCAGCCGGCAAGCTAGCAAGGCTAGCCCTTATTTGAAACAACAATAATCATTTCATGCCATTTTCTAGGATTGATATGGTCACTTCAACTCTTATTTAAAAAAATAAGAACTTTCGGACTTTTATTTAGAATTTTCCCTTGAAAAGACGAAGAGAGAGAGAGAGAGAGAGAGAGAGAGAGAGAGAGAGAGAGAGAGAGAGGTTCTTGAAAAAAAAAGGAAACTTCAAATAAAGGTTTAAAGTGCACTATTTTTTTCAAATAAGGGCATGAATGCCTATATTAATATCAAAGAAGAGTCTGAACTCAATGATTGTGAAGGCCAATTTCATCTTTTGAAATGTTTAATTTTTTTCCTTTTTCTTTTTTTTTTTTTTTTTTTTCTTTTCATAAAACAACAAAAAAATCTTTAAAAATGAAAACATAAGGGGAAGGGTGCTACCTTACACCTATGGCCGTTGTCCCTTCATTGATGGGGCGGCAATGAAGGCCAAGAGGCTCGCTAACACTTGGGGGAAGGCCGGCAACCCTTGTCAACTAGAGGCAAGGGCTTGTAGGACAGGGCAATAACCCTCTCCCAAATTTGGGTGAGGTTCAAAGGCACTAGATGAGGGTCGCCAGGCCTGCATGAGGGTCGACGACCCTTGCCAAGATTTGGGGGAGGGTCACCTCCCTTTCTCAGTTCACCTTTGATCAGAGAGGGTCACTGACCTTCACCTAAGAACCACTGAGCCCCTTCTGCCTGTGTTTTCCTCTTTTAATTTTTATTTTTAATCTAACTTAATTTTTGTATTTTGATAAAAATATCTTTGATCGGTCGAAATATTTTACTAGCCGGTGAGTTGGTAAAATATAACCCTTATTTGATACAATTATAATCACTTCATGTCTATTATTGAGATTGATATGATCACTTCATACTCTTATTTAAAAAAAAAAAATATTTTGGTCCTTTATTTAGAATTTTCCCTTTGAAATGGTGGAGAGAGGAGAGAGAGAGAGAGAGGGGGGGGGGATTCTTGAACAAGTGAATTTTTTAATACGAAAGAGAGAGACATGGTCGTTGGGTTAGAGCTGTGGCTCTCTTGTTATAAATAGACGTAATTTGCCGTACTCTGTCTTTTTCCTTTTTTGTTTTTGTTAAATGATTGAGACCGCAATAATTTATACGATACAAAAGTCGCAATATATTTGATTTTGACCTGAGGGACGTTTTCCCAACGGAAGAGGAGCCGGAATGATTGACAATTTTGATTCCTTTTCTTTTGAAGCCCTAAAATTGCTTTTGCTTGCTATCTTAACCCTTTCTAAGTGCGTCTCTCCGTCTCTTTTTTATACGTGGATCATAGAAAATAAGTTTTGTAACGAGGAATGCCAGTCATAGCAAAATTGATTTCACAAGTTGGCATATTGAGGTGAAAACTTGACACCACGTAGCTCCAATGACATGACATGGGAATGTTGCATTTTGGTCATCTCGGTTAAATTGTTGGATACGGGAGGGAGTTATTTGCCCACATGGGCCCCATTAATTACAGTATTTGATCATCACACGTAAACTCCACGAAATTTCTACGACCTAACTCAACTAACCCCCAGTCTTTTAAGGAAAAAATTCCCCTTCGTCCATCATGGACCTGGGTTTATGACCATAGCCTGCCGTGGGTCAGTCAACGGATAACTTGGAAGCAAATGGGGTGATTGCCAAGTAATGACCTGTTGTTGCAATTCCTCGCCTACTTTTTTAGCGAGTCTTACCCAAAGTAAGTTCAAGTTCTGAGAGTTCTGAGGACTGAAAATGGTCGGAATCAGGAGTTTTGAGGCCGAAATGATTCGATTTTGACAGTGGATCCGTGAGTTAGAGCCCAAAGGGCATCTGCGAAACTGAATCTTGGTTCTGTTTGGTTCAGGGTATGAGGAGAGATTACCTCAAACGTGAGATCGGGCGCCTCAATCGCAGGTGGCAACCTCCATTAATGGAGGTCGACCATAGAGAAGGGGGGAGGGGAGAGAGAGAGAGAGAGAGAGAGAGAGAAGAGCTTGGGCTCGTTTTGTTGTCGTCCGCGCACGAAATGGATCTACAAAGCTTCGGGGATGACTGAGCGAAGGTAATGGCCGATGAAGATGCCTTCTTGAAGCTTGGAAAAATGGAACCGGAAATAGGGGTCTGGGCGGAGACTGCCGATGATGATTCCGACGACTACCCACAGTCGCCGACGGGTTGTCGGAGGTCGTGGCGCGGCGTCGGAGGTCTTGGTGGAGATGGGTGAGCGCCGGTGAACCGTGGCCCAGCGAGTCCTGTCCGAAGAAGAAGATGAACAGTGTCGCTTACACCGGTTGTCAATGGCGGCGGTAAAAGGAAGAAGAAGGAAAAAAAAGAGATGTCAGCTAAGCCGATATATAAAAGAAATGACGCATATCTCCGCTGGCGTATATGTGTCGCTCACACACGATTTTCATCTCTGCTGGCGCGGGTCGCTCTGTTGCGCTTCTCTGTAAGCTTCGCAAACTCTACTTCGCGCTTCGCTATGGTTCTGTTGCCGTTTGTGTTTACAGCATGACGAAATGTGCGGTAATGTGGCTCGCGATTCATATTGTAGATCTTTGATCCTTTTAGAGAGTCATTGGCTTGTTGGATGTGCAATTGAGCAACTTTGCTGTGAGCCACGCTGTGTTGCTTGCTAACACTGCGCTCGATTGTTGCGACTAAAGGGCTAAAAGCCGGTTATTTAATTGGTTTTTTGCATAATGTGGGGCATTATAGTTTGAGAGTGTTGAGTAAGTTTTTGTAGGCTTCTCACATTGGGTGTTTAGGTCTCTTTCCTTTTGGGCCTTCATTGCTCTGGTTCTGTCTTCGGGCATTTCTGTGCATTTCAAGGGTGTAAATGAGTTAATCTATCTTCTCGGTCTCATCCTGAGGATTACTTGAGGACAGATAGAGTCGGAGTTGCAGTTGGGTTGTAGTAGCTTGAACATTATATTGAGTTGAGCTTGAACTTGAAAATACTTGATCTGAGTAGTTTTCGGGTTCAATCGAGTTGTTGATAGTTTCTGTCTTAATCATATGGATACGTTTATGGTATTTGTTGTACTACAGTATTTGGCTTCAAGCTTAACTGGAGCTTAGGATACAATTTACTAGCAAAAATTGAGTCATATTGATCTGAGCTCAAGGTAAACTTGATTTATTTGAGCTTATGGAGCTTGAGGTTGTTTAAAATTTTTTTAACTTAGGCAAGCTTGATATTGGGAAATAGAACTCAATCTTGAGAAATCAAGCTTGAGTAGAGCATCAAACTGCACATAGCTGATTATTAAACTGTGTCAATTCGACTCAATTGCATCCCTAGTTTGAAAGGTGATCAAGGTGTGTGTAGGATGTAATTGATGTAATTAGCACATACCCATGGTTATAACCCTACACCAGCCCATTGATGAGAATATCCAGAAAACTTGCTTGACAGCACATGATCTGGAAAATATTGAGATTATTTTACTGGTACTCCTGCCAATATGTATTGTGGCCTTCCCTTCATATGATGATAATTTGTGGACAAAAACCTTTGCCTGGAACTTACTGATATTCAGCTGGTTAAGTAAGTGATTTGATATGCAATTGACTTACTTGTGGTTTGATCTGACTGGGTTTGTTGGGCTGGGAATCTTATGCACCTTCATTTGGTTATTCGTTGGGGTTAAGACTCTGCGTGCTTCTAGTTCAATCATTGTATAAGGAAGTACTTGAGTCTGTACAAGTGAGGAGAGCTCTTCTTTAAAAAAGGAAGTTCTTACTAACTGTTATAGACTCTTTCCAAATTCCAAATTTATGGATCATGGGCATTAGTTTGCGGAGGAGATAGAATGGTAAGATTCAGCACAAGTGTTACAATCTTGGTTTGCTTTTGGATTGATCTTTATGATAATTGCATCCTAGCGTTTTGCACAGGCCAATTGTTGTGCTGGGTAATAACTTCTTAAATATAGGTTGGCTTCATAAATTTTTAGAACTTTGTGTCGTCTGCTGCTGGAATTATTGTTTGCTCATGGGGACGAAGGGAGGATGGCCAACTAGGCCATGGGTAGGCTGAAGATCATTCATCACCTACACATTTGAGTGCATTAGATGGTCAAGAAGTAGTTTCTGTTATTTTTTGAGCTGATCACTCAACTGCATATTCTGAAAAGAAGTTCTTGCGATGTCTGTAACTTCCAAGGTTGCCAGTCCTCTATGTTCTTCATCTTTCCCAGCAGAAAATCCAGGAAGTATAGGGGCAAAAACAGTGAGAGCAGACAGGTCTAGGGGACAACCAATCAAGATCCTAAACCCACAGATACTCAGCATGTGACATGGGGGAAGTAATCCTTTACCTCTGCTCAAGCATCTGCATAAGAGGTATATTTCAAATTCAAATTAAACTGAATATTAATGCCAGATACGTGGATTGACAAAAGGAAGTGTGTAGAACACCAGTTAAAGAGATTTACCAACTTCATTTAGCCAAACCAAGTTGAAGAAACTTCCATTCATGTCGAATCTCCGCGTGGAAAAACTTCCATTCGTGTTCTGCCTCAGGCATATGTTAGGAGCATTCGTACTTGATACTTTCTTCGAGCCAGCCATAACCGCTTCGTTAACATTCTAAAAAAACATTAAAGCTTGAATTTGTTCAAAGCACATACCTATATTTCCCGTCTTCACGTCACTCAACAGTCCCTCATGCATCTTTGGTCCATCGGTAAGAAAGTTTGAGAGGCGATGTAGCTGCATAATTGAGAAAATTCCAAAAAGAGACCCGAAGTGCCATCTTCTTTCTCAAATAAGGGTTTGAAGTGGATCTTGAAGTGCTATCACTTTCTCAAATAAAGGCCTGAAGTAGATGTTTCAACTAAGGACCTGAAGTGGTTATGTTTATTTCAAATAAGGACCTGAAGAGATTATGACTTTTTGGCAGTCAAGGATATTTTTTCATCATTTGTCCTTTTTTCTTTTTTTCTTTTTTTTTTTTTTTCTTTTTTTCTTTTTCATTTTCTTTTTGTTGCTGGTTCTTCTTCTTTGGCCGGCCACCGATGATGCTCATAGGGGGTGGGTGAGGGTCACCCTCGTTAGCGAGGGCACCCACACTAGCGACAGGGGCGAGGTGGGGGTCCATCCGTGAGGCCGATCCTAGGCAAGGGCCTGTCACCACTTTATAGTGGCTAGTGAGGGCTAGCCTCGCGGATGGCCCCTGGGCGAGGTTGCCCGCCCAGGCAAGGCCATCCCTTACCTGTGGCTAGTGGGGGCGACACTCGTCTAGCCCTTTGTGGGCATCGTTGGTAGCTGGTGAAAAGGAAGAAGAACTAGAAAAAAAAAAAAAAAAAAAAAAGGAAAAAATGCCAAATGACAATAATACCCTTGATCAATTGGAAAATTTAGCCGGCGTGCAATCAGTGAAGTCAGGTTCTTATTTAAAACAATCAAAGCCACTTCATGCCCTTATTTGAAACAACTAAAGCCATTTCAGGTCATTATTTGAACTAAATTCTATTTTGAGCCTTTATTTGAGAAAAGTATGGCACTTCAGGTCCTTTTTTGAAATTTTCCTTGTAGAATTTCATCCTGTTGTATCAAATCAAGTTTTATCATTAGCATGATAATCCGTACATAAAATATTGTTGTTTGCCGGGGCTTAACATACTTATATCAGTCCCTGGCGCCGTATGAAATCTTGCTCTATTGTAATATAACACTCGATTGACAGTTAATCCCTAGTCAAGTGGTGTACAATGTCAAAGAAACATATGCGTGAGCCAAATTCAAGACTTGTTGGACATGAGAGGCTACGGAACTAATTCTGACATGAACCAGAAATGAAAGTTAGTTGCTGGGTGCGTAATTTCAAGGGTGCTGATCCTCTATCTCATATGCAAATTTTCTGTCTCCTGCAAGTCACATTTGTTGTCTTCACACTAGGATCACAATATATGTTCATCCAACCCTTTTGTCCTCAGAATTTCTAATCCAAGTTCCCACCAAAAACAATAACACCCATCTCTCTCTCTCTCCGCAGCTTGCCGTCACGCCTCTGTCACAGGCCGATGGTTAAGATCGAAACTGTGTGGCACTTAGGTTCCTTTTGGTTAGTTGGGGGTGCCCGAGTTTTTTTTTTCTCAAGGAATGATCACTCACTCACTAGCACACTTGGATTGTAGAAAAAAAGTGTTTAAGGAGAGACTTTTGGGAGAAAATATACTTCTATTGCTCAAATGTTGGATGATACAAATTAGGGGAGAACACCCCTCTTATATACATGAGGTCTTTCATTTATTACTGCTCCAACAATGATCTATCCTATTAAATACAAGGCTACCATCTATGTTGTTATATTAAAAAAAAAAATCTTGAATACAACTATACATTTTGAAGATGTAATTCAAGGCTTATTTCGTTTCCTATGATCAAATTTGTACATCAAATCTTGAGAGCCTCGGGACTATGACATTCTCCCCCATCTAATTGAGCAACGCCCTTGGTGCTCTCATCTTGGATTTGTTTGCTTCTTGGATCGTTGGTTTACTTGAATGTAGGCCATTCTTTTGTTTCCATCCACTTGATTTTTCCTCTCTTGACTTGATGGCTACACGGCTCTTGAATCCCAACTCGTTTCCAAAGCAACTCTTTTTTCGGTTTGGCCATTTCCATGTTACTCAACAAGTTCTTCACTTCCGGAAAAAGCACATGGATCGGCATCTCACTTTGAGTTGGTGTAGATTGCCCCAACTCCACCTTTGGCTCCTCTGAATGTTGTGGCTTCATTCTAGACTCAACTACGAGCTTCTCAATCCACGAGTTGTATCCTGGAAATGCTCTTGGTCTCCATCAACCCAAAAATCATTGGTACCACCAATGGGCATTTTGGGTTAGTGATAATGATTGACTTGGTTCTCATGTCGATCATGACATTTACACTATCAAAGAATTCCAAACCCAAGATAAGATCATATTCATTAAGGGAATTACCCTGATAGAAAATTTGTTCTTCCAATCACTAAAGTGTAGTTCCATGTTCCCAGTAATGCCAACAGCTAATAGATCATCTAAGTTGACCTCTTTAAATTAATGTTTGGTTGGCTCCACTAGAAGTTCCAAACTCTTTGCAGCTTCACTCAACAAGAATATGTTTGATAGACCCGTGTCAACCAAGGCTTAGAGTTTTGTGTTACTAACCTTGACGTTTACAAATGATAGACTTATACTTGGAGGTTTTGTAGGCAGAGCTTGAGTCTTTATGAAGTCGAGAATCTTTATAGTTCCAAGTCGCACTTCTCTCTTCTCCTATTTTGGTTCCTCCTCTTCTATGGCGAGCAATGTCGTGAGTTTGTTCTTTTTTGGGCAATCTTGGGACCAATGGGGACGGTCACAAAAGAAGTAAGGGGATGGCGGTGGCTTCTTTCTCCCTTTCTTTGTGAGATTCACTTTGAGGTTAGTTCCATCTTTGGTTGGGTTTTTTGGAAGGACTTTCTTCCTATGATCTTTCCGTTGACCTTTTTGACCACAGATAAATTCGCCTTCCTCATCTTCATCGTGGTGGTGATTCTTTCGCCACTCATTTCCTTTGGAATTGCAAGACTCAGGTTTGGAGAATCCAGCAAGAGACGTAGCTATGGTGATTGCTTTTGAGATACGTTGGACATGTAAAATGCGAACCTGTTCTGTTTTCCAACAGAATTTAAAGGAAGTTAGCAACAAAGTCCTCCGAACTGCTTAAATGCTTCATTTCCCTCGATATAAATTAACTTACTTTGTGACAAAGAAAACTGATCAAACTGTTTATATGCCCCAAAGTAACTTTCAAAATATTTGCAGATGGATAATTTTATTGCAAAGAAGTAACATTTGTAGAAATCTGAGGAAATCACGGCTTTACAGCAAATTTGGCCCCGTATTCGAATTTGTATTTGTGGCTGGGGATCTACGGTAGAGTAGAATTGGCCTAATCTTGAATACATCTTTTGCTTGTACGTACGTAATGCCAAGCCCAGTGAGTTCATGCTGTTGAGGGCTAGCCAGTAGAATGGGCCTCTTCCTTGTGCTTCCATCTCCTCTCCTTCATTTCAAGGAGCCATGCCCATGTGTTCCTTGTAAAAGTGTTTCTCCAATTCTAAAGAAAAAGAACGCAAATTTTTTTATATAATAGATAAAGAGATTGGGTTTATTTTTTTAGACTAATGGAATGAAAAATAAAAATAAAGAGTCAATATCATGAAAATCACAAATTGATATACCTATGATAAATTTATCCAACCTAATTTTTTGACCATAAAAAATTCAAATTGGTACACCTTTAATAAATTTACCATATATTTGTAATAAATTTAACTTTCATTAATTTCCGTTAATTAAATTACTGAATTGGATGACATAGCTTATTGGTGTACTAATTTGAGATTTTATTTTCTATTTATCACATTTTTATCAATTTTGTGATTTTTTATGGTATTATCCAATTTAACGTGAGGTATATTTGTCATAAATGTACAAGTTTTTGGTTTTTGATAGTTAGAAAAATTATTTTGTAGTAAATTTGTCATAAATATATTAGTTTTAAATTTTTTTTATGGTTATTTGGGATAAATTGATCATGGATGTACTAGTTAAATTTTTTATTGTCTAAAAATTAGTTTTCCAATTTAAGGTTTTTGGTATTACTTGGTGGTATTTACCAAAAATAAATATATACCAAGAAAGCAAGCTTTGAAAGAGGAGGGACGAAAAACATGTAAGCTGTTATAAAAGCAATGATAAAGGAGATGCTAGTTTCTATTTTCTGAAGAGATAAGTTTATTTTCATCAGAAACCATAAAAAGGAAAATAACCAAGCCAAAGGGAGCAGTGCAAATATGGAAACCATTGACGTAATAAGTGGATTTAGTCATATATGAGATAGAAATATCTCCACCTCAATCTATCTATTCTTTGTTTTTTTCTTTGGAGAATAGAATCACGATAGTTCGACTATAATTAGGCGAGTCATTAAAGCTCATACATTTTCTTCTTGATTTAGATATTGAGAGAATTTCATCTAAACTTCTCAATGCTGGTAACATAGTTATTATACATCGTCCGAATGGGTATTATATATTGGGGGTGGCTGCCATGTAATACATATCTTTCATCTACTTTGTAAGCATGTGGAAAGGGCCTTACCTGCAATGTGACAGACGGCGGATGCACCTACCCAGCATGCTGTGTTGCACGTAAGCCTAACTTAATTTTGCGGCTCCCTTTCTTCATGATATGAGCCAATTTCAAATGGTCTGGGATTCAAGCATCGGCGGTAATGCATCCCCACAATGGTACATTGACATTATTATGCTTTTGGAATTTGCAGAGACAATAAATAAATCCAGTTGGCCAGAGTTGGTGGGAGTAAATTGGGCTAAAGCGAAGCTAATAATCAAGAATGAGAATAAGCGGGTGACCGGCGTGATACAACTAGAAAGAATCCCTCATTCTCTCGATATTTGTCGTAACTGTGTATTCATTTGGGTCGACAACAAGGCAATATTGTTAAAGTGCCCACAATTGAATAAGAGCAAGAAAATAATGTACTGAATCCTCCTTGCAAATCCCGGGTGTCCTAATGTAGCCCATCAAGGTATTTGTATAATAAATAATGACTTATAGTGAATTAAACATGTCATGTGTGAAATTTCTTTTCTTATAATCTTTTCTTTCATGGTCCTTAGTCGGTAAGGAGAAGAGTTAATTCTACTATACCATAACGCATGAAAAATCAATCACATGAGTAGTGTTATTAACTCTCGATTCGAAGGTTATAATCATCGGCTTCCTCATCATATTTCATTAATGGCGAATATCTTAATCTTCATTTAGAGAATACTTTTAATTTTTAGTGGGAGTATTTGCACCCTTCGGAGATGTGATCGCGCGAGACCCGTCATGATGAATGGGAGAGGTGGAATTCTTGTGATCGGTCTAAAAAAATGCTTTTAATTACATTTCCGTCTCAAGAAAGTAAACAAATTAATTAAAATAAATAAATAAATAAACCAGCCAGAAAACCTGCGAAAAAAGAAAAAGAAAAAAGTCGGCAAGAGATTATCCACTTTACAGAGCACACAAGTGAAGCCCTTCATCCCTCGACTGACTCACGATGATGTCACTGTCTACGCCGTTTCTCCTCCGCTCCGACGGCCATGGCTCTCCGAACTTGCTTGGCCCTCTCCGACCATCGCTCTCTCGAGTCCAATTCCTCATCTTCGATCGCCGCGCCTCGCGTTCCGACTCAGAATCACGGCCCTCGCGCCCGAGTTTCGGCCTTTCCTCACGAGGGCGACCGGTTCTTGCTGCCAGCGCTTCGTCTGAGCAAGAGGGAGGCGAGCCTGTCGATTCTTGCGATCCTGCTAAATGGGTGCGGCCCAAGCGCCTCGGTGGCGACGTTGCGACAAGAAGTGGAGCTGGAGAGGTACACAGACTCCAAGGAGGGCTTCACTCTCCTCAAACCTTCTTCTTGGGCTAAGGTACCCTTTTCATGTAACAATTTATGATGTACTAAGAATGCCGGACGTGCAAGAATGCTGTGGCTGTCCGGGTATTTGTTTGAGTAGTATTGGGGTTGATTTTTTTGTTGTAATTGAAGGTGGATAAAGCAGGGGCGACGGTGCTGTTTGAGGAGCCAACCAAGGGGAGCAACAATGTGGGAGTGGTGGTGAGTCCAGTTCGTCTTGCCAGCCTTGGCGAATTCGGGAGTCCTCAGTTTGTCGCGGACAAGCTCATACAAGCTGAAAAGCGCAAAGTAGGTGCTTCTTCAATTGATTGCTTGGTTCTGAATGTGGAATGTCTTAACAGTACGGCGTCCAAAGCCTCTTATGTTTGGGGCAATCAATTATTTGGTAGATAATTTGGTTCTTGGTAGAGTTGCTGAGAATTGTGTCTTGGAGCTGTCTTATTGAGGGTAAACATTGAAGTGAAGTGTCTTTCTGCAGTGCTGAAGAATTATCCCTTCGTATGCATGGTGACAGTATGAATTTCTTACTCAAAAGGCTGGAAATGTTAGCTTCATATTTTAATCAAGATGATGAACTCATTTGTGAGTAAATAATTTGACCTCAATAGTCTATGCTGTACATCAGAGATGATCGACGCAGTGAGAGAGAGAGAGAGATCCTCTTGCTTACAGTCACAGGTCAACCTGGCTTCGTGGCGCCCCAATTATTGGTCTGACATGGATCCATTAATTTGAACGTTTTATGGATCTAAACCCCAAATTATTTAAGAGGAAACAGAACCAAAACTCTGGTTCAGCTGCATTCAGTGTTCTACTATCAAATGTGTTGGTATGGTCGTAGTTATCTCATTTAATCATAAAATTAAACTATAATATGCATTCAACTGCATTTCCAAGACTTTCATTCCTATATCATATTTTATGATGATGACTGTCAAAATTGGCTTGATTCACATCTTTAGGCTCTTTGACTGTAAACCTATAAGTGATGTGTTGATAAGTTTTGGCTTTGGCTTGGTGCTACCATTTGCTTTAAACTGTTTTTCTCCAAACAGGAAAGCACAAAAGATGCTGAAGTGATTGGAGTGGCTGAGAGATCGGGCCAGGGAGGCTTGCAAGTATATGAGTTTGAGTACAAATTAGACAGCACCAGGGGAGGGATGAAAAGGATCTTTTCAGCGGCATTTGTGACCTCAAAGAAGCTCTATCTCTTAAATATCACTCATTCAGACAAGCCGGAGAGCCCACTTGACACCCAAACGAGGGTGATGTTGGAGGAAGTTCTCCATTCTTTTGATGCTGCTCCTGGCACATGAACATCACAGTCTATCACAACTTGACTATTTGCTCTATGCCACTCAAACACGGTTATTGACGGCTGAGGTAATGCACTACTGAATTGATTTTGTTAAATAGGTGTCAATCTAATGGAATGACAGAACTTAAGATGGTTTGTGCTTGGACCGTGGCAGAGGGATTGAACTTATGACCCCTTTGATCCAAATAAAATATTTTAGAATTTGGAATATGTTAGCTTAAAAATATGCATCCAATCACATTCTTCTGTATCATTCCTTGTGCATGTATGTGCAACATATAATACTTACTACAATCATCCGGCACCTTTTACACACAACTCGAAATGCTACTTGACTGCGAAACTTAAACAGTTGAACCGATTGTGTCAGTGAGGGCACTTTTCTTTTGCCAGCATGATTGTCTTATGGAGAGGAGGAAACAACATATCTTTGGGCACCTTATCTCACAAGTTAACCTTGTGTTTCAGGTGGCAAAACTCGCCTCTTAAATGACTCTGGCGATGCGTTCTAGGAAGCAAAGGGTATCATTCTTTATGTTCTTAGGTGAAATGAAGGGTGAGATACTTTTTTTTTTAAACAGCCTCTGTGAATGATGACTAAGAGGCTTTATATCATTCTTGCGTTTCTACATACCTACCAGAATTTCTTATGTCGAGTTGTTCTCCTATCGAAGATTAGTAATTTCTGTTAGGTAATGCTTTTTACCACACCTAGGATGGCGTTTTCGCTACACCCGTTCTCAATTATCTGCCTGGTTATGCTTATTTAGTTTCATCTTCCCTCGTAAGCTCGTTCTAGGGGCTCCTAACAATATTTGAGTTTCTGGTTCGAGAGAAACCGTAATTCTTGAAAAAAGCTGACGCGCTCGGACACGGACAAAAGCCGATTCAAGCATGAATTGTCAGGCCATTTTGGCTACTTTACTTTTCTAAAGAATGAAAACGAACGAAAAGGAGGTGCTTGGAGATTTCTTCTATGCAAGAGCAACTTTCCCTCCCTAGTGTTGTCCAATTCTCTGAGAAACAAGGATTTTTTCTGGACCATTGAAATGGAAAGCGAGAAATGAGATTTTTCTCCGTGATCTTCATTTTTTACTAGATACTGAAAAGTCAAAGAAGATGTCTCGCACGTAACATGGAGCCGAGGATTGCAGCCACGGATTCTTCATCTCTCTAATGGCATTCATTCACCCATGTAAATTGCTCCTGCATTGCGTTCATGTAATATTAGAGATTAACCTCAGGATTAAATTCAGTGTTCCGTGGACAGTTTGCATATAATTGCAGAGATAGACGAGTCAAAAGTTCGGATATCTCGTAAGAGAAAATAAAAAACAAAAGATTAGAAGAATTTTCTTCAACGCGGAGGTTTACTATGTCCTCATACGTCTAAGGAAAGTGAGATAGAAAATTGGGTAATATTAGTTGGACAAGATGCCCTGTAAATTATAGAATATAATATAAGGCTGCGTTTTGTCGCCCAGATTTGGATTGAGATAGGATAAGATAAAGTGAGATAAAAAATCCTTTAAATATTCTCTAGATCGTAAAAAAATCATTTTGCATGTTTGGTGCAACCCAATATAGAATCCAAAATCCTTCAAAATCTCGTTCATACAAGTGGAACTTTCCAAATATAGGGTAGCATCTTGTTGGCGTACCGTTTGATCACCGTTTAAAATAAAATAAAATAAAATAAAATAAAATAAATCATGATGCAAGACAAGGTCAATTCGGTCTCTCACTTTTAGTGTATGTATGATACTATTAGAAAATTCACAACGTCAGCCCTTCCCCAAATCCTCCCAATTAATATGTTATTTCTTGTTTTCCTGATCATGCTGTAAAAATCAATGATCCCCTCCCACGTTGTTATAGAAAATTAAGGATTTTTCAAAAAATAATTTTCATTATTAGGATATTTTGCTAATTCTATTGATTATTCATATCTCTCAAGATTATATATATATTGCTATTGCATGTGCATTTCTCCTTAATTGTGCATATCTTGATTGAGATATTATCTTAGAATAGTTATCTACTAAAATTGATAAATAGATTGATATATTTTTTTATTAACATATACATTTTTTTGGTTGAATACTAATATATACATTGCAATACATATAAAATTTCATCATTCTTGCTTCCGCATTATTATTTCTTAATTAACGTATCTATTACCTTTTTGTTCTATTGACATTTATGATTCTCCAACACAGTATTCAATAGTCATAAAAACAAAATCCATTTTCCTTTATATTCCAACTTGTCCTACTCGAGGAGAGGACACGATAGTCATATGGAAAAGCAAAAGGCAAAAATATGAGCATGGGAAATATAGTTTTTTAACACGTATTTTCATGATTCAGAATTTTTATCTGAGTTCATTAGCTTTCACTTCATTGCGTTTTTTCGTTTTGCATAGTGTGAACATAACAAAGACAGTGTAGCTGAATTCAACTTAATTTGATGGTCAAGGTCAAGAGCAATTCGGGTTGGTGTATTTTATCTGAACTAGAATATTTCAAATCTGAAGGGGAAAAGAAAAAGAAAAGTATGCAAGCATGCTCATAAAAAGCTCTTTGCATTGGGTCTGTTGTCAATCAACCTCCAGCTTTATATACGCAAACGACACGTACGAATAACAATCTTCCATTGTAAAAGCCTGGATATTTCTTCCACCTAGCCGCGGAATGGCTGGACAGTTTTTAATGCAAGGGCTTGCCCGTAGGAACGCATGATACTATTAGGATATTCACTTGGTCAACCTTTCACCAAATCCTCCCAATTAATATGATTATTTCATCTCTTTTTTTCTTTTTTTTTATTATATTGTCATAGTTAAACAATACAATATTCCCTACATCTTTCACATTGTTAGAAATAATTAAGGATTTTTTGAGATTTATTTCCATTGTTAGAAATATTTTGATAATTCTATTAATTATCTTATCTTTTAAGATCGCGCATATACTACACCCATATCACATGTTTACTATGCATATATCTATTTTTAATTGTGCTTATCTTGATTAAGATGTTATCTTAAAATAGTTATCTAATGAAGCGTGTAAATAGACCGATATATTTTTATTAATATATATATACACACATAAAATTTCATCATTTTGTCTCAAGCATTATTATTTCTCAACTCACCTATCCATTACCTTTCTGTTTTTGTTGACATTTATGGTTCCCAACACAGTATTCAACTGTCATAAAAATACAAAATCCATTTTCTTTTTCATTTCATCTTGTCCTTCTCAAAGAAAGGACATGGTAGTCACTTGAAAAAAAGATACATATTATGAGCATGGATAGTTTCAAACACATAAATCCATGGTCCAACATTTTTTTATGAGTTCAGTGGTTTTACTTCATTGTCTTTTTGTTTGGCGTGTTAGATGTGAAGTGAGAACACAGAAAAAACAATGTAGCTGAATTCGACTTAATTTGATGATCAAGGTTAAGAACAATCTGGCTTGGCATATCCAATCTGAATTGGACTATTTAAAACTAGAAAGGAAAAAGGAAAAGGCAGAAATAAGTCCATGAGAATTCTAAAACTTGTTATGAAAATATAATTGAATTTTCAAACTTTCAAAAAGTGTAATTTAGTCCTAAAACTTATCACAAAATTGTAATTGAGTCCTAAAACTTTCAAAAAGTGTAGTCAAGGACAAAAACTTGTTCTAAAAGTGCAATCAAGTCCTTAAACTTCAATATCCTTAAATTTTCAAAGAATGTAATCAATGAAAAGAACTTAATTGGATTAATTTTATAAATTTTATGACTTGATTATACTTTTTAAAAATTTTAAAACTTAATTGTATTTTCGTTATAAAGTTTTATGACTTAATTGCATTTTTTAAAAAAAATTAGGATTCAATTATACTTTTGTAACAAGTTTTATGATTTCCAATGCCTTTATCCCAAAAGAAAAGTATGTAAGCATGCTTTACATACACAAACAAATCATGTATGAATAGCAATCTTCAATTGTAGAAACTTGGATGTTTCCTTTTTGTATAATGTATAATGTAAGCTTGAATCAATTTGACCCCATTGTGATAATTTGTGGGACCTTTTAACACTCCCTCCAAGAGTAGGCTAACCTTTAGCCCTAACCTAATGTGTGGAAATATGTAATTGGGAAGGCAGATAGGAGTTGAGAAGGCTCAAACTCAAGATTTTCAAACTCTAATACCACTTAAGATCTTATGGACCATTGTCAATTGTTCTAATAGTTTCAATTGTTAGATGAATACGTAATTAATATTCTAACAAATATGGTGCAACCAACCAGCTGCAACCCAAATATCGGAAAAGATTAAATATATTATAGCTCCACCCTTTTCTTTAATTTCAATTTGGGAATTGTACATGTTGATCAATACATCACTAGAATATGATGGTCCATGTCTATATATTCTGAAGAATTTGCATAAGTCAATGCTTCCCTCTATTCCTCTTTCTCTTTGCTAATCTCTGTCCAATTTTTTTTTAAATTTTTAAAATTTTTAATTTTCTTTTAATTTTCTTTTCTTCTTTATTGAGCCCGCGGCCTATCTGAGGGCCGACAATCTCTACTAGCTTGCCGGCCCTTCAGCAAGGGCCACGAAGCCCTTGCTAGCCAAGCGGCGGACCTTAACCCATAGTTTTCGGCTTGTAGGCACAATAAAAAGAAAAAGGAAAAAAAAAAAAAATAAAAAATTCAAGATTTTTTTTAAAAGAAAATTATCTGCATTAGCATTGTCTACATCAAATAGAATGGCTGGTGATGATCAACCGACCATATCAACAATTTCTAGTTGAAATTAGCCGAAATGAGTATATTAATAATTCGTTAAAATGTTTAGGAGTAAATTGACAAATTGTATAATTGAAATGTTTATGATTGAATTGATAAATTATCAAAAAATTTAGCATTAAATTAATATCATTGAAAGGTTTATAATTAAATTAATCATTGTATAGTACATTTAGGATTTTGTAGATAATTCTTTTGTGGAGACGAGAGAAATCTGGCTACTGGCGTTGGAAGGATATTTTTTGAGAGATTTGTCTTCCTTACAGAAAAGTCAAAAGGACATGTGCTGCAAGTAACATGGGGTCCAGGATTGCAGCCGCCGATTCTTCATCTCTCTCGCTCTCGCTGTGTGAAAGTTGGGTTTTCGTCGCCATGACGTGAAGATCCCGCCATTATAAACTAGACTTTTCTCTGCTGCATACGCCCGCCAGCCATATGGATTGTTCCTTGCATTATCTCGCGCTTATCTAATCGTGTAAATTCATTTCACTTTTGTGCATCCTTCGTTGTTCATTCATTCTTCTTCTTTTGTGTAAAAACATAACAAGGAATAATCTTATGTATATATACATATGTATATTTCTATCTCAAATTAACCGACAATCAATGTTCCATAGACAGTTTTCATATGTAATTGTGAAAAAAAAGACAAGACGAAAGCATGATTATCACATGTCATAAGGAAAAAACAGGAATTTTAACATGTTGTAGTTGGACAGGAATGAGTCTAAAGAAAGGGATATACAAGATTCTATAGAATTGGTTTGAGCAAGATGCCCTGTGATTATGTAACGAATATCTGATCACTTTTACAGCAAACATAATATTTTGTCCACATGTGGTGTCTCCCAGTTCCGGTGTAGGTATGATAATATAGAATATTTGCTTGGTCAACCTTTCGCCAGTCCTCGCAATTAGTGTGATTATTTCCTGCTTTTATGGTGCTGCCATCGTTGAAGAATTCAATGTTCCCATCTCCTTCCACGCATCCATTTCTTCCTGCTCTGTTGACATTTAAGGTTCCCAACGCTGTATTCAATTGTCCTAAAAAAATAAATTCATTTTTTTCTTCTCATTTCAACCTGTCCTACTCAAGGAGAGGACAGGAATTTCATTTGGAAATAAAAGGTAAATATGAGCATGAAAAATATAGTTTTTAGACGCGTAAATCCATGATCAGGAACCTTTTCATCTGAGTTCATTTCCTTTTACTTCATTGCCTTTTGTTTTGCCTGTTCAGATGTGAAGTGTGAACATAACAAAAATAACGTAGCTGAATTTGACTTGATTCGATGGTCGAGAACGACACGGCTTCATGTGTCCAATCTGAACTAGACTTTCAAACCAGAAAGGGAAAGGGAAAAAGGAAACTACGCGAGCATGCTAATAATGAAGCTCTTCTCATTGGCTCTGTTTCCAATGCTGCGGCTCTACATAGACAAACATGTATGGATAACATCTTCAATTGTAAAAGCTTGAATACTTCTTTTCGGTTGAATAACGTGTGGTTGAATTTTTTTGACACCTCACCAGTATTATAATTGAAGCAACCAACCAGCCGCAAGTCAAATATTGGGAAAACGATTAAATATATTATGACACCCGCCTTTTCTTTAATTTCGTTTTTGAAATCATTACTAGAACATGATAGTCCATGTCTATATATTCTGGAGAATATGCATGAGTCAATGATTCCCTTTCTCTCCTCTCGGTCTCTCTGCAAATTTGCTTTATGACAATTTGAAGATCATCTTGAACACAAGGAGAGGCGACAAATCTTTTGATCCGACATGGGGCTCTACAGCGAAGAAGCAGAGGGCAACACCCAATTTGCAGAGATGGATACTGGAGAGAAGCGGTTGAATGAACTGGGCTACAAGCAAGAGCTCAGAAGAGAGATGGTAAGTTCAAATTTTAGAATATTTCCCCTCTTTTTCAACGTTCTAATTGTATGAAAAGCTGCTTTTCTCAAAAACAAAATCGTTTACATTTTTTTTTATATTTTTTTCTGTGGCAGACTCTATTCAAGACTCTTGCAATATCATTTTCCACGATGACACTTTTCACTGGGATCACTCCTCTGTATGGATCAAGCCTTTTGTATGCGGGACCTGCAAGCTTGGTTTGGGGATGGGTTGTGGTTTCGTTCTTCACTTGGTTCGTCGGGATTGCAATGGCTGAAATCTGCTCTTCTTTTCCGGTTTGTTCCTGTTTTGTCTCCTTATAATTTTTTATGTCATCTGTCTTTCAGTTTTAGTATAATCTTTGTAGTGTTCGGTGATAACTCATGATAGTTTGTTTGCGCGTTTAATACCTTTCGAAACTTAAGAACTTGTTTGAAAAGTCAAAAAGTTATGCAAGAGTAAAGATTGTTTATCTGAGCATCTTGATTTAGCTCCTGTAAAAGGAATCTGTTTTGGGTCTAAAGTATACTCCTCCAGTCATAACGTCTTACATGAATTTATAAACAAACAGAAGGGATACAGGAAGTCATCCTGGTGTAATTCCAAACTGCAAAGCTATTTTCTTAGCTGAAATGTTTGGCAAATTTGAACCTTAAGGAGATTCTTTTTAGTTCTCTTTCATGAGAAGCTAGCAGAACTGACCCAAAAAGACTAACAAGAACACTTTCGAGAAGGGAAAGTGGTGCTTGTAAAAGCTTTTTGTCAAAACTTAAGTTGCCGTTCTGTTTTCCAACAAAATTTAAAGAAGTTATTAAGAAGTTAGAAACAAAGTCCTCCGAAGTACTAAAAATGCTTCATTTTCCTCGATATAGGTTTTACTAATGCTATTTCCAGGGTCTATTTCGAAAAGAAGTTGATGCTTTTCCAAAATATTTAATGATCTTATCTTTTTGAACTTTTTACAGACGACCGGTTCCCTTTATTTTTGGGCTGCCCATCTCGCCGGCCCCAAGTGGGGTCCCTTTGCTTCATGGTGTTGCGCTTGGCTTGAAGCCATTGGCCTCATTGCAGGCATCGGTACGCAGGTAGATTCCGTATTCTGTTTGCTTCTTGTTCTGTTTCCTGTTGCATTGCTTCTTCCATGTATCTATCGAAGCTTGGTGCGGTGAACTGATCCCACAAGTGGTTTCGGAAGGCATATGCAGGATCACAAACCCTTCAGAGCATCATATTATTGTGCACTGGCACAAACAAAGATGGCGGCTACCTTGCACCGAAGTGGTTGTTCTTATGCATGTACATGGGTCTTACTTTCATATGGGCATTTCTCAACACATTCGCGCTTGAAGTAATTGCCTTCATTGACATAATCTCAATATGGTGGCAGGTATATTCTAAAACTCGAGCATTTTCTATCAGAAACTTGATGTATCAATAGTCTGCGTGGACCAAAATAAGTGATCTATGAGATGATTTCAAATTACTAATCGAAGCTCTGTTTCCTTTTCCTTCAGTTAATTGGGGGGATCGTCATTGTTATAATGCTTCCGCTGGTAGCACTGACTACACAGTCTGCATCTTTTGTGTTCAGCCATTTCGAAATGGCTGAATCGACTGGGATAACGAGCAAACCGTATGCAGTAATTCTAGCTTTTCTCGTCAGCCAGTATTCACTTTACGGGTATGATGCAGCTGCCCATCTAACTGAAGAAACTAAAGGCGCTGACAAGAACGGTCCCATTGCGATTCTTACCAGTATAGGGATCATTTCAGTGTTTGGATGGGCCTACATATTGGCTCTTACTTTTAGCATTCAGGTATGGTACCCTTCAGATCTACTTATTAAGTTAAAATATTTCTTTGTTAGAAGTAATGAAGCAGCAGGTTGAATGAGGAAAAATTTTGCAGCTTCAGATTAACAGAACAAACAATTTTGGGTGTGTTTGGTGTTGGGAATATCTTGGGGGAAATATAAAGGATTTTGAGTTAAAAGAATTTTTCGAAATGCAAGTAATATTTAGTAAAGTGTATTTTAATACACATTGGAAAGCAATTTTGACGTGAATATTGTTTTGTAAAAACTACACTCTGTAAAAAAAATTTTGCTAATTTTCATTTCATAAAAAATCTCAAATTATTTGCTAGTGGAACTCAATTGTAGTCAACAAGTCAAATTGGTCGTTGGCCATCCTTGCTTGAGGTTGCGCAACCTCATACGATGGCCACTTCAGTTTGGCCACCTCAAGCAATGCTTGGGTTGTGCTATCTCAGGCGAGGATGGTGGCGGGTTTGCCGGCCAATGTTGATAGCATGTTTGGCTACTTGCTGGAGGCATGGGGCCCGCTTGTTGATGGCATAGCGGCCTCTTGTTGATGGCACGGTGGCCATTTGCTAGTGGCGCGATAATTGCTTGCTAGTTGCTTGTTAGTGGCTAAGGGAAAGTTAGGGTTTTGAGCACATTTCTGAAATTATGAAAATTGAGTGAAGGCAAAGTTGGAAAAAAAAAAGGGTATATTTGCATTATAAAAATGTAGCATTCTAAAGTACCTCCTCACTTGCCTTGAGCAAAAGACCTTTAGAGAGCTTAGCAGATATAATTACATCTCCCAAAAGCACTCACAAAATTTTACTAAACAGCATTTGCATTTGTCCAAGGGTTTTGGAGTTAAAGGGCTTTGCAAACGCTAAACCAAATGCATACTTTACCTTTCATTTCATGGATTTATAAGTGACTCCAACATAAATCAGGAAATTGAGGAGACTTTTGTTGTAAAGCCACATCTCACATCAGCACGAACTCCATTCCGCTACCTTTTACCAATGTTGAAGTCAGTAACGTACCATGTCTAAATTTGTACAAAGAGCAGGCTGAAGAATGGACATATGCTTTCTTTCCCTCTCTTCTGGACATTGTTATTACATCGATCACTTTTAGTTGTTTTTGATGCTTTTTCTGCTGTACTATACTATCTTATGCATTTTAAAACTTTCAGGACTTCAACTATCTATATGATACGACCAATGAGACAGCGGGTGTGTTCGTTCCAGCTCAAATACTCTATGATGCATTCCATGGGAGGTATCACAGTGCTACTGGTGCAATCATCTTGCTATTCATTATATGGGGTTCATTCTTTTTTGGCGGGCTTTCCATCACTACCAGCGCGGCAAGAGTGGTCAGTATCTATCCTCTTATCCTTTGTTATGCTTCATCATTTGAAAAGTTTCGGGTACTCTGTCCATCGATGCATAACCCGTGCACCACGGCCTTCTTCAGGTATATGCATTGTCAAGAGACAAGGGCATCCCATTTTCATCGATATGGCGAAAAGTGCATCCAAAGCACAAAGTCCCATCTAATGCAGTGTGGCTCTGCGCGGCCATCTGCGTTCTGCTTGGAATTCCAATATTGAAAGTGAATGTAGTCTTCACTGCCATTACTTCCATATGCACGATAGGATGGGTCGGAGGATACGCAGTCCCAATATTCGCGAGGATGGTCATGGAAGAGAAGAATTTCAAACCTGGGCCATTTTACTTGGGAAAGGCAAGTAGACCAATCTGTTTGATAGCGTTTCTGTGGATATGCTATACCTGCTCGGTGTTTCTTCTGCCAACTCTGTATCCCATTACTTGGGACACATTCAACTATGCGCCGGTTGCTTTAGGTGGGGGTTTAGGTATGATTATGCTTTGGTGGGTGTTTGACGCCCGAAGATGGTTTAAGGGACCTGTTAGGAACATTGATGCCCAAAACGGAAAGGTATAATGCGATGCTCTTGTATTTGACGTTTCAGTATACTCAATTGGTTGCCCTTACAATGATTGGAGAACAAATCCACCGTGTTTGGCCTCAGACATATCTCGAAAGCAGTCGTACTTATTTACTTCCTAGTACAAGGCATAACCATGTTGTTAACATTCCAATATAGAATGAAAGCTCAAATTTGTTCAGAGCACAGAACTAGATCTCCTGTCTTAACATCACTGAGCAGTCCCTCATACATCTTTGGTCGATTGGTGAGAAAGTTTGAGAGGTGATCTAAGTGCAGAATATCCTCGGTGCATCAATCAAGTTTTATCATCAGCAAGATAATCTGTACATAAAATATTGTTGTAATATAATAGTAGATCCACGGATTAATTCCCAGTCGAGTGGCGTAAAATGTCAAGGAAACATATGCGCAAGCCAAATTCAATTCTTGTTGGACATGAGAAACTATGGAACTAACTCTGACACAAAGAAAATCTTGGGGAGGGCTAGTGCAGGCCATTAAGAGAGAAAGAAACCATTTCTTTGTGCAAAAAGTCGTTCGCTGGCGCGCCGGCCCCACACCTCCACGATTTTCCATGTATCGTCTCCTGAATGGCCTGGGACCATGCTAACGTGGAGTCCCTGAACCACCCAATATTTTCTCCAGAATCCATACTTGACGATAGTGGAGCCCGGACGACACATGTCATTTGGTGAGTGGATTAATATTATCACACGCAGGCATCAGATTGGCACGCAATATTATCACTCGCAGGCATCATAATTTTCTGCCTGTTGTAAGTCCTATTTGTTGTCTTCACATTAGGATCGCAAAATTATGTTCGTCCCAACTCTACTCCTCAACATATCTAATACAGGTCCCAACACCCCCCCGCCCGGTCCTCTCCAATACCATAAATCCCAACCCTTTCTCTCTCCTGAGCCTCAGCCTACCGTCACGCCTCCCTTTGCCATCTCTCTCTCTCCCTCTGCACGCACGCATGCTTTGTGCTCCATTGTCGTCGATCTGAGCGGCCCCTCCATGACCCATTGAGATCTCAGCCTCACCACCAAGTCTTGTGGCCATGGAGGTGTCGATGATCTCGAGGCGATGGCTCCTCCATGGCCATGGAGGCCGAGCTCCCATAACTAAAGGGATGGCCCCTTATCAGCCCAGGGGAAGCTCAACGCCACTTCAATTTTACATCCCTCAGTCTATAAGGGTCAACCTCTAACCCCACTTGCCAACAAAATTGTTCACTTTGGGCCAAAGCATGTATGGATTTGTTCTTCTAAACTTCACTTAGAAAAAAGCCTCATTTGTAGTTAAAATTGGTGATGCTCCTTATATAGCACATCACCTCACCACACCCAAGCGATGTGGGATTCAGTTCATTTTTGCACCCCACCATCCTTCGGAGCCACACCTTGTTGGGGCCCTCTCTAGCCTTGGCAATTACTCCTGCCATTGTTGGACTAGATCGTTACAGGCCTACCAACTTCCACATGGTTTGTCCCCCATCACATTTCTGGCTGGGCTATTGGCTTTGATACCATAGTAAGGGCCGACCTCTGGCCCCACTTGCCAACAATATTGTCTGCTTTGGATCGGAGTTTGCATGGTTTTGTTTTTCTAGGTTTCACCTCGTTGGTGAGTGCTACTCCTTATATAGCACATCACCTAAAGACACCCGACAATGTGGGATTTGGTTCATTCCTAACCCCACGCCATCCTAGAGTTGGAGCCATGCCTTGTCTAGGTCCTCTCTGGTCCTTGCAATCACTCTCGCTTTCATCGAATCAGGTTGTTGGCGCTATCCATGTCGATGGCACGTGCCATCATCCTAAAGGAGTGACATTAATTAGGGGATAAATCTGTTATTCAATGCTCTCCATTCTTTTAACCACAAACTAAAGGTTGAATTCTTAGCCATTACATCAGCAGACACCTTTTTTCCTACAACTAGCTTCATTGCATAACTTTCAAACTCATTTAGTCTAGCCAAGTATGTTGGGTCACTTTCATTCCTGATTTTATCTAGCCACTCCTTTGCTTCCTCCACCCTTGCCCAAAAGCAAGTGTCGTGGGTCAAGTTTGCATACCTAGTCCTCATATTGCCCAATTTCTCAGCATAAATTCCCTCATTCCACCATTGATCGAAAATTTCATACCTCCTCGCTCTTCCATTGCTTATGTAGTGGCCTCTCTCAAGGTGCATCCCTGATCGATAATACTCTGCGATGTCCAATGGCTCCACAAGAAGCATGTAGGAGTACGACGCGTATACCCATTTTTCCCTTTTGTGCAAATCATGTGGTAGCACCTTCGTGTCTAACATGTGTATGACATCGTCCCAAAAGGCCGCAAGCTTGAACCGATTCATGTTTATCTTGGACTCTCTCTTTGAGGCCCCCCTCTGCTTAAAAGAATCATAGTATCCTCTTTGCTCGTTGGACTTATCACAACAACCTTTATACCACTCTATCTCTGCCCTATAAGGAGTGATTTTGGATAGCCTAATGGCCAAATTAGCAGCATTTAGGTTTGGCGCACGCCCTATTCGCCTTGCCATAGTCAAGTAATCTTTTGCCACAGTGAAGACCTGCAAAGTAGATGAATCATAGTAACTATTAAACTAGAGGAATAGCACTTGGGAATAAAAGCCTAGATCAATACATTTATAGAACTCGATCACTCAACAATTGAAGGTGCCATGTTCCTACCTGTCGATGAGTCCCCAAGGAGTTCAAAGCCATTGAAAGACTTGCTTCATAGCTTGATTTAGAGAGATCTCCTTCCATGAAGCTTCTGATTAAAGACTGACGAGTTAGTCTTTCAACATACCACCCATACTTAAGGTGCTCCTCAATGATAAAATTCATAGAGCCTGTCTTTAGCATTAAATGCATCATCTTGTTGATCGATACGGTGTTGTCCAAACAAATTGCACCCTCGTCTGAACAAAACAAATAATTCCCAAATGGCCAAAATAACCTCCCTCCCGAGCCTTCCCCTGCCTGAGCTAGGTGCTCCATCTCAGCCGCAACGAAGGAAAATAACCAAGCTTTGTCTTCTTCAGTTAATTGGAGTTTAGCAAAATTCATAGAGTTCGGTAACATCATAGACGTGTACCAAAAATTTGTGAGGGCCTGCCACTGGGGAGTCGAAACAAGTGATTGGTGGAGAGATAACCTCGGCATTATATCGTGCATCGACACGACATTGTAGAAGCTGCCAGCCCATCTTTCGCGAAGGATGGCTTGGGAAAGCGACTCGTTGCCAAGGAAAGGAGAGCCGAAACTAATGCATAGGACCAAGTGGGGGTGGAAGATGGATTTGAGTTGGGAGAGGAGTGAAAGAGCTATGAGGAATGCAACTGATCCTCCTAAGGAGTGGCCTGTGATCACTATTGACTTGGTTTCAACCAGCAAGCTATGAATCTGCATGCATTCATAAGATTCCAGAAATCTAGTTAAACGCTTCCTTAAAAAAATTACGATTACAATGCTTTAAAAGCTTCACTAAAAAATCGGCAAAAGTACACAACAAGTGTTAACACTTGGCATTGGTAGATATTTAAGTGCTTAAACTTCCAAAATATACATTTAAGTGCCACCTTTTTTAAAAATTGGATACTTAAGTACTAACTTTTGCGAACATAGTCGGAAATCCGAAGTTGACATTATTTTAAGAATAAATTGGTCCACATGGCTTGCCGGAATGTCCCCAAAACAACATCGTCCTTCAGGTTTACTTAAGTGCCAATCATGGTTAAAAAATGATCACTTAAGTGACAAGTTATGGTGTAAGTGATCACTTAAGTGATATTTGTGGTTAAAAGTGAATACTTAATTGCCAATTTTTGTAGAAAGTGATTACTTAGTGCCAAAAACAATGTCGTTTAGCGTACTCTTGGTGTTTACATGGATAATTTTTTAAAAGAAAAAGCCATGTTAGCATTTTGGCTGGAAATTCTTGCCGTTGGCACTTAAGTATTCATTTCCTCTACAATTTTGACACTTAAGTATACATTTTGGAAGTTTTAACACTTAAATATTTACCAGTGCCAAATTTTGGCACTTGAGGTGTCCATCACTCTTGAAAAATCACCTTGCACCAAATCATGTCAAATTAGAAAAGTTACATGAATAGATCTAGTAGAAAACTATTGATCAAATTGCAATTGCTAAACATACAGAACTATTTATTTGACAAGTTAAACAACACGAACATCTTCAGCAAATGATAATGTGTGCAAATACGTTTAACATGTGTATAGAACGTAACCATGTGCATGGTGTATGTTGGGAGCACATAGCAAAGAGAGAGCCTGAGACCAATCAATATAACAAGTTTAATCTATTTTCACTCAAAAGCTTAATTATTAAATTGTGGGAAAAATTCCAAATAAGAGTCTGAATTGTCTTCATTTTCTCAAATAAGATCCTAAAGTGATTATGACTATTTTAAATAAGGGTATAACCTCGCTAGCTTGACGACTAACAAAATATTTCGGCCAAACAGGGATATTTTCATTTAAACACATTTCTAATTAAATATAAATCAAATTAGATTAAAAATTTTAAAATATTAAAAAAAAAACAAACAAACAAACAAGAATACAAGCGGTGGGACCAATTGCTAGTGGGGTGGCGCTGATGGCTAGCAGGGTCATAGGCGCTTGAGCGAGGGCTAACTACCCTTGCCAGAATTAGGAGGGGGCAGCGACCCTCTCCTAAATCTAGGCAAGGGTCGCTCATCCTCGCCCAAACTAAGGTGAGGGGGGAAAGGGCTGTGAGGAATGCGGCTAATCATCTTAGGAATGTGACCACTATTGACTTGGTTTCAGCCAGTGAGCTATGAATTTGCATGCATTCATAAGATTTTGGAAATCTAGTTAAAAGCTTCCTAAAAAAATCACGATTATAATGCTTTAAAAGCTTCACTGAAAAGATCAACTTACACTGGATTATGTCAAATTAGAAGAGTTAAATGAATAGATCTGGTAGAAAATCATTGATCATACTAGAATTTCTAAGCATGCGGAACAGTTTATTTGACAAGTTAAACAGCCCGAACATGTTCGGTAAATGATAATATGTGCAAATACATTTAACACATGTATAGAATGTAACCATGTGTATTTGGTTCAGTTTTGGGTAAAAACTTTTGGGAATATGCAAAAATCTTGATGAAATGGTCTTCCAAAATGCAAATAGCGTTTGATGAAGTATAATTTAAAAACATATTGGGAAACAATTTTGACTTAAAGGCCATTGGGAAAAAATTACACTTTATAAATGACTTTGCTAGCTTTTTTAAAAAAAAAAAATTCCTAAACCTTTTCGGCAAAACTCAATAGACAGCCAACCAACAATAGCCAAATCTAGTTGTCGACCAACCTCGCCAGCAGCGTTAGGGTTTTCAAGGACATTTCAAAATAAAAAAGCCTATTTGCATTCCAGATATGCTCAAAGTTCAAAAAACCTTGGGATTTGCCTTGGACTAAAGGTCAAGAGGCCTTTAGAAATGTAACTGTATTTTCCCAAAAACTCTCCAAAAAATTTGTCAAACACCATCTGTATTTGTACAAGAGACTTTGAAGCCTCAAAGGACTTTGGCAAAGTATTGCCAATTGCACCCTACATATGCAATATTGCAGACATCAGCTAGAGATAAGAGATAGATGATTACTTAAGCCTGGTACAGGTACACTGGTAGCAGCAATTTACAATTAAATAGATCGATAAATATTGCGTGTTATTTTTAAGTATATTTATTGCATAGGATCCATATATAAAAAACAACCGCTAAGTTAACGGGGATTAAAATATAACATGTTACGTTTTCATTATCTGTCCATTTGCTAATCTGTGGAAAATTTGGCAATGGGACAGCATCCACTAACTCTTTTTCTTTTTTATTAAACTCGTCATCTGATGCATCAACAATAGATAAAGTAGCTGAGCACTAATTGAGCACTAAGCTTAAAGTAGCCACTAAAATCAAGCGAAAGTTATTGGGTAGACCGAAAGAAGTGCTGGTGGGGCGACTTCCTAGCTATTTCTCGAGATGATTCATTCACCCGTAGAACTAAAATCATGGATATGACTCTCCAAACGCTAAAGAATCCATTAAGTTGCCTAATTGCGTTTCGTGGAGCAATGAAGGTGGAAAAATCATCATGATAACGATTTGGCACCTTGTATGCCTCCAATATAATCATGATAACGATTTGGCACCTTGTATGCCTCCAATATAATCCAGCAAGCGAAGCCACAGCACGAACATTTGAGAATTATATAGCACAGATTGATATCTATCCCCTATTTTAAAATAGGATCTTGTAGAAAAAGTACTACCGTTGCACATGGAAGAAGACATTTTATTTTTGGGATCAATTAATTTAGAAAGACGGCATGTTGACGTGGGAATTACAAATTAAGTTCAAACATGCTCTTAATATGATTAAAAAAAATGATTACTTGTATAAGTTTCTACGTGCTTCTTACACATTAATCACTTCTTAGACTTCTTATACATGACATTTCTTCTAATTTTATTTAATAATTGACCGGTACCGATTTTAATCTTGCCATATTAGTGATACCCTCCTCCATTAATCATGTTAGACAGATCTGTTCGGTAGATTTTATTAATTAACTGAGAAAAATGGAAGAGACTATCTTGAGTAAGACTGCAAGCTGCATCTTCTGATCATAATAGGTCAATTAAACGTGAGAAACATTTAAGCTAATTGCAAGCAAAAGTATAAAAGTTCCTTGGCAGGTAGTCAGAGGCACGAACATTCAAACATGTCAAGCAGCACATCATTACAAGTAAGGCAAAATTACAAGGTAAAATGCATATTTGAAATGATTTACATGGAAATAGACATACAACTGATGATTTATTCACAGTATAATTCCTGAAAATAGACTTCCCATTTAGAAAGAAAGAGCGCTCGGCTATATACGGAACCTTATTTGCTGTTTTGACTCTGTGTCTCAAGTAAAAGTCAGGGTCCACAACTGATAGTCTAGAGTTCCATAAGGTGCGTGGATATGTACAAAAAGGAGATAAGAAGGGGTTCTTTCCCTTCAGTCACATCCTCTCTGGAATCTATCACAATCCCACTTTCTTAGCTCCACTTTTTTTTGTTTTTTTGAACAACTCTTAGCTCCACTTTACATGATATAGGAATGCGGTGCATTCCTGAATCGCTAAAAATCTCTTTTCAATCAATCGTTGCCCACAGGAGAAAAATCTTATCGCCACCCGCGTTCACATGAACAGGATCAATTATAGCACTTAATTATGCGGTTTTCGCGTTACATGTGAACGTCACAAAATTCGATAATTTAATTGCAGTCGGTCCGTCAGCCTCGTTCGAGGAAATTGTCCTGCCTTCAGTCTAAGTCAATGACTAACTTAAGATATATTTAAAAGTAAGTTAGTGATTGCCAAGTGTACCATTATAAACGATTTGCTGAGACAAGGGGACCTAGTTATATATACAACTGGGACCGGTCCACTTATAATTTATTAACCCAAGGAAGAAGATAAGTAGGCAATAATTGTTCTATTATATAGTGGATGGCAAATTAATCATATATATCACTAAGCCATAGAACTACTAATTCTTGGGGATAGTGCTATATAAAATAGTAAGATTCGCTGTCTAGCGAATCGTCTAGTATTGACCATTATATTAGTACGTGTTTGGATTGATATGCCCTCAGGAAGGTCGCAAGGAAGTAGTCTCCTTTAGTCATTTTTAAATGGATGCATTGCATTGCATTCTTAGAACGATAGTAACTTATAAGAAAAATTACAAATTTTAGACTGTTCATGTTCCTATAGGTTAAGGAGAATTACCATACATGAGGATGATTCATAAGGAACTATAGGAAGAATTCAATTTTTGAAGGTGATATTATGTGTCGACTCCGTCATTTACAATGGATTGAGTAATATTATGATGCTATAGCGAGGTGAGGCCATGTCAACAGTAGTTTGGTAGGCGGTCGCAGAAGGCAATGGTGAGGTCAGGTTGATGACAACAGGTTGATGATAACAGTGCAAAGGTGGAGGGGAACAAGAATTTATGTTATATCCATATTATAATATTGGAATTAAATTGATATAAATGTAATAAGTTTATAATTTTTTTTATATGGAAGCATCCTTGGCGGTGATGTAAAATTCTACTTTTACAAAATAGTCAATAATGCAAACGATAGGCTATAGAAATTGCTAACCTGGCTTAGAAAATCGGGGCGCGAGTGATAATGAAGAAATAGGTGAAGCACTCCCGAGTGGACCATGACTGGCTCCTCGCCGTCGTAACGGCATTTCAACAGCGCGAACAGTCCGTGGCCTGCCTCATCCAGGGGCGCCAGCATGCCGTAGTTCGGATCCGAACCGAGCAGCAGCATCTCTTGGATGCCCGAGAACGCCACATACCCCACCCCCCGGACTTGCTCCACCAAAAAGGCACCACACCCCATCGCGGTCGCGGTGCTGCATACCCTCCACGCCTCCTTTGGCAGTGGGGTCGATGTCAGGAAAGTCCCCAACATCTCGCTGGTCTCGAATCTTTCAAGGACAACAAAGGAAAAAGAAAAAGAGAAACAAAAACAGAGCAAAGAAGTTAAGGAAGGAACGGAGTAGCTGGAAACATGGAAACGCTCGGAAATCGAGGTGAGCAGGAGGAGGTAGGAGTAGGCTGTTACGATGAAGCTTCGGCGTCCATGGTTTCCTCTTTTTGCGCGTTGAACGCGAAGTGAAATCAATATCAACCCTGAATTTATGATTCGAGGCCAGGCCGGCGAGTTGGGTCTTCCTGAAGATTGGACGTTGATTTCGGAGAGATAAGGAAAGAGTATCTCGCAAAGAGAGAGGAGAGAGATGGAGAACGTTCACGGAGGGCGTGGCGTTAGCGTGGGGAATCTCTTCGTATGGATCGCCGCTATATGCCGTGCGCCGTCGTTTTCGATTTTTTTTCTTAAATATAATTAAGGACGCAATAATTGTCCGGAAAAAAGAAAAAACGTTTTATACGCATTTGACTGACTCGGGAGACGTTTTCGACATGGGAGACTAGCCGCATGGTGGCCAAATGCAACTCGCTATCATTTTCTATTGAAGCACTCTATGGTCCAAGAAAGCTGCTTTTGCTTGTATTTTTCTCTGGCCGCCCTTGGGAGAAAATATTGGTGCGACTATGCTAGCCACCTCCGCATTGTACTGATTGTCCATGCAATGGACAATACGTGTTATTGTGGGCCCACTCAATCAGAAAATAAGAATCCCTCTTTGTTCCCTCCTCTCGTTCCTATTTGCGTAGTAATCTGAAATTCATATCTAACAGTTATGATGAGATTAGATGCTCTAACTATACCACCTACTAGTATAAACACATATCCCATTAAAATCCTGCAATGATCCTTTCACTGGCCTAATCCGATTCTACATAACCAGCGATCTTACTATCATTGCTATCATTTCGATACACTATACCATTGCTTGTTATCTCATTCAAATATCTAAAGATCCGCTAAATGGCTTTTCAATGAGTTTTATCATGACGCTTTATATTATGACTAACTATACTTACAAATTGTAAAATATCAATCCCAATGCATACCATTGCATATATAATACTACCTGTGGTACTATAATAAGGAACATGGGACATATGCACTTCCTCCTTATTAGTTTGCGATGATAATTTATCTAAAAGTTTAAAGGGTTTCGCTAAAATTATACTTACAAATTTCGCCGACTACATAACGTGCCACAATCTTCTCAATATATATATTTTTTAGATAGATATAAAAGTTCTACAGCCCTGTCATGCAAAATCTCCATACCCAATGTTTTTTTTACAGCACCTTAATGTCTCATCTTAAATTCAACACTCAATTGCCTCTTTAGCATATCAATATCAGATATATTTTTTTATTACTATCAGAATATTTCCAACATATAGTAATAGATAAATCAAAAAACTATTCTCGAATCTCTTCAAGTAATCACAGCTATTCATCTAACTTTTCGAATAGTCTTGACTAGTTATAAAAGTATCAAAACACTTATATCACTACTTAAGAGACTATTTCAGCGCATATAAAGATTTCGTTAACAAGTAAACATGATCTTTCTTACTTAGAATAGCAAATCCCTCCAGCTACCTCATGTAAATTCATTTCTCCAACTCACCATAAATAAATACAGTTTTCACATCTAGTTACTCTAACTCGAGATTCTGCGAAACAATTAAGGCAAGTAAAATACAAATAGAAGTACTTGCCATAAGAGAGAACACATCATTAGAGTCAATACCCTCGTGTTGTGTATACCCTTTCATCACAATTTTTACCTTATACCTCGCTGCCTGGACACTAGGAATGCCCTCTTTTTGTTTAAAGACTCATTTACTTCTAACAGTCTTCTGACTCTTGGGTATTTTGACCAACTCTCATGTCAAATTCTATGGAGTGATTCAATTTCTTTACTCATAGTAATAGCTACTATAGTACCTAGCTACTATGATGACTCACTACTAGCCATTAGCTCAGAGTAAGAGGAAAGCCCATTCGTCTCCACCTTGTCACCTACAACTAATGCATAAGCAATATCTATATAACCATAACGTATCGGCGATTTAATTTACCTTCTCTATATGTATGTGCTATAGTGTGTTGTGGTTATGCAAGTTGTTCGGTATCACTGACTTCAAGAATTGCGACCTCATATGCATTATCAACTTTTGTTACTTTTGAGGTCTTCGAAATCTCCACATGAAGCTCTACCTTACTAATGACATTATGATTCGTATGCTCTACTAGTTGTGTTTCAAAACTTCTCTGTTGAAATATTGTAGTCTCGCCGAAGATCACGTCTTTATTGATTAGAGAACCGGTTGATTTGGGTCTAAAGTATACTCCTCCAATCATAACATCTTACATGAATTTATAAATAAACGAAAGAGAAATAGGAAGTTATCCCTATGTGATTCCAAATTGCAAAGCTATTCTCTTAGCTAAAATGTTTGGCAAATTTGAACCTTAAGGAGATTCTTTGTACTTTTGTTTCATGAGAAGCTAGCAAACTGACCCAAGAAGACTAACAATAACACTTTAGAGAAAGGAAAATGGTGCATGTAAAACTAATTTGTCGAAACATAGTTGCTGTTATGTTTTTCAACAGCATTTAAAGGAGGTTAGAAACAAAATCCTCCAAAGTACTAAATGCTTCATTTGCTATTTGAAGGGTTTCTTTCGAAAAGAACTTGATGCTTTTCCAATATATCTAATGATCTTATCCTTGTGAACTTTTGACGAACGACCGGATCCCTTTATTTTTGGGCTGCTCATCTCGCCGTCCCCAAGTGGGGTCCATTTGCTTCATGGTGTTGCGCTTGTAGGAAAAAGGCTGATAAGAACAAATAAATTTGTCTAAGGCGTGCAAACGTAAGCACTGTCCTTAAGAATAATTCCGCCCCTCAGAGTGCGAAACTCGATGCGATAGGCTTGTGACAGCTATCCTCCCAAGATACAACAGACCTTCTTCTATATTCCGCACTGAATATTAGAAGGAACAGAAACAACGTCTGTGTATAACCCAGCAAGAAAAAGAAAAGGAAAGATTTCAAAAAGACAGAATATTCTCTGTTTCATTCAGTGTGTTTTTTTTAAGATTGTCTTGTGAGATTTTATATTCAGATAAAATAGAGCCATTAAAAGAGCCGTTGTAAAATAATGAAGGATTTATTTGAGAAATAAATTAAACGTTACAAAATGGTTAGAAAGCCGTTGTATGATCGTTAAGAAACCGTTGTGACCGTTAAAAATAATAATAGTCTTCAATGTGGTCATAACTATTATCGAAATTATTATTATTAATATTTCAAAATATTATTGAAATATCCAACAGCTCTTGGCTTGAAGCCATTGGCCTCATTGCAGGCATTGGTACGCAGGTAGATTCCGTATTATGTTTGCTTCTTGTTCTGTTTCCTGTTGCATTGCTTCTTCCATGTATCTATCGAAGCTTGGTGCGGTGAACTGATCCCACAAGTGGTTTTGGAATGTTTGGATTTGATGGTTTTATATGAGATGGACTTAAGGCCCGTCCGCTCATGTTGGGCCTAGAAGCCCGGCCCACAAGATTAGGGCCCATGGATGAAGGGGTACAATTCCTTTTTGGAGGAACGTATATAAAGGATGAAAGAGAGAGAGGAAGACACCTTTTGGCATAAGGTACGTATGTTTCCTCTCCCTCTCTCCCTCCAAAAAGAAAATGAGCGCTCAAGGCGAGGCCATCTTCCCTTCAAGGCCAATCGACGTCATCGGATCGAACGGGATCAGAATTTCTTCCTCGATTTTCAGCATTGGTGTTTAATCTGTGGCTAACAAGGTACGCTCGAATCCGTGGTGTGCTTTAGGATCGGTGATACGTGATTTTCCCGGGCTAGACTTCCGCATTCGTTTTAGGGGTTCGATTTAGTGTCGAATCCGGTTTTTAGGGATCCGTTATTCCCTACATTGGTATCAGAGCCCTAGTTCACGTTTTTCCCGACTTGTTTGATGTTTTTGATTGATTTTTCGCGAAAGCAACTTGGCCGTACGAATCGGGGCGAGAAATCCCGACACTCGAGTGTTGTTCGCCCAATTTTTCGAGTTTTCGTAAGTTGAAATCGAATTCTGATGACATAGGGAGAAAGGGGTCGTCAAAACGAGTTTGGCGACATGTCGTGTGCCGCCGGCGACGTCGCACGCGCCCACACGCGCGGCTAGAAGGCACTGTGCATGGGTGCGATGCGCCCGGAAGTGCTAGCTTGCCCAGCACGTGTGGCACACGCGTCGGTCAGCGAACTGGCACGTGCACGCCGCCGGCCGGCGAAACGGCACGCGTTGGTCGGCGAACCGACGGGTGATGACGTCACTTGATGACGTCACCGTGACGTCACAGTAACCGCTTGGATGACGTCATCGATAACGTCATCGCCGACGACAGTTGGCCGGGCGGTCACCGGCCGGCGACCCGATTGGCGACACGACCCGACCCGATCTGCGGACGCCTGGCACGCGCGTGGCACGTTCATTCGATTCGTTCGACCCGGCCCGACCGGTCCGTCCGGTCCGACCGGTCCGCCGACCCGCGTGCCCGTTGACCCGTTGACCGACCGTTGACCATTGACTGACCGTTGACCGACCGTTGATCATTGACCCGAAATTTTTTAAAAAAAAAGGAATTTGTTTGTTTTTCAATCATGCCTATGTGGGTTATAAGTAATCCATTTTTAATTCTGCATTTGTTGCATGAATCATGGAAAATTATGTATTTTCCTTTATGTTTATTATGGATTATAAGTGATCCATTTTTAGTTCTGCATTTGTTGCAGGAACTATGATGCGCAATGGAAGGATACCTGCAATCCCGAGAACGGACGAGGGAAATGCAAGACTTGAAAGGTTGATGACGAGTTAGCTAATTATAGGTGGCATGATGGTAATTTAGTATCACATGTGGTCAGGATCAATAAGATGATACAGAAAATCATTTGGAATGGTTATCTTATGCCGGAATTTGAGAAAGTGCCGGCTTTGATAAACACTCTTCCACCTGAATGGCAAGCAGTGTTAGATCGGCTATGGGAGGTCAACGTGGTCCCGAGTTATAGGAAACTAGTGGAAGCTTTTGTAAGAGAGTACTATATGATTGAGTTAACCAAAACTTCAACCCTTAGATTGAGCGTCACATGGCGCCGAGTGAATGGGCCTTAGAGGCGACATGAAAGCTCTCCAAAAGTTTTTCCATGGTTGGCAAATGTGCCTTCAAATTTCTCAGATATTTTGACTGATAGATTAGAAGGGACATTCCCTAATTATTTCTTAGATTAATTTGAGATGTTTTTAAGAGTGAATATCTCTTTCTATATTGATATTTTTCTCTGTATATATTGCTTAGTGTAATGTATGGTTGTATTAAAGTGAAAGCATTATTATTCTATTGGATGTTAGATATTGTTGTTTTCTGTTATTGCTGGTTGCTGTGGGTAATTAGCTGTGGGTACTTTTAGAAGCTTTTGTAGCTTCATAGAATTGATTTTGCATAAGACAATTATATTAATGATAATTTTAAGTTAGGATTTTTGGAGGATGATTGGAAACATAGTGACCTTTTGATTCTGAAACCTTACTTAAAATTGTTCATTGATATGATGGGTCTATGCAAAGTGGATGCATAAATGATAGGCATTAATTATTCGTGCATGTATGTCTGATGTGTTCAGATTGATGATTTTAGCAACTAAGAACGTAATTGCTGATATGAACGGCAATAATTGTGAAATATTGAATATGAAGATTCAATATGTGCTGGAAAAGCAAAAAGCACTAGAAACTCTTGACCATGTTATGGAAGATCTTAAGAATGCCATGCGCCACCTTGAGCTAGTAGAGGATCGCCTAACGGCATTTGAGTCGAAAACGGACATTTGCAATGCTGGTTCTAGCTCAGAAAGGGCTTTGAGCTCTAAGCACAAGCATATTGATTCGTTCAATATGTGGGATCAAGTCCTTATTACAAGAAATCAAGAGTTAACCAACACAAGAGAGGAAAACGTCCTCAAGTGAAGAAAATATCTAGGGTGAGGTGTTACAATTGTGACAAGAAGGGTCACTATGCTCGCGACTATCGTGAGCCAAAGAAAGTATACACCTCTTGTACATTTGAGAACTTTGCTTATGTGTCAAGTTCTGTATTATTGGCTGAACCCAATCCTTTGTGGACTATAAATTCAGAAGCAACAGACCATGGAGCGAAGGATAGAGGATCCTTCATGGAATTCCGACGATACCAACTAGAACTAAGTGGATCTATGTTGGGAATAACTCCAGAGCTGAAGTTAAAGGGATTGGCACCTACCGATTGAACATGAGTGGTGGACGCACCTTGATGTTCTATATGCTTAGGAGATTCATCGAAATTTAAGTGTCTGTTTTGGTGTTGGTCAAGCTTGATTTTTATATGAACTTCCATAATAGAGGTGTAGATTTGTATTTGGATACAAACTACTATGGTTGTGTTTATTTTCTGGATGGTTTTATTGTACTATATGTTGACTACGGTGATGTCAACATTTGTTATTCCCTTATTTCACGTCTTCTTCTTTATATGACAATGATGTAATTGTGTCGCATGCTAGATTTGGTCATATGGGCCAACAACGTATTAATCAACTAGCCAAAGAAGGCTTGTTGGGTGACATTGAAAAAGTCAATTTGCTCATATGTGAGCATTGCCTAGTAGGGAAAATAACAATATAACCATTTAGAAAAAGATAAAAGAGCTGAATTTCCTATATATGTAATCCATTCTAACATCCGTGGTTCAATGAATGTGAGAGGAAGGCATGAGGCTGTTTATTTCATCACTTTTATAGATGATTATACTCAATTCGGATATGTATATTTGATTTCTCATAAATCTAAAGGATTAAGTTGTTTCGAAAGGTTTATGAATCAATTAGATAAGAAAATAAAAGCATTGAGATCCGATCGAGGTCGAGAATATTTATCTGATGAGTTTAGAAAATTATGTGATGAGAAAGGAATAGAAAGACAGTTGTCTATTCCATATATTCCTCAACAAAATGGTGTTGTGGAAAGAAGAAACAGAACTCTACTGGAAATGGTTAGATCCATGATGACGCATGCTAACTTACCTATTACTTTTTGGAGTGATGCATTGTTAACTGTTGCCTATATACTTAATCGGGTGCTTTCCAAATCAGTTACTTACACTCCATATGAGTTATGGACAGGTAGAAAACCGGACTTAAGTTTTTCTTAAGTCATGGGGTTGTGCTACCTATACTCATGAGTCCTCTCACAAGTTTGGGAAATTGGTTCCCAAAGGAAGAAAAGTATTTTAATGAGATACTTCGAACACTCGAAAGGGTATGTGTTCATAGGTGAGCAGGAAAGTGGGAGTATAACTGAATTTGAATCACGGGATGTCACATTCTTAGTGGATGAATTTCCTAAGAAGGGCGAAATAGGGGAAGATTACTTCCTATTTGGAATCTCGGATAAAGATAATGATATTAATGGAATTCGTCCAAGTGGGAGTAATATGAGAAGTGATGAATTGAATTCAACTCATTCTCAATTACAACCACATAATGAGACGGCATCATCATTATCTAATCCTAATAGGAGCATAATGGGCAATGATGTGCTAAGTGTATAATCTCACATACGGCGAACAAGTCGCCAAAGTATTCCCCGTCGACGTTTTGACATTGAAGGGGAAACTTTTATGATTGCTCCGCAAGATGAGGATGAGCCAAGAAATATTAATGAGGCTCTGAATTGCCCTAGTAAGGAAAAATGGATTCATGCAATGAAAGAGGAAATAGAGTCAAAGAAGTCAAACCAAGTTTGGGAATTGGTTGATCTTCCAGAAGGACGCAAAGCTATTGGGAACAAGTGGGTTCTCTAAATAAAGCAAAAGGCTGATGGCTCGATAGAAAGGCATAAGGCTCGCCTTGTGGCGAAGGGGTATAATCAACAAGAAGGAATTGATTATGAAGAAACATTTTCCCTGTAGTGAGAATTACCTCGATTCGCATTGTTCTGACAATAGTGGCTAGTATGGATCTTGAGTTACATCAAATGGATGTAAAGACTGCTTTCCTCAATGGAGAATTAGAGGAAGAAATATATATGGAACAACCTGCTGGTTTCATAGTGAAAGGCCAAGAATAAAATGTATGTCGACTTTTGGAGGTCGATATATGGCCTTAAGCAGTCGTCAAGACAATGGTATATACATTTTTCATAATGCCATAATGGCATATAACTTTACAATGCTATAAGGATCATTGTGTATATATCAAAAGATCCAAAGATCAATTTGTGATCATATCATTATATGTTGATGATATACTAATTGCTGGAAACAATATGGAGTTTGTTAATACTGTCAAGAGTTGGTTGTCTTCCAACTTTGAGATGAAGGATATGGGTGATGTTGCATACATTCTTGGAGTTAAGATTTCAAGATTGTAAACCCATAGACACTCCTATTGCAAAAGGTGAAGGATTGAGCCATAAACTGTGTCCATGGACTCCACAAGAGAAGGAACAAATGAAATATGTTCCTTATGCTAGTGCTATTGAGAGCTTGATGTACACTATGATGTGTACAAGACTTGGCATATATTTTGCAGTTGGAATGGTGAATAGATACCAATCCAATCCAGGTCCAGTACAATGGAAAGCCGTTAAGAGAATACTGAGGTATCTAAAGGGAACTATTGATTATACGTTAAGTTATCAAGGAAAGGATCTATGACTCTAAGGCTATCCCGATGCTGATTGGGGAGGAGATTTAAATGAAAGGAAATCTACCTCTGGATTTGTTTTTCTTACCGAATGATGGCACCATATGTTGGAGCTGTAAGAAACAAACATGCATAGCCTTGTCCACGATAGAAATTGAGTTCGTGGCATTATCAGTAGCAGTATAAGAAGGTGTTTGGCTTAAGAGACTTTTTGGATCATTTAGGTATTATTGGAAGTGCTGCAGATTCATTGTTGGTTAACTGTGATAGCCAAGCAGCAAAAGTGTATACCAAAGATCCAAAATATCATGGCAAGACCAAACACATAGATACCAAGTATAATTTTGTCAATGATATGATTGCACGTAAAGATGTGAACTTAGAGTACATACTACGCATAGAATAGTAGCAGATCCTATGACAAAACCAATACCTAGATATGTGTTTTGTGGCCATATGAAATCTCTAGGATTGCGTAGAGGCTGATGTACTAAATATTGTAATTTCCCTAAGTGTTCACATTTGATGAATTTGTGTTTTCATCATTAACGCCTATGAATCTTTGTTTGTTCTTTATGTATCTTAATGCTTAGTGCATTATTTTAAGTTGAGAAAGTATGTCGGACAGATAAAAGATTAGCTCACTCACACGGGTAATCGCCTCTATTTGCTATGTGATAAATAGAGATGAGACTGTTTTTTAAGCTTATTATCTATGTGATAATTGAGAGCTCAAGCTTAAAACATGTATGTCGCCTTAACTGAGTGTTAAGATAAGGACATAATACTTACTATGTCCGAAAGTAAAATACCCCACATATTTTACTTTATTTGTCTATGAAACCAGATGTGAGTTCTGATGAATTTTGTGAATGAGTAGATACGTGAACTCATATTAGACATTGGGTATGTCTGAATTATCATCTGTACGGTATTGAAGGTGTAGACATACGCTCTATGGGAAAGGAGATAATACCGTAATACGTATTTCATACCACGTATGCATGAGACGACCAATAAGAGTGGCAAAAGTTTGATCTCAACTTTTATGTCGTGTGAGATTCTTGAGGAAAAGAGTTCCTCAATTTTTTAGTCCTCTCATGACTCTTACTTATTCTCAAGATTTCTATTTAGTGTTTGCTATCTTAGGATGTTGCCAATGGTCATAAGTTTGATTCGATCTAATGGGGCATTTCTAGAAAAGCAAGCTGAACTGAAATTGAGAGTTTGAAGAAAAGAGGAAGATCGATTTTGGAGAATCACATTGTAGTTTTGTATTCACCGGTTAACCAATTATGATTGTCTTTGGGATAATCATAATTATGAATACAATATAATATCATTGTTTAAAAGAGATCAAGAGAGATATAAATGTGATCGATCGATCTAGGGTACTGCATACTAAATCTACTCAAGATGTGATGCCCATTATGAGCTGCTATATATTCCTAATAAATATATGGCTACGAGCTTTCAAAGTATGCTGGTCACACGGATTATTCACCGGTATGAATGTTGAAGAGAGGTAAAGAGAATCCTGTTCAACCCACCATGTGCGAGTGGGAGATGATGGTTTTATATGAGATGAACTTAAGGCCTGTCCGCCCATGTTGGGCCTAGAAGCCCGACCTAGAAGATTAGGGCCCATGGATGAAGGGGTACAATTCCTTTTTGGAGGAACGTATATAAGGGATGAAAGAGAGAGAGGAAGACACCTTTTGGCATAAGGTATGTAAGTTTCCTCTCCCTCTCTCCCTCCAAAAAGAAAATGAGCGCTCAAGGCGAGGCCGTCTTCCCTTCAAGGCCAATCGACGTCATCGGATCGAACAAGATCAGAATTTCTTCCTCGATTTTCAGCATTGGTGTTTAATCTGTGACTAACAAGGTACGCTCGAATCCGTGGTGTGCTTTAGGATCGGTGATACGTGATTTTCCCGGGCTAGACTTCCGCATTCGTTTTAGGGGTTCGATTTAGTATCGAATCCGGTTTTCGGAGATCCGTTATTCCCTATAGGATTCCATCTTAGCTCCCTTGGGGGTGAGGGAACCAGGAAAGTTTCCAAATTGAGCAATGCACAGTGATTAAATAGAGCGAGAATTCTGCGAGCATCTGTTATTTCTATTTATGGACAACGGATTGAAAATGACCAGTTCTTATTGGACTTTGAAGACAGCGGCAGAGAGAACAAAGATTCGAAGTCAAAAGTTCAAGGATGGTCGAAATTGCATCTCACATCCAATCAATGAAAAGAAATTCATGGCCAAACGAAAGAAAATCGAAATAACTAAAGAGAAAAGAAAGAAAGAAAATTCCGCCAAATCGAATCTCATCTACCAAACTCAAGCGAGGTTTATACCAAAAAAAAAAGAAAAAAAAAACACTCAAGGGAGGAGAGGACTTCGACAGCTCTCTAAAAACCCGACATACCTGTCGTCGCCGTCGCAGTGGTCCCCACACTCGTACACAGATCCCACCAGTCTCAGCTGATCTTCCAAGTGCCTCTGGAGCAACACCCCCGCCTCTCCCTCCCTGCCGCCCCCGCAGCGCCCCTCTTCGCATCTCCGCAACCTCTATGCGGATGGAAACATGAAGGGCAAATTGCCTGCTTCGGATCTCTGAAGTGAATAAAATAAAATGCCATATTGGCGTGACATCCAAGACGATTGTACCAAAATCGAGCCATCTTGGACCTTGAATAGAAAGTATAACCAAAATTCATTCTCCCAACTCCCTGCCTCGTCCCCAAGCTCGCACATGCTCCCGAAAAACTTCGAGAACCCAAAGCTCTTATCAAGGACAGTCGCACTCCCCTCGGCCTCTCCTTCACTCCCTTTGAGATTGCCGCCCCGTTCGGCTAGACCATCCTATGCCGCTGCACGAGTGCTGGTCTTAATGTGCTTCGTTAGTGATGGTGGGGAGTGGCTGCTTGACAAACTGGCAAAGATTCAACATTTGAATGGGGGTTTACTTTTCTTCTTCCTTCTTCTCGACGAAGAGGAGAGAGAATAAGAGAGAATCAAATGTGTGTGGCACAGAAGAGAGAGAGGGGGGGGCTCTTTGTCGGGCTATTAAGGGTTGTTTGAGAACATTTCCATTCTTTGGTTTTTTTTTGTTCCTTTATGGCCTATTTGTTAAAAAAATTTCTGTTTCCTAGAATAATTTTTTTTATTCTTTTGTTCTAGGGAACGAAAAAAAGAATAAAATCATGTTTATAAAAAAAAATTCCTGGGAATAGATTTGAAAAAAATAAGTAATAGAAAAAAATAGCTTCTTATTTCTAGAAACAATTTATAAAATTATTTTTTTTTGTTTTTTCTTTTCTTTCTTTTCTTCTTCTTTTTCTTCCTTTTGACCGGTCGTCGGCCTTGGCCATGGCCGGTGTTGGGGACCCGGCGGACAAGGGCCGGCGACCTTGTTAGAGCATCATTGGCCCCAAGAGACATCGAGCCACATCGAGGCTTGGCCTCCCCAGTTGGTGCGAGGTTGGGCCTCACCAGGCCAGGGCAAGGCCGAGCCTCACCGGTGGCCTGGCGACTCGCCTGGCCATTGGTGAGGCTAGCCTCCGACGAGCACACCGGGCCTCACCCCAGCCTGGCGAGGCTTCGACGAACTCGCCGAATGTTGCCCACCCGGTCGGCCGGCCACCACCGTGGTTGACAATTGACCAAAGTGAAAAAAGAAAAGGAAAAAAATATGGAAAAATAATAAAAAATAAAAAAATCTAAGAATCTTACCAAACGTATTTTTATCTCGAAATGAAAATTTTGGAAAGTTACCAAACACGTTCTTTTGCTTAGAAATTATTATTATTATTTTTTTGTGACCCGAAACCTCGAAAACCGGCAACCGACGGGAAGAACACGGGGCAACATGGGGAAACCACCACCCCATGCCATCGGGTAAGGCGCGAAATGCGACACCCGAGAATCAAACCCCTCCCCTTGCAGTTAGAGGGGGAGTGCGCCCACCAACGACGCCACCCCGACGGGTGGTTTTGCTCAAAAATTATTACCGAAAATAGAAATAGAAAAAATCATTTCTCATACCTTACCAAAAAGAAAAAATCATTTCTCATCAAAAATTGTTCTTCATAACGAATCATTACCAAACGCACCCTTATTCTCTAGAATAGAAAAATAACAGAAATCTGTTTGGTAACATCAATTAACTTTTATATTCCCTGGAATAAAAAGTGGCCAGAGAATAAATTTGGAACATAAATAAACAGTTAAAAAAAAAGCAGTTTCTTGTTCCTTGCAACAATTTCTAGAAATAAGTTATTTTTTCTTTCCTTCTTCCTTATTGCCCCTCACCCCTCGCCGCTACCCCTATAGTTTGGCCACCATTGTTGGTCGGTTGCCGCTTGCTAGTCGGCTGCCAACTGCCAACTTCCAACTATTGCTCACTGGTCGATTGTTGATTGCTGCAACCGATCGCCTTCCGCAACTGTAGGCCGGTCGTCGGCTGGAGGTCCATGGCGGCGATCGGTGGCCAACAGTCGACAGGTGAGTGACAGTCAGTTATCGACCGGCGAGCAACAGTTGCTATTGGCCGGTAGGAAGACTAAGAAAAAGGGAAAAGGGAAAAAAATCTTAAAAAATTAAAAGAAATGGAAATTTTATGGATTGTACCAAACATATTTCTATTGTTTTTTTATTCTAAGAATAGAAATTTTGTGTAGTTAGTTCTTTTATTTAGAAATTGTTTCAGAGAATAGAAATAGAAAAAGACTATTTCGAGAAGAAATTGTTCCCCCGAGAACAAAAGCGTTACCAAATGGATTCTAAGAGAGAAAGAAATCATTTTTCGTGTAGAAATTTGTTCGTTGGCAAGTCAACCCCACACCTCCACAATTCTCCATGTATCGCTTCATGAATGTCTCGGGACCATGCTAACATGGAGTCACCAAGAGCACGCATGACAATCATTTTGTTCCAAAAATAGTTTTTGGAACAGAAATAGATTTTTCTATTTCTATTTTTGGAAGAGTTTCTAAGCAAAAATAACCGTATGATAATGACACAAAATTTATACTTTAAAAATAGAAATTCTTTTGATAACGATACAAAATTTCTTTCTTTCTAACAACAGTGAACCAGCGTATGGCAGTGACAAACGGCGGTGGCGGTGGCGATCGATCGGCAGTGGTGGGCGGCCGGTGGTGGTGGCAGCAGCTAGCGACCGGTGACGGCGGCGGCAGCCGGCAACAAGCGGCAGCCGACAATAGGCGGCAGCAAATGTGAGGGCCAACGAGCGGTGAGCAACCAATGAACGGTGGTCGGCGGCAACAAATGAAGGATCGTTGACGAATGATGAAATTTTTTTTTTTTTTTGGTAAAGACGATGAAAAAAATTTTATTTCTCATTTTTGTTCTAGAAATAGAGAAGTAGAAAATTTTAGCTTTTGATTTCTATTCCAAACCTATTTTTGAAATATAAATCTATTCTAGAAATAGAAAAACGGAATAAGTTTATCAAACGGTTTCTATTCTTGAAACAAATATGGAATAATTTTTTTTTTTTCTGGAATAGAAATTCTGGTTTATCATGCACCCTCAAACCACCCAATATTTTCTCACTAAGGAAATCGCTAATCCACAAGAAAATATTGTGTACGAATTTGATGCCAGTGTGTGATAATACTAGTCCACTCAATGGGCGACATGTGTCGTTTAGGCCCATCGCTGGCTAGTGTGGCTTCTTCATTTGAATTTCGGCTCCCCACCCCCAACAAAAATCACTCTCTGGACCACGGAAGAAGTTTGTGTCACTTTGACTAGGCCCCACCTCTTCCTCTCTCTCTTAGTTAATTATAATTTGAACACAGAGAGACTTTCTCTCTCCACTTTCTCTGTCACTCTCTCCCGTTCGCTCTCCCCTTCAGAGGTTCGCATTGCTCTTTCTCTGATATACGATGGAGCCCACTGTCCGACGAACCACGCCGTGGCCTCTGCATCCGCCTTGTCCACCACCTTCGCATCCGCTCGTCTCTCTCTCAACTCGCCCTCTCCGCCGCTACCCAACAAACCACTCCACCTTTGCCTAGGCATTGATTTTCTTACATTTAGTCTAACATTGTGTAATTTTTGCCTTTGATTTGTAATTTTAGGTATGCAATTTCAATACAAGGTTTTTTGTCCCCTCGTTGTTCTCGCCTTGGTCGCCCAACGAACCATGCCACTGTGTTCACGTTATCATCAACCTCATTCGTTGCCTTCGCCTTTCAATAAAACAATGCCAAACAACGCCATGTTCTCTCCCTCTTGACTCCTCCATCCCGCGCCATCCCCGCCTTCCACCTTCGCTAGGTACCGATTCTTAGAGAATCGTTCCCTCTTACACTTATGCTAACCTCATTTTGGGAATCATAGATGTTTTGCTTGATGCTAGAAATAAATGAAGGCTTGCTTTTCCTAGGTATTAACATGTCTTTCCAACAGCCTTATGATTAATTTAGGATGAAAAAAATGCCTTCTATAAAAATATTAGGTATTTTATTGAAGGGCTTACTGGTTTTTATAGCACTAAAAAAGCGGTTAAGTTTGTCTAAATCGAAGTTTAAATCCAAGTAATGCTTAGTGGCGGACTCAATTTTGGTCTCTCCATGGTTACATTCGGGTCAACCTCATGCGCATGTCTTGTGATCGAGTCATGTTCATGGTTACTGTCCCCATGACAATGTTAAGCACCATTTCCTTAAAAAAGAGATCTCTCTTTGGAGGGCATAATTGATTTTCTTACTTGACAAACTAGGAGTACAATTCCCCTCTATTAAAACATATAAATAACATACACCAATTGCAGAGTTTATCTGACTTTTTTTGTTTTTCATTTGGCTACTAATCCAAAGGGTATCAAGACATATTGACCGAGTGAATGTACTTTACATTTGCTTCAAACGATGTGCCTTCTATCACGAAGGCTCTACCTGCAAAACTTGAAGATGGCATGAATGATATTAGGCATATGCTTGAGAGGTTAAGGGTGCATTTGGTAATACTTCCAGAGACAAGTGTTTCTACCTTTTTGTTTCCCAGAACATAAACATAACAGAAATGTGTGGTAATTTTTTTATTCCCGAGACCAAATTTGTTCCCGAGAATAGATTTGGAACAAAAAAAAAAAAAAAAAAAAGTTATTTCTTATTCTCGAGAGCAAGTCAAGAAATAAGCATTTTCTTTTTTCTTTTCTTTTTTTTTCTTTTATTCTTTTTCCCTTCCTCTCTTCTTCCCCTTAGCCGCTCGCGAGCCTTGGCGATGGCTAGTGACTGGCTAGACAAGGCCCGATGCAAGGTCGCCTCGAGCTCACCTACTACCGATGAGGCCCCCCAAGCCTCACCATGGCTGAGCAAGGTTGAGCCTTGTTGATGGCCAGCGAGGCTCCCTTGAGGCTGACAACCTCGCTAGCTATTGTCTGGCTGGTCGCCAGCCAGCCATGGCCAAGGCCAATGACGGCTAAAGAAAGGAGAAGAAAAAGAAAAAAAAAATGTAATAAAATTATTGATAAATTAAAAGAAATTATAAATCACAAAAATATTTGGGATTGTACAAAATGCATTTTTGTTCAAAGAATAGAAATTTTGTGCAGTTACCAAAATTCTTAAAATTCTCAGAAACTATTCTCAAGAATAAAAATAGAAAAAGTGTTTTTGAACAAAAATTGTTCTCGGAAGTAGAAACGTGACTAAACGCGCCCTAAATGTCTTACTACTTTTTGTTTGTTTATTATTTGTTATTTAATAGGACTACTTATCCAGAGAAAGTAGATGGTTGAAATTGTAATTTTGCTAGCTTAAATAGGTCATTTGCCTTTAGACATATGTATGGACGCTTGTTTCGTAGCCCAATTGATTTATAATGGGGAGGTAGTTTTTATGTTGGTCATTTTGAAGAATGAAAATGACCACTTGTGAAAGGGGCAGAGAGCATGGCAACTTGTATTGTGCTTTAATGACTTTTAGATTGGGTCTTTTATATTGTGTATAGCTATTATTAAGTAACTTAGATTAGTGACTATATCCAGTTCGTACTTTTCTTATATTTCACTTCAATTTTAGTTTAATGTAGACCTACTTCTAGTTTAATTGGCAATATTGCTCGGTATGCTTGCAATCCAGTGTTTGCCTCTGAAGCATGAAATGCCATGGAGCAATTGTTTACTGATCCATCATGTCGCTTCCATGCTGTGAAATAAACTTTTATGAAGTGAATGTAAATGCACTAGTGTAATCTGAATGCCAATTTTTCCTCTTGGCAGTGGATTTGTGATCTAGATAAGTTTGGATTCAAGTTAAGCAGAGCACTGGCTCAGTGCATTTTTCTTCTTTTGCGACAACAAGTACGACAAGTCTTGATGATCTTAAGATATACTGGATGTTTTGCCAGACTGAATTAACCGATGTAGGGACGAAACGACCACTAAAAATAGCACATTTTACTATCAGAAAATAGGTCCAGATGTGAAGATAACAAAAAATTCAGAACTCCCAGCTAAGCTCCGCCTCATAATTGCACTTTGAAGGCACAATGGAGTAATAACTGTTAAATTATGACTCGAGTTTAAGCCTTTAAAAAAATGCGATCTGCTGGATTTACAAAGGAAAAGAAATTGGAAGATACGAATTTCTTTGTATTATGCGCGTGGAGCCAAGAAAGGAAATAGCTGGTGGGCCAGGCCTTCGTCCCTCCTCTTTGGAAGCCACCGAAGCCCTGCACATGAAAGATAAAGTGGTGGGGCCAAGGTCAAAAGTTTGACTTTGGGCACACACGCACACACCCACGTATAAAAGAAAATATTATGCAGGTTTCTTCTCTTAACCTGGAACACGCCGCCAAAGGTCTACGTAACGAAGCCGCGCACATCCACGCCGCTTGAAGAAGAACCGCAAGATCTTGAAGCCTTGTGAAGCCGTATGTAGAGAGTTTTGTTGCGTGGTAATTTTGTGCCGTGAGTTTATTCTCAAGTGAGTTGTTTATTTATAAACATTTAGAGTTTTTGGTTAAATTTAGATGTGAGAAACACTTGAGCGATTGAGCGATTGTAAACTTTGATTCTCCGATTTTAGTAAATTATTTGCTACTGGTTCTCCCCGTTGATGTAGATATACTCAGACCGAATCGTGTAAATTTCTGGTGTACTTATTTTTCTCATTTATTTCTCTGGGGTGATTTCACATTGACATAAATTACAAGATTTTGTCGTTTCCGCGTATTATATCCCAACAATAACCCCACAAAAGGGGACAGTGATACCAACAAGAGAGATGAGTGGGTTCCCTTGCACATTCCCCAGACGTCCGAGTGTCAAAAAGGATTACTAGGTACACATTTGCAGTTCCCTAGTGGTAACCATTCACAAAGTTTTCCATTTTGAAAATTTCCTGTAGAAAATTATTCACATAAACAACTAATTAATCAAGAAAAATCATATCCATATATAACTATGAAACACTAAAATCGATAAGCACAGCGCAATTAAAACGTACTTATTTGAGACATTGCTTCACTTGAAAAAAATAGATTGGTCTATTTAATCAGAAATCTATTGGAATGACAGGTCTTCCTCTCTATGATCTATTTTAACATATAATCTTTTTATGGGATTAAGCAACTGACATGCATAACCTACCATTTTATAGACCAGAGAAGGAATATATTAAACTCTAATCAATAGAGTATCAATTTGGCCCCTTCCATTATGGGCTTCAGTTAAACAAAATTGCCTACACTTTGCTACTCAGCTAGACCCGTAATTAATAGATGCCAAAACCCAATTCAATAAGATCACTTAAGGGTTGGGTTAATACTCTGAAAAACCCCAAACCGGTACACATGTGACAAATTTATCACAAACTATGTTTTTAACCACCAAAAACCCCAAACTGATATACATTTAACAAATTTACCTCAAACTGATACACATGTGATAAATTTACCCTATGTTAGTTTTCGTTAAATTTTATTCTCAAATTATTAAGTTAAATGACACGTGACAGTTGATCGGTATACCAATTTAGGATTTTACGCTTTGTTTATCACAATTTACAATTTTTGTGATTTTTTTGTGGTATTAATCCAATTTAGCATAGGGTATATTTGTCACAAATTTACCATTTTTGGGTTTTTTGCAGTCGAATAAATTAGTTTGGGGTAAATTTGTTATAAATGTACCAGTTTAGGATTTTTTATAGTCAATTGAGGTAAATTTGTCACGAGATATACCAGTTTGGGGTTTTTCATAATCAAAAAAAATAGTTTAGGGTAAATTTGTCACAAGTGTACCGGTTTGGAGTTTTTCGGGGTATTAACCCTTAAGAGTTTAACAAATATTAGAATATCCATTAATTCGATTATTTAAAATAGAAAATTAATTAATTAATGTAAGCTCATATTAAAGAAAATTTCTAATATTCTCCTATTTGGGCTACATTAATTAACTTATTTGTATTTTGAAAAAGATTTTATATTGAAAACGACATTATCGGATTAATAACTGAAAATTTGTTTTATGTGGTTATAACTTTTAAAAATAATATTCCAATAAGGATATCTCAAAATCAATCAAATCCTATATAATTTCAATAGAGGACTATGAGGATCAATGTGTTAAGAAAATACTGCAACACATGACATTCCATAATCACATATAATAAGCATTATATTTTTATGGATTATGGGCCTAGTAGTGTAGTAAGAAATAGTGCGAACATGTGATCGAAATATACACTATTTCTTCTCGGTCCTCAATGTAATTTCTCAACGACATCAAACTGCATTTGTGCAATTTCTAAACAACATGAAATTGCACAACTATGTCACAATCTAACATGAGATCTTATAATTAGTGACATCCAGTCGTCTTTAAATTAAAATTTGTTTAAAGATATTATTTTATACTTCACTTTCTCAGTCAACGGGAGAAATAATAACAATAGAATTAATAATAATAATCATTGAAAGTAAATGCTTTAATAGGCATCGTGAAAGCATTATCAATTTGCATATAACTATAATATTTAGAAATACAAATTATATAGCTCCCACTAACAAAAGAAATCAAAAAAATCTAAAACACCAATATTCTTTAAATGTTCTTTAAACAAAATGGATCGTAAACCTTCTATTAGAGCATTAACCAATATGGACTCAATTATGATATTCTTGATCACAATATCTCCCTTTTAAACTAAGTTCTTAATAGTATAATATTTAATCTCCATGTATTTGGACACATTGCTGATTTTGTTATTCCTGGAATAAAACATAGCTGTAGTGTTGTCATAGTAGATCACCGTAGTTCTAGCAATAGAGTCCACAACTCGCAATTTTGAGATCAAATTTCTGAGCCAAATAGCTTGAATTAACGTGTTGTAACATGCTACAAACTTGGCATACATTGTAGAGTTCGTAATTAAGGTTTGTTTTGTGCTCTTCTAAGAAATAACACCTCCAGCCATCATAAAAATATATATAAAAGTTGATTTTATGTCATCCGAACAACTAGCAAAATCGATATTTGAATATCCAATCACCTTTAGGTCTTCTACTCCGCTATACACAAGTATGAAGTCTTTTGTTCGTTGTAAATATTTCATCACTTTTTTAGCTGCAACCCAATGTTCATGGTCTGGATTCAACAGATATCTTCCAAGAGTATTCACAGCAAAAGCAATATCAGGTCTGGTACATATTTGTGCATACATAAGATTGCCAATTGCACTAGCATATGGAACATTCTTCTATTATTTATTTTTCAACATCATTCTTGGGGTATTGTTCTATGCTCAATTTATCTCCTTTTACAATAGGAGCTCCATTAAACTTGTAGGTTTGCATATTAAATTTTTTTCAAAACACGATCTATATAACTTTTCTTAGATAACCCAAAAATCTTTTTAGATCTGTCATGATGAATCTCAATTCCTGGAACAAAACACGCTTCCCAAGGTTTTTCATATTAAACTTTGTAGATAGAAAGTTTTTGTATCATTCAATATATTAGCATCTTTACTAGCAAGCAAAATGTCATTTGCATAAAGTACTAAGAAAATATATTTATTCCTACTTACTTTTATGTAGATACATTAATCAAACTTGTTTTCTTCAAAACCAAATGATCTCACAATCTTGTGAAATTTCAAGTACCATTGACATGATGCTTGTTTGAGACTATAAATAGACCTTTGAAGTTTGCACACCATATGCTCATTTTCGACTTCTTTAAACCTTTCAGGTTACTACATATATACTTCTTCATTTGAATTTCCATTTAGAAAAATTGTATTGACATCCATTTGGTGAAGCTCTAAGTTAAAATGAGCCACCACTATCATGATTATCTGAAAAGAGTCTTTAGTGGACACTAGAAAAAAATACTTCAGTATAATCGATGCATTCTCTCTGTGTACCCTTTTGCGACTAACCTTGCCCTCTCTATGTTGCCTTTATTGTCTTTCTTAATTTTGAATACCCTTTTGCAGCCGATCGATTTATGGCCATCAGGTAAATCAACAAGTTCCCATACTTGATTAATTGACATGGAAATCATGTCGTCCTTCATTACTCCTAACCATTCATCTATCCGATCACTATTAAGAGCTTCTTTGAAGGTTGCCGGATCAACTATATGTCTAATGTCAAAATTAGCTTCTCCAAGATAGACATAATAATCATTTAGAGGCGTTGGTCTTCTTTGTCACTATGATCTTCGCACAGGCATTTCTGGAGCCGCATCATTCGTCTGGGGAATTTCATTTGTAATAAGAGGATCTACTAACATATCTCCAATATTTGCTTCTTGCTGAATTTTTACTCTATAAGGCTCTCGTATAGAATCATCATTCAAGATAGGCAATAGAATTGAGACTATTTTGTTTAGTTCTTCCCTTTCAAAAGATTGAGAATAACTCTCTTCAGCAATATTTAATTCCAAGAATTTAGCAGTTTGGGATTCAATGATTATAGTGTCACGAGTAGGACAATAAAACATATACCATTTGTAATGGTTGAGATATCCAATAAAGTAACATCTAGTAGTCCTGGGTTTGGTTGTCACGCCCCAAACCTCGAGTGTGCAAACATCCCTCTGCGGTCGATTGATATGCGACATCCCAGAATGCGATGCCGATCCATTCATTTTATGACGCATGCATAAGCAAAACAATACCCCGACAACAGAAGCTTGGGATAGAAAAGCAGGTAACAAATCACAACCACAACAAACCTTTTATAAACACATAAGTTTATATATACAACATTGGGCTTTCTACAAAAAGAGTGGCTCAACAAAAAGGGGAACTATTCTAGGACTAACTAGTTGGATACATCCACCAATCCTTTAGTCTCCACCTCCCCAGGCTCCGGGGCTTTGGGTCCTCCATGACCACCATCTAAGGACTTGAAAATGTTAAGCCCTCGACAGGGTGAGACAATATCTCAGCAAGTTCACCCTCTAAACTCTGATTAGAAAGGAAATACGCCTAAAGACAATCTATGCACACAAGGCAGAGGACTTACCTTGCCTTAGTCCTTTCTCCACGTCAGTACTATTCATCTTCAATCATTGCTTGCACAAGCATGCACTACTGACACACATCGGTCCATCCATTCAATCAACCAAACCAATAAATCAATCATTGCTCACACAAGCTAAGATACACTAATGCTCACACAAGTTGACAATTCGTTGCTCACACAAGCTAACATCTATTAATGCTCACACAAGCTGACTAATCCTTATCTCACACAAGCTATCAATTCAACAATGCTCACACAAGTTGTTATAGTATTTAAAAACCACATTCGAGGTTACAACCGAACACTCAGTATTTTCGAGTATAATGCCAAAACTTCACCAACATCACACAACCGTACCATTTAACTATCAATTTGCACAAACTAACCACACTGCTGCGATCAGTGCGAAATTCTAACGACCGGTCATTCCAACATAATTTCCGGAAAATATTAATTTATTAATAATTAAATATATTTCGAAAATTAAATTAAATAATATTTAAATAAATAAATAAATAAAAGATTAATTAAAAGTCTAATCATGCTTACCTTAATCTAATTGCATAATTAAACTAATTAATCCATCCACTAAACTAATCATTCATCTAATCTAATTAACATTTAAATAAACTAATCTAACCACCTAAACATTCTTAGACTAATCTAATCACCCCTTAAGCATAATTAAGTCCCTAAGCGGAGATTAATGAGTAAACTCACTAGTTTTACGTTCTGATGAGTCCACGGCGATGGCGACGTAGAGGCGGCCGACAATCCTCTTAGCGGTGACACTAACGGAGTCGGGAAGTGCTTGGAAAAGCCTCCCGAAGCTCATAGCAAGGTTGTGAGATCCGGTTCTGTTCTGGACCGAGAGGGGCTGCTCGGTTGGCTTGAAGCGATGAGGAAAGGAACCGACGGCTTGGGGGTGGCGTACGACTAATGGATGGTAGCAAGGAGGCTTGGGAACCTCAACCACAGCAATCCAAGGCAGTCCCGGGGCTGGAACAATAGTCACAAGCTCGGACTCCCTCTATAACTTTGAAAAACTGGTCACCAGAGGAGAAACAAAGCTGAACGAGCTTGGCCAGAGCTTCTGCAATGGGTTGGCTGGCAACCAGCGGCACCCGTGGGTCGAGGGGGAGCTATTAATGGTTGGTATGGGTGGAGGTAGGGTCGGAATGGAAGAAAAATGGTTGAAACGGGTGAAACAGGCGAAGTAGTGCAAGCTGCCAGGCGGACTGACGGACCGGCGACCAGTTTCTTCTCGTCGGCATGCAGGTCAACCGGTGACTCCATTCGGCAGCAGGCCGGGCTCCTCCATACGGTTTGGATGTGCTAAAGACGATGGTGGGTGACACAGGAGCTGATTCACACAGGAAGGCAACTTTTAACTCAGATCTTTGGGGAAAGGTCAGTTGGAGCATAAATTTGCAGAAGAGAAAATAGAGGGGAAAAGGGGGTCCGGCGATGGCTTTGTGGCTGCTTGATGACAAGGGGGAAGGGAGCTACGGTTTCTTTGGTTTCTCTAAGGTCTCTCAAGCCTCAATAATGGAGAAAGGTGGGGGATAGAGGGAGAAGAAGGCTACTGAAGAGAGGGGTCCCCTTGGTGGCTTCTAAGGGCTCAACACTTGCCCAATTCTCCTCACACTTGCCCCCACCACCTTAGCCCTCACTCTCTGCCATTTGCAGCCACCAATCTTCCCCAACAAGCTTGCCAAATGGTCCAAAGGTTGAGCACCATGGGAGGCTACGAATTTTAGACATCTCTCCTTTAATTTCTCTTCAATTCCAATCAATTCTCACTCAAATCAATTCAATTGAAGCTCAAATAAATCAGCCCATATGTCCTTGTCCTTCTTATGATTTTTCCCCATCCATTGATCCAACTTGATAGCCAAAGATGCGATAAAAAATGGCTCTCTGATTTTCCCAATCAAAAACGGCCTTACTTTACTTTTCTACCAAAAATCTCGGTTTGCAAAAAAATCTTATGAGGATGAGTCAATGTTCCTAAAATGAATTGTGACATAATAGAACTTTCAATTTTTGAAATCGGATTTAAATTCACAGTTGATTTCAATCTAGCGCGATTTTAATGCATCCTAATCTACTATGTAGCTTTTAGAAATTTTCAGTGCAATTGACCTGTAGTTGATTATTTTCAAACCACGACATAAATCTTCGACACACTGTTGACTCCCGGTTGTCCTCTCGAGATTTCAAATACGAACATAGGGTATCCAAAAAGACAGAATAATCGGTCTAATGCCGATCGACGAGAATATTACAATCAGGTTAAATCACTCACACTATAATCACATATCTCAGTCAAATTGACCTATCTCTGATCGCTATTCAATTCTAACAGTGTCATAATAATCCTTGCAGACTAGCATGGTCGAGCAGCCGATTTATGGTCGAATTCTCAAGTCTATTGCATTTAGATTCCTTAACGGCTTCACCTGATAGACTAATTATCTCGTGAGTAATCAGCTCGGAGAATAGAGCTAAAGGCGTGTCGATGAAAAGCCCGACTTATTTAATTGAAAACAAAATCATAAATTTGGGATGTCACATCGGTCTTCTTCTAAGAATGATCATAAATTTTCACTTTTGCATGACACCCCCAAACTTGAAAGTGATTCAAGTTTGGTTTCCTCCCTGTCCACAATTCAAAAGGTGTTTTTGACATTGATTTACTAGGTACACAACACAATATATGAGTTGATGTTTTAATTGCATCACTCCATAAATGTTCAAGCAAATTAGAACTACCCATCATACTTCGTTTCATCTCTATGAGCGTGCGATTACACCGTTCAGCTACACTATTTTGTTTAGGACTACCAAGCATTGTATACTGAGCGACAATCCCACAGTCCTACAAATAATTAGCAAACAATCCCATTTGTTATCCAGTCTTGGTATATCGCCCATAATACTCATCACCACAATCAGATCTGACAAGTTTGATCATTTTTCCTAATTATTTCTCAACTTCAGTGTGAAATACTTTGAACATTTCAAGAGTATTAGTTTTCTCCTTAATTAGATAAACATGACAATAACGGGAGAAATCATCAATGAATGTGATGAAATACTTATTTCTACACAAAGTGGTTGAGTATGACCCACTAATATCCGTATGAATAATCTCTGATACAATTTTGATTGCGAGTGGCACATTTCTTCTTGGTTTTAGTCAATTTTCTCCTCACATAATCAATACATATCTTAGTATCATTTGAGTCAAGAGGGCGAAGAATATAAACCCTTATAAGTCACTTTACTCTTTCTTTAGAGATATGCCTTAAGCACTTATGCCATAGCAACAAAGATCTTTCTTTGATTAAGGATCTTTTAGCAATATTATTCTCAATATTGAAAGAATAATATGGTCTGAGATAATGACAATTGATATAATTCATCACATAGAACACAATTCCCAATAATTTTGGAATCATAACTCAAATTCACTCTTTTATTCACAAAATAAAGACAATATACAGCTTTGTCAAGCGAAGAAAGAGATATTGAGTTTCTCCTAAAACCAGAAATATAAAAGACATTATTCAAAATAAGCATAAAACTAGAGTCTAAATTCAAAACAACTATCCCTATGCGCTCCACATCAACTCTAATATCGTTTCCAACTTTAAGCTTTGACTCCCTCAGACTTGGATTCATTAAATTTGTGAGACCCTATAAGGTAGTAGTCACATGAACAGTAGCACTAGAATCAAACCACCAAGAATCTAAAGCAACATCTACCGGATTTGATTCAAAACAAACCAACAACCCACCTTGGTGACTTTCTTTTATTTTTTTTTAGCCAAGCTTGGAACTTTTAGCATTTGGTTCTCATTATCTCCATTTCTCCCATGATTCCCATTTTTCTTAAAGCCTTGGCCTTTATTTGGACTATGAGCATTCGACTCTTTAGGCTTCCATTTTCCTCTAGTTGAACTCAACTTGGCATTGACAATTAAGTGGGTGGACTCATACTTCTCATTCTTTAACTTCTCCTCCTCAGTCACACATTTGGTAATCAAGGCATTGACACTCCATGTCTCATTTTGAGTGCTATAAGCAGTCTTAATATAGTTAAATTTAGCTGGCAGAACATTTAAGGCATGATGCACAATGTAATTTCTAGAAAGGACAATTTCATGGATCTTAAGTTTGGACTGAATGTGGACCATCTTCAGTATAAATTCTCTAACACTTAAAGCAACATCATACCTCATATTCGTTAACTCACTCAGCAAGTTCCTAACTTCAGTCTTATTTGAGACTTTATATCTTTCTCCTACTACTTCAAGGAACTATTTTGCATTCGTATCTTCTGGCAAACCACTAATGAAATGCTCAACAATAGACATCTTCATATCTCCTTTGGGCAGATAAATAATTTTCAATTATACATCCCCATCTTTTAAATTGGGAATTAATTTTCATGCAATTTTCCAAATTTTCCAAATTAATATACACAAAAACCCCATTTGGGCGAGTTATTGTATATAATAATTTTTATCAATAGGGAACTCCAATTTTTTTTTAAATAATGTTCAATTTAATCAATGCCCAAATGAACCACTTTACGATATGTGCTTCCTAAGATCATATTGCATTTATCAAACAATAATTTTTGCCACAATTTTAATTTTTGTAATTAATTTTTTTATTATAAAATATAGGACCCTCTCACGAGGCCCAAGTGCTCACCCGGCCCACATTCCACTACCTAGGTCCCTCGCTTGAGCAACAAACCTGAAAATAAAAAGAATAGTTCTAAGCTCAAGCCCATGAACCAAGAATAAAAGAAAGGTTTTGGGCTCACGCCTATGAACCACAAATAAAAAGAAAGATGGGCTTACACCCATTTATTGGCCCGACCCGGCTAGAAGTCTTCTTGAACCTCCAGTTGGGTCCTGAAAATCTGCAAAACTAGGTCACACAACCCGATTTCAACCCGGAACTCAAAAAACACATATAATTATTGATTTTTTATGAAATTTATCCATGTGTCTCGCTTCTAACATCAATATAATTGACTAGAATGAATTAAACGAAGAACAAACAAAGAAATCAACCATATTCAAGCTTCAAGAAATTTCGGATCTAACACCCATGGCCGAAATTCGGTTTTCTCTTGTTTAAGCCCAAAAAACTTACCTTAATGCAACCAAAAGGTACTAATATATATATGGTTATATATATATATATATATGTATGTATATCAATACCCATACAACAATTTACAATGAACGTCAATCAATTGCATGTAATTGAAAATTTTAGAACATTTTCAAGGTATAAACCCTAGAATTTCAAATTCAAAATTCTCACTCAATTTTCAACAAAACTATACAAATTATATATGGTTGGAAAGATCTCGACATGTAGAAAAAAAACCCTAAGGTTTCAGAATCAATTGATCAAAAAATTCACATGAAAAAATAACGACAATATTTGGTTCAAGAGGAAAATTTAAAATTTGTCCATAAAAAGAAATTAATTTTGGGTTCTGCAATCATATATGATTTACTCCGATACCACATGTAGAAAATTTTTCACATAAATGACTAATTAATCAAGAACAATCAAATCCATATATGACTGTGAAATACCAAAATCAATAAGCACGACGGATTAAAACATATCTATTGAACCATTGCTTCACTTGAAAAAAAATATATTAGTCTGTTTAATCAGAGATCTATTGGAATATCATATCTTCCTTTATATGACCTATTTCAATATAGCAGTTTTTTATAGGATTAAGAGCGTGCATAACAAAATTTCTGGAACATAAATTAATTTCTAGCCAAAAATTGTCAATTCCTATTCCATGGATGAATTTCTAAGTAAAGAAATGCGTTTGATAACAATTCAAAATTTCTATTTCTGAAATAAAAATTCATTTGATAATAGAATAAAATTTCTATTTCTAGGAGCGGTAATGACCGGCGTTCGATGGTCAGAGTCTGACGTTCGGCGACTAGCGTTCGACATTTGGTGACTAGCGACGAGCAGCTGAAGTCCAAAGTCCGACGTTCAGCGTCCGGCGCCAAGTTTGGTGATGGGCGGCCAAAGTTCAGAGTTCAACACCGAAGTCTGGCGATCAGTGATTGGCGATCGGCGTCCAACGTCTGGAGTTCAACGTCTAACGTCTGACATCTGGAGTTTGTCAACAGGAGACCGGCGGCAAGTGGCAGGCAGCCAACATTTGGCACCCGGTGGCGAGCAGCAGATGGTCGCCGGCAAACATCCGGTAGTTGGTGATGAGCCTTCGGCATCCAATGATTGGCGATGAGTAGCTAACAATCGATGGGCATCCGACATCTGGCGACCGGCGATTGGCGACGGGTGACCGAAGTGCGGTGGCCGACGGCCGACATCTGATGGCCGACGATTGGTGGCTGGTGACCAAGGTCGGTGGTGAGTGGCTGGCAACCGATGGCAAGTGTTCAGCATCCCACGGGCAGGAAGTGAGCGATGGGCGGTGACAAGAGTGAATGATGAGAAAAATTTTGATTTCTTATTTCTGTTCCAAAAATAGAAAACTTAAAAATTTTAACTTCTGATTTATACTCCAAATCTATTTCTGGAATAGAAATCTGTTCTAGAAATAGAAAAATGAAATTGCATTACCAAACAGATTTCTGTTCTAAACCTGTTCTGGGGAAAAGAAAAACAAAGAAATAGAGAAACATAAATTTTGTCATGCACGCCCTAAGCAACTGATAGGCATAACCTATCCTTTTATAGGCTAGAGAAGGAACCTAGCAAACCCTAATCAATAGGGTGTCAATTAGGTTTCTCCCATTACGGGCTTCAATTAAACACAATTGCCTACACTTTATTGCTTAGCTAAGCCCGTTATTAATAGACACCAAAACCCGATTCAATAAGATCACTTAAGGGTTTAACAAATATAGGAATATTTTTTAACCCGATTAGTTAAAATAGAAAATCAATTAATTAATGTAAGCCAATATTATAGGAAATTTCCAACATTTCCCACTTGCATACAAACCGTCTTTGAACACGAGAAATGTATGATGATAAAAGTAATCCTACTCAAGCAAGCTTGAAGAATTGTGGTCTCAAAGACATTATTTGCAATCGCCGGCATCACCATCATAAATAATCAATAGACTAAAGGCTTCCTCACTAATACTCAACAAAGAATTGTCACTCTAACTAAATGCTGCACAGGCACCATGCCATATGGGTGGACATTGGCTGCATATGGATTACCAAAAGGATTTGCCGATTGTTGCATCTATAGGCTCATCTTTATTATCTGCTGTTGCTGCAACATGAAGGCATGTTGTTGGTGCATTGCTACCATTTGGACTTGAAGAGGTGTATATACAACATTGGAGGCAAAGAATGGGTCTTGTGCTGGTTGCTGCATCATCGAACCATCCATTGGGGCTGGCTCCCAAGGATTATAACTACAGCTTAGGTTGTTTCTTCTCATTGCATCATCATATAAGCTGTCGAGTGTAAGCTTGTCGAGTCCTCCCACCTTTGTTACAAACCCAACCAGTGAAAATCAATAAACATAGAAAAAGCAATTAAATTTGATGTTGTAAGAATTCTACAATGCTTGAAAAATGTGAGGCAACCAGTGGGATACACTTAGAGTTTAGCAAACCATCTCAAACAACTTCTCAAATTGTTGGTAGTAAGTGCTTACCAAATTCCTAACAGCTGAGGCACTGTCATCGCTTACCAAACTTACTAGCACCAATTCCCAACCTGTAGTTCCATTAGCATGATTGAAATCAATAGAACTTGGTTGATCAACTGCGCCAGAAACAAAGAGAAGAAAATACAAGTGTTAGGGCGAAAAGGTGAAAATTTATGTTCTTTTGTTCCTAGGAGTAGATTTGGAACAGAAATTCGTTTGATAAATTTTTTGATTCTCGGGAATAAATTTGGATTATAATCTAGTGAAAAAAGGTTGATTCTTTGTTCTTGGGAACAATTCCAAAATCAAGCTAGCCTATTTTTCTTTCTTCTTGTTCTTCTTCCCTCTCTCTTCTTCTTCAACCACTGCCACCCTCCACCACCACTACCTCTGCCCACAGCCGCCGGTTGCCATGATCGATCTGGCAAGGTCCGGCAAGCATGCAAGAGACTCGCCAAGCCAAGATGAGATCAAGCGAGCTCGCTAGTGGCCAAGCGGGCCTCGCCTGGGCCTCCCCCGACCACAGGTGAGGCTCGCTCAAGCCATGGCTGGGCAAGGCCGAGCTCGCCTAGCCATGGCTCAGCCGACGAGACACGACCTCGGCTAACGAGGGCCTCACTGACAATCCAATGAGGTCACCGGCCTTCGTCCTAGCCAATCACCAATCATCCCAAGGCCAGCAACCAACAACCTTGAAGAAGAAGAAGAATAAAAGGAGAAAGAAAGGAAAAAAAAAAAAAAAAAGAAGAAAAAAAAGTAATAAAATTATTTAAAAATTAAAAGAAAATGATTTAGATGAAAATTTTGAAAACAATACCAAATGCAATTCTATTCCAGGAATAAAAATTTTGGACAGTTATCAAATGGTTTAAAATGCTTAGAAATTATTTCCGAGAATAAAATAAATAAAAAATCATTTCTGATAAGAAATTGTTTCCGAAAACAGAATGGTTACCAAACACATCATTACTCTTGTCAAAAATATGTTTTTTTTACAAGTAAGATGATGATCATCCGATACATGCTTCATGGTTGGGTAAGAAAATCAAATATCATGGCCTAAGGCCTATTTTAGAAAGATGCCCCTATCAATATGACTTAGATGATGGCAATACTTCATAACACATCGCCTTGACAAACAGTAATTATAGTGATTTCATTTGTTAGATTTCAGGAACGAATCAAGCAATCGACAGACTGGAGGAAAAAGGAAAAACTGAATAAAAGAGAAAAAGTTAACAGAACATACAAACACCAAGGATTGAGTGCATCACACAGTTCTCTACGGGCTTCACAAATAGCAACAATCAAGGATTGAGTGCATCACACAGTACTCTTTGGGCTTGCCCTGCGTGCCTGCGTGCATGTGTAGAGAGAGAGAGAGAGAGAGAGAGAGAGCTGTTCAATCTTGATAAACCTCTCTCCACGCCCAATATCCAAATATTTACATATTTCTTAGAATTCTGAAAGTCTCTCGGCCTGCAAAGTGAAAGTTCTGTAAAAATGCAATTCACAACAGGATTCAATCCTGTCCATCTGAATATCAGTTAATGCAACTGATATAGTTAGTGGTTACCTGATGGCCAACTCTCCTATAAATGTCAAGAGCCCCCATTGCATCATGACGTTGCATTTCAAAAAACCGCCACAATTTCAACAGTCATATTGCGCACAACTTACAATTACCATTAAATCCTCTGACCTGAATGTCATGATTACAGCCTACCTTGGGAACAAAATTGACTGCATCATCACTTATGGCTTGATATATTTTCTTTTTCAGAAGCAACTTATACAAATTAAGGAACAATTAGGCAGAAAGGAAAGCCACGACATACTCAAACTGAGAGAAGAAAAACAAAGCTTATGATATCTACTAACCATTGACAGTGCCAAGTGAATGACAAAACTTCGAACTGCTGCACCTTGGGGCTGTAGAATACACATTCATTATTTTCATTAGGCAGAAAAAACTATATAGATGGATAACTATGTCATTTTAAAAGGCAAAACATAGAACACATTATCTCCATAAAAACCTAGACGATACTACAGGGGTAAAAGATATTAAATTGAGTTTACCGCTGTGCATGACTTGGATTTAAACTTTGATTTAGACTAACTTAACCACTTTTTTAGTTCTATAAAAACCAGTAAGCCCTTCTATGAAATACCTAACATTTTTGTAGAAGGCATTTTTTTCATCCTTAATTAAGACATGTTAATACCTAGGAAAAGTAAGCCTTCATTCCTAAGCTGCCTATGAGTTCTAACATCAAGCACAAAATATACGATTTCCGAAATGAGGTTCAGCACAAGTGTAAGACGAATTGATTGACTAAGAATCAGTATCTAGTGGGGATAGAAGGCGAGGGCAGAACAAGACAAAGCGAGTCGAGAGAGACGGAGAGAACATGGCATCGTTCGGCATGGTTCATTGACCGGCAAGGGCGAGAACAGGGAGGGAAAAAAACAAATCGATGGCAAAAACTACACAATGTTGGAGTAATGTTAAGAAATTAAGTACCTAGGCGGAAGCAAAAGCGAAGTCGTTCATTGGGCGGTGGCGGAGAGGGCGAGACAGAGCAAGTCGAGAGAGACAAGCGGATGCGGATGCATAGGCAGCGGACAAGTCGGATGCAGAGGCGGCAGTGGCAGTGGCGGTATGGCTCTTCGGACGGCGGGCTTCATCGTATGTCAGAGAAAGAGCAGTGCGAAACTCCGAAGGGGAGAGCGAACAGGAGAGAATCAACAGAGAAGATGGAGAGAGAAAGTCTCTGTGTGTTGAAATTAAAATTAATTGCTGTAAGTCCTATTTGTTGTCTTCACATTAGGATCGCAAAATTATGTTCCCCCCACCCAATGCCATAAATCCCAACCTCTTTCTCCTGAGCCTCAGCCTACCGCCACGCCTCCCTTTGCCGTCTCTCTCTCTCTCTCTCTCTCTCTCTCTCTCTCTCTGTGCGTGCGCACGCATGCTTTGTGCTCCATTACCGTCGATCCGAGCAGCTCCTCCATGACCACTGAGATCTCAGCCTCGCCACCAAGGCTTGTGGCCATGAAGGTGTCGATGATCTCGAGACGATGGCTCCTCCATGGCCATGTAGGCCAAGCTTTTATCACTAAAGGGATGGGCCTTATCAGCCTAGGGAGAGCTCGACGCCACTTCAATTGCACATCCCTCTATCTATAAGGGTCAACCTCTCACCCCATTCGCCAACGATATTGTCCGCTTTGGGTTAAAGCCTACATAGTTTTGTTCTTCTAAATTTCACTCAGAAAAAGGTCTCATTAGTAGTTTAGACTGGTGTTACTCCTTATATAGCACATCACTTCACCACACCCAAGCGATGTGAGATTTGTTTCATTCTTGCCCCCCACCATCCTTCGGAGCCGCATCTTGTTTGAGCCCTCTTTAGCTTTGGCGATCACTCCCGCTCTCTTCGAATTAGGTCATTACAGGACCACCAACTTCCGCATGGTTCATCCCCAAACCTCACATTTCTGACTGGGCTATTCACTTTGATACCATTGTAAGGGCCAACCTCTGACCCCACTTGCAATGATATTATCCATTTTGGATTGGAGCCTGCATGGTTTTGTTTTTATGGGTTTCACCCAAAAAAGGCCTCGTTGGTGAGTGCTACTCCTTATATAACACATCACTTAACCACACCCCCAACGATGTAGGATTTGGTTCCTAGCCCCACACCATCCTAGAGTTGGAGCTGCACCTTATCCGGGCCCTCTCTAGCCCCTACGATCACTCACGCCTTCATTGGATCAAGTCGTTAAACTATCCTTGTTGATGGCACGTGGCATCATCCTAGAGGAGTGACATCAATCAGGGGATAATTTTGTGATTTCAATGCTCTCCATTCTTCTAACCACAAACTAAAGGTTGAATTCTTAGCCACCACATCAATAGACACCTCTTTTCCTACAACTAGCTTCATTGCATAAGTTTCAAACTCATTTAGTCTAGCTAGGTACATTGGGTTGCTCTCACTCTTGATTTTATCCAGCCACTCTTTTGCTTCCTCCACCTTTGCCCAAAAGCAAGTGTCTTGGGTCAAGCTTGCATACCTAGTCCTCCTTTTGCCAAATTTCTCAATAAAAATCTCTCAGTCCACCACCGATCAAAAATTTTGTATCTCCTTTCTCTTCCATTACTTATGTAGTGGCCTTTCTTAAGGTGCATCCCGCACCGATAATACTCTGCAATGTCCAATGGCTCCACAAGAAGCATGTAGGAGTACGATGCGTAAACCCATTTTTCCCTTTTGTGCAAATCATGTGGTAGCTCTTTTCTGTCTAACATGTGTATGACCTCGTCCCAAAAGGCCGCAAGCTTGTACCGATTCATGTTTATCTTGAATTCTCTCTTTGAGACACCCCTTTGCTTGAAAGAATCGTAGTATCCTCTTTGCTCGCCGGATTTATCGCAACAAGCTTTGTACCATTCTATCTCTGCCCTATAAGGAGTGATTCTGGATAGCCTAATGGCCAAATTAGCAGCGTTTAGGTTTGGCGCACGTCCTATTCGCCTTGCCATGGTCAAGCAATCTTTTGCCACAATGAATACCTGCAAAGTAGATGAATCATAGTAACTTTTAAATTGGAGGAATAGCACTTGGGAATAAAAGCCTAGATGGGTACATTTATGGAACTCAATCACTCAACAACTAAAGGTGCCGTGTTCCTACCTGTCGATGAGTCCCCAAGGAGTTCAAAGCCATCAAAAGACTTGCTTCATAGCTTGATTCAGAGAGATCTCCTTCCATGAAGCTTTTGATTAAAGATTGACGAGTTAGTCTTTCAACATACCATCCATACTTAAGGTGCTCCTTAATGATAAAATTTGGAGAGCCTGTCCTTAGCATTAAATGCATCATTTTGTTGATTGATACGGCGTTGTCCAAACAAATCGCACCCTCATCTGAACAAAACAAGTAATTCCCAAATGGCCAAAATGACCTCCCTCCCAAGCCTTCCCTTGCCTGCGCTAGGCGCTCCATGTCAACCACAATGAAGGAAAATAACCGGGCTTTGTCTTCTTCAATTAATTGAAGGTTAACAAAATTCATAGAGTTTGGTGACATCATAGACGTGTACCAGAAATTTATGAGGGCTTGCCATTGGGGAGTCAAAACAAGTGATTGGTGAAGAGATAACCTCGGCATTATATCGTGTGTCGACACGACATTGAAGAAGATGCCGGTCCATCTTTCGCGGAGGATGGCTCGGGAAAGCGACTCGTTGCCGAGGAAAGGAGAGCCAAAACCAATGCATAGGACCAAGTGGGTTGAGAAGATGGATTTGAGGTAGGTGAGGAGCCAAAGAGCTATGAGGAATGCGACTAATCCTCCTAAAGAGTGGCCTGTGATCACTATTGACTTGGTTTCAACCAGCAAGTATTGAATCTGCATGCATTCATAAGATTTTGGAAATCTAGTTAAATGATTCTTTAAAAAAAATCATGATTACAATGCTTCAAAGCTTCACTGAAAAATCAGCAAAAGTACACAACGAGTGCTAAAACTTGGCATGGGTAGGTACGTAAGTACTAAAACTTCCAAAAGATACATTTAAATGCCATTTTAAAAAAAATAAAATCGGACACTTAAGTGCTAATTCAACTAGGGTAGCTGGAAATCCGACATAGTATCGTTTTAAGAATAAATTCATCTATATGGCTTGCTGGAATGTCTGCTCAGCAATCCATGTGCAAAAACAACATCGTCCTTCAAGTTTCTTCAAGCACCGGTCGTGGATAAAAAAATGATCACTTAAGGGATAAGTTATGGTATAAGTGATCACTTAAGTGCCACTCATGATTAAAAGTGAACATTTAAGTACCAAGTTTTGTAGAAAGTGATTACTTAAGTGCCAAAAATGACGTCGTTTAGCGTACTCTTGGTGTCTACGTGGATGATTTTTTTTAAAAAAAAAGCCACATAAGCATTTTGGCAAGAAATTCTTGCCATTGGCACTCAAGTATTCATTTCTTTTTTGATTTTGGCATTTAAATATACCTTTTGGAAGTTTTGGCACTTAAATGTCCACACATACCAAGTTTTAATTGGAGGTCTCCAGCACTCCTGAAAAAGTCCCTTATATTGAATCTTGTCAAATTAGAAGAGTTACATAAACAGATTTGGTAGAAAATCATTGATCAAATTGCAATTGCTAAACATATGGAACTATTTATTTGACAAATTAAACAACCCAAACATGTTCAGCAAATGATAATGTGTGCAAATACGTTTAACATGTGTATAGAATGTAACCATGTACATGGCGTAAGTTGGGAGCACGTAGCAAAGAGAGAGCCTGAGACCATCGATATAACAAATTTGATTTATTTTCACTCAAACGCTTAATCATTAATTATGAAGGAAATTCTAAGTAAGGACTTGAAATGCCCTCATTTTCTCAAATAACCGTTTGAAGGAATGCTTGTTTCAAATAAAGGTTTGGAGTGCCCTCATTTTCTCAAATAACGGTTTGAAGTAATTATAACTATTTTAAATAAGGTTCTAACCTCATCGGCTCGCTAGGTTGACAAAATATTCTAGGCAATCAAGGATATTTTCATCTAAACACTTTAAATTTGAATTAAATTAGATTAAAAATTTTAAAAGATTAAAGAAAGCATAAATACAAGCAAGAGGGCCCCATCCTAGTGGGGTGGCACCGATGGCTAGCACGGTCACGGGCACTTGAGTGAGGGCTGGCTACCCTCATTAGAAATATGAGAGGGTGGCAATCCTCTCCTAAATTTGGGCAAGGGTCACTCATCCTCGCCCAAACCGAGGTAAGGGGGGAAAGAGCTACGAGGAATGCAACTGATCCCCCTAAGGAGTGGCCTGTGATCACTATTGACTTGGTTTAAGCTAGCGAGCTACGAATCTGCATGCATTCATAAAATTCCGGAAATCTAGTTAAATGCTTTCTAGAAAAAAGAAAAAATCACGATTACAATGCTTCAAAAGCTTCACTAAAAAATCAGCTTACACCTAATCATATTATATTAGAAGAGTTACGTGAATAGATCCAGTAGAAAATCATTGGTTATACTGCAGTTGCTAAACATATGGAACAGTTTATTTGACAAGTTAAACAGTCCGAACATGTTCAGTAAATGATAATGTGTGCAAATACATTTAACACGTGTATAGCATGTAACCATGTGCATTGGTTTCGATTATGGGTAGAAACCTTTAGGAAAATGCAAAAAAACTTGGTGAAATGGGTCTTCCAAAATGCAAATAGTGATGAAGTATAATTTAAAAACATATTGGGAAGCAATTTTGACATAAAGACCGTTGGGAAATAATTACATTTTATAAATGACTTTTGCTAGCTTTTTTTTATAAAAAATTTCTTGAACCTTTTGGCAAAACTCAGCCAACGACCAACCGCTAGCGGCCAAATCTAGTTGTCGGCCTATTTCACCAGCAACATTAGGGTTTTCGAGGACATTTCCATGATTATAAAGTATAATGAGGGCAAAATTGAAATAAAGAAACCCATTTGCATTCTGGATATGCTCAAAGTTGAAAATACCTCCGGATTTGCCTTGGACAAAAGGTTAAGGGACCTTTAGAAATGTAATTGTATTTTCGCATAGGATCCATATACATACAAACAACCACTAAATAGCTAAATATTGTGCGTTGTTTTTAAGTATATTTATTGCATAGGGGATTAAAATAAAATAACATGTTGCGTTTTCATTATCCGTCCATTTGCTAATATGTGGAAAATTTGGCAATGGGACAGCATCCACTAACCCTTTTTCTTTTTTATTAAACTCGTCATCTGATGCATCAACAATAAATAAAGTAGCTGAGCACTAACTGGGCAATAAGCTTAAAGTAGCCACTAAAATCAAGCAAAGTTATTGGGTAGACCGAAAGAAGTGCGGGTGGGGTAACTTCCTAGCTATTTCTCGAGATGATTCATTCACCCGTAGAACTAAAATCATGTATATGACTCTCCAAACACTAATGAATCCATTAAGTTGCCTAATTGCGTTTCTTGCACCAATGAAGGTGGAAAAAATATCATTATAACCTTTGACATTATAATATATATATATATATATATATATATATATATATTTTATTTATTTATTTATTTATTTATAACGATTTGACATCTTGTATGCCTCCAATATAATCTAGCAAGCGAAGCCACAGCACGAATATTTGAGAATTATATAACACAGATTATATCTATCCCCTATTTTAAAATAGGATTTTGTAGAAAAAGTACTACCATTACACATGGAAGGAGACATTTTATTAATAGGATCAATTAATATAGAAAGACGGCATGTTGACGTGGGAATTACAAATTAAGTTCGAACATGCTCTTAATATGATTTAAAAAATTGATTACTTGTATAAGTTTCTACGTGCTTGTTACATATTAATCACTTCTTAGACTTCTTATGTATGACATGCCTTCTACTGTTATTTAAATTGATCCGTTCAGATTTTAATTTAGCTATTTTAGTGATACCCTCCTCCATTAATCATGTTAGACAGATCTTTTTGGTAGATTTTATTAATTAACTGAGAAAAATGGAAGAGACTATCTTGAGTAAGACTGCAAGCTGCATCTTCTAATCACCATAGGTCAATAAAACGTGAGGAACATTGAGGTTAATTGCAAGCCAAAGTATAAAAATTCTTTGGCAGGTAGTCAGAGGCACGGACATTCAAACATGTCAAGCAGGACATTATTACAAGTGAGGCAAAATTCAATCTAGGATATTGAAAAATTCATCCATTCAATTGATTACTTGAGTCCTCGAGTTTAACCGAGAAAACTATTTTTAATTTGCAAGAAAATTACAAGGTAAAATGCATATTTGAAATGACTTACATGGAAATAGACATACAACTGATGATTTATTCACAGTATAATTCCTGAAAATAGAGTTCCCATTTAGAAAGAAAGAGTGCTCGGGTATAAACCGAAACCTTATTTGCTGTTTTCACCCTTTGTGTCTCAACTAAAAGTCGAGTCCACAACCGATAGTCTAAAGTTCCATAAGGCGCGTGGATACGTACAAAAAGGAGATAAGAAAGGGTGCTTTCCCGTCAGTCTTATCCCTGTCTGGAATCCATCACAACCCCACTTTCTTAACTCCACTATACACGATATAGGAATGTTGCACTCCTGAATCGCTAAAAATCTCTTTTCAATCAATCGTTGCCTACGGGAGAAAAATCTTTGGCCACCCGAGTTCACATGAACAGGATCAATTATAGCACTTAATTATACAGTTTTCACGTTACAAGTGAACTCCACAGAATTCAATAATTTAATTGCGGTCGGTCTGTCAGCTCGTCTAAATCAATGACTAACTTAAGATATATTTAAAAGCAAGTTAGGCGATTGCCAAGTGTACCATTATAAACAATTTGCTGAGATAAGGGGACCTAGTAATATATGCAACCGGGACCAGTCCACACATAATTTATTAACCCAAGGAAGAAGATAAGTAGGCAATAATTGTTCTATTACATAGTGGACGGCAAATTAATCATAAATAGCACTAAGCCATGGAACTAATAATTCTTGGGGATAGTGCTATATAAAATAGTAAGATTCACCGTCTAGCGAGTCGTCTGGTAGTGGCCATTATATTAGTACGTGTTTGGATTGATATCTCCTCGGGAAAGTCGCGAGGAAGTAGTCTCCTTTAATCATTTTTAAATGGATCCATTGCATTGCATTCTTAGAATGATGGTAACTTACAAACAATAAAGAAAAATTACAAATTGTAAGACTGTTCATGTTCCTATAAGTTAAGGAGAATTACCATAGATGAGGATAATCTATAAGGAACTATATGAAGAATTTAATTTTTGAAGGTGATTACTAAGTATCGACTCCGTCATTTACAATGGATGGAGTAATATTATGATGCTATAGCGAGGTGAGGCAATGTCAACAGTAGTTTGGCAGGTGGCGGCGGAAGGCAATGGTGAGGTCAGGTTGATGACAATGGTGCAAAGGTGGAGGGGAAGAGTGAAGAATTTATGTTATATCCATGATATATCCGGATATTAAGCAAATATTGTATGGGATATTACAAATCCGATCTCTATACTGTCCAACCAAAAAAGTCCAAGAGACCAAGAGCAGCCTAAGTGTTAGCATTTCATGTTAGACTAATCACCTTACATGAAGGTAAATTTTTAGTTATAAGTGCAAATATGCTATGATTGTGCAAGTTTACAACCCTCAAAATTAAAAAGAAAAATTAAAAAAAAATCCACAAGTGTAAGTAGCCTTACGAAAGCTTTAGATAATCACAAGAAATTCAAGGAAAAGTGCAAAAAAAAAAAAAAAAAAAAAAAAGTCATTAACATTTTAGTCAAATATCGCGGAGATGGATGCAACCACCCTACACAACACATCGACACAGGCAAATTTTTTTTATGTTTTTTCATTATTTTTTATTTTTTCTGTTGCCAGCCAAGTATGAGGATCCATGTTGGCAAATCGTCAATGGTTTAAAAATTAATTAGGACAATTATAAGATTATGACTGAATTGATATAGATATAATAAGTTTATAATTTTTTGATATTTTTATCGAGAAAATTATGGTCAAAAAACTGTGGAAAGCACCCTTGGCGGTGATGTAAAATTCTACTTTTACAGAAGAGTCGATAACGCAAAAGATAGAAATTGCTAACCCGGTTTTGAAAATCAAGGCGCGAGTGATAATGAAGAAAGAGTTGAAGCACTCCCCAGTGGACCATGACCGGCTCCTCGCCGTCGTAACGGCATTTCAACAGCGCGAACAGTCCGTGGCCTGCCTCATCCAGCGGCACCAGCATGCCGCAGTTCGGATCCCAATCGGGCACCGACAGCTCTTGGATGCCCGAGAACGCCACGTAACCCACGCCCCCAACTTGCTCCGCCACGAAGGCACCACACCCCATCGCGGTCGCAGTGCTGCACACCCTCCACGCCTCCTTCGGCAGTGGGGTCGAAGTCAGGAAAGTCCCCAGCATCTCGCTGGTCTCGAACCTTTCCAGGACAACAAAGGGAAAGGAAAAGAGAAATAAAACAGAGCAAAGAAGTTAAGGAAGGAACGGAGTTGCTGGAAACATGGAAACGCTCGGAAATCGAGGTGAGCAGGAGAAGGGAGGAGGAGGCTGTTACGATGAAGCTTCGGTGTCCATGGTTTCCTCTTTTTGCCCGTTGAACCTGAAGTCAAATGAATATCAACCCTGAATTTATGATTTGAGGCCAGGCCGGCGAGTTGGGTCTTCCTGAAGATTGGACGTTGATTTCGGAGAGATAAGGAAGAGGAAATCGCCAAAAGACAGAAGAGGCAGATGGAGAACGTTGACGCAGGTTGTGGCGTTAGCGTGGGGGCTTTCTTCGGATGGATCTACCTTATATGCCATGCGCTGTCTTTTTTTTTTTTTTTTTTTGTATAATATGATTAAGGACGCAATAATTGTCCCAAAAAAACGTTTTGATACGTATTTGACTGACTCGTGGGACGTTTTCATCCGGGAGCCCAGCTGGCAAGCAGCAAAACCCCACCCTTGAAATTTTTACTCATCAAAACTCTGGTCAAGTGCCGTTTTTATTTTATACCTTTCTCTGGCCGCTTTGCATTGTCAATTTTTACATCTAATTTTTAATCGATACATTTTCAAAAAAAAAAACCGAAAAGTCAAATGGTTGACTTTTTATTTGACTTTTTTATCAAACTTTTGATCAAAAATGAAAAAAAAATAAAAAAATGCACAAATACATTTTTTTTAAATGCCAATTTGATTTTTGTGTCAAAAATTTCACAAAATTCAATTAAGAACCTTGATTTTTGAATGTTTCGATTTTAGGTTCTAAATCGACCAAAAATAAATTACTTTTTATTCTAGTCATAACTTGGAATAGTTCCTTCTTTGACATTTGATTTAACAAAATTCAATTTTTCGCGATTTATCGAGTCAAAATATGAATTGCCGTTTTGAGTCTTAATCAATGGACCAAAATCGATCATTCATAACTTACGAATGGACAATTATTTCTTAATCATTTTTCTTAAGATAAATTAAAATCTAAAATTGATTTTTGAAATTCACACAAGAACTTATCAAGTTGAAGAATTTTATCCTCCTAGGCATTAGAAAATCAAGCAATTAAGTTTCAATCAAGAAAATTTGAATTGACCTATTCATGGCTATGGTTTAATTTCAAAATCTAGATTCAATTTTAATATTAGGCTTAGATTCATTTTTGACATAAGCTCAAGCGCTTCAATTTAAGGTCAATTTGAATATGATAAATGATCTTACATATGGGTAACTCATTAGATATGGCAATTGTGATACTAATTAAGTTCAATTTTAATTAATTTACCATTTTTGCCCATTGAATTGAAAATTTTACCATTTTAGCCCTTTAGGCCCAATTCAAAGCACCCATGGTTTCAACTCATTGTTTTTCATGATAATCATTCAATTAGATCAATAAAAGACCTTTAGATCACGATCATAAGGTTTGATTAGCTTAATTGTATCTTAATTGGGCAATTTCTTCTCATAAAGGATAAAATTCCTTTTTTTCAATTTGGTTCTTTAGGGACAAAATTGCATAAATTGTAGACCCATAGGGATTCCAAGTGGACAAAATAGCCATAACAGGACCAAACCGGTCAAAATCTAGTCAAAACGGACCAAATCGATCTAACCGGCCACTGGTGGGACTGGCTGGTTTAGGATCTTTCCATCCGATTCCTAACCTCCGATGATTGGTTCTAGAATCCTCTCAATGCCAATTTTACTTCTGCACCTTCAATTTCCCAAAATTTTATAGATTGATCATCGAATTTCATCAAATTGCAAATTAACCCCTAATTGGACATGATGCAATTCCCAATTTAGGGCTTGGTTTTTTGCAAATCAAGTCCACTAGATTAAATACCCGACACCTCAAGATCATAATGGAGCTTTCGAAATCAATTTCTAACCATTGGATCAAAATTCCAACCATTGGATCAAACCGACGAAATGAATTAATTTTGGGGTATATAAATGAATTTTCCCTTCATTTTTAGGGGGCTCATTTGGTACAAAACCTATTCTCTCTTTTCATATCTCTCTCACTTTCTCTCTCTTTTTCCTACCTAAACCAATCCCTCTCTCTCTCCCACTCCTCACGAACCAAACCGGTTCATTGCTAGTTTAGGCTCGCCGGCCTCATGCTAGCAATTTGCCAGCTGCTACTCAGCCCCATGGCCATCTCCTCCTCCTTGCTAATCCATTTGTGGTTGAAGATTGACCAAATTTTGATCGGAAGTTGTCCGATTGAGCTAGCTCCCATTTCGGTGTCCATAGCCAGTCCAACTCGAACCAATGGTTCCGACGATCCTAGACAATTCAGATCTGATCCTTGGCATTCTGTGGAGATTCGAAAGTATTCCGGCATTTTGATTCGATCGATCGCGATAGAAACTGACGAAAATCACGACAAATGTAACGATTCAAAACTCAAATTCAATGAATTGAAATGGAGCTAGCCGATCAAGGCTAGGATTCAAGATTAGGAACTTTTACATGCTTAAGATCAATGATTATGAATACTGCAATGATTCATTAACATTTTGAGTAATGATTGTGTTTTCAAATCTATTTTGAAATTTGTAAGTCTTTGGAATTGACTTTCCATTAAGGCAGATCTGAGGTCTTAAACCTCAGTTTTTGACCTCAAGTCCTTCTAAGCTTTGAAAATACACATCATGAGCTTTGAATCGATAGGTTACACGGCCCAATTGAGTGATGTTTGACCCTAAAAAAACACTTCCAAAGATGAGCGATTCTGCAGTAGTTTAGGTTTTTTTTTTCAATTTTGTTTCTATTCCGCCTTCTGTCCTTGCTATTTTTTTGCCACTTTTGTGGTCATTTTTTGATAAAATTTCCTTCATGAGTTTTGTTTCAAATCATCTTTTGCATCTTATGAAATTTTTTCATGATTTTTGGATGTGTTTAACTAGGTTGGATCTGCTCAAATCCTAGCCTAGGTCAATCTGTTCCATATTGATATCTGATTTTGCCATCTTTATACTGATTTTTTGTGTTAAGTTAATAACTTTCCTTCATAAAATTTTCTCATATTAGTTTTGTGCATGTTCTGTATTTTTTTTGAAATTTTAGACATGTTTAACTAAGTCAAAATCACTTAGATTTGAACATAGGATAGTCTGTCCTGTATTGGTCCAAATTCTGTTTTGATGGAATTGAGTCCCCAAATGCACTTATTTGGTCTCAAATCCTTCACAAAAGTTGAAATATATGATGCATATGCTCAATTGATGTATACTTTGTAAAGTCTTGATGTTGGCAAGTGAGTCAATTGCATGAGTTAAGGTGAAAATGTGTTGCATCAGTACATAATCTAAATGTACATCTCTATTTTGTTATTTTTTCTGTGATTCGTGTGATCACATTTAGCCTTTGAATCCTTAATTAGAAACGTTAATCATTGTATGTTCTCTATGTAGAATTTTTTGTAAAAATTTTGCACGACTTGAGATGGCTGAAATTGTGCACGTTCTGTGAAATCAATGCTGAAATGAAATCTTGCCATTTATGCATATTACCATGCTTGTTTGAGATATTTAGAGTCCAAATTTTGTGATAATATCTTCTTGACACTTAAACTTCATGTTACAAGGCTTAAGTACATGTTCACATCATTGCATTTGAGTGTCATTTTGCATGTTAAATTTGTGCCGCATGAGCATATGTTCATCAAGAAACTCTCAAATATTTCATCATGAATCTTGAGTCATCTGGTATTGTCATTGAATTGTACAACATTTTCTCATGCCAACTTAGGGTTAGATGATTACCCAAATTATTTTTCGCATCTGATTCTAAGTCACATGTGATCTTTCCATGCCATTTTTGCGTTACTTGAATGATTTTGAGAATTATTAATGCATTTTTGTGTTCTAATTTTTAGTTACCGACATGCGCACCTTTTGAAATCTTGATCTTAGAGCACCTAATTGACCTAGTTTAGACTCAAGCCATTCTAGAAAGTTGAAAAGAACACTTAAAAGTTTCCAATGCCACTAATTTTATGCTAATCGCTCATCATTTTGACCACTTTCCATTTTTTTCAAAACTAGATCAGAATTTGGACATGGGATCAAATTCTGTTTAACCCCTGTTTGACAGATCTTTGATATTTTTTTCCATATTTTCTATTAATATCTGCACTTGGCCTCTTAATAAAACTTGCTTTTCATCATGTTGGCTATGTTGTATGAAAATTTGGTGATTTTAAGAATTGTTTTGATAGGACAAATCCTTGTGATATTGGCTAAGTGTCCTGCTGTTTTGACAACTTTTTGACATGTTGTTACTTGTTGTTTGATTTTTTAAAATCATGTGTAACTCGTTTAAGAAAACTTTCTTCAAAAAAATTTTTCATTATTATGTCATATATATCAGTGAATTTTTCCATAACCATATTATTGATGGATATTATTTAATTTTGCTGCAACATCTTGTTTGGTCAGAAATTTTCCTGATGTGAATCTTCGGTTGTAATTGTTTAGTTATACCTTTTTAGGTTAGTTTGTGCATGAAATTAGGTCAAGCCATCTTCATAGAAGCTGTTCTAAATGCTTTGACTTTTGTTTTTAAACAATTGGCCTTTTCAAATTACGTCTTTCATAAAAAAAAAAAATACTTTGGTACATGTAATGTTTCTCAAAAACAATTTCTAAGTTCTTATCTAAAACTCAATTTGGTTTAAGGGAAAATTGTGGTTTATATCATATTCAAAATATCTGCAACGCTAGTGGGTGCATTTATACGAACCCTAAGTTAGCTTTGGCAATTAAATGTGTTGCATAGCCTAGATATTCCTTAATCCTAAATATTTTCAAACCTTTTTAAAATCATGATTTGACTTCATGAAAGTCACAGTTTGAATTGTATTCAAAATGCCTGCAATGCTTGTTAGTGCATTTATGCGAGCCTCAGGGCTAGCCTTGGCAATTGAATACCTTTCATAGCTAAGGCATCACTTTGTCTCAAAACTTTTCATGGATAATTTCAAAATGTGTTTATTGAAATATCACATGTACCCCTCATACATATAATCACGCTATTCATTAAAAATGTATGCGTTTGTGATTGGTGCGTGACTTTGGTAATAAGTGATCCACTGACAGCTCACTTATCCGTTTGATTGGTTGAGAAATAAGGTACAAAAGATCTGCATGCATGTTTAAATTTCTACAATGCATGTGACTTTTAGATGAATGGTAGGGTCGATGCATGATATCGAGGGAAAACCCTAAGATCACATAGATCACTTAGTTAAGAGACTTATAAGCGTTATTTGCCATGCAAGAACACAATTGGTCAATAATTGCTATAAGTCATAAAAATGGATTAGGTAGGTGTCTTAGTGGGACCCTTGCATGAAAGACAGACCGATCCCGAGGCCTCAAAATTTGGCTTTTGCATTTAACTTTCTTTAAATGATTGATCTTGACATAAAGTCATGTTTTTGACTATTTTGACATGTATGCTTGTTTCTTTCCATTGGATGCACCTAGTTATAAATTCTTAGATTAGGTTTAGATTAGGACCCCGAAGATAAAGAAAGTATGAAGACGGTGGAGGTTGATGTCCATTATGACCATTATCATGTACTATTCATTCCCCGACATATGTCTCGGGTTCTCTTTGTTGCATAAAGCCCGACGAGTTGAGGGTTTTCTCTCTTCTTCTTATTTTTTTTCAATTGTGTTTCTCTTTTATATATTTTAGGATTGCATGGTAGATTTACTACTTTCCTTGATTGTTTACTAACTGTTTTGAAATTTCAATTTTATTGATTGCTTTCTTTTCTTGTTTTTATATAAATAGAATAGTATGAAAATGACCAACCACACACGATCGTTTAGTTTAAGACTAACAATCCCGAAAATGTAAGAACAAATGCATGGACACGTTTGGAGAACACAACATATTGTTTAGGTACCAAAAGAGTACTAGTAGAAATATTATTATAACCCAAGTCTCCAAACCTAAATATTTAGTTGCGTAGGAATCAAGGGAACACTCCCAACCCTTGATTGGGTTTTCTAGCCTATTACCAAAATGAGGCTAGTGGCAACTCCTATTAGGTTGTTTTAAAATAACTAGATTGTATAAATAAACCCATCACGAGGGATACAAGTTTGAATGAAACTCACCATGGTTTAGCATACTTGATGTGGAAGTACCCCAAAGGATGAAGTGATGCCATCCTTATGGGCGAAGCGTATTGTCGAGAGGGCTACCATGGTAAAGGTACCCTTGGATCCAATATCCACAACCTAACCTCTTCTCCTGAGGTGTCACCCTTGTCACAACACTCCGCTATCACGCGGGTACGAGCTTAGGAGAGCTCATGATCTCCTGGAGTGAACTCACGAGAGGCTTGATCCAAAAGGCAAGGTGATTATGTCTTTTGGAACACAAGCCATGAGGGAACTCTTGTGATCAAGTACTCCTAAACCCGACCTTTCCCCATTTTCTCTCCTCATGATGGTGGGGATTGAGAGTGGCGAGATCGGGTCACGACACAATTGTGATAGCCATCCTAGCATTACACTAGTTCATGCAATGAATGACACGTGTTGTTGCAAGCCTGCTTGATCAAAAATTAGAATCCCTCTTTATTCTCTCATCTTGCATGTATGTTTCTCTTCTCCCCATTTCCTTTTTTTCCCTATTTTTTTTTTCCTTTGGCATATGGCTAGCAACCAACCACAAGTAAGGGCTGGCAAAGGTATCATGGGCCTCGCCTGTGGCCAACAAGGATCACTTTCATTGGATTCGACAAGGGCCATGACACCCCCTTGCCACGACACTCACTAACCCTGGCAAGAGTTTAGGAGGCAACAACATAGCGTGGGTGTTGCGGTCCTCACCAGCCATAGGCGAGGGTTGCTTTATTCGATTAGAGTAAAATGTCAAGGAAACATATGCGGGAGCCAAATTCAATCATTGTTGGATATGAGAAGCTAAGGACTGCGTTTAGTAATCATTCGGTTCTTGGAAACAATTTTTACTTGGAAATGTCTTTTTTTTTTAATTATGTTTCCGAGAACAATTTATGAGTTTTTAAAGGTGCTTGATAACTATCTAAAAATTTTATTTCCAAAATAAAAATACGTTTGGTAGGATTAAATTTTATTGTTTCTTTTAATTTTTTTAATACTTTTATTATATTTTTCCTATTTTTCTCTCTTTTTTTTTCTTTTTTCTTTTTGCTTTTTCTCTTCTTCTTCCTCCTTCTTTGTGGCCAATCATAAGCCACGATGATGGCCGACGACTGGCTTAGTGAGGTCCCACAAGTTCGTTGGAGCCTCGCTAGGCCAGGGCGAGGTCCAATGAGCTCGCAAGAGGCTTGCCTAGCTACCGCGAGCCTCGACCTCACAAATCTAGGTGAGGCACAGCCTCATCTAGGCGGTGCGAGGTTGGCCTCACACCCTAGCTTGGCAAGGCCTAACCTCGCACCAACTAGCAAGGCCACCTCCCTAGTGGCTGGGAAAGCTCAACCTTGCTAGATCTGAGTGAGGTCGACCTAGCCCAGCCAAAGCGAGGCCAATCCTCACCAAGCCATGGCGAGACTTGGGCTAATGAGCCTCACTATAGCTCAATGTCATTGGGGGCCAACAATCGGCCAAAAGGAAGAAGAAGAAGAAAAAGAAGAAAGAGAGAAAAAAAAATATACTTGATTCTAAGAATTGTTTTTGGGAACAAAAATCACTTTTTTATACTTCTTAATTATATTTTAAATCTATTCCCAACAATAAAAAAAAAAAAAAAATGGATTTTTGTTCCCGAAAACAAAATATATACCAAACGGATTTATGTTCTTTTTTATTCCTAGGAACAAAAGAATAGAATCAAACATTGTTTGGAGTGTTACCAAATAGGTCCTTAGGAACTAATTCTAACACAAACTGAGAAATGAGAAGTTAATTGTTGGGTGTGTAACTTAAAGGGTGCCAATTTTTTATCTCAGCTGCAAATTTTTTGTCTTCTGTAAGTCCCATTTGTTGTCTTCACATTAGGATCGCAACGTCTGTCCATCGAACTCTAATCCTCAGCATATCTAATCCAAGACCCCGGCAAAAGCAATAATTCCCAACCCCTTCTCTCTTCTCTCTCTCATAAGCCACAGCCTACCGTCACACCTCCCTCTGCCCTCTCTCTCTCTCTCTCTCTCTCTCTCTCTCTCTCTCTCTCTCTCTCTCTCTCTCGCATGCGTGTGCTTTGTGCTCCATCGCCCGTCAATCTCAGTGGTTCCTCCATGAACATCGAGATCTCAGCCACGCCGCCAAGTCTTGTGGCCATGGAGGTGTCGATGATCTCAAGGCAGTGGCTCCACCATGGCCGTGGAGGCCAGCCTCCACATCCAAAGGGGACGGCCCCTTATCGGCCCAAGGGGACCTCGACACCACGTCAATTGTACATGCCTTTATCCATGTTGATGTGTCCCCATCTCATGTGCATAAAATCTCAACTCATGTCTGGTTAGTATTGAATTAATAAAAAGTCAATAGCATGTTGTGAGACTTTGTGAGATCACTGCCAACTATTATAAAAACCCTTCAGTATTAGATGAAGGCGCCACTAAGGTTTTAGAAATGATTGCATTAGGCTCAAATTAGCTAAGCAATGGATAATAGTAGTTAGGTAGCAATTAGGTAGCAAAAAGAACCTTCTTCCTCATTTCAAGATGCTCCGAGTTTTCATAAGAATTCACCTAAAGCTATCATAAGAAGATTGATGTAAGTAAAGGCAATAAAAAAATTTTTGATCTTTTGCTCCATGTATTTCAACCATAACCTTCAATTTTGCCCCAACGCAAGGTTGTTCTTGATAGGTTTATTTTGAAGAATTCTCTCTTTTTGGCTCAAAGTGGCTTGCAAGGTATAAAATTAGTGTTTAGGATTGATAAAGAAATACATTTATCATTTTGATCCATACTCTCACTGCGAATGAATCTTATGTTCCAAGACACGTTTCTTTTTACTCAATTCTCAAAAAGCATATAAGGACGTGTTCATCTCAAGTGCACCTACTTGGCATGCGTAACGTTTCCTTTTGTTGTTAAAGTCGTTTGCTCAAATTATCCTCCGTGGGGAATTTTTATGCAAGATGCATATACCAATATATGAAGAATGTACTCACCAGTAGGTAACCGTGATGGTTGAGCTTTATTACCTCATCATCGAGGAAACGAGTTCGAATCTTCGGATGCTCGTGACTTAAGTGGGGGTCCCATGGGTGGTTTATTGGTCCAACCCCCTTGAGGGTTTACATCTAAATAGCGGGTTACGGCGAGACCCCACCATTGCTACCGAGCACTTGAGGGTCATGTAATCCCCGAAGGGTGATCTCCAGCGATCTCTCGGTCATAAAAAATAATAATAATAATATATATGAAGAATGTCATTTAAACTCATTAAGACAATGATTTCGCTTTGAAATCTTTTAAAAATCTCTTGGATGAAGAAGTTTTGAATATTACGAAACAAGAGAAATTTTTTTCTACAAGAGATTCATTGTTCAATTTTTTGGTCAAAGAGAGCACCCATTGACATCATAGTGATCAACTGACCTATTATGTTTGCTTCTTTAAGGTCGTTCTTGAATTGATTGATTTTCTCTTAAAGATCAAAGATTACATTTCTGGGGATTCCTCGGCACCTTGAAAATAAACACACATGCGGGTATATAATGTATATAACCTAAAAAGTGGCTTAGATTCACCAGAAGAACGGCTCAAAGGCCTTTTGCTTTATTTATATAAAGTAGTTTTGACAGCATTAGCATTGATAGGTTTTGGCAACTCGCGGGCATCCATTTCTACAAGAATCAAACTCCATCAAGCAAGACCTTGACAACATACGGGCCCTCATAATTTGCAATGAATTTCCCACGGGGATCTGGGATAATAGGCAAAACCTTTCCAAGTACAAGATCATTCATCTCAAAGTGTCTTGGTTGGACTTTGCAATTGAATGATTTAGCTATACGTTTTTGGTAGCTCTGTCCATGACATAAAGTTAAAAACATTTTCCCATCAATCATGTGCAAGTGTTACTCTTTGTTGAACCCATTCGGCTTTAGAAGATTTTTCTGTTGCCACAATGCATATGGCGGTCGTTCATGTCAATCATTGTAATTCTCAACCATCTTGGATAGAATTTTCATGATATTTTCTTTGCTGCTTCCACATAATTCTCAGCCATCTTAGATAAAATTTTCTTGAGACTTGTGATTGCTACTTCTACAGCTCCATTAGGGAGGCAAATAGGGCCTAGAAATATTCGAACTCAAGACCTCTAGCTTTAATAGGGGTGAGAATAGTACAAGTGTCAATACTTTTGTATACGGTGCCCACTTGAGTACTAAAACTTTTTTTTCCTTTCACTTGAGTACCACAAATTTGAAAAATCAATCATTTGAATGCCACTTCCAATCTACCCCACCCTAAAAGCTAATGTGGCCACCGAAAAATATCATTTTAATATTTTTAGATGTTTTTAATACTTTTTTATTTTTTTTTTTTTGCTTTGTTTTTATTTAAGGTGGACGAGTGTCATGGGTGACCCTTGCCGGCCATGAAACCTTAGCCCAATCTAGGTGAGGGCCACTCCGTCCTTCACCCTCAGCCATAAAGGCCTTGGGCGAGGCCCTCGAGGCTTCACTAATGGTTGGCGAAGGCCCTCACATCCTCACTCTCACTACAAAAGCCTCGGGCGACGACATCAAGGCCTCATTGGCAATGAGCAAGGTTGCGAGGACCCTCCTTGGCAGCAAGCAAGGCCACAAGGATCCTCACTCACAACCACCTAAAGTCAGCAAGGGACCTCGTGGCCTCTCCTAAGGCCTTCTTGGTTGAGGGCAAAGGTTTCATGGCCGAGGGCAAAGGTTTCATGGTCAGCAAGAGTCATTAGTGACCTACGTTGGACCTAAAGAGAAAAAAGCAAAAAAAAAAAAAAAAAAAAATCATGTAGGACGTTTGGTCGGAAATGGCACTTAAGTGAGCAATTTTACTCCGATGTGGCTCTTAAATGAGTTAAATGAAAGTTTTGGCAATTAAATGAAGACATACAAAAGTTGTGCACTCCACTATTCTTATCCTAGCTCTGATACCATGTGAAATTTTGTAGGATCATTGTCAATTGTTCCATAAGTATAAGTTGTCAAGGAATAAATCTTTGGTTTGAATGCTCTCCATTCTTTTAACCATAGACTAAAGCTCGAATTCTTAGCCACTACATCAATAGACACCTCTTTTCCTTCAACCAACTTCATTGCATATGCTTCAAACTCATCGAGTCTATCTCGAAGAAAAGCCAAGTTGTTTTGGTTGCTCTCCCTCTTGATTTTGTCTAGACACTCCTTTGCTTCCTCCACCTTTCCCAAAAGCAAGTGTCTTGGGTTAAGTTTGCATACCTAGTCCTCCTATTACCCAATTTATGGGTAACAATTCTCTCAATCCACCACTGATTAAAAATTTCATGCCTCCTCTCTCTTCCATTGCTTATGTAGTGGCCTTTCTTAAGGTGCATCCCCGATCGATAATACTCTGTGATGTCCAATGGCTCCACAAGAAGCATATAGAACTGCGACGCGTTTACCCATTTTGACCTTTTGTGCAAATCATGTGGGAGCTCTTTCTTGTCCAACATGTCAATAACTTCATTCCAAAAGGCCGCAAGCTTGAACCTATTCATGTTAATCTTAAACTCTCTCTTTGAGGCCCCCCTCTGCTTGAAAGAATCATAGTATCCTCTTTGCTCATCGGACTTATCGCAACAAGCTTTATACCACTCTATCTCCGCCCTATAAGGAGTGATTTTGGATAGCCTAATAGCCAAATTAGCAGCATTTAGGTTTGGCGCAAGCCCCATTCACCTTGCCCTAGTCAAGCAATCTCTTGCCACAATCAATACCTACAAAGTAGATGAATCATAGAATGTTTAAACTAGAAGAATACCACTTGGGAATAAAAGCCTAAATCGATACATTTATACAACTCAATCACTCAACAACCAAAGGTGCCATGTTCCTACTTGTTGATGAGTCCCCGAGGAGTTCAAAGCCATAGTAAGACTTGCTTCATAGCTTGATTTAGAGAGATCTCCTTCCATGAAGCTTCTTATTAAAGACTGACGAGTTGGTCTTTCAACATACCACCCATACTTAAGGTGCTCCTCAATGGTACAATGCGAAGAACTTGTCCTTAGTATTAAATGCATCATCTTGTTGACCGATATAGCGTTGTCCAAACAAATCGCACCCTCGTCTGAACAAAACAAGTAATTCCCAGATGACCAGAATGACCTCCCTCCCGAGCCTTCCCTTGCCTGCGCCAGGCGCTCCATGTCAGCCGCAACGAAGGAAAATAACCAAGCTTTGTCTTCTTCAATTAATTGGAGGTTAGCAAAATTCATAGAGTTTGGTAACATCATAGACGTGTACCAGAAATTTATGAGGGCCTGCCACTGGGGAGTCAAAACAAGTGATTGGTGAAGAGATAACCTCGGCATAATATCATGCATCGACATGACATTGCAAAAGTTGCCGGCCCATCTTTCGCGGAGGATGGCTTGGGAAAGTGATTCGTTGCCAAGGAAAGGAGAGCCGAAACCAATGCATAGGACCGAGTAGGGTGGGAAGATGGATTTGTGGTGGGAGAGGAGCGAAAGAGCTGTGAGGAATGCGAGTGATCCTCCTATGGAGTGGCCCATGATCACTATTGACTTGGTTTCAACCAGCAAGCTACGAATCTGCATGCATTCACAAGATTTCGAAAATCTAGTTAAATGTTTCCTGAAAAAAAAAATCATGCTTACAATGATTCAAAAGCTTCATTGAAAAATCAATTTACACATTGATCATGTCATATTAGAAGAGTTACATGAATAGAGCTGGTAGAAAATCGTTGGTCATACTGCAATTGCTAAACATATAAAACTGTTTATTTGACAAGTTAAATAAGCTGAACTTTTCAGCAAATAATAATATGTGGAAATATGTTTAATACGTGTATAGAATGTAACCATGTGCATTTGGTTTAGTTTTGGGTAAAAACCTTTGGGAAAATGCAAAAAAGGTGGTAAAATGAGCCTTTCAAAATGCAAATAGTGTTTGATGAAGTATAATTTAAAAACATATTAGGAAGCAATTTTGACATAAAGGTCATTGGGAAAAAATTACAATATCTTGAACCTTTTCAACAAAACTCAATTGATGGCCAACTACCAATAGCCAAATCTAGCTGCCAGCTAGCCTCGCTAGCAACTTAGGGTTTTCAAGAACATTTCCATAATTATGAGGTATAGCGAGGGCAAAATTGAAATAAAAATGCCTATTTGCATTTGGGATATGCACAAAGTTCAAAACACCTCCAAATTTGCCTTAGACTAAAGGCCAAGAGGCCTTTGAAAATGCAATTGTATTTTTCCAAAACTCTCAAAAAAATTTATCAAATGCTATTAGCATTTGTCCAAAAAGAAAAGACTTTGCAAGTATTGTCAAACGCATCTACATACGCAACATTGCAGACATCAGCCAGAGATAAAAGAGATAGATTATTAATTGAGCTTGGTGCAGGTACACTGGCAGTAGCAATTTAAAATAACCACTAAGCTAACGGGGATTAAGATATAAGATGTTGCGTTTCATTATCTGTCCATTTGCTAATCTGTGGAAAATTTGGCAATGGGACAGCATCCACTAACCCTTTTTCATTTTTTATTAAACTCGTCATCTGATGGATCAACAGTAGATAAAGTAGCTGAGCACTAATTGAGCACTAAGCTTAGAGGATGCACTAAAATCAAGCAAAAGTTGTTGGGTAGACCGAACAAAGTGCGGATGGGGTAGCTTCCTAACTATTTCTCGAGATGATTCATTCACCCGTAGAAGTAAAATCATGTAAACGACTCTTTAAGCACTAATGAATCCATTAAGTAAAGTTGACTAATTGTGTTTCGTGGACCTACGAAGATGGAAAAATCATCATGATAACGATTTCACATATTGTATGCCTCCAACATGATCTGGCAAGCAAAGCCACAGCACGAATATTTGAGAATTATACAGCACAGATTGATATCTATCCCCTATTTCACTATAGGATTTTTTACAAACAGTTCTACCATTACCCACGGAAGGAGACATTTTATCAATAGGATCAATTAATTTAGAAAGACGGTATGTTGACATGGGAATTACAAATTAAGCTCGAACACCATGTTCTTAATATGATTAAAAAAATTGATTACTTCTATAAGTTCTTACTTGCTAGTTACGAATTAATCACTTCTTAGACTTCGTATGCATGACATATCTTCTATGTTATTTCATAGATGACCGGTCCGGATTTAAATTCTGCTATATTTTGTGATACCCACCTCTATTAATCATGCTAGACAGATCTGTTTTGTAGATTTTACTAATTAACTGAGAAAAATGGAAGAGACGATCTTGAGTAAGACTGCAAGCTACAACTTCTAATCATAATAAATTAGCAAAACGTGATGAACATTGAGGTTAATCGCAAGCAAAAGTTGAAATGGTTCTTTGGCAGGCGGTCAGAGGCACGAACATTCAAACTTGTCAAGCAGGACATCATTACAAGTAAGGCAAAATTCAATCTATGATATTGAAAAATTCGTCCACTCAATCGATCTCTTGAGGACTCGGGATTTACCGACAAAATTTTTTTAAAAATTACAACTCAAAATGCAAGTTTGAAATGATTACATGGAAATGCATACAACTGATAACGTACTCACGGTATAATTCCCAATTGTAAACTTTGAGGGATAATTATATTGAAAATCCTATAACTTGTAGAGAAAGTACAATTGACTTTAATTAAGTCATAAAACTTGTTAAGTTAGTGAAACTTAACAAACAGAAAATGCTAATAAGTTTTAAGATTTAATTATCAACTTGACAAGTTTTAGAATTTAATTATACTTTAAAACTTAAATATATTCTTATAAGAAATTTTGAGACTTAATTATATATTTTAAAAAATTTAGAACTTAAATACACTTTTAAGAATTTCTGTCCATTGATCCCAACTTTTCATTAAGAAAGAAAGATAACCCGGGAATAAAACCAACGCCCCATTTGCTATCTTGACTCTTTGGGTCTCAACTAAAGGTCAGTCTACAACAGATGGTCTAAAGTTCTAAATGTAAGACGCAAATTGCGCAACCCCAAGATCTCCATAACCAGAACAAGAACATGCATAATTGAGTAGAAAGATTAACGCACCTGTTTTGGGATCCATCGAACATGAAGCGGAAGCAGAAAACGATTACCCACATGTTATCAAGGGGATCCACGCAACAAGTCCTTCTCCTCTATTGCCCTCCGTATCACTGGCTCAATGAGGCGGCCCCCCTCACGTTTAGCGTTAGGTAAATGCCCGTTAGGTGAGGATACATGTGAGAATTAGGGTTAGAGGAGAGACTTGAGCACTATTTATAGAGTTTTCAGCCAGTCCCTCTCATTACGGGCCAGGCTCAACTCGGCCCACACTAGCCAGCCCCATATTAGACTAATTAAGAAACCTTCTATCTCACCTCAGACCAGCCCTGTTTTACGGTAACCGTAAAAACAGTAAATTACAATATCAATTAATGTAGTCCACATTAGGAAAACTCTTACATTCTCCCACTTGGACTATATTAATTGAAATCGTACCTATGCGCGCACATTGGTCCGAGATAATTCTTAATAGTCAATCCTATGCCATAAAGTCTCAAACACCGAATCATGGCGGTAATCGCATGTATACACACGAGCCTTCCATGGTCACGAATGTTCTCAACTTTATTGATATGGATTCAATATGGTAGTGTGTCCAATGGATACCATCTCTCATAGAGATCCCATTTGTCAGTCCACCATTCTCTTACCTTAGGTGTCACAAAAAACTTGTGCCACTAGAGAATGCTTTATGGTTCCAATGAACCCACATATGTCTTGTCCTTATGGTTAACCTTTCTTTATGTATCACAAGACATATGCACAAAGCTAATAACCGGATGCCCGGATGCCCTAGCCTTCACTCAAGGTCTATACAATCCCTTGAGACTTTATCAATATGTATTCAACATAATAACAACATATTCAAAATATTTTATTGAATGCAAAAGTTGATACATATTAAACCATTACTAAGTGTAACGAACCACAGATATGAACTTTATCAGAGTAAAGCCAAAATAGCTCCCACTAAACAACAGTATCCGAATATTCTCCTAGGCCCATGCTAATGACATGTCACTCAAATACACATGGGCGTAGGCCTTTAGTTAGTGGATGCAGTAACCACATCATCTGTAAAAATATATTATATTATAAGTCACCTTTCTGTACCATTTCTTTATGGTCAAAAATATCTTACCACCATATATTTAGATCCCTTGAGATCTTTGTAGTAAATAAATAATACTACAAATTTTTTATCTCAATACAACCGTATGGGTCTATCCATAAAGTTAACACAATCAATTCCGTCATGAGGTTTTTGAGCCTAAAAGCCCAAGTAACAGCCTAAAAGAATGTTACTAACACTGCTTACATAGTAGAAGATGACATAAAACTTTATTTACTGCACTTCCTACTAACATAAATCTATATTCCGTTATTGATTGCATGTCATAAAAACAGCTAGCAAAATTTACATCTAAATACTCTACTAACTGCAAGAATTGAACATGCCTATAAATTAGCATGTAATCTCTTATCTTCTTTAAGTACCTTAAAACCTTCTTGACAGCAACCCAGTGATCATGTCCTGGATTTGACCGATATCTGCCTAGAAGTCCCGTCACAAAGACAACATTTAGTCTAGTGCAAATTCGAGTATACATTATACTTTTAAGTGCACTAACACAAGATACTCCCTTTAATTAGATTTTCTCAATATCTAAATAAGGACAATGTGATAAATTTAATCCATCACCCTCAACAACAGGAGCAATTCCTGGCTTGCAATGATGTATATTGAATATTTTCAAAATACGATCAGCAAATGTCCTCCAAGAAAATCTAATATAAAATCCGATATATGACAAGAACAATTCTTACAGACCTCAGTACAAAGGATATAAGATGTCTCAAGGTCACAACTTGTAAGCAAAACATCATGTACATAAAGTATGAGAAAAAATAAATTTCCTCCCACTGACCTTGCAGTATATTGAATTACTTTGTTCACAATTGAACAAAATAACAGCACTATGAAACTTTAATAATATTGTCTGGAAACTTGCTTAAGACCATGAATTAGAACTTTTCAGTCTACACACAAGTTTACTTGAATCTACTGCAAAATCATCTAGTTGCACAATATAGATTTTGTATATATTTGGCGTAACTTTATATCAAAATAAATTATTAATGCCACGTTCACTCGAAAGAACATTTAAAGAAATAATTATTTCTTCACTATAAACAATCCACCCCTCTTTCGAGTTAAAACGTTAGTTACAAATTTGGCTTTAAATTCCACAATATTTGTTTGAAATTCTTTTAGTTTTGTACGCCAATTTGCAACTAATAAACTTGTGATCTTTAGACAAGTCAGTAAGTTTCCAAACATGTTTCATAGATTGTATATCGCCTTTTATGGCATCTAATCACATACTTGATTAAGGATAAGAAACAACATTTATTTATGTCGCTAAATCAACCATGTAGTGGATATTATAGTCATGCTCTCACAAATAGACTATAGTCTAATGGAATAACTGATCGTCTTTCCCTAACAAATCTCCTTAATAAAGTTACCACCACTTCATTCTATACTTGAGAGGTTTGAAAAAATTTCATTATAAACTATATCAAGAATAGTACCTTTAACCTCAACAAGTTTAGTCTATGGTACAGGAGATTCCATAATTATCTATATAGGTAAAGACAAAAACATAGTAACCTCCATCATACTATTATCTTTAATAATCTGAGAGCAGCTATCCTCTATAATTACGTCAATATTTAGAAACTTTAGAGTATGTGATTCCATAATTCTTGTACCTTCTTTAGGGTTATAAAATCAATACCCCTTTTTTGTATATGAAAAAATTGCTTTCATAATATCAGCCCACAAAAGACCAAATAAATTAGTCTTACTAATCATACTCATCACCATATTCAATATGGTGCAATTATGCCTTTCGCCCAAATCTTTTTGTCAGAATTTTCAGGTATAGTAATTAAATTACCACCCCAGAATCTACCAAGTATTTGACAAATGACCCTTTAAGCTATTTCGCATTGTCATACTTGCCAAAATACTCATTGCCACTGTTAAACTTGACAACCTTTTAATCATATACGAGATGTATATGTCATTAGGACTTAAACACAATTTTTGCAGATGTGTCCTAATTTCAATATCAAATAAGACATAATTTCAAGCAACTAAGGCTTCCATCATCTTATAGCAGTGCAGTTCGCAGGCAAACATTTGTTCAAGTGTTCCAGAATGGAACGTGTTATGGACAATAAGTAAATTCAATTGCTCTTTTCTCAAGCAACAAATCATATGTCCACAACTTAAAATTTTAAACAGTAAAAAACCTCAATGATGACGGAATTACCATTTACAGAAAAGGTGACTGAAAAACAAGTAGTATATAATTAGCATCATGTGAGCATTGTGTAACTTGACGTACAAGTACACATCCAGAGAGTTACATGCAAAATCACATAATCACCTTTGGGCGGAATACATGACATGCAATTGTACACTCCCCCACATGATAAGGGTTATGAGAATATGTTCCAATTTTTCGTGAATTCATCACCTTTGGGCATATGAATCACTAGAATCGATCACTCCTCCACCACACTATCATGTATCCCTCCATGAACTAATACACAATCACCTCCTTTGGGAGTATAACTATGCATTAGACCAGGAGACATCCCAATCATCATACGAGACCGAAATTTCTCAAACCCAATCAAGCGTGCCACTTTGGCGATCACTACTCAATTGAATCATTGAAATTCTCTCATACCAGGGATATAAGCTTTACTCCTCACATACATCATATATATGTGATTTTAACTTTAGTGATAGGGGCATCATATCACCAAAATCACATATCACGCTAATTACATTGCTTTATTCATTAATAAAAAATTAATCGTACATATATATAAATATATATACACGAAACCTGAAAGACAGATTCCAATGAGATCATTGATCACAAGTAACACAAGAAGCTTCTCATAACAGAGAATAAAACATCTCTTATGCACCCCAATTACCAGAATAACATAAAAAGAATGTTGATCTATAATATCTCTCACAAATTAACATCAACAATGTCTACGGTGCACCAAATTGACAAGCTTGACAATGATCCATTATCACTCATGAATTTCATACGGCAAAACATGACTCCAAGGCCAACAACTGATTTATTAATCAATTTTAGGTAACAAATATCATTATTTCAACCAGTGGCCTATTAATTGAGTCAAACCATAGAACCAAATATCTAAAATTCAACAGTAGATACTATTGCTCTGCATAAATATTGCCATACTCCCTTACCATAAAAAATATTTAACTCGATAAACATTAACCAATGACCAGATGAGTTCATGTACAATATGCAGTAACTTAATTGACATGCATTACCCACATTCAGCAGATGTGTTAATCAGTACATCAGTTTGGTCACGAGTCCTTAAGTTGTCTATCATTCAAATGTTACCAATGTATAAAGGAGTATACTTGAGTAACAAAAGTTTCATAATCTTTATTGTTTCTCATCAGCTCAATACATAGCTCAAATGCAATCTCATATGAATTGTATCGCATTAAGCCAGCTTCAGTTCACAATAAAGTTTGATTTTTGTTGATGAATCACACCTTTTTATTGTGTGATAACATACTAGTAACCCATCACCTGTATTTCCAAAATCATAGAAAATACAAGAAAAATACGCAAAAATACACTAAAAATTCACGTATTTAGGATTCCATATGCAATTTCACATCAATAAAATCATCAAACATATAAAATATATATACCACAAGATAGGAAATTACCATACGAGTCCAACGCCGCCAACCACGCGCCGATCGGAGCCTCCACGCGCCCACACGCGCCGCCTGAGTGCGCGGCGCGCGGAGCTCACGCGCGGCGCGCGTTCGACGCACACGGGCGGTGCGTGGCCGCGCGTGGGGAGCGTGCGGCCTCATCCGGCGACGCGCCGCCTACCCTCTTGCTCGTCTCGTCGAGCCCAGTCCGAATTTGTGATTTAATTTAATTTTTATTGAATAAAAAGTCTCGAAAATCACAAATTATGGCAAGATTCGTACTAATTAGGGCTAATCCATACAAATTAGGGTAGATCCGTACAAATTATGGTAAATCCGTACAAATTAGGGCAAAACCAATTGCGTTCGAGTTCTAAGGTTATGGTTGCTCGATACCACATGTAAGACGCAAATTGCGCAACCCCAAGATCTCCATAACCAAACAAGAACATGCATAATTGAGTAGAAAGATTAACGCACCTGTTTTGGGATCCATCGAACATAAAGCGGAAGCGAAAAAGGATTACCCACATGTTATCAAGGGGATCCACGCAACAAGTCATTCTCCTCTATTGCCCTCCGTATCACTGGCTCAATGAGGCGGCCCCCCTCACATTTAGCGTTAGGTAAACGCCCCTTAGGTGAGGATACATGTGAGAATTAGGGTTAGAGGAGAGACTTGAGCACTATTTATAGAGTTTTCAGCCAGTCTCTCTCATTACGGGCCAGGCTCAACTCGGCCCATACTAGCCAGCCCCATATTAGACTAATTAAGAAAACTTCTATCTCACCTCAGACCAGCCCTATTTTACGGTAACCGTAAAAACAGTAAATTACAATATCAATTAATGTAGTCCAATTTGGAAAACTCTTAGGGATATGTACAAAAAAGGAGATGATAAAGGCTCTTTCCCTTCAGTCTGGTCCCCGTCGGGAATCTATCAACACCACTGACATGATATACGGATGTCACATTTCCAGAGTCGCCAGAAATCTCTCTTCAATCGATTAGTTGGCTACAGGAGGAAAATCTTAGCTGAAACCAAGTCCACATGGACCGGATCAATTATAGAATTTAATTATGCGGTTTTCATGTTGCACGTGAACTCCGGCAAAATTCGATAATCTAATTACACTCGGTCCATGAGCCCCGTTCGAGGAAAGTGTCTTGCCTTCTGTCTAAGTCAATGACTAACTAAAGACATTTACATGCAAGTTAAGTAATTGACAAGTGTACCATTATAAAGGATATGCTGAGGCAAGGGGACCCACTAATATATTCAACCCGAGAAGTCCGCTTATAATTTATTAAACCAACGAAGAAAAAAGTAGGCAATTATTGTTCCATTACATAATGGACGGCAAATTAATTTATTAAACCGACGAAGAAGATAAGTTATAGAACTAGTTGGGATAGTGCAGTATAAAATAGTAAGATTCGCCATCTAGCGAATCGTCTGGTGTTGGCCATTATATTCGTATGTGTTTGGATTGATCTGCCCTCAGGATGGTCGCGAGGAAGTAGACTTCTTAGTCATTTTTAGATGGACACATTGCATTGCCTTCTTAGAACGATAGTAAGTTACAAACAATTAAGAAAAATTACCGATTGCAATTTTTGTTCATGTTCCTATAAATTAAGGAGAATTACAATGCATGAGGATGATTCATAAGGACCCATAGGAAGAAATCAATTATTGAGGATTGTCAGCAATAATGGATAATTGATTTCGCGCATCTCTAAGGATAAGACAATATTTCCTTTGATAAAGTATATCATTAATTAATTATATTTGACATTATGTTTGTCATGTTACTTTAAATAATATATGGACTTATGTATTCCTCACTACTACATATCTAAATATATAGAAAAATCTCTATTTCTCTCTTCTACATTTAAATTAACTTGGTATCAAAAGCTCCTTTCTTAAGGCAACTTAGTGCACCGAGTGCACTTCGCAACTAGTGCACCGAGTGCACTCCAGAAATTTCCCCAGTCTATGTGCTTCATCATTCTTAGCTTTGCATCCGATGCGTCTTCGCACAGTAACCTTTGCTTAGCAATGCCTAACTTATTCTATTTATTGTAGTCATGCTAGTCGTATCAACTGCATTTGTAAAGTTACTATCTCAACGGCAAAGTCGACTGCAAAGGATGCATGTCGTTTGGCCCCAATGCCTCCAATTATTGACTTTTCACTTTTCATTTTGAAAAGACAACACCAACACCAAACTCACAGCCGCTAGACGAGCAACATACTGAAATCTTCTCATTAACGGAATCTCGGAGCCATCACATGCACCACAACACGCCACTCATCTTAGATTTGTTGAGCTTATTTTAATCGAAAAATTTTGTGATGTTGTTTGAATTATCTTTAAAACTCAAGTTAATTTGTTTCAACTTTGAAGAGGATGTTAGCAATATTAGGATATTCATTTGATTCCACGTATCTCTCTCATATATATATAAGTGTGTGTGTATCCTTTAAGTGAACATATCCTTGATGGATTATATTTGGTAGTATGTTTATCTTATTAGTTTAGATAACCGTCTCATATAACATATAAATAAGTTCATGTATAACCGTCTCAAAATGTACAGAAAATTTTCTATACCTCTCTTCTGCATTTTTCTTAAGTAGGACAATTTCCAAGTATCAACTTTGTCATTTACAATGGATTGAGCTATTTTCGATACTAAAGGTTAATAAATAAGGTTGTGTCCGGTGATCAAGATATAAGTCAGGATAGGGTAAATGATATCATATTTGGTGTTCAGTTGCTATCCAAGATAGGATAAGGCTGGATAAGAGAGGGATATAAACTGGATTAAAAAATCTTATGTGTGGGATAAGATAAAGATGGATAAGAATTCTCATGTCTATGATATGTGTTGGCCACTGCGCTAGGAGCACCACTGCAACAAACAATCATCGTCGCCTTCAGCCACCGCATTGTTGACACCTCCAGGTACCAGTGATCGGAATCATCGGCGAACCAATCATGTCCGCCAACCAAAGTTTCGCGATCATCATCTGCACCTTCGTCCAAATTTGGTGTAGTGGGAAAGCATTCATTCATCGTCCCTTCTCATTCACAACTTGGGCAACCTCTCTGTTCAACATATACTTCACCGACTAGAAAATTTTTTCCACCTTTTTCACTGTTTTTCACTCAATCACGCATTATCCTCATGGTCATTGAAGAAATCGAGCGACGAAAGCATCTTCTGCTTTGATTCATCGATGGAAGCATGACGTGTTCGAGAACATCAGAGGGGAGGACTCAAGGATGACCTTCGCGGCCGACCTTTTGAACGCTCTAGGGATCAACTATTCTGGGGCAATGACAAAGTGGAGATCGAGATAGAGCCCAAGCCGCTTGATGCGAATCGCCACTCTAGGATTACCCTTGTCACGTTCATCATTGACTAAGCTGGCTCGCGGTGATGTTTGAACATGCCAGCGGAGATCCTTGAATGCAACTAGAGGTTCGGAGATCATCTGGTGTCGCCTAAGGCCAACGACACCATCTGAGGCGATCACGAGGCTGCACGAATCGCGGTGTCGAGGATCTAAATGGGACGGAGACGGCGGCCGACAGGGCATCATGGGTCAGTGATTGGAGCCAATAGGAGACGCAAAGACGACTCGCGCTGAGAAAATATTGGGTGGGTTTAACCCTCCACGTAGGCCAAATGTATCACCATACAAAAATCCACACCTGGCAAATTTGGGCCCACTCGTTAGTGCCCACTTCTCCGTTAACTCTCCGTCTCCTCCCCTCCGTTTCCGCCCACACCTCTCTTTCCCTCTTCTCTCTTACTTCTCTTTTTTCGAGAAAATTTCCCTTGTTCGTCTGACACATGCAAGGAAAAGACAAGAAAAGCAGAGAGAGAGAGAGAGAGAGAGAGAGAGGGGGGTGGGAAAGAAGCGAGGAAGTCTTCTTCTTCGGTCATCTTTGACCGAGTATCCCCCACTCCCAACGCCGCTGTTTCCCACCGCCTCGATGAGCTGCTCTTGACGCCGTTGTTTTCCCCAGCACGCCACCACCGCCGCTGCCCCGAGCGCCGCGGCACGCTTGCTCGCCACTACGGACGTGACCCAACGTTTGCAACTTGTCACTGCCTTCCCTCTTGCAGTCGATCCGCCTCCCTCGACATTCTTGCCGTTTCGTCACCAGCGTTGCTAATTCTGTTCCACCATCAACGACGCTGCTGTTGTTCTGCCACCAACGATGCCAAGGACGACCAGGTCGCTGTCTTGTTTGTCCGAGCAGCTGTCCACGACGTCTTCTGCCCCTGCCCGCAACCCTCTATCTCCCTCTTTTCTCTCTTCTTCTCTTTTCTGCAACTGCCACATCGTCACCGACTCTCCTCCTTTCATAACAAGCTCACTCCAAGCACCGCCGCCGGACTCGTCATCTTCCTTAAGCAAGACGATTGTCAAGGCAGTGGCGGCCACTGTGGCCAACTTGCTGGTTGTCGCAGCAATCGGATTCGGAGACGGACACAGAGTTGGAATCGCCGTCGCCGTTGTCGTCCCCGTCGGACTCTGATGCCTTGGAGGAATCCTCCTGGCAGCGGCGGCACCGGTGACGGAAGGAGTGGAGCGGTTCTAGGAGGGAGAAGCATAGGCGGAGAGAGAGGAGCGGCGGTGGTAGCAGCAGTAGCGGTAGGAAGAAGGAGAGAGGACGCGTGGATAGAGAGGAGTGGAGGAGGTCGAGGAAGGATGAGAAGAGGAGTGGCAAGAGGAGCGCTCGTGATGGATCTTTTGGTGGTTCCAATTCGGAGATGGAGAGAGTTCGCGTTGATCCGGAATCGGTTCTGAAGCGGCCATGAGCCGACTCGAGCTCGAGCCATGGCAAACGCAAGAAAAACGGAGAGAGTTCGCGTTGATCCGGCATCGGTTCTGAAGTGGCCATGAGCCGACTCGAGCTCAAGCCATGGTAGAAAAAAGAAAAGAGAAGTGGAGAGAGAAGAGGGGGAGAAACGGAGGGGAGGAGAGAGAGTAAATGGGAGAGAGACGGAGTTAATGGAGAGAGTGGACCCTGACAGGTGGGCCCAAAATTTGCGACATGTCAACTTTTGTATGGTGAGACATTTGGCCTACGTGGAGGGTTAAACCCACCCAATATTTTCTCACTGGCGCTAGCACAGCGAGGTGAGGCGATGTCGATGGCAGTTTGACAGGTGGCGGCAGGAAGGTAACAATGAGGTCGGGTTGAGGACAATGGTGGAAAGGTGGAGGGGGAGAGTGAAGCATTTATATTATATCCAAGTTATATTCGGATATTTATCAAGTATTGTATGAAACAAATGACGTCATCATCACATCCAACCTCTATTCCATCTAACAAAAGACTTCAAAGAACCAAAAGCAGCCTAAGTGTGTAGCATTTTTAATGTTAGATTAATCACCATATATTACATTAAATTATTAGTTATAAGTGCTAATAAGCTATGATTGTCAAGTTTATTAACCACAGGTGTAACTAGCCTTATGAAAGCTTTAGATAATCCAAGAAATTAATAAGAGAGTACAAAAAAATTCCTAAAAATTTTTATATTTAAATTAATTTAGTTTTAAATCTTTAAATTATATCAATTAAAGTCTGACGATTTGTTAATGTAATCCATCTAACCGTTTTGATTGAAAATTATTAATGTAGAGATGGCCGTCATATATGGTGGCTAATGTGATGTGGACAAATTTTAATTATTTTAATATTTTTATAAAAAAATTTATCTAAATTTATCTTTTCTTTTATCTTTTTTTTCACAACTTTTAGGGAAGAGTCAATAAAGCAAATGATAAGACGATAGAAATTGCTAACCCGGCTTTGAAAATCAGGGTGCGATTGATGACGAAGGAAGAGATGAAGCACCCCGGAGTGGACCATGACCGGCTCCTCCCCATCGTAACGGTATTTCAACGGCGCGAACAGCCCGTGGCCTGCCGCTTCCAGCGACACCAGCATGCCGTAGTTCGGATCCCAACCAAGCATCGGCAGATCTTGGACGCCCGAGAATGCCACGTACCCCACGCCCCCGACTTGCTCCACCACGAAGGCACCACACCCCATCGAGTTCGCAGTGCTGCACACCCTCCATGCCTCCTTCAGCAGTGGGGTCGAAGTCAGGAAAGTCCCCAAGATCTCGCTGGTCTCGAACCTTTTCCAGGACAACAGAGGGAAAGGAAAAGAGGAACAAAAACAGGGCAAAGAAGTAAAGGTAAGAAACGTAGTAGCTCAAAATGCCGGGAAATCGAGGTGAGGGGGAGTAGGCAGGAGTAGGCTGTTACGATGAAGCTTCGGCGTCCATGGTCTCCTCTTTTTGCCCGTTAAACGGGCATTGAAATGAATATCGACCCTGAATTTATGATTTGAAGCCAGGCCGGCGAGTTGGATCTTTGCCGAAGATTGGACGATGATTTCCAGAAAGATAAGAGGAACCCGCAGATAAGAGACAGAAGAGAGAATTGAAGAGCGTGAACGAGGCCGTGGCGCTTGCGTTGGGGACTCTCTTTCGTGGACATCGAAGTTATGGGCCGCTCTGTCTTTTGTCCTTCTTTGGTGCGTGCCATCGTCACTTTCCTTGACTTCTTACTCCTCTCTGAAATGTGCTGCAAAGCACCTCATATCTGATTGCTGGCCTATTGTTGCCCTTTTTTATTTAGATCCAATAATAGATTAGGAAAATGCTACAAAAAAACCCCAAACTTTGCCACAAGTGACACATTTATTCCAATTTTTTTTAACGTAAAAAATCCAAACTTTTCAAACTATGACACATTTACCTTATCAATGACATTTTTGTCTTATTTTTTTCTTTTTTTCTTCTTCTTCCCTTTATCGGCCCACCATGACCGGTGAAGGGAAGCCGGCGTCAGCGAGGGATGCCCTCGCTGGACTCGGGCAAGGGGTTCCCTCGCCGGCGTTGAGCAAGGGCCTCCCTTGCCAAATCTAGGCAAGGGCACAAGGGAGGCCCTCGCTCAACCCAACCAAGGGCTGCCCTTGCCCGACGCTAGCGAGGACAGCCCTAGCCAGCCTAAGTGAGGGTAACCCTCGCCAGACACCGGCTTCCTTTCGTTGGTAGCTAGTGGAGGGAGGAGAGAAGGAAAAAAAAAGTAAAAAAAACCAAAATACCCTATAATTTATGGCAAATGTATCATACGACAGAAGTTCAAGGTTTTTTATGTCACAAAAAAAAAGTTTGAGTAAATGTGTCACGATTAGCAAAGTTCAGAATTTTTTATGTCACAAAAAAAAAAAAAGTAAATCTGTTATTTTGAGCAAAATTTAGGGTTTTTCGTAGTTTTTTACTTAATAGATTGGCATGTCTCAGCCCAGTTGGAATAAAAAATAAAATAAAATTTGTAACTTTTCGTTTCTTTTTGGGATATGTTTACCAGAAGTCCTAAAACTTGTCCGAGAAAAGAGTACATTGAGTCCTAAAACTTACAAAAAGTTCAATCAAGTCCTAAAACTTATCAAGTTAGTTCAATTAAGTCCTAAAGTTAACACCATTACCCTTTTTCGTTAAAAATGCTGACGTGTCATTTTAAATTATTTTTTATTTTCCACGTGGATTTTTTTAAATAATTTTTTATTCATTTAAAAAAGATTTAAAAACTAAAAAATATTCATTTTATCTTATTTTCACCAAAAATTAAAAAAAAGTTATAAAAGTTATTTTTAAAATTGTTTAAAAAAAAATTAGCGCTCTCCCCGCCGCCGCCGCCACCGCCTCCACCCATCGCCGGAGGGGCCGAGCGACGGTCGTCGGCCCTGGGCCAGGGTGGCCGGCCCTTGCCGGCCGCAGGCGAGGGCCGGCGATCGTCGCCCTCCCTAGGCGAGGCTCGCCCAGATCTGGCGAGCCTCGCCCAAGGCGGTTGCCGGCCCCCCATGAGGCCGGCGAGGGCCGGCCACCCTGCCCAGGGCCGGCGACCGTCGCCGGCCCCTCGCGGTGGGCGGCGACGGAAGTCCACCAGTGGCCTTTTTTTTTTTGAACAGTTTTGTTTTTTTAAATAAATTTAGATTTTCCTTTTTAGTTTTTAATCTAATTTTTAAAGATTTTGAATAAAAAAATAATTTTAAAAAGCCATTTGAAACATAAAACTCATTTAAAATATGACGTCGCAATTTCCGTTAACTTTCTTGACGGTGTTAATTTTATGACTCAATCGAATCAACTTGATTGAACTTTTTTGTAAGTTTTAGAACTCAATTACACTTTTTAGACAAGTTTTAGGACTTCTGCTGAACATATCCCTTTCTTTTTTCTCCACCCACTTTCCTTCCGGATCCGGCCGTCGTTCATGGCTCTTCAATTCTGCCTTTCCATGTCCGCCAGCGCCGAACAAGCCATCATTGCTCGCGGCCATGGCTCCAGATCTGGAAGTTCAGCCTGGCTTTTCCATTCTGCCAGTCCCATGGCCGCCGGTGCCGAAGGAGCCGCCATCGTCGCTCGCGGCCATGGCTCCAGATCTGGAAGTTCGACTGGCTCTGTGGAATGGTTGCGATGAACTGACTATGCAGATGATTATGGGGAGTGACGGAGTGAAGAAGGTAATGCTAACGAGGAAGATGGTGATGGTGGTAGAGTGGAACTATAGGGATAAAAAGGTGAAAAGAGAGATTGTGCGGTCAAGTTCTTGTTTGAGAGGACCACAAGCTCCATTTTTGCTGGTTTTTATTTCTGAGTAAAAGCTTGAAAGGACCACAAGCTTCATTTTACCCGCCCACCCTTGTTATTGTTTTTGTTTTTGGGACGAACCTCCATTGCCATAACTGCAGATCTGGAGATGAACCAGCAGCTAGTTTCTCCATTTGGAAACTTCCTCGCTTGTGTAGGCGGAGGCAATTGAGTGGGTCCATGAGGACCCACAAGCGCCTTCAGTGAAGCCTCTGCGCCACGTCAAACGACAACAAAGGGATCGCGTTCGTAGGGAGTGGCGCACATTGGCGAGGCACGAGGAAGCTGTGCACTATGCATATGATGAGCCCCACGAAGGTGGAGGAGTTCACGCCAATAAAGAGTAGCAGCTAGGAAGGGTGAGAGCGGCAGCCTTGAGGCGTACTCTCCACAATCCGAAACTATTCATCAAAAACCCCTTCTCTACGCGAGGAGTGAATTAGTAGGAGGGAGTATTGGTTTAGGATCAACCTTGAACCGACCCTAAACCGACTCAACCTAAATCAATCCTGACTATATATATTATATATTATAAAGAGCAAACCCTAATTTAAATGGCGTACAATGGCATTAAAAGGTGCCCTCCTTCTCCGATACTCTTGTCTTGTTCTCTTCTCTTCTTTATCCTTTTCAATTTTTACTTAAAAGAAAAAAAAAATTCTCTCGTGAGTAAACTTGCCTTGCTTGCCGCATGACGCTTGCGCCGCTTGGTGCTCACCGCTCAATGCCCGCACCACTTGGTGCTTGTCGCTCAACGCCTGCGTCACTCATCTCTTTTTGTTGGCCTCACCCGTCATTGAGTAAATCAAAAGGAAACAAAGCCCTAGGTAGAAACCCCCTTCGCTCATGAGCAATGATTGTTGTTCACCATTGTTTACTCATCTTTTCAAACACGACTTAGCAGTTCCACTTTGTGCATGATTTTAGAGCTTCAACCTCATGTTTGTTCTTCATTTGTGCTAGATTTTTATTTTTCCATTCTTGCTTCACAATTTGCACTTGATTTGAGAGTTTCAAGGGTTGATCTTGGGTTGACTTTGGAATTGGACCAAACTCATGGAGTCAGTCCGATCCTCGATCCTAAGCTCAATCAGATTGATCTTCAATCCCAAAAATTGGAGATCAATGCTGTGTGAGTTAATTCATGAGTTAGGTATTGGCTTGGCCCAATCTGGACAATGATTACCCTTATGAATTAGACTCACAAAAATAGCTTTGCTCACAAGCAAGTCATCTAGGCATTTCATTACCTTTTTTCGCCTTCTCCCCATTTATTTTTCTGAAAAATCCATTGGACCAATGTGCTAAATTTCCTTGCAAAGAGCGTGAATTACACTAAGGCTACATTTGGTCGTCCGAATTTCTAATCGGGATAGGACTAAATAGGATAGGATATGAAATCCTATGATTTTTTTATATCATATTTATTGTTTGGTGAATCACAAGTATTAAAGTCGGATATGTTTTCATCATATCATATACATTTTATATATATATATATATATATATATATATATATATATATATAAACGGCATATCATTATAAATGAACTTAAATGTTCATAAACGGAGATAGTGAAAATCTCTCGTAACACTATTTCTTAATTTATTTTTATTTTATTTTTCCTATTTTTATATTATTTTATTTATTATTTATTTTTTCTCCTTTCATCATTATTTAATAAAATTTTATCAAATAGTAAATCATACTAACATACCTAAAATACAAAAATACCTAAAATATATAATAAATATAAATATTTAATTTATAGATTGAATGTTTATTATAAGATATGATTAAAATTAAATATATAAATTAAAATATGATTAATTAAAATGATTTTTTATTTTTAAATTTCTTAAATTAAAATTCAAATATTATTTATATTGAAATATAATTTCAAATTTATTAATTTAATAAGTTTGTTATTCGAGAGAAATAACTTTCCTAGTATGGACATTAGAAATCCTATCCACTTTTATCCCACCTATTTCATGAGATAATTTTATCCTGTCTATATCCCATTTACATCCGATTTTATCATGTTCTAAGCAAGCACTAAACATAGGATAGGATAAATTATATCTTATCATGAATTTTATCCTGATTGTTAAACGCAATCTAAGGTTGAGCGAGTCGGACCTATAGCCGCAGAGACAAGAGGTGGTCAAGGAGGAGGGCTTCGTTTATGTCCTGTCTAGGGTATGTGAGGGAGAACGGAGAAAATGGAAGAAGAATAGGAAAAGTGGACGTGGGAGCCCCAGGAAAAGAAACAAAAAAGGGGACACAAAAAGGGAATCACTTCCTCAGAACAGCCATCGAGGGATGCTTTATAAAAAGAAGTGCGATCCAGAAAGGAACAATAATTGCCTTAAAAAAAAAAACGTCCTTACGAGTTGGACCGTGAGTTGGGGGATGTTTTCGATACGGGCGACGACCCGCCGGCATGGGCTCGCATGTTAGATATATTAAAAAAGTATAAAAAAAATTATGTACCACGGAAAGTCAAAGTTAAAAAAGAAGAGAATATTAAATTTTTCTTTCTTCTCTATTTGTTATTTTTATTATTGTGTTTTATTTTCTCACACACACACACACACACACACATATATATATATATATTCAAGGAACCCCGTACAGTCGATAATCAGCAGATAAACTCTAAAGCGATGCTAGCAGAGGACTCATCACCCCAACGTCGCGCTTAAGATCCCGTGCGGCTAGCAGGATTTGACCCCCTCCACTTTCGTTAGTTTCATTGGAGAACCTTATCCAACTGGGTCACCGCAAACGGTAGTATATATATTGACCTCTCATTTATTAAATTTTTAAAACTGACCTCAATATCAAAATCACTTATCGAAAACTTGTATATCAAAATTTCAACTCGAGTGTCAAAAGTGTTGAGAAAGTTGATTAAGTATCAGATTTTTCGACACATATTGACCGAGTGTCAGAGAGTGTCGAATAGTATCGAAGAGTGTCGGATACGTATTGAAGTATCCGACACGACACGAAAACTTTAAGAGTGTCAGTACTTTATAAGCCATTATATGATCCAAGTGTTGCTTTTGCTTGTCCCCTTGTCTAGCTGCGCTGGCAACTCTATCTCTCCCTCTCTTTAAAGAGGGACCACAGGAAAAAATGAAAGTTTGCAACCACCACTGCCAGTTGTAGTAAAATTGATTTCACAAATAAAAGTAGCAACCAATGTGTTAAATGATTATTAGAATAAAAAGTGACTCGTTTATCGAAATGTCAACTTTCAACTTGTTACATGACTTAAGCATGATAAACATTATCTAAAAAAATTCTAAAATTATTGAACTCTAATTAATTCAATTCTAAATCTTTTAACAAAATTTGTCAATACAATCAATCCAACCAATTTTAAATGATGTAGACACTGGTTAACCTATGCACCATATTAACGTAGATAATTTTTCGTGTTGGTCGGATAAACTGATTTGGCAAATTATCAAAATAATTAGTACTCAAATAACAAAATTAAAAAGGTCTAGAATTGAGTTAATCAAAGTATTTTAGATTTAGATTTGTTTGGACGATGTTCCCTTTAAGCATGTGGTGCTTCGTATATTTTGTGGAGATCAATTGACTCCGCTCAAATACATCTTTCCAATTAATATATAAATTTAACTTTGAATCGAAGTAATTTTGATCGTGTTAAAAAGTTTGGACCTCAAAACTTTTAAAGTAAGCTCCTATCAATTTTGACCCTATCTTACATGCTTATCTGATCCATGGAAAGCTCGTCATCCCTTTCCAAAAAGATTAAAAATTGTCAAATCTCATCGCCCGCACGCCACGCAAGTTCCACACAATTGATTCGTGGAATTCGGAACTGTGGGGCAGCCGGAGACCAAAGACTCGACGACTCCACAAGTCTTCCTCGTGAGTCGACGACTAAGTCTATGAAGCGACTTCGAGAAACGCATGGGGGAAGTATCGTTGCTTTCGGATTGTCCTTGGATTCATGCGCATTCGAAGGGCTTCGATATGCCAAAGCGGTACGATGAGCAGAGCCGAAGGCTTGATTTCGCATGCATTTCGGTGCAAACGTGAAAGCCCATCCCATTCCATTCCATTTGAGGTGCACCCCAGTCCTGATACAGCCTAAAAAGCCCAACCTCACTCATCCGGCAAAGGAGGCGGCCACTTCTTTATATAGACCAATTGCGCCGAGACTAGCACTACTGCTCATTTTCAGAGAACCGCCGGTCTGAACAAGTGAGGAAAATGACATAGATGATTTATAAACTTTGGCCAAATATATTATTTGATCCATGAGATGGAGCTCGATATGTAATGTGGTCCTTGAATTTTTTAGTTTGTTCAATATAGTTTCAAGTAACAGTATCCAGAGAAAATTACCCTTAATCCTCTTGACATCTCATCTAGTTCTTACCAACCCCGGGCAAAATAGGAAATGAACATCTTGAAGCTATAGAAGTCAGAAAACTCATCAAGGAATACAAGAGACAAAAGGATGGACATGACTCAGATTGTTTGGATGATGACAAGCCAATGCGCAAGAATGACCCGTAAAGAAACCTAAAAGTACCCTCACATGAAGAAGAAACTGAAGAAGAGGAAAGAAATCATAAGCAAACCAATAGAAAGTTTGACAAGCCACGTGAAGAAGAGGAAAATTTACTCAAAGTATCACGGCAGAAGTACTATTCATGTATTATTTGATGTTGTTTGGCACTATAATGCACTGTAGCAAAAGCGAAAAATAAGGTATAAGGGTCTGTCAAGAGCACTGCAATACACTATTCTTGTCTGTCTAAGGGTCAAATGATTGGTCATTGTTAGCCAAAAAGAGTCTATAGGAGTCCATCAAATTATTGGTGGCTTTGAGAACTATCACCAATATTCATACGTATATCTTTAGTGTCTATTTTATGCTTATATAAGGCAATGCTTGTACAAGTTAGGGGGCACAATGCACTCTCCCTAGAAATAATATTGTGTGGTGTGCTATGAATCCCTAAAGTTTTCTTCTCTCTTCTTTTCTATCTAGTATGATTATTTAAGATTAGGAATGTGCTGATCAATATTGGTAGTATACTCTGCACTTGTCACAATGTCTCAAAATTCTACTATTGCAAATTTTTTTATGATATAAGTCAAACAATGAAATAGGAATTTGATGGCTAATGGACAATTTCTATTATGAGATCGAAGAAGGGCCATGTGTGTGGGATATCATTCTTGTCACAAATTCTTTTTTTTTTCTCTGGCTCATATCATAGGTAAATTTTCAGAACAAATTAAAAGTCCAAGGACATATTACACATTGGGAAAAAATTCATGGACCACTTGTGCCATTATCTCAAATCAGGGATGGAAATACTGGTACTGGGCAAGTATTTTTATAGACTAGCGTTAGAGCCCCCGGAGGCAACGACAGCTTGTCGTCCTGCAACGATTAAAGTGGCCATGCTGCTTTTTTGGGAGTACCCTCCTCATGGGCTTTTTTGGGAGTACGCGAGTATCGCTTGGAAATGGGCTTATTTGTTTGATTCCTTTCTTTTGGGCTTTGGAGTGGCTTGGATCAGGCCTCTCTCTCTCTCTCTCTCTCTCTCTCTCGGGATCCAAATGGCTTTTCTGAATGGACGGGCAACTGTTTTGCGGTTAAATGATTGCTTGCATCATGTTATAGAAATAAACTAGCAGAAGATGACATAAATTGTTATTGAATATAAAAAAAATCTTCCATCGTCTGATTTTGTTCAGAGTGATGCAGAAGGTGAATTTTTAAATTATAAGTTTTTCCAGTAAGCTTATTCATTGAAACAAATGTCAATCTTTTCTCCTTTTTGATAAATAAGCCTCATTTTTATTTTCTTGTCCAATCTTTTGATCTCATCCCTAAATCACCAAGATGGAGAAACTATTTTACGTGCCCGTGACATGATTGATGTGATATATAACAAGTTAAACAATAGATCGCAATGTCCATCCGTTAATCTCGGCATTTATCATATATGCCCTTGACTAATCAAGCTCATGTACTATTTGAAAATGGTGTTTGCTTTGTACTCTTTTGAAAGTGGTATTTGTCTCGGCATGATGTGACTTCTAATCCAGCTCGAATGATCATGCAGTTGTGATTGCTATTCTCATGGAATAGACTCATTTGTGATAACAAAGATGGAATCTCATGTTTGATCTAATTCAATTTCAATCCAAATCATTGTGTGAATGCAATTGCTATTCTTATGAAATCGAGATAACAAAGAGGAAACTTCATGTCTGATTTAATTCAATTTCAATATGAACCACCGCGGTCCCCATTCTAGCACATCTAGTCTACTCACAGGACAATGTAGCAATCAAAAGAAGCCAAAGAAGTTATCTTATGAAGTCGAAATCAAGCACTATCGAGAGTTTGTCCTAATTTGTCACTCCTTCATTTTTCGTCCAGACAAGATAGACCGCGATTAGAGTACCCCCCATCTCCTTGTCTCTATCTCCCTCTCTCTCTCGTCCTTCCTCGTCCACCATTCTCGGCTTTTTGGCACGTGCGCGGAATACGACCGTTTCACCAAGTCACGTGCGGAGATTTTACCTCTCTTCTCCTCGGACTGGTAGGTCTCCCTTGGCCTGAACTGAATTAATGACCGTCCTTTACTGTACTTCACCCGCCCCGGTTATCTAAATCACCCGCTGGAAAAAGCAAAAAGTAAAATGTAAAAAAAAATGAAGAAAAATGGGTCACCGCAATCACAAGGCCCGGCAAATGTGCTCCCACGAGACACGGCGCGTTTGGCGTTTTCCATCTAAAGTCTAAGACTTCGGCTGTAAATCACCACCACGTCAACCCTAAAAGTGTTTTGACTTTTTTTAACTTTTCGCTTAATTCAAATTTTGTTGCCCCTACAGTACTCGCTCGGTTCCAAATTCAAGAGTGTCGAAGCTTTCACAAAAGTCAATTATTGGCACGTACGTTCACCGACAAATGTTGGCATAATTTCTTACAACGTGCCGATTGTAATTTAATATCAACGGGAAAGGACAAAAAGTGTCATAAAAAAAGTGATAAACAAACATGGCCCCGTGCATCGTCGCGTTATTCTTTCCCCGAGACATTTCTTTATTGTCCTCGATCACAGGGGGAATGAAGGCTCGGCGTAATGCTCAATCCGCCTATTCCTTTGATTTAGTAAGTCATTCGAAACGCTTGGGGATGGGAAAAATACATTTTAAGACCTGTCAGTTGTGAACTCATCTTTCATTTTTAGAGAGATAATAGCATAAATAGTACTTAAATTTTGATCTCAACGTACAATATCATGCATGAATTTTTAATCTTTTTTATGTGATCTCTAAATTTTGAATCAAAATGTAATGTTATCATTAAACTTTAAAGTTGTTTATTATGGTTTTAAATTATTGATAAACATTTAATTTAATCTCTATACTATATAAAAATACTTAAAAGTTCATGGGTCACATTAAATATTGAAAGAATAATGAACACAAATGGTCCTCAAATTTTGATTTAATATAGAATGTGATCCATAATTTTTTTTTTTGTGAAAAGGTAAGTATATAAATTTTTAATTTATTTAATATGGTCTTTGAATTTTTATCTAATGTATAATGTGATCCCTAAACTTTTGATACATGTTTAACTTAGTTTTTGAACTATATAAAAATATTTAATTTTATTCATGAACTTGAATTAATCAAATAACAATTTCAAATATGTTCATATAGTTCAAAGACTAAATTGAACATGCACCAAAAGTTTAGGGACCACAAATGAATATAAACACTGACATTCGAGGAGCTTCTAGGACACATGAACTTGAGCAAAGATCCTCTTCAAGTGGTCTAGGCATGTGGAATGCCTTGTTATCACAAAGGGAGAACGCTTAAGGCTCAGAAAGTCCTCCTGCTCCTAACATTGACCTTAAACTACATCACATGGGAGAACAACTTGCATATCACAACTCAAATAGTTCAAATTATGACTATAACTCCATATGGAGATAACTTCGTAATAAAGTTAATGTAGTACTAGTCACCGTTCACTACTGCAGTAAATAGTAGCTAGTACTTGCCTAGAATCCTAAGTTTGCAATAATTGGGTTAGGACCTTTGTCCATTGTAACCATGTCAAGAACCCCTGTCTATTGTGATGTCTTGTCTTGTCTTTATTTTCTACTGCTACTTTAAATTTGTTGTTCTCATCACCTATAAAAGGCCTTGTAATGGTAATGAAGAAGTAGGAGGCTATGTAGTAAATTTCCCTATCTTCCAAATCTCTCCATGTTTCTCTAAATACTTCTTCTTCTCCAACTTGTTAGGATCCTTTAAGAAATGCAACTTGATTAATTAGAAATGTTATTATCCTGGCATCATTGAATGTCTCTATGCTCTTAATTAAATCTCTAGGTAGTCTATAGCTAAAAAATTATCTCCAAAGGGCTTGAACATGTGATTCGCCTATTGTGAGATAGCATACCCGCATGCAACTGACTTAGTTTTCCCTTGTTCTAAGCATAAATCCCTTCATTGGTATCAAAGACCACATTACATATTAAGCTTAATTCACGGATCATATTGAATAAATTAAAATTTCAAGAATTACGTTGTACATTGGGTCATAATTTAGAGATTGTTTGTATCATATTCTCAACATTTGACCAAATTCATGGACTAAATCAAATTAATTAGTAGTTTAGAGATAGATTTGAATCAATATTCAAATATCATTTATGTCATTTCTTCATTATTGTCTAATATAAAATAGATTGGATTTGAGCATGTTCTTAAAGGTTTCATCTAAACTTTGGGATATAAAAATACCAGGGGTATTCCCTCCTAGGTGGGGGAGATAAATAAACACCTAGGAACAAGAGGGCCTTCGAGAAGAGGTAGACTCCCCATCTCTTCTTCAAAAGAGGCTACCTCTGCATAGACAGCTATAGCAGTCTCCTATGCCTATGGTAATGAGGTGGAACTTGCGAGGGTTCCTACTGGCTTGACCAATGCTTTGTGCAATGTCTTATAACTAATTTATCGACCTAGTATCCTCGATTACAAGACACTGTCAATAGACACGCTTATATGAGGGTGGGGGTTTTGTCTTGACATCATAGGGAAGGCTATTGCAAGAATCGACAACGTGCGATTACGATCATTGATCTCCTCTTTGATGGAAAAGTGCATGGAATCCACACCAACAATCAAATGATCGAGAGGTCGAGACAAATTCGATATACATGGGCGCAGGCATAGAGAACAATCTCCCAGGAGCCTTAGTAGACAAGTAGAATTGAATGTCGCTAGTGTTGGGCTTGACTGCCTCTATTTTCTCACCTCCCTATCTCACTTTAGAAGAGGCTACCTCCAAATAGACAGTTATAGCAACATCTTGTGCCTTGGGATGTTGCTATAAATTAGCTTATAGGTGGAACTTGTAAATTAGCTTGTGCTTCGCCACGGTGTCTTGTAATTAATTTGTCAGCCAAGTATCCTCAATTACAAGACACCATCATTTTCTTCATTATTGTATAATATAAAATAGAAACGCCTATAGGAGGTTGGGGCTTTTGTTAGGATATCGGAGGGGGGAAGACTATTGCCCGAACTACCAGCAGGCAATTATAGTCATAGATTTTCTCTTCGATGGAGAAGGGTGTGGAGATCGCACCAAAAGTCAAACAATCAAGAGTTCATGACAGATTCGATACCCTTGAGCGTGGGCACAGGCGATAATTTCCGAGCGCCCTTAGCTGCAAAATAGTTCCTCATCCATTAAGATTGGGAATGAAGCTATCAATACCGGTACATCTACACTTGTCACAATATGGAACCCATGCATCAAAATTTTACTATCCTAAAATTTTATATGATATGAGTCAAAAAATGAAAAAGAAATTTAGTGGCTAACAGCCAGTTCCCATTATGAGGTTAAGGAATTGCTGTGTATGTGGAATAACATACTTATTAAGAATTCTATTTTCATTTTCCCTAACTTGTATTATAGACAAATTTTTTTAACAAATTAAAATTCAAAGATCATATTACATATTAGCCAAATTTCATGGATCATTTGTGTCATTATCATAAATCAATGATGGAAATATGGTATTGAGCAAGTATTTTTATACACTAGTGGTAGAGCTCCCTGAAGCAACAATAGCTTGTCGTCCTACAATGATTGAAGTGGCTATGCTGCTTTCATGAGTATCCTCCTCATGGGCTTTTTTGGGAGTTCGTGAGTACAGCTTGAAATTGGGCTCATTTGTTTGATTCCTTTCTTCTGGGCTTTGGAGTGGCTAGAATCAGGCCTCTCTCTCTCTCTCTCTCTCTCTCTCTTCCTCAAGGGATCCAAATGCCTTTTCTCAATGGATGGGCAACTGTTTTGCGGCTAAAACGATCATTTGCATCATATTATAGAAATAAACTATCAGAAGATTACATAAATTGTTATTTGAGTGTAAATTTCTTTTGCCGTTGACTGATTTTGTTCAGAGTGATGCAGATGGAAAATTTAAAAATCATATGTTTTTTGATTTAACGTTATCCAATGAAATAAATATCAATCTTTTCTCATTTTCAATAAATAAGTCTTATTTTTGTTTTCTTGTCCAATCTTTTGATCTCATCCCTGAATCACCAAGATAGAGAAACCGTTTTACACGCCTGTGACACGATTGATGTGATATAACAAGCTAATCGACAGATCATGATGTCCATCCGTTAATCTCAGCATTTATTATACACGTCCTTGACTAATTGGGCTCATGTACTGTTTGAAAACGGTGTTTACTTTGTACTCTCTTGAAAGTGGTATTTGTCTTTGACTTGTATACGCATGATGTGACTTTTGATCTGACTCAACGGTTATGCAATTATGATAGCTATTCTCGTGAAATAAACTCATTTGGGATAACAAAGACGAACTTCATGTCTGATCTAATTCAGTTTCAATCCGAGCCATCATGTAATTGCAATTGCTATTCTCATTAAATGACCCTCCCATTCGAGGTAATAAAGAAGAACCTCATGTTTGACTTAATTTGATTTCAATTCGAACCGTCGTGGTCCCTGTCTGAGCATGTGAAGTCTACTCACAAGACAATGCAACGATCAAAAGAAACCAAAGAAGTTACTGTGCCAAGTCGAGATCCAAGCACCGCTGAGAGTTTCTCCTAATTTCTCACTCCTACATTTTTCATACAGACTTGATAGACCGCGATTAGCGTACCCCCTCAATTCCCTGTCTCTCTCTCCCTTTCTCCCTCGTCCTTCCTCGTCCGCCATTCTCAGCTTTTCGGCACGTGCGCGGTATACAACTGTTTCACCCGACAAGTCAAGTGCGGCGATTTTACCTCTCTCCTCCTCTGACCGTTAGGTCTCTCTTGGCCTGAATTGAATTAATGATCGTCCTTACCGTACTTCACCCGCTGGAAAAAAGTAAAAAGTCAAAAAAAGAGGAAGAAGAATGGGTAAGTCGCCCCGACAATGCAATGTGCTTCACGAGACAGAGCCGTATTTTGGCGTTTTCCATCTTTAGTCTCCCCCTTCGGCTGTAAATCACCGCCACGTCAACCCTGAAGGTGTTTTGACTTTTTAACTTTTCGTTTAATTCAAATTTTGCTGTCCCTACGATGTCAATCGGTTCTAAATTCCAGACTGTCGAAGCTCTTACAATGGTCAATTATTGGCACGTACGTTCACCAACAAATTTTGTCATAATTTATTACAACGTGCCGATTGTGATTTAATATCAACGGGAAAGGACAAAAAGTGTCGAAGAAAAGGTGATAAGCAAACGTATGCCCCCCCGGTGCGTTGTCGCGTTGTTCTTTGCCCGAGGCATTTCGTTGTTGTCCCTGATAACATATAAAAATGGAGGAAGGCTCGCTGTACTTCTCAAGTCCACTAACCCCTCCGCTTAAGTAAGTCATTTGAAACGCTTGACGGTGGTCCTTAAATTTTGATCTCAACATTTAGTGTTGTGCATGAAATTTTAATCTTTTTAATGTGATTATTAAGTTTTGAATTAATATATAATGCTAGCCTTAAACTCTTAATTTATTCATTGTGGTTCTATTGGTAAATGTTCAATGTAATCGATATATTATATAAAAATGCTTAAAAGTTCATGAATTACACTAAATATTGGAAGAATAATGAACACAATAGTTTTCGAACTTTGATATAATATACAATATTATCCATAAATTTTTAATTTATTCGATATGATTTATGAATTTTTATCTAATGTATAATATGATTATTAAACTTTTAGGAAATTTTAAACTTAGTTTTTTGAACTACATGAAAATATTTAATTTTATTCATTAACTTGAATTGATCAAATGACAACATTAAATATTTTCATATAATTTAAAGACTAAGTTAAACATGCACTCACTTACCAAAAAAAAAAAGTTAAACACGCACCAAAAGTTCAGAGATTATATTGCACATTAGACTTAGCTCAAGGAACATATTGAACAAATTAAAAATTCAAAAACCATATTACACATTGAGCCAAAATTTAGAAACCATTTCTATTATATTCTCAACATTTTACCAAAATTCATAGACTAAATCAAATTAATTAAAAGTTTAAAGATAGATTTGAATCAAAATTGAAAAACCATTTATGTCATTTTCTTTGTTATTGCATAATATATAATAGATTGGATTTAAGCATGTCATTAAAATGTTCATTTGAACTCTCGAATGTAAAAATATCGGGGTATTCCCTTCTAAGTAGGGAAGATAAATATACACCTAGGAAAAGGGGGGGCTTTTGGGGGATAGTAGACTCCTCATCTCTTCTTTGAAAGAGGTTACCTTCGTGTGGGCAATTATAGCAGCCTCTCGCACCTAGGGTAAGGAGGTGGAACTCGCAAGGGTTCTTGTTGGGTTGGCCCGTGCTTCAGACAATGTCTTATAACCTACTTGTTGGCCCATTATCCCCCATTACAAGACACTATCAATAGACACACTTATAGGAGGTTGGGGGTTTTTTTATCGTGACATCATAGGGAAGGTTATTGGAAGAATTGATAACGTGCGACTACAATAATTGAAGCACAAGGAATCTGCACCAATGGTCAAACAATCAAGAGGTTGAAATGAATTTGATGCACATGAGCGTGGGCACAAAGAACAATCTCTCCGGTGCCTTAGTAGACAAGCATAATTGAATGCTACTAATGTTGGGCTCGACTGCCTCTATTTTCTCACCTCCTTGTTTCACTTTAGAAGAGGCTACCTTCATATAGACAACTATAGTAGCCTCTCATGTTTTGAGTGAGGATGTAGAACTCGAGGTCGGCTTATTCTTCATACAATGTCTTGTAATCGATTTGTTGGCCGAGTATCCTCGATTACAGGACACTGTCATTTTCTTCATTACTGTATAAATAATATAAAATAGACACACTTGTAGGAAGTTAGGGGTTTTATCGTGATATCGTAAGAGAAGACTATCACATGAATCGATAATCATTGATCTCCCCTTTGATGGAGAAAGGTGAGGAATCCGCGCCAACAGTCAAATGATCAAGAGGTCGAGATGAATTCGATACACATGAGTGTGAACACAAAAAACACAATTTCCTCGACGCCTTAGTAGACAAGCGGAATTAAATGCCGCTAATGTTAGGCCTGACTGCCTCTATCTTCTCATCTCCCTATCTCACTTCAGAGGAGGCTATGAATAGACAGTTATAGCAGCTTCCTGTGCCTCGAGTGAGGGGTGGAGCTTATAGGTTGGTCAGTGCTTCCCTCAATATTTCATAATCGACTTTTATTGGCCCAGTACCCTTGATTATAGGACACCATCATTTTCTTTCATTATTGTATAACATAGAATAGACATGCCTACAGCCTATAGGAGGTTGGGGGGTTTTGTCGGGACATGGGAGGAGGGAAGACTAATGTTCAAACCGACAGCGGGCAATTACAGGCATCGATTTTCCTTTCGATGGAGAAGGGTGTGGAAACCGCGTCAAAAAGTCAAACGATCGAGAGATGGGGATGGATTCGACGCCCGTGAGCGCGGGCGCAGGCAACAATTTCCGGGCGCGCCTTAGGCGCGGGCAAGGCAAAGGCGGCATTTAATGCCGTTGGCGTTGGGGCTCAACTGCCTCCGTCTCTTCTCACCGGTCTTTCCCAATTTATAAATTCTGGTTTTTACCACCACCCGTCCCTTCTCCATCATCACCTTCTTCTTCTTCTTCATCCCTCTCTCTCTCTCTCTCTCTCGCTTTCTCGCTCTGCGACTCCGTGGGGAAATGAAGAAGGGTGGAAGCGGACAAAAGAGGAGATGAACGGGCGATGTTAGGAAGACGCCCACGTGACGTGACCATCCCGCCGAGTCCCACCACCACCTCACATCTCTCCCATTATTAAATACTTCCCAGTCTTCCTCTCCTCCTCCCCAGAACTCGCGAGCCGAGCGCACCGCCTGCTGCTCTGTCGATTGTTGACCGCCGTTTCAGTTCAGTCGCTCCCTCGCTGAAGCGAAGGCGAACTCGTGCGCTCTCGCTCTCGTTCTCTCTTATTCTTCTTTGACGGAGAAGGAACAATGGAGGTGGATTCGGGTAGTGTCAGCAGCGGCGAGGTCAGCGCTCCCGTCCGGCGGGTGCTTCTCATCTCCGCCGGCGCCAGTCACTCCGTCGCCGTTCTCTGTAAGCTTCCGCGAACTCCCACTTCGCGCTTCCCCTATGGTTTTCGGTCGCTGGTTTTCTCGTTTGTTGTTCGGCGAAATGCGCGTTAATGTGGCTCGCCATCGGTGTTGTCGGTCCTTGGTTCTTTGGATTCGTTGGGTTGTCGGTGTGCAATTGAGCGAGTTTGCCGCCGGCTTGCTTACTAACGTTGCGCTCTATTGTTACGCTAACGAGCTACAAGCTGGGTCCTTTTTTTTTTTCTCTTTCGGTGGGTATTTTGCAAAATGTGGGGGCATTGTAATTGAGAGTGTCGCGTGAGTTGTCTTATGTCTTCTGACATCGGGTGTCTTGGGCCCTCTTCTTTTGGCGCTTCATAGCTCTGGTTCTGTCTTCAGGCGTTTCTGTGCATTTTTAAGGGAATATAAGTGCGTCCCTGTTCCTTATAGTGTTTGAAATGAGGGTGTAAACTAGTTGACCTATCTTTGCAGTCTCAAATTGTAGATTACTTGGAGGACGGATTGGTCCGTCTCGAGTTCGAGTTGAGTTCTAGTTGCTCAAACAATTTATTGGGTGGAGCTTGAGCTTGAAAATACTTGATCCGTGTAGCTCTCGGGTTCAATGAAGTCGTTGAATGTTTCTTGTCTTAATTATATGATACATTTATGATATTTATTGAACTTAAAGTATTGGACTTTGAGCTTAACTCAAGCTTACAATATGGATCTGACATCCAAAACTTAATCAAGTTGAGCTTATTCGAGCTTGAGGTTGTTAAAAAACTTAAACTAGTTGAGCTCGATCTTGGGAAATAGAGCTCAATCATGAGAAATCAAGCTTGAGTGGAGCATCAAACTGCACATAGTTGATTGTTAAACTATTTCGGTTTGATTTGATTCGACTTGATTAGACCCCTAGTCTGAAAGGTAATCAAGGTGTTAATTGGATGCAATCAATGGATATAAACCTATGCCAGCCCGTTGATAAGAATTTCCAGAAAGCTTGGTTGACAGCATAGGATCTGGAAATTTGAGATCATTTTACTGGTACTCCTGCCAATGTGTATTGTTGCCTTCCCTTCATAGGATGATAAATTGTGGACAAAAACCTTTGCCTGAAATTTGCTGATTGTCAGCCGGTGACTTGGTACGCAACTGCTTTACTTTTGGTTAGATCTAAGGGCTGGGAATCTAATGCACCTTCATTTGGTAAATCACTGGGGTCAAGATTCTGTGTGTGTTTCTAGTTCAATCATTGTTCCAGCGCAGTACTGCTTGAGTCTGTACAACTGAGGAGAGCTTTTCTTTAAAAATATATATGTATTATTAATTGGTATAGACTCTTTTCAAATTCAAAATTCATGGATCATGAACATTAGTTTGTGGAGAAAATAGAATGGCAAGATACAGCACAAGTGTTAGAATCTTTGTTTACTTTTGATTGACTTTGTGATATATGAATTCTAGTTAATCTCTCTTTGTGTTTTTGTGATAAAGTCATTTGAGAAAAGAAGTATAGTGTTTTGCATGGCCCGATTGTTTCACTTAGCTATAACTTCTTGAATTTAGGTTGGCATCATACATTTTTAAAACTTACTCTATGTCGTTTGCAGCTGGAAATGTCGTTTGCTCATGGGGACGAGGAGAGGATGGCCAACTAGGCCATGGGGATGCTGAAGATCGTTCATTTCCTACGCATTTGAGTGCATTGGATGGTCGAGAAGTAGTATCTGTTATTTGTGGAGCTGATCACACTAATGCATATTCTGAGTCACGTAGGGAGGTGTATAGCTGGGGATGGTCTGTCCAAATCTTTTAATTTTACAGTATAAAAGTTTTATTTTCTTATCATTCTGCTGTATAGTAGTGTCGATTTTTTTTTTACCTTGGGCAGTCGTTTGGACTTGAGTAGATGGTTTTGCTTTCGGATTGGCTTTAACTTTTATTTGGCTGTTGCATGAATCTCTTGTTGAGATAACTACTGTCGAGAGGAATTTTCTTAATGAGGTTATAACAAAGACAAGAAAAAAATGGGTCTAACACAATAAAATTAAGGACCTGTCTTATCCTACAAAATGTCTTATTTATCCTGATGGAAAGTTAGTTATTGCATAAGCAACATTAATACTTACGAATCTAGTCAGTCGGAGGAGAATCAAGGTTTTCATTGATTGTGCAGGGGTGACTTCGGGAGGTTGGGTCATGGCAACCATTATGATCTCTTTACACCTCAACCCATCAAAACTTTACAGGGTTTGAGAATAAAGCAAATTGCTTGTGGGGACAGCCATTGTTTGGCTGTGACTATGGAGGGAGAAGTCCAAAGGTTTATTATCTTCTCTATTTATGTATCTTAATGCTGCGTTTATCAGTGACTCAGTAATTGTTGAAGGTGACTAAGATTTAAACCGATCCTGAACTTCTCTTGATCCTCACAGTTGTAGGTGTGGATAACCTAGCTGTTTAAATGCTTACTGTCTTCAGTTTCTTTTTGCTGAATTGCTCTACTTGTGATTGTGATTCACAGGAATTTCGATATTGTTTGGCTTGTGTTTTCATCGTATTTTGGTTGTATTTCAGTTCGAAATGTATCATTGCCGGTAGACAAGTGCTAAATTCCTTAATTACACAATTACTTGATGGAAACATCTCTGATGAGCGCACAAAATAATGTTTTTCCTTTGAGAAGATATTGTTTGGTCTCTCTCTCTCTCTCTCTCTCTCTCTCTCTCTCTCTCTCTCTCTCTCTCTCTCTCTCTGTGTCAAAGCGTGGGGGCACACACGTTACTTCTCTATGGGGGGAGGACTAGTGTGGAACTTTTGGGCCAAGTGAATGAGTGATCTTTATATTGGTGGCTTATTTCATTCTCATGTGATGTGGATTTAACAAAAACCAAAAGTTGTGGGGATTGAACTGAATAAGAAAAGAGCTCACATATGACGGATAGAATCTAATGAATCTGAAAGTTACTCACACATGAGCTTTATTTCCTTCTAAGTGCCTACAAAAGTTAAATTCTGTATCTTCAGTTCTGTATATTCCGCTGAATGCCTACTGCTGAGCTAGCATAAATGCTCTAGAAATGGCTGGCCCATTTATAAGTTTTGGTGATGGATGACACAGAAGTTGCTGGTGATATGATGTGTGTTCATCTTGGACCTTCCAAAACCAGTGCTTCAGTGCTTGCCCAGTGTAATACATGACCATCAGCATTAACCCTTTCACAGCTTCAGAGTAGGGCTTTCAATTTTCAACACCACCCTCTTGCTTAACATGTAGTAAGCATGTTTTGGTTGAGCTTCATCGTGTTCATGTCATAAACAGGTCAACCTGTTTACACATGAACAGTAAACATGCCATTCGCAGGTTGACCTTTTAACCCTGTTAATGACAGGAATGTGTTATTCGTTCAATTCAACATGTTTAGCCATATTATTAAGGCACATTAATATGCTTTTAAAAACATTTTTATATGTTTAGATAAGACATTATATCATGAACTGTTCGACATCTTAACATGTCGATTGTATAGCCCATTAACTAAATTTTCAGTTTGCATTTCAAAAATAATTAGTGCTTGCTAAATGTGGCAATGTTTGGATTAGACCTAAATTTGACATGATGTGATTGGTGACACAAAAAATGGAATTGCCAACCCTACTTTAGAGGTTATTGTAACCATCTCAGTAAAAGGTACTTCATCAATCTAAAGTATGATTTTCCTACTGCTTTTGCATGTTTTAAAAGAAACTTATCCAGTGTGTTTCCTCCATGTTGATATTGTTTCGTGATAGAATGCTTTACTTTAAAAGTCACCAATGTAAAACCAGACAAACGCCTTATACTTTTCCTTACAAGTTCTTTGCTCGATTGAAGCTGGGGGAGGAATCAAAATGGTCAACTTGGTCTTGGCACCACTGAGGATTCTCTCCTGCCACAGAAGATACGTGCATTTCAGGTACTGGCAAGTTATTTCTTGGGAATAATGTCAGGAAAAATGTTTGTTGCTCAATGCTTAGACGAGCTGTCTCTCACCAATATCCTTTTTAAGAAAGATTTCTGTGTTTCCTCATGCCAGAAACTAAGCTTAATCTTTCTTCCAAGGCAACATCAATGTTTTCAATATTTGAGGCCTTTACAGTGAGCCTCCATTTGTGTCCCATGCAAATTAATGACATTAAGGAACATTTTACAGTGTATATTATAGAACAATAAGCGATTTACTGAAATAACTTGTTTGCTTTGCCATGGTGATGCAACTTCTAGGGCATCCCTGTTAAAATGGTTGCAGCTGGAGCTGAACATACTGCTGCAGTAACAGAAGCTGGAGAACTTTATGGATGGGGTTGGGGCCGCTATGGCAACCTGGGCCTAGGTGACAGAAATGATCGCTTAGTTCCTGAGAAAGTTTCTCCTATACATGTAAGTTAAGATTTTGGCACTTAAAATAATTTTCAGTCATCCCATGCTGTTTATCCTATGATGCTAACTTGTCCTTTAGGAGATCTATGCATGAAGAGTTATACTAATACTTGGAAGTTTTTCTCTGCTCAATGATCAGAATTTGAAGTGAGAAAAGGACCAGGCAGTTTTGACTTCTTTTAACAGTCATCACCACTGTGCTCATAAAATATATGTTATTTACTGTTTAACAGGCTACAATGTTTAATGTGAAGGCAAGCCACTGCTAGGCTATATAATTAATACTTCCAGTAGTCTTAAGTTTAGAGGACTTTTTTTTTTTTTTTTTTTTTTTTTTGAAAAAGAATAAAAAGACATAGGAAGCCATTTATATGATTACCTAATAAATTACAGTGAGAGAAATGGTTTTGGTTCTGTAGCTCCGAGTCATTGAGAAACCTCTTCTTTGTATATTATTAGTTTCATCTTGGCGATTGTGCCAACTTTCTTTGTCTTTCAAACTTCATGTGTGCTAGCTTCTTCTGGAACAGATGGTTTTTCACCAGCAACTAGTTTACTCTTTAAGTGACATATTGCCTTGTGGGGCATTGTTTTTGTAGATTGAGTGATAATTCTTGTAGCCAAAGCAAGCAGCATTTTGCCAACCCAATATTAATTTTAGGGTAATAATTGTTTTCAGCTTTATGAAATTCCGTGCTATGTGGCATGCCGTGCAGACCACAATTGTTTCCTGACATGGAGAGAACATTTTGTCATGCTGGTCTGTTGCTTGTTTCTGATGTGCATAAAAACAATGCTCTGTTTGACTTCGAGGAAAAACTTTTTAATTTACTCTAGTAATCTTATCATAATGTTCTTATAACTGTTGGTTCTCATTTCATTGTATGGTATAGAGGACTATTGTTCTAATTTTCTTACGAATTCAATCAGTTGAATGGAGAAGCAATGGTTGTGGTTGCCTGTGGATGGCGACATTCAATATCAGTGTCTGCTTCTGGTGCCTTATACACCTTTGGATGGAGCAAATATGGTCAACTTGGACATGGAAATTTTGAAGATCACCTTGTTCCTCACAAGCTGGAGGCTTTGCATGGGAATTTTGTTTCTCAGGTGATACATCCTTGAACTGCAACTGTCCTTCTGTCTCTCTTCCAATGTCTCTTGGCCTACTTATGATTATTGATGAAAGGTCCTTACAGAAAAAATGAAATGCCCGACTCCTAGAAAATGCTTGTGAATGGATCCATGGGAGTGATCTTCTGAACTTAGCTTTGCTGGTTACCTGATTTTGATTTGGACATTGTATAAATAATATTCAACCTTCTCTTACAACCTATAGTTCATAGCTGATGAAGATGTGTGCTTTTGTAGGTCTAATCATGATCACATTATCTCCTTTTCCGCACTCTTTCTTCCTCTAGTTTAGGCTTTTTATTTGTGCTAATACTTTTGATAACTTGTTTGCTAAATGGTAAGATAGCCTTGCTGAATGTGTCTGGTCAGCTGAACATGTTATCTCTGTTCAAATGTCCCAATGTCAATTTTCCAGATATCTGGTGGCTGGAGGCACACTATGGCTCTCACTCATGATGGAAAATTGTATGGCTGGGGTTGGAACAAGGTTGGTTATTGACTTCCTTTTCACCATCACTTGGTTTGACTTCTCCTTGCTAATCAGTTCAATCAGCAATTGCCCAGTCTTGTTTGCCCCGGGACATTATGAAGCCTTTTAGATTAACTGAGCTCCGCTCTCTTTCCATATATGGATATATTTTCCTTCATTTAATGGACATTTTAATGAATGCTTGGGCATTCTTTTTTAGGCATGTGCAGTCCGGATCTGCCATTGCCTGTGGTATTGGTTGTGTTAGAGTGGGAGTTGATGTTCTGTTGGATAAATTTCCCTGATTGACTGTCAGGTTTTGGCAAAATTGAAGGGAGACCCATGTGTTTTACAAAATTACATTGATACCCTCTATCACAGTTTATTGGATTCATTAAGTAAATAAGAAATACGATTATGTGACTTCAATATGCACTTTTTTATCATAAATATCAAAGTAGTTGAGTTGATGTACTTTTATAATATAACTCTAATGTGGATTGATGCCTTCCAAGTTATTTATTATTTTTTTTTTCAGTTTATCTAGATTATAGAGATATATGAATAAAAATCAGTGCATCATATGATTCTGATTAGTGGATGTACTGTGTTGAGGTATTTTTCCAAAGTAGAGGTATTCATCCTGCAACTTTGCCTAAACCTGAGGGATGTTGGAGTAATTCATGTATATTACTACTTTTTTCGTTTTCGTTTCTGATTTTCCCCTCTATATTTCTTCAACTTTTGCATAATTGTTTTCTATAGCTAAAGCTTTAGTTGTGATACTGCAGATTACCTGATACTCTCTCCTCTTGCAGTTTGGACAGGTTGGAGTGGGCAATAACGTTGATCATTGTGCTCCTGTGCAAGTCAAAATCCCTAATGAGCAGGTACATCCTTATTTCCATATATTGGGATAAATGATGAGATAGTTCATGGCATTTATTTTCAGTTTCGTGGGTTTTTCTTTCCTGCATGCATGAGTGTGCAACTCATCATCCTCGTTGTCTTTTCCTACTTCTGGTGCTAATATGTTCTTTGTTCTTTTCCTTTGAGACAGAAAGTGGTTCAGGTTTCATGTGGATGGAGGCACACACTAGCTGTTACTGAACAAGGCAATGTTTTCTCCTGGGGTAGAGGAACTAATGGACAGCTTGGGCATGGGGAATCTGTTGATAGGTAAAAGTGTCTACATGAATTTTTCGGTTATTGCTGCTTTTGCTTGTGGCATCATTTAAGAGCAATGAACTCTGTACCCTGTGGGTTGCTACATACAGTCATTATATGCTTTGATGTAACTTCATTGCTTCTTTCCTGAGAGAACTCTCACTGTTCATTTACAAACTATTGGGAAAATGGTGCGAGTGTACACCTTCCTTATGGCATCTATCAAGGAACTATTATTTGAATATGAAGAAGAATCTTTAATCTGGGCCTAGGAAATGATCATAAGATAGTATGTTGTCACCCCTTGCTGGGATGTTTACTCTGGTGATGAATTGAATGAATCAAGTCTTGAGTTCTCTTACCATGCCTAAGAAGTGAAAGTATCCGGTACTAGATGGACATGGTGACTCTTGAGTGCACCATCTGTTTATGTGGGTTCTTCTTTGGGTAGACTGAATGGCCGATACTATTGGAAGGATGCCTCTCTGGATAATAGGTCTCATAATTAGTATTCCTGTGATCGGTTTAATGGGTATATTCTTTTATGATTTACAGTCCGAGTTGGGTTCATCTCTGTAATAGTCTAATAGTCAAATGCATTGAGTTGGAGACATGAAAGCTCAAGAAAAAACAAATAACTTTGCTTGGTTTCTTTTTTGGTCAGCTGACGTTTTTCAAAACTATATTGATTGATCTAGATCATAGTCACTGTTCTATGGAGTATATAACGGTGGTAACAGTGAAGATACATGGTCGTGTTAGGAGCTGATGATTATCTGAAAGAATGGAAAAGGAAAATATAAGACTTTTACCTGCTGATAATGAGCATGGTCTACATTACTTCATGTCTGTGTGATTAATGAAGTTGTTGCCGAATCTCTGCTTACTGATGATAATTGCTTGAAAACGTGTAGGAACATGCCAAAGATAATAGAAGCTTTGAGTGTTGATGGATCTAGTGGACAGCAAATTCAATCCTCAAACCTTGATCTCTCATCAGGTGCTTAATGATCTTGATTTTCCCTGCCTTTTAACACATGTTTACTCACTATTCACCCAATATTTTGCATCTTTTTGCACGGAAACTTTACACAGGAAAAACATGGGTCTCCCCGTCAGAGAGATATGCCCTTGTTCCTGATGAAACAGTAAGTCACTGGCTCTTAAAATTCTAATACCACAATTGTTGCCGATGTGAACATGTGGAGCCACAAATCTAGTGATGTTCCTGACCATGACATAGTCTGTTAATACAGAGACTAGTTCTACTTGTTATCTTTAGGTTGCAATCAGTTTACTTGACCAATAAAAGAAAGAAAATGCAGTTAAGGCTAGATAATGTAATTGACAAAGCTATTAAGTTCAGCATAACAAGGTGCTAGCTTGTAATGAGACAGATTAGATCATTGATTTGCTTTTCCTATTTCTAGGTTCAGTGGCAGGAAATCAGAAATGATGTGAGTGTTCCCGAGACTGATGTCAGGCAGATGCAAATGTGATCGCTTGAAAGATGCTTCATGACAGCCAATCCTTTTGAGACTCTAATACTGGCTGACAAGGTTGCGCCATCTGCGTAGTTTGGTTTCAACTTCTCCACCTAGTTTTTTTCTTTTTTGTAAATAATCTCTCCTTGCAGGGACTTGCGCTGCTGGACTTTGTTCTTCTATTTTGATAGTTGAATCCTCATATTAGAACTTAATGCCTATGTGAATAGTTTGGCTGGGGCTTGACTTTTGTGGCTAAATAGGCTTGTAAGGCTTGAGGGAAGCTTAAATCTTATTGCTGAACTGCTTCCCGTAATTGCTTCTGTTTAGTTATACCTGAGCATTTATCATCCCTGGATGGGTTGGTGATCCTGTGATGACAAGATATGGAAAGGAAATATTACGGTGCTGGCACTAATTTGCGGCATCTCTGGTGGTTAGGGTTTTTATGTTTGCTCATGTCGATGCCGGGATGGTGAGTACAGGGGCTTTACATCGGCCTTTCTACAAAAGGCTCTGAAGCAACTCAAACTTACATTCCAGCATCAGTATTTTGTACCAAGGGGAAAACTTTTTTAAGCTGCGAGACAGACTTCAAACATAGTATGGACGAGTAGAGTCTCATGCAGCCTCTCATTAAAGATGGCCATTGCATTGACCATTGGTTATGGTAAAATACTGACACCAAGATTTATCTCATAAATGTCCAGCAGATGTTTTGCACGAAGGTCCTCATGTTATTAATTGGGAATGGTGTTATCGAGTGGTTCCCCTTACTAAAATGTAGTAAAAATGCTTCTTATTTTATCGATAAATCAATGTGAAATGTGTCCCTGAAAATTGTGAAATGTGGTAAATTAATTTATGATAAATAGGTTGTCCTAGTTCACATTAAAATCACGCTGGGTTGAATAAAGAAATCAAAAGTAAACGAATGAGGATATGGGTTGCCTCGCTAGAAAGACTCATTTTGTCCAAATGAGGAAATGCTGAGTTTAAAGAACTAAAGTCAATAAGTTGAAGAAAGAATGCTGAAATCATCCTCTTGAAGCGCAAGCGCCGGTGCCGGTGCTGGTGCCGGTGCTACACCACACCATGGTTTGCCAGCACCATCCCCTCAAGCCTACGATGGCCTCGTGCGGGTGCTGGTTGTGTCTGGATTTGTGTGATGGCCTGTGTTTATGTGAGTGTGGTGAGAAGAGAGAGACAGAGAGAGTCCACTTAGATTGTCAAAAAGAAGTTGTAGATTTATGATTTTTAAACGGGTCAAATTCGCCTCGGCAAAAACTACTACCGGAACAAGACGGCCGATGGCGCTTTTTTAAAAGGTAGAACGACAGTTTTGGAAAAAAATGTCTAGCAAACAAAAACGTAAAAAGCACGGCCCGGCTAAAACACGGTGTCGGAATTAATGAATAATGATATGGACAGGTTTCCCATTCATTAAGGAGGAAACTTCTCTGCATTTTCCAGATTTGATATTTCTTGGCAAATTAATTCTCTCTAGAAATTTATATAAATTAGAAAGCGATTTCATAGTAAAAGAATTAAGTGGTAAGATGGCTAAGAAAGCGATTTCATAATAAAAGAATTAAGTGGTAAGATGGCTAGGAAAATTATGTTAAATGATAAAAATAGAAATAGAAATTTCACTAGTACTAATAATTAAAGCGAGTGAACTGAATAATGCTATTATGTTAGAATACCATTATGGGCTTCAGCCTATCATTTATCAATTTCTTTGTACCTCCAAACATAAATTGAAAGCTTGAAGTCTTTCATTCTCGTTTTCATTCTGCCACTTGGCATTTTTTTTTTTTTAACATGCATGTGTTAGAGTTGGCTTATGAAAATCAAACAAGATTGACATAAAAGGGGATAATCACAAATAATTCCTTAATTTAGTTTAGATAACTAAACTAAATTTGAATATTATCCCCAAACTATTGAATAATTTAAAAGATCAACCTAAATTGAATGTGTACATATTTAATAATTTAAAAGATATTTCATTAAAGTTCAAAAATCACATTGAATAAATTAAAATTTTAGAAATAATATTGTATATTGAGCTCAAATTTAAAACTGTCTATGTTAATTTCCCACATAAAAAAAACATACGCATTTTGATTTTGTATGGAAAAAAGTATTGGAAAGCTGACTAGTGGTAATAACATCACAAAAAATCAAATGGTAAAAGAAAATTTTAAAACTATTTTTACTAATAGAATAGTATAACCTCTTAATAAAAAATTAGAATTTAAAATGACTTAATCATAAATTACTTTAATTTATCCACCTCTATCTTATCCTAAATGGAGACTTTAAAGTTTCTGAAGTATTCGTTGAGATAGCAGTGGGTCCCTTAACTTCATTCTGAGCAAATATTGATCTTGCTCCAGTTCAACGTGGACTAGAAAAAGGGAAAAAAAAAAGGAAAAGAAAAGAAGACCATCATTAATGGCACTCTTTAGCTCCACACAATTTCACTCTCTCACCGATGACAAAACATGCAGATGACAAGATACGGAAAAATGACAATTAAACAAAAAAAAAAAAAGGCTTGATACCATAATTTTTTTTTTTTACTTCGGTACATTTACAATAAATTTATGTCAAACTAATTTTTGAATCATCAAAAACCTCAAAATTGATACATATATGATAAATTTATATAAAATTAATTATTAGGTCACCACAAATCATCAGTATTTACTTACCGTGAAATTGCTAAACTAAATGGCACATGACCATAACTCAATTGAAAGGCAAATTCACGTGTAAATTCATACCAACAGGGGGAAATTTATGGGTTAATATTATGAAAAATTCTAAATCGGTATACTTGCAATAAAAATACCAAAAACTATTTTTTTGATAAAGAAAAACTCCAAATTTATATACTTATGATAAATTTACTTGATTGATCATGAAAAATCATAAACTGGTATGTTCACGACAAATTTATTTCAAATTAATTTATTCAACCACCAAAAATCCCAAATTGATACATTTGTGACATTGGATTAATATAACAATGATTGTAAATTGTGATAAATAGAGTAAAATCCAAACCGGCATATCAATTAACTATCACGTGTCATTCAACTTAATAATTTGACAGTAAAATTAATGTAAACTAATAAATAATACATTTATCGCAAGTATATTGATTTGTGATAAATTTATCAAAAATCTATCAGTTTGGGATTTTTTGTGGTAAAAAAATTAATTTAGAGTAAATTTATCACATATGTACTAGTTTGTAGTTTTTAAGGATATTAACTCTAAATTTATCATATGAGTACCAATACAAGATTTTTGGAAATCCAAAAATTAATTTGCCTTAAATTTGCGATAAGTATATTAATTTAAGACTCTTGTCAGGTCAGATATTAATTTGGGATAATTTCGTGAGACGTTGGTAATATAAATCCAAAAAATTAAAAAGATAAAGAGAAGGAGGTGAATGAGACAGAGAGGAGGGGACAACGTACCAAAGCCACACCACAAAGGAGAAAGAAGAGGTCAGATCCCCCTCCCACGCGCTCATAAGGAAAAAAACACCCCACCACACCACCTTCCCTCAAATTTATTTCTTTCTCTTTGGATTTTTTTTACCAATTCTTGCTCCCCCCCTCCCCCTTCATTCCCCAGAGAAGGAGCGAGCAAGCAAAGCCCCAACCTCCTCTCTCCCTCCCTCCCCCTCTCTCTCTTTTCTCTTTTTCTCTCTCTCTCTATCCCTCCCTCATCATCATCTTCATCATCTTCATCATTCATCATCATTCATCAGATCTCAGGTTCTGCTCCAGTTTTCCCCCCGCTCCCCGGATCACCCCGAGACCCCCTCCGTTTGTTGCCGATTTCCGGCCGCCCGATCTCCTGGCGAGGGGGAGATCCGCCGATTTGATCGACCCCTCATCCCATCATCGTCCGAGGCCCCGATCGCCCGACCCGACCCGACCCGCCCCGCCCCGGCAATGAACGACTTCGACGCCCTCCTGACCGCCGATTTCGGCTTCAAGCCCCAGGGCAAATCGGCCCCCATGAAACCCTCCCCCCGCCGCCGCCGCCGCCGCCGGCCCCGGCCCCGGCCCCATGCCCGCCTTCGACTTCGATTTCGGATCCCGATCCGGCCGCGTCGCCAGTTCCGATCACGCCTTCGGCTCGAAGCCCAATGCGAAGTCCCAAACCCTAGACGACTTCGGGGACCTCTTCGGCGGCAATGCGAGGGGCGCGACCGGATCGGAGGGCCGCGGCGGCGGGGGTTCGGGATTCGATTTCGACTCGATGTTCAATTCGAGCGCCAAATCGCCGGGCTCGCCGGTGTACGATAAGCCCGTCTACGACGATGATATATTCGAAGGCATTCCGGGGATCAAGAGCTCTTCCGGGGTGAAATATGAGGACGTCTTCAGGTCCATTTCCGATTCCCCGCCGCGGAGGAAAGGGAATGAAGATAGTGGGTTCGACGATCTTTTGGGTGGATTTGGAAAGAAGGAAAGTGAGTCGAAGAGTAAGGGATATGATCGGAGCGTCCCTGCTTTTGACGATGATTTAATTCCTGGGTTTGGAGGAAGTGGTGCTCCTGCTAAAAGCAGGTATATATGCTAATTGTCTTGGTCTCTGTTTCTTGATTACACTGTGGGCTTTTAAGTGTTTTTAGTGCTGCGGAGATTTGGTATTTGTCAGCATTGTTCCTAATTGAGCGTATTTTGATTGCACCGGCTAGAGCTAGCTTTGGTCGATCAGACTTGTGTTGGCAATTGTTTGATTTAACTAGTTTATCTGTTTTTTAATAATCTTGCAGCATTGTCTGCTGTTTGCACTATGCACGTGGTTCTCTTTATTTGGTTTTCATTTATAATCTCAGTGGATTTGTTATCGATCTTAGGGTATGCATTGACTGCCAGGACCAAATAAATTTGTTGTAACCTCTACGCTGTAGCTATCGGGGTTTCGGGATGATCTATTGGTTCTTTGTTACTTTTGAAAGTTGGGTTCCCACTTTTATGCTGTGCTCGACATGAAGAGAAGTTGGAGGAAAGAGGATTGAAACGGAAGGGAAGTGAGGCCATTGAAAATGGGGATTGAGAATTAACTTTCTTTTGCTTGTTTGGTTAGGAGGAATGATAGAGAAGAAACGGTAGACTGATTACTTTTATAACCTTCATTAGTAGATATGTACCATACTGAGCAGGTCACTGGCATATGTATCTCGTACCTTCCTATAAATAATTTTTTTTCGCTTTAAATTAGAGAGTGTGGATTGATGGGCCTATGGCATACTTTTTCTCTTTTATTTCCAAAAATGACTTCCAAATCTTATTATATTCCCACAAATTCCTCCCATGCACAGTCCACACCCTTCCCAAACAAAACATGTTGAGGAAGTTGCCACTTGTTTTTCCCAAGATATCGTTATATGAATACCTTAGTACATTGAGAAGGACAATATGTATATAAGAAGAATGAATTAACTTATCATTTAATCAGACTGTTTTTGTGATATGCACTGTTAATGTTTTATTTTTTCTCATTAAACATGTTTAACAAGTGCCTCAAAGACACTTGTTAACCAGCCCAAACAAATATTGTCTAGTGTTTGCTTTAAATTCTGCTACTCTGATTTTTCTTTCTGCTCTCACCACCAAAATTTGCTCATTTGATCACCTATTCTTTCCTTTTCTCTTTCAAACTCGCAATCAGTATTTCCTTATTTCCTATTGTGATTAACAGTCTAAACACGGCATTTTCATGGCAATGATCAAGCATCTTTATTCGATGTGCTCTATTGCATTCGGCATGAAATGGTCTATACATTCTTTTTACTGGAAATGGAAAGTTTGATCTCTATGTGGAAAAGTGCTGTGTTGAACACAGAATCTACTTTTTCTTTCCTTTTTTTTTTTTTAGCTCTTAGAACAATATTCTTTTGTAGAAATTGGGATTTGTGAAGGGGAAAACTTATTTTCTTCTCACTTTTTGTAAAGATGTTGGGAGACTGTGATTGCTACTTTCATAACTTTATCTGACTAAGTGGAGTCAGCTATTTCAATGCTTTTATACCATTGTTCTCTATTTGGTACAAAGTTTTCTGTAGTTTTAACCTTAGGTACTCCCCATATTTTTTTAGGGTCTCCTATAACGTCTTTTTAGGTTTTCTTCTACTCTTTGTTAGTTGTTTCTTGACCCTATAATCACGTCTTCTCACTAGAGCAACTGGACATCATAGTCTATACCATCGCAAACAAGCTCTTTTAATCTTAAACCTATTTCTTGGAATACATTCATTTCTGTACTTCTTCCATTGGATGCATGAATAAGTTAGCTCCTTTAATGACCCCTCTCATCAACTTTGTGCAGTCGTATGCCTTTTGAGTGATTCCACTTGTTTATGATCTCAATTGTCAAGGTGAATGTTGTTTTGCCTTTGAAATTGCCCTGTGCATGCCGTAGTTCTTTACAGAGAGAGAGAGAGAGAGAGAGAGAGAGAGAGAGAGAGAGAGAGAGAGAGAGAGAGAGAGAGAGAGATAACATCATTCTATAGCATGGAGGTGCCTACTCAGAAATGTGAAGGTATAGTTGTCTCAGTAGAGTTCCTTGTACTCATGATGAGAAAATTGCGAGAGATAACATCATTCTATAGCATGGAGGTGCCTACTCAGAAATGTGAAGGTATAGTTGTCTCAGTAGAGTTCCTTGTACTCATGATGAGAAAATTGCATTTAACTCCATAAACTATACAGTGCTGAATTTTATTAGAGCAAGTATATCCTTTAGCTGTTCCACTTTCGATTAAGTCTATCATTATCACCGAAACAGTCGAACCCATCAGATTTTAAGTCTTGGAACAAGCTAACTTTTATATATTTCATCTTTTTGTAGCTTTGGGTAATGTGGAGTCTTGACATGACATTTGGGTCAAGTTTGGTCAGATTTCTTAAATATGAACTGCCTAGTGATGCTTAAAAACTTACAGACTTAATGGGATCGGATAAAATCCCATGAGAATGTAGTATGCATTGGTGGAGGATCAAAGATTCCCAATCTATGCGTTTTGTTCAAGAAAAATGTATATAATTGAACAAAAAATGTAACTCATAGTACGAACGGGGAAATTCTACTGCTAAACACTAGTAAGCAGTAAAACATACAGCAAATTTTGCCAAAGATTTGCATAACCCATGCCTTGTTAGTGGAAAAACTAGGAGACAACATATGCTATTCTTATGGTGATTTGCTTTTAATTGGCTTTGTCAACCATTTATGATAAACTCCTCAGTATGCTGACATCAGAAGATTTTTCAGTTTAACTAAGTAATATGAATCACCCTGGAAGACACTAAATCACCCTGGAAGACACTATTAGTTCTAGAGGAGAACTGGTAGTATAGTTTATCACATTCGAAAGAATTTTGACTCTGATTCAGTTGCCTAATTACGGCTGCAGCCAATGGATTACATGAAATGTTTGTACATTCTAACTATGTAGATCTGTGGAAAAAATTCGCAACTAGGACCTAGCCTTTGGAAGGTGAAAAAGAAAAGGGAAATACTGCCCCCTGGCCCCCGGGGGGGGGGGGGGTGCCGTTTCTACTTTGGAGCGAATGGGTTATTTATCTATTTTTCTCAGATTATAAGTAAGAATTTGAATATGTGACATGATGAGATCAGTAAGTATATCGAAAATTAACATGACAGTGACTGAGTTCTTTCTAAATCTAAATGTTATAAAGTTTAAGGGTCATTTCAAGAGCAACAGCCAAATCATGAAGTTAACAGTTATCTGGTAGCAGTTTGTGAGGTTATTTGGCATACTTAATCTTTTGAAAGGGGATTGGCCATTTTCTGTTTTGCTTGTTTTTTCACAATTGAGGTTGGGATGGAATGACTGGGTCTTGTGACATAGAAGGGATTGTGCTTATCTGTAGCTGCTGCAATGCAAGATCAAGGTTGTTTTTTTCCCTTTGCCTGTAAGGTTTGTTTAAATGACACGAGGAGTTGCATAGCCATAGCCAGCATCCTTTAACTTGATTTACAGCACAACTAATCAAGTCAACCATCCCTCCCCCCCCCCCCCCCCAACTCTCTCTCCTCCTCCTCTGCTGTGCCCTGAAAGAATGTTATCTGGGATCACTATCTTTGTCTGTTGTAATTATGCTGGAAGTTTTACATTTTCTCTTTTTCCGTTTCACAAATATATAAGATATTCCTCAGTACATGCATCAACTTCTCTTTTTCCTGCAGGCCAATGCCAGAGCCTACTTGGTCTTCTGAGCCAACACATCACACAAGTAAAATGACAGAAGATCCATTTGCGTCATTGGGATCAACCTCACCCCATGTGACCTCATCTTCCGGCCTTTCCACTGACCCATTGGAAGAATTTAGTAAGCTTGGGAAATCCGAGAGCATGAAAACTGATGCTCCATCTGTATCCAGTGGGGGAGTATATGATGACATGGATCCATTTGATGGCTTGGGAAAATCTGTGCCATCATTTTCATCTGAAAGAACCAATAGTGGCAAGGATAGAAGTCCTTTGAGGAGAGAGCACAGCTCTAGGAGGAGTCCAGACAACTATGTGGAAGAGTCTTTTCCTGATGATAATGATCTTAAATCTAATAAAACTTTTTTCGATATTCCTCCTGCTTCTCGAGGTACTCCCATGTCTGCTGGTCAAACTGCTTCTGATCCTCCCTATGCACAGGCCAGTCCGAATGATGCCAGTAGTCCAGTAGATATGTCCCCAAGATACGAGGAACATGTCTCATCCTCTGATGAGGTATGGCTCACGGTATCAGAAATTCCTCTTTTTACACAACCTACAAGTGTGCCCCCGCCGTCTAGACCTCCTCCTCCAAGACCAGCACGAGTCATAAGAGCAGGAAGTAGCTCTTTTGGATCTAAAAATGTGAAGAGAAATGTTAATGAGTTTTCTTCATTCCCAAATTCCACTCAAAATTTTGAGGATTCTAAGTCAGTTCCTCCTACTTTTAGGAGTTCAGCTTCATCTCCAATAGATGAATTGGAAAATTTTGCAATGGGCAGGAGTAGAAATAATGTTGATGATCATTCCAACGGCTTTTATAGTGAGGAGATGGGGATGAACTCTGATGCTGCTGCATCTGCAGCAGCCATGAAAGAAGCCATGGAGAGGGCAGAGGCTAAGTTTAGGCATGCAAAGGAGGTAAGGGAAAGAGAGAGTAGTAAGACTGCTAGAAGTAGAGACACTGTGCATCTCGAGAAGGACGAGGATTTTCTGGATGCTGAAGAGAGAGCTCTGCGGGAAAAGCAAGAGAAGTTAGATCGCGAGAGGATGCAGAGGGAGAAGGAAGAGGAAGAGAGGGAGCAAAGGAGGCTTGAGAGAGAGAGAGAAAGAGAAGAAAAAGAGAGGGAACAAAGGAGACTTGAAAAGGAAAGGGAGAGAAGAGAGATTGAGAGGGAAAGGGCCAGACAAGCCGTGGGAAGGGCTACAAGGGAGGCACGTGAGAGAGCAGCTGCTGAGGCACGTGAGAGAGCAGCTATGGATGCTCGCCAGAAAGCTGAAAGGGCTGCTGTGGATAAAGTGAATGCTGAAGCTCGAGAGCGCGCGGAAAGGGCAGCAGTGTTTAGAGCACAAGCTGAAGCCCGTGAAAGAGCAGCTGTAGAGGCAAGGGAAAGAGCTGAAAAGGCTGCTGCAGAAGCAAGGGATAGGGAAGCACAGGGGAGAGCTGCTGAAGCACAGATGAAAGCAGAACGAGCTGCTGTGGAGAGAGCTGCTGCAGAGGCTCGAGAGAGGGCTGCTGTGGAGGCTCGAGAGAGGGCTGCTGCGGAGGCTCGAGAAAAGGCTACTAGGGCCAACCAACAAAAGAATGATAATGATCTCGAATCTTTTTTCAGCATGGGTCGAGCAAGCAGTGCTCCGCGGCCCAGGGCCAATTCTGCCGTGAGTATATGGATTAGAGCTAAGTTGCCGAATTTTTTGACCTTACAATGGTCATAAATGAATGATTCCTTATTGTAACTTTTGATGACTCAGGATCCTTTCTTTGAAACACAGTCACAAAGCAGAAAGGGGCCTGATGTGGCCAAGACATCTGAATCTACTTCATCAAGCATGAAAAAAGCTTCATCAACCACAAATATTGTTGACGATCTTTCTTCAATTTTTGGAGGTAGCATGCATGAATTTCAGAGAGATAAAAGCTTTCTCACATGCTTTTCGTTTTGATTGTTTACTGAACTGTTACTCCCTTTGTTAATTAAAAGGAGGAGTAGCATCATCTGGGGATTTTCAGGAAGTTGAAGGAGAAAGTGAAGAAAGACGTAAAGCTCGGTTGGAACGCCAGCAGAGGGCTCAAGAACGAGCGGTATATGCTTGCTAAGGGGACATTATGTTATTCTCTCGTGAATGATGGATGCTGAAACTTTAGCCTTATTTGAACTGGTTTGATGGACGTCTCTCTTAGATTTATGTCTTGTCTATCCTATTTAGGCAAAAGCCCTGGCTGAGAAGAACCAGCGGGATCTTCAGGTTCAAAGGGAGCAGGCTGAGAGACATGTAAGAAGCTGTTGTGATTTCCTTATTGTTTAAGTTTCTTTTTATGTGTCTGCGCTACTTTTGAGTATTGAGATCATGGCTTCGATACAGAAAGACATGTTCGAGTCTTTATGGCTTTACTTATATTGCTAAAGCTTGTTGCTGTCACCTAACTTATCAAGACTCTGCAGGTGTAATGATTATTGGGTATGCCTTGTCATAAAGCTTGGCTAATCCTTGAATTTCTATGTTGCAGTCTTAAAATAATGTTAGGCTCAGGCTTTATACTCCCCTAAAGAAGGGCTGAAAACAACTGGCTGTTAATGCCGTATAATGAACTTACTTATGCCGTCAGTGAATCTTTCACCAGTTTGCAACTTTCTCCAACATCAATCCCTTGCTTTTACCGCTCTTTGAGACTGATTGAACATAGATATGACATTTGAAAACAAAAACTTTTTCTCCTTAGTGATTGATTTTTAATGTCTCATATGCCCTAATAGATAGGAGCCAGGTGAAAAGGAAGATATAAGAAGCATCTCATTCTGAACTGCGCTGCGCAGGAGCTGGTGGTACACCGATTTAGACTCCTACTGAGGAGATCAGAACATTGGTTACTATAATTTGTGTGCGTTTTGGATTTTGTTGGGTTTTTTCGTTTGAGGTTGAATTTGGCGGTTCTATCTAGGTTTTGCTTTGTTTGGGTTCTACTATTTGACATTCATTTTTGAAGGATTTTCTGCAATTGGACTAGGAATATTTCTCCTTGAATTCAAAACTTTTTTTTTCTCCTTGGGGAAAAGTAAACAACAAATGGCTTCTTATGAATCGCCTTTAAGAATGCACTTATTGCTGTCAAGGTTAAACTGGGGAAAAGTGTGGATGCTTTTGTACATTGATGTGTCCTACACAGTTTAGATGATGAAGGGCATGAAATAGTAAATTTGAATGCAGATGGCAGAATAAATTTGAAGCTTGTTTCGATTTTTGAATTGATACTTTTTGTTGATGATCATTGTATATGGGTTGCATATTTCCTGTATTATTTCATGTTCATCCCACATTAGCTCTTTAATTACAATGATTCTTGGTCAAAATTACAAATTAGTGAGATTCTCTCTTTAATATTGGTTTGGGTGATTTTCAGAGAATTGCTGAAACATTGGATGTGGAGATCAAGCGATGGGCTGCTGGCAAAGAGGGGAACCTTCGGGCCTTGCTTTCAACTTTACAATATGTATGTCGTAGATACTTGTTTCCCCTTTTTAACTTACGATGGTTATTGCAGTTTACTAAATGGAAAACTTTGGTTTGAAATTTGATTAGTCAGTTTGACAGAAATTATTTGCTTTCGCTGATAGATATTTTGGTCATTGATTTGTATTTTGCAGTGGCTGATTTTTCTTTTTTCTGATTTTTGGTAGGTGCTCTGGCCTGAATGTGGTTGGCAGCCTGTGTCTTTGACAGATTTGATAACTGGTGCAGCGGTGAAGAAGGTATACAGGAAAGCAACCTTGTGCATTCATCCTGATAAAGTGCAGCAGAAAGGTGCTAATCTTCAGCAAAAATACGTTGCTGAAAAAGTGTTTGACCTTCTTAAGGTATTTGGGAGATCAAATTTTCCTAATTGGTCATGTCTCTGTTGGTATTGCGCATGTTATCACCGTAAACTTTCAGGACATATTTGTAAATGTGGGTCGTCTTAGTGCCATTATGTAGCAAGTAATTTGTTGAAAGGTGGAGGAACCAGTCACATGTCAAATGAAGAATTCTTGTCTGAGGGATAACCTTTTACTGATATCATTTTTTTAATAATGCTCAGGAAGCTTGGAACAAATTCAATTCTGAGGAGCTCTTTTGAAATCCTGGAGCGATCTTGCGTCTTCTAACACCGCATTGTTGGCAACCATGTCATATTTTTGGTGGAATCCTAGTCTGCTTCATGCAGAAGATGGTAGCACGTCTTCTTGATGAAATGTACTGTGCACATGTGCAGACATAGAGCATAGACACACACAATCCATTTGATTTCTCCCAAAGGTTGCAGAACATCGTCGCTCTCTGCAATTGAGTGTCTCTCGAGGTAAAAGAAGTTGAAAGCTATTGTGTTATGGGTTGGAATGTTGTGCCTTTGTAGAATAGCATCTGTTGATTCCATTTATGGAAAGCTCTTACTAGGTTTGCTTCTCATTGAGATTGAGAAGACTGTCTTCTTTTTGGTAATTTTTTCCCTCTTGGGTTGTGATATAGCTCCATTTATTGAGTGTATAACCTCATCTGTATCGATCTGTATGATTGCTCTGCACATCTCTATATAGAAGAAAGTCTTTATTTTAGCGGACAGTTCTATTCGATGATGAACATAACACCTCCGGCGGTGTATTTGTAAGTGTCATTGCGGTATCATTTTCAAAATGATGGTGAGGTTTCTTGGGTGTTGCATGTAAGCTGACAGTCCATTTCTTCCTATAAGATCACTTATTACGCCATTGCGCGAGGTCTAAGGTTTCCCTCCCTCCCCCAATCACCCCCACTCCCACCCCCAAAAAGAAAAAAAAAAAAAAAAAAAAAAAAGAGAATAGTGGGGACGCTGCCGACCTCTTATTTAAATGGTCGTGTTCTTGTTAGTAAAATAAGCAACTCGCCTTTGGCAGATGGTTTAGTAGTTTTACTCGGTATGTGGAGAGGTTTCCCTTTGAATTAACAAATCTGCAAATTTATACATCTACAAGGACATCCATGTCTATATCTGCGTGCGTTGTGACGTCTATCGTAAATTATCTTTGTGCTGGCAAAACTGGTTTAAAGAGCTTGGGAAAAACTTGAGATTTGTGACTGATGAAGAAAACGAGTAAATTCCTTTTGAAAATTGAAAGTGATACGAGGATGGGTATTAAATATGGACGGCTTCACACTAACATGATCCCCGGGTGAATGGATTTCTTTCTAACGAGACTAATTCGTGCTGTTGCACCATCTCACGTCAGCTGGGGATCCTTTTATGCGATTAGCTCTCGAAAAGTAGAGGTGGATCTTTGCCTTCTGCTTCCACGATTTTCTTGATCTCCATTTTGGAGAATCTGAATTAAGAGCAGAAAGAAGATAATGAAAAGAACTTATGGAACAGCTGCTTGTGCCGTGCATGCTAGTGTCATCCACTTGACATTATCGTCTACACTCATATAATTCAAACGAAGTACCTTACAAGGATTCTATTTTGTTTGGGAGGAAGAACCACGTCCAAGTGGACCAGATGCTCATGATATCTCCACCACTAGATGATATTTAACGTTACTGGCCACAGGTTATGATGGAAAAAAGGAGTAAACATGAAGCAGCACCTTTGGTGGTTCTGATGGAGCATCCCAAAAATTCCATCATTTGAATATGTACTCTCCCTAAAAGTCCTTTCTACTTAATAGTCCTGTGGAGTGTTGTCTTCCACGTTGGCTGCTTCCTGCTTAAAGTACAGAAACAGTGCTGAGCATGAGCATATTTCTTGCCTGACATTTCCGAGTCCGACCCATTAAATTTTTTCTGTGATTTTGAGCGACCGTTCATTTTCGATTTATTTGGGACTCCCTTTTGATTCTGCCTTTTAGCGGTCAGCTTTTCTATTCTCAGCTCAAATGAAACCTTCCTGGACTCAGGACTGAGGTTCAGATCTTCATGCATGACAATTTTTTTATTTATTTATACGGGTTCTCATGAAAATCTTTGGGTAATGAGCAGCATCTCTTGAGGACTTGACGTCTTTTCCAACAAGTGAAGGTCGTTGTCTGTCCCTCCGGTAGGGAAAGATATTGCTGGCAACAAGGGGGGTGCGTTCAGGATCTGAAAGGTCAATTCTATGCCGATTTGTACGTCGGAGAGAGGACGTAGAAAAAGTTGCATGAAGGTTTGATATGTGGTCAGGAAAGGCGGCGACCCTACTTTAATAGGATTGAAGTTACCCAGATGAGGATGTTGTTTAACACAGGCCGATCATGCCAACTTTCCTCGAGATCTTGTTTTTCGCTCATTTCTTGTTCCTGTTCTTCTTCTTTTAGTTCCGATTTCCTTATTTTCCTTATCAGATGACTGTTTATCTCAAAAACTTAAACTAATGATAAAACATGGGCACTGTCTATGTCAAGCATATACCCCCGCATGGATGAGAATACCTACACGGGCAAACTCATTCCAGGAAGTTTTATCTAAGCAGAGCTGTGCATACGACACATTCGCCACCTATGTAATTAGAAATGTAATAAAACCTTGAAGAATTGTAATGATTAAGGATCCGTTCGTTTCATGGAAAATATCACGTTTTTTTAAAACATTATCCTAAAAGTCATTTTCCGGAAAATAACTTTGGCTTTTCTAGTGTTCGGCGAAACCTAAACTTCCAATGGAAAATATTTTTCATCGTTCGTTAACTAATTTAATTGTTTGGGAAAAATTATCAAAAATTGAATTTTAATATTTTTAATTGCACAAAAAATTAGTTTTTTTGTTTATATTTTTAAAAAAATGAATTTTTAATTATTTTTATTTTTAAAAAATCAAAATTTTTATTTTTTTTTAATTATTTCTTTCTTTTTCTTTTTTTCCTTTTTCTTTTCTTTCCTCCTTCCTCCTTCTTCCTCCCGGCTCCTCCTTTCTCCTCCCTCCTTCCTCCTTCCTCCATTGCCGCATGCTTGAGGATGGTCGGCTACCTGGTGGTCGACCAAGACCCAGTCGCCAAATTCGGCGAGCTCATCGAGCTAGCGATGTAGCTCGGGCTCCCTGGATCGGGAGCATGAGATCCACTGCCAGATCCGACGAGCTTGTGGCTCACCAGAGCTTGGTGAACCTCTAGCAAGCTAGGGCGAGGCTCGAGCCTCGCCTAGCTCGCCGGATCTAGCGAGGCTTGAGCTCAACTTCGCCAGATTGGGCTAGGCGGAGCCTCGCTAGCCTGGGGCGAGGCTCGAGCTAGCTCATAGATGATTGGTGGTTGCCACCATGGTCGGCGGCTAGCCACCAAGGAAGAAGATGAAATGGAAAAAAAGAAAAGAAAAAAAGAAAAGGAAAAAGAATTAAAAACTTGATTTTTAATAAAAAGAAAAAGAAAAAAGAAAGCATAAATGTTTTGGTGAAAAGAAACAAGGTGGAAAAATCCTCTTCTCAAAAGAGGAAATCATTTTCCACAATCTTAAGAGGAGATTTTCCATTGACTAGAAAATATTTTCTTTAATTGTCTATTTTCTACCATCCGAACACGGAAATTTCAGAAAATGTTTTCTCGAAAGTTGTTTTTCGCGAAATGAATGGACCTTAAGAGTAGTGAAACTCAGAAGTTTGTCAGATGTAATGCCAAATCATTGGTCGGGGGTAACGTTGGAGCGTAAAGCAAGATTATGAATGCAATTGGAAGACGGAGGAGAAACGATCAGACAAAAGAGAAGGAAGATAGTGATATCTTACAATGTTCCAAAGCTTGTTTAACTAATCAGGAAAATTCCGATGCAACAAACATGAACATCCCTACATTTAGCCGCACTATTACGGTATTTTTATTGTTATAAATAAATGCTTGTTCTTTGGAGATCAAAATCACTCAAATGAATGTTTTTTTTCAGTTCACATGTTATATCGCTTTGCCGTTTACTAGAAACATGCTAGGAGGTTGGTAGGTTGGTTTAAATCGTGGATATCAAGTGTGCCGTAGGCTGTCGGAAGGATGTTTTATCATAAAACGATATTGATGGGTGTTTTCTCACCCTTGTTATAGCAAGATTTTTACACTAACAAGCAAATTGAGAAGAAACGAGATTTATGTTGAGTATTCCACACAATTACATACAAGTTCTTCCTTCTTCCAAACAAGAACTGTTTTAGAAAACAAACTGACCAAGACAAAGATGCAAACCACACTAGCACCGCCCACTTAAGGAATTGTGCACAATGAAACTTGGAAACGTCAATGACATTATTTCTTTCTTCTTTAATGACCGATCAAGCTAAACGTCTGTATTTTTTTAGTAGCTCGTCTTGAATGGCTGATAACTCTTAAGGTCGAGCATAACTCCTGCGATCGAGCCCGCAACTGCCATGATTGATATCACAAGACAGGCCATGCTCAGCACTTGGAGGCATACCCATCTGGTGCTCCATCTGGGGATTTGTTTCTGTTTAATGTACATCTCGACGGGAAAATAGACCGTTAGAGGCCAAAATCCCAAGGCACCAAGGATCCCCACGACATCGTTGAAGAACGGGAGTAGCATTGATATCACGGTGGTCAAGGTCACGAAAATCGTCCTCCAAACAAGCCTAAAGAGGTTCATTTTGTATTGGCCCAAGCCTGGTACCGGGATCTTTATCTCTCTGGCGATGAACTCACTATCAGGCCATCTCTGAGCGGCCTGTTTCTCAACGAAGGCAAAAATCGGCTGGCAGTATACTTGGTATGCTCCAACAAGATGGATCACAATAGCAGCATTGGCAATATCAAGAAGCCAGAATGGGTTGTAGAAACCGAAGCCGGTCAGAAGATTTCCTGGAGCGGCATCACCAAAAGCAGCGTAGCCCATGCAGCCACAGAGCATGTAGAAAGTCGTTGTCACCGCCGTGCTCAGAAAAGTAGCCTTCTTCATGGTCTTTGCTTCTGATGGTGGGGATCTGACGGTGTCCTGCCAAAGACACGATTTTTCCTGAGCTTGCGGCACTCATAACTTGACTTTTTGGCTTAGCCGTCACAAATATTTGCTTGAATCTTTTAATTCACAAGAAAAATAATTTTTCCACTCTTAAGTATTTCCTCAGTTTTTGAACGGATGGAATTACGTTTAAGTACCTGAATTTCAATAAGGATGACAGAAAATGAGTATGCAAAGGCAATATCTCCAAGAGCTTGGAAACTCCTCCATATCTTTTGGGTTTCACTCACAGCTCCAATGCTTATTCCGGTAAGACCACCCTTGAAACTTCCATTAGCTGCTCATCAAGAAAAGAAATTGCTGGAATCAACTTCTTATTTAAGATATTGATAATATTATCTCTTGAAACTTCTAGGCCATCTGTCTGGAGAAAGAAGAAATCTGTACCTGCAACTTGGGCAATTCCTAGGGCGAGACCAATTGAAGAGTAAGTGAAGGACATGACAGCAGCCACAATAGAAAGCCACCATATTTGATCGAAATCCGGAATCTGGGACAGCAGAATCTCTGTGATGCCGAACATGATCATGTACGGAGTGCTCGACATGTGGCACGGGTTCTCCCCGTTACTCTCGTGGAAGCAATTCGAACGTTTTATCGCCCTTTCATTGGAAAGAGGGAGCATATATGAAATTGAATCAGTCAGGTTATATAAGAAACAGTAGAATTGTAAGTTCACTGTGATCTGCTAAATAAATTTGTGAGAGTTTGAGAACAAAGAGTTGTACTCACATCATGCTGATAGATGCTGCAATGGTATAGCCAATGGCAATTCCGAATAGGTTGAAATATTGAATGAAACCACATGCTTTTACCTTTGCTCCACCTGAGAATAAAACCTTAAAAATGTTCATATTCTAAGAATGCAGAGTTACTATTATCACCTAATTAAAAGTTTCGTGACTCATTTTGCTATACATTTGTAGACATAAGTTAGTAGGAAATTAAGCAAAGTGCAGGAGTCTATATCAATTCATACCGAGAATTGAGCGAACAGAGTCCATGTAAGTGTAGTTACGCTTGCCGGAGACGGGGTCACCAGCGCGGTAGCAATCAGAGAGGAGGCAAGAGGTGTAGTAGCTCACAAGGGAAAATAAGAACATCACAGCTGGGCCAGCAATCCACCCTAGCTGAGCAATGGCCCATGCCAGTGAAAGCACTCCCGATCCTATCACAGCTGTTATTATGTGCGCACTCGCCGTCCATAACGTCCCTGGTTAGTCAATCGACGAAATCCATCAGCTCTTTACATTTGGAAAGTTTTCATTGTCTCTCAAGATAGTTTTTCCAGTAATTTGTGAGGAATAGCACTTGGATTAAGCATATAAAACTGTTATTCCTAGTACAAACAATATATATTTCACACAGCTAATGTGTCAAACTTGTAGTGAATAAGTAGAATTGGATCGGATGATATAGTGTAAGAAGTTGAGGTTGATTACCGGTGCGTTTGAGGCGGCCGTCGTCGTCAAAGGAGTCGAAGCAATTGGAGACACTCTGAGGAAGCATTTCAATGGACATGTCACGAACTTGGCGGCGGTGGTGGTGGGGGTGGTTTTGGTTGTTCTTGGTGGCAGCGCTCTCACCCATCTTTAATGTCCCGAAGAGCAACCAAAAAAGAAGGAAATAGCAATTGTCAGTGAGTGGTGCGTGTGGAAACTAAACCCTGTCCTGCCAAATGAGAGGAACTTCAAATTTACTCATCCATCGGAGGACATGTTGTCTCGATCTGGGTAGCATCTAGTTCTACTTTAACGATTAGTTAACACTAACCGAATCAAAATCAGTGGAGAGTGTGTTTCTTCTACTCCCAGGTTGCTTCGTGTTTTGTGCACCCACCTAAAAACCAAAGGGTGCACAAAACACTCTTCGAGAGAGAGAGAGAGGGGGGGGGGGGGAGATGACTTAGAATGGAGGGAGAGGAGGGATTGAAGTGTGTTATTTATAGTGCGTGGAGTTAGGATCCATGGAAGATATAGGAATAGTGTTAAGCTCAAGACAAGATGGTTTGTACTTTTGCACAAAAGTTATCAAATGCTTTGTATATACGAGAGAAACATAATAACGCTCATTGTATAATTTTATTCTGAACATGATATTTATAAAATTTATTTGATCCAATTTATATATTGAACTCATATGAATCTAACAAATATAATAATTTATGTTATATCGATGGTTGAATTTGTCCGTTAAAGAATTATGTTCATAATATATTTTCCTCGCCGACAAAAAAAAAAAAGGATATTAAATAGCTATTTTACTAATGGTATGTTAGTATTATTGCCATAGAATTAGGTTTTACACGAATATTGGAGTGAGTGAAAATTCATCCTCGAGGTGGGCCGCTCATTGAGTAATGTTGGGAAATAAAATTTACTAGAAATTCTTAATCTCTGCATTCCTTTATAAATTTAAGAAGAGAACCATGAGTTGCATTTTATTATAAAAAAGAACTTTGAAAATAAATGAAAAGACAGAAAATGAAAAAAGAAAAAGAAAAAGAACCCACGTGACAGGAGGACCCAACGAGTACGTCAACAATCCACCCAAATCAGAGACCTTCTCTCTCTCTCTCTCTCTCTCTCTCTCTCTCTCTCTCTAAAACAAGTCAAGAAAAATTTTGCGTGTACCGTAAATTTACTCGGCCTTATTTACAAATTATTTTCATTATATTATGATGGCTTGTAAAAAAGAAGAAGAAGAAGAAAGAAATCCACGCAAAGGAAGGGCTGATTAAACATTATTGAGCACTATATTATACATTAACACTCATTTTGAATGGAATGATTAGGAAGTGAGGAAAATAATTATGAGGGCGATTTAAATAATTATGAGGGCAAAGAAGGAAAGTATTTGAGGTGAATAAGTTATAATATTATTTGGATGCTAGCAAGGAAAAAGAAAAGGAAAAGAATGCATTGCGACGTAAGTAGACTTTTATGTACTTCTAAATAGATGCAAAATATGAGAACAAGGGTGAAAGAAGAATAAGATTGTTTTTTGATATGGAGATTCCTACAAATCCCTTGAGAATTAAAATGTACATAGAATTGATCAGATTGATTATTTTTAATCTTTCTTAATCTTTCCTGATCCTTTCCATCCATCTGTTTCTCTCTATCCAAACACCATTGTAGTTTTTAGAACTGTTTCTCTTCCCTCCTAATCCCTAGTAACAATTGTAATGTTGGAGCATATTTTAAAGACCAAAGGACCGTTCTTGGGGCATAGATACAAAGTTATAAACAGTTTCACTTGCTCCCTCCTCTACATACTTTTGTAAGGTATTGCATCAACTAATATCAAAGTGAACCGACCGCTTCTCTTTGTAAATAATCATTACTACAAAAAATAAATAAATGAAACAAAGCCAGACCAACTAAAATGCAGTAAATAACATCTGAAAATAGAGCACACTAGAATGGATATTAAATGCGCACATGCTTTGAAGTTGTTGAGACAGTGATACAGGTAAAGCGGCATTTAAGCCATTAGAAGACAAAGCCCACTTCCCAAATCTCCATTGCCCAACATGATGTATACTCAATGCCATTAAGGACACAAAGGAACATGATCATCACTATCATGCAGCAAGGACAAATTAACAAGAGTTAGCACTGATTATATAAACGACTTACCTAAATTATTTTGCAGCCTTTTCCCTCAATCAAAGGCAATCAAAGTGGAAGAAAAGGAAATTATATACAAAGAGGGATTTATTCCTAACGGAAGAAAAACCAAAGATGGGTTGAGAAAACCAATCGCTGCACTCTCCATGGCAGGAGCCTTCGAGCTTATATACAGGAGAAGAGAGACAGCAAGTAGCGTGACTAAAATCATAATTTAATTACCGATAAAGTTCACTTTTGTATTGCACTCTCGCGTGTAAGAATCTCCTCCATTGTTGTTGAAAGGAATCGATGCTCGTCTCTCGTCCGTACCTTTAAAGAGCGTTTGTTTATTGCTTTTGATTGGATGTTGAAAGCAATTGCAGACTATAATATACTTGCCGACCTTAGCTTCGTTTCTTCTTCCTATTTTTATTGTTTATCCCCTTAATTATTTAGTTTTGAAACTTTGACCACTCCTTTAATGGAACACCATGGTCCCCTCTACGAAGGCGGGTGGAAAGAGCGTAAATAGGGTTTTTTTTTTTGGATCGGTGTAAAGAGGGCTTTTTAGCCTTCCAAACATATGTTGTGCGCGTGAGAGAGAGAGAGAGAGAGAGAGAGAGAGAGAGAGAGGGGCATAGCAAGATGTAATGAGTAACTTAAAGACATTGTCATATTACTTAAGACTCATCCTCCATTCCAAATTGGGATGATGACACAAACAATCCATAAATTTTGATCTTACTAGACTTTTAATTTGTCTAATACGGTATCTAAACTTTAACCCAATGTGTAATGTAGTCTTTGAACTTTTAATTTATTTATTTTAGTCCATAAAATTTTGGTACATGTTCTATATAGTTCATAAACTGTATGAAAATATTTAATGTGGTCATTATATTAATATAAGATCGGGAATTATATCGAACAATTTCATACGATTCGGGAACTGTAGTGAACATGTAAAAAAAGTTAACTATATTGAATAAATTAAAAATTTATGGCCACAATGATCAAATTGCACATTGGGCCAAAATTCAAACACTATTTCTGTTGTTTTCCCATCCAAATTTACTACACATGCTATTAGAAACTAGGGTAACAAGAACTCTTTGCCTCAAGAAGTGTAAGGTCTCTAATTTATCCCTAAATTAGCATTACTTACTTTATAGTAAGATATAACACCTTGATAATAGTGACGGTTTTGAATTGTACACGAAAATTTGTAATACTTCGTTACACAATAGTAAGAGTTTTAAGAGAATAATATTGTGAATTCAGAGTTTTCAAAACACCCTCAAAACATTAGAGAAAAAATTGTATCCTTTCCTACTCAATGGTCATCCTGAAAAATCATATTGGCATAATTTTCTGGCTAAACTATACACGTTAAATACTATTCATGTTTTGTCTCCATAGCATGTGGCGTTTTATCTTTTTTTGGCCCTATTTGTGGGTTTCAATAGTGCCAAAACATCACTTTCCTTGGAGTTTCGAATCCTTTGCGTCCTTCAATCCTTGTTGAGCAAAGTGATGAGTGGGCGAATGACTTCACATAGACCACCTAAATAACAATATCATGTTAGGTACATTTCATATCTAGGGACCCGAATAAATTGTCGACCACATGGCATAAAGTTCTAAAGACACTTTGATTCCGAAAACCGGGGAATGACCTGGAGAATCTAGATGTTCTACTTTATTACTAGAATTAATAACGACATTAATATAATTTTCGTGGCCATCAAGTAGTCGACCCAATAAGGAGTCCACTTGCCTCTCCACTTCCACGACGGTGCCGCCAAGGGAGAGAGCTCCTACTTTGTACAATGTTAAATCTTTTAAATTTAAGGCCTAATTTCTTAAAAATACTTAACTCTAGATCCAATCTCAATTATACCCCAATTTTCGTTTTGTCTCATAAAAAAATCCCAAAGTTTTACTCTAATCCCAAAATCCACTTCCACATCCAAAAATCGCCATTAGTTTGCTCAAAATTTTCGACATTAGAACTAGTTAGAAGTTCATTATTAAAACTTGCGCTTTCATCAACATCTTTACCTTGTAAGGAATAACAACAACCTTCTATATTGATAATATTGAAGAAATCAATGGCGATTTTTGAATGCATAAATAGATTTGATATTAGAGTAAAAGTTGATGAATTTTCATGAGACAACAAAAAAAAAAAAAAAAGTTTGGATGAAATTGGGATTGAACCTAAAGTCAAGGTTTTTTTAGGGAATTAGCCCCTAAATTAAGGATCCCTTTGAATTTAATTTTCTAACTCATTTGATTTGTGAAATGTGATTTTTCTGATCATCACCCTCGTAAATCTCTCAATAAAAAACGTTGCTTACATTACCAAAATAGCGTATCGAAAGACAGGCCTTGCTATGGAATTTTTCACCTTTTTTTTCCAACACACATGCTTATCATAATTTAATAAAATTTCATTCAGGAGTACGAGAATATGGGCCCACATTACGGATTAGCATTGTAATGGCTTGGCCGGCATGGCACGATTCTACCCGGCTAGGTGGAGCAGCTCATATGTGCCCATACGGGTGGCTGGCCCGCGAGCCCACCTCCTAAAATTGAAAACCTTAAACCAAAGCCATTAGGAGTTCAGGAAGCCTATATTTGGCGATGACACAAATTGAATCATTCGTTCAAACATTCTCGTGCTCTATTAGGTTCGCTTAGTTTCATATTAGTGTGCTGTTCTGCCTGTACTCTGTCATGGTACAGACTTTTTCCTTCTGAGTGTGAGTTTAAAGGAGTTTTCTCCATAGCCTCCACCCATGAATGGGCTGGGCAAGTGGGCCGACAGTTATATTCCTTGACTCCTGAATCAAAGTCGTGTATAAGAATCTGGCCTTGAATGCTTGAGCTAGAATTGTGCGTTCTAAGAGTAAACTTGCCCAAAATCCTAGGCCTTGCATTGCTAGAGAATTGGTGGTGGGCTTCAGAATCTACAAAGAGCCGAAAGATGGGGGTCAAGATCTATAATTTATTATGTTAACTTGCATGCATGCAACCATGTATTGAGATTTAGTTCGAAAACATAAAGGAGAAAACATAAATGTATGGGGCTGCCAACCCTGTTACCTGTTCGACAGAATGCCTACACCAAATCATATTCCTTGTGTTACTACCAGCATTCATTGGACAGCTTTTTCAAGTTCTTCTCCCAAGTCCTAGTTTTGGTTGGGCATCTAAACTGACGTTTGGGGTTTGCTGGCAATGGCATAATGAGTTCAAATTCACATTCCAAAACCTCTTTTAAGGCCAGGATTAAACCATCAGTCACTGGTGGATACCCATGGAGAATATGCATTCAGCTCAACTATGTCTAACTTGTTTCCAATTTCTTGGAATGTTCTGCATTTACGACTTAAGAATTTGCTGCCTATAAGAGAACTCCATTCACAAGATATCGTTTCCATAACGGTGTTGAGGGAATAGTAAGTAAAGCATCTCAGAAAGCCCTTCACCGGCAAAACATGTAAAGATGGCTGTGTGCTTTCACATACATTGTTAGGCGAGGATTTTCAGTTATAACAGTCCTCTATACGGTTGGTCCAAGTCAATAGAGAGAAGTACTGAATCCAATACTTGCCCAGTTCACCTGTGAGGTCATATGATCTAACGATGCAGTGAATTGGACCCACTTATATCGAATGTAGACAATACCTGCTCTTCATGTAATGTTTATGCCATCATGTGATAGATGAAGTTTACATCGCAGCTCTTTGAAGATCGTAATGAATACAAACATTTGATGGATTACACAATATTGGTCTAATTGTTCATGCTATATAATTACTGCATGACACACTTCGCTGAATGGCATAGTCACCCACAAAAGTGAAAGCAGATAAAAGTTCTTTTACCGATGACAGACAGTAAGCAGATTGTTCAGCAGTGAAATTTAAAAAAAAGGAAATTTAAAAAAACGAAAAAGAAAAAAAAAAGTTGATCCAACAATGACAAGTCTATGTTTGAAGAAATTGAAACGCCTACGGAAAATTTCATGTAGACAGTGGATCGACATTTAGCATGAGACATGAGGGGCACTCGAGCAGGACTTTAGACGGGCCAGGCCTAGATCCCCACGAGGACGGCTGAGCAAATCTATTTAGTTCAGTTTTCTCAATGCAATATCAACGTCTCGATAAACATCCTGATAGATCTCTCCAGTCTTGATTGAAAGATTATTTTTTGGTGCAATTTGATTTCTTAACTTATAAAACACGAGTGTCTAAAATGAGAGATCATGATGGAGATTCGATATATAGAAATGGAACCATTTTGTAACATTCATTTGATATGTATATGTTTCATCGAAAAGTATCAGACAATGCATCTTTCAAAAGATAGACTGCTAAACCAATTGACAACAAATATGAGGGATCCTTTGCCAATTCTTAAACAGAAAATGTGAATTGATGAAAAAATTCAAAGTACAAATACTAAAGGCAATTGTGGCCAGCCATGTAAAAAGATGCTGGAATGTAAAGATAATAGGAAGATAAAATTGAACAATTATAGTGTTCATTGATTGATTGGCAGTTCATTTTACAAACTACAAATCAAGCATTTATACTACCATCGATAGTTAACAATACAAAGAAGGCAAATATCGTCCTATGTGACTCTTTAAAATTAAGACAGCCTTAGAATGTCGCATCATCCATGTGAAGATTTTGTCTAAATCAATTCTAATGCATAGTATAAAAACCTCAAAATACCTTTACTGCTTTTAATAACTCCTCAAGCAGAGCTCATTGATGGCATTATTTCAAAATTAGTCCTTTTAAGCACCACGGAATTAATAACTTATAATGCACCCTAAACATTCCTAACATCACTATATTTGAATACGACTGAGGTACTCTTAATTATAACAGTAAGATAAGGTCTACTTCCTCAATTTTTATTTCAATTTTCTCCCAAGGCAATATACTATATTCCTTTGTAGGATCAAGGATCACCAGAACATGAACTTAAACCACAAATCCTCATAAAAATGTCACCACTCAAAAAGTCATCACTTAAGATTGGATGCCTATAACTTCCTAGATCACCAAAATTAAAACTTATCTACTTTTCAATAAAATTCAATCCCTCTCAAGTTCATAACTTTATTAATCATCACTTAAACTAATCATTTCTTAGATCAATGACTCAAGCACTTAACTTACATATGAAACCTCAGTTGAAATTGATTTTGCCTACTAGTTCCACTAAACTCTTTAAAGGTAATATCATAATATACCACTCAAAAGATCACAACCTATAGTTATGTAGATCACGCCTGTTACCCCAACCTATAAACCGTAAGAAAATTTTATTTCTCACGTGACAATTCAAGCTTACAAATTTTAAGATCAATTCTTATCATACCAAATATCGTCATGTAACTTATCAATACTTCCAATATAGATTTCCTTTCAGGGAATGATAACCTATCTCTTCTGACTATTATGTAATCCTCAAAAGCACGACTTACATCTAAAGATCATAAATTATCATTAAAAAATTCATCGAGCGCACACCCTGATTCAGTTGTGTAATGTGGCTCCTTGCAAAATCGATAGATCTTGAATTGGATTTGTGCTCGTTCTTCAAATTCAGCAGAGTGGCTAGCTAGACGCTCCTAGTAGACTAAGGAAGTTTCGAGGCCTGCAAAAGTCTGTTGAAAAGAAGCAGCACTTGGATATAATTCAAACCATGATCGATCCGTGATTAGTGATGGGATCCTGTCCGGCTTCCTTTGCTAATATGCTTGTATTGTACGTTTGCCCCCAAGGATGAGAGCTTGTATTATTCTTTGATCCATAAGGCATGAAGCAAATTCTAAGTTAATATTCAGCTTTAAATTTCTCTAAAAATATTGCATCACAACTCATATCAATCCTAAAAAGGACTATTATTTCGATAAACAAAGTTTCTTCCAACTCCTATTTATTAATATAAATAATATAAGTAACACTGGTGTTCTAGTTCTATACTATTCTCCACGAAATAAATATACCCTAAATATAATATTTTTCCTTCTGATTATGAGTTTAATACTGTTAATTACGTCTATGATCCAAGGAAGAAAAAGGAATGCAGCGAATGACTAAGTAGTTATCAACCCACGAATGAGCGGGCCAAGGGGGTCGACAATCATATTCCTTGACTCCATCTACTGTGTAAGAATCTGGCCTTGAATGCTTAAGCTAAGCTGCGCGTCCTAGGACTAAACTTGCCCGAAACTCTTGGTCTTACATTGCTAGAAAATGTGTCGTGGGCTTCAGAATATACATGGAGCCTAGAGACGGGGAAAAATATTTATTCATTTATAATGTTAGTTTGCATGTATGCAACCATATATTAAGATTTTGTTCTGATACATGAAGGAGACTCCATGAATGGTTGGGCTGTCAAACCGATTTTTGTTTGACAAAACGCCTGCACCGAATCAAATACCCTTTTCCTAATTGCTAGCATTCATTGGACAACCTTTCCAAGTTCTCGTCACGAGTCCTAGTTTCGGTTACGCTATCTAGACTAATTTGGGGTCTGCTGGCAATGGCATGGTGAATTCACGTTCCCATTCCAAAACCTCTTTGATGGCCAGAATTAAACCATTAGTCAATAGTGGATTGATACCCATCAAGAAAGGGTGTTCAGGTACGCAAACACGGGGAACGTAATCTTTATGCTAAACAAAGTCTAATTTGTTTCCAATATCTTTAACTGTTCTGCACTTACGAATCAATAGTTCGCTGACTGTAAGAGAACTCTATGCACAAGAAATTAGTTCGATGGCCTGTTGTTCTTCCATCACGTAATGCTGTTGAGTGTATAGTACATAAATTATCTCACGAGGTCCTCTAACGGACAAACATGTAACCGATGCAAAGTGGCTTGCTTAGCGACGAAAACGCTAAATGAGTACCATTGTCAACCCAAGCAAGCGCGATAGATGACGTTTGTGTGCTTTGCAGTATATGCAAAGATGGCTGACGCGTGCTTTCCAATACTTTGTTAGCCGAGGATTTCAAGCCATAACACTTCTATGTACGATTGGTCCAAGTCACTAGAGAGAAGTGCATGCCTAGCTTGCATGTGAGGTGGACCTTACGTATGATCCATATGATATAATGGTACATGTGAATTGAATCCACCTACAGAGAGAGTAGGCAATACTTACTCTTCATGCAATTCAGTTTATGTCGTCACGTGATAGCTACAGTTTATATCACGAATATTTGGAAGGTCATATTAGATAAAAATATTTTATGGAATACATGGCATTGATGCTAGTTGTTCATGCGATACGATTATTACATAAAACACTTTACTGAGTGGCATAATAATGCACACAAGTAGAATAGCACAATAAGTACTGTTGTGAATCCAAGCAAGCGCGAGAGATGACGTCTATGTGCTTTGCAGCGTATGCAAAGATCACTGAGGATTTCAAGCCATACTCCTATATATAATTGGTCCGACTCACTAGACAGTACTGAACCGGTGTATGCCTAGTTCACATGTGAGGTGTGTAGAATATTATTCTCATAAACAATTAATCAATTAACAACAAACGGATCCATACATGATTGTAAAACACCGAGATCAATAAATACAGCGGAATTAAAGCGTACCTGTTTGAGCCATTGCTTCACTTGCAGAAAAATAGTTCACTCTGATAATCAGGGATCTATCGGAATGCCAGATCTTCCTCTCTATGACCTATTTCGATATAGCAGCTTTCAATGGGATTAAAGCAACCGATAGGTATAACCTATCCTTTTATAAGCTAGAGAGGGGACCTAGCAAACCCTAATTAATAGCATGTCAACTGGGCCCTTCCCATTACGGGTTTCAGTCAAACACAATTGCCTACACTTTGTTGCTCAACTAGGCCGTTAACAATAGATGCTTATACCCAATTCAATCAGATCACTTTAGGGTTCAACAAATATTGGAATATCCATTAACCCGATTATTTAAAATAGAAAATCAATTAATTAATGTAAGCCCATATTATAGGAAATTTCCAACATTCTCCCACTTGGGCTACATTAATTTATTTATTTTATTTTGAAAAGATTTTATATTGAAAACGACACTATCGGGTTAATAACTGAAAACTTTGTTTTATGTGGCCACAACTTTTAAAAAATAATATTCCAATAATGGCATCTCAATACCAATCCAATCTTATATAACCTCAATATAGGACTATGGAGATCAATGTGTTAAGAAAATACCACAACACAAGACCTTCCATAATCACATATAATAAGCATTATATTTTCATGGATCATGGGCCTAGTAGTGTAGTAAAAAATAGTGCCAATATGTGATCAAAATATACACTATTTCTTATCGGTCCTCAATGCAATTTCTCAACGACATGAAACTGCATTAGCGCAATTTCTAAACAACATGAAATTGCACAATTATGTTACAATCCAACATGAGATCTCATAATCAGTGACATCCAGTAATCTTTAAACTAAAATTTGTTTAAAGATACTGTTTTATACTTCCCTTTCTCAGTCAACAGGAGAAAAAATAACGATAGAGTCAATAACAGCAATCATGAAAATAAATGCTTTAATAGATATCATAAAAGCATTATCGATGCACATAACTATAATATCCAAAAGTACAAACTATATAACTCCCACTAACAAAAGAAATCAAAAGATTCTAAAACACCCATATTCTTTACATGTTCTTTAAAATAAATGGGTCGTAAGCCTTTTGTTAGAGGATCAGCCAACATGGACTTAGTTCTGATATTTTCAATTACAACGTCTCCATTTTTGTTAGAGTATAATATTTGATCTCCATGTGTTTGGATGCATTACTAATTTTGTCATGCTTGGAATAAAACACAGCTGCAGTGTTGTCACAGTAGATCACCATAGGTCTAGCAATAGAGTCCACAACACGCAATTCTGAGATCAAATTTCTTAGCCAAACTGCTTGAACTGACGCGCCGTAGCACGCTACAAACTCAGCATACATTGTAGAGTTCGTAATCAAGGTTTGCATTTCAATGGACATGTCACGAACTTGGCGGTGGTGGTGGTGGGGGTGGTTTTGGTTGTTCTTGGTGGCAGCGCTCTCACCCATCTTTAATGTCCCGAAGAGCAACCAAAAAAGAAGGAAATAGCAATTGTTAGTGAGTGGTGTGTGTGGAAACTAAACCCTGTCTTGCCAAATGAGAGGAACTTCAAATTTACTCATCCATCGGAGGACATGTCGTCTCAATCTGGGTAGCATCTAGTTCTACTTTAACGATTAGTTAACACTAACCGAATCAAAATCAGTGGAGAGTGTGTTTCTTCTACTCCCAGGTTGCTTCGTGTTTTGTGCACCCACCTAAAAACCAAAGGGTGCACAAAACACTCTTCGAGAGAGAGAGAGAGAGAGGGGGGGGGGGGAGAGATAACTTAGAATGGAGGGAGAGGAGGGATTGAAGTGTGTTATTTATAGTGCGTGGAGTTAGGATCCATGGAAGATATAGGAATAGTGTTAAGCTCAAGACAAGATGGTTTGTACCTTTTGCACAAAAGTTATCAAATGCTTTGTATATACGAGAGAAACATAATAACGCTCATTGTATAATTTTATTCTGAACATGATATCTATAAAATTTATTTGATCCAATTTATATATTGAACTCATATGAATCCAACAAATATAATAATTTATGTTATATCGATGGTTGAATTTGTCCGTTAAAGAATTATGTTCATAATATATTTTCCTCGCCGACAAAAAAAAAAAAGGATATTAAATAGCTATTTTACTAATGGTATGTTAGTATTATTGCCATAGAATTAGGTTTTACACGAATATTGGAGTGAGTGAAAATTCATCCTCGAGGTGGGCCGCTCATTGAGTAATGTTGGGAAATAAAATTTACTAGAAATTCTTAATCTCTGCATTCCTTTATAAATTTAAGAAGAGAACCACGAGTTGCATTTTATTATAAAAAAGAACTTTGAAAATAAATGAAAAGACAGAAAATGAAAAAAGAAAAAGAAAAAGAACCCACGTGACAGGAGGACCCAACGAGTACGTCAACGATCCACCCAAATCAGAGACCTCCTCTCTCTCTCTCTCTCTCTCTCTAAAACAAGTCAAGAAAAATTTTGCGTGTCCTGTAAATTTACTCGACCTTATTTACAAATTATTTTCATTATATTATGATGGCTTCTAAAAAACAAAAAGAAGAAGAAAGAAATCCACGCAAAGGAAGGGCTGATTAAACATGATTGAGCACTATATTATACATTAACACTCATTTTGAATGGAATGATTAGGAAGTGAGGAAAGCGATTTAAATAATTATGAGGGCAAAGAAGGGAAAGTATTTGAGGTGAATAAGTTATAATATTATTTGGATGCTAGCAAGGGAAAAGAAAAGGAAAAGAATGCATTTGCGACGTAAGTAGACTTTTATGTACTTCTAAACAGATGCAAAATAGGAGAACAAGGGCGAAAGAAGAATAAGATTGTTTCTTGATATGGAGATTCCTACAAATCCCCTGAGAATTAAAATGTACATAGAATTGATCAGATTGATTATTTTTAATCTTTCTTAATCTTTCCTGATCCTTTCCAGCCATCTGTTTCTCTCTATCCAAACACCATTGTAGTTTTTAGAACTGTTTCTCTTCCCTCCTAATATCCCTAGTAACAAATGTAATGTTGGAGCACATTTTAAAGACCAAAGGACCGTTCTTGGGGCATAGATTAGCTTTTAGCGCTGGGCCTATCGATGTTCAATAATTGATATGGGAAGCTGGGTCTTAAGTCTCGGAGCTCCATTTGGTCCATGCATTTCCCTCCTCTACATAGTTTTTTTTTTTTTTTTTTTTGGGTAACTGAGGATCCGCCGGAGCATGCCCTTATCGGCTTATGCCAATTCGAGGTCTCACGGGTCTCCGCGATGGAAGCCCAACAGCGACTATACCTCAGGGAAGCTAGCTCACCAATCTACTGCCAGGCCCCCACTTAAATCGCTAGCACTACGGGGATTCGAATTCTCGACCGCATTGAAGTAGGGGAGAACGAATATCAATGCGGCTGCCCACGGATTGGTCTCCTCTACATACTTTTGTAAGGTATTATATCAAAGTAAACCGACCACTTCTCTTTGTAAATAATCATTACTACAAAAAATAAATAAATGAAACAAAGCAGACCAACTAAAGTGCAGTAAATAACATCTAAAAATAGAAATAACATCTAAAAATAGAGCACACTAGAATGGATATTAGATGCGCACATGCTTTGAAGTTGTTGAGACAGTGATACAGGTAAAGCGGCATTTAAGCCATTAGAAGACAAAGCCCACTTCCCAAATCTCCATTGCCCAACATGATGTATGCTCAATGCCATTAACGACAAAAAGGAACATGATCATCGCTATTATGCAGCAAGGACAAATTAACAGGAGTTAGCACTAATTATATAAACGACTTGCCTAAATTATTTTGCAGCCTTTTCCCTCAATCAAACGCAATCAAAGTGGAAGAAAAGGAAATTATATACAAAGAGGGATTTATTCCTAACGGAAGAAAAACCAAAGATGGGTTGAGAAAACCAATCGCTGCACTCTCCATGGCAGGAGCCTTCGAGCTTATATACAGGAGAAGAGAGACAGCAAGTAGCGTGACTAAAATCATAATTTAATTACCGATAAAGTTCACTTTTGTATTGCACTCTTGCGTGTAAGAATCTCCTCCGTTGTTGTTGAAAGGAATCGAAGCTCGTCTCTCGTCCGTACCTTTAAAGAGCGTTTGTTATTGCTTTTGATTGGATGTTGAAAGCAATTGCAGACTATAATATACTTGCCGACCTTAGCTTAGTTTCTTCTTCCTATTTTTATTGTTTATCCCCTTAATTATTTAGTTTTGAAACTTTGACCACTCCTTTAATGGAACACTATGGTCCCCTCTACGAAGGCGGGTGGAAAGAGCGTAAATAGGGTTTTTTTTTTTTTTGATCGGTGTAAAGAGGGCTTTTTAGCCTTCCAAACATATGTTGTGTGCATGAGAGAGAGAGAGAGAGAGAGAGAGAGAGAGAGAGAGAGAGAGAGAGGCATAGCAAGATGTAATGAGTAACTTAAAGACATTGTCATATTACTTAAGACTCATCCTCCATTCCAAATTGGGATGATGACACAAACAATCATAAATTTCGATCTTATATACAATTTAATCTCTAGACTTTTAATTTGCCTAATACGGTATCTAAAATTTAACCCAATGTGTAATGTAGTCTTTGAACTTTTAATTTATTCATTTTAATCCATAAAATTTTGGTACATGTTCTATATAGTTCATAAACTGTATAAAAATATTTAATGCGGTCATTCTATTAATATAAGATCAGGGATTATATCGAAAAATTTCATACAGTTCAGGAACTGTAGTGAACATGTAAAAAAAGTTAACTATATTGAATAAATTAAAAATTCAGGGCCACAATGATTAAATTGCACATTGGGCTAAAATTCAAACACTATTTCTGTTGTTTTCCCATCCAAATTTACTAGACATGCTATTAGAAACTAGGGTAACAAGAACTCTTTGGCTCAAGAAGTGTAAGGTCTCTAATTTATCCCTAAATTAGCATTACTTACTTTATAGTAAGATATAACACCTTGATAATAGTGACAGTTTTGAATTATACACGAAAGTCTGTAATACTTCGTTACACAATAGTAAGAGTTTTAAAAGAATAATATTGTGAATTTAGAGTTTTCAAAACACCCTCAAAACATTAGAGAAAAAATTGTATCCTTTCCTACTCAATGGTCACCCCGAAAAATCATATTGGCATAATTTTCTGGCTAAACTATACATGAAAGACACGTCAAATACTATTCATTTTTTTTTTTTTGTCTCCGTAGCATGTGGCGTTTTATCTTTTTTTTGGCCCAATTTGTGGGTTTCAATAGTGCCAAAACATCGCTTTCCTTGGAGTTTCGAATCCTTTGGGTCCTTCAATCCTTGTCGAGCAAAGTGATGAGTGGGCGAATGACTTCACATAGACCACCTAAATAACAATATCATGTTAGGTACATTTCATATCTAGGGACCCTAATAAATTGTCGACCACATGGCACAAAGTTCTAAAGACACTTTGATTCCGAAAACCGGGGAATGACCTGGAGAATCTAGATGTTCTACTTTATTACTAGAATTAATAACGACATTAATATAATTTTCGTGACCATCAAGTAGTCGACCCAATAAGGAGTCCACTTGCCTCTCCACTTCCACGACGGTGCCGCCAAGGGAGAGAGCTCCTACTTTGTACATGATTAAATCTTTTAAATTTAAGTCCTAATTTCCTAAAAATACTTAACTCTAGGTCCAATCTCAATTATACCCCAATTTTCGTTTTGTCTCATAAAAAAATCCCAAAGTTTTACTCTAATCCTAAGATCCGCTTCCACGTCCAAAAATCGCCATTAGTTTGCTCAAAATTTTCGACATTAGAACTAGTTAGAAGTTCATTATTAAAACTTGCGCTTTCATCATCTTTACCTTGTAAGGAACAATAACAACCTTCTGATATTGATAATATTGAAGAAATTAATGGCGATTTTTGAATGCGTAAATAGATGTGATATTAGAGTAAAAGTTGATGAATTTTCATGAGACAAAAAAATACACATGACCGTCACTAAAGCTGCAATGTGCAGTTTTTCATGGTTATAAAGTGGGATTTAGGTCGTAGGGTTGCAGAGAATGCATTTGGATCAAATGTGAATAAAGCAAAACTTTCAAGTGGACTAATTTCATCACTAATATGTATCAAAGCGTGTGTGCATTTTATACCTATTTTAGTGTCTCTACTTTTAGATTTTGTTTACTATATATTAGTTGGTTTGGTTTACTTTATTTTTTTATTTTTTTGACAAGTGGTTATTATTTATAAAGAAGAGGACAGTGGTCGCTCTACTTCACACTGTTGAATAAGTTGGAAGGTCCTTTCATTTGGCAAGACAGAATTTCATTTCCACACACCCGACTTACTAACAATTACTATTTCCTTCCTTTCTTTGTTTTGTTTTTGCTTTTGGGACATTAAGAAGATGGGTGAGAACACTGCCGCCAAAAGCAGCCAAGACCACCACCTCCACCACCAAGTTGGCGACATCTCCCTTGAAACGCTTCCTCGGATTGTCTCCAAGTGCTTGGATTCCTTCGACGACGATGGCCGCCTCAAACGAACTGGTCATCAACCTTCTCTTCTTATAGTATATTGTCTAATTCATTTTTATTTGTTTACAACAAGTTCAATACATTAGCCATACGAAATATACATTTTTGGTCCTAGGACTAACAGTTAGATATGCTTTACCCAAGCGTACCCTTCGTTAATTACTGATAAGCTTCACTTAAGAGACAATGAATAATTTCCAAATGTAAAGAGTTGAACAGACTTCATTGGTTGACCAATCAGGGACCTTATGGACGGCGAGTGCGCACATAATAACGGCACTGATAGGATCGGGAGTGCTTTCGCTGGCATGGGACATTGCTCAGCTGGGTTGGATTGCAGGCCCTGCTGTGATATTCTTATTCTCCTCTGTGAGCTACTATACCTCTTGCCTCCTCTTCGATTGTTACCGTGCCAGCGACCCCATCTCCGGCCAGCGTAACTACACTTACACGGACTCTGTTCGCTCCCTCCTTGGTATGGGATTCTATTACCATGTTGCTTCTCAGTATGTCACTCCTGCACCTTGATAAAACTTCCCTTTACCTGATGTCTCCAGATAACAAAATTAAGTAGCGAAACTTTTAATTAGGTGATGTTAGTAAATCTACGATCGTAAAATATTAACATTCACGAGGTTTTATTCTCAGGTGGAGCAAAGGTAAGAGCATGCGGTTTTATTCAATATTTGAACCTATTCGGAATTGCCATCGGCTATACTACTGCAGCATCTATCAGTATGATGTGAGTACAAATTCCATTTTCCCAAACTCTTAACAAATTTATTTAGCGGATCACAACGAATTTCCAATCCTACCGTTTCTAATATAGCCTGGCTGATTCAGTTTCATATATGTTCCTTCTTTCCAATAAAAGGGCCATAAAACGTTTGAATTGCTTCCACAAGAGTACCGGGGAGAAGCCATGCCACACGTCAAGCAATCCGTACATGATCATGTTCGGCATCACAGAAATTCTGCTGTCCCAGATTCCGGATTTCAATCATATAGGGTGGGTTTCTACTGTGGCTGCTATCATGTCCTTCACTTATTCTTCAATTGGTCTTGGCCTAGGAATTGCTCAAGTTGCAGGTACAGATTTCTTCTTCTCTCCCGACAGATGGCCAAGAAATTTCAATAGATAAATATTTTCAATATCCTAAATAAGTTGATTCCAATTCTTTTCTTGACGTGCAGCTAGTGGAAGTTTCAAGGGTAGTCTTACCGGAATAAGCATTGGGGCTGTGACTGAAACCCAGAAGATATGGAGGAGTTTCCAAGCTCTTGGAGATATTGCCTTTGCGTACTCATTTTCTGAGATTCTTAATGAAATTCAGGTACTGAAGCATAATAGCATCTGTTCAAGAACTAAGGAAGTGGTTAAGAGTGGATAGAACAGAAGTACCTTTTTTTTTTCATGTAAACTAAGAGGTTCAAGCGAAAATTTGTGACGACTTAGCCAGAACGCTAAGTGATGAGCGCCATGAGCTCAAGAAAAATTCTATCTTTTGCAGGACACCATCAGATCCCCACCATCTGAAGCGAATACCATGAAGAAGGCCACTTTTCTGAGCATCGCAGTGACAACGACTTTCTATATGCTCTGTGGCTGCATGGGCTATGCTGCTTTCGGCGATGCCGCTCCAGACAATCTTCTGACCGGCTTCGGTTTCTACAACCCATTCTGGCTTCTTTACATGGCCAATGCTGCTATTGTGATCCATCTCGTTGGAGCATACCAAGTATACTGCCAGCCGATTTTTGCCTTTGTCGAGAAACAGGCCGCTCAGAGATGGCCTGACAGTGAGTTCATGGCTAGAGTGATAAAGATCCTGATACCGGGCTTGGGTCAATACAAGATGAACCTCTTTAGGCTTGTTTGGAGGACGGTCTTCGTGATCCTGACCACTGTGATATCGATGCTACTCCCGTTCTTCAACGATGTCGTGGGGATCCTCAGTGCCTTGGGATTTTGGCCAATTACGGTCTATTTTCCTGTCGAGATGTATATTAAACGGAAACAAATTCCCAACTGGAGCACCAGATGGATATGCCTCCAAATTCTGAGCATGGCCTGTCTTATGATGTCGATCATGGCAGCTGCGGGTTCCATCGCAGGACTTATGGTCGACCTCAAGACTTATCGGCCTTTCAAGACGAGCTGTTAAAAAAATGCACAGGACCTTTAGTTGGTCGGCCATTTCAGGAGGAAGATTTACTTTCTGGTTTTTCAGTAGGCGTAATATTTGGTGCATATTTTAGTAAGTTTTTTGCTTTCTGTTTTTGTGTTTTTTGACGCATCTCTTGGGGAGTTTTACCTTCTGTTCTTTTGTTAATCAATCAATTAATTGTGTCTATATTTTGCATTGTTCGTTGAGTACGAATTCTCTAAAAAAATTAAGTCATTGAAGTTTCCGACTTCACGTGACCAAAAAAAGAAAAGTAGTTTCCAATTTGACTGCTTTAAATAGAATTACAAACTTTGTAGATAGTATCCATTGCTTATGAGAACTCTTTTTATACAAGGGATGATCATACATTGTCCTTTTCCTTTAAAAGAAAAAATCCGAACATTTTGGTCATGCAACTTGCTCTATCCATGTGCATTTGGATAAAGTCCACTTAGAGAGTGGCAAGCATGTTGACTGTCCAAAGTTGGCACAAGGGGGACAAACCAAAGTCCAAATATCCAAGGTCTCACATCGTTGTTGTACCTTCGAAACTAAAACGAAATTTCACAATTTGAAAGAGTCGTGCATGCTTTTCTTGGGGAAAAGTAGCGAGATGTATGGATAACAATGTCAAAGTGACCATTATACTTTCCTTTTCTTTTTTTTTTTTTTTTTTTTTTTGCTTGAAATAAAGTTCTCATTCGTTGTGGTAAAGTTCAAGGTTATGTAGTTGCAGCTTTGAAACAAGTAAGAGCTGAAAGGGTTTTATCATTTTATTTAGGACTTAATCACGTAGAAAATTGGGGATTAATTTTTAAATCCTAACCAAAAAATTATTTTCACTAAATTGCATTACGTATTAGCATTAGGAATATTTGCATCACTAATGGCAATTTTTAAAATTTTCCAGCAAAAAAAAAGTCATCAAGAAGAAAAGAGAAAAAAATAAATAAAAAATAAAAAATATTGTTATTATTATTATTGAAAATTATGATCATAAAAAAAGAGAAAAAGAAAGAAAAAGAAAAATCGAATAAGGCCAGGTGGGGGACTGGGCTTGCCCGGCCCTCCTCCTCCTCCTCTTTCTTCTTTTCTCTTTTCTTTGCGTGTGGGCCGGCCCACCTCTCTTTTCCCTTTCTCCTTTCTGCGCTTGGGCTGCCCCATCTCTCTTTATTTCAGCCTGGTCCGCACGCAGGTCCTCTTCCCCCTCCCGCCAGCCACACTTCTGCAAAAAGAGCGAAGAAAAAGCAAGGCACGAGCCAGAGGAGACGGGATCGCGAGGGGGCAGATGGCGGCACGAACCGCGGATCTTTTGTGTGCATTCTGGTACGCTTGTTGTGTGTGCTAGTATGCCTATTAAGAGTCTTGGTTCGGGCTTAAGTCGCAAACGAGTCGGAAGCCCCTTGTTTCTATAGTGCACGCCAATTGTTCGATGAATTGCTTAACTGCTGTTGTCCCGACACTGTCGTCGGTGTTTTCCTTGGATTTTGGCGGCGTATCTCGCGTTGCTTGAGTCGGTCATTGTGGGCATGCCCCTCACTGGAATAGATTCGGCGATAATAAACCTTCGACCAACTAGGGGCCGGTGGTGACTGGTGTTGGTTGGACCGAATGAGCGACGTTGGACGGTGGCCTGGCGGTAGCCTGAACGCCGACGAGTGCTCGTCGGAATATGGGGAAGTAGCTTTGACAAGGAGGTTGCAGGGTTGGAGTTGGCTTCGGGAAGGAGTTGTGGAGAAGTATGGTTGTCAAAATGGGTCATTGACCCATTTATAGACCCATTTATAGCTAAATGGGTCGTTAATGGGTCAAGCTTGCACCCATAATGGGTTTTAAAAGTTACAAGGCTGAAATAAATGGGTCTTAAATGGGTCTGAGAGCAGACCCATTTATGACTCACTTATTAACCCACTAGAGTGAACCCATTTACTCTCCCTCTTCGACCTCTTCCTTTTCTCGCTTACCCTCCACAGTATGACATATTGCAAGTCGGGACTCGAGAGGCCGAGAGCTCGCAGGCAAGTTGGCGACTTCCTTTGTCTTTTTCCGAGCACTCCTTCTCCTTCTGCCGTCAACCGCCACAGCCGCCGCCATCACCGTCGTCTTCGTCGTCCGCGGAAAGCAATTGCGCTTTGATTGGGCGAATCTGCGGTCTTTTTTAGATCTCCATCGCTGTCATTCGGCGCAGTTCGGCCGCAAACCTAAACCGTTTTCGTAATAGCCGGGTAAGTAATCATGTCACGGGCATGCCCTTCTCGCTTATCTCATTTCTGGGTTCGGCCTCTTCTTTGGTGGCAAGTTGATGGGGGCATGGGGCTTGCTGGGTTTTTCGATTGGATTGAGTTGCGATGTGGGTCATTCCGATTGGTTTTTCGATTGGTTAACCTCGATTGGGGGCTCCAAAGGTTCTTATTCTTCGGGTGAAACGACGGGTCATTCATTACCAATACAATGTAGCTTAACCTCAATCACGGGCTCCGTAGATACGTGTTCTTCATTTGAAAGCCAAGAAATTGAATCATGGAACTCGTGACTATTGCAAGGCAGATGGTAGCTAGGGCCAAAGTGATTCATTCATGTTGTTTCGTCTGTTTGTTCTTCTGATCTTTACAATAAGAACAGTGTTCTTGAAATTGTGCGCATGTATTTTGTCAAAAGGACCTACGTGAAATAGAAAAATTATTACTTGATTCCCTGGTCTTGTTATGAAAGTGTTTGCATTGCTTTTTAAACTGCAGCGACGCATTTGGTTACATTTAGGACTAGCATTTCAGGTAAAAGTTGTTGATGTGTGACCTCTGGTTCGAGTCGCTGAAATAGTTTTCTTACAAAAATCTATGTACATTATAACCAAAGTGGTCGGACCTGTCCCATCATCCCGCACAAAGTGGGAGCTCCGTGCACTGGCTGCTGTTTTGTTCCAGTATTTTGCAGTTTGCTATTGCTTGAGCTGGTGCGCAGGGTCTTTTCGGTGATCCGGTTTGGTTCCTCTGTTCTTGCCTTCCGGATTGATTTGTTTATGTGGGTCATTCCGTTTCAGGCTGGTGAATTAGGTTCTATATTGGAAAGTTTGTAACTGTTCGACGGTTTTCTGTTATCTTTTGTTCGACGGTATAATTCCTACCTTTGCTGTGTATATAAACTATTTATGCTACCTGCTTCTGAGTTGAGTTTATACGAAATCAGCTGCAGAGTGTTTACTTTCTCTGTTTTTATTATGATGTTTTAGGTGCTTTCTTCCCCTGTTTTATTTGCTGTTTGCGAGAGATATTACAAAGTCATAGCAGAAGCATTACGAGTTTGTGGGGAGCTTGTTCGTGTTGTTCGCCCAAATATTGAGGTGGGGCTTATCTTATGATTTAAGATTTGTTAGTTGACATGTCAAGACATAGCGAGGATCAAGGAGAATATTCAACTACTGAACGATCTAAGAGACGTAGAGTTACATCCTTAGTTCATGAGGACGAGGAAGATATCTCTACTTGCTCTAAGCGTTCAAGAAAACACACTTCGATTGTACGGTCTGAATTCGAAAAATTCACATATGGTGATGGCATGAGTAAGGCTAAATGTAAGTGGTGTGAAGTAACTTATATGGCTAGCCATGGGACAAAAAACTTGTTGCGTCATTTAAATACTTGTCCCAACGGAGAGGTTAATGTTGATGGTTCTGCGGTACAATTTGACCAAGGTGTGTTTAGAGATATGCTTGCAAGAGCGATAATCAAATACAATTATACATACTCTTTTGTAGAGCATGAGGCAACAAGAGAATTGTTTAGTTACCTTAACCCTAATGTGAAGCACATATCAAGGAATACAGCAAGAAGTGATGTGCTAAAAGTTTATGAGAAAGAGAAGGGAATTTTGAAATCCAAATTATTGTCTCTTTCGAGTAGAATATGTTTGACTTCTGACCTATGGACTTCTATTACTACGGATCATTATATGACTGTCACTGCTCATTATATTGATGAGGATTGGGAATTGCAATCAAAAGTCTTGTGTTTCTCCTATGTGCCACCTCCATATAGTGGTGTCATACTTTTAGAAAAATTGCTGTCTTTGTTGAGAGAATGGGGCATTGAGAGAAAGATCTTCAGCATCACTTTAGATAATGCATCATACAATGACAGTATGATTGATATTTGGAGAAATACACCTTCTGTGAGATCTTCTTTGTTATATGATGGACAATTTTTTCATGTGCGTTGAGGCGCACATGTTTTAAATCTAATTGTACAGGAAGTTTAAAGGTTATTGATGGATCCTTATATAATATTAGAGAAGCTGTCAAGTATGTGAGGGCTACACAAGGGAGGAGAGTAAAATTTGCTGAATGTATATTACAGTCGTGCTTAAAGACCAGTAAAAGGGTACGTCAAGATGTGGCAACTAGATGGAATTCTACATACCTAATGCTTGAGGGTGCCCTTTTCTTTGAATGTGCATTTTCGCATTTGAAGTTAATTGACTGTAACTTTGTCACATGTCCATCTTCTGAAGATTGGGTTAGGGGAAAAAAAATTGCTTTGTTGTTAAAACTCTTTTATGATATTTCTACTATGTTCTCTGGAGTTAGATATCCCACGGCAAATTTATATTTTTATGGAGTATGGCAGATTCAGCTTCGTTTAATACAGGCAAGGGATACTGAGGATGAGGCTATTAGTTCTATGGCTAGGGCAATGCTCAAAAAGTTTGAAAAATATTGGAAGTGTTATAGTGTTGTCTTATCATTTGCTGTTATATTGGATCCTCGCTATAAGTTACACTTCTTGGAGTTTTGCTACTCAAAGTTGGATATGGATGATCATGTAGAATTTGTACGAGGCATTCGAGAAAAACTCTATACACTTTTTGATGAATATGTAACCTCCATGTCTAGAGATGATCGCTTTACTTCTTCAACAAGTCGAGGTAACATTTCAATTGAGGGCATCGATGAGAACATTGGGGATGACATTGATGAGTATGATGCATTTGAGAGTGAACACTTTGCTTCTGCCATGTGCGGATATTGTATTAGTGATGAGAGATTGGCAATGAATAGGAGCTATTCAATTATGAGATCCTTCTGGGATTCCTTTCCGCTTGACGGAGTGTGGGTCAGTGGCAAATTTCAATACTTGTGACCTCTTAAAATCAGTCTAGGCATAAAGGTGGCACCTGTAGAAAATATTGCATCAAAGTTATTTGTTCAATGCTCTCAGCAAAAGGGGCTCATGAAGATCTATAGACACTTGCTCAACTATCAAAGTACTGCACTAATATTCGTTAAATTCTTACATCCATTGAGACACATTCCATCTATAAAAAAAAAATTCTTTAGAAAAATGAGTCACTTGGCCAATTGGAAAAATGAAACTAGAGAAGGATAGATTGGTTTCTCTTTTTTCCATTGGTTTATTTTGGCCTCATAGTAAAATGAACAAATGCTTGTAAAGTAGAAAGAAAGCAACTTAGCTGTTCTCTTAATGTTGGAACCCTTGTGAGAATACTTACATAATTTGCTCGATCATATTGCAGAAAAAAATAATAAATATACATATATATATATATATATATATATATATATATATATATATATATATATCCTCTAGAGCTCGAGGCTCGCTTGTGGCCGATTGCGGCCGTTGTCGTGGCCGGCGGCCGGCCAAAGAAGAATAAGAAGAAAAAGAAAAAAGAAAAAAAAAAAGAAAAGTTATATTTTAAAAATAAAAATAATTAAAATTTTATTTTAAAAAAATAATGAAAATTCGATTTTTTAAAATCATTATTTTAAAAATTATAAAAATTGTCCACTAAATTTGTGTTGTATAAAATTATTTTAGCAATACCATTTTTTAAATATATAATAATAATAATAATAATAATAATAATAATAATAATAATAATAATAATAATAATAATAATAATAATAAAAATAAATTAAGTTTAGTTAAATGGGTCGGGTATGGGTCAAAATTTTTGCATTGCAATAAACGGGTCATAATCGGGTTAAATGGGTCGATTTGGGTCGAACCACTTATGATCCGACCCAAACCCGACCCGACCCACCTTTGTTTAACGGGTCTAGGTGTAGGAAATAGGATGAAATAGGAAAAAGAGAAAAAGAGAAAAAGAAAGAAAAAATTTAAAATTTAAAATAAAAAATAAAAAAATAATGTTTATTATGCGCTGGGTCGGATCCGAGTTTGATCAGGTCAACCACCCGGATCGAGTTTATAGTCTGGACCCGTTTTCCCGAATATAACAATATTAAATATTAGAAAATAAAGTTAAAAATTCAAAAATTCAAAAAAAAATTCGAAAAATAATAATTCAGAAACTCTTTGAAAATTGAAAAAAAAATTCAGAGAACATTGAAAAATTCAAAAAAATTTCTGAAAATTCAAAAAACTTTCAGGAAATATTAAAGAATTATAATTAAAAAAATTTAAAAATAATAAAAAAAAATAAGAAACATTAAAAAATTTTCAGCAAATTCCCAAATTCGGAAAACTTAAAAATTCAGTAGTAATTAGAAAAATAAAAAAATCAAAAAAATAAAAAGATTTAAAAATCCAATTTTTTGGAAAATTTGGAAATTCTTGAAAAATTTGAAAAAAAAATCTTTAAAAATTTAAAATATTAAAAATTCTCAAGAAAGTTGACATTAATCTTTTGGGCTATTTTCTCTTGACAAGTGGAAGTATTTAAATTTAGAATTATGCTCAAAGCTTACCAAGCCCTTAGGCTCTACTTTAAGGTTTTGATTGTCCTTTGAAACAAATGTCTTTGATTGTGCAATATTGATATGTTGATTTTGGCTTCCCTTTAGTCTAGTTAGGATTAGTATTTTGTCTTTTCCTAAATGTCAAGTCTATGTTATCTCATGAAATGTATTTAACACTTTCTTTGGTTACAAATTGTCACGTTAATGATTATACACTCATATGATCTCCTCATATGTTAGTGAATACATACATACATATAAATGATCAATCTAGATTGCTTAACAAGATTTGATACTGAAAGGGCGAAGGGGCACTAATTAGTTAATTAGTGTAATCAAGTTATTGACCTTAGATTCTCTATGATTTTTAGCCGACCCCAACAGATTAGTGGCAACTCATTCTTTAGAAAATTTTCATACACTCAATGTGAATAATCAATGTCGCATGAGATATGGGTTTGAGAGAGATCGTTTCTAATCATGGGTTGTAGGCTTATTCTTTAGGCAATCCTCCTAAACCTATTCATTTCTCCTCGTGACATGGAGGAAGGGTTTTCTTTCGTTCAGCTTTAGTAATCCAGTCGGCTACCTTATTTACTTCTCATTATTAGAACATAACTACAATCCTCATATAGTTTTTTTATGCATTAGGGTAATTTATTAATTTGAACAAGTCAGGATTGTACTTCATCAGAGATCGTCCTTGAGGGTTGAGGAGGAACATCACTAGAGAGTTGAGTCCCTCAAATTGAGAAGACGGGAGAGTTTTTGGGATTAACTTCAAATTGCGGTGAATCTATCAAGCAGATTTTTGCTTGGATACTGGCAAAGTAAATATGAAGCTTGAGGGCCAGAAAGAGAAATTGATGTCTAAAGCATGGAAGGAAATCCTTTTAAAGTGGCAATGCAGGCTTTTCCCCAATAGACAATGTCAATCGTTGAGATCCTAATGTCTGTTTGCTGTGCTATAGAACAAAAAATTGCTAATTTCTAGTGGAAAAATAATAATAAATAGACAGGTATGCAAGGAAATGGGACATCTTGAGCTAGAAAAGATAATGATGGATTGGGATCTAGAGACTTGATAAATTTTAACAAACTTACACTTGGGAAGCAAGCTTGGAGAATAGTTAATCAGTCCACAGCTCTCTGGAATTGATTGCTAAAAGAGTTATATTTTTTCATTGTGACTTCTGACGAGCAAGAAAAAGCGTTATGAGGCATCACGTGGAAAGATGCTTCGATATTAATTATCCATACACTATGATCATCTTGAGATGTATTGCAGATGAGATATATGTTGTATTGCAGATGAGATATGTCTTTGTGCGATTGTCATCATCCTTCTCTCTACTAGAAGATATGCCTACTCATCCAAAGGTTGTACTATCGCGTCCGTCAAATCAACATGTTCATGAGTGACTTGCTTTGATAAAGACTTCGCAACTTTTTTAGAGATCCTTTGTTGTCTTCTTAAAGGTTGCATTTACCATAACATTATCGACAAGACATAGCCATATCAATCTTCATGCCTTCCAATCACTACTGATCAACTCCTTCAATGGACGTGGACTCCTCCAACTTCTCTTTGGATCCTTGAGAGTCTCCTCAAGTTTATCATCTTTGATCACGTGCCATAACTCTCTATGCATGAGCAAAGTTTCCATCTTCAATTTCCATAACTCAAAACACTTTCCTCCGTACTTCTCTACTTTAATCCATGATTGACCAACGGAAAACATTTTCCAAGATTCAATATTTTTCGAATCTCTCTTTGTCACCAAGAAATCCTAACCTCAAATCTTGCTCTACTATCAAATGTTAGGATTAGGCATTCAAATACAACAAAATAGAGAGTAAAAGTGAGAAAGGGAAATCAAGATATAAGGTTTATCCTAGTTCACCTTTAAATTAGGACTACACCCAGTAGATGATTTCATTTTAATTAGTACCGTGCACCTCTCTATTACAACCCTCAATTAAAAAAAGAAGAAGATATTATATATACCCAGTATTTATTCAAGGGTTAAGCTTAAATTGCCAATAAAATATTGATTTAAATTATAAAAGCCTACTGGCCGCTTGGGGCCCCCTGTGCCTTCTAGTCGATGGAGAGTATAAATCACATCCCAACACATTGATAGATCGAGGCTACTTATTTATTCGCTACATTATTTTTTCCTTCTTAGTTCAAAAACGTACATAATAATAATAAACAAAAGCTCTTTTAAACTCATAATTAATAAGAAACATTATTTTCTTACGTATGGTGCAGCTAATACCACAAGGGAGCACGGGCATAACACACTCACGTAAAACTAAGAGAACCTAAGAGAGCACGAGAATTCATTTAATGAATGATTAAATTTGTAGAAATCACACAGAACTTATTGTCAAATATAGGCTTTTGTTAGAGTAATAAATTATAAAATTACGCATTCATTTAATAGTTTAAGCTTTTAGAATAGTAAATAATGGTCTTATCAAATTCTCACATGATATCAAAGTTGGAAGTCCTGAGTTTGAATCTTTCCAACTCCATTTAGATCCCTTGTTATGAGAAGTGTTAAAATAATAAAATATAAACTATACTTTCATTTAACAAGTTAAGGTTTTTAGTCCCACCAAATTCTCGTAGCTTTGTGAGCCACTAATGGCTTTAATTGAAGGTCCGTAAATTTAGGAGGCGGGTTCGCAGACCGTCCTACCATGTGGACACACTGGCTGGGCAGAACCATGCCATGCCGACCAAGCTAGCACGATGTTAAATACACAATACAGGCTGCTGTTCTTGTATCACCGAACGAAATGTACTAAATCATGACAAGCATGTATGTAGGCACGAAAGGAAAAAAAAATTCTATAGCAAGGCATGGTTTTCAATACACTTTGAATAAAATATGGCCTTCTCGATGATCCACATTAAGTAGCTCTTTGATTCTCCAATAAAAATGAAACTTACCCAAGGTGATATTCTTAATTAGGTGGACTAAGTGAAGTTGCTCTAGTACTCATTTTCCTTGACAAGAATGAAGGACATTGAGGATGTTTTTGGTAACATTTTTGTTCTTGAATACAATTTCTTTTCAAAAATATATATTTTTTATTTTTATTCCCTAGAATAGTTTTTGAGCAAAAAAATATATTTGGTAATTACATACAAGTTCCATTTCCATAATAGAAAAGGAATAATAATACGTTTGATATGACTCTCAAATTTTTTACGTGGAATTTCTTTTAATTTTTTTAATGATTTTTTGAGATTTTTCATTTTTTCCTCTCTTTTTTCTTCATTCTTTAGCCAATCGCCAAGGCTTCGCAATAGTCGGCGGCAGGCTAAAGACGAGAGTCGACGAGGTTAGCCTTGCCTTGGCTAGCAAGGTTTGACCTTGCTAGTTCCCTTGTTTAAATCAACCATGGCAAGGTCGCCAGACCTCATCTTTGGTTGGTCGCCGGCCACAACAAGGTCCGAAGACTAAATAGAAGAGGAAAAAGAAAAAAAGAAAAGAAAGAAAATGACTTATTTCAAAAATTATTCTCAAGAACAAGATGTAACCTTTTTCTAATTTTTGTTTCTGTTTTGAATCTATGCCTAGCTACTTTTCTATTATGGGGAATATAAAAATTAGTTGATGTTACCAAATGGAATTTTTTTTTTCTGTTTCGGGAACAAAAGAACAGAAATTTTGAGATATATAATTGTTACCAAATAGATCCTAAGATTAAAAGTTCCAAGATGAAGATTGTTTGGAACCATTGAAAACTACAAATAGGGCCAACAAAATAAAAGAAAAGGCTTGGCTATTATAATTGCTACTTTGAGAATAACAGCTTATTATGATTACGAATTTTTGAAGGGATAGACCTCACGAAAATTTATAATTATATATTATTTGTTTTTTTGTCTAAAATAAATTTTTATTTTCACAGTAAATTAAAAATTATCAGTTGATCATTTCTCTAAAAGAAAGATACATTTCTCTAAAAGAAAGATACATTTTATTGAATATCGAGAAGAAGAATTAGGCCAAAAATTAGGATACATTTTGGGAAAATAAAACTTCCATCAAATATTTTGAATTCGGAAATGATTCAATGCTAACACACGCTTCAAGTTTTGCTTAGTTAAGAAATTATGCCAATATGATTTTTCAGGATGACTAGTCCGAAATGATATAGTTTATCCCATCATTCCTTACGAAAATTCTTATTGCGATAATGAAGTACCATAGATTTCCCGTACAATTCTAAATCAGCATCCCACATCAATTGTAGACAATTAATTCTCATTGCATATAGATTTATAAGTGAGAGGAGAGTGTGAGATTTGGTGGGATCATAATCAACTGTTTTAATAGTTTAAATTGTTAGATAAATGTGTGGTTTGTTATTGAATTATTCCAATACTCTCCCTCACGCTTAGCTTGGTCTTTTTACCTAATACTAAGCATAGACATATTTAATTGTGGAAACAAATGGGGTTTGGAAAGATTTGAAGTCAAAACATCCAACTTTGGTATCATGTGAGAATTTTATAAGACTACAACCGACTGTTTTAAAAGCTTATACTATCGATAAAGATGTGATTTATTATTTAATCACACAAATACAACGAAGTGTCAAAATTTAACACGGAAGGACATTAAGTGCCAAAAATTATAAAAAAAGGTACACAAAAGTGGCATTTAAAAAAAAATTTGGAACATCTGAGTGTCAAGTCTGTCGAAAGCTCTTGAAAATCTTTCATGGCATCTTTTTAATAATATAACTCGCATATATGATTTGTCGGAGAGTTGAGTTAGTAAAGAAAAGCAAAGAATAGCTAAAATGAGTCATTTTTGGCTTATCTAGCTGCGTCAGCATGCATAATGATGTCATTGATTTTCTTGCTATTTGCATCTAATTGATCAATTTTGCTCCAATTTTAGCATTTAAGTGTCCCTTCATATTAAATTTTGACATTCTAAGTGTCTACTTCTCATTATTTAATTATACCAACAATGTGTTTCTAAAATCTTACTATCGGAACTTCATAAAAGTAGTCTATATTTGAAACATTAGATGTACTCCAGTGGAGGATTAGGAGAAACAAGAGTAATTACTATGATAAGAGGAAGCACTCATGATTTGCAAAATATGCCTTTTCACACTTACTATATCCTAAGTAGTATCGATATGCGACATGACACGTCGACACGTCATTTTTTAAAAATAACAAATTTTAACATGCTCGGACACATTATATATTAAATAAATATTTTTATTTTTAATTAATTTAATTCAAATTTATACCTACAATGAATTTATAATAATCATTTAACATTCAGTACTTTCATTTTTCAAAATTACTTTTTAATTTCATTTAATTAATTTTTCGATTAAATAAAAAGTTCCCAAAAACTCTCTTTTTTCCCTGGTCTCTTTACCGCACAAAAACTTAATTTTTTTTTCACTTTTCTTTCCGTTCCCCACCACCTCACACTTTTTCCCTCCTGTCACTTCCCCCTTTTATCCCTCGTCTCTTTATCCCCACTCCTAAATTTTTTTCACTTTTCTTTTCTTCCCCCACCACCTCACACTTCCCCCTCCCTCTCGTCACTTCCCCCTTTTTTCCCTCGTCTCTTTCTCCCCACTCCTAAAATTTTTTTCACTTTCCTTTCCTTCCCCCACCACGACTGACACTTTTCCCTCCCTCCTGTCACTTCCCCCCCATTTTTCCCTCGTCTTTTTCTTTCCAACCCCAAATTTTTTCTTTCCTTCCCCCACCACCTGAAACTTCCTCCTCCCTCCCCTCCCTCCCCCGTCACTTTCCCCTCCCCCTCCTCCTCCTCCTCGCCACACAACCCCCTTCCTCTCCTCTTTCTCTCGATCTCTGCTTTCTCTCAGTCCTCATCACAATCGTTCATTGCCTCGCCTTCAGCCCTTCCTCCCTTGCAGTTGTAGCCTCGTCGCCGATTCATCGTAGCATCATAGAGTGGCGGCCCTTGCCTTAGTCTTTGCTCTTTCTCTGTCTATCTCTTGCCATTGCGGGCTCGCCGTTGCTCGCAGCCTTGTCTTTGCTCCCTCGCTCTCACCTCCACCCTCCATTGTCTTTGGGATACGTGCGTCGAAATGTGTTGACAAAAGTTGATCACCTGTTGACAAATCCAACATGCGGTCAACGTGTGTCCAAGTATGTTGACGTGTCCAACACGCTCCGACACGCGTCGGACATGACATGGAAGCATGATGTTGTGTCTTGACTTGAAACGCGGCAGTATTGACTCTGTAAGGGATAGGACAAGCCCTCTTTGGCTCTTTCCACCTTGCTTCTGGGAAAGCAATGAGGAAATGAAGCTATGGTCGGCAAGTCTTTTATAGCTGGACTTAAACCCATGGTCAACGTTGCCGCGTTCATTTCATACATGGAAAGGGTTTCGTTACTTCTTGCAATACTTGCCAACCTATTCCCAATATTTTCCATGAATCCTACCTCCGCAAATTATAAACACACGCTTCATCCCTCCCTTCCCTCCATTCTATGTTCTAACCCCTCTCTCTCTCTCTCAACTACACTTCCATATATTCAAGTTTTCCACTTCCATCTCTCTCCAAACTAACCTCAGACAGAAGGAAACACAGACTCTCCATGGATTTTGATTCGGTTAGCGTTAATTACACTTTCAAGTAGAACATGGCCTCTGATGGATGAATCTATTTGATGGTCCCATTTGGCAAGACAGAATTTAGTTTCCGCCTGCACAACTAACTAATAATTGTTATTTCCTCCTTCTATTTTGTTCTCGTCTGTGTTTTTGCTATATTTTAGATGGGTGACATCTTCATTGAAACGCTTCCTCAGAGTGTCTCCAAATGCCTCGACTCCTTTGATGATGACGGCTGCCTCAAACGAACCGGTACTCAACCTTATCTCCTTGTGCTATATTGTCTAGTTCTTTGATACTTGTTTACTGCAAAGTTTGATACGTCAGCCTTACAAACTGTACATTTTGTACCATGAGTAACAGTTTGATATGTTTTGATTCAAGTGTAATTCCTTCATAAATTGCTGGATAACTAACTTAAGAGACAATGAAAGTTTTCCAATTTGAAGGCTTTATTGGAATTGGGCTTAAGGCCCGTCCGCCCATGCTGGGCCCAAAAGGCCCGGCCCACGGGAATAGGGCCCGTGGAGGGGGAAGGTATAAAAGGGAGGAGAGAGAGAGAGAGAGAGAGAGAGAAGATTACGTTTTGCAATTCAACGTACGTCTTTTCTCTTCTCACGCTCTCTCTCTCCCAAAAGGAAAAACAGTAAGCATACGGCGCGCTTTTCTTCCCTTCAAGGCTTCATCGAATCGAACGGGGCCAGATTTTCTTCCTCTTGTCGGCGTCGGTGCTTAATCTGTGGCTAACAAGGTACGCTCGAATCCGTGGTGTGCTTTACGATCGGTGATACGTGTTTTCCCGGGCTTCGTCTTCCGCATTGATTTAGGGGTTCGATTCGGTGTCGAATCCGGTTTTCGGGGATCCGTTATTCCCAACATTGGTATCAGAGCCTTAGTTCATGTTTTTCCCGATCAATTTGATGTTTTTGATTGATTTTTTGGCGAAAGAACTTCGGCCATACGGATCGGGGCAAAAATCCCGACACCTGAGCGCTTAACGGCCATTTTTCCGAGTTTTCGTAAGTCGAAATCAAATTGTGATGGCATAGGAAGAAAGGCGACATCGAGACGAGTATGGCGATACGTTGAGCGCCGCTGAGCGACACCGCACACACCCACACGCGCGGCCGGAAGGTGCTGCGCGTGGGCGCGATGCGCCCGGAGGCGCTAGATCGCCAAGCACGTGCAGCACACGCGCCGGTCCGGCGCGTGCACGCCGCCAGCGGGCGAACCGGCACGCGCCGGTCCGCGGACCGACGCGTGCTGACGTCACGCGATGACATCATCGTGACGTCATCCAACGGTTGGTAACCGCTCGGATGACGTCACCGATGACGTCATCACCGACGACGTTTTGCTGGGCGGTCACCGGTCGGCGAACCGACCCGATCGGCGACCCGACCAGACTCGCTGATGCAGGCACGTGCCCGGCACGTGTCGGATGACGTCTGCGTGACGTCATCCCCCGCACGCGCGCGGCACGTGCGTCGATTCGCTCGAGCCAGCCCGACCGGCCCAACCGGTCCGACTGGTCTGTCCGGTTCGACCGGTCCGACGACCGTTGACTATTGACCGTTGACCGTTGACCCAAAAAAAAGGAGGAAAAGAATTTGTTTCTTTTTCAATTAAGTTTATGTGGATTATAATGTAATCCCTTATTTGTTCTGCATTTGTTGCAGGAATTATGCCTCCCCTAAGGTTGCGCACACCTATTCGCGCAGTTACCGATGAACAAAAGGATAGGCTGTCTAAGTTGATAGCTGAGCTGACTGATCATCGATGGGAGAGAGGTGACTTAATTGATCATGTCCTTGAAGTCAACGGGAAAATTCAACAGGTCATATGGAATGGTCGTCCTATGTCACAGTCAGAGATGGTGCGATTTTTCATAAACACTCTTCCACCTGAATGGCAAGATGTGTTGAATCGCATATGGGATGTTAACGGAGCTGTTTCCTATAAGAAAATTGTGATGGATTTTGTAAATGAATTTTACTGTATTGTTTCAAGGGAAAAGATCAAGAAATTGAACAAAAGAGGATCTTTCCCAGTTCGTGTGCTGACTTGGTGTTAGTTGTATTGACTGATATATGTTAAGTGTGATTTGTGGACATATTATGTAATGATTACTACCTAATTGTGTTAATTGAAAGCATTATTGTTTTTAATTGTATGTCAATTATCTGTTACTTTCTGTTATTGCTAGTTGCTGTGGGTAATTAGCTGTGGGTAGTTTTAGAAGTTTTTGTAGCTTCATAGAATTGATTTTGCATGTGACAATCATATTAATGATAATTTTAAGTTAGGATTTTGGAGGATGATTGGAAACATAGTGACCTTTTGATTCTGAAGCCTTACTTGAAATTATTCATTGATATGATGGGTCTATGTAAATAGGGATGCATAAATGATAGGCATTAATAATTCGTGCATATTTGTCTGATTTGTTCAGATTAATGGCTTCAGCCACAAATAGCATAGTTGCCGAGCTGAACAAAGGTGAAAAGCCCAATGGAGACAACTATGAAATTTGGCAAATGAAAATCCAGTATGTGCTGGAAGAGCGAGAAGCACTTGAGGCTCTTGTCATGACCATGGTAGAACCTGAAGAGGGAACTACCGCACAGCACAAAAGAGACAAAGAAGCTTTTTCTGCGTGGAAAAGAATGAACTCTCTAGCTTGCATCACGTTACTGAGCAGCATGGAAAATGATGTCATGCGAGAGTTTCGGCGTTTTGACAATGCCAAGGAAATGTGGGAGGCATTGGCAGCTAGATTTGGTCATACTTCGGTGACTAGACTGAGGCAGCTCACTATCAGGTTTGACTCTTATAAGAAGCCTCATGGTCAGACCATGAAGCAACATCTTTGAAAGATGTCAAACATGATAACTGAGCTGAGAGATGCTGGCCATGTCCTCACAGATGAGCAGCAAGTGCAAGCAGTGATTCGTTCATTGCCTCAGAGTTGGGAGCATATGAAGGTGCATCTGACTCATAATGAAAATATCAAAACCTTTGAGGATGCAATGAGTCATCTTGAGCTGGAAGAGGACCGCCTGTTGGCGGCTAAGCCGGATGCTGAACTCTATCATGCTAGTTCTAGCTCAAATGGAGCTTCGAGCTCCAAACGCAAGCACCCTAACTGGTTTGATAAGGGGAAAGGCAAGGAAGAAGCAGGTCCTTCAGGGAAGAAACCCAAATTTAACCAACATGGAAGAGGGAAGCTTCCTCGCATGAAAAAGCTTGCAAGGGTGAAATGCTACAACTGTGACAAGAAGGGTCACTATGCTCGCGACTATCGTGAGCCAAAGAAGGTATGCACCCCTTGTACTTTTCAGAACTTTGCTTATGTGTCGAGTTCTGTGTTCTTAACTGAGTCTAATCCTTTGTGAACTATGGATTCAGGAGTGACGGACCATGTAGCGAAGGATAGAGGATCCTTCGTGGAATTCCGACGAGTACCAACTGGAACTAAGTGGATCTATGTGGGAAACAACTCTAGAGCTGAAGTGAAAGGAATTGGCACATGCCAACTGAATATGCGTGGTGGACGCACTTTATTCCTACATGATGTGTTGTATGCTCCGGAGATTCGTCGGAATTTAGTGTCTGTATTAGTGTTGGTTAAATTAGGTTTTAAAATGAACTTCTATAGTAGAGGTGTGAATTTATTTTTGGATACAAATTACTATGGTTGTGGTTATTTTCTGGATGGTTTTATTGTATTAGATATTGATTATGTTAATGCTAATGTTTGTTATTCCCTTCTCACGTGTCCTAATAAATATGATAATGATGTGAATGTGTGGCATGCTAGACTTGGTCACATTGGCCAACAGCGTATGAATACTAGCCAAAGAGGGCTTGTTGGACAATATTGAAAAAGTCGATTTGTCTATATGTAAACATTGCCTAGAAGGAAAAATGACAAGGAAACCATTTGGAAAAGGAAAAAGAGCTGAATTTCCTCTGCATTTAATCCATTCTGATGTCTGTGGTCCAATGAATGTGAAAGGAAAGCATGGGGCTATTTATTTCATCACTTTTATTGATGATTATACTCGATTCGGATATGTCTATTTGATTACTCATAAGTTTGAAGCAATAAGTTGTTTCAAAAGGTTTATGAGCCTAGTAGAGAATCAATTAGATAAGAAAATAAAAGCATTGAGATCCGATTGAGGTCGAGAATATTTATCTGATGAGTTCAGAAAATTATGTGATGAAAAAAGAATAGAAAGACAGTTGTCTATTCCGAATACTCTTCAACAAAATGGTGTTGCGGAAAGAAGAAACAGAACCCTACTAGAAATGGTTAGGTCCATGATGGCGCATGCTAACTTGCCTATCACCTTTTGGAGTGATGCATTGCTAACTGCTGCGTATATACTTAACCGGGTGCCTTCCAAATCAGTTACTTCCACTCCATATGAGTTATGGACAGGTAGAAAACCGGACTTGAGTTTTCTTAAGTCATGGGGTTGTGCTGCCTATACACATGAGTCCTTTCACAAGTTTGGGAAATTGGGTCCTAGAGGAAAGAAGAGTATTTTCATAAGATACTCGGAATACTCGAAAGGGTATGTGTTCATTGGTGAGCAGGAAAGTGGGAGTATAACTGAATTTGAATCACGAGATGTCACATTCTTAGAGGATGAGTTTCCTAAGAAGGGCGAAATAGGGGAAGATCACTCCCTATTTGAGACCTTGGATCAAGATAATGATATTAGTGGAGTTCATCCAAGTGGGAGCATAATAGGGAATGATGTACAAAGTGTACAATCTCCCATACAGCGAACAAGTCGCCAAAGTATTCCCCGTCGACGTTTGGACATTGAAGGGGAAACTTTTATGGTTGCTCCACAAGATGAGGATGAGCCAAGAAATATCAATGAGGCTCTGAATTGCCCTAGTAAGGAAAAGTGGATTCATGCAATGGAAGAGGAAATGGAGTCAATGAAATCAAACCAAGTCTGGGAACTGGTTGATCTTCCAAAGGACGTAGAGCTATTGGGAACAAGTGGGTTCTCAAAATAAAGCGAAAGGCTGATGGCTCGATTGAAAGGCATAAGGCTTGCCTTGTGGCGAAGGGGTATAATCAATAGGAAGGAATTGATTATGAAGATACGTTTTCTCCTGTAGTAAGATTTATCTCGATTCGCATTATTCTGGCAATAGTGGCAAATTTGGATCTTGAATTACATCAGATGGATGTAAAGACTGCTTTCCTCAATAGAGAATTAAAGGAAGAAATATATATGGAACAACCTGCTGGTTTCATAGTGAAAGGCCAAGAAGAAAAAGTATGTCGACTTTTGAGGTCGATATATGGTCTTAAGCAGTCATCAAGACAATGGTATATACGTTTTCATAATGCCATAGTGGCATATGATTTTAAAATGATTGATGAGGATCATTGTGTATATATCAAAAGATCTAAGGATCAATTTGTGATCATATCATTATATGTTGATGATATACTGATTGCCGAAAGCAATATGAATTTTGTTAATATTGTCAAGAGATGGTTGTCTTCTAACTTTATGATGAAGGATATGAGTGAGGCTGCATACATTCTTGGAGTTAAGTTTTCGAGAGATCGTTTGAAGAGATCGTTGTCTCTTTCGCAAGAAACCTATATAAATAAGGTTCTTGAACGATTTCGTATGCAAGACTGTAAACCCATAGACACTCCTATTGCAAAAGGTGAAGGATTGAGCCACAGACTGTGTCTAGGGACTCCACAAGAGAAGGAACAAATGAAACATGTTCCTTATGCTAATGGTGTTGGGAGCTTGATGTATGCTATGATGTGTACAAGACCCGACATATGTTTTGCAGTTGGAATGGTGAGTAGATACCAATCCAATCTAGGTCCAGCACATTGGAAAGCCGTCAAGAGAATACTGAGGTATCTTAAGGGAACTGCTGATTTCAAGTTGAATTACCAAGGAAGGATCTGCGACTTGAAGGCTATTCAGATGCTGATTGGGGAGGAGATTTAGATGAAAGAAAATCTACCTTTGGATTTGCTTTCTTACTGAACAATGGCGCCATATCATGGAGCAGTAAGAAGCAAACGTGTATAGCCTTGTCCACGATGGAAGCTGAGTTCGTGGCATTATCAGCAGTGGTACAAGAAGGAGTTTGGCTTAAGAGATTTTTGGATCATTTAGGTGTTGATGAGAAAGCTGCAAATCCATTGTTGGTTAACTGTGATAGCCAAGCAGCTATAGCGTACACCAAAGATCCAAAGTATCATGGCGAGACCAAACATATAGATACCAAGTATAATTTTGTGAAAGATATGGTTGCACGAAATGATGTGAACTTACAGTACATATCTACGCATAGAATGGTAGCAGATCCTATGACAAAGCCAATACCTAGAGATGTGTTTTGTGGTCATGTAAAATCTCTAGGATTGCGTAGAGTCTGATGTACTGAATTGTAATTTCCCTGAGTTGTTCACATTTATGAAATTTTGTTTTTCATTGATTAATGCCTATGAATCTTTGTATGATCTTTATGCATCTTAATGCTCAGTGCATTATTTTAAGTTGAGAAGTATGTCGGACAGATATAAGATTAGCCCACTCACACGGGTAATCGCCTCTGTTTACTGTGTGATAAATAGAGATGAGATTGTTTTTAAGCTTATTATCTAGGTAATAATTGAGAGCTCAAGCTTAAAATACTTATGTCGCCTTAACTAAGTGTTAAGATGAGGACATAATACTTACGATGTCCGAAAGTAAAATACCCCACATATTTTACTTTATCTGTCTAAAATGCCAGATGTGAGTTCTGATGAATTTTGTGAATAAGTAGATATGTGAACTCAAGTTAGACATTGGGTATGTCTGAACTATCATCTGTATGGTATTGAAAGGTGTAGATATACACTCCATGGGAAAGGAGTTAATACCGTAATACGTATTTCATACTACGTATGCAAGAGACGACCAATAAGAGTGGCAAAAAGTTTGATCTCAACTTTTATGACGTGTGAGACTCTTGAGGAAAAGAGTTCCTCAATTTTTTAGTCCCCTCATGACTCTTACTTATTCTCAAGATTTCTATTTAGTGTTTGCTATCTTAGGGTGTTGCCAATGGTCATGAGATGATTCGATCTAATGGGGCATTTCTAGAAAAGCAAGCTGGACTGAAATTGAGAGTTTGAAGGAAAGAGGAAGATCGATTTTGGAGAATCACATTGTGGTTTTGTATTCACTGGTCGACCAATTATAACTATCTTTGTGATAATTATAATTGTGAATACAATATATATCATGTTTAAAAGAGATCAAGAGAGATATAAAATGTGATCGATCGATCTAGGGTACTGCATACTAAATCTACTCGAAGTGTGACGCCCATTATGAGCTGCTATATATTCCTAACAGATGCATAGCAACGAGCTCTCAAAGTATGCTGGTCACACGGATTATTCACCAGTATGAATGTTGAAGAGAGGTAAAGAGAATACTGTTTGGCCCACCATGTGCGAGTGGGAGATGAAGGCTTTATTGGAATTGGGCTTAAGGCCCGTCCGCCCATGCTAGGCCCAAAAGGCCCAGCCCACGAGAATAGGGCCCGTGGAGGGGGAAGGTATAAAAGGGAGGAGAGAGAGAGAGAAGATTACGTTTTGCAATTCAATGTACGTCTTTTCTCTTCTCACGCTCTCTCTCTCCCAAAAGGAAAAACAGTAAGCATACGGCGCGCTTTTCTTCCCTTCAAGGCTTCATCGAATCGAACGGGGCTAGATTTTCTTTCTCTTGTCGGCGTCGGTGCTTAATCTGTGGCTAATAAGGTACGCTCGAATCCGTGGTGTGCTTTACGATCGGTGATACGTGTTTTCCCGGGCTTCGTCTTCCGCATTGATTTAGGGGTTTGATTCGGTGTCGAATCCGGTTTTCGGGGATCCGTTATTCCCAACACAATTGTCAAGATATGATTGGACTTTATCGGTTGACTGATCAGGGACCTTATGGACAGCGAGTGCAAACATAATAACAGTGATGGTAGGAACAGGAGTGCTTGCGCGGGCATGGGACATTGCTCAGCTGGGTTGGATTGTAGGCCCTGCTGTGATTGTCTCGTTCTCCTTTGTGGGCTACTACTCCTCTTGCCTTCTCTCTGATTGTTACCGCACTGGTGACCCCAATACCGGCAAGCGTAACTCCACTTACATGGATTGTGTTCACTCAATCCTCAGTACGGAATTCTATCGCCATGTTTTTGCTTCCCATTATTTGACTCCCACACTTTGATTAAATTTCTTATTACCACATGTCTCCAAATTTATAGCAAATGGAGTAACGTAAGTTTTAATTAGGTGATAATAGTAACACTACGTTCTTAGAATATTAACATTTCCAAGGTTTTACTCGCAGGTGGAGCAAATGTTAAAGCATGTGGGTTTCTTCAATATATAACCCTATTCAGAAACGCCATTCACTGCATCGTTCAAGCATCTCTCGGCATGATGTGAGTACGATTCTGCTTTCCCAAACTCTTGACAGATTCATTTAGCAGATCACGATGAACTTCCAGTTCTACTGTTTCTTATATAATCGGCTGATTCAATTTAATGCACATTCCCTCTTTTCAATAAAAGGGCGATAAAAGCTATGAATTGCTTCCATGAGAGTGGCCAGTGGGACTCATGCTCTACTTTGAGTAATCCATACGTGATCATGTTTGGCATCATAGAGATTCTGCTGTCCCAGATTCCGGATTTCGATCAGATATGGTGGCTCTCTATTGTGGCTGCTGTCATGTTCATCGTTTACTCTTTGATTGGTCTTGGCCTAGGAATTGCCCAAGTTGCAGGTACAGGTTTCTTCTTTTCTCAAAAGACAGATGGCCAAGAAATTTCAAGATATTATATTACCAATATCATAAATAAGAAGTTGGCTCCAGCAGTTTTTTTTTTTTTTTTTTGGGAATAACGGATCCCCGAAAAACCGGATTCGACACTAAATCGAACCCCTAAAGCAATGCGGAAGACGAAGCCCGGGAAAAACACGTATCACCGATCGTAAAGCACACCACGGATTCGAGCGTATCTTGTTAGCCACAGATTAGACACCAATGCCGAAGATCGAGGAAGAAATTCTGATCCAATGATGTCAATTCGCCTTAAAAGGGAAACGGCATCGCCTTAAGCGTACTATTCTTTTTGGAGGGAGAGAGGGAGAGGAACGTACGTGTGTTATTCCAACAGGGTCTTCCTCTCTCTCTCTTTCTCCTTTTATACGACCCTCCATCCACGGGCCCTATTCCTGTGGGCCGGGCTTTTGGGCCCAACATGGGCGGACGGGCCTTAAGCCCATCTCATATAAAACCATCATCTCCCACTCGCACATGGTGGGCTGAACAGAATTCTCTTTACCTCTCTTCAACATTCATACTGGTGAATAATCCGTGCGATCAGCATACTTTGAGAGCTCGTTGCCATACATCTATTAGGAATATATAGCAGCTCATAATGTGCATCACACTCCCAGTAGATTTAGTATGCAATACCCTAGATTGATTGATCACATTTATATTTCTCTTGATCTCTTTTAAACAATGATATATATATATATATATATATATATATATATATATATATATATATTGTATTCACAATTATGATTATCACAAAGATAATCATAATTGGTTAACCGGTGAATACAAAAACTACAATGTGATTCTACAAATTCGATCTTCCTCGTCCCTTCAAACTCTCAATTTCAGTTCAGCTTGCTTTTTTAGAAATGCCCCATTAGATCGAATCAACTCATGACCATTGGTAACATCCTAAGATAGCAAACACTAAATAGAAATTTTAAGAATAAGTAAGAGTCATGAGGGGACAAAAAAATTGAGGAACTCTTTTCCTCAAGAGTCTCACACGACATAAAAAATTGAGATCAAACTTTTGCCACTCTTATTAGTCGTTTCATGCATACGTAGTATGAAATACGTATTACGGTATTAACTCCTTTCCTATGGAGCGTATGTCTACACTTTCAATACCGTACAGATGATAATCCAGGCATACCCAATGTCTAACTTGAGTTCACGTATCTACTCATTCACAAAATTCATCAGAACTCACATCTGGCATCATAGACAGATAAAGTAAAATATGTGGGGTATTTTACTTTCGGACATAGTAAGTATTATGTCCTCATCTTAACACCTAGTTAAGGCGACATACGTATTTTAAGCTTGAGTTCTCAATTATCACCTAGATAAGAAGCTTAAAAACAGTATCATCTCTATTTATCACACAGTAAACAGAGGCGATTACCCGTGTGAGTGGGCTAATCTTATATCTGTCCGACATACTTCTCAACTTAAAATAATGCACTGAACATTAAGATACATAAAGATCAAACAAAGATTCATAGGCATTAATGATGAAAAACACAAATTCATCAAATGTGAACACTTAAGGGAAATTATAATCCAGTACATCAGCCTCTACGTAATCCAAGAGATTTCATATGGCCACAAAACACATCTTTAGGTTTTGGCTTTGTCATAGGATCTGCTACCATTCTATGCGTAACATGTACTGTAAGTTCACATCTTTTCGTGCAATCATATTCTTGACAAAATTATACTTGGTATCTATATGTTTGGTCTTGCCATGATATTTTGGATCTTTTATGTACGCTTTTGCTGCTTGGCTATCGCAGTTAACCAACAATAAATCTACAGCATTTCTAATAACACCTAAATGATCTAATAATCTCTTAAGCCAAACATCTTCTTATATTACTGCTGATAATGCCACGAACTCAACTTTCATCGTGGACAAGGCTATACACGTTTGTTTCTTACTGCTCCAACATATGGTGCAATTATTCGGTAAGAAAACAAATCCAGAGGTAGATTTCCTTTCATTTAAATCTCCTCCCCAATAAACATCAGAATAGCCTTAGAGTCGCAGATCTTTTCCTTAATAACTCAGCGTATAATCAACAGTTCCCTTTAGATACCTTAGTATTCTTTTAACGGCTTTCCAATGTGCTTGACCTGTATTGGATTGGTATCTACTCACCATTCAAACGGCAAAACACATATCAGGTCTTGTACACATCATAGTGTACATCAAGCTTCCAATAGCACTAGCATAAGGAACATGTTTCATTTGTTCCTTCTCTTGTGGAGTCCTTGGACACAGTCTATGGCTCAACCCTTCACCTTTTGCAATAGGAGTGTCTATGGGTTTATAATCCCATATCCTTCAATTCAAAGTTAGAAGACAACCAACTCTTGACAGTATTGACAAGTTCCATATTGCTTCCGGCAATTAGTATATCATCAACATATAATGATATGATCACAAATTGATCATTGGATCTTTTGATATATATATATATATATATATATATATATATATATATATGTATATATACAATGATCCTCATCTATCATTGTAAAATAAAATCATATGCCATTATGGCATTATGAAATCTCATATACCATTGTCTTGACGACTGCTTAAGGTTATATATCGACCCTCAAAGTCGACATACCTTTTCTTCTTAGCCTTTCACTATGAAACCAGCAGGTTGTTCCATATATGTTCCTTCCTCTAATTCTCCATTGAGGAAAGCAGTCCTTACATTCATTTGATGTAACTCAAGATCCATACTAGTCACTATTGCCAGAATTATGGGAATCTAGGTAAATCTTATTACAGGAGAAAATGTTTCTACATAATCAATTCCTTCCTGTTGATTATACCCATTCGCCACAATGCGAGCCTTATGCCTTTATATCGAGCCATCAGCTTTACACTTTATTTTGAGAATCCACTTGTTCCCAATAGCTCTGCGTCCTTTTGGAAGATTAACCAGTTCCTAGACTTGGTTTGATTTCATTGACTCCATTTCCTCTTCCATTGCATGAATCCATCTTTCCTTACTAGGGCAATTCAGAGCCTCATTAATATTTCTTGGCTCATCCTTATATCGTGGAACAATTATAAAAGTTTCCCCTTCAATGTCAAAACGTCGACGGGGAATACTTTGGCGACTTGTTTGCTATATGGGATATTGTACACTTAGCACATCATTCCCCATTATGCTCCCACTCAGATTAGATAATGACGATATCATCTCATCATGTGGTTGTAATTGAGAATGAGTTGAATTGAATTCATCACTTCTCATATTACTCCCACTTGGACGAACTCCACTAATATCATTATCTTGATTCAAGGTTTCAAATAGGGACTAATCTTCCCCTATTTCGCCCTTCTTAGGAAATTCATCATCTAAGAATGTGACATCCCGTGATTTAAATTCAATTATACTCCCACTTTCCTGCTCACATATGAACACATACTCTTTCGAGTGTTCGGAGTATCTCATTAAAATACTCTACTTTCCTTTAGAAACCAATTTTCCAAACTTGTGAGAGGACTTATGAGTATAGGCAGCATAACCCCATGGCTTAAGAAAACTTAAGTCCGGTTTTCTACTTGTCCATAACTCATATGGAGTGGAACTAACTGATTTGGAAGGCACCCATTTAAGTATATAGGTAGCAGTTAACAACGCATCACTCCAAAAAGTGATATGTAAGTTAGCATGCACTATCATGGACCTAACCATTTCCAGTAGGGTTCTGTTTCTTCTCTCTGCAACACCATTTTGTTGAGGAGTATATGGAATAGACAACTGTATTTCTATTCCTTTTCATCACACTATTTTCTGAACTCATCAGATAAATATTTTCGACCCCGATCGGATCTCAATGCTTTTAGTTTATTGTCTAATTGATTTTCTACCAAGTTCATTAAACCTTTTGAAACAACTTATTGCTTCAGATTTATGAGAAATCAAATAGATAACATCCGAATCGAGTATGATCATCTATAAAAGTGATGAAATAAACAGCCCCATGCCTTCCTCTCACATTCATTGCACCATAGATGTCAGAATGGATTAAATGTAGAGGAAATTAAGCTCTTTTATCTTTTCCAAATAGTTTCCTTGTCGTTTTCCCTACTAGGCAATGCTCACATATGGGTAAATCGACATTTTCAATGTTGCCCAACAAGCCCTCTTTGGCTAGTCTATTCATACGATGTTGGCCAATATGGCCAAGTCTAGCATGCCATATAATCACATCATTATCATATAAAGTAGAGATGTGAAACAAGGGAATAACAAATATTGACATCACCACAGTCAACATTTAGTACAATAAAACCATCCAGAAAGTGACCACAATCATAGTAGTTTGTATCCAAATACAAATCTACACCATTATTACGGAAGTTCGCACTAAAACCAAGCTTAACCAACATCAAAAAGACACTTAAATTTCGACGAATCTCCAGAGCATATAGAACATCATGTAGGAACAAGGTGCGCCCACCACACATGTTCAGTTGGCAGGTGTCAATCCCTTTAACTTCAGCTTTGGAGTTGTTTCCCACATAGATCCACTTAGGTCCAGTTGGTATTCGTCGGAATTCCACGAAGGATCCTTTATCCTTTGCTACATCTTCTGTTGCTCCTGAATCTACAGTCCACAAAGGATTGGATTTAGTCTATAAAGCAAAACTTGACACAAAAGCAAAGTTCTCAAATGTACAAGAAGTGTATACATTCTTTGGCTCACGACAGTCGCGAGCATAGTGACCTTTCTTGTCACAATTGTAACACCTCACCCTTGACATTTTCTTCACTTGAGGACGTTTTCCTCTCTTGTGTTGGTTAACGTTTTCCTCTCTTGTGTTGGTTAACTCTTGATCTCTTGCAATAAGGACTTGATCCTTTGCATTCCCACATATTGAACGAATCAATACGCTTGCGCTTAGAGCTCAAAGCCCTTTCTGAGCTAAAACCAGCATTGCAAATATCTATTTTCGACTCACATGCCGTTAAGCGGTCCTCTACTAGCTCAAGGTGGCGCACAGCATCCTCAAGATCTTTCATAACATGGTCAAGAGCTTCTAGTGCTTCTTGCTTTTCCAGCACATATTGAATCTTCATATTCAATATTTCACAATTGTTGCCGTTCACATCAGCAATTACGTTCTTAGTTGCTGAACCCATCAATCTGAACACATCAGACATATATACACGAATAATTAATGCCTATCATTTATGCATCCACTTTGCACAGACCCATCATATCAATGAATAATTTCAAGTAAGGTTTCAGAATCAAAAGGTCACTACGTTTCCAATCATCCTCCAAAAATCCTAACTTAAAACTATTATTAATATAATTGTCTTATACAAAATAAATTCTATGAAGTTACAAAAACTTCTATGAACTATCCACAGCTAACTACCCACAGCAATCAGCAATAACAGAAAGTAACAGATAATTGACATCCAATAAAATAATAATGCTTTCAACTAATACAACAATTCATTACACTAAGTAATATATCCAAAAAAAATATCAACATAGAAAGAAATATTCAACACTCAAAAACATCTCAAACTAATCTAAGAAATAAATAGGGAAAGTCCCTTCTAATCTATCAGTCAAAGTATCTAAGAAAACTAAAGGCACATTTGCCAACCATGGATAAACTTTTGGAGAGCTTTCATGTCGCCACCAAGGCGCATTTACTCTATGCCATGCGGCGCTCAATTTAAGGGTTGAAGTTTTGGCCAACTCAATCCTATAGTACTCTCTTACAAAAGCTTCCACTAGCCTCCTATAATCCGAGACCACGTTGACCTCCCATAACCGATCTAACACTGCTTGCTATTCAGGTGGAGGAGTGTCCATCAAAGCTGGCACATTCTCAAAATCCAGCATAAGATAACCATTTCAGATGATTTCCTGTATCATCTGATTGACCCTAATCATGTGTGATACTAAATCACCATCAAGCCACCGATAATCAGCTAAATCTTTCATCAACCTTTTTAGTCTAGCTCTTCCTTCGTCCGTTCTCTGGATTGCAGGTATCCGTGCATAACGCATCATAGTTCTTGCAACAAATGCAGAACAAATAAATGGATCACTTATAATCCACAATAAACAAAATGGAAAATACATAATTTTCCATGATTCATGCAACAAATGCAGAATAAAAAATGGATTACCTCTAACCCACACAAACATAACCGAAAAAGAAACAAATTCCTTTTTTTCTTTTTATTCTTTTTTCAGGTCAACGGTCAACGGGTCAACGGGTCAACGGTCAAGTTGTCGGACCGGTCGGAGGAACCGACCGCACGTGCCGCGCGTGTGCGCGGGCTGATGTCACGCAAATGTCAGCCGGCACGTGCCGCACGCGTGCCAGGCGTCCGCGGGTCGGATCGCCGGCCGGTGACCGCTCGGCCAACCGTCGTCGGCGCTGACGTCAGCGATGACGTCATCCCAGCGGTTACCGACCGTTGGATGATGTCTTGCTGACGTCAGCACGCGTTGGTCCGCCGATCGGCGCGTGCCGGTTTGCCGCCGGCGTTGCGCACGTGCCGGTTCACCAACTGGCGCGTGGGACGCACGCACTGGCCGATGCCAGCGCTTTGGGCGTGTCGCGCCCACGCGCAGCGGTTTCTGGCCGCGCGTGTGGGTGTGTGCGGCGTCACTCGGCGGTGCACGACATGTCGTCAGACTCGCCTCGACGACCTCTTTCACCCAGTTCCTTCAGAAATTGATTTCGACTTATGGAAACTCAGAAAAAAGGATGAACAGCGCTCGAGTGTCGGGATTTCTCGCCCCGATCCGTACGGCCGAAAATTTTCCTGAAAAATCAATCAAAAAACATCAAACAGGTCGGGAAAATGTGAACTAGGGCTCTGATACCAATGTTGGGAATAACGGATCCCCGAATAACCGGATTCGATACTAAATCGAACCCCTAAAGCTATGCGGAAGACGAAGCCCGGGAAAAACACGTATCATCGATTGTAAAGCACACCACGGACTTGAGCGTACCTTATTAGCCACAGATTAGACACCAATGCCGAAGATCGAGGAAGAAATTCTGATCCGATGATGTCAATTCACCTTAAAAGGGAAACGGCGTTGCCTTAAGCGTACTGTTCTTTTTGGAGGGAGAGAGGGAGAGGAACGTACGTGCGTTATTCCAACAGGGTCTTCCTCTCTCTCTCTCTTTCTCCTTTTATACGACCCTCCATCCACGGGCCCTATTCCTGTGGGCCGAGCTTTTGGGCCCAACATGGGCAGACAGGCCTTAAGCCCATCTCATATAAAACCATCATTTTGGCGAGCAGCTAGTGGAAGTATCAAGGGCAGTCTTAAAGTAGTAAGTGTTGGAGATGCGACTGAAACCCAAAAGATATGGAATTGTTTCAAAGCTCTTGGATGTATCGCCTCAGCGTACTCATTTTCTGAGATTCTCATTGAAACTCAGGTAGTAAAACATGATTCCATCGGTTCAAAAACTAACGAAATGGTTAAGAGTGGATATAACAGAATGGAAATACCTTGTTTTTCCTTTTATCTTTGGCAGGACACCATCCGATCTCCCCCATCAGAAGGAAAGACCATGAAGAAGGCCATTGCTCTGAGCACTGTGGTGATGACGACTATCTACATGCTATGTGGCTGCACGGGCTATGCTGCTTTCGGTGATGACACTCCAGAAAATTTTCTGATCGCCTTGGTTGTCGACAAGCCATTCTGGCTTCTTGATATTGCCAACGCTGCCATGGTGATCAATCTTGTTGGAGCATACCAAGTAAACAGCCAGCCGATATCCGATATTTGCCCTAGTTGAGAAACTGGCCGATCAGAGATGGCCTCGTAGTGAGCTCATTGCTAAAGAGATGAAGATCCTGGTACCAGGCTTGGGCCAATACAACATGAAGCTCTTTAGACTTGCTTGGAGGACGGTTTTCGTGATCCTGACCACTGCGATATCGATGCTATTCCCATTCGTCTTCAACAAAGTAGTGGATATCATCAGCTTGGGATTTTGGCCTCTAATCGTCTATTTTCCTGTCGAGATGTATATTAGACAGAAACGAATTTCCAAGTTGAGCACTAAATGGTTATACCTGCAAATGCTGAGCATGGCCTGTCTTGTGATATCAATCATGGCAGCTGTGGGTTCGATCCCCGGACTTAAGGACGACCTTAAGACTAATCAGCCATTCGGGATGAGCTACTAAAAAATGCATGGACCTTGGGTGATCGGCCATTTCAGAAGAAAAAATTAACATCAGGGTTTTCTAGTTCCATTGTTTGGTATAGAATTACAAACTCTGTATCTTCTATCCATTGCTTAGGAATACTCGCTTTTTATGCAAGTGATGGCCACACATTGTCCTTTTGTTTTACAAGGAAAAAAAAATCGGAAAATTTGGTTAAAGTCGTCACGTCCACATACATTGGGTTAGGCTCTATTCATATGGTGACAAGTGTGCTGGCCTACCAAGATTAACATGAGTGGGCGACTTGTGATATGGACAAAGAAGGTCTGATATTATTATCTGTAATCATAGGTAATTAAACGAAGTCTCACAATTTGATAGAATTGTATATTTTTTTGGGAAGAGGAAAAAGAGGAATATATGGATAACAATATTCAAAGAAAAAAAAAGGTGATTTTTTTACCTGTTGATCGGTACATCTTAAATATAGAAAGATGGAAACTCCAAATGAAGTACGTATGCAAGATAAGGACGTAAACCCACATGAATGGGGAAACATCCCAAACCTATTAGATTGATGGGCTTGTCAATATTGAATCGATGGTAGTTATTTGATGTATAATTGAACTTGATCAAGCTTTAGTTTGACTTCCAGTTAAGAAGAACACAGAAGAGATAAATAGAGAATTTTCTATATATTTTGATATATTCACACTGAGAATCATCAGCCTATTTATAGGCTTTATGAAAGTGTCACGGGCCGATCGATTGGGATCGTGACCGCGCGGCGACTCGGGCGATTTTGGACTACCCGAGCCAAGCCTTGCTCGATCGAACGCTTACCCGCTCGCTTACCCGGATCGTTGAGAAAGAAAGCTAAAGAGAGGAGCTCTGAAAAGGAAGCGGAAGCTTTGATATTATTGAAATGTTGGGTTGGATGATTACAACTGAAGGAGGACACCCCCTTTTATAGGTGAGGGCCTCGGATTACAACCATTGATCTACTTTTGATTTGACGGGCGAGATCGCACCGCCTCAACTACCGACATAAGTATTCAACTACTGTCTACTGACATAAATAAAAGGAACAGACTCCCGTATTCTAGCGCAATGACAGTTTCGCCCGCCCTTGCAGTTCGGGGAGAAGACTTGGTGGGAATCCAAGGGAGAGCAGGAGGTCCACGGGCGAGTTGGAGTCGACTCTGGGGAACCTCTCGGGTCGTCCATCTTTTGGCCCGTGACATTCTCCCCCACTCAATTGAGCGACGTCCTCGTCGCTCTCAGCTCGGCGGGCAGCTTTTCGGGCTTTGGCGCGAGCCTTCTTGTTCTTGTTTCTCTTCGCTCGTACGCTCATGAACGAAGGGCCGCATCCTTCCATGATGAAGTCGGACGCACGGGGCTCGGTCTTCGGCTTGGACGGAGCACGCGACGCACACTCAACCTCGGGGAAGAGTGCTTGGATGGGCATGGCGTGAGTCGGAGTAGGATCAAATTTCGCCTTTGGCTTCACCTCGGTCAGCTTATTGATGCGCATGACGGCCTTCAAGCTCTTGTCGAGGCGTCGGATCGACGCGATGGTCTTGGTGTCGACCACCCCTTTGATCATGGGGATCATCGACGGGCACTTTTGGTCGAGGATCATCATGCACTTCGTTCTCATGTCGATCATGGCTCCCACACTCTCGAAGAATTGCATGCCAAGTATGAGATCATAATCGTCAAGAGGGATTACCTCGAATGCCATTCGGCCCTTCCATCCACCAATCTTGACGTCGACGTCGGGTGTTGATCCTACGCCATGGAAGTCGCCCGAATTGATCGGCTTGTACAACTTCTCGGATGGCTCCACGTGAAGTCCCAAGGTCTTTGCAACCTCGGTCGACATGAACATGTTGGATGCGCCGGTGTCGACCAAAGCGTAGAGTGTTCGGCCGCCTACTTCGACCTCCACAAAGAACATGTCGGTGTTTGGAGCGATTTCTTCTTTGGTTGGCGATCGGGCTTGGACTGAGTTGATCATCCTCACAGCTCCAATCCGGATCTACCGCTTATCTTCTTTGGGCTCCTCCTTTTCTTCCTCGAGGGCAAGGAGGGCGTTGATTCGACCCTTCTTCGGGCACTTCTGGGTCCAGTGCGGACCTTGGCAAATGAAACAAGGAGAAGGTGGGGGTTGATCAAACCTGCTCGCGTAGTCCGTTGGTGGTCTACCCTTTTGGAAGGCTGGCTTGGAAGACCCTTCTCCCCATGCTTTGGCTCGGCCGCTTTGCTCATGCGCGACCCGGGGAGTGTTTCTTCCAACTTCATCCTCGCAAGGTCGATTCGTCCTCCAATCTCTTTGCCGACTCCTTGGTTCGGTCTTGGTGAGGTCAACAAGTGACTCGGCTACGCTCAGCGCACGCGCCAGGCTACTCACGTCCCGCCGCTTCAACTCGAGCAATGCCCACGGCTTTAACCCATCCATGAACGCTCCGAGAGCCTCCTCTTCGCTCAGGTTGCGAACCTGGAGTTTGAGCTCGGTGAACTCCTTTACGTACTCTCGGACCGTGCCTCTTTGCTCGAGGCGATGGAGCTTGCTACGGGCCTCTTGCTGAGCGAACTCGTGGAAAAAGTAGTCCCGGAATTCTCGCACGAAGTCGTCCCATGTGCACACAGGATCGGCGCCTCGTCTAACTTCGTCACACCTATTGCGCCGCCAAAGCATTGCCGTATCAGACAGGAACATGGATGCAGTTCGTACCTTGGTCGTCTCGTCGTTCATGTTGACGGCGCCGAAGTATTGCTCCATGCTCCAGACGAAGTTGTCCACCTCCTTGGCGGATCGTTCGCCTTTGAATTCTTTCGGCTTTGGCACCTCGATTTTGGGCACCGCTTGGTTCGGCACAGCACCATTGGTGATGCTCAGTTTGCACAGGGCGAGCTCGGTCTTGAGCTCTTGGATCTCGGCCTTCATGGCTTCGACCTCGTCCCTACGCGGAGCTTCTTCCTCGACCACTTGGACGCGCTCTTTCAACACATCGATCAATGCTTCAAGGGCTTCGTCCTTGTCGTGTAATGGGGCGGTAGCTTCGTTGATGCACGAAGTGAAGTCTTCACGGATTGAACTGTTAACCTCCATGATCCGGTCTCGCACGTCGTCAAGACCTTCCATGAGTTCCTGCACAGCGCTCCGGACATTCGCGATCTTCTCATTGAACGCAGCTACGACGTCCCTTGAGGCGTCTCTTCTCTTTCCACGACCGCGGTCCTCTTGGACTTGCACGGTCTCTCCAACCATGACAGCTTCTTGGCTCGACATTCCTTCGAACAGTTGGCGCTCCTTGATCTCTCGAACGGATCTCTCTTTTGCTCTGATACCACTTGTCACGGGCCGATCGATTGGGATCGTGACCGCACGGCGACTCGGGCGATTTTGGACTACCCGAGCCAAGCCTTGCTCGATCGAACACTTACCCGCTCGCTTACCCGGATCGTTGAGAAAGAAAGCTAAAGAGAGGAGCTCTGAAAAGGAAGCGGAAGCTTTGATATTACTGAAATGTTGGGTTGGATGATTACAACTGAAGGAGGACACCCCCTTTTATAGGTGAGGGCCTCGGATTACAACCATTGATCTACTTTTAATTTGACGGGCGAGATCGCACCGCCTCAACTACCGACATAAGTATTCAACTACCGTCTACCGACATAAATAAAAGGAACAGACTCCCGTATTCTAGTGCAATGACAGTTTTGCCTGCCCTTGCAGTTCGGGGAGAAGACTTGGTGGGAATCCAAGGGAGAGCAGGAGGTCCACGGGCAAGTTGGAGTCGACTCTGGGGAACCTCTCGGGTCGTCCATCTTTTGGCCCGTGACAAAAGTCTGAACAATTTCCAACTATGACATGTGGCCAATGAGGTGACATTCGACAGCTGTTGACAGCGAAACTTCCAAATCTAGTTGGTCTAACAGCAACGAGTTTGGTGATGGTATGGCTTCTCAAAATGAGATGTGAAACGTTGAGAATAAGAGGTATTGAAGCCGAGTGTGTCATTTGCGGTCGGGAGTTAACTTAAACATGGCCAACACAGTTAGCATGATTATAGCAAGCGGATAAGCTAGGCACTGATGAGGGAGAAGTTATTGTGCAAAGATGTGTCTTTGCGACGTCAAAAAATACCTCCGTGGAAAAAAAAAAAAAAAGCTTGACTTGGCAATGCGTTATAGATGTCCTAAAACAAATATCGTGGCATTTACTTAGACGGGAATGATGCACTTGGGTGAGCATTGTCGAGTGGTAGGGATGGATTTATTTGCTTGGGATGCATGAGTGCACCATTGAGAATGATAAAGTAGAAAAAAATTGGGAAATTTTTTAGTTGCACTGGTGCACTACGATTGCACTAAGAAATGAGGCTTTGATACCAAGTAAAGAAGAATGTGGAAGAGAGAAATAGAAAATTGTATATATATTTTGATATATTTGATTATCAGCCTATTTATAGGTTTTATGAAAGATTAAATAAGATAACATATCAATCAAGTTATGTAAAATTGTAAAGGATATTTGCATAATTTTGAGAGATACAAAAGCCATCATAATTTTTCTAAATAACTCTAACACTTCGTTGATTTCCAATATATTTGTCTGATCGTCCTAGTGTGGGCTCGGCCTGCCCCATCTAAAGTCTTGCCTGAGTGTCCCTCAAGTCTCATGTTAAATGGCTATGCACTGTTCCCAATGAAAGCTATATAGGCATCTTCATTTGTTACATGGAGACTCGTTGTTGTTTGGGGAGAATTACTAAAAAAGTCCTAAATTTATTATAATTATGTCAATTCGGTCATAAATATTTTTTTTTTGCTAGTTTAATCTTAAATCTATTATAATTATACCAATTCAATCCGTTTGAAAGTTAGCCGATCGACGCTAATGTGGACACTTAGACAAATTTTTAATATTTTTTATTTTTCCTTTTCTTTATTCTTTTTTCTATTCCTTTTCTTTATTCTTTTTTCTCTTCTTTCTTTCTTTGACCAATCATCGATTTCACCTTGCCATTGGCTAAGGAAGGTGAGCTCACCTAGGCACCGGCGAAGGCGAGGGTGACCTCGCTTGCCCTTAGCAAGGTGAGCCCCCGCTAGATCCGACAAGGGCACCGATGACCAACCCTCACCTTTGGCCGGTCACCTTAGTCCAGCAACTAGCCAAAGGAAGAAAGAAGAGGAAAAAAATAAAGAAAAAGAAAAGAAAAATATTATTATAAAATTCGATAACAAATAAAAAATAGTAAAAAATTGTCCACGTCGGCACTCTTCAGACGGCCAGTGCCAGCCAGCCAAGATTGGCTAGATGGATTAAATTGACACAACTACCAAAAAGATCATAACTAAATGGGCATGATCGCAATAGGTTTAGAATTTTTTGGGTAATTCTCCTTGTTGTTTAACCAACTTTTGTTCTTTATTTGTCCTTTTAAAGTTCTCACTTGTGGTCAATCTACTTACTTTCCTTGGTAAAAGAATTTGTTATCTACTATTTTACTTTGGTGCATGATTATGTCACTCAGTAGACTATTTTGTGTGATAATTGTATCACTTGAACAATTAGCATTATATCATGTATACCACCAGATCTTTTTTCATTTATTGTGATTTTCCAAATATTCATGATACAAGGTATATCTATCACATGATGAGATAGACATTACATGAAGAGTAGGTACTGTCTATGCTCTTTATTGGTGAATCCAACTCACATGTACGATTAGATCATATGGATCGTACGTAAGGTCCACCTCACGAGTGAGCTAGGCATGCACCGAGTTCAATGCATCTCTCTAGTGACTTGGACCGATTGTACATAGGAGTGTTATGGCTTGAAATTCTCGGCTATCTTTGTGTACACTGCAAAGCACACAGACGTCATCTCTCGCGCTTGCTTGGGTTCACAATGGTACACATTCAACAACATTACGTAATGGAAGAACCACAGGCCATCTAACTAATTTCTTGTGCATGGAGTTCTCTTACAGTCAGCAAACTCTGGATTCGTAAGTGCAGAATATTTAAAGATATTGAAAACAAGTTAGACATAGTTTAGCATAAAGATTACGTTCCCTGTGTTTGCGTACCTGAACGCACTTTCTCCATGGTGATCCATCCGCCGTTGATTGATGGTTTAATCCTGGCCTTCAAAGAGGTTTTGGAATGTGAACTTGAACTCACCATGCCATTGTTGGCCGTGATGAAAGTAATTTGAAGGTGAAATGCTCTCAACTCACACAAGGAAGAGAAGATAAATAGGCTTATAGATTTATTTACCTTAACAAAAAAAAAAACAATTACAAGACTCCACTATTTATAAACTTATTATATGACTTTTACTCTTCCTAGTAGAAAAAGCTAGCGTTCCGGATGAGATCTAAAAACTAACAAAACAATCACCATATCTCACCTTATCTCAAATAATAATAATTATATCTAAAAAAGTCACTACATCTAGAAATATGAATAGACTCATGAGAGATAATGATGAACAGACTCATTAAAGATAACGCAACAATTATGACTTTTTTCAATGTGGGTATTGGACAGTTATCTACACCGATGAATTTGGTTTAATGTCTAACATTTCCCCTTAAAACAAATTCTCTTCCATCAATTATTCCAAGCGGGCTCTTGAACTTTCGAAAGCATCGATCTTGAGAGGTTTGGTAAAAATGTCTGCTACTTAATCTCCCGTCTTCACATGCAACACTTCAACCTCATTCTCTTTAACATGTTCTCAAATGAAGTGATATCGAACATCAATATGCTTACTTCGTTCATGAAAAACTGGATTTTTTGCCAATGCAATAGCATAAACATTATCAACAAAAATCTCAGTAGTTTTCTTTTGCTCCATAAGAATATCCTTGAGTAGTCTTCTCAACGAAATTGCATGACAAACACATGAGGGTAGAGCTTTAGCTTCACACGTGGGTAGAGTGACACTGGATTATTTCTTTGACGATCACATAAAAGCAGTGTCACACAGGAAAAACACAAAGCTTGCAGTGCTCTTTCGATCGTTGATATCTCCACCATAATCACTATCTGAATAAGCTCTAAGTTGGAAGGGATTCAAAGTGATAATAGTGTAGGTCATGAGAAGTACTACATTTGATGTACCGAAGTATCCTCTTTACCGCTTTAAGATGAGATAACTTTGGCTTCTCCATATATCCACTCACAATTCCAACACTACACATAATATCTGGTCTTGTGCATGTCAAGTATCTCAAACTCCCAATCAAGCTTCTATAATATGTCGAATCAACATCGACACTGTCATCAAACTTTGAAAGCTTGGTTCCACACTCCATTGGTGTATTGACCGGAGTACAATTCTTCATGTTGAATTTTTCAAGGATATTTTCTGCATATCCTTTCTAGGAAATAAAAATCCCCTTAGCACTTTGCTTCACTTCAATCCCAAGGAATTAATTCATGAGACCATTCTTGGTCAATCATTGCCAGATTATTTCCTATAAAAACATGCTCATCAACAAATAAACAGGTGAGTAGAACATCACCTTTTTCTTGCTTCAAGTAGAGTGCATGCTTGTATGGACATTGAGAGAATCCATTCGCCTTGAAATATGCATTGATTCTAGAATTCCATGCTCTTGGTGCTTCTTAAAATCCATATAGAGCTTTCTTCAACTTCTACACTTTGTCTTCATTACCTTTAACAACAAACCCCTCAGATTGTTCAACATAAATCTCTTCTTCAAGGATGCCACTCAAAAATGCTGATTTGACATCCATTTGATAAATTCACCAATTACTTTGAGCAACGATAGAAATAATCAATCTAATCATTTCCATGCAGATGATAGGGGCAAAAACCTTGTCATAGTCGATTCCACCTTTTTCCTTGAAGCCCTTTGCGACTAATCTAACCTTGTATCTTGTCAATTCTCTATTCTCATTCTTCTTGGCCTTGTACACCCATTTAACTCCAATCGATTTCTTATTCTTCAGTAGATCAGCAAGCTCCCATGTTTGATTCTTCTCAATGGCTTTAATTTCTTCAATCATGGCTTTTCTCCATTTTTCTTCTTTGGTCGCATCATCATAGACAAGTGTTTTGTAATCTGCAAGAAAACATACAAGGTGAACCTCGTCGGTAGCTTCATAAATATCGGATAATCTCCTTGATCTTGGCACTAACGGTTCATCAACATCGTTTGAAGAGGTTGGTGATGATGAACTTGAAGAAAACACTGGAGAAAAAGGTGTAGAATGATCTTTCAACTCCGTTTGATCGGTAGAATCATGAGCATTCACTTCTTCTTTTTGATTGTCTTCCCATGAGCCATCTTCATCGAACTTAACATCTCTGCTTATGTACACTTTCAAAGTGTTAAGATCAAATAAAGTAGCCTTTGGATGAGGAGTCATACCCGATAAAGATGGGCTTTTTGCTCTTGTCTTCCAACTTCAATCTTTTCTAGTTTGGCACATGAGCAGAGGCAATACTCTTGAAAATTCTCAAGTGTGAAATAGTTGTTGTTCTCCCAGTCCATGCTTCCTATGGAGTTACGCCTTCAAGTCCAAATGTGGGACATCTATTTTGAAGATATACCACACATGAAACAGTTTCAACACAAAGCTCCTTGGGTAAATTTTTGCCCTTTAACATGCTTCGAACCATGTCAAGGATGGTTCTATTTTTTTGTTTAGTTACGGCATTTTGTTGAGGAGAATATAGAGTTGTCAAGAATGCTGAATACCATGATCTTCATAGAATTTGTTGAATATGGCTTAGGTGAATTCTCCACCATGATCAATCCTCAAAGTTTTGATAAAATAACCACTCTCCTTTTCAGTGAGGTTGTTGAATTGTATGAACATATCAAACACTTCTGTCTTTTCTTTCAAAAAATACACCTAAGTTTTTCGAGTAAAATCATCAATAAAGTAACAAAATATCGATGATTACCATATGAGTGAGAAGTGATTGGGCCACATACATCAAAATGAATCAACTCGAGCGGCTTCTTTGCTCAATAAGTCGCTTCCTTTGGAAAGCTAGTTCTGGAATGTTTACCGATAACACACCCTTCACATAATTAATTGGGATGATCATTATGTGGTAAGTCATAAACCATCTTCTTGCAAGAAAGCAAATTGAGTCCACTAGATTTAAGATAGCTGAACCTCAAAGGCCACAACCATGAAAGATCATCCACGCATGCTTTCAGACATTAAGACATATCATTCTTTATATTGAGAGTAAACATCTTGTTTTTGACATCTTCACATTCGCAATTAGTTTATCATTCCTATCTCTTAGCACAAGACTAAGATTTTTCATATGAATAGTATAATGTTTCTCCAAAAGCTGTCCCAAACTCAAAATATTGCTTGACATTTTTGGGACATAGTAAACATTAGAAATAAACTGATGCATACCATTCTTCAAGCGAATCACAATTGTACATTTGCCTTCGACAAAGAATTTTGGAGTTATCACCAAAAGAGACTTTCCATTAAATTGTCTCATCATACGTGGTAAACATCTCATTTTCTCGCACATGTGATTGCTTGCACTGGTATCGAGATACCACATATTAGTTTGACCTCCTTCATCTTCTTTGAACGCCAATAATAAAACTTGATCGGCATCATTCACTAAATTTGCCCTTTCATCTACTCCGGTACTCTCCTTGTTTTAGTAGTCAGAAGTATAATGGCCAAATTTATTACAATGATAACATCGAAATTTAGATTTATCATACCATTGGCCTGTCGAGTTCTTTCCTCTTCCACAAACACCTTTTTGATATTGGTATCTGCTGTCACTTCGAGCAGCATCACCTTTGCTTCGTCCACAACCTCTTCCTTGAAAGCGATCTTGGCCTTGACCACGATCACAATCTTGGTTTGTCCCGCGCGTTTGCACGGGATCTCTTCTTTGCTCCTTCTCGTCTCAGATGGTCAGCCGCGTTTGGAGAACTTCCTCTACTGGTTCAATCTTTTTTCTTCCAAACCTTTCTTCATGGGCTTGTAATGAACCCATAAGCTCATCAATCATCTTGGCATGTAAGTCTTTGGATTCTTCAATGGCAACATTAATATGGTCGTACTTCTTGTTTACAAATTATTTTCTTGACACTACAAACATCTGAAATGTCTTCTCCATTTCTTTTCATCTAGTTGATGATCGCCAGAACTCTTGTGAAATAATCAATAATCATTTTAGATTCCTTCATATAAATTACCTCAAATTCACCTCTCAAGGTTTGAAGACGAATCTTCTTAACTTTCTATACTCCTTGATGTATGTTGTGAAGAATCACTCATGCCTCCTTAGCAGTAGCAATATTCGAAAGTTTTTCAAACATGAAATCATCTAAAGCTTGACAGATGATTGATAGGGCATATTGATCTTTTGAACGAACATTCTCCAAGGCATTTTGGTTCTAGTTCAAGGTAGCTTCATCCTCTGGCTCATCATAGCCAGTGTTGACAAGTTCCCACACACCATAGGTGCCGAGTAGAGCTTTCATTCTAATGGCCCAATTACCACAGTTGTCTTTGATAAGATGAGAGTATTGAAGATGAAGTTGATTATTTGTTGACTCCATGATCACAAACCATAAGCTATGATGCCACTTTGATGAAAGTCATTTGAAGATGAAATGCTCACAACTCACATAAGGAAGAGAAGATAAATAGGCTTGTAGATTTATTTCACCTTAACAAAAAAAAAAACAATTACAAGACTCCCCTATTTATAGACTTGTTACATGACCTTTTACTCTTCCTAGTAGAAAAAGCTAGCGTTTTAGATAAGATCTAAAAACTAACAAAACAATCACCATATCTTACAATATCTCTAAAAACAATCGCTATCTTTAAAAACAATTACTACATCTAGAAATAGAAATAGACTCATTATAGATAATGAGGAATAGAATCATTAAAGATAATGTAGCAATTACGACTTTTTTCAATGTGGGTATTGAATAGTTATCTACACTGATGAATTTGGTTCAATTTCTAATGAGCAGACCCCGAATCAGTCTAGATAGCACAACCAAAACTAGGACTTGTGACAAGAGCTTGAAAAAGTTGTCCAGTGAATGCTAGCAATTAGAAAAAGGGTATCTGATTTGGTGCAGGCGTTTTGTCAAACAGGTAACGGTTTGAAAGCCCCAGCCGTTCATGGAGTCTCCTTCATGTATTTGAGCTAATCCTCAGTATATGGTCGCATGCACGCAGACTAACATTATAAATGAATGAATCTTTTTTCCCATCTCTAGGTTCTATGTATATTCTGAATCCCACGACACATTTTCTAGCAATGTAAGACCAAGGGTTTCGGGCAAATTTTGTCCCTGGACGCACAGTTTAGCTCAAGCATTCAAGGCTAGATTCTTAGACAGTAGATGGAGTCAAGGAATATGATTGTCGGCTCCCTTGGCCCGCTCATTCGTGGGCTGATAACTACTTATTCATTCGTTACATTCCTTTTCCTTCCATAGATCAGAGATGTAAATCACAGTATAAATCTCATAATCAGAAGGAAAAATATTATTTTTTAGGATGTATTTGTTTCACGGAAAATGATATAGAACTACAACACAAGTATTACTTATATTTACTTGTATTGGAAGCAATTTTGTTTATCGAAATAATGGTCCTTTTAAGGATTGGTATGAGTTGTGATGTAACATTTTTAGAGAAATTTAACGTTGACCGTTAACTTAGAATCTGCTTCATGCCTTATAGATCAAAGAATGATACGAGCTCTCATCTGTGGGGGCAAACGTACTATACAAGCTTCTTGGTGAAGGAAGTGGGACAGGATCCTATCACTAATCACGGATCGATCATGTTTTGAATTATATCTAAGTGGTGCCTATATTCAATTGACTTTTGCAGACCTTAGAACTTCCTTACGGCGCATTTTGCAACCGGCCAAATAGTATTTGATTCTATTCTTTTGTTCCTGGAAGTAGATTTAGAACAAAAATCCGTTTGGTAATTTTTTTTTCTCGAAAATAGATTTGGCATAGAATCAAGAAGTAAAAAAAAGTTGATCTTTGTTCCTGGGAACAATTCCAAAATCAGCCAACCAAAATTGTTCCTTTTCCTTCCTTCTTGTTTTTCTTCCTTTTCTCTTCTTCTTTCACTGCCGCGACCATCGGCCATTGCCGCCGCCATAGTCCATTGTCACCGGTCGTTGGCGACTTGTTGCGTGAGGTCCAACGAACTCATCGGAAGCTCGCCTAGTCACTTATGGCCAAGCAAGCCTTTCTCGGGTCTCCCCCAGCCACTGACAAGCCTCACCTGGCCGAGCAAGGCTCCGCCGAGCCTCCGCTAGCTCCACCTTGTTGGGCCACCGCAAAGCTAGCCTTGCCTTTGTCGGGCGACACCGACCTCACAATGGCCTAGCAAGGTCGAGCCCCACTAGTGATTAGGCGAGCTCGACCTTGCTAGATCTAGGCGAGGTTGAGCCTCGCCCAACCTAGCCAGGGCTCGGCCGAGCCTTGCCCAGTTGTCAGCATGGCTCGGCCAATGAGGCGCGGCCTCACTGGGGGCTAGTGACCCTTCAGCGAGGTTGTCGGTCCTCATCTGGCCAGTTGCCGGTCATCCTAAGGCAAGTGACCGGCTGAGGAAGAAGATAAAAGAAAAGAAAAGAAAAAAAGAAAAAAGAAAAAAAGTAATGAAATTATTAAAAAGTTAGAAGAAAATGGTTTGGATTAAAAATTTTGAGAACGGTGTCAAACACAATTCTATTCCAAGAGTAAAAATTTTAGGCAGTTACCAAACATCTTCAAATGCTTAGAATTTGCTCCCGGAATTGAATAAAAGAGAACTTGGGAACATAATGGTTATCAAACATGCCCTTAGTTTATTAGGAGCGTCTAGCTATCCATTATGCTGAATTTGTAGAACGAGCACAAATCCAATTCAAGATCTATCGATTTTGTGAGGAGCCACATTACACAACAAAATCAGGGTGTGCGCTCGGTGAATTTCATTTTTCATTTGGTATATCTTGAGTCCATTCATCTACTCACAAAATATCATCGTCGTCTGTTTAAAGTAGATATACTCTGGTAATTAAAGTAAGGGGGTTGTTGTTGTATTTGTTCTAGAGTTGAATCAGTTCGCTTTGATTCTACATTCTCGTCTGCTTCGGACTTAAGCTTGTTTCTAATTTACTAGGCTGCTTTTAGGGTCCTGTGTGTAAAAAAGGGGACCATCTCGTGCGCAAAATCGATTGGTTATAGATATTTATTTGTAGTTTATATTTGTTGAGGGTCATTTACGGATTCTAAAGTTAATTTATGAGCTGTAAGATATATTTTTTGATTTATAATTACTTACCAATGCAACGGTAAATTTGACGATGCTGAAGCTAATTTTAAATACACAAAACACAATTTTAACGCATTAGTTTGTTTTCATGATGTTATAACTTATATTACTATGATGGGACTTTATTAGCTATTTGCTAAGATAAGTACAATTAAGAATATTGAGGATTAGGGCTCGCTTAATTTTCCAATTATAAGGAAAATTTCGAATTATTCCCTATAGGGTAAGTTACCGTAGGAATGCTTTCAAATCAAATCAAATAAATTTAAACATATCTGCCTCATTGATTATTTGCGGAGGTTAGCTGTTGCCAATTTATCATTTTGACCTCACACGCATATATTGAGTTATGATCTACATATCATATTTTCGTATAACGTGGCCAAAATGTGTATAAACAATCTTCCTAATCAACGACAAGGATCGAATGAATTGACTGTATGAATGACCATGATATCCAAAGGAGTCATAAGTCAGGCCCTATGAAATGGATTGACTGTATCCTTCGATTTTGCAAGCTTATGGGGTACCTAATAATGATTTATCCTATTTCCCTTTACCATTGCAATTTTCTTTTGTAATTCTCCCTTCTGCAAGCTAAAAAGTGAGGATAGCATAAAAGAAAAGAGAAAGGAGATCTAACGGGCCATGTCGCATTCAGATCATCTAGTTCCCCACAAAATGAATTTCAATTAACGTCACGCGGGGTACGAGCTTGGGAGAGCCCGCGCCTAATCATGAGCCTTAGGTCCGTCCTTTAGGCATTACCCCTAAACCCGTTCCCTCCCCTGAGGGTAGGTCGCGACAGCTTGGTGACTTCACTGGGGACTTGGTTTTAAACCTTAGAGGACTTAAGCCAAAATTAATCTTGTTCAAATATATTTTGTTTGGCAGCGAGGATTCTAGGTATGTCCCTAATATTGAAGGTGTTAAATGTTTTTGCAGAATAAGAAATATAAGGGGAAGTGTTTGCTCACTTTTGTCTTGTAGGGAAGTGTAGGAATGTATGGTTTATTTTTTTATGTACGGAGTGTTGTTTGCTTATAAATTGTTGTGCATTTATCCTTTGCATTACACTACACCATGGCACACACTACCTGCTGCCAAACCTGGGCCGCATAGGATCACTTAGGATGGTGTTGAGGTGGATACCACTCCGACTACAAGCATGTAGTACGAGTCACCCATCTTAACCTTGAAATTTCTTTCTTGATGTCAGAGGTCCCCACCCTAGTCTATGAGCATGCGACACGGGTCGGTTCTTTGACGAAGCCGGAGTCATCGATAACACGACCTAGCCACAAGCTTGTTGGTTCAGTCCTATGATCCCATGGCTTCATTTTGAGCCGTATAGAGTAGAAATCGAATTAGATCTCATGTGCATGTCTATGTAAAAAAAAAAAAAAAAAAGAGAGGCAAAATTTGGCATCCATTGTAAGTGTCGTTTTCCTTTTTATTTGCTCATTTTGTATTGCATTTGCATCTTGAAATTCGCGGAAATCAATCAAATGCCCTCGGTGATGTAGGCTTATGATTGAAAAATTGGTTGACAAGTGAACATTTGAATGCAAGTTCTAAACATTTTGATTTAGCCCCGTTGAACACATGATTTTATTTAAATTCCTAGTTATGGGCTCAAAATCACATTTTGAAAAAAAAAATACCAAAAAAAGGGGGTTGCAAGTTGCGATTATATATTGGGGCATAAAAATTGAGATTGCATTTTTTATCAAACTCTTTCCTTCTCACATTTTGGGACTAAAATGCAAATCGCATTTTGTATAGATTTCTCAAAATAGAAGTCACTTCATTTTTGCAAGAGTAAAAGCATACAATCAATCTCTTCAAAAAAAATATATTCAATGCCACTTTTGCATACGAAACTTTTGGAATAAAAGTCAACATTCGATTGATGGCCGTGGATTGATTATTTTAATGATGCATTCTAATAAAATCTTGGCAAAGTACTAAGATCCCGTAGTAAGGATTATGGGGCATGTACCGTCGCCTCGATTTTGTTGTAAGAAGCGACCTCATTGATCACTTACTGACATTGTCGTCTTTTTGCAGGTTATGCATGATGCTCCTTGACATTTTCATGGTGACCACATAAAGAAGTGAATTATAGAGTTAGGACAGGAGTTGATTTTTACTTTCATTTGTGTAAGAGTTTCTTGTATTTTATCGTTGTCTTTATTCTTGTTAAGAACCATGTTTTCTGTTTTGGGTTTTGATTGTGAATCCAATTGATGCTTTTGTAAATCATGCGACTCATTTTTATTTTTTTTATGATGGAATTCAACTTCACGAAAATCATCCCTTAAAAAAAAACGAATTCAGAAGCGTTTCAAGTGAATCTTTATGTTTACCTTCCAAAATGAATTTCAAGAAAGTTTTGCTTAAGGCTCTCTTTTCATGAAATCGCTTTCTCCGGTAGAACAATGAGTTTATTTGAGATCGACATTTGCTCATTCTAAAAGATAAAAATGTAGGCTCATGGAGCTTGAGGAGTAAGCATGCATCAAAGCATTCTCGGTGCCAATTTTCCATAGAGGCAGAACGAAGTTGAATTCCATTCTGGGAAGTTTTGTTATTCGTAAATGCCTTAAATGCCAAAACAACCCATTGATCTTGTTCACTTTGCATGATGAGACAAATGAAGGGAGTTACCAAGCATCCAAAAAAGAGAATTCGAAGAAAGAGTAAACTGTATCGATTCCAATTATCCATTTCTGATACCGTTTCTAACATGACTTTCTTTTCATTGTCAAGGAGAGCAACGAGTTTTGTAACGGTCCAACAAACGCAATGGAAAATTATTGAGTTATGTTCATCTTAAAAAAAGAAAATTCAAATGATGAAACAGAGGCGCAATATTATCCCTTCCTCCATGAAAGATACCTTGGGATGTTGATCGCCCGATTTTGAAAAGGATGTATCTCGTTCCTAAACTTGATTCTCTTCATCATAAAAAAATGACATGTCCTTTTCTTTGATATAGGACAAGTTCGAACATAACAAAGGATTGTCAGATAAAGAGTGGCAAAGCAACGTTTGATTTAGAAAAAAAAAAAAAAATCTCATCTCCCCACCAATAGAGTGTGCTGGAACAACATTGTCAAATTCATCAAGAATGATGTATTGTTCCTTAGTTGAACCTAACTAAGAATGGAGATAACTCATTTCATCTCCCCTTCTTACAAGGTGATAAATGGAAAAAAAAAAAAAAAAAAAAGGTTGCACCTGACCGTAGAAGCGGCGCCTTCTACCAAGGAATTAGGAAAACATCAAACACTTAAAGGCGAATGCAAGGGAAGGGTATTGTCGAGTTACCAAATATCCATGAAGGTGAATTCAAGAGATGTTAGCGCCCAAAGGATGAAAGCAAGTGAAGGGTAATAATGTATCGTTTCCAACATTTCAATCCCTAAAGATCTTTGCACTAACATATTCTTTTACATTCTTTACAAGATTACCGGGTCGCCATGCTATAGGTAAGTACCCTTCTTCTCAGTCTTTTTTTTTTAAGTAAAAAAAAAAAGAAGAGAATTTCCATTACAAAAGAGAACTTTTGGTGCTTTCCTAGAGACAAGTAAAAAAAAGGATAATTGAGAAAAAAAATTACAAACCTTTTGAGCATCCTTTCTATCTCAAAATTATTTTCTCTTTTTGTGGATTATTCATTTCGAATCAAATTTCCTTATGAGGATTAATCTACTCAAATGATCTCAACAGAGTGAGATGAAGACGTTAACCATGCCAAATAAGAAGCACTAAGGATGAAGGAAGGCAAGCCATTTCCAAACACATCCTTTAAACACTTCTGAGAGTTGAGTGAAAGGCGACTTTCTCTTAGGACGAAGGATTTATTCGCATTGAGCGCAAAGATCGAAATGATAAAGGCATTTCCTTCATCAATCTCAAGCACTGAGCTGACATCTTGCTACCCTTTTCGGCCAAATAAAGATAATCTTTTAAAGTAACCCTGTCAAGGACGACCTTACTTTGGGGCAGCATAGGAGGTTACGGTCATAGTGAAGAGTGAAAGATTAAGAAAGATCCTATTGCTTTCACTTGCATCAATCTTCTGGTGATCGCTTCAGAGGAATTATCATTAGAGCTTGACTCATCCCAAGGTGAAGAATAGCAGTTCTTTCTCTATCCAAACACCGATACCCATTGCTTTAACCAATTTGGGCCTGATTATTCATTTATGAACCCCGGGTGGTAATCATCTCCCTTCACTGGGGCAAGTCATAAGAATTGACCAAATACAATTCACAATCATGAGAAAATGTGAAAAGCATCTCGAAAGTTATAAGAGCTACAAAAGTTCAAAGAGCAAAAAGTTTGACAAACTAGGGGGCATGAAAAAGCAGTGTGCCTGGTAAAAGCAAGGTCAATGCCCGTTTAAAAAAAAAAGCCAAAAAGTTGCATCTTATGTGGAAGAAAAAATTATCAAAGTCCAAGTGTTTGCACAAAAAAATTCATCGCAAGAGCTAAGGACATTAGAGAAAAGAGCAAAGCTCCCATGCATAAAAGATTAGTCAAGGGACTTTCGAGATGTGCTGTGTTTCAAAAGTCAAATGATTTCGAAAGATTGAGTGATCTGGTCACGATGCCATGATGATCACCGACTCTTAAAAATCCTCTTGAAAATTTTAAGCCTTTTGAGCCTCGCTCGAGCCAACATTACAACCCTCTTCCAAAGTCTCTTCTGATTGGAATGGTTTGAGAGAAAATGAGAATACCACCATGAAGCTACTGCTTGAAGGAGAGGAAGTAATTTTATCTTGTCTTACCTTCCAAGTTCTCGGCTTGTAAACTCATTGAAGATAGTGACAAATGTTCTGTTATTGGCCTCAAAGCAATAATTCATTTGTGTGAGCCCTAACCGAGCCTATATTGCAGTCCTTTCAAAAGACCTTTTCGATCGATCAGATTGTGCTCATTGTGAATGTTTCTGAAAGCCTTTGAGATGGGTTATGTGAGATACCCTCAGCAATCAGTTACTTCCCACACGAATGGATGGGATCAAGCAGCCATTTTATCGAGAGTGTGTGAGAAACCCTTTCTAACTAAGAAGCTCTAGCTTGGCATGCTTAATGGTCCTTTTTTCATGAGTCGTATCCGTTCTGATAAGAACTTGACTCCCGGAGAATTTGTTGATTAATGATACATTCTCGAACAAGATGACAGTTTTGCACAACATGATACTGGTTGAAATCGAATGTTTTTCTAAAGTAGTCGGACTTAGCTTAATTAGCTTGTTCAATTAATGCTGCAATATTGGCAATACGTCTCTTGATGACATCTCTAATGACATTTGCTCAAGTTGAGTTTGATAGGATCCCTTAGTGAAGCCATGCAGTTTTCAAGGGGTTAGCGGGTGCTTCCTTAAAAACCAAAGGTTCATGGTCATCCTTAAACCATGTTATCTCCAAAGGTTCATGGTCAATCTCAAACCATGTTGTCTTTGAAGGTTCACGGTCAGCCTTAAACCATGCCATCTTCAAAGGTTCATGGTTTACCTTAAACCATGTCATCTACAAAGGTTCATGGGCTTTCCTCAAGCCATTTATTTTCAGCTCGGTCGAAAACCCATTCATACATGGTGAGACTATTATACCCGATCGAAACCCGTTGTTACACGGTGAGACCTCATTCCTCCCTTCTTACAACCCGGAGAGCTTTGTATCCCGGGGTCTTCCTCTCTTCTTATGACCCGGAGAGCTTTGTATCCCGGAGTCTTTTATCTTCTTATGACTCTGAGAGCTTTGTATCCTGGAGTCTTCTATCTTCTTATGACCCAGAGAGCTTTGTATCCTGAAGTCTTTTCTCTTTTTATGACTCGGAGAGCTTCGTATCTTGGAGTCTTTTCTCTTCTTACGACCCGAAGAGCTTTGTATCCCGGAGTCTTCCTATCTTCTTATGACCCGGAGACCTTTGTATCCCAGAGTCTTTTTCTCTTCTTATGACCCGGAGAGTTTTGTATCCTGGAGTCTTCTATCTTCTTATGACTCAGAAAGCTTTGTATCTTGGAGTCTTTTCTCTTCTTATGACCCGGAGAGTTTTGTATCATGGAGTCTTCTCTCTTCTTATGACCCGGAGAGCTTTGTATCCTGGAGTCTTCTCTTTTCTTATGACCCAGAGAGCTTTGTATCCTGGAGTCTTTTATCTTCTTATGAACTAGAGAGCTTTGTATCCTGGAGTCTTTTCTTTTCATATGACCCGGAGAGCTTTATATCTTGGAGTCTTCTCTCTTCTTATGACCTAGTGAGCTTTTGTAGCCCGAAGTCTTCTCTCTTCTTATGACCTAGTGGGCTTTTGTAGCCCGGAGTCTTTCTTCCTCTTATTGACAAAACGCGCTTCCATAGTTATGAGTCTTTTCCGTCGACCTGACGCGTGCCTATGCACCCAAGGTCTCTCTACCGCCGAAATAATTTAGGTGTCTTATGTCTTTGAATACAACCCCTTCGAGGCTACATTCAAAGAGGGGCAGCTGTTGACACCTAATTTTTGTTTTCCAATACATAAAAAATAGTGAAAAAGAGAAAAAAAGAAAAAGAAAAATGACAAAACAACAAAAAAAGAAAAAGAAAAAATGCCTATTTTTCCCTTGTGCGGCCCAAGCCCATTTCCCCTTTGGCCTGGCCCACACCAGCCTTCTCCCTCCTTCATCTTCGCGCAAGAAACCCTAGAGAAAAAGAGGAGAAACACAGAGAGAGCAGGAGCGAGAGAGAGAGAGAGGGCCGGAGAAGACTCGCCACCACCCAACCAACCACGACCACCACTGTCTCCCCGGAACCAAGATCTGGAGCAGAAGCGCCGGCGTCAAGAAGCAATGTAGTAGAGAGAAAGAGAGATAAGGAACAGAGGGGAGGAGGGTAGCAACGGTGCTGTCCGACGCCGTCTGAGCCGCTGTCCTCCTCACCGCCTCAACCCGACGTTGAGTCGAGTCGTCGCCCTCCTGCTCGTAGCTGTCTGAGCTATAGCTGCGCTCCACCTTGACGCCAAACTACCGCTCCTACACCTACTACAGCCGCAACAACCTCGACGCCTCATTGTGCCTCGGTGTTGTGCTACTTGAGCAACAGATCGACCGAAGGAGAGAAGGAGATGAGCGATTTCGTAGATTTGGAGGAGAAGGGCGACGGAGGAGTCCATGCCGCCAGATATTGCTACTCGCCTCTACCCGCAATGACCCGATGCCGTCTGAGCCGCCACGCCTCGTCCTTTGCTTCGCCGTGCCTCCCCCTGCGACACTCGCAACTCTGGCTGCACGCTGCCTCCCTGCTGCCCATCCGAGGAGTGTCCGAGCCGCCACCCTCGCCCCCGACGCAATCCGAGCCGTCGCCCTCCTGCCTGATGCCGTCCGAGCCGTCGTTGCGCCTGTCGTCACTCCTCTGCCAGACGCTTGCAATCGCATCGCCGCACCTCCGCCTGTCTTTGCCAGTCACCGCCGTGCTCCGCCTCGCCTGCAGCCCTCCGAGCACCAATGCCGCCATCCGCCGCATCGTCGCCATCATCAAGCCCATCACCGCCGTTGACGTCCCAACTAATCCCTTCGGCACCGCGGATCACTAAACTCGAGGCCTTCAGAATTCGGGTCGTGACAGCACCACGGATCACTAAACTCGAGGCCTCCAGAATTCGGGTCGTGCAAGTCAGGCTGAGTCCAAAACTAGGTAGGTTTTTTTTTAAGCAATTCGGGCTGGATTTTGGTTATTTTTGCATGTGGGCTTATGGGTTTTTGGGCTTGTGGGCTTGGGCTGGTTTAGTGTGGGCTTATAAGCTTGGTATGTTTTAAAAAGAGAGGAGGGAACCTCTTGGGCTGAGCCCATGCTTTGGGCCCACTCACCCCCAGCCCAACCGAACCTGTTGACTTGGCTGAGCCCGAGTCCGGTCTGACCAAACCTGACCCGATCTAGCCCGATTTTCTTTATCTTTTTTTTTTAAATTAAAATTCTAAAAAAAATTTAAAAAAATTAAAAAAATTAAAAAAAATTATTTTTAATTTATTTTCGAAAATTAAAAAATGATTGGGTTTGGTTAGGATTTGCTATGTATTGCCTTTATAGTGTAATCAGGCTTTTATTTGTCCATATATTGATTATATAGTATGTTTTATTTGCATATTTAATTATGTTTGTGGATATTCAATTGCACGTGTTCAATTTTACTGTAATTAGAATCTTGGTGGCTATGATCGTTACTTTAATGATTGCGCACCCACATGATCACCTCACATGTTAGTGGATAAGTATAAAATCAATCCAAATTGCTTGCCAAAAATTATTTTCTTAAAATGAACAAGATTAGGTACCGAAAGGGCACTAATTGATTAATTAGTGTAATCAAGTTCCCGACCTTAGATTCTCTGGTTGCGTAGGAAGTGAGGTATACTCCCATATCTCATTTAGTTTCTAGCCGACCCCAATAGGTTAGTGGCGACTCCTTTTGTGCAAAATTCCTTAAGAATATCCCAACGTCAAGCGGGGTATGGGCTTGGGAGAGCTCGCGCCTAATCATGAGCCTTAGGCCCATCCTTTAGGCATTACCTCTAAACATGTTCCCTCCCCCGAGGGTAGGTTGCGACAAGGTGAAAAGTACAAAAAAACATGGCACCAAAAACTTACACTCAAGATGAATAAGCATAATGAGTGGAAGTATGCCATGATGTAAAAACACAAGGCAATGCCTAAAAGAAGGCAAACAGCAAACTAGAAAGGCACGGCATGAACAACCGGCAAAGAAATAAACACCTCAGCGCAGGAGGAGAGATGTCAGCTCTAGAGCACTAGAACACTAAAGCATTAGCATTTCCTTGAAGTGTCGATTGAAACCAGGGTCAATTACGGGTCTCTCGAGAAGATAATGTGATTGATGGCCCAACTCCTTTGCAACCTTCTATTTTTGAAGCTATCCTCAACATTTCTAAAGGTGCTAGCTCTATCCCTAACCACCTTAAGAAGATGGTTCTTCATAGTCGGGATGGTAAGGGGTTGGTTTCTCTTGATAGGATGCTATTCCTATGTTTCCAAATAATGTGACACAAAGCCCCAAGGGACAAGCAAGCAATGCATTTAGAGAAGTCTTTACCCTTCAAGAAAGAGGTGGCCCACCAGAGATTCTCTCCCCAAGACCTGTTCCGCCAAGGTAGATTGCATCTCATCGCCCAAAAGAAAGCAACACCGGCCGTTCTACCATGAGCCAATGATAAAGATTGTGTGGGCAATCTGCGTTTGGCCATTAGCCAAAGGTTAAGCTAATACCTTGGCATGATTGCATTATCCCAGATGAAATCATGCCAAAAAACGATGTTCTGCTTGCTCCTGATGGTTTCCCAAGCATTTTCTACCGTGAACCGGCCCGACTGATAACTCTATAAAAATAGAGTTATTTTACCTATTTTAGGCTACAACTAATGCATTATCTATGAGAAAATATTTGGATTTCCTTCTGATTATTTAAATTTTCCTTGTTTATGCAGAATAATGAAATATGGAGAAGATAAGGAAAAGAATGGCAATTATCGAAATTCAAATAAAAGCAGCGATGGAAGATGGATATCAAATCGGGAAATTCTTGATTTTGTTCCCGATGTTATCGCAAGCGTTTGGAGATAGATATCTTTGATATATCCTATAAATAGAGACAGAGAGAGCAGCTAGGGTTTTTTTAGAGAGAGAGAGGGAGGAGTTAGATTGTTTTCCATTGTTCTCGAGAGTTTTTCAAGTATTTTGAAGAGAAGACAAAAGTGGTGACAGAATTCTTGTTCTTTGATTCAAGATACTTGAGTTTGATTTATATTTATATTTTTTCTTCTACTATGTTCTAATTTTCTTTTGTTAGGGCTACGATGTAGCCTAACCATGATGATGTGAATTTCATGATGTTTATGTTCTGCAATTGATTTCATTCATGTGAGTTATATATTATTGCGTTTAATGCTTTTGAGTAACGGCCACCACTTGAATGATCGATGTGCATGTTTGAGACTGAGAGGTGATAATATGCAATTGTTCATTATAATATATAACCATGAATTAAACGTGGATAGAAATATACCGCGTTATTTATGTATCTTTCGGTGATAAGGTGATCCAAAAGACTCATTGTAAACCGGGAATATTCATAGTTTTTAATTCACTCATGTTTATTTTAATTCACATAGAAATATAGTGGATTAATAAGCTGAGTAGGTTTGCTATACCTAGAGATAGGATAGTAAATAGATTAGGAAATTCCGCTATCACATGTTTGATATCGTTCTTGTATTCATAACAATATGAAATTCATATCTAGTGGTTATGGTGAAATCGGATGCTTTAACATATTTATCTGATTGATTTTACTGCATTTAGTCTACAAGTTTCGTTTTTAATTCATTCATAATTATATTTTGATTTGTTAGATAAATTTTAGAATTAGTCTATTTTAGTATTTAATTAGTTTATTAATCATCGATCTCCGTGGGACGATACTTTATCTCATCATTATATTACTTGTTCGATACGTGCACTTGCGTTTAGAATTTTACGACCACCGACGAGTTCTCCTGCCAACAACAACAATCCACTACTTGAGTAAGGGTTGGAAGAGGATAATCCCACGACTCAAGGATTATTTTGAGAGGCTAGCCAGCATCAGAGAAACAATCTACAAATGAGGCCTGTCTAGATAATCCTAAGTTATATATAAGCGAGTCTGAGAAGATTAAATTTAGCGGTCCCCTAGGGTGCCAGTTATCAAACCAAAGAGAGACCGAGCGACCATCCCCAATCCTCCAAAAGAAGGCATTTTGAAATTCGCTCCTAAGACTTAGAAGCTTCTTCCAGGCCTAGGAACAACAGGTTGGCTTCCTAGCAACCCAAAAGTCTTTGTCCTTTAAAAATGTGGAGTGAACCCACTTGCACCACAAAGCTTCTTTATCTGAGAATAAGAGTCATATATGTTTCAACATGGCAGCTTTGTTGCAATCTTTAAGCCTCCTGATACCAAGCCCTCCTTCCTTCTTTGGAAGGCATACTTCCTCCTAGGTAACTTTGGCACCCCCTCTACCTAGCTCCGGGCCTTTCCAAAGGAATTGTTTGAGAATTTTCTCAATCTGATCTAGAACAACTACAGGTTGAATAAAAACACTCGCCCAATAGGCTTTGATAGCTTGAAGAACTGACCTGATGAGTTGCAATTGCCCAACCAGAGAAAGGAAGCGATAAGTCTAAGACTAAACTCTTGCCATGATGCGGTTGACAAGAGTGCAGTAGTCAACCTTAGTGAGCCTTGATGTAATGATAGGAACCCCCAAATAGCGAGCCAGCAAGTTACCTTTGTGAAAACCCAACTCAGAGATAATCTGGTTTCTTAAGGACGGCATGCCTCCGGCAAGGAAGATTTCACTCTTATTTGGATTTGGGAACAAGCCACTCCAAATCGAGAAGGTTTGAAGGCCTTCTTTAAGAACAGTTATAGTGGGCAATTCCGCCTCCAAAAACAAGAAGACATCATCTGCAAAGAACAGATGCGAAAGGTTCGTGGGCTTGCATCTCCAGAAGAACTTAAATTTTGGCTTCAAGGAGCATCTATATAAGATCCCTGATAGGACTTCCATCACTAAGGTAAATGAATAGTGAGAAATAGGATCACCTTGATGAAGTCCACAACCACTTGCAAAAAAACCATGAAGCTCCCCATTCAAGGCAATCGAGAACTTAGGAGTGCGAACACACGTCATAATCAGGCGAGTTATAAACTCAGGGAAACCAAAAACCAAGAGGGCTCTCTCAAGGAAGTCGGAAAAGAGCTTTTCTGAAGTCCACCTTGATTACATACTTAGGTAGGTATGGTTGAAGATGGAAGTCGGAAAAGAGCTCTTGGACTAGCAATATATTATCTCTAATCCTCCTGCCCTTCACAAACGCGTTCTGAAAAGGGCTAATGACGTCCTTCAAGATTGCTACTACCCGATTGGCCAACACTTTGGTAATACACTTGTAGATAGTGTTGCAACAGGTAATGGGCCTATAATCCTCAACTGAAGACACATTCAGCACTTTCGGCACCAACACCAAAATGGTGTTATTGATCTCTCTTAGGAGCCTCCCGGTGGAGAAGAAGTCCAACACTGCTGCAGTAACTAGGTGCCCTACCATCTCCCAATTTTCTTTAAAAAATTCGACCACGAAGCCATCTGGTCCTAGTGCCTTACCCCTAGCTAGAGAGAATAAAGTATCCCGGATCTCCAACTCCGTAACTGGACGAGCTAGGAAACTAACCTGATCAACCGAGAGAGGATGCTAGATTATTTCATGGATCTCCTCCACCGAAGGTCTATCCAGCTGAGCTTGCGGCGCCAGGAGGTCTTGAAAGTACTGAAGAAAGCATTGCTGAACCCGTTGCGGATCAGAGATAAGGTTCCCCTCCTGGATAGAGAAGACTTTATTTCTCAACTGTCTCTTTTTGACATACTGATGGAAGAACTTAGTATTGCAGTCTCCCTCTTTGAGCCACCTAACTCTCGACTTCTGCCTGAAGAAAGACTCCTCCATGGACCTTAGCCTAGCAAAGACACATCGCCGTTCCCTTTCCAGCTCCGCTAGATGAGCAGAAGCAGGCTCCTGCAGAAACTCCGCCTGCGTGGTCTCTAAGGCCGTTCTCGCCTCCGTCATTCTAACTAAGATGTCAGAGAAAGAAACTCTATTCAGAGTCTTAAGTCGTTCTTTGAGAGCCTTTAGCTTACATACAAGTCTAAACATAGGAACTCCTTCCACAGGGGTCTCCCAAACTTGAGAAACAATAGTATTGAACTCCGGATGCTTCATCCAGAAGTCATAAAAGTTGAACGGCTTCCTCCGAGGAATCGGGTTAAGCACCTTGACCACCATAAGAGTGTAATCAAAGATACTCGGTGCCAGGAAGGAAGCTTCAGAGTAAGATAATGCATAACTCCATTTGCAATTCACTAAAACCATATCGATCTTTCTTGCCTTCTGGTAAAGCCCACTGAAGTTGTCCCAAGTGTATCTGAATCCTACATACCTGAGATCTTCGAATTCTGCCTGTGCCAAGCACTATCCAAACTCATTGAAACACGGTATCCAAGCATCGGATCCGCCGACCCTGTCAGATGGGTCTTTAATTGCATTGAAGTCTTCCATCATAAGCCAAGTCGAGTTTTGCAAAGCAATACTTCTAAGAACCGGATCCTCCCACAGAGTTCTCCTAAGCATGAACGTGTGGTCGCCATAAACCACTGACACACAGCAAGCCACTCTAGAGTCCAACCATTTAAGGTTCCCATGCACCGCTTGAGCTGAAATAGAGAGAGCTTCAAAGCTAACCCGAGCTGGGTCCCATCCAACCCAAATCCTACTCCTAGGGGAGAACTCATAGTTTGAGATCTAATATCAATCTCTTAACAAGATCCCAGAGATGGAATTGAAGTCATTTTGTGGAACCTTCGTTTCCAATACACCAATCAAACACAACTAGTTTGAAATAGCCAAGTTTCGAACCTCAGCTTGTCTGGTGGGGTTAACAAGATCCCTCACATTCCAACAACAAATATACATATATACAAAGAGAGAGAAACGGGATTACCTCCTCGTCGGCAGCTTACGCCAACTAAATGGTAGAGCAAGCTTAAAGGAGCGAGGTGGTGGATCAGGAGCTAGATCCAGCAACTTGTCTTGGATAGACTTCACACCCGTAGCACTAGGAGGATCTTTCGGAGACAAGTAGGGGGTAGTGGGTCATCTGAGCTGGCAACCCGATTTGGCGAACCATTCGACTCCTCCCCAAGGCTCTCCAGCTCTATCGAATCTTCACCGCGACTGATCGGCTCCTCTTCGGCTGAGGGGGCATGTGCTTTCATCCTTGTAATAATTTGTAATCCTCTTTGGGCATTGCAAGTTGAAGTAGAAGGTAGACTCTTGTGTACTGTAGTTGCCTTCTCCTTGTTTGTGTGATCCTCATCCCCCAAGCTAACCAAAAGTGCCGAGGCAATTTCCCTATGATGAGGGTCCTTCTTCTTCTTCCCTTTAACAAGATCCCACCCCGTCTCCGCCTGCCGAGGTCCATTCTCCAACCCAAAATTATCAGTAGGTAGACATGACACAGTAGGAGGGGCGGAATCAGTCTGCTCTTGCTGAGCCTGCCTTCACTGGCCTTCAACTTTTGCAGGAGCTTTCAAAACAAGAGGAGTTGGGGCCAAAGGCGTACCTTAGGGAACAAGGGGAGCAACGACTGGAGCTGATGAGCAGAAGGACGAGCAAGGATGGAGGCACATTTGTGGCCGAAGATTCCACACCCTGAACATGTAGTAGGTCTCCATTCATACTCCACTTCCACTAAGCATGATTCACCATTGTGAACAACTTCTATAGCATCATAACTGGGCTGCTTCGCTGTGATTTCAACACAGATCCTAGCAAAAGCCAGCATCTTCATTTGCTTAGTGTGCAAGTCCACATACAGAGGCTTGCCAGCTGCACTAGCCACCTTACTGATCCCTTGGGAAGACCAGAAAGCAAGAGGAAGGTTCCTCAACATAATCCACACAAGCACAGTCAAATGGCTATCTACAAAACTAAAGGCGCCCTAGCAATCGTGATAAGCCCCCCTCTAGGACCTTTCTACGAAAATCTCCATCAGGCACATGGAAAAAAAAAAAGAAGCCTTATCCATTAGACATTACCTCCACCAAATTCGATCCCCACACATTTTTGAGGGCCAATTCAGTTACTTTGAACGATAATCTCATGCCAATAAAGTAACCCACAAGGCACTCTTACAGTTTAGGATTTGCAGCCTCAAGTATATCATCAAATAACTCAACCACCGGTTTGTTGTTGACATATGAAGGAGGAAAATACTCCAAATCATAGCCCTTTGTAGCAACCTTGGCTATGCTAGCCCAAGTACGAGCATTCGGGTTCTTGGACTCCTTTCTAGGCTGAGGGCGCTTAGAGCTAGACCTACCTCGGCTTCTACCTCGAGGCCCAGCAGGAGCACGAGGAGACCGAGCCACATGAGGCTCATCGATCAAAACAACCAGAGACAAAGTAGCACATCTTGAATCCTCCTTTAATGTACTAACCTGAGGCGAATGGCCATGAATGGAAGGAGGTGGTTTATAAGCACTAGGCCCTTCCCCAGCGTTGTGGGCCAAACCCGACTTGGATGCCATCGTAGTAGATAAATCGCAACCACAGTAGCAACGGATGAAGAAAATCCCTACCCGAGCTCACACGTTACGGTCCAACCTACCAAGGCAGTGCACCAGTTAGAAAGGAGAGGGAGGAGTCCAGCGACGGCGATGGAGGACGGTCGGCACGGCGGCGGAGGAGTCATCCTCCTATGGGGTCGATGCTGATGCGAGTGGGGTTCCGACGATGGCGGCAGGGGTCGAGGTCCTGCTGTGGCGTCATCCTACTGTGGGGTCCCCCGAAATGGTTCAAGCGAGGGCAGAGTCCTAGGGAGCGCTCAGCGATGGAGCTCAGAGATAGAACTCAGTGGTCAAGGGCGAACCCTAGGGACCGCTCGGCGTTGAGAGGAGTGATTGGCGATGGGAGTTCGCTCGGCAGCCGAGGGCGCACCCTAGGGAACGCTTGGTGACAGCGCTCAAGGTGGAGATCAGCGGCGGAGAAATGCTCATGGGTGCTTGGTGACGGGAGGAGCGCACTCGGGAGAAGCTCGACCACCAGCGCTAGCTCGACCTGCCAGCACGACCGAGGGCGAGGCCCTAGGGCGCGCTCAGCAGTCGACGGCGAGCCACTCGGGGGTGCGCTCAGGAGTGTGCTTGAGAGAAGAAGTCGGTCGCCTTCTCTATTAATTATTAATTCTTATATTGCAACCAATGCAAGTATTTTCACTTTCGCTTCGTGGGCAAACGAAATGCTCGTTCACGGGAAGTCTCTAAAGCTAGGGGCTTTATGCTGGTTTTCTTCCTCGGGCAAAATATTCGAAATGGCGTACAAAGAACAACCAAAAAAAAAAAACAAAAACAAAAACAAAAGAGCATTTACTTCGATGTGATGCGAGACAGAGAGTGAGAGTCGAGCGGCCAAAAGCAGAGCAAGAGAGGAAGGTGGGAGTTGAGCAAGAGAGTGAGACCGCGAGAAGGAGGTGAGTCGGTACACTCGAGCTAGAGGGTGTGAGCGAGAAAGAGAGAGAGATATTAGGGTTGTTTGTTTAGATTTGTGAACGGAAGCGACGCATGCGAGAGAGTACTTAAGGCGTCATGGGATTTTTTTTTTTTTTTTACGTTTTTACAGATTTTCAAGAATATAACAAAAAAATAGTCGATCTAGTCCAAGTGGTCCAAGTGGGCAATTCCATACATGGAACCTGAGATGACACAAAAAATCACTAGTTTCAATTTTTTTGAAATCAGAAACCGGACCAATATCCTTTAGAATGGTCCATAACCAGCCGATTTGGCATTCAGTCCGTATAATTCCTTTTGCTCACTGCTAGTTTCACATTGAAATGACGTTTTTTTGATGGATGACATGGGATTTCAATTATCGACTATGCAACGCAAGATCTTGATTATTGGCTGTGCAGCATAAGATAGATGGCTATATATTTACATCCAAATTTTTCGACTTATAATTTATTAGCACTATATTAAAAAGTTATCAAAATGTGTAAAACTAAACTAATCAGAAATTTGAGACTAAATTAATAGTCGTATAATTCATTTAAGAAATTTTAGATAATTTTGCCGACCTTGTAGATGCTTCAATAAACTATCAATCTTGGGTCATCTTTAAGTGTGATCACTCAAGCCAAGTCAAGGGCCATCTTTTACTGCGTGCCGAGTGGTAGGCAATATATAGTGATCCCTAAATATGAAATGTACGTGGGACACAAGGATTTCAAAAATACAGAGAAGAGATCTTTTGCAACCATTAAAAGCTACAAATAGGGCCAAAAAAATAAATAAATGAAAAGCCACGTTCAATGGAGACAAAACAGGAAGAGAACCAAACATGAAATTCATTTTTAGCTTAGTCAAAAAAACTGTGCCAATACAATTTTTTGGGATATTCAATGAGTCCAAGGATATAAGTTTTCTCTAATATTGTTGGGGAGAACTGGACAATGATTCACTAAGAACTAACCCAATCCAAGATTAATTTTTCCCCAAAACTAAACCAACCAAAATCGACTTAACCTCAATAATAACCGACAATATATTCTAGCAATACGACCTCATAATATGTAAATATAATGCCGAAATGTTAAGGAGATAAACCAATAATAACATCAATATTTTATGTGGAAAACTCAATATAGGAAAAATTACTGACCACAAAAAACTTCTATTAGTCACTAAAAATACTAGGATACACACACAATAAGTCTTTCTCTAAACATACATTAAAGGCTTAACATCAATAGTACAATGGTACTCCACCACCACGAAGGTGAATTAAGACATATGAAGTATGAAAACCTTAGCCATCATTAGAAAGTTCGAAGAAAGCTCTTAATGAACAAAACAATTAACTTGTACTCCATGATATCACAAAAAACATACTGAAATTTGAGTCAATTCAGATATCGTTTGGTCTTCAAATCAAGATAAGAAAGCGGCAATCTTTTTGTACTTTTTCTTCGTGAGCTCTTGGTGCTCTCACCCCCCCCCCCCAAGCCCTTCTCCCTCTCCACTTCACGAACGAGCTGCCCTTTTTTCCTCTTCTTATTGCTTTTTGACTTTGACTGCTTTATTTTATTTTTTCACGTTGGCTAGGCCCCACAAAGGCGGACCCAGTCAACAAATATTTTCTATTAATGTTATCAGAAATCTCTTTCTATTAATGTTATCATTTTTTTTGAAATTCTTTTTGCAGTAATGAAGTATTATGGATTCTCGCATACAAATCTAAATCTGCATCCTACATCAAATACGGGATAATAATTCGCACCGCGGTGAATTACTTTCTAAGTACCTCATAACTTATTATAGAGTTAGTAATGCTTATTTCGGGATAATTAGGACCTTATATTTTTTTAAACTTTGGAGTTCGACTGTTTTTTCTTGGTCATCGCCAAAAATTAAAATTAGAATCTCTAGCGATATATGCAATGAATGATGTTGCGTCTTGTCTTGAAACTCATTAACTGATAGGACAAGCCCTCTTAGGCTATTTCCACATGCCTTGGGAAAAAAAAACAATGATAATAGCAATAAGGAAATGAAGCTACGGCCGGCAAGTCTTTATAGTTTGACTTGAACCCATGTTGCCGCGTTTATCTCATCCATAGAAAGGGTTTCGTAATTTCTCGCAATCCTTGCGGACCTTTTCCCATTATCTTTCGTGAATCCTAACTCCGCACAGTATAAAAACACACTTCAATCCCTTCTTTCCCTCTATTCTAATTTCTAAGTTCAAACCTCTCTCTCTCTCTCTCTCTCTCTCTCTCTCTCTCTCAAACTACACTTGCGTATATTCTCGTTTTTGCCACGTCCATCTCTCTCTCCAAACTAACCTCAGACAGAAAGAAAAACACACTTCCCACGAATTTTGACTCGGTTAGTGGTAATTAAACGTTCAAGTAGAACATGGCCCCGGATGTATGAATCTATTTGATGGTCTATTCATTTGGCAAGACAGAATTTAGTTTCCACGCACACAACTACCTAACATTTCTATTTCCTTCTTCTTCTTTTTTTCCTTTTTTTTTTTTTTTTTTGTTGTAGTTTGAGTTTTTGCGATATTTTAGATGGGTGACATCTCCATTGAAACGCTTCCTCAGATTGTCTCCAAATGCTTCGACTCCCTCGACGATGGCCACCTCAAACGAACCGGTAATCAACCTTATCTTCTTGTATTATATTGTCTAACTCTTTTCTATTTGTTTATAACAAGTTTGGCACATATTATTGTGCGAAATATACATTTTTTGTACTCGGAGTAACAGTTTAATATGCTTTATCCAAGTGTAATTCCTTCATAAATTACTGAAAAACTAACTCAAGAGATAATGAAAGTTTTCCAAATGTAAAGGGTTGATCAGATTTTATTGGCTGACCGATCAGGGACCTTATGGATGGCGAGCGCGAATATAATAACAGGGATGGTAGGAGCAGGAGTGCTTTGCCAGTCATGGGACATTGCTCAGCTCGGTTGGATTGCAGGCCCTGCTGCAATACTCTTGTTCTCTTTTGTGGGCTACTACACCTCTTGCCTCCTCTCGCATTGTTACCGCACTGGCGACCCCTACACCGGCGAGCATAACTCCACTTATATGGACTCTGTTCACTTGATTCTCGGTGTGGAATCCTATCACCTTGTTGTTGCTTCTCATTATTTGACTCCCGCACTTTGATTAAATTTCCCATTACCATATGTCTCCAAATGTATAGCAAAATGAGTCGTGTAACTTTTGATTAAGTGATAATACTAACTTTACAATCAGGTGGAGCAAATTTTAAAGCATGTGGTTTTTTTCAATATATAACCCTATTTGGAAACGCCATTAGCTGTATCGTTCAAGCATCTCTCAGCATGATGTGAGTACAATTCTACTTTCCCAAACTCTTGACAAATTTATTCAGCAGATCACAAAGAACTTCCAGTTCTTCTGTTTCTTATATAACCTGACTGATTCAATGTTGTACACGTTCCCTCTTTCCAATAAAAGGGCAATAAAATATATGCATTGCTTCCACGAGAATGGGGAGAACTCGTGCCACGTTTTGGCTAATCCGTACATGATCATGTTCGGCATCACAGAGATTCTGCTATCCCAGATTCAAGATTGCGATCAAATATGGTGGCTCTCTATTGTGGCCTCTGTTATGTTCCTCGCTTACTCTTTGATTGGTCTTGGCCTAGGAATTGCCCAAGTTGCAGGTACAGGTTTCTTCTTTTCTCAAAGACAGATGGCCAAGAAATTTCAAGAGATTATATTATCAATATTATAAAATAAGAAGTTGTTTCCAGCAATTTTTTTACTTGATGAGCAGCTAGTGGAAGTTTCAAGGGTAGTCTTACAGTAATAAGCGTTGGGGATGCGACTGAAACCCAAAAGATATGGAGATGTTTCCAAGCTCTTGGAAATATCGCCTCAGCATTCTCATTTTATAAGATCCTTATTGAAACTCAGGTACTAAAACATGATTTCATCAGTTCAAAAACTAAGGAAATGGTTAAGAGTGGATAGAACAGACTGGAAATACCTTGTTTTTCCTTTTACCTTTGACAGGACACCATCGGATCTCCACCATCAGAAGTAAAGACCATGAAGAAAGCCATTTCTCTGAGCACCGTGGTGATGACGACTATCTAAATGCTATGTGGCTGCGTGGGCTATGCTGCTTTCGGTGATGACACTCCGGCAAATTTTCTGATCGACTTGGGTTTCAACAAGCCATTCTGGCTTCTTGATATTGCCAATTCTGCTATTGCGATCCATCTTGTTGGAGCATACCAAGTAAACAGCCAGCCGATATCCGATTGCCCTAGTTGAGAAACTGGCCGATCAGAGATGGCCTCGTAGTGAGCTCATTGCTAAAGAGATGAAGATCCTGGTACCAGGCTTGGGCCAATACAACATGAAGCTCTTTAGACTTGCTTGGAGGACGGTTTTCGTGATCCTGACCACTGTGATATCGATGCTATTCCCATTCGTCTTCAACAAAGTAGTGGATATCATCAGCTTGGGCTTTTGGCCTCTAATGGTCTATTTTCCCGTCGAGATGTACATTAGACAGAAACTAATTCCCAAATGGAGCACTAAATGGGTATACCTGCAAATGCTGAGCATGGCCTGTCTTGTGATATCGATCATGGCAGTTGCGGGTTCGGTCACAGGACTTACGGACGACCTTAAGACAAATCGGCCATACGGGATGAGCTACGATCAAAATGCATGGACCTTTAGTTGATCGGTCATTTCAGAAGAAAAGAATAACATCATGGAAGTTTCTACTTTCATTGTTTAGTCTGGAATTACAAACTCTGTAGGTTCTAGCCATTGCTAAAGACAACTTGCATTTTATGCAAGTGATGGTTACACATTGTCCTGTTGTTGTAAAAAAATCTGAAATTTTGGTTATTCAAACCGCCACGTCCACGTCCACGTCAATTGGGTTAGGCTCCATGCGATGACAAGCGTGCTGACCTTTCAAGGTTAACATAAGGGGGAGAGTTATAATATGAACAAAGAAGGTCTCATGTTATTATCATGAATAAATTGATAATTAAACGAAATCTCATAATTCGAAAGCGTTAGTATGTCCTTTTTAGGAAGAGGAAAAATAAAAGGGATGCGTGGATATCAATATCTAAAGAAAAAGCGACTTTTTTTAACCTCTTGGAAGATACTTTAATAATAGTTAGATAAGGAATATGAATGCAAGATAAGGACTCAAGCCCACGTGTGAATTGAGAATTCCTTCAAATGATTAACATGTGAATGGGGAAACATCACATCGATGGGTTGGCTTAGATTGAACATACCATAACCCAATTAGATTGATTGGCTTGTCCAATACCTCTTCGACATCCTCAACTAACTCTCTTTTTATCATATGTTTCTCCGTGGCCTCAGTCAAGCCAGCTCTTTCATGTATATGTTTTCCCCTAAAAACCAAAATTGATTGGTGCCCCACTTCATTTAACAAATTCATTTAATTCAATTCTATCTAGGTACTCAAAAATAGCTTCATGACCCTACTTATATTCCATTACTGATATATCCATATTAGGGAAGACCATATGACAAAACTTTTCTCAGACTTCAGGCGTATTGCCGAGTTATAGATTGCATGCATTAACAAGTGATTTACGAGTGTGATTTATTGGGATTTTGGTCCCAAGAGATCGTTGTCTAGCATTATTAGCTCCACTTGTACATTTAACAAATGTTGTTGGAGCATTAGTTAATTTAACTCAATATAGAAATAAAATTCCTCAAGAGGCTTCAAAAATAAATTACTTACTCCAAATGAGAAATTTATATTTTTCAAGTATTTTTTAATAAAGGCTTAATAAGTGCCCACCCTAGGGACAATTTTTAGCATTTTGCATATGATTTTATTGAAAGTTCTCATAACCATCGATGCATAGATAAGGTTTGCAACTTAAAGAGCTAGTTACATGAGAATTCTCACATAATATTGAGAATTTTGTTTCATACATATTCAATGAGTGACATAAATAGGTTACATTTTCCTATATTAAACCTCCACCATATCTTTCATTTTGGACACTCAAATTTTGTAGCTTAAAAAACCAAATTGGACCCAAAAATCAACTTTCAATTGAGATTTGAGACATACATCAGGATGTTAGTATTGAATTGATTGTAGTTATCTGATATGATAGTTTTTGGTTAATAATGTACAAATATAAATGTGTCTAGGACGTTTGGTAGAGGATAAAAGGAATTTAAGGGGTTTATGGAAATAGTTTTATAATTGTTGGAGAAGTTATGGTGAAGGAACTAAGGGATATGAAGCTTCCCACTCAATGGGTGGAGGGCTAAACCCTACACACACGGAGCTTATGGAGGTCTCAACATGACACCCAACTATCGCATTAAAACCCATTTTTCTAGGACTCCATCGGCCAACTACAAAAGTCTCTACCTTGTCAGAAATCTTTTCTTTTGCTTTAGCGATATTCATCGCCGTACTCAATTACAGTGGACACATCTTGACTTTTGTACAAATATCTGCTCCATAAATATCTAGTCCATGCTACATTATTCGAGAAATTGCATCACGCATAACCTGTCTATAACTTAGGCCTAGCATCATTCCAACATCTTCCATGAGCCCTAACTCCGCACAATACAAATACTACCATATAGTCACTTTTTTGCCACACCCATCTCTCTCCCTCTCTCGGAGTAAGTTTGAGCCTTTGGCTTTCAGGTGGGTGCACAAAACACAAAGCAACCTCAGAGTCAAAGAGACCCACTTTCCACTGGTTTTGAACCGGTTAGTGCTAATAAAACTTGCAAGTAGGACTAGCTACCATCCAGATTGAAACTACACGGATTCTGATGGATGAATAAATTTTGGAGGTCCTTTCATTTGGCAAAACAGAATTTAGTTTCCACACACACAAACTTGCTAACAATTGCTATTTCCTTCTCTCTCTCTCTCTCTCTCTCTCTTCTCTCTCTTTAGGACATTAAAAATGGATGAGAACGCTGCCACCAAGAACAACCAAAACCGCCGCCGCTGCCAAATCGGTGACATCTCCATTTTGAATGCCTCCCCAAAGCGTCTTCAGATGCTTCAGCTCATACTCCTCCAACAGCCACCTCAAACGAACTAGTAATCAACCTTATCTTCTTATATTCCTAATTCATTTCTGCTTATGAGAAATATAAATTTTTTGCACTCAAACTAACAATTTAAACATAATTCCTTCATATATTATTACTAAAAAACTTAGGAGACAATGAAAATATTTCAAATGTAAAGAGTCGATTAGATTTTATCGGTTGATCAATCCGGGACATTGTGGATGGTGAGTGCACACATGATAATAGCGGTGATAGGATCGGGAGTGCTTTTGCTTGCATCGGACATTGCTTTGCTGGGCTGGATTGCAAGTCCTGTTGTGATGTTCTTTTTCTCCTCCGTGTGCTACTACACCACTTGCCTACTCTTTAATTGTTACCGCGTCGGTGACCTCAACTCCAGTAAATGTAACCACACTTACATGGACTCTATTCGTTCAATCCTTGGTATGGAATTCCATCACATATTATCGCTTGTCATTACTTGAAATCTGCACTTTGATTAAATTTCCCACATGAACAAAAGATCCAATGGAAAATAAAAGAGTGAGATTTTTTGGGGGAAATAAATCTCCAGACATCCATCAAAGAGACCGGATCATGATCATATTAATCTAACTTTTAGTTTGTCCTAGTGCTTTGCTTCGACTAGTGTTCCCTGCTCAAACCTGGGCATTTGGATTTGCTGCATGATCTCGACAACTCCGAGACATGAAAAGAATCGGATGTAAGATTGGCCTAATAGTGGTATTGGTCACATTAAAATCTTGTTCTGATTATCGAAAAATGGCTAGCAACAATCAAAGTGTAGAATGTCAGGTGAACGACAAGGGAAAAATTAGCAAACAGAAAAATTGCCTATCATTATAACAGCACTTTCACATAACCATGGCATTTTGAAGAAATATCATCTGGTAAACCCTTTTTGTAGCCGCACCAACAGAAGAGCAAAGCGTCCAAGATATCTTAGAAACCTCGAATGTATTCCTTTTCCCTGATGTCACTCCTGTTGTTGGGTAAAAGGAATCTTATTTTACATCTTCATATTGCCATCTGAGAGAGCTCTAGTTTAGTTGGAAATGTGGTTCTTGCTATACTCACAAGATTATGCTTTTAAAGCGAGGTTCCACTTTGACTTTTTACCAAGTAAAAATTTATAGACATTCATTATACATTTGTTTTGCAGAAAACAAGTGATATGAAAAATATTTTTCAAAAATAATGATTTTTATTGTTCAAAATAACTAGTCAATAAAGAATATTTTATTATTAATTATAATTTATGTTTAAACATATTTGTAAACAATTTATAAAATATACAAGTGATCAAATTTTGAAAAATATTTTCCAAAATGTTGATCTTCTGTGTAACAAGCGTACGCTTATTTAGAGTTTATTTTTGTGCAAAATTGACTGATTGAAGATATTTATTTATAGTTTATTTTTTACGTGGGCAATTTACGTTAATTTGTGAGTGGTAAGATAATTTTTTGCATTCATAAAATACTTACCAACGCAAAGGTAATTTAATGATGCTGAAGCTAAATTTACATACACAAAATACAATTTTAAAATATAAGTTTGCTTTCGTGATATAATAGCTTGTATTGCTACGATAGACTTTATTAGCTATGAATAAGTAAAATTAAGAAGAATGTCAAGGATTAGGGCACGCTCGATTTCCTAATTAGAAGGAAAATTACTTACTACCACTGCGACTTCGAATTAGGTAAGTTACTGTAGCCGTTGTTACGATTACATCATATCAAATAAATTTGAACAAATCCACCACGCTGATTACCTGAAGAGGTTAGCCGTCGCCAATTTACCGTTTCGACCTCGCGCGCCCAACCCACTTTCCTATTCTACAAGGGGCAAATTCGGAACGACAGGCGAATTAGGTAAGTTACTGTTAGCCGTAGCCAATTTACCGTTTCGACCTCAATCCACTTTCCTATTCTGCAAGGGGCAAATTCGGAACGGCGGGCGAAATGACGCTACATATTCGCTACGGCTTCATCGGTCCAGTCGCATCATCTCTCTCCCACCTTCTTCTTCTTCTTCTTCGCATGTTGCCCCCTCCGCTTGCTTCCTTTTCCTCTCTCGACGGAGCCACATTCCGGCTCAATGGGAGATGCCGGAGCTGCGTCTGCTTCGGCCGTGCGGCCGATCGTCGAAGACGGGACGCCCCCGTGTGGGGGCCACAGAGAGAGAGAATGGGGCTATGATCGGGGCTCGGCGCGCTCTGTGGCTGCAAAGGCGGGGCTGAGCAAAGACGTTCGGGAGGGCGGCGGATTCGAGGGCGTGCTGGAGTTGAGGCGGACGTGTGAGTATCTCGAATTTTTTCTCTCTGGCTTGGTTGAATGGGTGTTGTTGCGTGATGATTATGCTGCTGTCGTTTGGGGCGTAAATCTTGTCGGAGGAGATGGGGTTTTGATTCTTTACTCTGATTTGTGCCAAAACCTTTTATTTCTCAAATCTTCTTTGGGAGTGGGAATTTTCTTCTAAAGAACATGACTTATGCTAGAATATCTCTTTCAGCAGTAATTTTTCGATAAATCTGTGCTCTTTCTTATGAAAATGTTCAGATTTTTGTTTTTTGTACATAGAATATGAATCTGGTGCTTAGAAAGTTCTTTGTTACAGAGTAACTTGATTCGTTTGCCAGAGTTTTTTGGTTTTTCAACCTGTTTGGTGATCTGTTGTAACGTGAACATATCAAGACAGTGACATGCCTCGACAAATCATACTGTTTGGTGTACTTTGATTTTGGCAAAGCACCTTGATTGATAATTCACTATTGCTTATCCTCAGATCAAGCCTTGTAATCATTTTGCTATAGATCTTGCACCCGTGCTTTTTCTTTACCATTTTGCTTTGCTAAATGCTGTACCTGATGGAATTTTTTCCTCACTGTGATTTATCCATGACTTAGTATATTTGTCTTGTTATACCATTTTGCTTTTAAAGAACCGCACACAAGAATCTCTTTCTAAATAGCTTTATGAGCAGCAAGTTTTCAAAAATATCTCCTTTTTGCCAAATAAGTTTAAACTTTTGTTTTCTCCTTCTGAATATATTTCTCTTTTTTGAAAACCTTTTTAAAAGACATTTCGTGAAAATCTATCTTTGTTTGAAAGATGTGTGATACTTTTGTTTTGTGATTTCTAAATATGAACTTCTTGATTTTAAGTTTTTGTTAAAGAGTGACCGGGTTTAAAAGTTTTTTCTCAAAGTCGTTTCCAAATGTTGTGAATTTTCACAATTTTCTTCCTTACTCTGTTTTGTACAAGACACACTTTTTCAAACAACTTTGGCACTTTAAATTTGCTTTTAAAGAAGGTCGTGCAAATTATTCTGGAGTCTTTCACAAGATTTTCTAATCTACTTCCTCCTAACTTTCCGAGCAGCAAGTTTTCAAATATCTCTTTTTTTCCAAATAAGTTCAATTCTATTTTCTCAATTGAATATATCTGTATTTTCTGACAGTTCTTTATTATGACATTTTGTAAAAATGTTCTCTGTTTAAAAGAGCTGTGATACTTTTGCTTTGTCCTTTCTGAATATCAATTTCTTGAGCTTAAGTTTTCTGTTAATGAGTATATAAGGATTTAAAGTTTCTTCTCAAATTTGTTTCCAAATGTTGCAAATTATGACAATTTTCATCCTTACTCTGTTTTGTACAAGACCTACCTTTTTCAAACCACTTTGGAAGTTTAAATTTGCTTTGAAAGAACGTAATGCAAATTATTTTGGATACTTTCACAAGTTTTTCCAATCTCTTTCCTCATAGCCTTATGAGCAGCAAGTTTTCAAATATCTCTTTTTTGCTGAAAAAGTTCGAACTTTTGTTTTCTCATTTGAATATATTTCTCTTTTTTGAAAACCTTTTTAAAGACATTTCATAAAAATCATTCTCTGTTTGAAAAAGGTGTGATACTTTTGTTTTGTCATTTCTCAATATTAACTTCTTGATTTTGAGTTAGTAAGTGGATTTAAAAGTTCTTCCTCAAAGTCATTTCCAAATGTTGCAAATTATGACAATTTTCTTCCTTACTCTCTTTTGTACAAGACTACTTTTTTCCAATCAACTTTGGGAGTTTAAATTTGCTTTTAAAGAACGTCATGGAAAGTATTTAAGATTCTTTCACTAGTTTTTCCAATGTATTTCCTCATAACTTTATGAGCGGCAAGTTTTCAAATATCTCTTTTTGCCAAATGAGTTTAGACTTTTGTTTTCTCCTTGTGGATATATTTCTTTTCTTGAAAACTTTTTGAAAGACATTTTGTGAAAATCTATCTTTGTTTGAAACATGTGTGATACTTTTGTTTTGTCATCTTTCAATATTAACTTCTTGATTTTAATTTTCTGTTAAAGAGTAACTGGATTTAGAAGTTTCTCCTCAAATTCATTTCCAAATGTTGCAAATTATGACAATTTTCTTGCTTACTCTGTTTTGTACAAGACCTACTTTTTTCAAACCACTTTGGGAGTTTAAATTTGCTTTTAAAGAAGGTAATGCAAATCATGTCAGATTCTTTCACAAGTTTTTTTAATGCATTTCCCCATAGCTTTATGAGCAACAAGTTTCAAATATCTCTTTTTTGCCTAATAAGTTTTAAACTTTTCTTTTCTCCTTTTGAATATATTTCTCTTTTCTGAAAACCTTTTAAAAGACATTTTGTAAATGTCTATCTCTCTTTGCAAGAGCTGTGATACTTTTGTTTTGACCTTTCTGAATATTAACTTGAGTTTAAGTTTTCTTTTAAAAGAGTAACTGGATCTAAAGATTCTCCTTGAAGTTGTTTCCAAATGTTGCAAATTATGACAATTTTCTTCCTTACTGTGTTTTGTCAAAGACCCACATTTTTCAAACCACTTTGGGAGTTTAAATTTGCTTTTAAAGAGTGTAATGCAAATTATTTCAGATTCTTTTGCAAGTTTTTCCAATCCATTTCCTCATAGCTTTATGAGCAGCAACTTTTCAAATATCTCTTTTTTGCCTAATAAGTTTCATTTTGTTTTCTCCTTTGAATATATGTCTTTTTTGACAATTCTTTATTATGACATATTGGAAAAATGTTCTCTGTTTAAAAGAGTTGTGATACTTTTGTTTTGTCCTTTCTGAATATTAACTTGTTGAGTTTAAGTTTTCTGTTAAAAGAGTATAACTGGCTTTAAAGATTCTACTCAAAGTTGTTTCCAAATGTTTGCGAATTATGATAATTGTCTTCCTTACTCTATTTTGTACAAGACCTACTTTTTTCAAACCACGTTGGGAGTTTAAATTTGCTATTAAAGAACATCATGCAAAGCATTTTAGATTCTTTCACAAGTTTTTCCAATGCATTTCCTCAAACTTTTATGAGCAGCAAGTTTTCAAATATCTCTTTTTTGCCAAATAAGTTTAGACTTTTGTTTTCTCCTTTTGAAGATATCTGTCTTTTTTTACAGTTGTTTATTTGACATTTCATAAAAATGTTCTCTGTTTAAAAGAGCTGTGATAACTCTTGTTTTGTCCTTTTTGAATATTAACTTCTTGAGTTTAAGTTTTCTGTTAAAAGAGTATAATTGTATTTAAAGTTTCTCCTCAAAGTTGTTTCCAAATGTTGCAAATTATGACAATTTTCTTCCTTACTCTGTTTTGTACAAGACCTACTTTTTTCAAACCACTTTGGAAGTTTAAATTTGCTTTTAAAGAAGGTAATGCAAATCATGTCAGATTCTTTCACAAGGTTTTCTAATGCATTTCCCTGTAGCTTTATGAGCAACAAGTTTCAAATATCTCTTTTTGGCCTAATAAGTTTTAAACTTTTGTTTTCTCCTTTTGAATATATTTCTCTTTTATGAAAACCTTTTAAAAGACATTTCGTAAACGTCTATCTCTCTTTGCAAGAGCTGTGATACTTTTGTTTTGTCCTTTCTGAATATTAACTTCTTGAGTTTAAGTTTTCTAAAAATTCTCCTTAAAGTTGTTTCCAAATGTTGCAAATTACGACAATTTTCTTCCTTACTGTCTTTTGTCAAAGACCCACTTTTTTCAAACCACTTTGGGAGTTTAAATTTGCTTTTAAAGAGTGTAATGCAAATTATTTCAGATTCTTTTGCAAGTTTTTCCAATCCATTTCCTCATAGCTTTATGAGCAGCAACTTTTCAAATATCTCTTTTTTGCCTAATAAGTTTCATTTTGTTTTCTCCTTTGAATATATGTCTTTTTTGACAATTCTTTATTATGACATATTGGAAAAATGTTCTCTGTTTAAAAGAGTTGTGATACTTTTGTTTTGTCCTTTCTGAATATTAACTTGTTGAGTTTAAGTTTTCTGTTAAAAGTATAACTGGCTTTAAAGATTCTACTCAAAGTTGTTTCCAAATGTTTGCGAAATTATGATAATTTCTTCCTTACTCTATTTTGTACAAGACCTACTTTTTTCAAACCACTTTGGGAGTTTAAATTTGCTTTTAAAGAACATCATGCAAAGCATTTTAGATTCTTTCACAAGTTTTCCAATGCATTTCCTCAAACTTTTATGAGCAGCAAGTTTTCAAATATCTCTTTTTTGCCAAATAAGTTTAATTTTGTTTTCTCCTTTTGAAGATATCTGTCTTTTTTTACAGTTCTTTATTTGACATTTTGTAAAAATGTTCTCTGTTTAAAAGAGCTGTGATACTTTTGTTTTGTCCTTTCTGAATATTAACTTCTGAATATTAACTTCTTGAGTTTAAGTTTTCTGTCAAAAGAGTAACTCGATTTAAAGTTTCTCCTCAAAGTCGTTTCCAAATGTTGCAAATTATGACAATTTTCTTCCTTACTTTTGTTTTGTACAAGGCCTACTTTTTTCAAACCAATTTGGGAGTTTAAATTTGCTTTTAAAGAAGGTAATGCAAATCATTTCAGATTCTTTCACATGTTTTTCTAATGCATTTCCTCATAGCTTTATGAGCAACAAGTTTCAAATATCTCTTTTTGCCTAATAAGTTTTAAACTTTTGTTTTCTCCTTTTGAATATATTTCTCTTTTTTTTTAAAAGACATTTCGTAAACATCTATCTCTCTTTGCAAGAGGTGTGATACTTTTGTTTTGTCATTTCTCAATATTAACTTCTTGATTTAAGTTTTCTAAAAATTCTCCTTAAAGTTGTTTCCAAATGTTGCAAATTATGACAATTTTCTTCCTTACTGTCTTTTGTCAAAGACCCACTTTTTTCAAACCACTTTGGGAGTTTAAATTTACTTTTAAAGAGTGTAATGCAAATTATTTCAGATTCTTTCGCAAGTTTTTCCAATGCATTTCCTCATAGCTTTATGAGCAGCAAGTTTTCAAATATCTTTTTTTTTTGCCTAATAAGTTTAATTTTGTTTTTTACTTTGAATGTCTTTTTTGACAGTTCTTTATTATGACATATTGGAAAAATGTTCTCTGTTTAAAAGAGTTGTGATACTTTTGTTTTGTCCTTTCTGAATATTAACTTCTTGAGTTTAAGTTTTCTGTTAAAAGAGTATAACTGGCTTTAAAGATTCTCCTCAAAGTTGTTTCCAAATGTTTGCAAATTATGATAATTTTCTTCCTTACTCTATTTTGTACAAGACCTACTTTTTTCAAACCACTTTGGGAGTTTAAATTTGCTATTAAAGAATGTCATGCAAAGCATTTTAGATTCTTTCACAAGTTTTTCCAATGCATTTCCTCAAACTTTTATGAGCAGCATGTTTTCAAATATCTCTTTTTTGCCAAATAAGCTTAGACTTTTGTTTTCTCCTTCTGAAGATATCTGTCTTTTTTTACAGTTGTTTATTATGACATTTCATAAAAATGTTCTCTGTTTAAAAGAGCTGTGATAACTCTTGTTTTGTCCTTTCTGAATATTAACTTCTTGAGTTTAAGTTTTCTGTTAAAAGAGTATAATTGTATATAAAGTTTCTCCTCAAAGTTGTTTCCAAATGTTGCAAATTATGACAATTTTCTTCCTTACTCTGTTTTGTACAAGACCTACTTTTTCCAAACCACTTTGGGAGTTTAAAATTGCTTTTAAAGGATGTAATGCAAATTATTTTAGATTCTTTCACAAGTTTTTCCAATGTATTTCCTCAAAGCTTTATGAGTGGCAAGTTTTCAAATATCTCTTTTTTGCCAAATAAGTTTAAACTTTTGTTTTCTCCTTGTGGATATATTTCTCTTTCTTGAAAACTTTTTGAAAGACATTTCATGAAAATCTATCTTTATTTGAAAGAGGTGTGATACTTTTGTTTTGTCATTTCTAAATATTAACTTCTTGATTTTAAGTTTTCTGTTAAAGAGTGACTGGGTTTAAAAGTTTCTTCTCAAAGTTATTTCCAGATGTTGCGAATTTTCACAATTTTCTTCCTTACTCTGTTTTGTACAACACACACCTTTTCAAACAACTTTGGCACTTTAAATTTTCTTTTAAAGAAGGTCGTGCAAATTATTCTGGAGTCTTTCACAAGTTTTTCTAATTTATTTCCTCATAACTTTCTGAGCAGCAAGTTTTTAAATATCTCTTTTTTGCCAAATAAGTTTAATTTTGTTGTCTCCTTTGAATATGTCTTTTTTGACAGTTCTTTATTATGACATTTTGTTTAAAAGAGCTGTGATACTTTTGTTTTGTCCTTTCTGAATATTAACTTCTTGAGTTTAAGTTTTCTGTTAAAAGAGTATAACTGGATTCAAAGTTTCTCCTCAAAGTCATTTCCACGTGTTGCAAATTATGACAATTTTCTTCCTTACTCTGTTTTGTACAAGACTTACTTTTTTCAAACCACTTTGGGAGTTTAAATTTGCTTTTAAAGAAGGTAATGCAAATTATTTCAGATTCTTTCACAAGTTTTTCCAATGCATTTCCTCATAACTTTATGAGCAACTAGTTTTCAAATATCTCCTTTTTGCCAAATAAGTTTAAACTTTTGTTTTCTCCTTCTGAATATATTTCTCTTTTTTGAAAACCTTTTTAAAAGACATTTTGTGAAAATCTTTGTTTGAAAGAGGTGTGATACTTTTGTTTTATGATTTTTAAATATTAACTTCTTGATTTTAAGTTTTCTGTTAAAGAGTGACTGGTTTAAAAGTTTCTTCTCAAAGTTGTTTCCAAATGTTGCGAATTTTCACAATTTTCTTCCTTACTCTGTTTTGTACAAGACACTTTTTCAAACAACTTTGGCACTTTACATTTGTTTTTAAAGAAGGTCGTGCAAATTATTCTGGACTCTTTCACAAGTTGTTCTAATCTATGTCCTCATAACTTTCTGAGCAGCAAGTTTTCAAATATCTCTTTTTTGCCAAATAAGTTTAATTTTGTTTTCTCCTTTGAATATATCTGTCTTTTTTCACAGTTCTTTATTAAGACATTTTGTAAAAATATTATCTGTTCAAAAGAGCTGTGATACTTTTGTTTTGTCCTTTCTGAATATTAACTTCTTGAGTTTTAAGTTTTCTGTTGCAAATTATGACAATTTTCTTCCTTACTTTTGTTAAAAGAGTTTAACTTGATTCTTTCAAAGTTTTTCCTCAAAGTCATTTCCAAATATTGCAAATTATGACAATTTTCTTCCTTACTTTGTTTTGTACAAGGCCTACTTTTTTCAAACCAATTTGGGAGTTTAAATTTGCTTTTAAAGAAGGTAATGCAAATTATTTCAGATTCTTTCACAAGTTTTTCTACCGTATTTCCTCATAGCTATATGAGCAGCAAGTTTTCAAATTTCTCTTTTTTGCCAAGTAAGTTTTAAACTTTTGTTTCCTCCTTTCGAATATATCTCTCTTTTTTGAAAACCTTTTTAGAGACATTTCGTAAACATCTGTCTTTTTGTAAGAGGTGTGATACTTTTGTTTTGTCATTTCTCAATATTAACTTCTTGATTTTGAGTTTTCTGTTAAAGAGTAAGTGGATTTAAATGTTTTGTTTTGTTTTCCAAATGTTGCAAATTATGACAATTTTCTTCCTTACTCTCTTTTGTACAAGACTACTTTTTCCCAATCAACTTTGGGAGTTTAAATTTGCTTTTGAAGAACGTCATGCAGAGTATTTAAGATTCTTTCACAAGTTTTTCCAATGTATTTCCTCATAGCTTTATGAGCGGCAAGTTTTCAAATATCTCTTTTTTGCCAAATGAATTTAAACTTTTGTTTTCTCCTTGTGGATATATTTTTCTTCCTTGAAAACTTTTTGAAAGACATTTTGTGAAAATCTATCTTTTTTTGAAAGAGGTGTGATACTTTTGTTTTGTGATTTCTAAATATTAACTTCTTGATTTTAAGTTTTCTGTTAAAGAGTGAGTGGATTGAAAAGTTTCTCCTCAGAGTCTTTTCCAAATGTTGCGAATTTTGACAATTTTCTTCCTTACTCTGTTTTGTACAAGACACTTTTTCAAACAACTTTGGCACTTCAAATTTGCTTTTAAAGACAGTCGTGCAAATTGTTCTGGAGTCTCTCACAAGTTTTTCTAATTTATTTCCTCATAACTTTTCTAAACAGCAAGTTTTCAAATATCTCTCTTTTGCCAAATGAGTTTAATTTTGTTTTCTCCTTTAAATATATGTCTTTTTTTACAGTTCTTTATTATGACATTTTGTAAAAATGTTCTTCATTTAAAGGAGCTGTGATAGTTTTGTTTTGTCCTTTCTGAAGAGTTTATGTTTTCTGTTAAAAGAGTATAACTGGCTTTGAAGATTCTCCTCAAAGTTGTTTCCAAATGTTGCAAATTATGACAATTTTCTTACTCTATCCTGTATAGGACCTACTTTTTTCATTGCTTTTAAAGAACGTAATGCAAATTATTTCGAATTCTTTCACAAGTTTTTCCAATGCATTTCCTCATAGCATTATGAGCAGCAAGTTTTCAAATCTCTTTTTTGCCAAATTAGTTTTAAAATTTTGTTCCTTTTGAATATATTTCTCTTTTTTGAAAACCTTTTTAAAGACATTTTGTAAAAATCTATCTGTGTTTGAAAGAGGTGTGATACTTTTGTTTTGTCATTTCTCGATATTAACTTCTTGATTTTAAGTTTTCTGTTAAAGAGTAACTGGATTTATAAGTTTCTCTTCAAAGTTGTTTCCAAATGTTGCACATTATGACAATTTTCTTGCTTACTCTGTTTTGTACGAGACCTACTTTTTTTCAAACAACTTTGGGAGTTTAAATTTGCTTTTAAAGAAGGCCGTGCAAATTATTTTGGATTCTTTCACAAGTTTTTCCAATGTATTTCCCCAAAACTTTATGAGTGGCAAGTTTTCAAATATCTCTTTTTTGCCAAATAAGTTTAAACGTTTGCTTTCTCCTTTTGGATATATTTCTCTTTTTTGAAAACTTTTTGAAAGACATTTCATGAAAATCTTTGTTTGACAGAGGTGTGATTTTTTTTTTTTGAAGATGTGATACTTTTGTTTTCTCCTTTTGGATATATTTCTCTTTTTTGAAAACTTTTTGAAAGACATTTCGTGAAAATCTCTCTGTTTGACAGAGGTGTGTTACTTTTGTTTTGTCATTTCTAAATATTAACTTCGTGATTTTAAGTTTTCTGTCAAAGAGTAATTGGATTTAAAAGTTTCTCTCCAAAGTTGTTACCAAATGTTGCAAATTATGACAATTTTCTTCCTTACTCTGTTTTCTACGACACACTTTTTCAAACATCTTTGGCAGTTTAAATTTGCTTTTAATGAAGGTCATGCAAATTATTTTGGATTCTTTCACAAGTTTCTCCAATCTATTTCCTCATAACTAGTTTTCAAGTATCTCTTTTTGCCAAATAAGTTTAATTTTGTTTTCTGCTTTGAATATGTCTTTTTTGATAGTTCTTTATTATGACATTTCAAAAATGTTATCTGTTTGAAACTGCTATGCTACTTTTGGTTTGTCCTTTCTGAATATTAACTGCTTGACTGGATTTAAAGTTTCTCCTCGAAATTGTTTCCAAATGTTGCCAATTATGACAATTTCTTCCTTACTCTGTTTTGTACAAGACCTACATTTTTCAAACAACTTTGGGAGTTTCAATTTGCTTTTAAAGAACGTCTTGCAAAGTATTTTAGATTCTTTCACAAGTTTTTCCAATGTATTTCCTCATAGCTTTATGAGCGGGAAGTTTTCAAATACCTCTTTTTTGCCCAATAAGTTTAAACTTTTGTTTTCTCATTTTGAATATATTTCTCTTTTTTGAAACTTTTTTAAAGACATTTCATAAGATCTATCTCTGTTTGAAAGATGTGTGATGCTTTTGTTTTGTCATTTCTAAATATTAAGTTCTTGATTTTAAGTTTCTGCGAAAGAGTAACTGGATTTAAAAGTTTCTCCGCAAAGTCATTTCCAAATGTTGCAAATTATGGCAATTTTCTTCCTTACTCTATTTGTTCAAGACACTTTTTTCAAACAATTTAGGGTGTTTAAATTTGCTTTTAAAGAAGGTCATGGAAATTTTTTTGGATTCTTTCACAAGTTTTTCCAATCTATTTTGTCAACTTTATGAGCAGCAAGTTTATATCTCTTTTTTAAACTAAGTTTAAAGTTTTGTTTTCTCCTTTTGAATGCATGTCTTTTTTGACAGTTATTTATTGTGACATTTCATAAAAATGTTCTCCATTTAAAAGAGCTGTGATACTTTTGTTTTGTCCTTTCTGAATATTAACTTCTTGAGTTTAAGCTCTCTGTTAAATGAGTATAACTGGATTTAGATTTTCTCATCAAAGTTGTTTGCAAATGTTGCAAAATATGATAATTTTCTTCCTTTGTTTTGTACAAGACCTACATTTTTCAAACCATTTTGGGAGTTTGCAAATTATTTAAGATTCTTTCACAAGTTTTTTCAGTGTATTTCCTCATAGCTTTAAGAGCAGCAAGTTTTCAAATATCTCTTTTTTGTGAAGTAAGTTTAAACTTTTGTTTTCTCCTTTTAAATGTATCTCTCTTTTTTTACAGTTCTTTATTATAGATATTTCGTAAAAATGTTCTATGTTTGAAAGAGCTGTGATACTTTTGTTTTGTCCTATTTGAATATTAACTTCTTGAGTTTAAGTTTTACAGTTCTTTTTACAATTCTATATTTGTATTTTTTGACAGTTCTTTTTTATGAGATTTTGTAAAAATGTTCTCTGTTTGAAAGAGCTGTGATACTTTTGTTTTGTCCTTTCTAAATATTTACTTCTCAAATTTAAGTTTTCTGTTAATGAGTATAACTGGATTTAAAGTTTCTCCTCAAAGTTGTTTCTAAATGTTGCCAATTATGACAATTTTTTCCTTTCTCTGTTTTGTACAAGACCTACATTTTGCAAACAACAATGGGAGTTTCAATTTGCTTTTGAAGAATGTCTTGCAAAGTAGTTTAGATTCTTTCACAAGTTTTTCCAATGCATTTCCTCATAGCTTTATGAGTGGCAAGTTTTCAAATACATCTTTTTTGCCAAATAAGTTTAAACTTTTGTTTTCTCCTTTTGAATATATTTTTCAACTTTTTTAAAGACATTTCGTAAAATCTATCTCTGTTTGAAACAGGTGTGATACTTTTGTTTTGTCATTTCTAAATATTAACTTTTTAATTTTAAGTTTCTGTAAAAGAGTAACTGGATTTAAAAGTTTCTCCTCAAAGTCGTTTCTAAATGTTGCAAAATATGACAATTTTCTTCCTTTCTCTGTTTGTACAAGACAAACTTTTTTCAAACAACTTAGGGAGTTTAAATTTGCTTTTAAAGAAGGTCATGCAAATTATTTTGGATTCTTTCACAAGTTTTTCCAATCTATTTCCTCGTAACTTTATGAGCGGCAAGTTTATATCTCTTTTTTTCCAAATAAGTTTAAACTTTGGTTTTCTCCTGTTGAATACATGTCTTTTTTTACAGTTCTTTATTATGACATTTAGTAAAAATGTTCTCATTTTAAAAGAGTTGTGATAATTTTGTTTTGTCCTTTCTGAATATTAACTTCTTGAGTTTAAGTTTTCTGTTAAGAGTATGACTGGATTTAGAGTTTCGCCTCAAAGTTGTTTCCAAATGTTATATGACAATATTCTTCCTTACTCTATTTTGTACAAGACCTACTTTTTTCAAACCATTTTGGGAGTTTAAATTTGCTTTTAAAGAACGTCATGCAAATTATTTTAAATTCTTTCACAGGTTTTTCCACTGTATCTCCTCATAGCTTTATGAGCAGCAAGTTTTCAATATCCCTTTTTTGCCAAATAAGTTTAGACTTTTGTTTTCTCCTTTTGAATATATCTCTCTTTTTTTATAGTTCTTTTTATAGACATTTAGTAAAAATGTCCTTTGTTTGAAAGAGCTATGATACTTTTGTTTTGTCCTTTATGAATATTAACTTCTTGAGTTTATGTTTTACAGTTCTTTTTACAATTCTTTATGTCTTTTTTGACAGTTCTTTATTATAACATTTCATAAAAATGTTCTCCGTTTGAAAGAGCTGTGATACTTTTGTTTTGTCCTTTCTTAATATTAACTTGTTGAGTTTAAGTTTTCTGTTAAAGAGTAGGACTGGATTTAAAGTTTCTCTTCAAAGTTGTTTCCAAATGTTGCAAATTTTGACAATTTTCTTACTTACTTTTTTGTACAAGACCTACTTTTCCGAACCATTTTGGGAGTTTAAATTTGCTTGTAAAGAATGTCATGCAAATTATTTTACATTCTTTCACAATGTATTTCCTCATAGCTTTATGAGCAGCAAGTTTTCGAATATCTCTTTTTGCCAAATAAGTTCAAACTTTTGTTTTCTCCTTTTTGAATATATCTCTGTTTTTACAGCTTTTTTATTATAGACATTTAGTAAAAATGTTCTCTGTTTGAAAGAGCTATGATAGTTTTGTTTTGTCATTTCTGAATATTAACTTCTTGATTTTAAGTTTTACAGTTCTTTTTACAGTTCTTTTTACAGTTCTTTATGTGTCTTTTTGACAGTTCTTTATTATGACGTTTTGTAAAAATGTTCTCTATTTGAAAGAGTTGTGATACTTTTGTTTTGTCCTTTCTGAATATTAACTTCTTGAGTTTAAGTTTTCTGTTAAAGAGTATAACTGGATTTTAAAGTTTCTCCTCCAAATGTTGCAAGTTATGATGATTTTCTTCCTTACTCTGTTTTGTACAAGACCTACTTTTTTCAAACTATTTGGGAGTATAATTTTACTTTTAAAAAACATCATGCAAATTATTTTAGATTCCTTCGCAATTTTTCCCAATGTATTTCGTCATAGCTTTATGAGCAGCAAGTTTTCGAATCTCCCTTTTTTGCCAAATAAGTTTAAACTTTTGTTTTCTCCTTTTGAATATATTTCTCTTCTTTTACAGTTTTTTATTATAGACATTTCATGAAAATGTTCTCTGTTTAAATGAGCTGTGATACCTTTGTTTTGTCCTTTCTGAATATTAACTTCTTGGTTTTAAGTTTTCTGTTAAAGAATATAACTGGATTTAAAGTTTCTCCTCAAGGTTGTTTCCAAATGTTGCAAATTATGACAATTTTCTTCCTTACTTTGTTTTGTACAAGACCTACTTTTTTCAAACAACTTGGGGAGTTTAAATTTGCTTTGAAAGAATATCATGCAAACTGTTTTAGATTCTTTCACATGTTTTTTCAATGTGCTTCCTCATAGTTTTATGTGCAGCAAGTTTTCAAATATCTCTTTTTTGCCAAATAAGTTTAAAGTTTTGTTTTCTCCTTTTGAATAGATCTCTCTTTTTTGACAATGCTTTATTAAATTCATTTTGTAAAAATTTTCTCTTATTTAAAGGAGGTGTGATACTTTTGTTTTGTCCTTTCTAAATATTAACTTCTTGAGTTTAAGTTTTTTGTTAAAGAGAGTATAACTGGATTTAATGTTTCTCCTCAAAGTTGTTTCCAAATGTTGCAAATAATGACAATTTTCTTCCTTACTCTGTTTTGTAAAGCAAGTTTTCAAGTATCTCTTTTTTTCCAAATAAGTTGAAATTTTATTCTCCTTTTGAAATATCCTTTTACTTGTCTGAAGTTCTGACATTTCGTTAAAATCTCACTCTATTTTAAAAATTGTGAGACTCTTGTTTTGTGTCAAAGCAGTTAACCTTCTTATTTTTAGTTTTCTTTTAAATTGTAACTAGATTCGTCTTTTTATACCATTTTTCTTTTAAAGAATGTCACACAGGAATCTCTTTATTAATAGCTATATGAACAGTGAGTTTTCAAATATCTCTTTTTTGCCAAATTAGTTCAATTTTGTTTTCTCCTTTTGAATATATCTTTGTTTTTTTGGGAAGTTCTGACATTTCGTAAAAATCTCTCTCTCATGCAACCGGGTTTAAATTTTTCTTTCAACATGTTTGTAAATGGTGGAAATGATTGTATTTTTCTTCCTTACTCTGTTTTGTTTGAGATCTACTATTTTCAATCAACATTGGATTGGGAGTTTACATTTGCTTTTAAAGAATGTCACACAAATTATTTTAGATTCTATATACAAGTTTTACCAAGTTATTTCTTTATAGATTCATGATCAGAAGGTTTGCAAGTATCTCTTTTTTCCCAAAACTTATAACTTTTGTTTTCTCTTTTTGTGTACCTCACTATTTTGAAAGTTCTTATCTCTCTGTTTTAAATAATTTTGAGACTTTTGTGTTGTCCTTTCTAAATATTAACTCCTTGATTTGAAGTTTTCTATCATAGAGCAACCGGATTTAAAGTTTTCTTCCATAATTGTTTGTAAATGGTGGAAATGATGGCATTTTTATTCCTTACTCTGTTTTGAACGAGACTTACTATTTTCAAGAATTTCATGTGAATTAATTTAGATTTTGTCACAAGTTTCTCCAATCGATTTCTCAATAGCTTCATGAAAATTAATTTGCTTTTAAAGAATGTCGTGTGAATTATTTGCAAATCTCTCTTTTTTGCCAAAAGAACGTACACTACTATTTTGTCCTTATTTGTATTTTTTAAAGTTCTGTGTTAAACAGATTTCATAATATATCTATCTGTTTTAAAGAATTGTGAGTCTTTTATTTTGTTTTTTCAAAATATTAACTTCTTCATTTTAGGTATCCTGTCTTTAAGTAACTGGATTCAAAATATTTTTCTAAAGTTGTTTCAAATGTTTTGTTAAATAGATTATTCTATTTTAAAAATTGCAAGAGTTTTGTTTTGTCCTTTCTAAATATTAAGTTCTTGAATTTAAGTTTCCTGCCTTTGAGTGACTAGATTCAACGATTTTATTAAAAGTAGTTTCCAAATCTTGCAAATTATGGCAATTTTCCTCCAAACAAGACCTATTGTTTTCAAACAACATTGGGAGTTTAAATTTGCTCTTAAAGAACATCATGCAAATTATTTTAGATTCTATCACAAGCTTTTCCAATCTGATTTTGAATTACTTTATGAAGCTTGCTAGTATCTCTTTTATGCTCCAAAAAACCTGAACTTTTGTTTTATTCTTTATCTTTATCTCTCTGTTTTAAAAGTTCTTTCTTAAAGAGATTTGTTAATATCTCTATGTAATAAAGAATTGTGACCATATGATTTCATCCTTTCTAAATATTGACTTCTTGAATTTTCTGTTTTTGAGTAACTGGATCTAAAGTTTTCTTTGAAATTCATTTCCAAATGTTGCAAATTTGGGCAAATTTGTGCAAGACCTACTATGTTTCCAAATTACATTGGAAGTTTAAATTGGCTTCTAGAGAACATCAAGCAAATTATATTAGATTCTATCACAAGATATTCCAATCTCTTTCTCAATAGCTTAATGAGCAGAAGGTTTGCACGTATCTCCTTTTTTTCCAAAAACTTAAAACTTTTGTTTTCTCCTTTTGTATACTTATCACTCTATTTTAAAATCTTTGTTAAAGAGATTTCCTAATATTTCTCTCAGTTTTAAAGAATTCTGATACTTTTGTTTTCTCCTTTCTTAATATTAAAGTTTTCTGTCAAAGAGCAATCAGATTTAAAGTTATCTAATAAAGTCGTTACCATATATTGCAAATCATGGCAATCTTCTTCCTTACTCTGATTTGTACAAGACATACTATTTTTAAAACAACATTAGGAATTTAAATTTGCTTATAAAGAACATCTAGCAAATTATTTTATTATCTATGACAAGTTGTTTCGAATTTATTTCTCCATAGCTTTATGAGCAAAAGGTTTGCTAGTATCTCATTTTCTTCAAAAAACTTTGACTTTTGTTCTCTCCTTTTGTATACTTATCTCTTTAATTTAAAAGGTTCTTTGTTAAAGAGATACCCTAATATGTCTTTCTGTCTTAAAGAATGTGAGAATTTTATTTTGTCTTTTCTACATATTAAGTCCTTGATTTTATGCTTTCTGTTTTCAAGTAACAGGATTCAAAGTTCTTTTTTTTTCCAAAGTTGTTTTCAAATGTTGAAAATCTTGGCATTTTTCTTCCTTACTTTGATTTGTATAAGACCTACTATTTTTCATACAACATTGGGAATTTAAATTTTCTTTTAAAGAGATTTCCTAATATCTCTCTCAGTTTTAAAAAATTGTGAGACTTTGTTTTTGTCTCTTTTTAAGTATTAAGTTCTTGATTTTAAGTATTCTGTCATTGAGTGACCCGATTTAAAGCTTTCTTTCAAAGTAGTGTACAAATGTTGCCAATTTTGGCAATTTTTTCCTTACTCTGTTTTTGTACAAGACCAACTATTTTCAAACGTGATTGAGAGTTTAAATTTGCTTTAAAATTTCCAATCTATTTTTCAATAGGTTTTTGAGCAGAAAGTTTGGTAGAATTTCTTCTCTCTCTGTTTTAAAAGAGAAAGAGCTGAGAATTTCCTAATATCTCTCCAAGTAATGGATTTCAATGTTTTTTTTTTCCAAAGAAAATCTTGCTGAGACTTTTTTTTTGTTTTTTAAATTTGCCTTTAAAGAACTTCATGCAAATTATTTTAGATACTATCACAATTGTTTTCAATCTATTTTGCAATAGGTTTGCTAGAATCTAATTTTTTGCCAAAAATCTTAGACTTTTGTTTTCTCCTTTTTGTGTACTTATATCTCTCTGTTTTAAAAGTTCTTTGTTAAACAGTCTCCCCCATTATCTCTCTCTGTTTTAAAGAATTTTGAGACTTTTGTGTTGTCATTTCTAAATATTAGCTTCTTGATTCTAAGTTTTCTATCAAAAAGTAATTGGGTTTAAAGTTTTCTTTCAAAATTTTTTGTAAATTGTGGAAATGATGGTTATTTTCTTCTTTACTCTGTTTTGTCCGAGATCTACTATTTTCAATCGACATTGGGATTTCAATTTGCTTATAAAGAAGCCATGCAAATCATTTTAGATTCTACAAATTTTTCCAGTCTATTTTGTAATAGCCTTGTAAGCAGAAGGTTTGCAAGTATCTTTTTTTTCCCCCATATCTTAAAACTTCTGTTTTCTCCTTCTATCCACTTATTTCTCTGTTTGAAAAGTTCTTTGTTAAACAGAATTCTTTTTTAAAGAATTCTGAGACTTGTTGTGCTTTCTAAATACTAACTATTGATTTTAAGTTTTCTATCACGTAGCAACCAGATTGAAAGTTTTCAGTCATAACCATTTGTAAATGGTGGAGAAATGATGGCATTTTTCTTCCTTACTCTGTTTTGTATGAGATTTACTATTTTAAAAAACCATTGGGAGTTTAAATTTGCTTTTAAAGAACGTCATGGATATGACCCACAAATAAAAAGAAAAGCAAAAGAATGTCATGTAAGTTAATTTAGACTCTATCACAAGATTTTCCAACCAATTTCTCAATAGCTCATGAGTAGTAGGTATGCAAATCTCTGTTTTTTGCCAAAAGAACGTACACTATTTTTTTGTTGTTTTGTATTTTTAAAATTTCTTTGTTAAATAGATTTTCTAATAGATATCTCTGTTGTGAGACTTTTATTTTGTTTTTTCAAAATATATACTTCTTGATTGTAAGCATCCTGTCTTCTAGTAACTGTATTCTATTTTTTTTTTTTCAAAAGTCGTTCCGAAGGTTTTTTCAAAATATATCCCTCTTTTTTATAAATTGCAAGACTTTTGTTTTTTCCTTTCTAAATATTAACTTCGACTTTAAGCTTCCTGCCTTTGAATGACTGGATTCAACGTTTTCATTAGAGTAGCTTCCATATATTGCAAATTATGGCAAGCTTCCTCCAAACTCTGTTATGTACAAGGCCTACTATATTCAAACAACATTGGGAGTTTAAACTTGCTTCTAAAGGACGTCATCCAAATTATTTTAGATTCCATCACAAGTTTATCCAACTATCTCTCAATAGCTTTGTGAGCAGTGTGTTTACAAATATCTCTTTTGTGTTACTTTTGTTTTCTCATTTTGTTTACTTATCTCTATTTTAAAAGTTCTCTGTTAAAGAGATTTCCTTTTCTTTTCTCCATTCTAAAGAATTTTGAGATTTATGTTTTTTCCCTTATAAATATCTACTTCTTGATTGCAAGTTTTCCTAGAATTCAAAGTTGTTTACATATGTTGCAAATAATGACAATTTTCTTCCTTACTCTATTTTGTACAAGACCTACTATTTTCAAACATTGTGAGTTTAAATTTGCTTTCAAAGAATGTCATGCATATTATTTTAGATTCTATTACAAGTGTTTCAATTTATTTATCATTAGATTTATGACAGGAAGTTTTCAAATATCTTTTTTCTGCAAAATAAGTTAAACTTTGGTTCTCTCCATATCTATATTTGTTTGTTTTTTAACAGTTCTTTGTTAGAGAGGTTTTGGAACATGTCTGTCTGTTTTTAAGAATATGTGAGACTTCTTAATTTTCAGTTTTGGTAACTGGATTGCAATTTTCTATATATTACCAAGACCTGTTATTTTGAAACAAAATTTGGAGTATAAATTTGCCTTTAAAGAACATAATGCGCATTATGGTAGATTTTATCAAGTGTTAGTCGAATCTATTTCTCAGTTGCTTTATTAACTGCAAGTTTTTAGATATCTCAATAGCAATGGTAGTTAACATAAGTAAGATGATCTACTTGAGTGTTGAGAGAGCATTGTCAACAGGCATTTGACAATTTCACATTTCTCTCACTCATTATTTTTTAGATGATCAAGTGGTTTGTTGGGCTAAATAAAGGAGGAGAATGTCTAGGCTGCTAAATTTTGACTTATCTCGGCTTTCTTGGGTTAGCAAAATTTAAGGACAAAGTAATAACGGGGTCTAGTGATAAGTGGAAGGATTCATATGTCCATTGATGGTGTTTAGATTGGAGAGCCGCAAATGAGGTGTCCATGTGGTGTTCTGGAAAATGGTTTTTGGTGGCTGACTGGTAAGATTGATCATAGAGAGATCACTGACATTAGAGTATGACACAACTGGTGGGGGGCGAAGGATGGTTGACAAGGATGGGTTATGATTGATATCAGGTGGAAATTTGTTGACTAACTATTATACCATTAGAAAGCCCTAGTATGCTCTGGAGGTCTCAGTGTGGTGACCTGGAAAATGGTTTTCTATGGCTGACTAATAAGATTGATTATAGAGAGATCACTGAAAATAGAGTATGACACTACTGGTTGTGGACAAGGATGGTTTTGACAAATATGATGAGTTTTGATTGAAATATGGTTTCTACTTCTGCTATTTGTACATTGTGAATTGGCATATTCTACTCATTTGTTTATCCCCTTATTATTGGTTTTCCTGCTTGACCTTGCTCTGTCTTAACGAAGAAAACAGTGGATCTATATAAATTCAAATCAAATTAGGTATTTCAAGAAAGAAATTCTTTGAAATTTTTCTTCGTTACTAGGTTTTCTTGTGATTACTACTCCAGTCATATTCCTTTTCTTGTTTGCTAGGTCTTTGTATGGAATACAAGATTCAGCAGCTATATTGATCTTGTTAGTTGATTGCAGGATGATTTGTATAATTTTCTAGTTTTGGGCGATTATTGGTTGGAGGTTGATGTGGAAACGATTTGTGTAATTTTGAGGAAGTATCATTTGAGGTGAGTAGTTTTTATAATATTAAAATATTTAGCTATGGAATGGTCTCTATAATTTTGGCATGCCTATTGATAGAAACTCCACTTTAGGGTCGAGAAAAGCTGCGTGATAAGGTAATGATGGTCTTCACTGGGATTGAGTATGAAGTTTGGAATAAGAAAAGTGACAGGATGTAGGACTAAAGCGGTTTTAAGAGCTTTCTGTAATGTTAAATTAGTGGATATTTGATAATACTTTGGTTCTGTTTTTTTTTACTTATTTGTGGCTCTGTTTGTAGAAGGATAAATGAAATGATTCAGATGGTTTTGCTTGATTATTGAGGATGATGACTTTTGAGAATGAGTATTCATTTAAGAGGCTAAGTTAAATAAAAACAAATATAGAACTAGACAGCTTCCAGAGCAAGTGATTTTGATCATTTTTTTTTTTTGGAGGTATGTTGATTGTAGAAATGATTATTATCATTTTGGGTGAGTGTTTCAAATTGATGTTTGACATATTTTGGCAGTGAAATTTGCTTTTGACTCGCAAGAGATAGTTTACTGAACAGAAGTTTGTCAATTTATGAAATGAGCCACCCAAATGCCAAATGAAAATTGCATATCTTTTAATTGACATCAGGAGAGCTTTTTCCTATCACGACTAATGTGTTCTTTGTTAATGTTGCAGCAAGGACAAAACTTTTTCTGACTTTTTTTTAACAAGAAAATGTCAGACAAATACATTTAAGTTATTTTTGGATGATACCATATGTTAAATTATGTGGTTTTTGGATTTTTAACTCAATAGTCCTCTGTCATTTCCACTTTGATTGGTTAGCTACTTTTCTCTCGACATGATTTCACCCTTGTCCCATTGTATACAAGATGGATATCTCATTATTTTTCCCAATCTCATAATATCTTGTTCTTTAACAGTAATTGTGTTTTGTTCAGGTGATTATGGATAAAGCATCCTGTCGTAGAAATTGGTCTTCAGCTGGGCAGGTTTTATGTGTGTGAGAGAGAGAGAGAGGGCTTAAGTTCTCACTCCCTTTGAGCAAACTAATTTTAATTATAGTCAGCTTATAGTTTTGACAATATATTTCATATCAATATGCAACTGATATAGTTAACTAATCTACCTTAAGTGGATATTTGTGCATTAAGTTAGACACTAGATTTTGACAAATTTTTGTTTGACCAATTTAATTGTAGATTATCCATTTATTCATCCGGTACTTATTTTTATTCATTGCATACATGGTTATAGTTATTTAGTGATAATGCACGACTTACATCTTAAATGAATATAGATCATGTTTGGGAAAGGTAGTTAAATACTCATGGTTTAAATTAAGTTGATTATTACTGAAGTGAGCAAATGATGAGGAAATTTGACATGGTGATTTGCACTTGTAATGACTTTTATGGGAGTGAAGTACCTGGATTTTTTGACATGTTTGTGAATTTTTGTTATGATATGTGCTGATAAAAGATGAAATGGTTGACATGTTAGATTAGGATTGGGCTATAAGTACTTGAACTACGTAGAATATGTCCCCCAAGGGATTGACTTTTTCTATTATATATGCATGCAAATAATTGTGAAATAAGGTAAAAATATATTATGGCGATACCTCAAAATGTTATGTAATTACTCGTTGAATGTTACTATGCTATTTTGCTCTTGGTAAGATTATCTCATACCTTAAACATAGAGATTGCATTTATTGTGCTTAGGATCCACTCAAAATACATTATAGATTAGTCGAGTTTTTGGACTTTAGATTTGTGCTTTTGAATCTCTTTTAAGGATTGGATCACAGTACGCAACAAGAGTAGAGGTGTATATTTTATGCGGGGAGTATTGATTATTTATATTTTGTACATCATTTGAGGCTAAATTATTTTTCATTTGAGGTTCAAATTTTATGGGAATTTCAAGTGGTGACAATTTTTGGTATTAGAGCGAGGTTAATGGGGTGATAAAATAGGATTAGATAGATTGTGGATATAGACTTTGAGTTTCATGATTAATTTGGTGGATAGGAATTGTTGAAATAATAAGTTCGGAAGGAACGATTAATAGGTTACTTGATAAGTTATGATCTTTGGAAATTTAGTATATATCTGATGGAGCCATGAATCCTAGTATTGGTTGATTTACATCATAGTTAGAGTGGATTTTAGAAGTGTTAAGTTTTAATTTGAACCTCAGGCAATGAGTGATTATCTTTTCGGTGTTTGGATATTTTCGCGAAGTCGCAAGTTATTGTTTTTGTCATAAGTATTCAATATGAAATGGTTGAGATTTAGTTATTGGTGAAATTAGGCAAATTTAGATCACAAAGTTTAAGGTATTGATTTATAATAATAGTGGATTATCCTTTAGTGATAAGTCACGATCAATTTTATGACAATTTATGATCTTTAGATGTAAGTTGTGATTTTGAGGATTACATCGTAGTCAGAAGAGATTAAAAGGAGAATTTATATTGGAAGTCGTGATAGGTTACATGGTGATATTTGGTGTAATAAGAATTGATCTTAGAAAAAGTAAGCTTAAATTGTTGCATAAGAAAATAAATTTCCTTCGGTGTAACATGTGTGATCTTGCTAACTATAGGTTTCATTTGTGATTGAATTTTGAGTAAATGTTCCTCCTCAAAGTCATTTCCAAATGTTGCAAATTATGACAATTTTCTTCCTTACTCTCTTTTGTACTAGACTACTTTTTCCCAATCAACTTTGGGAGTTTAAATTTGCTTTTGAAGAACATCATGCGGAGTATTTAAGATTCTTTCATAAGTTTTTCCAACGTATTTCCTCATAGCTTTATGAGCGGCAAGTTTTCAAATATCTCCTTTTTGCCAAATGAATTTGAACTTTTGTTTTCTCCTTGTGGATATATTTTTCTTCCTTGAAAACTTTTTGAAAGACATTTTGGGAAAATCCATCTTTTTTTTTTTTGAAAGAGGTGTGATACTTTTGTTTTGTGATTTCTAAATATTAACTTCTTGATTTTAATTTTCTGTTAAAGAGTGAGTGGATTGAAAAGTTTCTCCGTAGAGTCTTTTCCAAATGTTGCGTATTTTGACAATTTTCTTCCTTACTCTGTTTTGTACAAGACACACTTTTTCAAACAACTTTGGCACTTCAAATTTGCTTTTAAAGACAGTTGTGCAAATTGTTCTGGAGTCTCACAAGTTTTTCTAATATATTTCCTCGTAACTTTTCTAAACAGCACGTTTTCAAATATCTCTCTTGTGCCAAATGAGTTTAATTTTGTTTTCTCCTTTAAATATATCTGTCTTTTTTTATAGTTGTTTATTATGACATTTTGTAAAAATGTTCTCTGTTTGAAAGAGCTGTGATACTTTTGTTTTGTCCTTTCTGAATATAAACTTTTTGAGTTTAAGTTTTCTGTTAAAAGAGTATAACTGGATTTAAAGATTCTCCTCAAAGTTGTTTCCAAATGTTGCAAATTATGACAATTTTCTTCCTTGCTCTATTTTGTACAATGCCTACTTTTTTCAAACAACTTTGGGAGTTTAAATTTGCTTTTAAAGAAGGTAATGCAAATTATTTCAGATTCTTTCACTAGTTTTTCCAATGCATTTCCTCATAGTGTTATGAGCAGCAAGTTTTTAAATATTTCTTTTTTGCCAAATAAGTTTTAAACTTTTTTTTCTCCTTTTGAATATATTTCTCTTTTTGGAAAACTTTTTAAAGACATTTTGTAAAAATCTATGTCTGTGTTTGAAAGAGGTGTGATACTTTTGTTTTGCCATTTCTCGGTATTAACTTCTTGATTTTAAGTTTTCTGCTAAAGAGTAACTGGATTTATAACTTTCTCTTAAAAGTTGTTTCCAAATGTTGCACATTATGACAATTTTCTTGCTTACTTTGTTTTGTACGAGACCTACTTTTTTCAAACAACTTTTGGAGTTTAAATTTGCTTTTAAAGAAGGCCGTGCAAATTATTTTGGATGCTTTCACAACTTTTTCCAATGTATTTCCCCAAAACTTTTTGAGTGGCAAGTTTTCATGTATCTCTTTTTTGCCAAATAAGTTTAGACTTTTGTTTTCTCCTTTTGGATATATTTCTCTTTTTTTGAAAACTTTTTGAAAGACATTTCATGAAAATCTATCTTTGTTTGACAGAGGTGTGATACTTTTTTTTTTTTGGTGAAGATGTGATACTTTTGTTTTGTCCTTTTGGATATATTTCTCTTTCTTGAAAACTTTTTGGAAGACATTTCGTGAAAATCTCTCTGTTTGATGGAGGCGTGTTACTTTTGTTTCGTCATTTCTAAGTATTAATTTCTTGATTTTAAGTTTTCTGTCAAAGAGTAATTGGATTTAAAAGTTTCTCTCCTAAGTTGTTGCCAAATGTTGCGAATTATGACAATTTTCTTCCTTACTCTATTTTCTACGACACACTTTTTCAAACATCTTCGGCAGTTTAAATTTGCTTTTAATGAAGGTCATGCAAATTATTTTGGATTCTTTCACAAGTTTCTCCAATCCATTTCCTCATAACTAGTTTTCAAGTATCTCTGTTTTGCCAAAAAAGTTTAATTTTGTTTTCTGCTTTGAATATGTCTTTTTTGATAGTTCTTTATTATGACATTTCGTAAAAATGTTATCTGTTTGAAACTACTATGTTACTTTTGAATATTAACTGCTTGAGTTTAAGTTTTCTGTTAAAGAATATAACTGGATTTAAAGTTTCTCTTCGAAGTTGCTTCCAAATGTTGCCAATTATGAAAATTTCTTCCTTACTCTTGTTTTGTACAAGACCTACATTTTTCAAACAACTTTGGGAGTTTCAATTTTCTTTTAAAGAACGTCTTGCAAAGTATTTTAGATTCTTTCACAAGTTTTTCCAATGTATTTCCTCATAGCTTTATGAGCGGGAAGTTTTCAAATACCTCTTTTTTTGCCCAATAAGTTTAAACTTTTGTTTTCTCATTTGGAATATATTTCTCCTTTTTAAAACTTTTTTAAAGACATTTCATAAGATCTATCTCTGTTTGAAAGATGTGTGATGCTGTTGTTTTGTCATTTCTAAATATTTAGTTCTTGATTTTAAGTTTCTGTCAAAGAGTAACCGGATTTAAAAGTTTCTTCACAAAGTCATTTCCAAATGTTGCAAATTATGGCAATTTTCTTCCTTCCGCTATTTGTTCAAGACACTTTTTTCAAACAACTTAGGGTGTTTAAATTTGCTTTTAAAGAAGGTCATGGAAATTTTTTTGATTCTTTCACAAGTTTTTCCAATCTATTTCATCAACTTAATGAGCAGCGAGTTTATATCTCTTTTTTCAAACTAAGTTTAAAAGTTTTGTTTTCTCCTGTTGAATACATGTCTTTTTTTACAGTTCTTTATTATGACATTTAGTAAAAATGTTCTCAATTTAAAAGAGCTGTGATCCTTTTGTTTTGTCCTTTCTGAATATTAACTTCTTGAGTTTAAGTTTTCTGTTGAGAGTATGACTGGATTTAGAGTTTCTCCTCAAAGTTGTTTACAAATGTTGCAAAATATGACAATATTCTTCCTTACTCTATTTTGTACAAGACCTACTTTTTTCAAACCATTTTGGGAGTTTAACTTTGCTTTTAAAGAACGTTATGCAAATTATTTTAGATTCTTTCACAGGTTTTTCGCACTGTATCTCCTCATAGCTTTATAAGCAGCAAGTTTTCAAATATCCCATTTTTGCCAAATAAGTTCAAACTTTTGTTTTCTCCTTTTGAATATATCTCTTTTTTTACAGCTTTTTATTATAGACATTTGGTAAAAATGTTCTCTGTTTGAAAGAGCTGTGATAGTTTTGTTTTGTCATTTCTGAATATTAACTTCTTGATTTTAAGTTTTACAGTTCTTTTTACAGTTCTTTATGTGTCTTTTTGACAGTTCTTTATTATGACATTTTGTAAAAATGTTCTGTTTGAAAGAGCTGTGATACTTTTGTTTTGTCCTTTCTAAATATAAACTTCTTGAGTTTAGGTTTTTCTGTTAAAGAGTATAACTGGATTTTAACGTTTCTCCCCAAATGTTGCAAGTTATGACAATTTTCTTCCTTACTCTGTTTAGTACAAGACCTACTTCTTTTCAAACTATTTGGGAGTATAATTTTGCTTTTAAAGAACATCATGCAAATTATTTTAGATTCCTTCGCAAGTTTTTCCAATGTATTTCCTCATAACTTTATGTGCAGCAAGTTTTCGAATCTCTCTTTTCTGCCAAATAAGTTTAGACTTTTGTTTTCTCCGTTTGAATATATCTCTCTTCTTTTATAGTTCTTTATTATAGACATTTCGTGAAAATGTTCTCTGTTTAAATGAGCTTTGGTACCTTTGTTTTGTCCTTTCTAAATATTAACTTCTTGGTTTTAAGTTTTCTATTAAAGAATATAATTGGATTTAAAGTTTCTCCTCAAGGTTGTTTCCTAATGTTGCAAATTAAGACAATTTCTTCCTTACTTTGTTTTTTACAAGACCTACTTTTTTCAACCAACTTGGGGAGTTTAAATTTTCTTTGAAAGAATATCATGCAAACTGTTTTAGATTCTTTCACATGTTTTTTCAATGTGCTTCCTCATAGCTTTATGTGCAGCAAGTTTTCAAATTTCTCTTTTTTTGCCAAATAAGTTTAAAGTTTTGTTTTCTCCTTTTGAATAGATCTCTCTTTTTTGACAATCCTTCATTAAATTCATTTTGTCAAAAATTTCTTTATTTAAAGGAGGTGTGATACTTTTGTTTTGTCCTTTCTAAATATTAACTTCTTGAGTTTAAGTTTTTTGTTAAAGAGAGTATAACTGGATTTAATGTTTCTCCTCAAAGTTGTTTCCAAATGTTGCAAATAATGACAATTTTCTTCCTTATTCTGTTTTGTTAAGCATGTTTTCAAGTATCTCTTTTTTTCCAAATAAGTTGAACTTTTATTTTCTCCTTTTGAAATATCCTTTTACTTGTCGGAAGTTCTGACATTTCGTTAAAATCTCACTCTATTTTAAATTGTAACTAGATTCGTCTTTTTATACCATTTTTCTTTTAAAGAACGTCACACAGGAATCTCTTTATTAATAGCTATATATGAACAGCAAGTTTTCAAGTATCTCTTTTTTGCCAAATTAGTTCAATTATGTTTTCTCCTTTTGAATATATCTTTGTTTTTTTGGGAAGTTCTGACATTTTGTAAAAATATCTCTCTCTCTGTGAGAGAGAGAATGCAACCGGGTTTAAAGTTTTCTTTCAACATGTTTGTAAATCGTGGAAATGGTTGTATTTTTCTTCCTTACTCTGTTTTGTTTGAGATTTACTATTTTCAATCAACATTGGATTGGGAGTTAATATTTGCTTTTAAAGAATGTCACACAAATCATTTTAGATTCTATATACAAGTTTTACCAAGTTATTTCTTTATAGATTCATGATCAGAAGGTTTGCAAGTATCTCTTTTTTCCCAAAACTTATAACTTTTGTTCTCTTTTTGTGTACCTCACTATTTTGAAAGTTCTTATCTCTCTGTTTTAAATAATTTTGAGACTTTTGTGTTGTCCTTTCTAAATATTAACTCCTTGATTTGAAGTTTTCTATCATAGAGCAACTGGATTTAAAGTTTTCTTCCATAATGGTTTGTATGGTGGAAATGATGGCATTTTTATTCCTTACTCTGTTTTGTATGAGACTTACTATTTTCAAGAATGTCATGTGAATTAATTTAGATTTTGTCACAAGTTTCTCCAATTGATTTCTCAATAGCTTCATGAGAATTAATTTGCTTTTAAAGAATGTCATGTGAATTATTTGCAAATCTCTCTTTTTTGCCAAAAGAACGTACACTACTATTTTGTCCTTTTTTGTATTTTTAAAAGTTCTGTGTTAAACAGATTTCATAATATATCTCTCTGTTTTAAAGAATTGTGAGTCTTTTACTTTGTTTTTTCAAAATATTAACTTCTTTATTTTAGGTATCCTGTCTTTAAGTAACCGGATTCAAAATATTCTTCTAAAGTCGTTTAAAATGTTTTGTTAAATAGATCATTCTATTTTAAAAATTGCAAGAGTTTTGTTTTGTCCTTTCTAAATATTAAGTTCTTGAATTTAAGTTTCCTGCCTTTGAGTGACTAGATTCAACGATTTTATTAAAAGTTTCCAAATCTTGCAAATTATGGCAATTTTCCTCCAAACAAGACCTATTGTTTTTAAAGTTTAAATTTGCTCTTAAAGAACGTCATGCAAATTATTTTAGATTCTATCACAAGCTTTTCCAATCTGATTTTGAATTACTTTATGAAGCTTGCTTGTATCTCTTTTACGTGCCAAAAAACCTGAACTTTTGTTTTATTCTTTATCTTTCTCTCTCTGTTTTAAAAGTTCTTTCTTAAGGAGATTTGTTAATATCTCTGTGTAATAAAGAATTGTGACCATATGATTTCGTCCTTTCTAAATGTTGACTTCTTGAATTTTCTGTTTTAGAGTAACTGGATCTAAAGTTTTCTTTGAAATTCATTTCCAAATGTTACAAATTTGGGCAAATTTGTGCAAGAGCTACTATGTTTCCAAATTACATTGGAAGTTTAAATTGGCTTCTAGAGAACATGAAGCAAATTATATTAGATTCTATCACAAGATATTCCAATCTCTTTCTCAATAGCTTAATGAGCAGAAGGTTTGCATGTATCTCCTTTTTTCCGAAAAGTAATTGGGTTTAAAGTTTTCTTTCATAATTTTTTGTAAATTGTGGAAATGATGGTTATTTCCTTCTTTACTCTGTTTTGTCCGAGATCTACTATTTTCAATCGACATTGGGATTTCAATTTGCTTATAAAGAAGCCATGCAAATCATTTTAGATTCTACACACAAGTTTTTCCAATCTATTTCGTAATAGCCTTGTGAGCAAAAGGTTTGCAAGTATCTCTTTTTTTCCCATATCTTAAAACTTTTGTTTTCTCCTTCTGTCTACTTATTTCTCTGTTTGAAAAGTTCTTTGTTAAACAGATTTTCTAATATCTCTCTTTGTTTTAAAGAATTCTGAGACTTGTTGTGCTTTCTAAATATTAACTATTGATTTTAAAGTTTTCTATCACGTAGCAACCAGATTGAAAGTTTTCTTTCATAACCGTTTGTAAATGGTGGAGATATGATGGCATTTTTCTTCCTTACTCTGTTTTGTACAAGATTTACTATTTTAAAAAAGCATTGGGAGTTTAAATTTGCTTTTAAAGAACGTCATGTAAGTTAATTTAGACTCTATCTCAAGTTTTTCCAACCAATTTCTCAATAGCTCATGAGTAGTAGGCATGTAAATCTCTCTTTTTTGCCAAAAGAACATACACTATTTTTTTGTTGTTTTGTATTTTTAAAAGTTCTTTGTTAAATAGATTTTCTAATATATATCTCTGTTGTGAGACTTTTATTTTGTTTTTTCAAAATGTTTACTTATTGATTTTAAGTATCCTGTCTTCGAGTAACTGGATTCAATTTTTTTTCCAAAGTCGTTCCAAATGTTTTGTTAAACAGATTAGCTAATCCCTCTTTTTTAAAAATTGCAAGACTTTTGTTTTTTCCTTTCTAAATATTAACTTCTTGACTTTAAGTTTCCTGCCTTTGAGTGACTGGATTCAACGTTTTCATTAGACTAGCTCCCATATCTTGCAAATTATGGCAAGCTTCCTCCAAACTTTGTTATGTACAAGGCCTACTATATTCAAACAACATTGGGAGTTTAAACTTGCTTCTAAAGGATGTCATCCAAATTATTTTAGATTCCATCACAAGTTTATCAAACTATCTCTCAATAGCTTTATGAGCAGTGTGTTTGCAAATATCTCTTTTGTGCCACTTTTGTTTTCTCATTTTGTTTACTTATCTCTGTTTTAAAAGTTCTCTGTTAAAGAGATTACCTTTTTTTTTCTCTATTCTAAAGAATTTTGAGATTTATGTTTTTTCCATTATAAATATCTACTTCTTGATTGCAAGTTTTCTGTCCTAGAGGAATTCAAAGTTGTTTACATATGTTGCAAATAATGACAATTTTCTTCCTTACTCTATTTTGTACAAGACCTACTATTTTCAAACATTGTAAGTTTAAATTTGCTTTCGAAGAATGTCATGCATATTATTTTAGATTCTATTACAAGTTTTTCAATTTATTTCTCATTAGGTTTATGAGCAGGAAGTTTTCAAATATCTTTTTCTGCAAAATAAGTTAAAACTCTGGTTTTCTCCTTCTCTATATATGTTTGTTTTTTAAAAGTTCTTTGTCAGAGGTTTTGGAACATTTCTGTCTGTTTTTAAGAATCAGTTTTGGTAACTGGATTGCAATTTTCTATATATTACCGAGACCTGTTATTTTGAAACAAAATTTGGAGTATAAATTTGCCTTTAAAGAACATAATGCGCATTATGGTAGATTTTATCAAGTGTTAGTCGAATCTATTTCTCAGTTGCTTTATTAACTGCAAGTTTTTAGCTCAATAGCAATGGTAGTTAACATAAGTAAGATGATCTACTTGAGTGTTGAGAGAGCATTGTCAACAAGGTTCCGAATTGGCATTTGACAATTTCACATTTCTCTCACTCATTATTTTTTAGATGATCAAGTGGTTTTTTGGGCTAACTAAAGGAGGAGAATGTCTAGGCTGCTAAATTTCGACTTATCTTGGCTTTCTTGGGTTAGCAAAATTTAAGGACAAAGTAATAATAGTGTCTAGTGATAAGTGGAAGGATTCATATGTCCATTGATGGTGTTTAGATTGGAGAGCTGCAAATGAGGTGTCCATGTGGTGTTCTGGAAAATGGTTTTTGGTGGCTGGCTGGTAAGATTGATCATAGAGAGATCACTGACATTAGAGTATGACACAACTGGTGGGGGGCGAAGGATGGTTGACAAGGATGGGTTTTGATTGATATCTGGTGGAAATTGGTGGACTCCCTATTATACCATTAGAAAGCCCTAGTATGCTCTCGAGGTCTCAGTGTGGTGAGCTGGAAAATGGTTTTCTATGGCTGACTGATAAGATTGATTATAGAGAGATCACTGAAAATAGAGTATGACACTACTGGTGGTGCGCGAAGGATGGTGGACAAGGATGAGTTTTGATTGAAATATGCTTTCTACTTCTGCTATTTGTACGTTGTGAATTGGCATGTTCTACTCATTTGTTTATCCCCTTATTATGGGTTTTCCTGCTTGACCTTGCTCTGTCTTAACGAAGAAAACAGTGGATCTATATAAATTCAAATCAAGATAGGTATTTCAAGAAAGAAATTCTTTGAAATTTTCCGTTGTTACTAGATTTTCTTGTGATTACTACTCCAGTCATTTTCCTTTTCATGTTTGCTGGGTCTTTGTATGGAATATGAGATTCAGCAGCTATATTGATCTTGTTAGTTGATTATTGGTTGGAGGTTGATGTGGAAACAATTTGTGTAATTTTGAGGAAGTATCATTTGCAGTGAGTAGATGTTATAATATTAAAATATTTAGCTATGGAATGGTCTCTATAATTTTGCATGCCTATTGATCGAAACTCCACTTTAGGGTCGAGAAAAGCTGCATGATAAGGGTAATGATGGTCTTCACTGGGATTGAGTATGAAGTTTGGAAGAAGAAAAGTGACAGGATGTAGGACTAAAGCGGTTTTAAGAGCTTTATGTAATGTTAAATTAGTGGATATTTGATAATACTTTGGTTATGTTCAAATTTTTTACTTATTGTGGTGAGAAACCTAGAAGGATAAATGAAATGATTCATATGATTTTGCTTGATTATTGAGGATGATGAGCAGCAACTTTGAGAATGAATATTCATTTAAGAGGCTAAGTTAAATAAAAACAAATATAGAACCAGACAGCTTCCAGAGCAAGTGATTTTGATCATTTTTTTTTAGGTATATTGATTATAAAAATGATTATTATCATTTTGGGTGAGTGTTTCAAATTGACGTTTGACTTGTTTCGGCAGTAAAATTTGCTTTTGACTTGCAAGAGATAGTTTACTAGACAGAAGTTTGTCAATTTATGAAATGAGCCACCCAAATGCCAAATGAAAATTGCATATCTTTTAATTGTCATTAGGAGAGCTTTTTTCTGTCACGACTAATGTGTTCTTTGTAAATGGTATGAATACTTGCGGCAAGGACAAAACTTTTTCTGACTTCTTTTTAACAAAAAAATGTCAAGACAAACACATTAAGTTATTTTTGGATGACACCATATGTTAAATTATGTGGTCCTTGGATTTTTAACTCAATAGTCCTCTGTCATTTTCACTTTGATTGGTTGGCTACTTTTCTGTCTTAAGCATATGTACGTTTTCCAAAGAAACCAATATAAGATCAAACTAAATTCCACCTGGTTAGTTTGTGAGACCATTTGGCAGGAGCTGAGGGAATTATGTTTGGGGATTTGATGAGCTATCAGTTTAGTGATGGACTAGAGATGAGGGAACTATGTTGATATTGTGAGTTGATTGTGGAATGGTTTTAATAATTTTGGGTGACTTTTTGAGCTTGACCTTTGATTGTTTTTCATAAGTGGGGTTGATTATTTGAGATTGATGGTTGGCAAATTTCAAGGATGAAATTCTGTTGAGGTAATTCTCATGTCCTTATTTTAAAATGAAATGTAGAGCATAATAATTTTGGGGTTGTTTTCTTATGTTTGATATCTCAAGTGATGGGTTCTTTTAAGAAATTATGAGGTTGATGTTCAGCAAATTGGTGGACAACGTTTAATGGGGCAGAAGCTATATGTTGCTGTTAGAAAGAAATATAGAGTAGATGATTGTTGGAGTATGATTTCTAAAACTTTTGATGGGTGATTATGTGATGTTGACGTTGGAATGATTGAACTTTGGGTGATTGTTTGCTATGGATGTTCGGCAAATTTCAAATATGGAATTCATTTGAGGTGAATATTTGCTAGTGTCCTGATTTTAGGAAGAAATATAGAGTAGAATAATTTTGATGTTGATGCTTGTGCTCCATTTTCTTAAGTTTCAATATTGAGTCATTGGTTCCCCTGAGGTGATTGTTGGAGTATTGATTTCTCTAACTTTTGCACTTGAGTTGATTGAGGAATCATTTAAATAGAGCCTTGGGTGATTATTTAAGCTTGACGTTAGGATGATTGTTATTATTTTGGGTGAGTATTTGACATTGATCTTTGGCGACTTTCAAGGGTGAAATTCATTTGAGGTGACGAGATGCTAGTGTCCTGACTTTAGGGAGAAACATAGAGCAGAATAATTTTGGGTAGATGTTGTGCAGTGGCAGACTTTGCACATTTTTCCAGTGGGTGCAAATAAACTGGGCAGGACAAAGTGAATACCTAAAACGTTGAATTATTGAAATCAGTTATTTTCTGGGATTTTTAAAGAAGAATGACTGTCGGAGTACTGATTTTATAGAACATAAGCTACTTTGCTAGTGTCCTGTTTTCTGAAGTTGATATAGAGTCATAGGTTCCCTTGAGAAATTTTGTGGTTGATGTTTTGCAAATTAGTTAGCAACTCCATAAGGGGGCGGACGTGCTATATTATTTGAATCTCCATTTAGTTTACCCTTTGGTGTTCCTTCTTGATCTTGCTTTGTCTTAATATAACAAAAAGGGATCTATATAAATTGGAATCATGAGCAATTCTGTCAGGAAAGAAAATTATAGATCGAACATTTGCTTTTTGTTGGCTATATTATTTTGTGATTACTGTTGCAATCATGTTCCTTTTCACGTTTCCCTGATCTTTATATAGACACAAATATTGGGTGGCTATGTCAATCTTCTGTATACTATTGAAGTGATTTTATTTTTCATGTTTTCTACTGTTTTGATGGCTCTGTTTGTAAACCTTTGTGACTCTAGCGAGTTTCTCTGCGCAAGGTTATTATTTTACTTTTGAAACAAGCAGTATTGTCCCACTTAAGGGGAGTAATCACGTCCAGTCAAGTTGATAATAATGCCAAGCTTGATCTCAAAGCTCGTTTGTGTTAGAATTTCTGCCTGAACTTGCCTTAATAGAGAATCGAAATAATCGAGCTTAAGCTAGATTACAAATCAATACTCTTTAAGCTATCAAGCTTAAACTAGATTAAAATCAATACTCTCAAGCTTGACCTTATATACTCTCAATCGAGTATATGATTTGTTTTTGTGACTATGTGACTAGCAAAATATTAATGAAAAAACAAAAGCTCTATTAAGCTTACAAGCCTGTCAAGCTGAGCTCGACTCGATAAGATACTTAAGTAGCTCAGACTTTGAGCTTGACTTGAAACCATATGAGGTGATCTCTCAAGTTAAGCCCAAACTACTCTCTCGACATGATTTCACCCTTGTCCCATTGTATACGAGATGGATATCTCATTATTTTTCCTAAATCTCATAATATCTTGTTCTTTAACAGTAATTGTGTTTTGTTCAGGTGATTATGGATAAAGCATCCTGTGGTAAGAAATTGGTCTTCAAGTGGGCAGGTATTATGTGAGAGAGAGAGAGAGAGAGAGAGGGTACAAGTTCTCACTCCCTTTGAGCAACTGATTTTAATTATAGTCAGCTTATAATTTTGGCAATGTATTTCATATCAATATGCAACTGATATAGTTAACTAATCTACCTTAAGTGGATATTTGTGCAATAAGTTCGACACTATATTTTGACAAATTTTTGTTTGACCAATTTAATTGTAGATTATCCATTCATTCATCCGGTACTTATTTTTATTCATTGCATACATGGTTATAGTTATGTAGTGATAATGCACGACTTACATCTTAAATGAATTTAGATCATTTTCGGGAAAGGTAGTTAAATACTCTGTGGTTTAAATTAAGTTGATTATTACTGAAGTGAGCAAATGATGAGGAAATTTGACATGGTTGATTTGCACTCATAATGATTTTTATGGCAGTGAAGTACCTGGATTTTTTGACGTGTTTGTGAATTTTTGTTATGATACATGCTGATAAAAGATGAAATCGTTGACATGTTAGATTGGCATTGGGCTATAAGTACTTGAACTATGTAGAATATGTCCCTCAAGGGATTGACTTTTTCTATTATATGCATGCAAATAATTGAGAAATAAGGTAAAAATATATTATGGCGATACCTCAAAATGTTATGTAATTACTCATTGAATGTTACTATGCTATTTTGCTCTTGGTAAGATTATCTCATACCTTAAACATAGAGATTTCATTTATTGTGCTTAGGATCCACTCAAAATACGTTATAGATTAGTCGAGTTTTTGGAGTTTAGATTTGTGCTTTTGAATCTCTTTTAAGGTTTGGATCACAGTACACAACAAGAGTAGAGGTGTATATTTTATGCAGGGAGTATTGATTATGTATATTTTGTACATCATTTGAGGCTAAATTATTTTTCATTTGAAGTTCAAATTTTATGGGAATTTCAAGTGGTGACAATTTTTGGTATTAGAGCAAGGTTAATGGAGTGATAAAATAGAATTAGATAGAGTGTGGATATAGACTTTGAGTTTCATGATTAATTTGGTGGAGGAATTGTTGAAATAATAAGTTCCGAAAGAAAGATTAATAGGTTATTTGATAAGTTATGATCTTTGGGAATTTAGTATATCTGATGGAGCCATGAATCCTAGTATTGGTTGATTTACATCATGGTTAGAGTGGATTTTAGAAGTGTTTAAGTTTTAATTTAAACCTCAGGCAATGAGTGATTGTCTTTTTGGTGTTTGGATATTTTCGCCAAGTTGCAAGTTATTGTTTCTGTCATAAGTATTCAATATGAAATGGTTGAGATTTAGTTATTGGTGAAATTAGGCAAATTTAGATCGCAAAACACAAACTTTAAGGTATTAATTTATAATAATAGTGGACGATCCTTTAGTGATATGTCACGATCAATTTTATGACAATTTATGATCTTTAGATGTAAGTCGTGATTTTGAGGATTACATTGTAGTCGGAGGAGATTAAAAGGAGAATTTATATTGGAAGTCTCAATAGGTTACATGGTGATATTTAGTAAAATAAGAATTGATCTTAGAAGAAGTAAGCTTGAAAATTAAATTTCCTTCGGTGTAACATGTGTGATCTTCGTAACTGTAGGTTGTGATATTTTGAGTAGTATATTATGATCTTACATTAAAGAGTTTTGCGGAACTAGTAGGCAAGATCTTCATAACTGTAGGTTGTGATCTTCATAGTTGTAGGTTATGATCTTTTGAGTAGTATATCATGATCTTACTTTAAAGAGTTTTGTGGAACTAAGTAGCTAAGATCAATTTCAACTGAGGTTTCATATGTAAGTCGAGTTGATTGAATTTTATTGAAAAGTAGATGAGTTCAAATTTTGGTGATTTAGGAAGTTATAGGCATTCAATCTTAAGTGATGACTTTTTGAGTGGTGACATTTTTATGAGGATTTGTGGTATAAATATAAGTTCTTGTTTTGGTGATCCTTGTCCTGGAGAGGAATACAGTACATTGCCTTTGGAGAAAGTTGAGATAAAATTCGAGGAAGTAGATCTTATCTTAGTGTTATGATTCAGAATACCATAGTCGTATTCAAATATAGTGACGTTAGGAGTGTTTAGGGTGCATTAAAGTTTTTTTTTTTTTTGGTGAAAGGTAATAAATATATCGAGGAGAGGCGAAAAGTTAATAATTCCATTTTGCTTGAAGGAGTAATTTCGAACTAATGCTATCAATGAGCTCTACTTGAGGAGTTATTAAGAACATTAAAAGTATTTGGAGGTTTTTATACAATACACGAGTTGATTTAGACAAAATCTTAATGTGGATGTTGTGATATCCTAAGGCTGTCTTAATTTCAAAGAGTCACATAGGACGATATTTGCCTTGTTTGTAAGCGTAGTTAACTATCAATGGTAGTATAAATGCTTTGGTTCGTATTTTGTAGTACGGACCACCAATCAATCAATGAACACTAATTGTTCAATTTTATCTTCCTAGTATCTTTATGCTCTAGCGTCTTTTTACATGGCTGATCATGATTGCCTCTAGTATTCGTACTTTTAATTTTCTCATCAATTCGCGTTCCTATCTAAGAATTAGCAAAGGACCATCATATCTTTTGTCGATTGGTTTAGCGATCTATCTTTTGAAAGATGCATTGTCGGCCCTTTCCGACAATACATTTACAAATCCAATGAATGATACAAAATGGTTCCATTTCCATATATTGAACCTCAAACCAAAGTGCACCCAAAAAAATGAACTTTCAATAAAGACTTGATATATCTATTAGGATGTTTATCGAGATGTCAATATTGCATTGAGAAAATTGACCTTGTTCAAGCTTTGATTTGATTTCATTTGGTGTCAAATAGATTTGTTTAACCGTCCTAGTGGTGATCTACAGATCTAGGCCTGGCCCGTCTAAAGTTTTGCTCGAGTGCCCCTTAAGTCTCATGTTCTATGTCTATGCACTGTCTACATGAAATTTACATTGGCATTTCAGTTTGTTCAAATGTAGACTTGTCATTGTTTGATTAACTTTTGTTCTTTATTCGTCTTTTTAAATTTTCATTGATGAACAATCTACTAACTGCATTGGGAAAAGAATTTTTATCTACTTTCAGTTTTGTGCATGATTATGCCGTTCAGTGAAGTGTCTCCTGTAATAATTTTATCGCTTGACCAATTAGATCAGTGTCATGTATTCCATCAAATGTTTTTATTCATTATGACTTTCCAAAGATTGGCGATATAAACTTTATCCATCACTTGATGGCATAAACATTAAATGAAGAGAAGGTATTGTCTTCATTCGGTGTAGGTGGGTTCAACTTACATGCACTGTTAGATCATGTAAGTCATACATAAGATCCCCTCACGGGTGAACTAGGCAAAGCACCGGGTTCGGTACTTCTCTCTGATGACTTGGACTAATCATATATAGGAGTGTTATGGCTTAAAATCATCCGCTAACAATGTATGGGAAAGCGCAAATCAGGTTTTTTAACATGTTTTGTTGGTAAAGGACCTCGTGAGATACTTTACTTACTATACACTCTACGTAATGGAAGAATAAGTCGAACTAGTATCTTGTGCATGGAGTTCTCTTACTGGCAGCAAACTCTTAATTCATAAATGCAGAACACTTAAAGATATTGGAAACAAGTTATACATAGTTTAGCACAAGAGACTACCTTTCCTGAATTTACTTGCCCGAATGCATTGTCTTCATGGGTATCCACCAGTGACTGATGGCTTAATCGTGGCCTTAAAAGAGATTTTGGAATGTGAACTTGAACTCACCATGCCATTGCCAGCAGAACCCTAATGTCGGTTTGGATAGCACAGCCAAAACAAGGACTTGAAACAAGAACGTGAAAAAGTTGTCCAATAAATGCTAGCAGTTACAAATGGAATTTAATTTGGTGTAGGCGTTTTGTCAAACACGTCAAAGGTGGTAGCCCCAGACATTTATGTTTCTCCTTAATGTATTCGAACTAAATCTCAATATGTGGTTGCATGGATGCAAACTAATATGATAAATTATAAGTCTTTTCCCCCATCTTTAGGCTCTTTGTAGATTCTGAAGCCCACCACCAATTCTCTAGCAACGTAAGGCCTAGGATTTTGGGCAAGTTTGCTCTTAGGACGCACAATTCTAGCTCAAGCATTCAATGCCAGATTCTTATGCACGACTTCGATTCAGGAGTGAAGGAAAATGATTGTCGGCCCACTTGTCCAGCCCATTCATGGGTGGAGGCTATAGATAAAACTCGAAAACTCAAAATCAGAAGGAAAAAGTTTGTACCATAATAGAGCACAGGCACGGCACGCTAATATAAAACTAAGCGAACCTAAGAGAGTACAAGAATGTTTGAATGAATGATTCGACCTGTATCATCGTCAAATATAGGATTTTGGAACTACTATTGCTTTGGTTTAAGGTTTTTAATTTTAGGACGTGGGCTCACAGACCGCCGCCCGTGTGGGCACATCTGATTTGTTCCAACTAGCCATGTAGTATCGTGCCATGCCGGCCAAGCCATTATGATGCTAATCCAGAATATGGGCCCATATTGTTGTAGTGCTGAATGAAATCTTATTAAATTATGATAAGCATGTGTGTTGGAAAAAAATGTAAAAAATTCCATAGCAAGGCCTATCTTTCAATACACTATTTGCCCAAATCAAATGAGTAAGAAGATTAAATTGAAAGAGTCCTCAACTTTAGGTGTAGTCCCAATTTCATCTCAAATCTTTTTTTTCTCATAAAAACTTTTAGATTAGTCCCATGGATTATTAAATTATGATAAGCTTTGGTTTGATCTCCTTTGATGTCAAATGGATTTGTCTGATCGTCCTGGTGGTGAGCTCGGTCTGCCCCGTCTATAGTCTTGCCCGAGTGCCCCTCAAGTCTCACGTTAAATGGCTATACACTGTCCCTAATGAAATCTATATAGGCATCTCCATTTGTTGAATGTAGACTTTTTGTTGTTTGGCCAACTTTTATTCTTTATTCGTCTTTTTAAAGTTCTCACTTATGATCAATCTACTTACTGTCCTCGATAATAGAATCTTTTATCTGCTATTTTACTTTGGTGCGTGATTCTGCCACTCGGTAAACTGTTTTGTATGATAATTGTATCACTCAAACAATTAGCATCATGTCATGTATTCCACCAAATTTTTTTCATTTATTGTGATTTTCCGAACATTCATTATACAAATTGTATCTATCACATGATGATATAAAGATTACATGAAGAGTAGGTACCGCCTATGCTCTTTATAGGTGAACCCAACTCACATGCAATGTTAGATCATATGGATTGTATGTTAAGGTCCACCTCACATGTGAGCTAGGCATACACCGGTTCAGTACTTCTCTCTAGTGAGTCGGACCAATCATATATAGGAGTGTTATGGCTTGAAATCCTCAGCTATCTTTGCATACGCTGCAAAGCACATAGACTTCATCTCTCGCGCTTGCTTGAATTCACAATGGTACTCGTTGTGCTATTTTACTAGTGTGCATTATTATACCACTCAGTAAAGTGTTTTATGTAATAATCATATCGCATGAACAACTAGCATCAATGCCATGTATTCCATCAAATATTTTTATCTAATATGACTTTCCAAATATTCGTGATATAAATTGTAGTTATCACATGACGACATAAACTAAATTGCATGAAGAGTAAGTATTGCCTACTCTCTCTATAGGTGGATCCAATTCACATGTACCATTATATCATATGGATCATACGTAAGGTCCACCTCACGCGATATAGGCATGCACTGCTCTCTAGTGACTTGGACCAATCGTACATAGAAGTGTTATGGCTTGAAATCCTCGGCTAACAAAGTATTGGAAAGCACGCGTCAGCCATCTTTGCATATGCTGCAAAGCACACAAACGTCCTTGCTTGGGTTGACAATGATACTCATTTAGCGTTTTCGTCAATAAGCAAGCCACTTTGCATCTGTTACATGTTTGTCCGTTAAAGGACCTCATGAGATAATTTATGTTCTATACGCTCAACAGCATTACGTGATGGAAGAACAACAGGCCATCGAGCTAATTTCTTGTGTATAGAGTTCTCTTACAGTCAGCAAACTATCGATTCGTAAGTGCAGAACAGTTAAAGATATTGGAAACAAATTAGACATAGTTTAGCATAAAGATTACGTTCTCCGTGTTTGCGTACCTGAACACCCTTTCTTGATGGGTATCCATCCACTATTGACTGATGGTTTAATTCTGGCCATCAAAGAGGTTTTGGAATGGGAACGTGAATTCACCATGCCATTGCCAGCAGACCCCAAATTAGTCTAGATAGCGTAACCAAAACTGGGACTCGTGACAAGAACTTGAAAAGGTTGTCCAATGAATGCTAGCAATTAGGAAAAGAGTATTTGATTTGGTGCAGGCGTTTTGTCAAACAAAAAACGGTTTGACAGCCCCAACCATTCATGGAGTCTCCTTCATGTATCTGAACAAAATCTCAATATATGGTTGCATGCATGCAAACTAACATTATAAATGAATAAATCTTTTTCCCCATCTCTAGGCTCCATGTATATTCTGAAGCCCACGACACATTTTCTAGCAATGTAAGACCAAGGGTTTCGGGCAAGATTAGTCCTAGGACGCGCAGTTTAGCTCAAGCATTCAAGGCCAGATTCTTACACAGTAGATGGAGTCAGGGAATATGATTGTCGGCCCTCTTGGCCCGCTCATTCGTGGGTTGATAACTACTTATTCATTAGCTGCATTCCTTTTCCTTCCATGGATCATAGACGTAATTAACAGTATTAAACTCATAATCAGAAGGAAAAATATTATTTTTAGGGTATATTTATTTCGCAGAAAGTTATATAGAACTAGAACACGAGTGTTACTTATATTACTTATATTAATAAATAGGACTTGGAAGAAACTTTGTTTATCGAAATAATGGTCCTTTTTAGGATTGGTATGAGTTGTGATGTAATATTTTTAGAGAAATTTAAAGTTGAATATTAACTTAGAATTTGCTTCATGCCTTATAGATCAAAGAATAATACAATCTCTCATCCGTGGGGGCAAACGTACAATACAAGCTTCTTAGCGACGGAAGCCGGACAGGATCCCATCACTAATCACAGATCGATCATGGTTTGAATTATATCCAAGTGGTGCTTCTATTCAACAGACTTTTGCAGGCCTCGAAACTTCCTTAGTCTACTAGGAGCGTCTAGCTAGCCATTCTGCTTTATTTGAAGAACGAGCACAAATCCAATTCAAGATCTATCAATTTTGCAAGGGGCCACATTACACAACTGAATCAAGGTGTGCGCTCGATGAATTTTTTAAAAATAATTTATGATCTTTAGATTTAAGTCGTGCTTTTGAGGATTACATAATAGTCAGAAGAGATAGGTTATCATTCCCTGAAAGGAGAATTTATATTGGAAGTATTAGTTACGTGATGATATTTGGTATGATAAGAATTGATCTTAAAACTTGTAAGCTTGAATTGTCACGTGAGAAATAAAATTTTCTTACGGTCTATAGGTTGGGGTAACAAGCGTGATCTACATAACTATAGGTTGTGATCTTTTGAGTGATATATTATGATATTACCTTTAAAGAGTTTTGTGGAACTAGCAGGCAAAATGAATTTCAACTGAGGTTTCATATGTAAGTCAAGTGCTTGAGTCATTGATCTAAGAAATGATAAGTTTAAGTGATGATTAATAAAGTTATGACCTTGAGAGGGATTGAATTTTTTTGAAAAGTAGATAAGTTTTAATTTTGGTGATCTAGGAAGTAATTGGCATCCAATCTCAAGTGATGACTTTTTGAGTGGCGACGTTTTTATGAGGATTTGTGGTTTAAGTTCTTGTTCTGGTGATCCTTGATCCTCCAAAGGAATATAGTATATTGCCTTGGGAGAAAATTGAGATAAAAATTGAGGAAGTAGACCTTATCTTAGTGTTATAATTAAGAGTACCACAATCGTATTCAAATATAGTGATGTTAGGAATGTTTAGGGTGTATTATAAGTTATTAATTCCGTGGTGCTTAAAAGGACTAATTTTGAATTAATGATATCAATGAGCTCTGTTTGATGAGTTAGTAAGAACAGTAAAGGTATTTTGAGGTTTTTATACTATGCATTAGAATTGATTTAGACAAAATCTTCACATGGATGATGTGACATTCTAAGGCAGTCTTAATTTTAAAGAGTCACATAGGACGACATTTGCCTTCTTTGTAAGCACTGTTAACTATCGGTGGAAGTATAAATGCTTGATTTGTAGTTTGTAATATGAACCGCCAATCAATCAATGAACACTATAATTGTTCAATTTCATCTTCCTATTATCTTTACATTCCAGCATCTTTTTACATGGCTGGCCACAATTGCCTTTAGTATTTGTACTTTGAATTTTTTCATCAATTCACGTTTTCTATATAAGAATCAGCAAAGGATCTCTCATATTTGTTGTCAATTGGTTTAGCGGTCTATCTTTTGAATGATGCATTTTCTGATACTTTTCGACGAAACATATACATATCAAATGAATGTTACAAAATGGTTCCATTTCTATATATCGAACCTCCATCATTTTCTCGCATTTTAGACACTCGTGTTTTATAACTTAAGAAACCAAATTGCACCAAAAAATAAACTTTCAATCAAGACTGGAGACATCTGTCAGGATGTTTATCGAGATGTCGATATTGCATTGAGAAAACTGAACTTGTTCAAGCTTTGGTTTGATTCAGCCGTCCTAGTGGGGATCTAGGCCTGGCCCGTCTAAAGTCCTGCCCGAGTGCCCCTTATGTCTCATGTTAAATGTCGATCCACTGTCTCATCGTTAGATCATATGACCTCACATGTGAACTGGGCAAGCACTGGATTCAGTACTTCCCTCTATTGACTTGGACCGACCGTATAGAGGACTGTTATAGCTTAGAATCCTCGCCTAACAATGTATGTGAAAGCACACAGCCATCTTTACATGTTTTTCCGGTGAAGGGCTTTGTGAGATGCTTTACTTACTATTCCCTCAACACAGTTATGGAAACGATATCTTGTGAATGGAGTTCTCTTATAGGCAGCAAATTCTTCAGTATTAAATGCAGAACATTTAAAGATATTGGAAACAAGTTAGACATAGTTGAGCTGAATGCATATTCTCCATGGGTATCCACCAGTGACTGATGGTTTAATCCTGGCCTTAAAAGAGGTTTTGGAATGTGAATTTGAACTCATTATGCCATTGCCCGCAAACCCCAAACGTCAGTTTAGATACGCAACCAAAACTAGGACTTGGGAGAAGAACTTGAAAAAGCTGTCCAATGAATGCTGGCAGTAACACAAGGAATTTGATTTGGTGTAGGCGTTCTGTCAAACAGGTAACAGGGTTGGCAGCCCCATACATTTATGTTTTCTCCTTCATGTTTTCGAAGTAAATCTAAATACATGGTTGCATGCATGCAAGCTAACATAATAAATTATAGATCTTTCCCCCATCTTTAGGCTCTTTGTAGATTCTGAAGCCCACCGCCAATTCTCTAGCAATGTAAGGCCTCGGATTTTGGGCAAGTTTACTCTTAGGACGCACAATTCTAGCTCAAGCATTCAAGGCCAGATTCTTATGCACGACTTTTCAGGAGTCAAGGAATATAACTGTCGGCCCACTTGCCCAGCCCATTCATGGGTGGAGGCTATGGATAAAACTCTTTTAAACTCACACTCAGAAGGAAAAAGTCTGTACCATGACAGAGTACAGGCAGAACAGCACACTAATATGAAACTAAGCGAACCTAATAGAGCACGAGAATGTTTGAACGAACGATTCAATTTGTGTCATCGCCAAATATAGGCTTCCTGAACTCCCAATGGCTTTGGTTTAAGGTTTTCAATTTTAGGAGGTGGGCTGCTCCACCTAGCTGGGTAGAATTGTGCCATGCCGGCCAAGCCATTACAATGCTAACCCGTAATGTGGGCCCAAATTCTCGTGCTCCTGAATGAAATTTTATTAAATTATGATAAGCATGTGTGTTGGAAAAAAAAGTGAAATTCCATAGCAAGGCCTGTCTTTCGATACACTATTTTGGTAATGTAAGCAACATTTTTTATTGAGAGATTTACGAGGGTGATGATCAGAAATATCACATTGCACAAATCAAATGAGTTAGAAAATTAAATTCAAAGAGGATCCTTAAATTTAGGGGCTAATTCCCTAAAAAAAGAGGGATCAAACAAAGGAATAACAGAGCAAAAAGAGTTCTTGCCATTGCTGAAGATAATATAAGCTCAAAGCAATTAGGAAAGAAGGAGTGTGAGGGAGAAAAAGAACATGAAAAACCTAATTCATCATGACCATCATCATGAAGAACAAACCAACAAGAGTGAGCACTAATTAGATACACCACTTACCTTAATCAAAGGCAACCAAAGAGTAATAAAAGAAATTATACACGGAGGGGGATTTACTATCAATGGAAGAAAACGACGACGTGTTGAGAAAAAAACCAATTCCCTGCAGTCTGCACTTATGAACCTTCAAGCTTTTATACAGGAGCAGAGAGGAAGCAACTAGCGTGACTAAAATCATAGTTTAAGTGATCAAAGTTCACTTTTGTATTGCACTCTCGCGTGTAAGAATTTCTACCGTTCATGGTGATCCAATGCTCTTTCCTCCTCGGTACATTTGGTTATTCTTTGCTCATGCATTTGATGGAACGTTCGAGGGAAGTGCCGACTATAATATACTAGCCGACCTCACCTTTGTTTCCTCTTTCCTATTATTGTTACTATTTCTTCCTTTAAGGCTTCTTATGTTTGAAACCTCGACCACTTCATTGGTGGAGAAACCTAGGTCCTCTCTCCGAAGGCAGGTGGAAAGAGCCTAGGATAGAGAAGCATAGCGAGATGTAACGTGTAATTTAAGAAATCTGTTATATTGATTAAGACTCGAAACTAAATCGCATCTCAAGTCATGACACTACATCATCCATCGCATATTTTGCTGAGATGCAAATATAAACTCCTATGGTTAGTGGGGCAACGAGAACTCTATTCCTTGGGAAATCTCAAATTTATACTTGAGGTAGCATTACTTACTTTATTATAAGGTACGTGGCCCTGAGAAAGCAAAATTTTGTAGTGCAAATTAATCTCCCTATTGTTGATGTAAGAATTCTAAAAGGAATGCTAGAGAATAATTGCACCCTCTCGAACTCAGTAGTTATCCCGGAAACTTATATTGGCATAGTTATATTAAGCTAAACATAAAATGAATGTTAAATACAGTTCGTGTATTGTCACCCTAGAATGTGGCGTTACTCATGTTCTGTCACCATAAAACGTGTCGCTTTATTTTTTGGCCCTATTTGTAGTTTTCAATAGTTCCAAAACATCACTCTCCTCGGAGTTTCGAATCCTTTGTGTCCTTCAATCCTCATCAAGCAAAGCCATGAGTGGGCGAATGACTTCACATGGACCACCTAATTATTAATATCATGTTAGGTACATTTTATACTTAGGGACCCTAATTAATTGCCAACCACATGGCGCAAAGTGCTAATGATACTTTGACTCCTAAGATCGAGGATTGATAGGTTAATGCAGAAGCAAAGTGCTCTTTAATATCTAATTTGGACCATCCAATAGTTCATGTGGAAATGACCACAACATTTATTGTGGCCAGTCAAGCGGTTGATCCTTGATTAAAAAAAAAAAAAAAGTAAGAAAGAAAAGCAGTCGACCCTATAAAGGTGTCCCCTATAATCTATCTACCTCCAAAATGGAGCCGCCAAGGGAGAGAGCTCCTGCTTTGCATGTGGTCAATCCTTGTAATTTTCAGGTTCCTCTTTCAATTTCCGCCTTTTGGACTATTTTTAATATAATTTCATGTCCTGACCGTCACCCTCGTTACTTTCTTTATCAAAAACCGTAGCGTGAACTGCCAAAAAGTGCTGGATTGGCCGGCATGGTGCACGGTTCGGCATGGCTAGTTTTTTTTTTTTGAACAGGACGGCATGGCTAGTTAGAACGGCTCCTTATGTGCCAGCACAGTTGGCCGGTCCACAAGCCCGCCTTCGAAATTCAAGGAACCTTAAATCAAAGCCATGCATGAGTAGCTGACAAAGCCTATATTTAACGATAAATTTTTGCGCTTCCCCAGAAATTTAATCATTGATTCAAACATTTTGGTGCTCTGCTCTCATAGGTTCTTTTAGTTTTATATTAGTGTGCTGTGCCCGTGCTCTCTAATGGGATAAGAGGGATCGTATGCTAGGAAATAGTTTTCTTTTTTTCTCTTTGATCTGTGGAAGGAAAAAGAATGAAGCGGATGAGCTGGGCAAGTCCTGTATTAGAATCTGGCGATGAATGCTTGAGCTATAACAGTGCTTCCTAAGACTAAACTTGCCCAAAAACCTTGGTCTTACATTGCTAGAAAGTATGTTGCGGGCATCATAATCAACTAAGAGCCTACAGGTGGATATCCATGGAGAAGACGCATTCAGGTACGTAAAGTCAGGGAACGTAATCTTTTATGCTAAACTATGTCTAACTTGTTTCCAGTATCTTTAAATGTTCTGCATTTACGATTAAGAGTTTGCTGATATAAGAGAACTCCATTTACAAGAGAATAGTTCGATGGTCTATTGTTCATTCATCACTTAATGTGTTTAGGGGAAAGTAAATGAAGTCACGAGGTCCTTTACCAGGAAAACATGGAAAGATCCAACGTGGCTAATGGTCAAAATTAGGAGTAAGATAAGCCTTTAACAATATCGAGCGTGCATTTTTTACGAGTCCTTGCCAGTTCATATGTCCATTGGTGATGCCGTATCTGTTCCAATTCTAGACCATCTTGAAATGTTTTTAGAAGTTTGTTGAATGGTATAATTATGCAGGGATGGTGAATTGTGCCATATAGAGTTCCTCTGAAACTTTAAAAATGAGTCGATCAATAATTTGTACAAACTTGCCTATTCTCCTGATGAAAGGTTGCTCTTGATGCACAAAAATGACTTAAATAGGAAAGATCACTATGCTGCACAAAGTTGGTGTAGAATGCACCTCGCAGCTGCTCATCAACTTTTAATCGGTCGGATGAAATTATCAACAGTGGGAAGAACAAGCACAATCAAGGTTGGCACAACAATTTCTCTACGAATGTGTTGGAATTTGTGATCCAATTCTAAAAACTTCAAGATAGATTTGAGCTAGAAAATTCAAGAAAAATTCTAGAAAAGTCCACAAGCAGCCATCTCTTGTGTGTTCTAGAACACTCTTGTTACTATAAAATAATAGTAGCTATTTGTAGAGAAGTCTAAAGACTTCCTCCACCGACTTTGGCAGCTTATATAAAGGAGCAAGTGCTCCATGTTTTGGGTGGGAGCTAACCATAAAAACCACATAATGTAACTCCCTCACAAACACTTCCTTCAACTATTGTAAAATTATTTTATCCAACTAATGAAACTATTTTCCATATCCCATGTTCTTTGTCCTTCAATTATCCTAGTTTATCCCTTGTCCACTACAAATTATATCATACACTTGCACACGACATCACTAATAAAAAACTATCACTAATACGAAAACCATGCTTCCGCGCACATTTAAATTTTAACAGAATGCTATACTTTCTGTTACTGTCTTTGATTGTCTAACAAATTCAACAGTTTAATGTTCCTCCACATAACCTATGTGATTTATATGAATTGGCTGCTGATGCATTTCTTTCTGGAAAGAACCCTTTCATAACTAATGAAAAGCTTTTCCATATACCAAGAATTATTTATCCAAATCTATATTCAATCTTCTCAGGAAGATGGAAGTGAGAAGAGGTGTCGTTTAAGGTAGAGACTGATAAGGTGCATAAGGACACATGATGGGGGTCACCACCAACTTCTTCGAGCAGAACTAGTAGGTTACCAGAGGCTTTTAGAAAGGATCGAGGCACATGATACCTAAAAGAAGAGAAAAAAAAAAAAGGAAATCAATGCTTGGGAGTGACATATAATTCAAATCTATATAAACGGGAGAGAGTATGCAACTTTGTGATGCCTAGCCATTTGCTAATCAAAAACTTTTGCGTTGACATCTCTGATGGACTCTGAATTATCTTGCGTTTGTGTTCCGCTTGAAGAAGATGATGTGAAAGTTGCGTATAGATTTTATCAGGCTTTGGATAAGTGATGTTAATCCTCTCTATGCATGTATACTATCGTATTATTTTGGCAATCAAATGTTCTGGAATTCCTGTTGCTTCTATACTCTCCATGTAGTTAATAGACTAGCTTTGACTTTTAGGGTTCGTTCCATCTAATAGTGGCTGAATGATAGTTGTGCTGTGTTGTGCTTTAGTTGTGACATGAAGTGCTCTAACTTGTGTTTTTGCTAATAAAAATTTTAAATTGCTTCCTAGAAGCAATTGCGAGTATTTGCAGTTGTGAGGTGAAAAAAGCTGCAACATCTCTTTTCACAGTTTTAGCTGTTGGCAAGAAGCTATATACCAAATGCCCTCTCTAACTTTTTTTCCCGCTTCACATTTGATTTTGATCTTACAGACAAAGCAAATGGCAGGATTGGTGTAACTTGAATATGTTTCTTTTTGCTCCCAATGCAAGTATAAAGATAAAGGTGAGAAATGTGTCCAGACCGTATAATAGACTGAGAGTGGTTTGCTAATAAACAAGGGGCCTCAAGCATGGACAAATTTGAAGGTATGTCTCTTGTTTCCAAGGTGTCTAATGTTCAGCCTACTGTTTCACTATTCTTTTATGCTTTCACTGGATAAATCCTTTCGGTTAATCTCCTTCTATCCTCTCCTGGCAATAAGAGAATAATGCAGAAATTGAAAGTAACGTAACTTCATGAATAAGTGGATTACTCTAACGTACAAAGTTTGTGATGGATTTCCCTTAGCTGTAAGAAATGAAACCCAGTATCGACCAATACTTTGTCCATTCACCCAAGCTTCTCCTTTAGACATGGTTGTAAGATTAAATGCAAGCGGTTTGCTGCCCTCTGGTGCACCAAAATAAGTCTGCAAAGCAGTATGATATTAGCTTATAATGATGAACAAACGACTTCATGTGTTCTAAGCATTGTTTCAGTCACTTGTTTATTGATTAGACCTCATTTTTCATGCCAACTGCAGATTTTTATTACAAAAACTTACAGGATTAATAATCAAAGTTTGAATTAGTTTTCTCCACCATCAATGATAGTACCTCATTTTCTTTTTTAGTGAAGGAAAATTAAACAAGTTGCAGGAGAAAATGACAGAGCAAGTTAATCCCTGCCCCCATTATTTTGTGATAACAATACTTGACCTCTCTCATTGATGATTCAAATATCCCTACCTCTTGCTTGACACAGACATCAATAGACCTGCAAGATATTATCCCGTTTATTGGCATTACTTTGACCTTCATACGAGAAGGGATCACGCAATTTACCTTGTACCAAGTAAGTGGCTGGTTCACTGTTGTTACATTGCTCCACTCAACATTGCCCAGATTTTGTTCATTGTATATTCCTAACTCCTGACCAAGTAGTCCCACCTTACATAAGCGATAATAACATTATTAGCTATCAATTGTTACCTTTTACATTGTAAGGAGAGATACATTGTTGTCCCTTTTCGCTCTGCTGTTGTATACTTGATCATATAAGAACTTACCTGGTATCCCCATGAATAGAGTGTGAAATTGTATGACTTGTCTTGAGTGCACCAGATCTCCACCTCAGCCAATCCAGCGTATCTTCTCTCTAGAAATGCTCCTGAGTCCTTGGTGATGGATCATGTCAGTTGCCATACAAATTTTGCAAAATTACTGGATCTGAAAAGTTTAAGCAAATACTCACTGGTAGTCCAACCATTACGCTGAGTGAGGAAATGTTATTCATCTGATTGTCTAACACAATTTTGGTCTCCATGGTGAAGTTTTTGATATCATGGCTTCCATGGGCCGCTCCTAAATCAGCAATAGCAAGCTTAGACATTTCATTTCTCAAATCTAGACTGCAGAGTTCTTTTTATTAACTATTCGAACTCTGTATTGAAATTTTTTTTTTTTTTTGGTAAAGGTAATAATAATATAAAAGAGAGAATGCCAATGTACAAAAGAACGGATCCATAACCTACACTCTTAGCCAAGGCAAAAGTGAAGGGGATCCGTTGTAAAAGGACCAGGGAACAACCCACAAGAAAGATACAACCAGCACCAACTAGAGAACCGACTCCTAATCCCGCCAAACCTCCAGACTACAATGAGAATGTGGGAGCAGAAAAGAAGACGGAACAAATCTTTCTAAGGAAGAGCATCACTATAGAAAATCCCAGGATCTGAACCCCAGCCTCTTTGAAGTCTTCTTTCCTCGGTGAAGGGAAAACATTGCTATAAGTGACAGCTTTGTCTCTTACCACCTTAAGGAGGTGATTTTTGAGTGCGGGGACCACCAAGGATTCACCCCTGAATAGTATTGCATTTCTCTTCTTCCATATGAGGTGACAAAGGGCTCCAAATGAAAACCGAGCTATCTTGTGGTAGAAATCGTTACCCGTAAGGAACTTCAAAGCCCAAGGAAGCACCTCATTCCAGCACCGATTTTTCCACGGTAGGTTGCACCTGGCGGCCCAGAAAAAGGCCAGAGAAGCCGAGGTACGACAACCAAAGAAGAGATGGTCTATGGAATCGGGTACTTCGTTGCAGAATGCACAAACACTATAGTCAATTCGGCCATAGGATAGAAGCATAACCTGGGTGGGGAGACGCTTCTTCACAATAAGCCAAAGAATGAACTGGTATCGGGGCGCTGTGGATCCATCCCATATAAGGGACGCCCATCTAACCGGATCTTTCCTTGGTCTGATTAAATTCGAAACCGCTGCAACTGAAAAGGAACTAGACAAGCCACACCAAATAAACTTATCAGCCTCAGAAGATAGCACAGGCAAAGGAATACCCCAACTGAGCAAAAATTCTTTAAGAGGCTGGCCCACCGGAGTGCTTAGATCCGCAACCACAGCATGATCCGGGATACAAAGGCTGCTTCTAAATGAAGGAGGCACAAATGCATCGAGAGGGCCGCAAGGCAGCCAATAGTCATGCCAAAGTGACACAGATAAACCATTCCCAACTTGCCATCTAAAGGAGGTTCGAAAGTTACCTCTGAGCTGGAGAATTTTCTTCCAGGACCAAGAACACATTCTGGGTTGGGACACAATCCAGAAGTTCCTTTTAGTTAAATAGATAGAATGTATCCAGCGACACCAAAGTGATTCCTTGTCAGAGAAGAGGAACCATATGAATTTTAGAATAGAAGCTCTATTGCAAACTTTAAGATTCCTGATTCCCAGACCTCCTTCAGATTTCGGTAGGCAAATGTCTTCCCACGCCACCCTAGCTCCCCCTTGTCCTAGAGATGTTCCTTTCCAAAGGAACTGCCTCATAATTCTTTCAACATTTGCCAATACAGAGGAGGGAAGGGTAAATACACTAGTCCAAAAGGATTGGATAGAGTGAAGCACTGACCGGATTAGTTGTAGTCTTCCGGCGAATGATAGGAACCGATGTGCCCATGATTGGATTCTAGACGTTAACCGATCCATCAATGCAATACAATCCGCTTTACCCAACCTGGAGGAAATAATAGGCACACCCAAGTAGCGGACAGGAAGTTTCCCTTCCGAAAACCCGAAAGCCCAACATATTCTATTTCGGATAGAAAGATTACCACCAGAGATAAAGATCTCACTCTTACTTTTATTCGGAAATAACCCACTCCATGAAGAGAAGATATCAAGCCCTCTTTTAAGCATAGAAACCGAAGACCAATCCGCTTGCGAAAAGAGGAAAACGTCATCAGCAAAGAACAAATGGGATAGCCGAACTTGTTTACACCTCCGAAATATTTAAATTCTCTATTCGGCATGCGGAAGCCAAAAACCAGAAAAAATTTCCATGACCAATGTAAACAAATAAGGGGACATTAAATCTCCTTGCCTGAGACCCCGCCTACCGTGGAAAAAGCCGTGGATATCTCCATTTATAGCTATGGAGAAGGACGGAGTGGTAACACAGGCCATTACTAACTTGATGAAGCTGACCAGAAATCGAAAGGCAAGAAGAACTCTTTCCAAGAAGTCCCAATCAACAGTATCATAGGCCTTATGGAAATCAACCTTAACCGCACACTTAGGGAGATATAGGTGAAGATGGAAGCCCGCAAAAAGTTCTTGGGCAAGGAGAATGTTGTCTCTAATTCTCCTACCTTTGACGAACGCATTTTGGGACTGATCAACAATGTCATTTAACACAATTGCTAAGCGGTTAGCTAAGATCTTTGTGATGACCTTGTAAATGGTGTTACCGCAAGCAATTGGTCCAGAATCCGATACAACGCTAGCATTAGGGACTTTAGGCACCAGTGCAAGGATCATCGCATTTACCTCTTTGAGAAGACGCCCGGATTGAAAGAAATCCCGAACAGCCAGCAAAACGGAGGAACCAACGATGTCCCAATTAGATTTGAAAAATTCAACAGAGAACCCGTCAGTCCCGGGCCTTCCCTTTGCAAGTGAGAAGAGAGTGGATTTAATCACTTCATCAGAGACCGGCTCTTCGAAGGCTCGAACCTGGTGATCAAGTAGCGGCCGACGGATAACACTCCTCAACTCTTCCACAGTCGGCTTTGTCAAGGCCTCTTGAGGAGACAATAAAGATGAGAAGAAATCAATGAACACCTGAGGAATCGTCAAAGGGTCAAAAATAACAGTTCCAGCCGAATCCTTGATGGATAGGATTCTATTAGAGAGCTGTCTCCTTTTCACCGAATGATGAAAAAACTTGGTGTTTTTATCCCCCTCTTTTAACCACCGGATTCTGGACTTTTGTCTGTAAAAGGACTCCTCTTGATTCCGTAATTGAATAAACTCACGACGACATTGCCTTTCCATATCAGCAGGATCAGAATTCTCCGGATCAGATTGGAGATTAGACTGAACGGTAGATAGAGCTGCTCTCGCTTCCGCTGTTCTAATGGAGATTTCCGAAAACACTTCACGATTAAGAGTCTTAAGACGGGCCTTCAACATCTTGAGCTTAGAAACTAATTGGAATATGGGAACCCCTCTCACTGGAGTATCCCAAACCTGCCTAACAATGGACTTGAAATCCGAATGGTCCTCCCAGAAATGAAAATATTTGAAAGGCTTCCTTGTACGAGGCAGATGAGCAACTCTAACCACCATCGGAGTGTGGTCGAATATACTCGGGCTAAAGAAAGCTGCCTCAGAGAAGGAAAAGTCTAGATTCCACTTGTTGTTAACTAACACTCTGTCTATCTTCCTCATCTTCCTAGAATTACCAGACGATGTGGACCAAGTGTACCGAAAACCGACAAATCTAGGTCCGTCAATTCAGTCTGATCTAGACATTGAGCAAATTCATCAAAATAGGGAATCCAATTAGTAGAACTTCCGACACGGTCCGAGGGATCTTTAATTGCATTAAAATTGCCCCCAACCACCCAGGCCACTTCCTGAAATATCTCATCATAGTGCTGGAGATCTGACCACAGAGGCCTATGCCGAACAAAAGAATGCTCTCCATATACAGCAGAAACAGAACAACTAAGCCCAGACAGCTTACACTTGAGACAGCCATGAATCACTTGGTCAGAGATGGAAATAGGACAATAGGAGACAATATCAGGATTCCAACCAACCCAAATCCTCCCCTGAGGGGAGCAATCATAATTAGCAACCCAACTCCAACCCCTAATAAGGGTGGACGAGATAGAATCAAAAAGATCTTCGGGGACTTTCGTTTCGATCAAACCGATATAACATAACTTGTTAGCCGCAACAAAACGCCTAAGCTCCGCACGCCTCAGCAGATCATTAATACCCCTCATATTCCAAAAGCCAAAAAACATCCAAAAAACCGAGGCAGAGAAGACTTACCTCCTCTTGGAGGACTTCGAGCCTTTAATAGGCTTCTTCAGGACAGCCAAAATGGGCGAGTCCTCCAACTGCTTGGCGACCTGTTCCTGAAGAGTAGCAGCCAACTTAATAGGCTTTTTCTTGATTGCAACATCATCAATAGCCGGAAGGTCCTCATCAGACGAATCCTCATTTGAGCTTGAGTTGCAAATATCTTCCGAGCTGTCTTGGACAGCTACGAGGGTGTCCAACACGTGGATCATCCGTGACATGGGGAACAACGAGACCGATCGACCGTGGAGGTATTTTTGGGCCTGGCCCTCTTCTGAGATAGGAGATAAGCTAACGGACGCTACATTAGCCCTTTGAGCAGCATCCGAAGCAAAAGCAGCAGCAGCGGCGGCGGCTTCTCTGGCCGCCTGCTTCTTTCTTAGCTTTTTATTCTTCCGCTTCACCTATTTCCATCCCTGATCAGTAATATCAGCAGGCACAGAAGAGACCTCTGGGTGAGGGAGGGCCATTTGCCGAGAGCTAGGCTCTCCAATGTGCAGTGGTCTATCTACATTTGCATCAACAACGGGTTCCGCATAGGAAAGGCCATGAGAGGACTCCATAGAATTGACATCCTTTTGAGCTCCTGAAGGTGGAAGAGCAACTCCTTTTCCTTTTGCAGACATCGAATTAGGATTCTCCTTAGAGATAGATTCTGCCTCGACCCCATTCACAGCTGCATCAGCAGAAACATCAGGAACAGTGTTCTTGCAGCAATGACCGAACATTCCACATTTGGTACAAGATAATGGTTTCCATTCGTACTCTACCTCGACCACATCAGTTTTTCCGTTAGTAACCACATCCAGAGATTCATATAAGGTTTGCTGGACAGTTATCTCAACACACACGCGAGCAAAGGAGAGCATAGACATTTGCTCGGTTCTTTGATCCACATAGAGAGGTTTCCCCAGCCCACTTGCAACTTTACTGATAGACTGAGCAGACCAGTACGTAAAAGGAAGATTTCTTAATCTTACCCAGATCGGAACCGCCATACGAACATCTCTCTTGAGCTCAACACCGGGATACCATTGCTGCAAAATGAATGGAATTCGAGCCACAGTGATAGGGCCTCCCTCTAGGAGTTTCCTTCTGAATTCCTTATCAGAAATTCGCAGGAGAAATAGTCCCCTTCCATTGGACAGAACTTCAATCAAAGGCGGCCCTCAAGCTCTCTTAAGGGCCTCTTCCACAACTTTAAATGGAAGCTTTTTACCTATGGAATAGCCAACAAGACAGTCATAAAGTTTCGGATCTGCTGCTTGTAAATCAGACTCGTCCATGTGAATTACCGGTCTGTTGTTAACAAACTGAGGAGGAGAGAACTCAAGATCATATCCCTTATTAGCTCCACTCGCAACCGACGCCCAAGAGTGGACATCAAGAGCCTTAGAGCCACCTCTTGAGCGGGTCCACCAGACTTAGACCTTCCCCTTTGGTCTGGTCGACCTCTGCGAACTGCAGACATTGCTCGCGGAATCACACTACCAGACGGAGCAGAGACAGAGCTACGATTAACCACGTCCAACAAGGAACCAACCGAAATAGGTCGGTTAGTTCTAGGGGACGAGGGGTTATGGAGACTCCGTTCTCCTTCATTCAATCGAGTCTGCATTGATTCGCCCATTGCAGAGAAAATCGTAGAACAGAGCACAAACCCTAAACCATCGGCCTCAGATTATTCGACAATCAGGAGACGTACCAGGGAGTGGAAGGTAAGGGTTTGTAGAGCATCAAGAGGCGCCACTTCGGGCCAAAAATCGGGTCCACCCGCCGGCTAAATCAATCGGCACCAGCAGCTGCAGAAATCGCAGGAACAGAGCACAAACCCTTCTTTAGGATTGTTATTCTTTCCTTTTTCCGTTTTCTTTTGTATTGAATTTTTTCATCCATATCTTCTTGCAAATTTTGGACCTTCATAAAACTGTCATAGGTCTCAATATGACTTTATAATTTGGTCAAATGGTCTCAGAATGTCCACTCACAAATTTTGGACCTACAGGTTGTGAATGAGTCATTTCTTTGTAGGATCACGCTCCAGTAACTCATTAAGCAGTTCTTGGAACTTACCCATGTACTCACTGTTGACAAAAGCATGTGTAACATGTCCAAGAGACTCGAGGCGAAGTACTGGTTCAGCACAAGTTGAGTTTGGCTGAAAACTGACATTTTAAGAAGTACGAAAATGGATGAGTTAAAACATATTATCTACAAGTTATATGTTGCAATCACTTTTTGAGTGAGATTATTGTACCTGAATGTATACCAAAGGTAGTCGGATTCATCTTTTGTTGTATTCATGTGTTCTAGCAATGTATCTGCTCTTAATGATGTATCTAAGTAGCTGGGAATTACATCAAGGAATTCTTCCCACTTATCTGCACCTTCAAGTGTCTGGCTGGATGTTATGACTCTTGTATTGCTCTCACTTGTTACCTGTGAATAAAATTTGAGATAAAAATGACTGTCTTCCTGAAGGATGGCATTACATGTTCATTGATGCTATGTGGATCATGTTTGTTAAGCAGATCAATACACTCGGGATCATGTTTGTTCCACAGTGACTTTTCTGTTGGTCAAAACTGTTGTATTTTCAAGGATTAACCTTCTTGTTCTTCTCATGCTCTAACAGTATACCTATGACAATCAATGAAACAATAATTTACAATAACGATTGCCTTTCCATCTTGAGAATTCTCAGACAAAGCAAACAAAGGAATATCAGAGAGTTCAATCATAAAGAATGAAAGGTTGATGTGATATATTAGTACACTCCCGTAGATTCTGTAGTAGCTTGATTTCTGTAAAGATGGCATATAAGTACTGCATCCTTAGTGACAACAAATGTTTGAAGCTTAATTTGATTTTTCGTGTCTTACCCTAAATACCAATGCAAGTGGTTGTGACTTTTGAGCATGCATTAGGACGATCTAAATTTGTCTTACCTTTGCTGTGTTGAAAATCACGTTTTCACAATCTTGAAGAATGCTAATGGACTTCGGCAGCAATTCAAATGATTTATCACCAAACTGTGCAGTAGCACTATTTTTTGCATCATTGTTTACAAGGAAAGCAACACATCCTCCCGTTTCTTCCCGGAAAACATAAGCCTACATCAAGAGAAAAACAGACCATAAGTCTATAACCATAATTGTGCATCTAGTTGCTCTTAATAAATGGAATGTTGATGAAGAATAGTGATCACCTCTTGGTACTGGCCTAAAGAAAAATTAGATTTGACTCCCTCCAGCAAAGTAGTAGAGGAATTCTTGATTGCCCCATGCAACTCTTTAAGATGACCCCATTTTGGCTGCCTTAGGAGACCTGGATCAGTAAATTCATTAAAATGGTTTGCCTACGCATGAACTACATCAAATCGGATAGTCTGCTGCTCACCGTATTCATCAAGTGGAGCTTGATCATAATCACCTGTTATGAAATATGCGGCGGCTGTTCTGCCAAAATTTGTTCCGCCATGGTACTGCATCAGAAAAGCAGTACACATGTCATCTTTAGTTTAGTACAGCACCGTACATACATGCTCTACACACACACACGCACACACACACATGCAGTGTCAAAACAAATCAGATGATAGAGTACATTAATATAAGAGGTGTACCATATAGTAATTGATATAACTTCCATTCAGTTTTGCAATGAAGAGGGTGGCATGGAGTGCAATGTCTTCAGCTGACCTTAAGTATGGTTCGCCACCGTAGACTTGATAGCTTCACAAAATATATATATAAGCTGTTCTAAACTATAAAATCAACTTTACTTTTCTCTTCGTTAATATTTTTGGGACTTTTTGTCATTCTGTTGTTTCTCTTTGCTGAATCTGCTCAATAATCTTCTGAAAATAATGTAGATTGCTGAGGGGAAGATGTATAAGGACGTCCAGTCCTCTGTCCAGATAGCTGGCTTGTTTGGTGAGTTTGGCCCTGGAAAAGTTTCTCCGCATCTCATGCCATTGCAAGCATTTATCTGCCGGTCAAAGCGATGGATGATGATTGAAGGTTGTTCACTGAAAGTGTACACTTCTCGGTTTAAACCTAATAAGGTTCACTTACCACTGGATCCGGGGCATCATTCTGCTTACATATCACCCAGGGCACTCCTGTCTCAAGTGCAACGGCCATATTTGCTGCCCATTGGACATACAAGGGTCCTTGCTCGCCAAAAGCCGCTTCGATGTTCTGATACTCATTTTCTATCTGCCTAACAAGGTGCTTTGAGTTTAATATATTGGATTCTTGCAAGTTTTTCATTAATATAAGGAAAACCACCTTTCGGGTTTTTTTTCTGGGACAGTATAATCGGGCCTCCTTGGGAAGCATATAGACCCTCTGATTTCATCAAGTTAACGACCTTCGTTGTGAAGTTTTGCATGTAGAACTACAACTCAAGATTCAGGACAGGAAAAATGTCAATGAGAGCTTAGTTTTTCTTATCTAGAAAATAACAGATTAGGGGTCAATGTTTCGGAATTTCTTTTTTTATTTTTTTTCCTGGAAGTTGAAGGCAAGAAAGAAGCACAGAGATCTTGGACATGACCACTATATTAATTCAGCTGCTTAAGCACGTGGATTTTCACTTTTTGTTCACATACAACATGCAATAGTTGTTCTACTGATTTGGGTCATTGTTTTACAATCACAGGACACCATACCTGGAAGTTCAAAAGGTAGTCATATGCATAACATCCTAATTTTTGTTAAAATTAAGTGATAAGTGTATTAGAAATCCTAAAACTTATCATGAAAATGTAATTGAGTTCTAAAACTTTCAAAAAGTATAATTAAGTCCTAAAACTTGTTACAATAGTTCAATCAAATCCTAAAACTTTCAAAAGGTTCGGTAAAGTCTTAAAACTTGTCTCGAAAGTACAATTGAGTTCTAAAACTTTTAAAAAGTCCAATCAATGGAAAGACTTAAATTGAACCACTTTGACAAGTTTTAAGATTTGATTGTACTTTTTAAAAGTTTTAGGACTAAAAAATTGCATTTTCATTTCTTACCTTTACCAAAAAAAAAAATTGCATTTTCATGATAAATTTTAGAACTTTCTGCAAAACACTAATCATCAATTGTTTTGGCTTAACAAGGGCCTTGTAAATCGTTAAAACAAAGGGCCTTGTAAATCAACAAAATAAAAATTAGAGTTGTTTTTAGTGTGAGCGGTGAATGCTTGGATAGTTAGTCATTGACTATTCAATTTAATATGAAATGATATGACGTGGCAACATGACCTAAACTATATAACATGAATAAGCATGCAATCTATCCTAAAGCATAAAATGAATTTATTCTAAATTTTATGTATTTTCCATGAAATTCGAAATTAAAGAAATGCAACAATTAAATATGCAATCTAAATTAATCAAATGACCTAATTCTAATGACGAGCAATCTCTAACTAAATGAACCAAGTAACAATCACTAGATGACAGGCATTTCATGAATTTCATCCTACATGATATGCATGATTTTTTTATATTTTCTTTTATGAAAATTCATAATTAAAATCAATAAAAATCTAACTAAAGTGAAATGTTATCTATTCTAAATGCCTTCTAAACATGCATTTAAAAAAAAAAACCTATCATGTAATCAATCCTAATCTACATGGAATACAAAATGCAATTTTTTGTGTTTTTGGGATAAATAGAACAATTAAGAGATAAATATTCAAACCATCCATGGTCATTCAAAACGTTATCCATCACTCAATTTGAAATTTAAACTTGATTATCTCACTAATAAAATCAATAAATTGATATCTTAAGTCTTAAAGATCAAAATATCAATTTTACTCCCGCGTGAATAATTATTCCATCTAAAGTTTTATAGATAGAATAAAAATTCATGCGGTTGCGAATTGAACATTACTTCAGGGATTTCAACCATGCATTGGGAACTATTTCAAACAAAGAAATAAGATATCAAAACTAAAATAAGATAAAGTAAATTTACCTAAATAAATTAAATCTACCTAAAAATAAACCTATCAAATAAGATAAAACAAATTTCTACCTAAATTTGGATTTTTTCCTAAAATCCCGATCGGTAGGATGGCACGGCTAAGGACAGGGCTCGGCAAGGTTGCGAGGAACGCCAAGGGAACCTGCAAAAACAAAGAATCCACAGCTGATGTGGTTCGGTGATCAATGAATTCACGGCCTATGATGGCTTGGCCGTGATGAGTGCTGCTCGGTGGGACTCCATGATTGAACCACAAAGTCACGATCTTCTCTTGCTTCAATTCCACGTGGTCTCTCTTGGGGAACTCAGTCAACTTTCCAGCTTTCACACAACAAGAAGAGAAATTCCCCAGCCTCTTCCCCTTCTTATTATTACTTCTCCATAGCCTGCGTTTGGTCTTCTTCCCTGGCCCCACCAAGCTCCAGTTTTTATTTGCTTTCAAAACCAACGAAGGCAAGATTGAGGGACAATCGGGGGGCACATGCGGGAATCGCGAGAAGGGACACAGGTGGTGAGATCAGCAACTCATCGTCATCATGGAGTGGACAGCAGCTTTGTTGTCAACGTGGTGAGACTAGAGCAGCGTCAAGGTCGGGGACAGCGAGCTCGGCACAGCAGGACTTGCATCTCGTTGACAATTTGTCATGGAGGATGAGAGTGCTGCGGCGGCAGTGGCGAGGTCTCGGCGTAAGCTTGGCCAAGAGAACTCACGTTCTCTCCTCTCTCTTTTCTCATGTATATCTCTATAGGTGGCCGTGTATTGACTTGTGAGGCCCTAAAAAACCCTACGCATTTTAATCTATTTATAGGCTATAGATTAGCATTTTAATCAATATCCAAAAAGATTTTTTTTCCAAACGCAATATTTGTTTTTCCAAATACAATATTTGCTTTTGAATTGAAATCTCATAAAGATAAATTCATAAAATCTCCCCGGCTTAGGCCGATTTACTCCCTTTGTGGGCTTAGCCCAACTCATCAAATTAAAGTTTCAAACCATCAATTTGAACCTATCTATCACCGACCCATTGTAAATGCAAATTAAAAATAAAATGCACCTAAATTTATATGTTATGCAATTAATTAATTTTTTTCAAGGATAAAATTAACTCATAATTTTCTATGCAATAAATAAATGATTTGACCATCAAAATTTAGGTGTCAACAGTTGATAATAGCCTATCTCAGTAGGGCGTAGTTTCACCATAGACTTAATGGGTATAGGGTAGGTCCCCTTCAGGGATTTGATATCCCTGCCATTGCGGTCAATGCCGCTCTGGGCGAGGGTGCAGCTGACCCTCCTAATGGGGCTGTGGAGGACCTAGTGCCCCCGGAGCTTGTGAAGGTGGAGTCCGAAGGATTGGTGAATATGTCTGACTAATAGATCGTAGGATAGCTTCTTTTTGAAAGCCAATCTTTTTATAAACAGACTAGTTTGTATATAAAAGTGTTTTGTGAAATTTGCATCATGCTTTTCTATCCCATGTTGTTTGCTATTAAGGGTTTTTATTTTGCTTCCGCATGTGTGATAAAATGAATGGGTCAGCGATGCATCTTGAGACGTCGCAATTTTATCGACTATCGAGGGATGTGCGCGCGCTTGAGGTTCGGAGCGTAAACAATAATCAGAACACATAATTCTCATTCTCTAAGCATTCACACAGGTTCTAATTATAAGATAAAATTCGTCTTGGCACGCCCCATACCATACCTAACAGTTTTATCTCATAATCAAGCGTAATACATCACAATCATTCACATGTATTCTGATTATTATGACCTCTCGAACCACAACCAACACAAAAGTCGGTGGTCTTCCAGCATAACCGGGTATCGTCCCGCCCTATCGGGCACGGCGTTATCCTGCGTATGCATACGCCTTAGGACAGCTTTCCAATAAAGGAGCATCGGTTCGGCCTCAACCGCGACTTAACTTCCAAATCTCCGCCGGGCATCCGATAAAATCGGACATCGTCTCCAAACTCCCGTTGAGTGACGGGTTCAATTACATGACCACTCAAGCACATTATCAATCAAGCCAACCTTTTATTATCATTATTTAGCCAAGAATACAAAAATTCCTTTGCAAATAATAAACTTGGCAACTCTTTTTTCTTTCTTTAAAACTCTCCTAAAAAAATTTGTACAAGGTTAAGTATTTGAAATCAACCCGTCAAACTTTGCACACTTCTACTTTAAAACCTCATTGTTTTATTGAGCATATAAAATTTGGCATCCGAACTCGACATCTCAATTTTTTTTCTATTTCTTTATCCAAACACCCTTTTTGGAAATAATCTTGGGTGGCCCTTTTTTTTCTTTAAAACTTTCCAAAATAAATTCAATACGTGCTCACATACTTAAAATTAACTCGTCAAACTTTGCACGCACCTAATTTAAAATCTCATTGTTTTATTGGGCACATAAAATTTAGTGTCCAAACCCGACACCTCATTGTTTTTCTATTTAATTGCCCATAACACTATCTTTTGCAATAATAAGAGACAATTATCATAGAACAACCAATCACATAATTTTGTACATGTAGCACTCAAATTCACGCATAATTGCATCCAAGAAAATGAGCATAAAATTCTACGTAACGCTTATCCGTCACTAATTACGCTAATTACGATTAAATAAATAAATAATGATTAAATTAAGTAAATTACGATTAATTAAACTAAACCCAATTAATCTAACCATGATTAATTAACCTAATCGTACTTACTTAGGCTAATCGTAATTAAAATTAATCTAAACTAATATTAACCTCAATTAAACTAAACTAAGCTTAATTAACACTAAACACTATTAGTGCTAATATAATCACCACTAAGTGTAATTAACGGTCTAATCAACGATTTAACTCCACAGTTTTTTACGGCAGCAGGCTCGCGGCGACGGCGATGGCGACACGATGGTGACGAAAACACGAGACAACCATGGCTTGAACGGAGGCTCGACGGTGGCGGATGTTAGAAAATAGTAAAATTGATTTTGTGTTTTGATTAGCTTATTTGTCTTTTAATTGTTTTTTGGCTATGTGTGTATAAGCAAGAGTTATTCGGTTTGTAAACCGTCAAAGAAATGTGTGCTACCGCACCACGTCTCTCTAAGCCACGGGAGAAGAAAAATCATGAAGAAAGTACAAGTATCTTGGGCACACAATAAAATATTTGTCTTGGCTAGCAATATTTTATCCTCAATGAAGACAGCAAGAAGAAGAGATACGCAGCCCACGTTTTTTGACTGCCAAGAAGAAAAGTTCAAATTTAACTCTTGCAGGTTTGAAGTCCAGGCGGTGAAGTGCTTTTAGATATAGGGTTATGCTAGTTTTTTTTAGTGTGTGAGAGTGTGTGTGTAAGTGTGAGAGAGTGAGATTTTAGAGAGAGTTTTAAGTTTAACAAAGTTAGTGTGTGTACTCTCTTAAGCCTTTACAAAGGCATATTATGTAATATAATCTCTCTTTGTGTGTGTACTCTCTCCCTCCAAGTCCTTTTGGTTCCAACAGCGGAGACAGTCCTTCCAAGCTCTTGGCCAGACGGGGAACTCGGCTTGGGGGCTGGTCTAAGTGGGGGTGCTGCTGGGCGGTGGTGTTGAGGCGTGAGGTGGTGCTGGAATGTGGTGCGGCAAGAAGATGACAAAGATGGGATGAGGTGATGAAGGTGGCGGCAGCAACAAGATGAAGAAGAACAGAATCAGGGGGGAAAGGGAAAGATACGTGAGGAAGGGAGTGAACGGGGGCAAAAGGAAAAAGAAAAAGAGAAGAAGGAAGGAGCAGGAAGAGGGGTTTCACGCGTGAGGGAGGGGGAAAGAGAGACAGAGAGGAGAAAATAAGAGAAAGCAACCAATCAACTCTTAGGAAAAATACCTAATCCTCATCACAATGCCCCAAAGTCTTTTACGTCTCGTCATCACTCCACCAATCAAAATTTATCTCTAAATTCCCATAAATAAAGCCTTTTTGGGGGTAGAAAAACCCAATTTCTCATTCCATCCGAATTTCCTTTTCTAGTCAGAGAAAAACTCACACATCCGCTCAACTCCAGCACGCCCTCGAGTCCGCCGCCCGCCCAAACGTGTTTGCTCAGCCCCACCTTTGCAGCCCCAGAGTGCGCCGAGCCCCGATCATAACCCCACTCCTCTCACTCTCTCTCTCTCTCTCTCTCTCTCTCTCTCTCTCTCTCTATGGCCCCGACACGGGCGTCCCATCGATCGGCCGCACAGCCGAGGCAGATGTGGCTCCGCCATCTCCCGTTGAGCCGGAATGTGGCTCCGTCGAGAGAGGAAAAGGAAGCAAGCGGAGAGGCAACAACATGCGAAGAAGGAGGAGGAGGTGGGAGAGAGATGATGCGACTACTGTGTGAGGGACAGAGGAGGGGCCGTAACGGATATGAAGCTTCCCTTCGCCCGTCTTCCCGAATTTGCCCCTTATAGAATAGGAAAGTGGGTTGCACGCGCGTGAGGTCGAAACGGTAAATTGGCGACGGCTAACCTCTTCAACTAGTCAACGTGGCGGATTTGTTTAATTTTATTTGATATGATGTAATTGTATCAACGGCTACAGTAACTTGCCTAATTCGAAGTTGGAGTAGTAGTGTGTAATTTTCCTTATAATTAGGAAATCGAGCGTGCCCTAATCCCTGACATTCTGATTCTTCTTAATTATACTTATTCTTAGTAAATAGTTAATAAAGTCTTGTCGTAGCAATACAAGCTATCATGCCACGAAAACAAACTGATGTTTTTAAATTGTATTTTGTGTATGTAAATTTCGCTTCAGCATCATTAAATTACCTTTATATTGGTAAATATTTTATTAATGCAAAAACTTATCTTACCTCTCACAAATTAACGTAAATTGCCCACAACAAAAATAAACTACAAATAAATATCTTCAATCAATCAATTTTGTAAAAAAATAAAATCCGAATAAGGGTATGTTTGTTTTATAAAAGATCAACATTTTCAAAAATATTTTTTTAAAATTGAACTCTTGTATCTTTTATAAATTGTTTACAAATAGATTTAAACATAAACTATAATTAATAAAAAAAATTCTTTATTGACTAGTTATTTTGAACAATAAAAATCATTATTTTTCGGAAAATGTCTTTCGTATCACTTATTTTCTACGAAACAAATGTATAATGAATGTCTATAAATTTTTACTCGGTAAAAGTCAAAGTGGAACCTCACTTTAAAATCATAATCTTGTGAGTATAGCAAGAACCACATTTCCAACTAGACTAGAGCTCTCTCATATAGCAATATGAAGATGTAAAATGAGATTCCTTTTACCCAACAACAAGAGTGACATCAGGGAAAAGGAATACATTCGAGGTTTCTAAGATATCTTCGACGCTTTGCTGTGCTGTTGGTGCAGCTACAAAAAGGGTTTACCATATGATATTTCTTCAAAATGCCATGGCTATGTGAAAGTACTATTATAATGAAAGGTGATTTTTCCGTTTGCTAATTTTTCCCCTTGTCGTTCACCCTGACATTCTGCACTTTGACTGTTGCTAGCCATTTTTCGATAATCAGAACAAGATTTTAATGCGACCAATACCACTGTTAGGCCAATCTTACATCCAATTCTTTTCATGTCTTGGAGTTGTCGAGATCATGCAGCAAATCCAAATGCCCAGGTTTGAGCAGGGAACACTAGTCGAAGCAAAGCACTAGGACAAACTAAAAGTTAGATTAATATGATCATGATCTGGTCTCTATGGTGGATGTCTAGAGATTTATATCCCCAAAAAAATCTCACTCCTTTATTTTCATCCATTGGATCTTTTGTTCATGTGAGAAATTTAATCAAAGTGCAGATTTCAAGTAATGAGAAGTGATAATATGTGATGGAATTCCATACCAAGGATTGAACGAATAGAGTCCATGTAAGTGGTGTTACATTTGCTGGAGTTGAGGTCGCCGGCGCGGTAACAATTAAAGAGCAGGCGATTGGTGTTGTAGCACACGGAGGAGAAAAAGAACATCACAACAGGACTTGCAATCCAGCCTAGCAAAGCAATGTCCGATGAAAGCAAAAGCACTCCCAATCCTATTGCCGCTATTATTATTATTATTATTATTATTATTATTATTATTATTATTATTATTATTATTATTATTATTATTATCATCATCATCATCATCATCATCATTATTATTATTATTATTATTATTATTATTATTATTATTATTATTATTATTATTATTATTATTATTATTATTATTATTATTATTATTGTTATTGTTCTTATTGTTATTGTTCTTATTGTTATTATTATTTATTGTTGTTGTTATTATTGTTATTATTATTATTATTATTGTTCTTATTATTATTTATTGTTGTTGTTATTATTGTTGTTATTATTATTGTTCTTATTATTATTTATTGTTGTTATTATTGTTGTTATTATTATTGTTGTTATTATTATTGTTGTTGTTATTATTGTTGTTGTTATTATTGTTGTTATTATTATTGTTGTTGTTATTATTGTTGTTGTTATTATTATTGTTATTATTATTATTATTGTTATTATTATTATTGTTATTATTATTATTGTTATTATTATTGTTATTATTATTATTATTATTATTGTTATTATTATTATTATTATTATTATTATTATTGTTATTATTATTATTATTATTATTATTATTATTATTATTATTATTATTGTTCTTATTATTGTTCTTATTATTCTTGTTATTATTGTTATTATTATTGTTCTTATTATTATTGTTCTTATTATTGTTATTATTATTGTTATTATTATTGTTATTATTATTGTTATTATTGTTATTATTGTTATTGTTATTGTTATTATTATTGTTATTATTATTGTTATTATTATTGTTATCTTTCTTATTATTGTTGTTATTATTGTTGTTATTATTGTTGTTATTATTGTTATTATTATTATTATTATTATTGTTATTATTATTTGTGCACTCACCATTTACAGTGTCCCGGATTGATCAACCGATGAAATCTAATCGACTCTTTACATTTGAAATATTTTTATTGTCTCCTAAGTTTTTTAGTAATAATATATTTGCAGGAATTATGTTTAAATTGTTACTTTGGGTGCTAAATTGTTACTTTGAGTGCAAAAAATTTATATTTCTCACAAGCAGAAATGAATTAGGAATATAAGAAGATAAGGTTGATTCCTAGTTCGTTTGAGGTGGCTGTCGGAGGAGTATGAGCTGAAGCATCTGAAGACACTTTGGGGAGGCATTCAAAATGGAGATGTCACCAATTTGGCCGCGGCGGCGGTTTCGGTTGTTCTTGGTGGTAGCGTTCTCATCCATTTTTAATGTCCTAGAGAGAGAGAGAGAGAGAGAGAGAGAGAGAGAGAGAGAGAAGGAAATAGCAATTGTTAGCAAGTTTGTGTGTGTGGAAACTAAATTCTGTTTTGCCAAATGAAAGGACCTCCAAAATTTATTCATCCATCAGAATCCGTGTAGTCTCAATCTAGATGGTAGCTAGTCCTACTTGCAAGTTTTATTAGCACTAACTGGTTCAAAACCAGTGGAAAGTGGGTCTCTTTGACTCTGAGGTTGCTTTGTGTTTTGTGCACCCACCTGAAAGCCAAAGGCTCAAACTTACTCCAAGAGAGGGAGAGAGATGGGTGTGGCAGTGACTACATGGTAGTATTTGTATAGTGCAGAGTTAGGGCTCACGGAAGATGTTGGAATGATGCTAGGCCTAAGTTATAGACAGGTTATGCATGATGCAATTTCTCGAATAATGTAGCATGCACTAGATATTTATGGAGCAAATATTTGTACAAAAGTCAAGATGTGTCCACTGTAATTGAGTACGGTGATGAATATTGCTAAAGCAAAAGAAAAGATTTCTGACAAGGCAGAGACTTTTGTAGTCGGCCGATGGAGTCATAGACAAATGGGTTTTAATGCGACGGTTGGGTGTCATGTTGAGACCTCCATAAGCTCCGTGTGTGTAGGGTTTAGCCCTCCACCCATTGAGTGGGAAGCTTCATATCCCTTAGTTCCTTCACCATTACTTCTCCAACAATTATGAAACTATTTCCATAAAATGGTGGAATCATCTTTCCTTATCACATTGCCTAAACCCCTTAAAATCCTTTGATCATCCTCTACCAAACGTCCTAGACACATTTATATTTGCACATTGTTAACCAAAAGCTATCATATCAAATAACTACAATCGATTCAATACTAATATCCTGATGTATGTCTTGAATCTCAATGGAAAGTTGATTTTTAGGTCTAATTTGGTTTTTTAAGCTACAAAAGCTAAGTGTCCAAAACGAAAGATATGATGGAGGTTCAATATAGGAAAATGTAACCTATTTATGTCACTCATTGAATATGTATGAAACAAAATTCTTAATATTATGTGAGAATTCTCATGTTGCAAACCTTATCTATGCATCGATGGTTATGAGAACTTTCAATAAAATCATATGCAAAATGCTAAAATTGTCCCTAGGGCGGGCACTTATTAAGCATTTATTAAAAAATACTTGAACAATATAAATTTCTCATTTGGGGTAAGTAATTTATTTTTGAAGCCTCTTGAGGAATTTTCTTTCTATGTTGAGTTAAATTAACTAGTGCTCCAACAACATTTGTTAAATGTACAAGTGGAGCTAATAATGCTAGACAACGATCTCTTGGGACCAAAATCCCAACAAATCACACTCGTAAATCACTTGTTAATACATGCAATCTATAACTCGGTAATATGCCTGAAGTCTGAGAAAAGTTTTGTCATATGGTCTTCCCTAATATGCATATATCACTAATGGAATGTAAGTAGGGTCATGAAGCTATTTTTGAGTACCTAGATAGAATTGAAGCAAATGAATTTGTTAAATGAAGTGGGGCACCAATCAATTTTGGTTTTTAGGGGAAAACCTATACATGAAAGAGCTGGTTTGACTGGGGCCACGGAGAAACATTTGATAAAAAGAGTTTTAGTTGAGGATGTCGAAGAGGCATTGGACAAGCCAATCAATCTAGTTGGGTTATGTTATGTTCAATCTAAGCCAACCCATCGATGTGATGTTTCCCCATTCACATGTTAATCATTTGAAGGAATTCTCAATTCACACGTGGGCTCGAGTCCTTATCTTGCATTTATATTCCTTATCTAACTATTATTAAAGTATCTTCCAAGAGGTAAAAAAGTCAGCTTTTTTTTTAGATATTGATATCCACGCATCCCTTTTCTTTTTCCTCTTCCTGAAAAGGACATACTAACGCTTTCAAATTATGAGATTTCGTTTAATTATCAATTTATACATGACAATAACATGGGACCTTCTTTGTTCATATTATAACTCTCCCCCTTATGTTAACCTTGAAAGGTCGGCATGCTTGTCATCACATGATTGGAGCCTAACCCAATTGACGTGGCCATGGCGGTTTGAATAACCAAAATTTCGGATTTTTTCACAACAACAGGACAATGTGTAACCATCACTTGCATAAAATGCAAGTTGTCCTTAGCAACGGCTAGAACCTACAGAGTTTGTAATTCCAGACTAAACAATGAAAGTAGAAACTTCTCTGATGTTATTCTTTTCTTCTGAAATGGCCGATCAACTAAAGATCCATGCATTTTGATCGTAGCTCTTCCCGCATGGCCGATTTGTCTTAAGGTCGTCCTTAAGTCCTGGGACCGAACCCGCAGCTGCCATGATCGATATCACAAGACAGGCCATGCTCAGCATTTGCAGGTATACCCATTTAGTGCTCCATTTGGGAATTCGTTTCTGTCTAATATACTTCTCGACGGGAAAATAGACCATTAGAGGCCAAAAGCCCAAGCCGAGCCGATGATATCCACGACTCTGTTGAAGACGAATAGGAATAGCATCGATATCACAGTGGTCAGGATCATGAAAACCGTCCTCCAAGCAAGTCTAAAGAGCTTCATGTTGTATTGGTCAAGCCTGGTACTAGGATCTTCATCTCTTTGGCGATGAGCTCACTACGAGGCCGTCTCTGATCGGCCTGTTTCTCGACCAGGGCAAATATCGGCTGGCTGTTTACTTGGTATGCTCCAACAAGATGGATCACAATAGCAGAATTGGCAATATCAAGAAGCCAGAATGGCCTGTTGAAACCCAAGTCGATCAGAAAATTTTCCGGAGTGTCATCACCGAAAGCAGCATAGCCCACGTAGCCACATAGCATGTAGATAGTCGTCATCACCACGGGGCTCAGAGAAATGGCTTTCTTCATGGTCTTTACTTCTGATGGTGGAGATCCGATGGTGTCCTGTCAAAGATACAAGGAAAAACAAGGTATTTCCAGTCTGTTCTATCCACCCTTTACCATTTCCTTAGGTTTTGAACTGATGAAATCATGTTTTAGTACCTGAGTTACAATAAGGATCTCATAAAATGAGTACGCTGAGGCGATATTTCCAAGAGCTTGGAAACATCTCCATATCTTTTGGGTTTCAGTTGCATCCCCAGCGCTTATTACTGTAAGACTACCCTTGAAACTTCCACTAGCTGCTCATCAGGAAAAAAAATTGCTGGAAACAACTTATTTTATGATATTGATAATATAATCTCTTGAAATTTCTTGGCCATCTGTCTTTGAGAAAAGAAGAAACCTGTACCTGCAACTTGGGCAATTCCTAGGCCAAGACCAATCAAAGAGTAAGCGACGAACATAACAGCGGCCATAATAGAGAGCCACCATATTTGATCGAGATCTTGAATCTGGGACAGCAGAATCTCTGTGATGCCGAACATGATCATGTACGGATTAGCCAAAACATGGCACGAGTTCTCCTCATTCTCGTGGAAGCAATGCATATATTTTATTTGTAAGAGTTTTCCTAATGTGGACTAAATTAATTGATATTGTAATTTACTGTTTTTACGATTACCGTAAAACAGGGTTGGTCTAAAGAGAGATAGAAGGTTTCTTAATTAGTCTAATATGGGTTGGCTAGTGTGGGCCGAGTTGAGCCTGGCCCGTAATGAGGGGGACTGGCTGGAAACTCTATAAATAGTGCTCAAGTCTCTCCTCTAACCCTAATTCTCACATGTATCCTCACCTAAGGGGCGTTTACCTAACGCTAAACGTGAGGGGGGCCGCCTTATTGAGCCAGTGATACGGAGGGTAATAGAGGAGAAGGACTTGATGCGTGGATTCCCTTGATATATGTGGGTAATCCTTTTATGCTTCCGCTCTATATTCGATAGATCCAGGTGCGTTAATCTTTCTACTCAATAATGCATATTCTTGTTCTGGTTATGGAGATCTTGGGGTTGCGCAATTTGCGTCTTACATGTGGTATCAGAGCAACCATAACCCGAGAACTCGAACGCAATTATTTTTTCCCTAATTTGTACGGATTAGCCCTAATTAGTACGAATCTTGCCCTAATTTGTGATTTTCGAGATTTTTTGTTCAATAAAAATAAAATTAAATCACAAATTCGGATTGGGCTCGACGAGACGAGCAAGACAGTCAGCGGCACGTCGCCGGAGGAGGCCGCATGCGCCCCCATGCACGGCCACGCTCCGCCTGGGCATCGAACGCACGCCGCGCGTGAGTCCCACGCGCCTCGCACTCAGGCGGCGCGTGCGGGCGCATGGGGGACTATTTCGGCGCGTGGCTGGCAGCGTTGGACTCGTATGGTAATTTCCTATCTTGTGGTATATTTATATGTTTGATGATTTTATTGATGTGAAATTGCATATGGAATCCTAAATACGTGAATTTTTAGTGTATTTTTGCGTATTTTTCTTGTATTTTCTGTGATTTTGGAAATACAGGTGATGGGTTACTAGTATGTTATCACACAATAAAAAGGTGTGATTCATCAACAAAAATCAAACTTTATTGTGAACTGAAGCTGGCTTAATGCGATACAATTCATATGAGATTGTATTTGAGCTATGTATTGAGCTGATGAGAAACAATAAAGATTATGAAAGTTTTATTACTCAAGTATACTCCTTTACACATTGGTAATATTTGAATGATAGACGACTTAAGGACTCGTGACCAAACTGATGTACTGATTAACACATCTGGTGAATGTGGGTAATGCATGTCAATTAAGTTACTGCATATTGTACATGAACTCATCTGGTCATTGGTTAATGTCTATCGAGTTAAATATTTTTTATGGTAAGGGAGTATGGCAATATTTATGCAGAGCAATAGTATCTACTGTTGAATTTTAGATATTTGGTTCTCTGGTTTGACTCAATTAATAGGCCACTGGTTGAAGTAATGATATTTGTTACCTAAAATTGATTAATAAATCAGTTGTTGGCCTTGGAGTCATGTTTTGCCGTATGAAATTCATGAGTGATCATGGATCACATCAAGCTTGTCGATCTGGTGTACCTTGTATTACTATTGATGTTAATTTGTGAGAGATATTTTAGATCAACATTCTTTTTATGTTGTTCGGTGATATATAATTGAGGTGCATAAGAGATGTTTTATTCTCTGTTAAGAGAAGTTTCTTGTGTTACTTGTGATCAATGATCTCATTGGAATCTGTCTTTCAGGTTCGCTTTGTATATATATATATATATATTTATTAATGAATAAAGCAATGTAATTAGCATGATATGTGATTTTGGTGATATGATGCCCCTATCACTAAAGTTAAAATCACATATATATGGTGTATGTGAGGAGTAAAGCTTATATCCCTGGTATGAGAGAATTTCAATGATTCAATTGAGTAGTTACCGCCAAAGTGGCACGCTTGATTGGGTTTGAGAAATTTCGGTCTCGTATGATGATTGGGATGTCTCCTGGTCTAATGCATAGTTATACTCCCAAAGAAGGTGATTGTGTATTAGTTCATGGAGGGATACATGATAGTGTGGTGGAGGAGTGACTGATTCTAGTGATTCATATGCCCAAAGGTGATGAATTCACGAAAAATTGGAACATATTCTCATAACCCTTATCATGTGGGGGAGTGTACAATTGCATGTCATGTATTCTACCCAAAGGTGATTATGTGATTTTGCATGTAACTCTCTGGATGTGTACTTGTACATCAAGTTACACAATGCTCACATTATGCTAATTATATACTGCTTGTTTTTCAGTCACCTTTTCTGTAAATGGTAATTCCGTCATCATTGAGGTTTTTTTTTTTACTGCTTCAAATTTTAAGTTGTGGACATATGATTTGTTGCTTGAGAAAAGAGCAATTGAATTTGCTTATTGTCTATGACACGTTCCATTCTGAAACACTTGAAAAGATGTTTGCCTGCGGACTACACTGCTATAAGATGATGGAAGCCTTAGTTGCTTGAAATTATGTCTTATTTGATATTGAAATTAGGACACATCTGCAAAAATTGTGTTTAAGTCCTAATGACATATACATCTCGTATATGATTAAAAGGTTGTCAGGTTTAACAGTGGCAATGAGTATTTTGGCAAGTATGACAATGCGAAATAGCTTAAAGGGTCATTTGTCAAATACTTGGTAGATTCTGGGGTGGTGATTTAATTACTATACCTGAAAATTCTGATAAAAAGATTTGGGTGAAAGGCATAAATGCACCATATTGAACATGGTGATGAGTATGATTAGTAAGACTAATTTATCTAGTCTTTTGTGGGCTGATATTATGAAAGCAATTTTTTCATATACAAAAGGGGTATTGATTTTATGACCCTAAAGAAGGTACAAGAATTATGAAATCACATACTCTAAAGTTTTTAAATATTGACGTAATTGTAGAGGATAGCTGCTCTCAGATTATTAAAGATAATAGTATGATGGAGGTTATTGTGTTTTTGTCTTTACCTATACAGATAATTATGGAATCTCCTGTACCATTGACTAAACTTGTTGAGGTTCAAGGTACTATTCTTGATATAGTTTATAATGAAATTTCTTAAATCTCTCAAGTGCAGAATGAAGTGGTTGCAGCTTTATTAAGGAGATTTGTTAAGGAAAGACGATCAGTTATACCATCAGACTATATAGTCTATTTGTGAGAGCATGATTACAATATCTACTATATGGTTGATGTAATGACATATTTATAAATGTCGTTTCTTATTCTCAATTAAGTATGTGATTAGATGCCATAAAAGGCGATATACAAGTTTATTGTTGCAAATTGGCGTACAAAACTAAAAAAATTTCAAACAAAGATTGTGGAATTTAAAGCCAAATTTGTAACTAACGTTTTAACTCTGAAAGAGGGGTTGATTGTTTATAGTGAAGAAATAATTATTTCTTTAAATGTTCTTTCAGAGTGAACGTGGTATTAATAATATATTTTGATATAAAGTTATGCCAAATAGATACAAAATTTATATTGTGCAACTGGATGATTTTGCAACAGATTCAAGTAAACTTGTGTGTAGATTGAAAAGTTTTAATTCATGGTCTTAAACAAGTTTCCAAACAATATTATTAAAGTTTTATAGTGTTGTTATTTTGTTCAATTGGGAACAAAGTAATTCAATATACTGCAAGATTAGTGGGAGGAAATTTATTTTTTCTCATATTTTATGTACATGATATTTTGCTTACAAGTTGTGATCTTGAGACAATACTGAGGTCTGTAAGGATTGTTTTGGCCATATTATATTAGATTTTCTCGGAGGACATTTGCTGATACTATATTGAAAATATTCAATATACATCATTGCAAGCCATGAATTGCTCCTGTTGTTAAGGGTGATAGACTAAATCTATCACATTGTCCTTATTTAAATATTGAGAAAATATAATTAAATGGTGTACCTTGTGTCAGTGCACTTAAAAGTATAATGTATGCTCGAATTTGCACTAGACTAAATGTTGTCTTTGTGACGGGACTTCTAGGCAGATATCGGTCAAATCCAGGACATGATCACTGGATTGCTGTCAAGAAGGTTTTAAGGTACTTAAAGAAGACAAAAGATTATATGCTAATTTATAGCCATGTTCAATTCTTGCAGTTAGTAGGGTATTTAGATGTAAACTTTGCTGGCTATTCTGATGACATGCAATCAATAACATAATACATATGTTAGCAGTAAGTGCAGTAAATAAAGTCTTATGTCATCTTCTGCTATGTAAGCAGTGTTAGTAACATTCTTTTAGGCTGTTACTTGGACTTTTAGGCTCCAAAACCTCATGATGGAATTGATCGTTTTAACTTGATGGATAGACCCATACGGTTGTATTGAGATAACAAATTTGTAGTATTATTTATTTACTACGAGATGTCTCAATGGGTCTAAATATATGGTGGTAAGATATTTTTTGACCATAAAGAAACGGTACGAAAGGTGACTTATAATATAACATATTTTCACGAGATGATGTGGTTGCAGATCCACTAACTAAAGGCCTACGCCCATGTGTATTTTAGTAACATATCGTTAACATGGGCTTAGGAGTATCTTCGGATACTTGTTGTTTAGTGGGAGCTATTTTGGCTTTATCTCGATAAAGTTCACATCGTGGTTCGTTACACTTAGTAACGGTTTGATATGTATCAACTTTTGCATTCAATAAAATATTTTTGAATGTATTGTTATTATGTTGAATACATATTGATAAAGTCTCAAGGGATTGTATAAACCTTGAGTGAAGGCTAGGGGCATCCGGTTATTAGCTTTGTGCATATGTCTTGTGATACATAAAGAAAGGTTAACCATAAGGACAAGACATATGTGGGTTCATTGGAACCATAAAGCATTCTCTTGTGGCACAAGTTTTTGTGACACCTAAGGGAAGAGAATGGTGACTAACAAATGGGATCTCTCTATGAGAGACGTTATCCATTTGACACACTACCATATTGAATCCATATCAATAAAGTTGAGAACATTCGTGACCATGGAAGGCTCTGTGTGTATACACGCAGTTACCACCATGATTCGGTGTTTAAGACTTTATGGGATAGGATTGACTATTAAGAATTATCTCTGGACCAAATGTGCGCACATACGGTACGATTTCAATTAATATAGTCCAAGTGGGAGAATGTAAGAGTTTTCCTAATGTGGACTAAATTAATTGATATTGTAATTTACTGTTTTTACGATTACCGTAAAACAGGGTTGGTCTAAAGAGAGATAGAAGGTTTCTTAATTAGTCTAATATGGGCTGGCTAGTGTGGGCCGAGTTGAGCCTGGCCCGTAATGAGGGGGACTGGCTGGAAACTCTATAAATAGTGCTCAAGTCTCTCCTCTAACCCTAATTCTCACATGTATCCTCACCTAAGGGGCGTTTACCTAACGCTAAACGTGAGAGGGGCCGCCTCATTGAGCCAGTGATACGGAGGGCAATAGAGGAGAAGGACTTGATGCATGGATCCCCTTGATATATGTGGGTAATCCTTTTATGCTTCCGCTCTATATTCAATGGATCCAGGTGCGTTAATCTTTCTACTCAATAATGCATATTCTTGTTCTGGTTATGGAGATCTTGGGGTTGCGCAATTTGCGTCTTACATTATTGCCCTTTTATTGGAAAGAGGGAACGTGTACAACATTGAATCAGCCAGGTTATATAAGAAACAGTAGAACTGGAAGTTCGTCATGATCTGCTAAATAAATTTGTCAAGAGTTTGGGCAAGTAGAATTGTACTCACATCATTCTGAGAGATGCTTGAACGATACAGCTAATGGCGTTTCCAAATAGGGTTATATATTGAAAAAAACCACATGCTTTAAAATTTGCTCCATCTGAATGTAAAGTTAGTATTATCACTTAATCAAAAGTTATACGACTCATTTTGCTATACATTTGGAGACATATGGTAATGGGAAACTTAATCAAAGTGCGGGAGTCAAATAATGAGAAGCAACAACAAGGTGATAGGATTCCATACGGGGAATCAAGTGAACAGAGTCCATATAAGTGGAGTTAAGCTCGCCGGTGTAGGGGTCGCCAGTGCGGTAACAATGGGAGAGGAGGTGAGAGGTGTAGTAGCCCACAAAAGAGAACAAGAGTATTGCAGCAGGGCCTGCAATCCAACCCAGCTGAGCAATGTCCCATGACCGGCAAAGCACTCCTGCTCCTACCATCCCTGTTATTATATTCGCGCTCGCTGTCCATAAGGTCCCTGATCGGTCAGTCGATAAAATTTGATCAACCCTTTACATTTGGAAAACTTTCATTATCTCTTGAGTTAGTTTTTCAGTAATTTATGAAGGAATTACACTTGGATAAAGCATATTAAACTGTTACTCCGAGTACAAAAAATGTATATTTCGCACAATAATAAGTGCCAAACTTGTTATAAACAAATAGAAAAGAGTTAGACAATATAATACAAGAAGATAAGGTTGATTACTGGTTCGTTTGAGGTGGCCATCGTCGAGGGAATCGAAGCATTTGGAAACAATCTGAGGAAGCGTTTCAATGGAGATGTCACCCATCTAAAATATCGCAAAAACTCAAACTACAACTAAAAGAAAAAAAAAAAGAGAGTATATGCAAGTGTAGTTTGAGAGAGAGAGAGAGAGAGAGAGAGAGGTTTGAACTTAGAAATTAGAAGAGGGAAAGGAGGGATTGAAGTGTGTTTTTATAATGTGCGGAGTTAGGATTCACGAAAGATATTGGGAACAGGTCCGCAAGTACTGCGAGAAATTACGAAACCCTTTCTATAGATGAGATAAACGCGGGAACATGGGTTAAAGTCAAACTATAAAGACTTGCTGGCCGTAGCTTCATTTCTTATTGCTATTATCATTGTTTTTTTTTTACCAGAAGGCATGTGGAAAGGGCCTAAGAGGGCTTGTCCTATCAGTTAAAGAGTTTCAAGTCAAGACACAACATCATCCATTGCATATAAGATTCTAATTTGATTTTTGGCGATGACCAAGAAAAAACAGTCGAACTCCAAACTTTAAAAAAATTTAAGGTCTCAAATATCACGAAATTAGCATTACTAATTCTATAATAAGTTATGAGGCACGTAGAAAGTACATCATCGCGGTGCGAATTATGTGCCCATATTTGATGTTGGATGCAGATTTAGATTTGTATGCGAGAATCCATAATACTTCATCACCGCAAAAAGAATTTCAAAAGAATGATAACATTAATAGAAAGAGATTTCTGAACACTGGGTCCGCCTTTGTGGGGCCTAGCCAACGTGAAAAAATATAATAAAGCAGTCAAAGTCAAAAAGCAATAAGAAGAGGAAAAAAGGGCTGCTCGTTCGTGAAGTGGAGAGGGAGAGAGGGGGAGCACCAAGAGCTCACGAAGAAAAAGTAGAAAAAGATTGCGGCTTTTTTATCTCGATTTTTTAAGGACAAACATTATTCAAATTGACTCAAATTTCAAAATGTTTTCGTGAGATCGTGCATTACGAGTTAATTGTTTTGTTCTTTAAGAGCTTTCTCTGAATTTTCTGATGACGATTAGGGTTTTCATACTCTATATGTCTTAATTCACCTTCGTAGTGGTGGAATAATATTCTGTTGTTAATCTTGAGCCTCTAATGTATGATTAGAGAAAAACTTATTGTGTGCATATCTTAATATTCTTAGTGATTAGTAGAAGTTTTTTGGTGGTTAGTAATTTTTCCCGAATTGAGTTTTCCACATAAAAATTTGATGTTATTATTGGCTTATCTCCTTGACATTTCGGGATTATATTTACATATTATGAGGTTATATTGCTAGAATATATTGCAGGTTATTGTTGAGGTTATGTCGATTTTGGTCAGTTTAGTTTTGGGGGAAAAATTAATCTTGGATTGGGTTAGTTCTTAGTGAATTATTGTCCAGTTCTCCCTCCCCAACAATATTAGAAAAAACTTATATCCTTGGACTCAATGAACATCCCAAAAAATTGTATTGGCATAGTTTTCTAACTAAGCTAAAAATGAATTTCATGTTTGGTGCTCTTCCTGTTTTGTCGACCCTGTAGATGCTCCAATAAACTATCGATCTTGGGTCATCTTTAAGTGTGATCACTCAAGCCAAGTCAAGGCCCATCTTTTACTACATGCCGAGTAGTAAAAGAGTGGTAGGCAATATATAGTGATCACTCAAGCCAAGTCAAGGCCACTCAGCATGCAGTAAAAGATGGGCCTTGACTTGGCTTGAGTGATCACACTTAAAGATGACCCAAGATTGATAGTTTATTGGAGCATCTACAGGGTCAGGAAAATTGTCTAAATTTTCTTAAATGAATTATACGACTATTAATTCAGTCTCAAATTTCTGATTAGTTTAGTTTTACACATTTTGATAACTTTTTAATATAATGCTAATAAATTTAAGTCGAAAAATTTGGATGTAAATATATGGTCGGCCATCTTACACTGCTCAGCTGATAATCGAGATCTTGTGTCACATAGTTGATAGTTGAAATCCCATGTCAACCATCGAAAATGCCATTTCAATGTGAAACTAGCGGCGAGCAAAAGGAATTATACGGACCGAACCAAATCAGCTGGTTTTGGGCCATTCTAAGGGATATTGGTCCGGTTTCTGATTTCAAAAAAATTAAAATTAGTGATTTTTGGTGTCATTTCAGGTTCCATGTCTGGAATTGCTCACTTGGACCACTCGGACTGGATCAACTATTTTTTTTTATATTCTTGAAAATATGTAAAAACTATTAAAAAAAAAAATCCCCTCAAACCTCAAGTACTCTCTCGCATGTGCTACTCGCCCGAGTCGCTCCATTCACAAATCTAAACAAACAACCCTAACATCTCTCTCTCTCTCTCTCGCTCACCACCCTCTAGCTTGAGTGTACCAACTCGCCTCACTCTCACGGTCTCACTCTGTCGCTCCACTCTTGCCTAAGTCGCTTTGGCCGCCTCCCTCTCGCGATCTCGCTCTCTTGCTCAACTCTCATCTTCCTCTCTTGCTCTGCTTTTGGCCACTCGACTCTCACTCTCTGTCTCACATCACATCGAAGTAAAGTTTCCAAACGCTGCTATTTGCATAAGAGAGTTAAAGAGGAAATTAACTGAGCTCGCTAACAGACAGTTAGAAAATTTCAGCAAGGAGGAATATCAACAGGTAGTGGATCAACTTGAAAAATTATGGAGACAGGAGGAAAAGTAGTGGGGGCTAAGGGCGCGAATTAATTGGCTTAAATGGGGAGACAAAAATACCAAGTACTTTCACGCCACAAAAGTGCAAAGAAGGCAACGAAACAAAATAACAGTGCTGAAGGTTAATGAAGATACATGGTGCAAGGAACCGAATCTGCTGAAGCAACATATCAGGGACTTTTATCAAACACTCTATGAAACCGTGGGCTCGAGGAATTTTCGGCTGGTATTAGATCAGTGCCCCAGCCCAGTAAATGACGAAATGAACTCATATCTGATGGAAATTGTGAAAATAGAAGAAGTAGAGGAGGCAGTATTCCAATTGGGTGCACTCAAAGCACCACGTCTTGATGGGTTAAATGGGCAATTCTATCAGCACTATTGGGAGGTACTGAAGCATGAAGTTTTTCAGCTAGTACGGCTTTTCTTTGAGACAGGCACTCTCGATCCCTTCCTAAATCAAACATATATCACCCTAATACCAAAGGTCAAAATCCAGAAAGTATAAACTAGTTCAGACCTATCAGCCTATGTAATTTTAGCTACAAAATTATTGCGAAAGTGTTGGCAAACAGACTGAAGAGATGGCTACCAGATATTATTACTTCTGAACAGAGCGCCTTTGTGCAAGGGAGGCAAATTCAAGACAATATCTTAATAGTTCAGAAAGTTATTCACCAGCTCAGAATCAAGAAGAGAAAAAAGAAGTTTCAAGCCATTCTGAAACTCAATATGCAAAAAGCGTATGACAGAGTGGAGTGGGATTTTTTGAGTGCATGTTTGCTAAAATTGGGCTTCGATTCAAGGTGGGTAGGGTGGATAATGCAATGCGTCTCCACAGTCACTTTTAGTGTGAAAGTAAATTGGGAGCCTATGGAATATTTCAAACCTTCCAGGGGTTTAAGACAAGGCGATCCTTTATCACCTTATCTGTTCATATTAGTGTCGAATGTTCTGTCATGGCTAATGCATAAGGCTATGGAAGACGGGAGCATAAAAAGGATAACTTTGAATACACATTGCCCTACTTTATCACACCTCCTCTTTGCCGACGACTCTATTTTCTTCTTGGATGGGACCATTTCGAAGTGCCAAAACCTTGCGGCAGTCCTAAATCAATATTGTTATGCTATGAGCCAAGCAATTAACCTAAATAAATCAGGAGTGAGTTTTAGCAGCGGTTGCCCTTTGAACTTGAAACGGAATTCGGTGCAAGAGCTTAGAGTCCTAATCATAGACAAGACAGGAAAATATCTTGGCATCCCGACGGATTGGGGCCGTTCAAAAAAAGAGATGTTCGCCTAGATTCTAGCTAGAGTTAACATGAAGACGGAGGGATGGAAAGAGCAAATACTGTCCAAAGCAGGAAAAGAAACGCTGATCAAAAGTGCCGTACAAGCTCTCCACTAATATGCCATGTCGCTCTTTAAAGTACCCATCTCAATATGCAAAGCAATTGAAAGAAGAATCGACTCTTTTTGGTGGAAACAAAATGATGCAAGCAGAGGTTTGCATTGGAAGAAGTGGGACGTTTTGAAAACAAGAAAGGATGAAGGGGGGCTAGGATTCAGAGATTTAATAAATTTTAACAAAGCAATGCTGGGAAAACAAGCCTGGAGGTTATCTCAGTCTCCTTCAGCCTTATAGAGCAGAATACTTAAAGGAGTTTAATTTCCAAATGGAGATATGTGAAAGGCAGGTAAAGGGCAGCGTCCATCTTGGGGTTTGTGACAGTCTGATTTTCCGCTTTTATTTTCAATTGAATAAATTGGGCATTTCGTCGACGTGCTTATAGCGCTATTCTCTGAGCTGATCACTCATGAGATAACTTGACTAATCGGGAAAGTTATTAAAGGATTTTGAAGCAACAGACTTGAGAATTCGATCAGGAATCGACTGTTCGACTGTGTTAGTCTATAAGGATCAGTTCGGCACAGTCGAAAAATCTATCAAAAATCGGAAATAGGTCGATTCGATAGAGATAAAATTAGGCTTAGGTGATTCCAACTAATTACAAATTTCTCATCGATCGGCACTAAACCGAATTTTCTGTTGTTTTGGTACCATGTGCTCGTAATTGAAACCTCAAGATTTTTCACGACAATCGAGAGTCGTCAATGCATCAAAGATGTACATTGTGGCTCGGGAATAATCGACCACGGTCAGTTGCACCGAAAATTCCTAAAAACTAACCGATAATTTAGGTTGCGCTAAAATCACATTTGACTGAAATTAACCAAGGAAATGATGTCGATTACAGAAATTAAGAATTGTCACGTGTCACAATTCATCCCAAGGACATTGTTGCATCTTCTCAAAATTTATTGATGATGGGAATTGTTCACGAAATGTGCAAGATCAGCAAATTAAAAGAGCAAGGGAATTGCCACATTTTAAATAGGATTTTAAGGCCTCTAATAGATTTATTTAAATAAGTTGATCCTAATTTCCAAACATAGATACATATTAATTATGAATATGTCTTTTGAATTTCCAATGAATTAATTTACTAGTATTATTAGTATAAATTCATTGTAGGCTCTTTTTTTAATTAATTAACTATTTATGAATTTAAATCAAATTAATTAAAAATAAAAATATTGTTGACACCTAAATTTTGGCGATTTAGTTTATTTATTTATTGCATAGGAAATTAGGGGTTAATTTTATTAATTGCATAGCATATAGACTTAGGTTGCATTTATTTTGTTATTTGCATTTTTTGCATTTTATTGGACCGGTGGTGGATGAGTTCGAATTAGATGGATCAAGCCCATGAAGCAAGCGGGTTGGCTCAAGCCCGTGTTTTTTAATAATTAAAAATTATTTCGTGGGAATATAAAATTTTAAAAATTTTTCGAGATATGAATTTTTTTTGGATAGGGTAGATGAGTAAAAGAATATTGCGATTTGGTTTTGAAAGATTTGGATTTAGAAAAAATTCTATCGTAATCTTGAATCCTTATCAATATGTGATAATTGGTGAAAAAATATTGCGGATGGAGATTCGAAGGAGAAATTGAAAATCTATTTCCTCCCCCTATAAAAGGCCGTATGCGTGAGAAGAGGTGGGGGGGGGCTCTCTGGTTGTTTTTTTAAATTTTAAGTTTTCTTGCTTTAAAGGGAGAAAAGTCAAAAGGGTTTTCTTCCTTCGGATGAAAAAGTAGAAAACTGCACAGAGAGAGAGAGAGAGAGAGAGAGAGAGAGAGAGAGAGAGAGAGAGAGAGTACGGAGATAAAGAAGAAGCGCTCGGCTACAAAGGAAAAACATCCATTGTTCTTCTTCTTCGCTGCTGGGCTTTCTGCTGGTTTCTGCTACTCCGCTCGTGTCTGCACCGTTGCGCCCCTACTGCAGCTGTTTCACCAGTCACCCGAAGCTCTGCCCTGCTGGTCGCCGTCCGTGAAGCCCGACGTCTAAGCCGCTCTTGACCTGTTCAGCCGCTCATCCGCGGCTCCCCGGTGCCGCTCTTTACCAAGTCGGAGTCTTGAGTCACCCACACCTGCACCAGCAACCCGCGAGTCCCCAGTCCTCGCGTTTCGGTCAGCCTCGCGACACCAGTCGGTCACTGTCGCGCGCTGCCCTTCCTCCGACGCCTCGGATCCCAAGCGCCGCCTGTCACCTAGCAGCTGGACCCAAGTCGGACCGTTGTCCGCAAAACCACCACCGATTCACCTCCTCACCGCTCGCCTGCCGCCGGTTCACCCTTGCTGAAGTTCCCTTGCCGGACTGATCAACCGGTTGCCCTCGGAGATCCACTCGTAACATGTGGGAAAGGAAAGAAGAAAAAACAGAAAAAAAAAAAAAGGAAAAGGAAATTAGGTAGATTTTTTATTTTATTATTATTGCTTATCCAGTTATAGTTTTGTTTTGTTTTATTTTCCTTTATATCTAGTTTTGTTTAGTGGAATTGTTCCTCTTAAATATTTGATTGAGATTCCAACATGAAAGTGCCCCTCAAATTAGGGATTGATGTCCGATTTTCGCGTCCGAAATCCGACTTGCAATCCTTTGCAAAAATTGACAATCCGATCTCACGCCCGGATTCGATTCGCAATTTAATTTTAAAATTGGTCAACCCGATCTCATGCGCGAGATATGGTTCGCCAATTTTTGGATATCAATCTTATCTTGCTTGATTTACTGTCATGGTGCTTGCATCAATTTTATTTTCGTAAAAGAAAAAATCCAAAAAAAAATGAATTAGGATTAGGTTCGTTTTAGAATATTCCTAGTCTTAGGGTTATCTTGCATGTTTAGAATTGCAATCTTATTTCGAATTTTTAAATAAAAAAATCCAAAAAAAATGCGTTCATTTAGGATGTTAGTTTTCTTTAATTTAAATGGCAAGTTTAATTATTTGGCAATTTTAAATTTTGAATTTTACAAAAAAAAATAATCATCATGCATGTATCATGTAGAATTAGGGCATCCTTGGCACGTTATTGCATATTAGGTTGATTGCATGTTTAAATTTTATTTAGATAGATCTTTTAGATAGACTGCATCTTAAGTTAGAGATTACTAGGTTAAGATAATATCTTAATTTAAAGTAGGATTTAGTCTGACTTAATCCTTAGTTTAAATTGGATAGAATTTTAATCTAGCTAGGTAATTTTTGCATCTTAATTTCGAATTTCATTAAAAAAATTGTCTTAGACTAGATTTATTTCATTCTCTAAGATAGTTTGCAATTTTTTAGGAATTGAAATATCAAATGCATGTCATTTAGTTTTTTTTAGGCCCATTTAATTAGAAATTGCACGTCAATAGAATTAGGTCATTTAGATTGCATTTAGTTATTGCATATCTTTAGGATTTACTTTACTAATGTCATATAGGTTAGGTCGTGTTGCCATGTCATATAGCTTAGGTCATGTTGCCATGTCATATTAGATTATAAGCATGCATCGCATGATTCTCATTAAATAAAGTGAAAACAAGAAATTGCTTGATGGCGTGTTAATTAGAAATCATATCTAGGATTGTCGATGTGAATTCTGATTTAACATTGTAGATGCTTTCGTTACTACGAGGTAAGTTTTGCAATTTATTCATTTGCTTTCTTGGATGTTAAATTGGTGGTTTGTGCACTCGCATTGCCACCTCACATGTTAGGGAGGTAGATTAAAATCAATTCAAGCTGCCTGCCAAATATTTATTTTCAAAATAAAAGAGAAAGGTACCGAAAGGACGTTATAGAAATCTAGCGTAACAAAGTCCCTGAACTCATAAATCTTTGGTTCGTAAGAGTAAAATAAAACTCCCGTTACTTTACTTGGGTTTCTAATCGACCCACCAAAAAATAGATTAGTGGCGACTCCTAAATAAAATCCATTTACATGTTAAGAACTTGAACCCAAGTCGCGAATTGGTATGGGCTTGGGAGAACTTAAGGTAAGTCTAGGCTTAACAATCCCTTAGCCAAATCCTAGGTGCACCCGAAAATTTGGTCGCGACAGCTTGGCGACTCCGCTGGGGACTAGTTAAAACTCTTAGTGGACTTAGGCCAATTTTCTCTTTTATATGAAAATATTTTTGTTTGGCAGCAAGAATCCCAGGTACGTCCCTAACACATAAGGTGTTAAATGTTCTTGTAGATTGGGAGATATAAGGGGAATAGTGATTGCTAACCCTTGTCTTGTAGGTTGGAGTTAGGGATATATGATTTATTTTTTATTGAAGTGTTGCTTGATATAAACTGCTATGCATGCTTTACATTTATCACTACACGTTGCACACACAACCTGTCGCCGGACCTGGGCCGCATAGGATCATTTAGGATGGTATTGAGATGGATACCACTCCAACCGCATGCTTGCGGTACGAGTTGTCCATCTTAATCCCGAAGTTCCTGTCATGGTGTCAAGAGTACCCACCTCAGTTCGCATGCCCGCAACCCAGGTCAGCTCTTTAACTAAGCTAGAGTCATGAGGACCCGACATAGTCCACACGCCCGTGGCTAGTCCAATCATCCTTGTGGCTCCACTTTGATAAGCCTTATAGAGTAGAGATCGAGCCTCACTTACCATGCGCATGTCTATGTGATTGCCGTCGATTTTCCTTGGTGAAGTAAGTCTTCTACCCCTATACCATGCCATTTATTTTATCGTACTTTTGGTCGGTCCATGACAATTTAGGTCAATCATTGATTTAATTCCTTTGTCAATCAAAAATGAAATGAGGAAATTGTCATGCAATGAATCATTTGGAAAATCAAAAAATTGGAAATTTATTTTCAATTCGTGTCTTGACTGTTCCTAGTTCATGTTTAGGAAATTTCGTCCCTACTGGGGCATCTAATGTTTTTGTTTTCTTAATCCATTTTTAGGAAATCCTCTTCGTGTGTGGACTTCTCTTGACTAAAAAATAGATTGTTGTCATGGATTGGCTCTTTATTTACACCTTTTGCTTACATATTTTCATTCATTTACATTAGGTGATAACGGATCCTCCACATTCACCTATCATTACACGATCAAGAGCAGAAATGGCCGACCAAAATGAAATGCGTGATCGTATGTCCGTTGTGGAGACTCAACTCCAACAAGTGCTCACCTCTATACAGCTTGTGACGGATCAACTCCAATCCCTCCGAGCGAATCCGACTCCTGCACCTGCTCTTCCTGAGATAGTTATTCCAAAGCAAGTAAGCAAGGCTCAAATGGGTGATGACGACATGCTTGAGCTGGAAGATGACCCATCGTTGATCATCACTGAAAAGGCTAAGCTTGATAACGTCCCTAAGACGGAGCAAGATGAACACTTCGCAAAGCTAGAAGAGAAAGTGAAGCAATTGCAAGGGTCACAAAGCTCACTCCCGTTTGACTTGTCAGTGTATGAGAAAGTCAAGATGCCAAAGAAGTTTAAAATGCCGGAGTTTGAGAAGTACGATGGTACTTCCTGCCCAAAAGCTCACTTACAGATGTATCACGTACGCATGGCCCAATATGTCAAGAATGAGCCTCTCATGATTCAATCATTCCATGCTAGTCTGACTGGGCCCTCACTAAATTGGTACATAATGAAGAATGTAAACCTTCTCAACACTTGGAATGAAGTGACCGATGCGTTTCTAAAGCAATATAAGTTCAACATGGACATTGCACCTTCGCGAGAGGATCTTGAGCGGATGGATAAGAAGAAAAGTGAGTCATTCAAGGAATATGCTGTGAGGTGGCGAAATCTGGCGGCTCAAATTACTCCTGACCTACTAACAAGGAGTTCATGAAGTTGTTCGTCAAGACTCTCCCATTTGAGTTCTGCAACTAGATGGCTAGCATATATGTTGAAAACTTCAACCAACTTATCCCGGTGGGTGAACAGATCGAGATTGGGCTAAGAGACAGATGGTTTAATGAGCCAACCCATTAAGGCAAAAGGTTCACTATGAAGAAAGACAAAGAACCTAGCATGGAAGTCAATGTTACATATGCACAATCTAGTAAGCCTCCGATTGTTCATGTCCCTAAGAATCAAGGAGGCGAAGGCCGACCGTCCGCCCCTCGACAATTTGTTAAGAGGCAATTCACTCCTCTTCCTGGTTCTCTATCCCAGGTCTTGAAGGTCTTGCAAAAGAAGGGGTTGCTGTCCTATGAGCCAAAGCGACCCAATGCTGAAAAATTTTCCAACTACGATCCTTCCAAGAAATGCGAGTATCATATAGGGGAAGTAGGACATTCGACTGATGAATGCATAACTTTGAAGCATAAGGTCCAAAACTTACTGGACACCAAGGCGTTTATCTTCAGTACCGCTCAGCCGAATGTCAAAAAGAATCCTCTACCTGAGCATGAGGATAAGGTGAATGCCATTGATGAAGGACCTTTGGAAGAAATGGGCCCTAACCCACAAGAGTAATTTATTACTTTTGCACATTCCCCTGCGTGGGAATTTTTATCACTTTCTAGGAATTTTTATTGCTTTTTAGGAGTTATTATCGCTATCTAGCGATTGTTTTTGATTTATTTTTTTCACTTTCTTTTTAGGACTTGGATTCGCATTTTCAATTCAATAAATGTAATTGATTAATGAATATCAATGAAATTACAAGTTTTATTTTGAGGATATGATGAGGTACACCAAACCAGCCCGGTGATGTTATCCAGCCAATAAACAAAAAGAAAAATCCAAGGAGAATTCTGAGGCATGGGCTTCATCATGCTTTCCCGTGTCAAAATGTTACAAAAAATGACTTTCCAATTGCTTTAAAAAAAATTCAAAAAAAATCTTTCAAAAAAAAAAAAGATTTACCCTATTTGTCTTTTTGATCCATCTACTTTCCATTTCAAGGAGGGTCATATAGCATGCAAAGGTGTGGAAATTGTCCAATCCAATGCAACAAGTGCTGACAATGATGGTCTCGAAGACTCGATTGAAGATGCCATTGAAGTGCAGCATAGCTGGGAACAACATGAAGGAGCCAAGGCTCTTACATCCAAGCAGACCGTCACTATTAATTTAGATGACACTGAAGAAGCCAAGGAGGTAAATGATCTTGTTCTAAGGGAGCTGTTGCTAATTTTTCCAGATCCTGAGGGCAAGTTTGCTCCAAATTACAATGACCCATATGAGGTGAAGAAGGTACTTCCTGGAGGTGCTTTGATCCTGGCAAAATGGATGGTTGTAAGTTTTCTATTCCAGTTAATTCTGATGCTATCAAAAGGTATTACCCATGATTGAATTTGCCATGTATGTTTTGAATTGCAAGCATTTTTATGATGAATAAATTGCCTTAATGAGTTGCAAATTCAATGGTTCAAATTTGTTATAGATCTTGCATGTTTTCCTTGATGAATTATGTGAGATAAATTGAATGTGTCAAATGGGATACTTTGGAATAATCAAAGGCAAGCCCAACTCCATACACTGTTTCATACACTAATCCTTGGTGAGTCATGTGAAAAAATTCCATGCTTACGAGGAAAAGGGTGATCTCGCAAAGGGTACGTCAACTGAGGTGATGAGAGGCAGTTTCTTTCTTTACCCGAAACACTACAGGTATACTCGTTGTTTAACCCTTTGAGCCCACACACATGAAGAACTTTTTAAAATCATCCCTGTCAAGGATCATCCCATATTGGGACCAAATTTGAAGTGAATGATAGGAATTTTCTTACTCACACTTGCATCAATCTTCGAGTATTGCTTTCGTAGCGTAACTTATACGGTAATTGAAGTGCCTTAGGATGACGAAGAGCATTTCTTTCTCTATCCACACACTTTTATCCATTGCATAGCCCATTTGAGCCTATGAATTCATTTCACATTAAACCCGAAGTAGCATGGTTTACAATGCCGATAAAAGATGGAGGTTGTGCAAATCCAAAGAAAATAAGTGCAAAAAATAGGGGCATGAAAAAAACAGTGTGCCTGGTAAAAGCAAGGCCAATGCCCAAAGAAAAAAAATCAAACACTTGATAAAGTGAGTTGTACCCCCAACAAGGTGGTACTTAAAAACTCATGCTGAAATGTTATAATCAATGGAGTTGTGATGTGAAGGAAATCTTCAACATTAGAGCAAAAAATTGGTGGAAATGTCAAGATAATCACCAACTTTGACCCCCTAAACACCTTTTGAGCCTAATGATCCTTTCGTTTCTCAACCCATGAACCCAACCTATGTTACGTCCCTTACAAAGTCTCTTCAAATTAGGGCATTTGAATTAACGTAAAAGTTCATATGTTTGAAAGCATCGCTTGAAAAAGTGCGAGTAAGATAATTTCTGCTTCATTTCGTATGTCTCTTGACTTGTAAACCAAGACAATTGCGAAATGTCATTTTTCAATAGCCTCAGCTCAAAGAGTCTCCCTTGTTAAGCCATTGATCAAGCCTATATTACGGTCCCTATTAAAGACCTCTCAAATTGGTAAGGTCGTACCACTTGTGAGATTGCTCGAACCCTTGTTTGGTATGATGATGGAAAGATAGAGTGATTGTCAAAAATCCTACATCAAAGGTCAGGATAAAACAACTCATTTTAATGAGGATGAGTGAAAAGTCCTTTTAGACCAAGAGGTCCCCCATTTGGCACATCCATGACACTCACGTGTTCATATTGGAATATTCTTTTGAAATCTTTCCCAATGGAAATTAGGTGATGCATAATTCATAGAAATCATCTTACATGAACATCTCTTGAATTAATGCATGTTCGTGATTGCAAATGCATATTGCCTCTCCTACGACCATGTTTTGTAGGAGACATATCCCCCGGGATTAGAGATGTTACCAGGTAAGTATATCTCTATCCATGTCTTAAATACTTGTCATTGCATAGGTATTTCCCTCTCAAATGCACCGACACTCGACTCGACTGAGTTGTTCCCCAGAAGTTTTTCGCAGATTCAGGCGACCAAAGAAAGGTTCGAGTCCTGGTCAGATACTCTATGTTGCAACACTAGGCGACCGTAGAAAGGTACAGGTCTTGGACGTGTAACGCAAATTACCTTGAATCACTCTACCCTCCTTGAAGGTAAGATATTCTAGATAAGTTTCTTTACCATTCTCCAAAAATTAGACATCTCAGTCTGGATCTAGGTATTTCGAGCTTCCAAAATCATGACATCTCTGTCTGGACCCGGATGTCTTGATTATTTTCGTTAGAACATTTCACTCTGGATGTGAATGTTCTTCGATCTTTCTCGTTATACCTAGGTATTTCGAGTCCCAAACTCTTGACATCTTAGTCTGGGCCCGGATGTCTTGATTATTTTCATTCAAACATTTCACTCTGGATGTGAATGTTTTTCAATTCTTCTCGTTATACCTAATCTGGATCTAGGTATTTCGATTTCCAAAATTTCAACATCTCAGTCTGGATCTGGATGTTCTAATTATTTTCGTCTAAACATTTCACTCTAGATGTGAATTTTTTTCGATCTTTCTCGTTATACCTTAGTCTGGATCTAGGTATTTCGAATTCAAAACTCTTAACATCTCAGTCTGGATCTGGATGTCTTAATTCTTTTCATTGAATATTTCACTCTAGATATGAATGTTTCTCAATCCTTCTCGTTATACCTTAGTTTGGATCTAGGCATTTCGAGTTCAAAAATCTTGACATCTCAATCTGGATCTGGATGTCTCAATTCTTTGAACATTTCACTTTGGATGTGAATGCTCTTCTCAATCTCAATCTATTACCTTTTATACTCTTTAAGGAACCTGAGTGAGAGTTAGGTAATTACAGAATGAATGGGGATTTATCATGTACCTTAAGATACTTTACCGCACTAACTGGTAAATAATTGCAAGTATGTCTTTTCCTTTCAGATCATGCATTTGCATTCACATTTCCATGAATCATTAAATTGCATTTTAAAATGGGGTTCATTTTCCGACCAAAAAAAAAAATCATTCAGTGCATATGTATGGTCAAAATTTAGGTTTCAATTTGTCTTTGAATGCAACCTCTACGAGCTCATCTTCAAAGAGGGGCAGTTGTTGACACCTAAATTTTGGCAATTTAGTTTATTTATTTATTGCATAGGAAATTAGGGGTTAATTTTATTAATTAATTGCATAGCATATAAACTTAGGTTGCATTTATTTTGTTATTTGCATTTTTTCCATTTTATTGGACCGGTGGTGGATGAGTTCGAATTAGATGGATCAAGCCCACGAAGCGAGCAAGTTGGCCCAAGCCCGTGTTTTTTAATAATTAAAAATTATCTCATGGGAATATAAAATTTTAAAATTTTTTCGAGACTTGAATTTTTTTTTTTTTTTTTTTTGGATAGGGCGGATGGGTAAAAGAATATTGCGATTTGGTTTTAAAAGATTTGGATTTAGAAAAAATTCTATCGTAGTCTTGAATCTTTATCAATATGTGATAATTGGTGAAAAAAATATTGTGAATGGAGATTCGAAGGAGAAATTGAAAATCTATTTCCTTCCCCTATAAAAGGACGTACGCGTGAGAAGGGGTGGAGGGGGGGCTCTCTGGTTGTTTTTTTAAATTTTAAGTTTTCTTGCTTTAAAGGGAGAAAAGTCAAAAGGGTTTTCTTCCTTCGGATGAAAAAGTAGAAAACTGCAGAGAGAGAGAGAGAGAGAGAGAGAGAGAGAGAGAGAGAGAGAGAGAGAGTACGGAGATAAAGAAGAAGCGCTCGGCTACAGAGGAAAAACGTCCACTGTTCTTCTTCTTCGCTGCTGGGCTTTTTGCTGGTTTCTGCTACTCCGCTCGTGTCTGCACCGTTGCGCCCCTACTGCAGCCTGTTGGAAATATAATTTGATAACTTAGGAAATACCATCCTGAGTATCAATTATTGATTTATTTAGTTGGCAATTGACTTGGTAAAGTAGGAATTAGAATCGATGTATCTTTTCTTTTATTCCTTTCTGTTTTACACTTTGCCCTTTGTATTACAAATAGTGTAATCAGCATGTACAAAAGTGATATACGTAAATACAAAAAGCTCCAATTTCCTCTTCACCCCATTTTCTGTCATGGTATCGGAGCGGAGGTTCCGGCCTAAGCTTCCGCATCTTCGAATTGCCCTTCGGTTCTTTTTTGGTCTGTTGTTGCGACATCAACTCTGCAAAACAAATCAGCCACCGAATAGGAATTTCTTCTCTGCTGTTTTTTCTTAAAAAACCTTGATAAAATCATCCAATGGAGGAAACCTCCAACTCACCTCACCAAGCTTCAGATCCAGCATCAGTCGACCCAATAGAAGGAGCGATACCTGCTCGATCATCAGCTATTGCTTCGTCGGTACCTCCTCAGCCATCTGTTACGGCGCCACCTGCTTCGTTCCAAATACAAGGACCAATTCAGTGGCCTCATCTCGGCTGGTATCCTATTCAAGGCCAATGGCCCGCTGGGTTGAGCAATGTATGGGCTCAACAGAGCTTACCTGGAGAGGAGAATGGAATAGGCTCCGGAATTTGACCCGAAGGACGTGGATCTTCTTAGGAGAACTATCCGAACGATGGGTCAGGCTGGACAAGAACGGGTCCTGGATCCGGATCCATCCCAATGGATCCCTACCCGGTTCCTCAACCCGGTTTCCAAACCGGTTTTTTGCCCTACGCGTTTTCGTTCAACGGCGGCCGTCCCGAGCCCGGAGATCCCCTTCACACGGCAACGGCCGACGGACCGGAGCTCCGACTTATCAACATGCAGCTCACCGAACAAGACAACTACAACGCCTGGGCTCGGGACCTTCGACGAGCACTCGTAACGAAGGACAAGGATGGTTTCCTTGACGGCACCATCCCCTATCCGACCGATGAACGGATACAATGTTTCTGGAAAAAATGCAACCAATTAGTTTGTACCTGGATCGGAAATTGTCTCGCTCTGGACGTTGCAACTGGGCTACCGCCGACTGAGGACTCCAAGACTTTTTGGGCAAATATCCGAGAGATGTATGGGCGTCTCGATCCGGTGAAGCTCTTTACCATTACCCAGGCTATCTCGGAGCTGAAACAGAACAATCAATCGGTCACTACCTGCTTCAATCGGCTCTCGGCTCTCTGGAATGAGCTCAAGGCGGCGGAGGAACGACTCGAGGGTCCCGAAGAAACGCTGAAACAGTACTAGAAAATTAAGGAACGGGAGAAAGTGACTCGGTTTCTACTTATCTTGAATGATACGTACTCACCTTTTCGATCGCAGATCTTGGCGATGGATCCGTTACCTTCGCTCGGCTGGATCTACCAACTGGCGGTCCAAGAGGAAAACAAGCGGCAAGCCGCGACCGAGCACGGCAGAGTCGGCGAAGGAGTCGCCCTTGCTGCCTTCCAAGCGAACTTCAGATCTGGAGAGACGCCACACGGAGTCCATGGTAGTCGTGGCATGGCTGGAGGAGTCGAGAGCTTCGCACACGAAGGGGGAGGACGCGGACGTTTTGGGATGATGATTAGGGTAGGTGGAAACCCTACAATCAACGGTTAGGATGGAAGCAAATTGGACGGCTACGGTTTGATCCGTCCATCAGCATCCGACGGTTCACATCAGAAGAGATCGGACGGTCCTTATCTAATCGCCGGCCCAAGCGAATCCAACGCCCCTTATTTGGCCACGACAGCACCCGCATATAGGGCATCCAGAGGCTCACGGAATGCCACGTCATCCACAAAAAATACTGGGCAAAATTCAAAAATTAAGGGTAAATACTGTGAGTATTGTAGACGTCCTCATCATACTATTGATATGTGCTGGAAATTACATGGAAAGCCAGGTGATAAGAAGGAAAAAGATGTTGCTGCTTACCAAGTTTTAGCACGAAGGACTGATGGGGCAAATCAGATAATTACCCAAGATCAGTATCAGAATATAATGAAAGCATTAAATCAGCTGGCACCAAATGATAAGGCCGCGAATTTCTCAGGTATTTCTTTATACAAGGAAAATTCAATATCAGTTGATGCATGGATAGTTGATTCGGGTGCTAGTGATCATATAGTTTGCAATGAACGGTTATTTATTAGTATTCAAAAGAGGCCACATTCTTTGGTATCTGTACGCCTCCCCAATGGAAATACCACTCATGTTACCAAAATTGGTACTATCCAACTTAGTCCAGATATTATTCTCAAAAATGTTCTATTCATTCCTGATTTTGAGTTCAATCTATTATCAGTCTCAAAAGCTTGTGAGGATAATTCTTGTCGTGCCATATTCAATCGTAATGATTGTTTCTTTCAGGACCTTTTGACTGGCAGACTGATGGGCTTGGGTAGTGTTGCAAAAGGGCTGTATTTTTGGATTGATCCCCAAAGGAATTTCAAATTATTCAATAAAAGCATTTCTTGTAATGCCATTGCTACTAATAAAAATCTTATTTTTCATCAACACTTGGGTCATACTGCAAAATTCCCTTATCCTAAATGTCCAATCTGTCCATTGGCAAAACAGTCTCGGACACACTTTCCAGTTAGCACATCTAGATCCACCAGTGCTTTCTCTTTACTTCATTTGGATATTTGGGGACCCTACCACACTCCACATCGTGATGGGTCTCGGTTTTTCTTGACCATAGTTGATGACTATACTCGAGCTACTTGGGTTTTCCTTATGCAATCCAAGAGTCAAACTTTTTCAACACTGTCGAATTTTCTATCTCTCATTAAAAATCAATTCGACAGACCTGTCCAGAAAATTCGTACGGATAATGGACGTGAGTTCTTTTCTGCAGAATGTGAATCTTTCTTGTCTTCTCAAGGTATTCTACATGAGAGTTCATGTAATTATACACCCCAACAAAATGGGATTGTCGAAAGAAAACATCGTCACCTCTTAGAGGTAGCTCGAGCCCTAAAATATCAAGCTTCCATACTTGAAGAATTTTTGGGAGATTGTGTAATCACAACAGCTTATTTGATCAATCGGATGCCAACTAGAATTCTTAATGGACGAACTCCTTTTGAATTACTTTATGGAAAGCAACCAATAATTGATCATCTTCGAGTTTTCGGATGTTTGTGTTATGCGGTGAATCTGGGCCACCGAAGTAAAATGGATCCTCGTGCCATTCGGTGTGTTTTTATGGGATATCCTACATTGCAAAAAGGCTATCGGGTCATGGAAATCTCTACAGGGCATTTTTTTGTTAGCAGGGATGTTGTCTTCCAAGAAGATATTTTTCCTTTTCAAGAGAATGCGTCGATGTCTTCCATTCCAAAGTCAGATCATCGACCTTTCTTATCAGAAGATGACCTCACTGTTCAGAATCAGTATATATATATATTGCACCAGAACAGCATCTGCCCGATGATTCGAATCGAGCAATCGACTCACCAATTTCTTCACCTGAGGAAGATAATTCATCCAATTCTTCCACGGCCTCTTTGCCGATGATCCACCAGAATCAATCTCCTGTAATATTAGAAGAAACCAGAATTGAGCAGCCTCGGCGTTCTGGACGTCACACTAGACCTCCTACATGGACAAAGGATTATATATGTCCTACGTTGAATTGTCCAGGTACGCAATACCCCGTATCATCTTATGTTTCATTTAGTAGACTGTCATCAGAACACATGTGCTGCATTAGTAGAATTTCGGCAGAACAGGAACCGTCATCTTACTCTGAAGCAGCACATGATCCTAAATGGCAGCATGCTATGGAAGCTGAACTCAAGGCTCTCAATGAGAATCAAACTTGGGACATTGTTCCATTACCAGCAGGACGAAAATCTATCGGCTACAAATGGGTTTATAAAATCAAATTTAAAGCTGATGGAACCGTTGAACAGTACAAGGCCCGTTTAGTTGCGAAAGGGTTCACGCAACGAGAAGGTTTTGATTATCATGAAACATTCTCTCCTGTGGCAAAAGAAGTCACTGTTCGTTCTTTCTTATCCATTGCTGTTTTTCGCAATTGGCCACTGCATCAAATGGATGTTAATAATGCTTTCTTACATGGAGATCTAGATGAAGAGATTTACATGGAGCTTCCACAGGGATTACGCAGACAAGGGGAGTCTCGTGTGTGTCGTCTCCGCAAATCCCTGTATGGACTCAAACAGGCTTCCAAACAATGGTATGCTAAGTTCACTACTGCTTTAACCAACATAGGTTTCCAGCATTCCAGACACGATTATGCCTTGTTCACGTGGACTGAAGGCACTTCATCAATCTATCTTTTAATATATGTTGATGACATTCTTATCATGGGGAATAATGAAGTGTCTATTGCAAAATTCAAAAGCTATCTCCATTCCACTTTTCATATCAAAGACTTGGGATCTCCTAAGTATTTTCTAGGCATTGAGATAGCTCGGTCTGATAGAGGAATATCTCTGAGCCAAAGAAAGTTCATTTTGGAAATAGTCTCTGAAGCAGGATTATCAGGATGCAAACCGGTAGTTATTCCAATTGAGCAGAATACAAAGTTTACGACACATGAGTATGATTCGACCTCATCTTCTCTCATTGAAGATTCGTTACTTGACTGGATATACGCTATGCTGTACAAATACTTAGTCAATTCATGCACAAACCGAAGCAGTCTCACATGAATGCAGCCTTGAAAGTAGTGAAATACTTGAAGGGATGCCCAGGACTTGGCATTTTTCTATCTCAAGATTGTGACATGAAAATGATGGCATATTGTGATACGGTTACGCCACTTGTCCAATGACAAGAAGATCCATCACTGGTTTTTGTATCAAATTTGGAAAGTCTCTTATCTCATGGAAAACAAAGAAGCAGTCAACCGTATCACTATCATCAGCAGAATCAGAATATCGAACTATGGCAAAGACTGTTTGTGAAATAATCTGAATACGAGGATTACTTGCGGATCTTGGAGTACAAGTGGATGGACCCACTAAATTATTCTGTGACAATGATGCCGCACTCAAGTTAGCAGCCAATCCAGTGTTTCATGAAAGGACTAAGCATATAGAGGTCGATTGTCATTTCACTCGAGACAAGATTCGAGAAGGGATCATCACAACAAGAGGAATAGGAACTACGGAGCAACCTGCGGACATTTTTACCAAGCCATTATGCCAAAGACAACATGCATATTCGTAAGCAAGCTTGGTGTCCTCGATATATATAGATCACCAGCTTGAGGGGGAGTGTTGGAAATATAATTTGATAACTTAGGAAATACCATCCTGAGTATCAATTATTGATTTATTTAGTTGGCAATTGACTTGGTAAAGTAGGAATTAGAATCGATGTATATTTTCTTTTATTCCTTTCCTGTTTTACACTTTGCCCTTTGTATTACAAATAGTGTAATCAGCATGTACAACAGTGATATACAGAAATACAAAAAGCTTTAGTTTCCTCTTCACCCCATTTTCTGTCACAGCTGTTTCACCAGTCACCCGAAGCTCTGCCCTGCTGGTCGCCGTCCGTGAAGCCCGACGTCTGAGCCGCTCTTGACCTGTTCAGCCGCTCGTCCGCGACTCCCCAACGCTGCTCTCTACCGAGTCGGAGTCTCGAGTCACCCACACCTACACTAGCAACCCGCGAGTCCCCAGTCCTCGTGTTTCGGTCAACCTCGCGACACCAGTCGGTCACTGTCGCGCGCTGCCCTTCCTCCGACGCCTCAGATCCTGAGCGCCGCCCGTCGCCCAGCAACCAGACCCAAACCAGACCGCTGTCCGCGAAACCACCACCGATTCACCTCCTCACTGCTCGCCTGCCGCCGGTTCACCCTCGCTGAAGTTTCCTTGCCGGACTGATCAACCGGCTGCCCTCGGAGACCCATTGTTACATGTGGGAAAGGAAAGAAGAAAAAACAGAAAAAAAAAAAAAAAAGGAAATTAGGTAGATTTTTTATTTTATTATTATTGCTTATCCAGTTATAGTTTTGTTTTGTTTTATTTTTCCTTTATATCTGGTTTTGTTTAGTGGAATTGTTCCTCTTAAATATTTGATTGAGATTCCAACATGAAAGTGCCCCTCAAATTAGAGATTGACAGTCCGATTTTCGCACCCGAAATCCGACTCGCAATCATTTGCAAAAATCGACAATCCAATCTCACGCCCGGGATTCGATTCGCGATTTAATTTTAAAATTGGTCAACCCGATCTCATACGTGAGATATGGTTTGTCAATTTTTGGATATCAATCTTATCTTGCTTAATTTGCTGTCATGGTGTTTGAATCAATTTTATTTTCGTAAAAGAAAAAATCCAAAAAAAATTGAATTAGGATTAGGTTCGTTTTAGAATATTCCTAGTCTTAGGGTTATCTAGCATGTTTAGAATTGCAATCTTATTTCGAATTTTTAAATAAAAAAATGCGTTCATTAAGGATGTTAGTTTTCTTTAATTTAAATGGCATGTTTAATTATTTGGCAATTTTAAATTTTAAATTTTACAAAAAAAAAATAATCATCATGCATGTATCATGTAGAATTAAGGCATCCTTGGCACGTTATAGCATATTAGGTTGATTGCATGTTTAAATTTTATTTAGATAGATCTTTTAGATAGACTACATCTTAAGTTAGAGATTACTAGGTTAAGATAATATCTTAGTTTAAAGTAGGATTTAGTCTGACTTAATCCTTAGTTTAAATTGGATAGAATTTTAATCTAGCTAGGTAATTTTTGCATCTTAATTTCGAATTTCATAAAAAAAAAATTGTCTTAGAGTAGATTTATTTCATTCTCTAAGATAGTTTGCAATTTTTTAGGAATTGAAATATCAAATGCATGTCATTTAGTTTTTTTTAGGCCCATTTAATTAGAAATTGTCCGTCAATAGAATTAGGTCATTTAGATTGCATTTAGTTATTGCATATCTTTAGGATTTACTTTACTAATGTCATATAGGTTAGGTCGTGTCGCCATGTCATATAACTTAGGTCATGTTGCCATGTCATATTAGAGTATTAGCATGCATCGCATGATTCTCATTAAATAAAGTGGAAACAAAAAATTGCTTGATGGCGTGTTAATTAGAAATCATATCTAGGATTGTAGATGTGAATTCTGATTTAACATTGTAGATGCTTTCGTTGCTATGAGGTAAGTTTTGCAATTTATTCATTTGCTTTCTTGGATGTTAAATTGGTGGTTTGTGCACCCGCATTGTCACTTCACATGTTAGGGAGGTAAATTAAAATCAATTCAAGCTGCTTGCCAAATTTTTTTTTTTTTCAAAATAAAAGAGAAAGGTACCGAAAGGGCGTTAAAGAAATCTAGCGTAATAAAGTCCCCGAACTCATAAATCTCTAGTTCGTAAGAGTAAAGTAAAACTCCCGTTACTTTACTTGGATTTCTAATCGACTCACCAAAAAATAGATTAGTGCCGACTCCTAAATAAAATCTATTTACATGTTAAGAACTTGAACCCAGGTCACGAATTGGTATGGGCTTGGGAGAACCCGAGTTAAGTCAGGCTTAACAATCCATTAGCCAAACCCTAGGTGCACCCGAAAATTTGGTCGCGACAGCTATTTAATAGCTAACGTGTCAGAACGTGTCAAAATTCTCTATTTTTTGAGAAATGACGTGTCGCGTGTCGTGTTGTGTCGCGTGTCGCGTGTCGGTGCTACATAAGTTGTGGTTCGTATGGAAAGCCCGCAACAACTCGATTTTCAGAGCCAAACAACCGGATCCAAACACCATCATCGACCTGGCACAAGCACATCTCCAAAACTTCAACAGATGGCAAAACAAAAAAGAGGCAGCAAAACCCCTAAACCCGAACTCGAACTCACCACGAAGATGGATTCCACCGGAGAGAGGGCTGCTGAAACTTAATGTAGACGGCTCTTGGGTCCATGGAGAACAAGTAGGATCAGTCGCCGGGATCTTGCAAGATCATGCTGGCCAACTCATTGACGGCTTCGCGCAACAGGTTCAAGCTTCCTCCCCTCTTCAGATCCAAACCCTAGCGATTTTGCACGGGTTGAAGTTCCTGCAGCTCAGAGAACAACTGCACATGGGAGAGATGGAAGTCGACAAAGTACAGCAGGGTCAACTAGTTTGCGAAACGGACAGCTTATCCGCAGAACAAAACATCACGGGCTGGGCCGCATCTTCTTGGACCGTCAAGCCCATTGGAACAATGCAGAAACCTGCTCTCCAACTTAGAATTGGTGACTTTGACTTACTGCTCGCGGGAAGCAAATAATGCAGCAGATCTCATTGCAAAGATGCACCGAACCAGTTCACTTCCTCAACGCTGGAAATCTTCCCCTCCTCCAGCTCTTTCGGAAATTTTATGTGCGGAATCTTACCTATCGACTTCTTGTAATTTTCGCACTTAATGAATGAAAGTAGCTATCATTTTCGATAAAAAAAAAAATGCTCTCTCTCTTTTTCTTTTTTTTGCCGTTCTTTGTACACCATTTCGAATTTTTTGCCCGAGGAAGAAAACCAGCACAAAGCCCCTAGATTCAGAGAGTTCCCGTGAACAAGCATTTGGATGCCCATGAAGCGAAAGTGAAGATACCTAAATTGATTGCAATATAAGAATTAAAAAAGAAAAAAAAATGGGATTGGTTCCATTGGCCACCCATGAAGGGACCAGTCTGGTCCAGTTTCAGGGGGCTTCAGTTTGATTCCCAATTTCAGAAATTGAAAAGCGGTCCCTATGATTCGATTCCTAATTCCTGGATGGAATCGCTCGAAAACCAATAATCCCCACTTGAGACCCCCAACAACGTTGCATTGGTTCCTCAAATACCTTCGATCTCGCCCAAATCACCCGACGAACCTTAAGTGAGATCTTGCAGCAATTGCTCTCAATGTTTGGCCCAAATTCGATCCCTTCTTGCCATTTCTCTCAAACCGAGTCTCTCTTTTGTCAAATCAACCGTAATTGACTCTCCCATTTCGCCTGACACCTTCATCCTCGCAATCTCACATTCGCCCATCCAAATCGTGAATGCCCAATGGGGAACAGAGGTAATTCATGAGCATGCAAAGTTTTTAATGGTCAATTCGATGAGATTCGAACTAGTCCGCTAAAGAGTTCCTTGGGACTCTCGCTTTATGTGCCTTGTCTCCTGCTGATTGGCTCCAGAACTGTAGGTCCATTTGATTCAGAAGACCTCTTTGTGATCCATGTTTATTGGCTTTATTGAGTTCATTCAAGCACCTTCTATGACTTTGTAGGTCAGGCGCAGCTTCTATGATTTAAATGGTCACTCATTGATTGGCTTTATTGAGTTCAAGTATTATGTTTAGTCTCTGATATATCTCTGTGGATTTTCAGGATATTGCGGTAAGCCTAATACCGGAAGTGCGCAGCTCCTTGCTGTTTCACCGCAATGTAGATGTTGATATCAAGGAAATCACAATGACTTGCAGCATTTACCTGCTCAGTGTCTTCACTTTTGAAGTATGAGGATTTTTGCTGCTGAGGGCACATATTTCACTCAATATAGAGGTTAACTGAAATTCATTGGGTGGGGAACTAGATGATCTGAATGCGGCCTGGGCCCATTAGATTCTCCTTTCTCTTTTCTTATATGCTATCCTCACTACTTGCAGATGGCAGAATTACAAAAGGAAATTGCAACGGTAAAGGGAAAAGAGGACAAATCAATATTTGGTACTCTATAAGCTTGACAGATCGAAGAATACAGTCAATTCATTTCATATGGCCTGACTTATGACTCCTTTGGATATCATGGTCAATCATACAATCAATTCATTTGATCCTTGTCGTTGATTAGGAAGATTATTTATACATATTATGGCCACCTTATATGAAGATATGATATGTAGATCATAACTCAATATACGTGTGTGTAGTCAACACGATAAATTGGCAACAGCTAACCCCCGCAAATAATCAATGAGGCAGATTTGTTTAAATTTATTTGATTCGATTTGAAAGCATTCCTAAGGTAACTTAACCTATACAGAATAATTCGAAATTTTCCTTATAATTGGGAAATTAAGTGAGCCCTAATCCTTGATATTCTTAATTGTACTTATTCTTAGCAAATAGCTAATAAAGTCTCATCATAGTAATACAAATTACAATATCACGAAAACAAATTAATGCATTAAAATTATGATTTGTGTATTTAAAATTAGCTTCAGCCTCGTCAAATTCACCTTTACATTGGTAAGTAATTATAAATGCAAAAAATTATAACTTTAGAATCCGTAAATGACCCTCAACAAAAATAAACTACAGATAAATACCTATAACCAATCAATTTTGCGAATTAGATGGATCCCTGTTTTTTACACGGGACCCTAAAGGTGGCCTAGTAAATTAGAAAAAATCTTGCGTCCAAAGCAGACGAGAATGTAGAATCAAAACAAACTGATTCGACTCTGGAACAAATACAACAACAACAAACCCCTTATTTAAATTGCCAGGGTATATCTACTTTAAATGGACGAGACGATAGAGTAGATGAATGAACTCAAATTATACCAAATAAAAAAAAAAAAATTCATCAAGCGCACACCCTGATTTGGTGTGTAATGTGGCTTCTCGCAAAATCGATAGATCTTGAATTAGATTTGTGCTTGTTCGTCAAATTCAGCAGAATGGCTAGCTAGCCACTCCTAAGGAAGTTCGGGGTCTGCAAAAGTCAGTTGAATAGAGGCACCACATGGCTACAATGCAATTCATGATCGATCCGTGATTAGTGATAGGATCCTGCGTCGCTTTCTTCGCTAAGAAGCTCGTGTTGTACGTTTGCCCCCACAGATGAGAGCTTATATTATTCTTTGATCTTAAGGCATGAAGCAAATTCTAAGTTAACATTCAACTTTAAATTTCTCTAAAAATATTACATCACAACTCATACCAATCCTAAAAAGGACCATTATTTCGATAAACAAAGATTCTTCCAAGTCCTATAATAAATATAAGTAATATAAGTAAATGTAAGTAATACTTGTGTTGTAGTTCTATATCATTTTCCGCCAAAATATATATACCCTAAAACATAATATTTTTCCTTCTGATTATGAGATTAATACTGTGATTTACATCTCTGATCTATGGAAGGGAAAAGGAATGTAACAAATGAATAAGTAGTTATCAACCCACAAATGAGTGGGCCAAGGGGGCCAACGATCGTATTCCTTGACTCCATCTACTGTGTAAGAATCTAGCCTTGAATGCTTGAGGTACACTGCGCTTCCCGGGACTAAACTTGCCCGAGACCCTTGATCTTAAATTGCTAGAGAATGTGTTGTGGGCTTCAGAATATACATAGAGCCTAGAGATGGGAAAAAAGATTCATTCATCTATAATGTTAATTTGCATGCATGCGACCATATATCGAGATTTAGTTCAAATACACGAAGGAGACTCCATGAATGGTTGGGGCTTTCAAACTGCTACCTGTTCGACAAAACGCCTACACCAAATCAAGTACCCTTTTTCTAATTGCTAGCATTCATGGGACAACTTTTTCAAGTTCTAGTCACAAGTCCTAGTTTTGGATGTGTTATCTAGACAGATTCGGGCTCTGGTAACAATGGCATGGTGAGTGCAAGTTCACATTCCAAAACCTCTTTGAAGGCCAGCATTAAACCGTCAGTCAACGGCGGATGGACACCCATGGAGAAAGTGCGTTCAGGTACGCAAACACAGGGAACGTAATCTTTATGCTAAACCATGTCTGACTTATTTTCAATAACTTTAAATGTTCTGCACTTACGAATCCAGAGTTTGCTGACTGGAAGAGAACTCCACGCGCAAGAAATTAGTGCCATTGTCACAAGGTCCTTTACCAGAAAAACATGTAACATATTCAAAGTGGCTTTAAAGTAATGGTCATAATTTAGAGAGAGAGAGAGAGAGAGAGGAGAGATTGCTTGGCGAGGAAAACGCTGAATGAGTGCCCCTGTCAGCCCAGGCAAGCGCGATAGATGACGTCTGTGTGCTTTCCAGCGTATGCAGAGATGACTGCTGCGTGCTTTTCAATACATTCTAAGCTGAAGATTTCAAGCCATAACACTCCTATATACGATTGGTCCAAGTCACTAGAGAGAAGTCCTGTTGCCTGCCTAGCTCACATGTGAGGTGGATCTTCACGTACAATTCATATGATCCAATGTTGTATGTGAGTTGGATCCACCTATAAAGAGCGCAGGCAATACCTACTCTTCAGGTAATGTTTTTTTTTTTTTTTTTTTGGTGACCCAGGGAACCTCCGAACGCCGCTTCGCGGGGAGAGTAAACCCTGGAGCGCCGGGGGCCCCCACCGCTGACCCCCAAGCGCAGGTAAGACGCGCGTTATGCATTGAAGCATCGCTTCCACGGAGGTTCGAACCCTTCCCCCGCGTTTGGGGTACCAAGCCCTAACCAACGCTTCCACCGCGGGCGGTGGTCTCTTCGAGTAATGTTTATATAAGGAAAATTATCAAAAAAAGTCATAAATCTATTATAATTGTATCAATTCAGTCATAAACTTATATTTTTGACCAATGAGTCCTAAACATTTTCTAATTATGCCAATTTAGTCCTTCTAGCAAAAATTGGCCAGCCAACACTACGTGGCCACCAGCCGACGCCGATGATAATTTTTTAATAATAAATTTATTTTAAAATTATTTTATTAATTTTCTTTTTCTTTTCTTTTTTTTTCTCCCTCTTTCTCCTTCCTCCTCCCTCCTCCCTTTTTCTTCCTTTGGCTTAGGTGACTATTCGGAGGGGAGGGTTGCTCGGTCACCGAATTGCCCTTGCCAGACCTAGTGACAGCAAGGCAAGTCGTCACCAAATTTGATGGTGGCTTGCCTCGCTATACTAGGGAGGCGAGGCCCCCCTTGCTAAATCTAGTAAGGGCTTGCCTCACTAGTGGTTGGGCAAACTCATCCTCAACAAACGACAATGAGGCGAGTCCTTGCCTAGTGATGGCGAGGTGAGCCCTCGCCAGGTGAGCCCTTACTAGATCTGGCAGGGGCTCGCCTCACTAAACCTAGCGATAGTGAGGCGAGCCCTCGCCAGATACGACAAGGCTTGCCTCGCTAGTGGCTGGGCAAGCTCGTCCTCTCCCAGCGATGGCGAGATGAGCTTGCTCGGCCACCTCAATCCAAGGATCAGGTAGCCCTTTCCTCCGGCCAGTCGCTGAAGTCAAAGGAAGAAGGAGGGAGAAGGAAAAAAAAAAAGATAAAAAAAATGAAAAAAAGATAAAAAAATTAATAAGATAATTCAAAATAAAATAAAATATTATTAAAAAAATATCGCTGGCGTCCGGTCGGTGGCCATGTTAGGTTTATGACCAATTTTGGCCGAAATGATTGAACTACATAATTGTAAAAGGTTTAGAACTCAATTGACCAAAAAAAAAAAAAAAGATTTAAAACTGAATTGGCACAATTGCAATTGGTTTATGACTTTTTTAGTAATTTTCCCATTTATGTCATCACGTGATAGATGCAATTTATATTATGGATATTTGGAAAATTGTAATAGATGAAAACATTTGATGGAATACTTGACATTAATGCTAATTGTTCATTCGATAGAATTATCACACAAACACTTTACCGAGCGGCATAATCATGCAACAAAGTAAAACAGTGGATGAAAAATTCTTTTACCGAGGACAGTAAGTAGATTGATCATCAGTGAAAACTTAAAAAAGACGAACAAAGAACAAAAGTTGGTCAAACAACAATGAATCTACGTTCGACAAATGGAGATGCCTATATAGAATTCATCTGGGACGGTGTATAGCCATTTAACATGAGACTTGAGGGGGCACTCGAGCCAGACTTTAGACGGGGCAGGCCGAGCTCAGCACTAGGACGATTAAACAAATCTATTTCAGGGAAAATTTAATTTATAACTCGATTAAAATGCACGAAGTTCGAGAAAAATTATGTCATATGTTATTCCCTAAAATCCATAAATCTATGATGGAATGCACGTAAGGTCATAAGACATTTTGGAGCACCTAGAGAAATATAAAGTGAAATAATTGGTTAAACAAACGGCATATCAATCAAATTTGGTTTTTATGGAATAACATATACCGGATATAGCTGTTTGACTCAGGCCAAGGGACAAAATTTGATAAAAGGGAATTGATCAAGGATGCCGACGAGTCATGGGACTGGCCAATAAATCTAAGTGGGTTATGATGTCTCCACATTCCCATGTTGATTATTTGAAGGAATTTATAATCACACGTGAATTTACGTACTTATTTTGCAACCCTAATTCGTAAAGAGTTTCCATCTTTATATTTTTTAAGTGTCGTCCAAGGTTTGAAAAAATACTCTCTCAAAACATTGTTATTCATACATCTGTTCCTTTTTTCTCCAAAAATTTATTCATTTGGTTGCCGATGTATACATGACAGTGATACGAGACTTCCGAATGTTATGACAATTTCTCCCACTAATGTCAATCTTGTAAGGTCGGCATGCCTGTCATCCTATAAGTGGAGCATAACTCAATGTACGTTGACGTGGCAATTTGCATAACCAAAATATTCATAATTTTTTTTTCCTTTTAAAAGAAACGACAAGTTTTGGTCATCCTTATATAAGAGAAAGTTTTCATAAGCAATCAATAGTATATAAGAAGTCTGCAATTCTACAAAAAACAACGAAACTGGAATCCTCAACAAGTAGCTGTTCTACTAAATAATCTCATTATTTAAAATAATCTCTAACAGCATATTTTTAGAGGGAATTCTATAATACCCATAAATATATTTCAACGCAGAGCTTGTAATTCCATACAAATCAGTGCAACTAGAAACTTCAATGATATTATTGTCTCCTCCGGAAATGGCTGATCAACCAAAGGTCCGTGCATTTTTTTAGTAGATCTTCTTGAATGGTCGATAATACTTAAGGTCGTCCACAAGTCCTACGGTCGAACCCACGGTTGCCATGATCGATATCGCAAGACAGGCCATGCTCAGCATTCGGAGGCATACCCATATAAAGTTCCGTCGGCCAATATTCTTCTTTTTAATATACATCTCGACGGGAAAATAGACCGCTAGAGGCCAAAATCCCAAGGTGATGATCTCCACGACATCATTGAAGCGCGGGAATGCCATTGATATCACGGTGGTCAGGATCACGAAAACCGTCCTCCAAACAAGCCTAAAGAGGTTCATTTTGTAGTGGCCTAAGCCCGGTAGGGGGATCTCTCTGTCTCTGGGGAGAGTCCATCTGTTAGCAGCCTGTTCCTCGACAAAAGCGAAAATCGGCTGGCTGTATATTTGGTATCGTCCAACAAGATTGATCAAAGAAGCAGCATTGGCGATATAAATAAGCCAGAACGGTCCGTAGAAAGCGAAGTCGGTAAGATCTTTTGGAGTGAGGTCACCGAAAGCAGCATAGCCCACGCAGCCCCATAGCATGAACAAAGTCGTCATCACCACGGTGCTCCATAAAGTGGCCTTCTTCATGGTCGATTTTGATTTTGGTCCGGATTCGGATTCGGATATAGTGTCCTGCCAAAGATTACAAGGGCAAAAAGGGTATTTCCGTTCTTTTCTATCCACTCTTCTCCATTTCCTCGGTTTTTGAACAGATGGAATTACGTTTAAGTACCTGAATTTCAACAAGGATCTCAGAAAATGAGTACGCAAAGGCGATATCTCCAAGAGCTCGGAAACTCGTCCATATCTTTTGGGTTCCAGTCACAGCTTCATTGCTCTCGTCACTTCCTCCAGCTGCTCATCAAGAAAGAAGTTGCTGGAATAAACTTCTTAGCTAAGATATGGGTAATATAATCACTTGAAATTTCTTGATAAAAGAAGAAATCTGTACCTGCAACTCGGGCAATTGCTAGGCCGAGCCCAATCAAAGAGTTAATGAAGAACATGACAACAGACACAATGGAAACCCACCCTATTCCATCAAAATCCGGAATCTGGGACAGCAGAATCTCTGTGATGCCGAATATGATCGCGTACGGATTGCTCAAAATGTAGCACTCCTCCCCATTACTCTCGTGATAGCAATTCGTGTATTTTATCGCCCTTTTATTGGAAAGAGGGAACATACATAAAATTGAATCGGCCAGGTCATATTAGAAACAGTAGAATTGGACGTTCAATGTGATCTGCTAAATAAATTTGTTAAGAGTTTGGAAAAATAGAATTGTACTCACATCATGCTCACAGATGCTGTAACCGTAATTTCAACGGCCATTCCGAATAGGGTTAAATATTGAATAGAAGCACATGCTATTGCATTTCCTTTAGAATCTGGAGTTCCTATTATCACATAATTAAAAGTTACGCGACTCTTTTTGCTATACATCTCGATACAAAAGTTAATGGGAAGTTTAATCAATGTGCGGGAGCCAAAATAATGAGAAGCAACAACACAGTAATGGAATTCCATACCGAGAATTGAGCTAACAAAGTCTGCGTATTTACGGTCGGGAGAGGCAGAGTCATAACAATCACAGAGGAGCCAAGAGGTGCAGTAGCACAAAAGGAAATTAAGCACATTGCAGCAGGGCCTGCAATCCAACCCAGATGAGCAATGTCCCATGCCACCGAAAGTAACGTTCCTACCATCGCTGATGATATGTGCGCGCTTGCTGTCCAGAAGGTCCCTGATTGATCAAGCAATGAAATCCGCTCAGCTCTTTCCATTTGGAAAACTTTCATTTACTCTCGAGTTAGTTTTTCAGTAATTTATGAAGGAATCACGCACGGGTAATGTATATTAAACTGTTACTCGTAGTACAAAAAATGTGTATTTTGCATGTTGATGTGTCAAACTTATAGTAAACAATTAGAAATGAACATATGATACAAGCAGATAATGTAGATTACCAGTTTTTTTGGGGCGGCTGTCCACATCTGAGCCTCCAGAGGCACTCTGGGTAGGCATCTCAATGGAGATGTCAGCGACTTGGTGGTGGTGGTGGTGGCGGCGGCGGTGGTTTTGGTTGTTCTTGGGGGCAGTGTTCTCACCAAACTTTAATGTCCAAAAAACAAAAAGAAAAAAGATGACTAAAGAGCAATTGCTAGTGTTAGAATATTTGAATTTTTAAATAATAAAACACGCTTTTATCTAATAATTTAAACTTTTAAAATAGTTGGTTATGATTCCACAATATCTTACATGGTATAAGAATTGGAAGTTTTAGGTTCGAATCTTTCCTAATCTCATTTGTCTCCCCAATTAAATTTTTACGCTTAGTACTAGGCAAAAAAGATCAGACTAAGTGTGAGGGGGAGTGTAAGAATTTTTGAATACTAATAAACACGCTTTCATTTAATAGTTTAAACTTTTTGAACATTTAGTTGTGATCTCACAAACTCTCATAGTTAGTAAGTTGTGCAAGGAGAGTAAAATTATGTCTTGCCAAATGAAAGGAACTTCAAAATTATTCATCTATCAAAGCCCAGAGGCCATGTTGTTTCAATCTGGGTTTAATTAACGCTAACTAAATCAAAATTAGTGAAGAGTGTGTTTCTTTGACTCTAAGGATGCTTTTGTGTTTTGTGCACCCACCTGAAAACCAAAGGTTTCAAAATACACTCCGAGAGAAAGAGAGCTAACTGAATCAAAATAATGAAGAGTGTGTTCCTTTGACTCTAGGATGAGAGAGAGAGAGAGAGAGAGAGAGAGAGAGAGAGAGAGAGAGAGAGAGAGAGAGAGAGTAGAACTTAGAATGGAGGGGGAGCAGGGACTGAAGTGTCCACTTATAAGAAAAAGAAACAAATTCACGCGTAAGCAGATTAGGTATCATGAAGTAACCATAAGAGGAAAAAGAATATATTTAAATAATTATGCTAAAAAAAAAAAAAAAAAGAGAAATGATATGAAGAGATTGAGTTATCATGTTGTTTAAATGCTTGTGAGGGAAAGAATGCATTATGAAATGGAAGCATAACAAGTGAGAAAGAAGAATAAATTTGTTTATTTATATGAAAATCCTTACGAATCCCTCCAAAAATTAAAAATGCATATAAAATTGACTGGATCAATTTTTTCTAATCTTTCCTAATTCCTCCTAATCCTTTCCATTTGTCTATTTCTCTCCATCCAAACACAATTGTATTTTTTGGAACTATGTCTCTTCCCTCCTAATCCCCCCTAACAAACATAATGTTGGAGCATATTTTAAAAATCAAAGGACCACAGTTGGGACACAGGTGTAAAGTCATAAAACAGTTTAACCTATTCCTTCCTCTCTCTCTCTCTCTCTCTCTCTCTCTCTCTCTCTCTCTCTCTCTCTCTGGTAACCCAAACTCCCACACTGACCACACTACAAGGGTCTAACCAGTCTCAGATACTTAGAGCTTATTCGAGCATATAAAAGTCCCCTGTAGCCATAAGTGCGGTCCAAAACAACAAATAAAAGGGAAAATTATTTTGATTGAAGTAGACTTTCTTCATGAATATGCCAATTGGATGAGTGGATCAAATCTAATGAGAATCCTTTTAAAATGTGAATTGGTTTTGATCACTTGATGGGAAAGCAAAGGAAATACCAAGTGCGTTCGAGGTCATCATATAGAGTGGTTATGCATACACAGCAAAACAGAACTTTGCTCAAAATTCTTGAGCAATGGAAAGAAACAATAGCAAGGCCATGAAACCCAATATTTATCATCACGATCATTGATAAGAACAAATTAACAAGAGCCAGCACTAGTTAGAGATAACACTCACCTTAACGACTTGCAACCTTTCCCTCAATCAACAAAGATGGGTTCAGAAAAGCAATTGGAGCAACTCTCCGTGGCAGGAACCTTCGGGCTTATACCTAGGAGAAAAGAGTACACAACTCTTATCGTTTTCCTCTCGTGTGCCTCGTGTAAGAATCTTCTCCGTTGTTGACTAGTCACCATTGGTCTTTGTCCGTATTTGTTGTTGCATTTAATAGCATGTACAACGTAGGTGCAAACTATCAAAAAACTAGCAGACCCTACCTTTATTTCCAATTATCATTATTTTTCATTTCTTTTTTCTTTTTTTTTCTTTGAAACTTTGACCGATTGTTGAGAAAGATGTAATTTGCGACCTATGAAATTGTCATATTAGTTAAAGACTCGATGCTAAAAATCGCATCTCTAAGTCAAGACGCAACATCATCCATTGCATAGAGATGCTAAAATAAAATCCTACGGTTAGCAAGGCAATGAGAACTCTGTGCCTCAAGAAACCCAAGGTCTCAAATTTATAAGATCCAGAGAAAGAAATTCTTCGTAGAGCGAATTATCTACTTATAATTGATGTTGGATGTAGATTTAGAATTGTATGCGGAAAACTACAATACTTTATTACTAGAGTCAGACATTTCAAAAGGAACGATAACATTTGTACCAAGGGTTTTTAGAACATCTCAAGACATTAGAGAAAAATTACATCCTTTCGGACTCGATGGGCATCCTGAAAAATTGTATTGGCCTAATTTTCTGACTAAGCTAAACATGAAACACGTGTACAATACTCTTCGTGTTTTGTCTCCATAGATTGTGGGGTTTTATGTTTTGACCCTATTTGTAGTTTCCAATTGTTCCAAAAAATAGATTCCGTAGTAGCTTGATTTCTGTAAAGATGGCATATAAATGCTGCATCCTTGGTGATAACAAATGTTTGAAGCTTAATTTGATTTTGCATGTCTTACCCTAAATAGCAATGCGAGTGGTTGTGACTTTTGAGTATGCATTAGGACGATCTAAATTTTTGTCTGACTTACCTTTGCTATGTTGAAAATCAAGTTTTCTCGATCTTGAAGAATACTCGTTGGAATATAATATGCGGAAATAATAGAATCTTACAATTTACGTCGACACGCAATCATCAGAGAAATAAACAAAAAATAATGAAGATACCAAAAATTTACGTGGTTCGGTTTGAATATCGACTTACGTCCAAAAGGAGAAAGCCAATAACAAATAATCTAATATAATTAAAAAATCAAAATTTATAATCATTTACATATATTTCACATCTAGATTTAACTTCAAATCTAAAGTGTATATAAATAAATAACTTATTTAGATATAAACTCACGGCATAAAATTATCACACGTTTAAGTTGTACGCTAAAAAAAAAAGATCTCCAGTGTCTTTTTTTTCTTTCTTTCGCGCGGCTCCACTCTCGGCGTGGACGTGCAAGGACTTCTTACGTGCAGCTCCCTTTCTCTTGTAGGGCTGCAGCGGCTCTTTCTTCTTTTAGAGCTGTTTTGTACGTGTGTGTGCAGAGGTCAAAGTTTGACCTCGGCCCACCAACTTTTGGCTCCACGTACAAAGGCTTCCTTCTTCAATGGGAAGTGGGACGCTGCAGAAGGTAAAGAGAAGAGAACCTTCCTTTTACTTTTATCTCCCTTAAAGATAAATAAATAATGAAATATAGAGTGTGCCCCCTTTTTTTTTTTTTTTTAACTTATTTTCTCTTTTGTGCAGTTATAAAAAGTCCAAAAAAATGACTTCTTCATCCGATTTGAAATCTACTTAGGAAATCTTTATCGACAGATTCGATTTAACAAATTGTTATCCGAATTCAAAATTGAGATATTAATTTAACAATACTAATAGGCTTTGGCATCAATTCAAATGATTTATTGCCAAACTGTACAGTAGCTCTACTTTTTGCATCATTGTTTACAAGGAAAGCAGCACATCCTCCTGTTTCTTCCTGGAAAACATAAGCCTACGTCAAGGGAAAAACAGACCATAAGTCCATAACCATAATTGTGCATCTAGTTGCTCTTAATAAATTGAATGTTGATGAAGAATGGTGATCACCTCTTGGTACTGGCCTAAAGAAAAATTAGATTTGACTCCCGCCAGCAAAGTACTAGAGGAATTCTTGATTGCCCCATGCAACTCTTTAAGATGACCCTATTTTGGCTGCCTGAGGAGACCTGGATCAGTAAATTCATTAAAATGGTTTGCCTATCCATGAACTACATCGAATCAGATCATCTGCTGCTCACCGTATTCATCGAGCAGAGCTTGATCATAATAACCTGTTACGAAATATGCAGCGGCTGTTCTGCCAAAATTCGTTCCACATGGTACTGCATCGGAAAAGCAGTACACATGTCATCTTTAGTTTAGCACAGCGCCATACATACATGCTTTAGGAACTTGACTACACACACACAACAGAGACATACAGCGTCAAAACAAATCAGATGATAAGAGTACATTAGTATAAGAGGTGTACCATATAGTAATTGATATAACTTCCATTCCGTTTTGCAATGAAGAGGGTGGCATGGAATGCAATGTCTTCAGCTGACCTTAAGTATGGTTCGCCACCGTAGACTTGATAGCTTCACAAAATATATATATATATAAGCTGGTCTAAACTATAAAACAACTTTACTTTTCTCTCGTTAATATTTCTGGGACTTTTTGTCATTCTGTATTTTCTCTTTGCTGAATCTGCTCAATAATCTTCTGAAAATAATGTAGATTGCTGAGGGGAAAACGTACAAGGACGTCCAGTCCTCTGTCCAGATAGCTGGCGCGTCTGGTGAGTTTGGCCCTGGAAAAGTTTCTCCGCATCTTATGCCATTGCAAGCATTTATCTGCCGGTCAAAGCGATGGTTGATGATTGATGGTTGTTCATTGAAAGTGCACAATTCTCGGTTTAAACCTTATAAGGTTCACTTACCACTGGATCCGGGGCATCATTCTGCTTACACATCGCCCAGGGCACTCCTGTCTCAAGTGCAACGGCCATATTTGCTGCCCATTGGACATACAAGGGTCCTTGCTCGCCAAAAGCTGCTTCGATGTTTTGATACTCATTTTCTGTCTGCATAACAAGGTGCTTTGAGTTTAATATATTGGATTCTTGCAAGTTTTTCATTAATATAAGCAAAACCACCGTTCGGGTTTTTTCTACCTGGGACGGTATAATCGGGCCTCCCTTGGAAGCATATAGACCCTCTGATTTCATCAAGTTGATGACCTTCGTTGTGAAGTTTTGCATGTAGAACTACAACTCAAGATTCAGGACAGGAAAAATGTCAATGACAGCTTAGTTTTTCTCATCTAGGAACTAACAGGTTAGGGGTCAATGTTTAGGATTTTTTTTTTTCCCGGCAGATGTAGGCAAGAAAGAAGCACAGAGATCTTGGACGTGACCACTATATCAATTCAGCTGCTTAAGCAAGTGGCTTTTCACTTTTTGTTCACATACAACATGCAATAGTTGTTCTATTGATTTGGGTCATCGTTTTACAATCGCAGAGACCATACCTTGAAGTTCAAAAGGTAGTCATATGCAGAACATCCTGATTCTTGTTAAAATTAAACACTTTACTTTCTGCAGAACAGACTAATCATCAACTGTTTTGGCCTAACAAGGACATCGTAAATCAACAAAATAAAAATCAGAGTTGTTTTTAATTTGAGCGGTGAATGCTTGGACAGCTAGTCATTGACTATTCAATTGTTGTCTTCCAATGAGTGGTCTCCCCCCTTGGTCAGTCACGTGCACTAAATGAAAGGAGGTACTGTTATGAACATTTCACACCTAAAATATAGAAAAATGGAAGATAACCAACTGATATTTTCACCTAGAATAAAAAAACCGAAATTTCATGGTGTCATATTGACTTCACACCATAATCCGACAAATTTAAAGTGGGGCACCAAGGATGTGGCATCTATAGAGAGATTCGAAGATTAAATGTTTGCTGAACATTCCATATAGAAACGAACAAAATGAAATTATGAGTTTGATGAGCATAGCCACCCATTTCCAATTTCGATTTTTTCTGTTGCAGAATACCCTGTAATTTAGACAAATACAATTGAGTTCACAACTCATTTTTCTTTTTTATTATGACTATCTTTGTTGCAAAATACCCTATAGTGACTAGAGAGGTAGAGAATTGTAAGCGAAAGAGATTTTTTCAATGTCTTTTCTCCAGTGTTAATATTTAATCCTTTTTCAACTATTTTCTGGGGTCAAAGTAATAAGAAAAATGACATACCTTGAAAGGTTCATTATTTGTTCAAAATGTGATTCCCGGAACATCATGTAACCAAAAGGGAAAACCCCTGCAACCCAAATAACACTAGTGATTTCATTGATTATTGATAAATTTCTGCTGGAAATGACTGTTTTTTGGTATAAAAAATAATATATATATATATATATATATATATATAAAAATAAAAAGGTTTTGTCTGATTAAGGTTTGTAAAATGGCCGGAATATGAATTGACATATTACAGCACATACCCGTATGTCCACTCTGCCTCAATGAAGGGTCCAATCCTGAGGCAAGCATAAAGCCCCTGTGCTTGGATTTCCTTGAGGAATCTCACCGGATCGTACCTTCCACTGAAGTCATTCTGTGCAAAACACAATCAGAGAAAAAAAAACGCTTAAAATAATTGAATCATGTGTTTAGACAAATTATGACTTACACCATACCCTAACGGTGTGGTGTTAAATGTGCTTTTAGTACCTGGCCTGGTCGGGGTTCATGCAAGTTCCAGAACACGTAGGTTTGGATCACATCAACTCCTCCTTCTCTGGCCTTAGCTATCAGGTCGGGCCACATCTGCACCATGGGTGAATGCATTGTAAAGCTCACAGAACGCCATGAATTCGTGGTGTGTATTAAATTGTGATTGGCCGAGTCTATCATGGTGGACTACAACATTGGTCTGTCTGGTCCAGTGCTAAAGTGCTGTGCATGTGGCGCTTCTTCTGATATCCACGTGAAAGGAAAACAACAAGTCGATGCACAAGTCTCTTTCATTACTCTTTCTTGACAACCTGGGATTAAGTAATTCTTCAACCTTGGTTCTCATGCTTTTTGTTCTGTTTCTGCAGTAGGTAGATTACCGCCCTTTTATTTTCTTCCTGAAAAAGACGAGAATACCAGCAAGAGACAACATAAGGGGCATCAAATGCCGACTAACCTTTGAAATCTAGGCTCTCTCAGAGGGACACGTGTCGAACTTCTATGGCTAAGCTGAGCTGCAACGTGTGTCACCCGTGATTCATTCGTTCTCAACTAATTCCAGCTACAGCAACGGACGTTCTCTTTTTTCCTTCTTTCACTCAGAGAAAAAATCTATTTTGTTCTCATCTCATTACAGATTACATCTGATGAGTAAATACTATGTTTGATTGAAAAATGATGGATACTTTACTAATGAGTGAGAAAAAAATCACTTGCATTGGCTGCATTATCTATTGGAAGTTCTCAACTCAAAAGAGAAAGAAATCAGCTGAGGCAGCAGAGTGTGAAAGCAGCACTGATTAATAATGATTTGCTGCTACCAAAGCAGCTGTAACACAAGGTTGGCAGCTGTAACACAAGGTTGGCAGGATTTAAAGGGAATAAACGTGCAAACAGGTCAAGAGTTGGTTGTTGTTGCTCTCTTGACGAAGGCCATGGCAGTTCGAATTTGAATAAAGAGTCATTTCATCAACAATAAGATAGACAAGATCGACCAATTTCTTGCAAGTGTGGTTGGACATGAGCAGTGGCAGAACTAAGGGCCGGTGGTGGCCCTGTCCCCTACGTCCAACGTCCTTCATTATTATACAAGAACTATTTGTAAGAATTTTCATAATGTGAACTACATTAATTGATATTGTAATTTACCGTTTTACAGGGTTGGTCTAAGGTGAGATTGAATATTTCTTAATTAGTTTAATATGGGACCGGTAAGTGTTGGCCGAGTTAAGCCTAATTCGTAATGAGAGGGTTTGGTTGGAAACTCTATAAATAGTGCTCAAGTCTCTCATTTAACTCTAATTTCTCACAAGTATTCTCACATAAGGAGCGTTTACCTAGTGCTAAAGGGTAAAGGACCGTCTCATTGAGCCAATGATAGAGAGGGTAATAGAGGAAAAGGACTTGCGTGCGGAAAATCATCATTTTTCCACTTCCGCATTAAGAACGATTGATTCAAAAGCATGTATGTTAATCTTTCTATTCAATTATTTGTGCTCTTGTTTTGATTATGGAAATCTTGGGATTGTACGTTTTACATCCAACATGTAGTATCGAGCCTCTATAACATAACTTAAATGCATAATTTTCGTCATATTTTGTGATTTTCATGATTTTTCGTTCAATAAAAATCAAATTAAATTACAAATTTGGACTGAGCTCATCGAGACAAGCAAGACCGTGGGCAACGTGTCGCCGGGGGAGGCCCCACGCGCCTCCATGTGCGGAGGCTGACGTCACAATGACGTCAACGACCGGGGCCGACCCGACCCGTGATAGGTTAACCCGACCCGACTCGACCCGGTCAACCATGGACCGGACCAGTTAACCAGTCAAATTGGTCGGTCAGATCGATCGTTCGAGCCGAGAACCGGTCTAGTCCACTACCGATCGAACCAGATATGGGGGTATTATGCCCACGCGTGAGCTCCACACCCCTCACACTCAAGCGACACATGCGAACACGTGGAGCCTCTGATCAGCGCATGGCTAGTGGCTTCTGGTTCGTATGACTATTCTCTATCTTATGGTGTATTTATTTTACATGTTTGATGATTTTATGGATGTTAAAATACATACAAAAACTTAAATACTTGTATTTTTAGTATATTTTCGCATATTTTGTGGCACCCCTCGACGGCCCTCGAACCATTAGGGTCGCCACAGTCTGCTTACCTTTTACTTGACCTGATAATATAATGCTCTGATACCAAGGAATTTCATTATGATTCATAAATCCTGGGGGTTTACATCTTTTAGATCAGTCCTTGCGCAAATTAATATGGCGAAAGCACATCCATCAACTTCTTTCCCTATATTCAAAAAACGATGCACACCAACTAAACATTTATAGGTAAAAGCCGAATACATTTATTTACTTAAACCAAATGGACATCATTCATCGGTATATCAAAATGTCGTGTCTTCTATACTCTGCTATACTTCAAAAGATCACCGACATCTCTTCCAACAGTTGTACACTTAAAATCCATCGTTTAGTGTCAGCGTCCAAAAGTTCCTTTGCTATCCTCCTCCTCGCAGTCATATCAAACCACTTGATCCATCTATCGGTGACGGTGGCAATAGAGGTATCTTATTTAGTCTGAAATGTTAATCCCCAAAGAGGAGAGTACAACCACTCAACAGTAAAGATCCACTAAATTACACAATGCAACAAGCAAGACAATCAAGATATCACGAGTAAAGCACATATCATTCATGCTATCAAGCATACATCACCATGCAGTCGTGCATATATTACTATGCAGTCATGCATATCTTGCCATTCCATCGTGCATATACCACCATGCAATCATATTTGCATTTCCATAAGGTTTATTCCATGCCATATGCACATACATACTTATGATTCATATCATCCATGCTATCAAGCATACATCACCATGAGATCCATTCATGCCTTCATAATCGCATTTTCAATATCAAATAGCATTAATTTACTTTTATAAGAAGATCATGCATCATGCCATATGCACCCATGCACATGATTCAATTTCAATTATTATCTTTTACAAAGATCTCATCATGTTTCTTCCAGGGACCAATATTTGCATCCCATGCATTTATCGCTTGCACCCAACCTAGCGTCACGAGGAGCCTCCGGCACACACCTCCAGGCATCTCGTATCCCAACTAGCATCACGAGGAATCCCCCTAGCACACACCTCCAAGGCTTTCGACACACACCTTCGAGCATCCCAACACTCCCGGGGCATTCGGCACACACACTCCGGGCATTCGGCACCCACACTACAAGCATCCCAACACTCCCAGGGCATCGTCGGCTCACACCTCCGACGATCTCATTATTATCACGATATATAATCTCATATATGTCTCATTTTCATCATGACATTTGATTTAACAATATCAAAGATCTAAACCATCTTTTGATGTCACATGATATGCCAAACATCACCATATATGTAGCATATATAACCACTCAAGACATCATATTTCGTAGGGCAATCCATTTATTCTTGAAAATACAGCAAATTTCGGGTAAAGCAGAATGCACTTCTTTTGTAAAAACTCTGGAAAAATTAGTAAACGATCTCAATAAATTCTGAAAAATTTAACACGATGTAAACAAGATCTAGAGGAGGATATTTCATGTAGAACACTATGTCAAGAAAGGTTCACATCAATCACATAAATCCATACACCACAGCAAAAGAAATTCCAGTACACTTTTGCACAGTTTCGAAACTAATTTCGATTAAACCCTTAAATGAACTCCGAAAATTCTGAGATTTTAATATGTTATAATTGAGATATAGAGGTAAAATTATCATGAAGAAATAGAAATTTAATTTCTTCTGGATTAAAATTTATAATTTTTATAACTCTTCCTATCTCTCGGTTCACTGTCCAGATTCATCATTTTCAAAGAAAATTATTTTCCCCAATCATTACTTGTCCATTTATCCTCAAATTTTAGTATGTTACTTCTCAAGATATCTTCTACAACTCTCATCAAGAACATGAGATCAAATTCAGACTAGATAATTGCACGAAATTCACAGAATCACAATAAATCATCATAATAGTTTCCAGATCTAGCTTCATCAAAGAAAAATTATTTCATCAACCTATACTTGTCCGTTTCCTTTCAAATTGTTATATGTTATTCTCCAAGAAGTCCTTTACAACTTTCATCAGAAAGTCAAAGTCAGATTCCAACTAAAACATCACATGCAACTCACGACATCATCAAAGGTCGAACTGTTTTTTTTTTTTTCAGAAACAGAATACTAGGCTAGAACACAACTCCTATAACTTCGAAATTTCGCACTTCATCCACATCCAATATTCACCATTCATCACATACAAACACAGTAAACAAAGGGTAGATCAATGGACTCTACTTACCTCTAATCCAAGCAAAACACAACAAGCAAACGGCAGGGCAAGGCGGGCTAGATGGCGGAACTAGGCACATGCACGACGGGCTGGTCTTCTTCCTCCTCTTGCCGACCAACCCTCACAAAACTCTCTCGGTCTCACTCTCTTTTTTTTTTCTGAAAGCTTTTGCTTTCCTTGATTAACTAATTCACTAATTTTGCATGCAAGTGACAAGTGTTCTCATGGAAAGGACAAGTGGAAGATGCATGGACAAGTGGCTTCAAATGATGAACAAGTGGAGGCAATTCAAGGACAAGTGTCCACCATGCTTCACCTCCTTCGTGCGTTGGCCACCACTCCATAAGCAACGTGGCCGTTGCTGGCCATGTTTCAGTTAGCATTTCTCCTCAATTGTTGACTCAAGTGTCGACAATGTGGAGTGGCTTTGGGCCGGTGGTTTTGCCACTCATCACTCTAATTACACGGCCCAATATCTTCTCTAATTATTGGCCTTAGTCTCTGCTTATGCGTGAATCAAGTGTAGTCTACTTACATGGCCGTGTGATGTCGCGGCAATAATCAAGGGAGGTCCAATTCATAGGGTACACAACTAGACGGCCAAATATCTTGTCTATTCTTCTCATGGAGCAAAGCTCGGTCTCACCAGTAATGGTACATAGGAAAGTTCTTGTCGAGACTATAATTTCATTCGATGATTAGATCATTCCCATATGTAATCCATTGGTCCGATGGTGATTATAAGGTAATGTCCGTACAGGACACTATTGGCATCCTCCAGCGGTACTCCTATATGTTAGTCATGGTCATCACACGTGTGGGGTTATAATTCTTCACATCCGCCCACATGCTTTTGAACAATCCTCATGCATCATCGAATTTTCTTTTGTTAGCCGCCTATGAGTAAATGATAGCTTCCAATGGCCGATCCTCGGATGTTTCTTCATTAGCATACCCGAGTTGGTAGGGCCGAAAATCATTTGGAATGAGTCTTGGTCTCATGTGAAAGATCTCCGATGAGACTATAACTTACATGAAAATTGGATCATTGATAAACATAATGCACTTGTCCAACGATGATACAAACTAATGTTCGTATATAATGCCAATATCATAACCCGGCAACACTCTCATCATTTAATCCTGGACCACCGTGTATCTAAGGATCATTACGAAATTTAGGACGCCACGTATTTTTCTTGTATTTTTCTATGATTTTGGAAATATAAGTTTTGGTATCACATAAACATGATAAAAGTGTGATTCATTAATAAAAGTTAAATTTTATTGTGAACTGAAGCTGATTTAATGAGATACAACCATTATGGAATAGTATTTGAACTATATATTAAGGTGGTGAGAAACAGTAAAAGGTTATGAAACTTTTGTTACTCAAGCATACTCCTTTACACCCATCTTGATGTATTTTTGTTTCTTTTTGGTAACCTTTGAATAATTGACGTCTTAAGAACTTGTGACAAAACTAATTGTACTACTTAACACATTTGCTTAATGTAGATAATGCATGTCAGTTAAATTATTAGATATTGTACCTAAATTCATCTTGTCACTTATTAATGTCTATCAAGTTAAACATTTTTATTGATGGTTAAGAAGTATGATGACATTTATGTAGAGCAATAATATCTGCTATTGTAGTTTAGATATATGATTCCGTGGTTTGACTGACTAAATAAGCCACTGATTGATGCAATAATAATTTGTTACTTAAAATTGGCTAATAAATCAACTGTTGACCTTGGAAACATAATTTACCTTATGAAACTCATGAGTAGTGGTGGATTAGTTGTCACGCTTGTCGAACTTCGAGCTTGCATGCGTACAAACCCAAAAATACATGACATTGGCGAATTATTATATGGATAATCATGACATTCAGGTCGTAGAAATAATGAACAATCATGAGATAAAGCTTGACAAGTTTAATATTTGACCGAACGTCATCACGGGGAAAATTGTCCAGACGTTTGATGTATCATGATATATCTGTTAAGTGACTTCTTCGACTGCAATTTCGAACTTTATCGCAAAATTAAAAATTAGATGGCCAAATTGCACAAATGCTAAAATTTAGAGTGCTAAATCTATACTTAACCCCAAATATAAAATGTGCCATTGGTGTTTTACAAAATGTTTTAGTTGTGAGGAAGTGAGAGGGGAGTATTTGGGAAATTTTTACTTTCCATCTCTGCACTTGCTACTTTTCTGATCGAATCCTTGTACTTCAATATTAATTAAGTCCTTCTACTTATACAAATTATCAAATGAAGTCCGAGTACAAAAGCCCCATCAAAGTCTAACTGACTTGGCCGTTAGATGATGCCGAAGGCCCGAAGTACAACGTTGGCTTAAATGCTGTCTATGTTGAGATGTACCTCAGGCATTATTTCTTGGACTATACAAATACTTCTCCAAGGTGAGAACGCATTGGGAGCAAGGAAGCACGGACACGTTCAGAGGGCCTGTCGTGTTGGAACCCAACACGTGTCGGACACGCTCGGACATGCGGTCAACACATGTTGGAGTTTCCGACACGTGGTCAACTCTTTCCGACACGCGCATCGGAGCATGTCCGGAGGTTTGTGGGCAGATCTGTAGGTGCGAAGGGAAGAAGGTGATGGAGGGTGGAGGCAAGGGTGAGGGAGCTGAGGCGACGCTACGAGCAACAATGAGGGAGGGCTGCGACCACCAACTACAATGCCGAGATGGAAAACCACAATGCCGCGATGGAGGGCTAGACACGAGGCTACGCCAGCGAAGTGGGGAACGGAGGCAAGGCAGCGATGAGAGAGGTGAAGACCAAGCAAGAGAGAGGAAAAAGAAGGCAATTGCTAGGGTTTTTGTTTTAGGCAGAAGAGCAAGGAGAGAGACGCGTCAACAGCTTCTGGCTTTGGGAAGTGTTACCAAGGAGAGAAACGCGTCGACGGCTTTGGGCTTTGGGAAGAAAGAAAGCCTCGTGCAGCGTTACCTCGTGCAGTGTGACTTTGGGAAGTGACAAAGACGCAAGTGGTGGGTGGGGTGAGGAAGAAAACATAGGTTAAAATAAATGGGTGGGACCCATTTAGCCCTAAAAAAATATATTAAATATTAAATAATTTTATTTTATTTTGTTGGTAAATGAACGTTAAATAATTTTATTAATACATGGTAAGGCTAAAAAATAAATAAATCGACGAGTTAAAAAGTTATTTTGAAAAATAAAAGCACTAGATATTAAATAATGATAAATTTTGATTATCATAAAAATTATAAATTTATTTTGACTCTAATTTCTTGTTAATTATTTATTTCATTGATAACTTTTGTTAAAGTCAAAAAAATGTCTTTCCAACTTTTTGAATAAATTTATTAATTTTATTAGTATAGATTTATTATAGGCTCTTTTTTATTATTTATTTATGAATTTGAATAAATTAATTTAACTATAATAATTAATCATGTATATATAAAAATATTTATTTAATATATAACGTGTCGAAACGTATTGAAATTCTTTACTTTTTGAGAAATTACATGTCCGCATATCGTGTCGTGTCATGTCGCATGTCACATGTCACATGCTATGTCAATGCTACATAGATTAGGAGTAGAGCATGGATTTAGAAGTTCAATCTTGTAAGACATTAGAGATGGTTTAAGATCGATCCTGAATCGGTTGACTCAACTAATGAGTGGCTTAGTTTTATGATAAGACAATGAAGATGCACTGGAAGCATTCCTGAAAGCGAATGGACGCAACAACTTATCTTAGGCGACTCAAATTGGCATTGATTTAGAGGTTCAATCTCTTCGATAAGGACTATTTAAACTGCATTTGGCAATTTATCGTCCTAGGCATTATTAAGGCTAACTAACTATGAGGTGAACAATATAGATATCGTGCCTAACTTGAAACCCATCCAACAAAAATATGTGATTGAAGATGAAAATGAAAAACATCCTCATGAAAATGATTGAATCAAGAGTATTTTCATCAATTGTTATGAACTTACTTTTTTTTTTCTGGAAAAATTATATTAATAACACTTGAAACTCCTTGAAACTCCTTGATTGACTTGATAAAAGATTGAGATGTCATTAGCTAAGCACTTTCAGGAAAAAAAATTTAACATAGTTATTTCACTTTTATGGTGCAAAGGATTTTGATGGGAATACTAACTTTAGAATGTTGCTTCTCATAAGAATACACGGATGTACTTTAAAGTGTTCTTCAATTATGAACTTGAACTTGAATTCGATACAAGAAAGATAATACAAGAAAGATAATAAGGTGGAGAAGAAGAAGAAGAATAAAGTCACAAATTTAATGATCATTTTTTTAGCCTTCCTTTGGCCATTTTTGTAGCTCTTCAAATATAACTTCAAATGTCACATCTCCCCAAAAGGTCACACGTACTAGTAGTACATCCTCAGTGCACCACCCCTTTTGGAGCAAAATGTTTTAAACATTGTACCTTTTGGAACGAAATTGTTTATTGCACCATATCAGGTAATAGTGAAATCACAATTAAATGCATCAACTATCTAGGTTTGACAAACCCATTTTTCCTTCCATCCTTTTCTTCTCCCTTTGAAGAAGATGTACATAAATGAATCCATTGAAAAATATTAAATTCAATCACCATAAATGGTATTAGTAAATAAGTTATAGGTATTTATCAGTCCATGACAGATATTTGTACTAAAATTGAAAGGACGGAATGATGTTATGATCGAATGGCTTCAAGAAAGAATAGATCATATTGGCCTTTTTCTTTTGAGAACTTTCTGTGTTATTTGATTAATTAATGCGCATGCGCATGCGTGTTCGAATTCAACGCATTTGGACCATACAAGGCATTAGAATGTCACTACCATCACTAAATATAGAAATCATTATTAACTTAATTAAAAGGGAATAAATGATTTTTTTTCTTTACGGCTATTGTCGGCTTAGACAGGGACTTGAAACAACCAACCGCCGACCATTTTCATTACTATAACCATAGAAAAGGCTCCACTAATTTTTTTATTCCTAAGTATTGACATGACTCTCACTTTGGTCCAATCAATTAACTCTAACCTTCGACGTTTTTACTCTCAAATTGTCATCCATATATAAATAAACTAAGATCTAGGTTTTTCACAGGACGTGGGTTGAAGACATCAAAATCAAAATAATAGTAATTAAAAGATCTATAAATTCCATAGAAAGTTCAATTATGAGGTAGATTATGCTAAGACAAGTATAAATATATGTATATTTTTATTTTTATTAGTACAAACAATTAAATATTCACGTCCTTACCTTTTCTGACAGGATTTTCTTTGAAAATTTATGTGTGATCAACTCATTTCATTTGAAAATTGAATTTAGCCTCTTTCTTCTAATCTTTCATGTTAATTAGAATGACAACCTTTACATATATAGGAAGTAATGAAAAGTTCATAGTGAGTTTTTTTTTTAATCGATGGGCTCTTGAAAAATTCAGCATAATGGGGAATATTACAATATCAAAGTAATGATACATCAAATTAGTGATATGACAAAAATGATTGATGTAAATGTAATCGAAACATATTCATGGAAGGGTAGAATTAGAATTCAACCCTCATAGCTGATTTAAGTCAATCATAATTATTGAAAATTCAAATACCCAAAACCTTTTCAAACCCGTCCATTTTCACTCCTGCGGTGTTGAATTATTCCTTGTAGTTTCATTTCATTGGACGCCGCTGCTGGCCTCCCCATTTCTGTTCTTGTGGAGGTTGTGCAGCCTTAGGGTGTTAGTTCCTCCGGTTTTTAAGTTTGAGGGTTGCCATTTGTTTGGCTTTCTCTTCGTGTCTTTTCCTTGGCATCATTCCACTCAATTTGATTTATGTGTCCTCTTAAGTGCAAGTTTTTGTTGCCGAGTTACTTGTTGTACAGTTTTCTTGATTTAAGTCAATATATATCTTACCGTTACAAAAAAAAAAAAAAAAACCTTTTCAAACCCTAGCTAGCAGGACAGCGTAGCAAGAAAAACGTGAAAGGTTGGGGGTGGGTGCGGCTTCACGCCTGGTCGTTTCGTTCCCCTTTGCGAGAGTCAAAGTGTAAACTTCAATCCGATGGCTAGAGAGGACCGAAGTGTTCAACCAGACCCCACTTGCCCTCCAATCTTTAATAGTGGGTCGAATCAACCTGCAAGTTGTAGAAAAAGGTTTGTCGTTTAATGCCAATTAAGAAAGATTTTGCCGATCCCCAAGCCAAAAACATCAATACTTTAGAGGTTATTTGATAACCATCCAAATAAGTACTCGATTCTGATTTTTTTTATTTTCGATAGTAGTTTTGAAACATCGCATTCGGTAAAAAATTTATTCCCATTAACAAATTTTTATTTTTCTATTCTCGGAAGTAGATTTGGAACAAAATTAATAACAAAAAAAAGTTGATTATTATTCCGAGAATAAATCTAAAAATCAAAATCTTCTTCTTCCTTTTTCTCTTCTTCTTCTTCATCGACTGCCATCCCGCACCGCCACCGTTGTTGGTCGCCGATAATCGGTTCGATAAGCTCGCCAAACTAGGGCGAGGTTTGGCGAGCTCATCGAAGGCAAGCCCAGCCACTAGTGAGGCCGAGAGCCTCGCCAATGATCAGGCGAGCCTCGCTCAAACCCAGCGAGACTCGCTCAGCCCCACCAGGCCAAGTAGGCCTCGCCTAGTTGCAGGTGAGGCTTGGCCGACGAGGGCCTACCTCACCAGGGGTCAGTGACGTTCCAGTGAGGTTGCCAGTCTCCGTTCTGCTACCAATCACAAGAAGAAGAATAAGAATAGGAGAAACTTGTAAAAAAAATAATTATTATTATTATTATTATTATTATTATTATTATTATTATTTAAAAATTAAAAGAAATTGATTTGAAATAGAATCAATGAAGACGCGATCATCAAACGCAATTTTATTCCTTAATAAAAAATTTTGGATAATTATCAAACAACTTAAAATATTTAAAAATTATTCTCAAAAAAATAAATAAATAAATTATTTTTGATCAAAATCTATTCTCAAGAATAGAATCGTTACAAAATACGCATTTAATGGCCAGCTCCACACATTAAAAGACATGTGGAGATGGAGGTGTGTGACGTGTTGCATGACTTAAAAACGCACGTACGTGATGACGTGGAACTGGAAGCTACTCGGAGCTTTCTCTCCCTTGAAAAGTAGCTTTCGTTTCGTATATTTTTCTCTGCAAATTGAACTTTCGCTCGCGGCCACGAAGCTAATGACCGTGAAATGTGGCAACTTGGATTCATGTGACTATGTCACATCAATACCGATGTGGAAGCATGGCCATCTTGTTCTTGAAACTATGTCGTCCGGAATGAATTATTAAACATTTTTCTAAGCTGCCTAGCTATTGCTTTCGCCAAAATAAAAAGACTATCTGTTTTGTCATTTTTAGCTTAGCATGGTATGAATATTTCCATATATTCCCACGATTTTGTCAAAAAGCTTTCGTAAATTTCAAGTAGCTATGGCCACAAGAGAACCTACATAACATTATATGTTGATGTATTTAGGTTATAATCATTTAGTTTTCGTCTCTAGAACTTGCATACAATCATTTCTCAAGTGCCATCACCTTATTCTAACTCTAATAATAGAAGGACACACATATTCAAATACAAATCAAGTGTAAAATTGAGCTTTGTCTCGATTAAGTAGGTTTTTTTTTTTTTTTGTGCAAACCAAATTCATGCAAGTTTTGTCAATTTCACATAATCTTCACTTTAGCTTTGGATATTAGCTCTAGATTTAGGCACTTGAATCCTACTTCCATTCCAACTGCACCGTAGCTTATTATGAGTTAATTTTGACTTTGTGCAGCTCTTGCCCTACAACGCGCTATACACATGCATACCATCATTAAATATCAATTCATTTGTTATGGCTTCCTTGACCCTCATGCAAGATGTCTTGGGCACGAGATAAAAGTTCTAATCAAACACATGAACCTAGAAGAGGCAGAGGGGCTGAACAAATTCAAAAACAAATAGTAAATAAGAATTATTAGATCTAATGAAAACAAGTCATTAAGGATGTAATCAAACGCATGAAATCTAGACATCCGGTCATGTCTTTTTAGACAGAGGGGTCCAAGTCCTTGTCCCGGTCCCGGTCCCCGTGAAATGGACCTTTTTGAGTCCCTTTTTCTTGCATTTGCAAACGCACGCTTTCCACGAAGGCTCTTCGGTGGTGCAGACGTTGACCAGCAGAGGTTAAAGAATAGGTAGGGTGAAAGTCTACTAATAGATCCAAACTTGGTAGGGCCTTTACAAAAGCCTGTTGGACCTTTCTCATCCATATTTTGGAAAATCTTACCTTTCGTACGCTGAGATGACATCACAAGGGCTTTCAATAATTATAAGGAAAGCAAAGAGGGTGAGTCACGAGATTTTTTGGTAGTTATCTAAGAACTGTTTGGATCGAGGGTTCACACCGTAAGTCTTATCTATTGTTAGAATATTTTTTATTCTCGCATAAAAAAGACGGTATTGAATATCAGATTGAAAACTTCCAGTAACTTGCTAGCTAAAAACTAAAAGAAAAAAGAACAGGAGTATCACTATCATAAAAATCTTTGATCGAATTCGAAAGAGCATAAGCCTTAGGCAATTTGGCGGCTCCAGACCACCCTCCTGAAAATCTTATTATATTTGTGGAGGAAGTTCCTACCCCATGAAAACGATCTTTAATGGAACTTTAACTTTAATTAGTTTGGATCAAGAAACCACTGGCTTCGCTTGGCGAGTTGATGAATGGAGAATGCATGTCTTCTAAATTATTGGGGGCATATGTAGCCCACATTGATTAATTGTATTCTTTGCTAGAGCAATAAAACTATTTGAAGTAGCTCATTTTGTATCAAAAAAGTATATTTGTTAACGAGGATTAATATTACTTCTCCACCTAGCTACTGTAGGTTGGGAGTAGGTTCAGCGGGGAGTGTCATAAATACCTTTGCATATTTTGTATTTGGACCACTTCACTTAACTTCCTCTGCTGATTAGGTTTTGGTAGTACTTATCATGCACCTTTGGGCCCTTTGACTCTTAAGTATTTTTTCAATTCTTTGGTTATGTATTAAAATGCAATAATAATATGACTATAATTTTAATTATTCACTTAATCTTGTTGGGAATGAATGCTTCTCTTCTAGTATTTAAGACTCTTTATTTTGGAGGCATACATGATACCCCAGCTTTGGAAGATGTAAGAAAAATTACCCCAAAAGAATTAGAGGTCCTTATTTTTCTTTTAAGTTTTCTTTGCTGTATGTATATATGTATATCTTCAAAATTTTGTTTAAATGAATGGATTTGGGATGGATTGGTGCCATCACCATGCTTTCTTAGCCGTCATTTCAGTAATTAAATTAGCGTCACCCTAACTAAATAGTTGAGATGTGGGTGAAATCTAGGCAGAACTCAAAGTAAAGACGCAAAATGTTATGTCCTCATTATATTGTAAAATTAAATCAAATATTAGATATCTCGAGTATCATCATTACATACGTCAATTGTCACACAAGCTACATATGTGCTTCGTCATTTATCACTAAGAGAATGGTTAAAAAGTTTATAAACTTTTTAATTTGGCTAATTTAATTCTAAGTTTTTTTTTTTTTTTACTATAAGTGGTATATGAGTTAGAAGTAAATCGATTGCATCCACCACTTTTATCGGTAAAAATAAAAAAATAAAAATACTAAAGCCTATCTTCTAGTCTAACCAATGGCCCATTGCAGTAAGGATATGAATTTAGTTGTTGCTAAGGCCCAAGTTATCTAGCAATCAAGGCCTTGGATCCCACTATTGCTCTTTTTGTTTGCTCTGAGGCTAGGGACTTTTAGGCAGTGTTTGTTTGTGTTGTTATTTTTTGTTCATGAACAGAATTCTTGGTTTTTTGTTCCGGGGAACAAAAAAAGAACAAAAATATGTTTATTTGCGTTTTTGTTTCAAATCTATTTTTTTGTTCCTGAGAACAAATTTGGAACAAAACAAAAAAAAAAAAAAAAACTTATTTCTTGTTTCAAACAATTTGAATAAACAAATTTTCTTTCTTCTTTATTTTCTTCTCTTTCTTTTCTTTTTCTTTTTTCTTTGGCTAGTTGCCAGCCTCGGCCATGACCAGCGATCGGCCGTCGAGGGCGGCGACGCCATCGAGGGCCGGTGACCTTGCTAGAGTGTCGCCGGGCCACCGCCAGGCGACCGGGGCTAGGCGAGCTTGGCCTCGCCGAGGGCCGGTTGCCGGCCATAGCCAAGGCCATTAACCCTCATTGGCCGATTGCTAGCCATGGCCGAGGCCGCCGGCCCTCGTTGGTCACCGGTCGTTGGCCGGCCATGGCCAAGGCCCGACCACCAAAAAAGAAATAAAGAAAAAAGAAAGAAGAAAATAAAAATAAATAAAAATATTTAAAAATTAATATAAACAAAAAAAGAATATAAATTTACTAAACTTATTTCTATTCTTTTTTTATTCTCGGAACAAATTTACTAAACACGCATTTTTCGATAAAAAATTATTTCCCAAAATAGAAATAGTATTTTTTATTTTTGTTCCCTAGAACAACTTTTTAACAGAAAGGTTACCAAATGCACCTTTACTCACTAAACTCTTCTATCAACCCCCCACTTTGTTCACATGTCTCGAGTTGAACCTAAGGAAATCTCTCAATCCAATCTGCCAATGCCAATCAGATTCGTTCGATTCATGGGCCTTATAAAGACTCGATAGTAATGCTCACGTTTTTCATGCATGAGTTGGAAATATATGATCGAGATTTTGTGTTTCAAGAAGCGTGAAGTCTCTATCTTTAATTTTAATTTCCTTGTGCAAGTGACTCTCTTTTTTCTTCTTTTTTTTTTTCGGAAGAAAAACATCTTTCACTTAGAAGAGTTATATAGTGAGTACAAGTCCCTAGCCTCAGAGCAAACAAAAAAAGCAAGAGGGGGATACAAGACTTTGATTGCTAGATAACCTGGGCCTTAGCAACAAGTAAATTCGCATCCTTGCTGGAATGGGCCATTATTGATTGGACTAAAAGATTGGCTTTAGTATTTTTCTTTTTTTTTTTGGCCGATAAAAATGGTGAATGCAATTGATTTACTTCTAACCCATACACCACTTATTGTCAAAAAGCCTAGAATTAAACTAGCAAACTTGAAAAGTTTATGAATTTTTTAACCATTCTCTCACTGATAAATGAAGAAGCACATATGTAAATTGTATGACTATTGACATATGCAGTGATGATACTTGAAATATCTAATATCTAATTTAATTTTAGAATATAATGATGAGATAACATTTTGCATTTATACTTTCAGTTTTGCTTAGGTTTCACCCACGTCTTGACTATTTAATTAGGGTGACACTAATTTAATTACTGAAGCGACAGCTAGGAAAAGCATGGTGATGACTCCGACCCATCCCAAATCCATTCATTTAAACGAACTTTTGAAGATATACATATACATATACAACAAAGAAAACTTAAATAAGGACCGCTAATTCTTTTGGGGTAATTTTTCTTACATCTCCCCATCCCAAAGCTCAGGTGTCGTATATGCCTCCAAAATAAAGAGCCTATCCATTCCTAATATTAAGTGAATACTCAAAATTATAGTCATACTACTTTTGCATTTTAAAGCATAACCAAAGAATTGAAAAAAATACTTTAAGAGTCGAAGGGCCCAAATGTGCATAATAAGTACTGCCAAAGCCTAATCCGCAGAGAAAGTTAAGTGAAGCAGTCCAATACAAAATATGCAAAGGTATCTATGACTTCCCCACTCAAAACTACCCCCAACCTAGAGTAGCTAGGTGGGGAAGTAATATTAACCCGCGTTCATAAATATGTTTTTTTGCTATAAAATGAGTTACTTCAAATAGGTTCGTTCCTCTAGCAAAGAATACAATTAATCATAGTGGGCTGCATATGCCCCTAATAATTTATTACACATCAATTCTCCATTCACCAACCCATCAAGTGAAACTAATGGTTTCTTGATGTGCACTAGCTAAAGTTAAAGTTCCATTAAAGACAGTTGGTAGGACCTTCGTCAACCAATATAACAAGGTTTTCAGGAGGCTGTTCTTAAGCCATCAAATTGCTCAAGGCGTATGCTCTTTTGAATTCGATCTAAGATTCTAGTAGTAGTAATACTCCTGTTCTTTTTACTTTTAGCTTTTAGCTGGCAAGTTGCTGGAAGTTTTCAATCAACTCTTTAATGCCATCCTTTTATTCGGAAATAAAAAGTATTCTAACGATGGATAAGACTTATAGCGTGAATCCTCGATCCAAACAATTCTTATACAACCACGAGAAATCCGATGACTCGCCCTCTCTACTTTCCTTATTTATCATTGAAAGCCCCTATTCATGTCACCTCAGTGTACGAACAGTAAGACTTTTCCAAAATATGGACGAGAAAGGTCCAACGGGCTTTTGTAAAGGCCCAACTAAGTTTGGACCCATTGGTAGACTTTGGTCCTACCTATTCTTCACCTTCGGTGGTCAACGTCGGCACCGCCGAAGAACCTTCATGGAAGTTGTCCGTTTGCGAATGCATGAAAAAGGGCCTTAAAAGGGTTCATTTCATGGGGACTAGGACTAGGACCCGGACCCCTTGTCTAAAAAGACATGACCCAATGTCTAGATTTCATGCATTTGATTACACCTTTATGACTTTTCACTAGATCTAATAATTCTTATTTACTATCATGATCAGCTTGTTTTTGAATTTGTTCACCCCCCTTGCCTTTTCTAGATTCATTTGTCTCTTTAGAGCTTTTTATCTCATGCTTGTGACGTCTTGCATGACTGCCAAGGAAGCCGTAACAAATGAATTGATATTTAATGATGGTATGTATGTGTATAGTGCGTTGTAAGGCATGAGCTGCACACAGTCAAAATTTAACCATAATAAGCTATGGTATAGTTGGAATGGAAGTAAGATTCAAGTGTGTAAAGCCAGAGCTAATATCAAAAGTTATAACTTGCATAAATTTGGTTTCCACCAAAAAAAAAAAAAAACACAAATACCTACTTAATCAAGACTAAGCTGGATTTTGCACTCGATTTGTATTCAACATTCGTCTATCCTTCTATTGTTAGAGCTAGAATAAGGTGATGTCTCCATCTCTACATGTCTTTTAGTGCGTGGAGATGGCTATTAAATTACTGGCACGGTATCTGTCGCTTTTGACTTGGGGATTGGCAAAATCTTTCTTAGTTAGAATTAAACAACAACTCTTTTTCTACAATTTGCAGGTTGATTCGACCCTTTATTAAAGATTGGAGGGCAAGTGGGGTCTGATTGACGTGAACACTTTTGTTCTCCCTGGCCATCGGACTGATGTTTACACTTTGACTCTAGCAAAGGGGAATGAAACCACCGGACGTGAAGCGCACATAGTATTTTCGCGTTTTTCTTGCTATGCTGTCATCCTAGCTGGGGTTTGAAAAGGTTTTGGGTACTTAATTTTTCAATGATTATGACTGTTTTAATCAGCTATGAGGGTCGAATTCTAACCCCAGCCTCCCGTGAATATGATTCGGTTACCTTCACATTAATTATTTTCATCATTCAATGCATCATTACTTTGATGCTGCAATATTTCCCACTACGCTGAATTTTCTAAGAGCTCATCGAGTAAAAAACAAACTCGCAACGAATTTTTCATTACTTTTTATGTATGCAAAATCGTCATTTTAATCAACGTGAAAACTTCAAACAAAGAGGTCAATTCTCAAATAAAATGAGTTGATTGCACATAAATTTTGAAAGAAAATCCTTTGGAAAAATGTAAGGATATTTCCTATTATCATTATTTTTCCTTTTATTTTTTGAAACTTTGACCGTTTGTTGAGCAAGATATAATGTGTGACTTATGACACTGTCACATGAGTTAAAGACTCAATGCTAAAAACCGTGTCTCTAAGTCAAGACGCAACATCATCCATTGCATATAGATGCTAAAATAAAATCCTACGGTTAGTAAGGCAATGAGAACTTTGTGCCTCAAGAGACCTAAGGTCTCTTGATGTTGGATGCAGATTTAGAATTGTATGCGGAAAACTACAATACTTCATTACCACCGTCAGAACTTTCAAAAGGAATGATAATATTTGTACCAAGGGTTTTCAAAACACCCCCAAGGCATCAGAGAAAAATTATATCCTTTCGGACTGGACAGTCATCCTAAAAAATTGAATTGGCATAATTTTCTGGCTAAGCTAAACATTAAATGCATGTACAATACTCTTCGTGCCTTGTCTCCATAGATTGCCTTTTGACCCTATCTGTAGTTCCCAATAGTTCCAAAAAGATGTTGCTGAACACGCGGGCCAAGGGGACCGACACTCATATTCCTTGATTCCTGAATCTGCTAATCCGGCCTTGAATGCATAAGCTAGAACTCTGTGTCCTACGACTAAACTTGCCCAAAACCCTTGGTCTTACGTTGCTAGAAAACATGTGGGCTTCAGAATCTACAAAGAGCCTAAAATGGGGAAACAGATTAATCATTTATAACGTTAGATAGCATGCATGCAACCATATATTGAGATTCAGTTCAAGTATATGGAGGAGACTCCATGAATGCTGGGGGCTGTCAAACTGCTAACTGTTTGACAAAACACCTACACCAAATCAAGTTCCTTTTTTAACTGCTAGCATTCATTGGACAGCCTCTTCGAGTCCATGTCACAAGTCCTAGTTTGGTTGTGCTATCTAGACTGACGTTTGGGGTCTGCTGGCAATGGCATGGTGAGTTGAAGATCACATTTCAAAACCTTTTTTTAGGCCAGGAAAAAACCATCAGTCACTGGTGGATACCTATGGAGAAGATGCATTCAGGTAAGTAAACTCAGGGAAGGTTATCTTTTATGGTAAAATATGTCTAACTTGTTTCCAGTATCTTTAAATACTCTGCATTTATGAATTAAGAGTTTGCTGCCCGTGAGAGAACCCCATGCACAAGATATTAGTTCAATGTTCTATGGTTCTTACATCATGTAATGCTCTTGAGGTTAAAATAAGCGAAGTATTCACTAGGGCCTTTACCAGGAAAACATGGAAGAGATCCAACGTGGCTCATACAAAATGGTCATAATTTTGGGGTAATATAAGCTTTTAACGATATCAAGCGTGCATTTCTTGCAAGTCCTTTCCAGTTCATACGTCTGTTTGTAATGTCGTATTGGTTTCAATTCTAGAACATCTTGAAAAGTTTTAAAAGGTTTGTTGAATGGTATAATTATGCAGGAATGCTGAATTATGCCATACAGAGTTCCTCTGAAACTTTAAAAATGAGTTAATCACTTATTTGTTCGAACTTGGCCAGAGGAAAGGTTGCTCATGATGCACAATAATGCCTGAAATTGGAAAAATCACCATGCTGCACAAAATTGGTCCAGAGAGCACCTTGTAGGTGCTCATGCAAATCAACTTCTAATCAGTCAATGAAATTATCAACAAAGGGAAGGATAAGCACAATCAAGGTCGATACAATGAGGTCTCTATAAATGGTGTAGTGCTCAAATTACTTCTCAGTACTTTCTGTTACAATCTTTGATTGTCCAACAAATTCAACAGTTGAATGTTCCTCCTCATAACCTATGTGATGTATCTCTTCCTATTGAGTTGGCTGCTGATGCATTTCTTTCTGGAAAGAACTTTTTCATACTAATGAAAAGCTTTTCAATATACTAAAAATTATTTACCCACATCTGTATTCAATCTCCTCATCTCATGAAGGAAGACGGAAGTGTGAAGAGGTGTTGTTTAAGGTAGAGACAGATAAGGTGCATAAGGATACATGAAGGGGGTCACCACCAACTTCTTCTTGCAGAACTAGTAGGTTACCAGAGGCTTGTAGAAAGGATCGAGGCACATGATACCTAAAAGAAGAGGAAAAAAAATAAAACAAAATCAATGCTTGAGAGTGACATATAATTCAAATCTATATAAACAGGAGAGAAGTATGCAACTTTGTGATGCCTAGCTATTTGCTCATCAAAAACTTTTGCATTGACTTATCTCTGATGGACTCTAAATTATCTTGTGTTTGTGTTCCGCTTGAAGAAGATGATGCGAAAGTTGCATAAAGATTTTATCAGGCTATGGATAAGGGATGTTAATCCTCTCTATGCATGTATACTATCGTATTATTTTGGCGATTAAATGTTTCTGGAATTCCTGTTGCTTCTGTACTCATCCATGTAGTTAATAGACTAGCTTTGACTTTTAGGGTTCATTCCATCTAAAATTGGCTGAATGATAGTTGTGTTGTGTTGTGCTTTAGTTGTGATATGAAGTGCTCTAACTTGTGTTTTTGCTACTAAAAATTTTAAATTCCTAAAAGCAATTGTAAGTATTTGCAGTTGTGAGGATACTGCAATTGTGAAGTTTAGAAAAGCTGCAACATCTCTTTTCACTGATTTAGCTGTTGGCGAGAAGCTATACCAAATGCCCTCTCTAACTTTTTTTCCTGCTTCACATTTGATTTTGATCTTATAGATAAAGTAATTGGTGTAACATGAATAAGTTTCTTTGTGCTCCCAATGCACGTATAAAGATAAAGGTGAGAAATGTGTCCAGACTGTGCAATAGACTGAGAGTGGTGTATTAGTAAACAAGGGGCCTCAAGCATGGACAAATTTGAAGGTATGTCTCTTGTTTCCAAGGTTTCTAATGTTCAGCCTACTGTTTCACCATTCTTCTATGCTTTCACTGGGTAAATCCTTTCAGTTAATTTTCTTCTGTCCTCTCCTGGCAATAAGAGAATAATGCAGAAATTGAAAGTAATGTAACTTCATGATTAAGTGGATTACTCTTAACGTACAAAGTTTGCGATGGATTTCCATTAGCTGTAAGAAATGAAACCCAGTATCGACCAATACTTTGTCCATTCACCCAAGCTTCTCCTTTAGACATGGTTGTAAGATTAAATGCAAGCGGTTCACTGCCCTCTGGTGCATCAAAATAAGTCTGCAAAGCAGTATGATATTAGCTTATAAGGATGAACAAACAACTTCATATGGTCTAAGCATTGTTTTGCTCACTTGTTTATTGATTAGACCTCAGTTTTCATGCCAACTGCAGATTTTTATTACAAAAACTTACAGGATTATAACCAAAGTTTGAATTAGTTTTCTCCACCATCAATGATAGTACCTCATTTTCTTTTTTAGTGAAGGAAAATTAATCAAGTTGTAGGAGAAAATGTCAGAGCAAGTTAATCCCTGCCCCATTATTTTGTGATTACATTACTTGACCTCTCTTATTGATGATTCAAATATATTGCTACCTCTTGCTTGACACAGGCATCAATAGACCTGCAAGATATTATCCCATTTATTGGCATTGCTTTGACCTTCATATAAGAAGGGATCACGTAATTTACCTTGTACCAAGTAAGTGGCTGGTTCACCGTTGTTACATTGCTCCAGTCAACATTGCCCAGGTTTTGTTCATTGTATATTTCTAACTCCTGACCAAGTAGTCCCACCTTACATAAGCAATAATAACATTATTAGCTATCAGTTGTTACCTTTTACATTGTAAGAAGAGATACATTACTGTCCCCTTTCGCTCTGCTGTTGTATACTTGCTTATATAAGAGCTTACCTGGTATCCCCATGAATAGTGTGTGAAATTGTATGACTCGTCTTGAGTGCACCGGATCTCCACCTCAGCCAATCCAGCATATCTTTTCTCTAGAAATGCTCCTGAGTCCTTGGTGATGGATCGTGTCAGTTGCCACATAAATTTTGCAAAATGACTGGATCTGAAAAGTTTGAGCAAATACTCACTGGTAGTCCAACCATCACGCTGAGTAAGGAAATGTTATTCATCTGATTATCCAACACAATTTTGGTCTCCATGGTGAAGTTTTTGACATCATGGCTTCCATGGGCCGATCCTAAATCAGCAATAGCAAGCTTAGTCATTTCATTTCGCAAATCTAGACTGCAAATTCTTTTTATTAACTATTCGAACTCTGTATTGGAATTTTTTATAGGTCTCAATATGACTATAATTTGGTCAAATGGTCTCAGTATGTCTACTTGCAAATTTTGGACCTACAGGTTGTGAATGAGTCATTTCTCTGTAAGATCACAGTCCAGCAACTCATTAAGCGGTTCTTGGAACTTACCCATGTACTCATTATTGACAAAAGCATGTGTAACATGTCCAAGAGACTTGAGGTGAAGCACTGGTTCAGCACAAGTTGAGTCTGGCTGAAAACTGACATTTTAAGAAGTATGAAAATGGATGAGCTAAAGCATATTATCTACAAGATAAATGTTGCAATCACTTTTTGAGCGAGATGATCCTACCTGAATGCATACCAAAGGTAGTCGGATTCATCTTTTGTTGTATTCATGTGTTCTAGCAATGTATCTGCTCTTAATGATGTATCTAAGTAGCTGGGAATTACATCAAGAAATTCTTCCCACTTATCTGCACCTTCAAATGTCTGGCTGGATGTTGTGACTCTTGTACTGCTCTCACTTGTTACCTGTAAATAAAAGGTGAGAGAAAAATGACTGTCTTCCTGAAGGATGGCATTACATGCTCATTGCTGCTACTCATTCATCAAACATGGAAGGATTTACTGTGGATCATGTTTGTTAAGCAGATCAATATACTGGGGATCATGTTTGTTCTACAGTGACTTTTCTGTTGGTCAAAACTGGTTTATTTTCAAAAATTAACCTTCTTGTTCTTCTCATGCTTTAACAGTATACCTATGACAATCAATGGAACATTAATTTACAATAGCGATTGCCTTTCCATCTTGAGAATTCTCAGACAAAGGAAACAAAGGAATAGCAGAGAGTTTTTTTTTTTTTTTTTGGTAAATAAGGAATATCAGAGAGTTCAATCACAAAGAAATAAAGAATGAAAGGTTGATGTGATATATTAGCACACTCCGTAGATTCTGTAGTAGCTTGATTTCTGTAAAGATGGCATATAAATACTGCATCCTTAGTGATAACAAATGTTCGAAGCTTAATTTGATTTTGCATGTCTTACCCTAAATACCAATGCGAGTGGTTGTGACTTTTGAGTATGCATTAGGACGATCTAAATTTTTGTCTGACTTACCTTTGCTGTGTTGAAAATCATGTTTTCACAATCTTGAAGAATACTAATGGACTTCGGCAGCAATTCAAATGATTTATTGCCGAACTGTACAGTAGCACTACTTTTTGCATCATTGTTTACAAGGAAAGCAATACATCCTCCCGTTTCTTCCTGGAAAACATAAGCCTACATCAAGAGAAAAACAGACCATAAGTCCATAACCATAATTGTGCATCTAGTTGCTCTTAATAAATTGAATGTTGATGAAGAATGGTGATCACCTCTTGGTACTGGCCTAAAGAAAAATTAGATTTGACTCCCTCCAGCAAAGTACTAGAGGAATTCTTGATTGCCCCATGCAACTCTTTAAGATGACCCCATTTTGGCTGCCTGAGGAGACCTGGATCGGTAAATTCATTAAAACAGTTTGCCTATCCATGAACTACATCAAATCAGATCATCTGCTGCTCACCGTATTCATCGAGCGGAGCTTGATCATAATAACCTGTTATGAAATATGCAGCAGCTGTTCTGCCAAAATTCGTTCCACCATGGTACTGCATCGGAAAAGCAATACACATGTCATCTTTAGTTTTAGCACACACACAGACACACAGAGACAGGCAGCGTCAAAACAAATCAGATGATAAGAGTACATTAGTATAATAGGTGTACCATATAGTAATTGATATAACATCCATTCAGTTTTGCAATGAAGAGGGTGGCATGGAACGCAATGTCTTCAGCTGACCTTAAGTATGGTTCACCACCGTAGACTTGATAGCTTCACAAAAAAAGAAGAAGAAGAAGAAGAAGAAGAAGATATAAATAAAAGCTGGTCTAAACTATAAAATCAACTTTTCTCTTCGTTAATATTTCTGGGACTTTTTGTCATTCTGTTGTTTCTCTTTGCTAAATCTGCTCAATAATCTTCTGAAAATAATGTAGATTGCTGAGGGGAAGACGTACAAGGACGTCCAGTCCTCTGTCCAGATAGCTGGCTTGTTTGGTGAGTTTGGCCCTGGAAAAGTTTCTCCGCATCTCATGCCATTGCAAGCATTTATCTGCCGGTCAAAGCTATGGTTGATGATTGATGGTTGTTCACTGAAAGTGCATAATTCTCGGTTTAAACCTAATAAGGTTCACTTACCACTGGATCCGGGGCATCATTCTGCTTACACATCACCCAGGGCACTCCTGTCTCAAGTGCAACGGCCATATTTGCTGCCCATTGGACATACAAGGGTCCTTGCTTGCCAAAAGCCGCTTCGATGTTCTGATACTCATTTTCTATCTGCACAAAAGGGTGCTTTGAGTTTAATATATTGGATTCTTGCAAGTTTTTCAATAATATAAGCAAAACCGCCTTTCGGGCTTTTTTCTACCTGGGACAGTATAATCGGGCCTCCCTGGGAAGCATATAGACCCTCTGATTTCATCAAGTTGACGACCTTCGTTGTGAAGTTTTGCATGTAGAACTACAACTCAAGATTCAGGACAGGAATAATGTCAATGACAGCTTAGTTTTTCTTATCTAGAAATTAACAGATTAGGGGTCAATGTTTTGGAATTTCTTTTATTTTATTTTTTTCCCGGAAGTTGAAGGCAAGAAAGAAGCACAGAGATCTTGGATATGACCATTATATCAATTCAGCTGCTTAAGCAAGTGGATTTTCACTTTTTGTTCACATACAACAGCAATAGTTGTTCTATTGATTTGGGTCATCGTTTTACAATCGCAGGACACCATACCTTGAAGTTCAAAAGGTAGTCATATGCAGAACATCCTGATTCTTGTTAAAATTAAACATTTTACTTTCTACAGAACAGACTAATCATCAACTGTTTTGGCCTAACAAGGGCCTTGTAAATCAACAAAATAAAAATCAGAGTTGTTTTTAGTGTGAGCGGTGAATGCTTGGACAGCTATTCATTGACTATTCAATCGTTGTCTTCCAATGAGTGGTCTCCCCCCTTGGTCGGAGTCACATGCACTAAAACGAAAGGAGGTACTGTTATGAACAGCTCACACCTAAAATCTAGAAAAATGGAAGACAACCAACTGATATTTTCACCTAGAATAAGAAAAAACCGAAATTTCATGGTGTCATTTTGACTTTACACCATAATCCTACAAATTTAAAGTGGGGCACCAAGGATGTGGCATCTATAGAGAGATTCGAAGATTAAAAGTTTGCTGAACATTCCATGAAGAAACGAACAAAATGAAATTATGAGTTTGATGAGCATAGCCAACCATTTCCAATTTCGATTTTTTCTGTTGCAGAATACACTGTAATTTAGACAAATATAATTGATTTCACAACACATTTTTTCTTTTTTATTATGACTATCTTTGTTGCAGAATACACTGTAGTGGCTAGAGAGCGAGAGAATTATATGCGAAAGAGATTTTTTCAATGTCTTTTCTCCATTGTTAATATTTAATTCTTTTTCCACTATTTTGTGGGGTCAAAGTTATAAGAAAAATGGCATACCTTGAAAGGTTCATTATTTGTTCGAAATGTGATTCCCGGAACATCATGTAACCAAAAGGGGAAACCCCTGCAACCCAGATAACACTAGTGATTTTGTTGATTATTGATAAATTTCTGCTGGAAATGACTTTTTTTGGTATAAAAAAAGGTTTTGTCTGGTTTGTAAAATGGCCGGAAATATGAATTGACATATTACAGCACATACCCGTAGGTCCACTCTGCCTCAACGAAGGGTCCAATCCTGAGGCAAGCATAAAGCCCCTGTGCTTGGATTTCCTTGATGAATCTCACAAGATCATACCTTCCACTGAAGTCATACTGTGCAAAACGCAATTAAAAAAAAAAACGCTTAGAATAAATGAATCTTGCGTTTCGACTAATTATGACTTACACCATACTCTAACAGTGTGGTGTTAATGTGCTTTTAGTACCTGGCCTGGTCGCGGTTCATGCAAGTTCCAGAACACGTAGGTTTGGATCACATCAACTCCTCCTTCTTTGGCTTTAGCTATCAGGTCGGGCCACATCTGCACCATGGGTGAATGCATTGTAAAGCTCACAGAACGCCATGAGCTCGTGGTGTGTATTAAATTGTGATTAGCCGAGTCTATCATGGTAGACTACAACATTAGTCTGTCTGGTCCAGTGCTAAAGTGCTGTGCATGTGGCGCTTCTTCTGATATCGACGTGAAAGGGAAACAACAAGTCGATGCACGAGTCTCTTTCATTACTCTTTCATGACAACCTGAAATTAAGTACTTCTTCAAGCATTACTTTTTTCTGTCAATCACTTGGTTCACATGCTTTTTGTTCTGTTTCTGCAGTAGGTAGATTACATGTTCACCGCCCTTTTATTTTCTTCCTGAACAAGACGAGAATACCAGCAAGAGACAACATAAGGGGCATCAAATGCCGACCAACCTTTGAAATCTAGGCTCTCTCAGAGGGACAGGTGTCGAACTTCTATGGCTAAGCTGAGCTGCAAGTGTCACCCGTGATTCATTCATTCTCAACTAATTCCAGCTACAGCAACGGACGTTCTCTTTTTTCCTTCTTTCACTCTCAGAAAAAAATATATTTTGTTCTCACCTCATTACAGATTACACCTGATGAGTAGATACTATGTTTGATTGAAAAATGATGGATATTTTACTAATGAGTGAGAAAAAAATCACTTGCATTGGCTGCATTATCTATTGGAAGTTCTCAACTCAAAAGAGGGGGAAATCAACTGAGGCAGCAGTGTGAAAGCAGCACTGATTAGTAATGATTTGCTGCTACCAAAGCAGCTGTAACACAAAGTTGGCAGGATTTAATGGAAATAAACGTGCAAACAGGTCAGGAGTTGGTTGTTGTTGCTCTCTTGACGAAGGCCATGGCAGGTCGAATTCGAATAAAGAGTCGTTTCATCAACAATTAGATAGACAAGATCAACCAATTTCTTTCGATTGTGGTTGGACGTGAGCAGTGGCAGAACTAAGGGCCGGTGGTGGCCCGCATCTCCTACGTCCAATGTCCTTCATTATTATTATACAAGGACTATTTAGCCAGATGTGTCGGTCCCAATCTCAACCTAACATTTCCGGTCCACCATTAATATTGAGTTAAGCAGGAATGAGAAAATCATTAAGTGGACCTGATACGAAAAACCCAGATAAGAGCAGCAAGACATGGAGTGCCCAGGAGAAAAGGAATGCAGGACTACACAAGAATTTGGTGGTGCATAGAAGATTGTTTCAGCAACATTCATGGGCAACATTCATGGGTATCAGTTGCACAGAGAGAGAGAGAGAGAGAGAGAGAGACCTGAGGAGTGCTTCTAGGATAGTGGATAGAACCAGAGAAAAGTAGCTTCCTCTGCCCATCAATAAGGAGTGATCTTCCATCATATGTCACCTCTCCTCCTCTCACCCCTTCCCTCCACAATCTCGTTACCACCAACATCACCGCAACCAAATGCACCTTCCACCCCACCATCCTCTCTCTCTCTCTCTCTCTCTCTCTCTCTCTCTCTCTCTGTGACTGACACAAATGCTTCGTGAGACTCGGTTGGAATAGAGGCCATTCCTTTCAAGTCTTTATAGTGTTTTATATGGGAAGTAGCTCTCTTTTTTGTCCTGGCGTGTTGTGGGCTTCACATGTGACGAAGAGGATGCTCAAGCCATACAAAAGAGGCCAGAAGTGATTATAGGTGGCGAATCCCTAATTTACAAGCAAGAACTTCCCAAATTTAGATTCTAAAGATAAAGCTGACCCAGAGCACCATCCCATCTTAGTTTTTTCCCATAGACCTTCCAATTAAAGCCCTTGTCACTATTATAAGACTATTGATAACAATATAGGACTAAACTATGAACAAAAAAGTAGTTTTAAACTTAGTCTACTTTACTCTATGTACCATCCCTTAAATCTCTCATAATTTCTAGATTAACACTAAATAAACTTTATCTGATATATTTCCAATTCTTCTCCAAAAATTTCACTAACTACACACAAAAATTTCCTCTTTATATCCATGTATAAATATTCTCTATGTTGGAAATATAGCTATTTGATTCTTGCCTAGATGAGGATGATTACCAAAAAAGCCCTAAACCTATATGGGTGCCAATTCAATTCCAAACTTTTTTAGTTTTGCTAATTAATTCATAAAAATTATGATACTTTTTCAATGTAGTCATCCCAATTAATTTTTAAAAAAAAAAAAGGAAAAAAATCAAAAAATATATAAAATATAAAAAAATTGTAAATTTAAAAGGAATGCACAAATTATTTATGTCAACATCAACAGCGCCACAAAGGACAACTAATGTCTACGTCAATAATTGTAGGATAAAATTTCACCTAAAAGACTACATTAATAAATCGTCAAAAGGCTTGGACTAAGTTGGCCAAATAAGAAGGTTTAGAATTAACTAGTTATCCGTACAATATGTTTATAACTTTTTTGGTAATTCTCTTGCCTAGACACCTAAGAGAGGCACTACAAGGGAACTTAGTACCTGCATTTGCTAAGTTCTTGTTCCGAACATAGCCTCTTTTAGGTGTGACTATCAAGGTTTGGTGGTCTGCTCCATGCAGAATATCATCTATGCTTCTTAGGATTATCTTGCACGGCTTCTTGGCTTGCCTGGAATTCTAAGCTATGTAATGCTGATGCGTGACCAAATTACCAATATCTTACACATGTCACATTGCGACGTCCTTTTCTTCCTTTTTTTCACGTAGACGTTAAGTCAACCCCCCACTTCGTTCACTTGTCTCGAGTCCAGCCTTGGGAAATCTCTCGATCCAATCCGCCAATGCCAGTCAGATCCGTTCGATTCATGGGCCTTAGAGACTAGATAGTGATGCTCACGTTATCTATGCATGAGTTGGAAAAATATGATAGATACTTTATGCCAAACGGCTCTCTTTTTTTTTTTTTTTTTTTTTTTTTGGCTCGGAAGAAAAACATCATTCACTTAGAAGAGTTTAGTGAGTAAAAGTCCCTAGCCTCAGAGCAAACAAAAAGAGCAAGAGGGGGATCCAAGGCCTTGATTGCTAGATAAACTGGGCCTTAGCAACAACTAAATTCGTATCCTTACTGCAATGGGCCACTGGTTAGACTAGAAGATTGGCTTTAGTATTTTTATTTTTTCTTTTTGCCGATAAAAATTGTGGATGCAATTGATTTACTTCTAACTCATATACCACTTACTGTCAAAAAACTTAGAATTAAACTAGCCAAATTAAAAAGTTTGTAAACTTTTTAACCATTCTCTTAGTGATAAATGACGAAGCACATAAGTAGCTTGTGTGACAATTGACGTATGTAGTGATGATACTTGAGATATCTAACATCTAATTTAATTTTAGAATATAATGAGGACATAACATTTTGCGTCTTTACTTTGAGTTCTGTCTAGATTTCACCCACATCTTCATTATTTAGTTAGGGTGACACTAATTTAATTACTGAAAAGACGGCTAAGAAAGCACGGTGATGGCACCGACCCATCCCAAATCCATTCATCTAAATGAATTTTTGAAGATATACATATATACATACGGCAAAGAAAACTTAAAAGAAAAATAAGGACCTCTAATTCTTTTGGGTAATTTTTCTTACATCTTCCAAAGCTGAGGTATCATGTATGCCTCCAAGATAAAGAGCCTTAAATAGTAGAAGAGAAGCATTCATTCCTAACAAGATTAAGTGAATAATCAAAATTATAGTCATATTACTTTTGCATTTTAATACATAACCGAAGAATTGAAAAAATACTTAAGAGTCCAAGGGCCCAAAAGTGCATGATAAGTACTAAGCTAATTTGCAGAGGAAATTAAGTGAAGTGGTCCAAATACAAAATATGCGAAGGTATTTATGACTTCCCCTCCTGAACATCCCAACCTACAGTAGCTAGGTGGAGAAGTAATATTAATCCTCGTTAACAAATATACTTTTTTGGTACAAAATGAGCTACTTCAAATAGGTTCTTTGCTCTAGCAAAGAATACAATTAACCAACGTTGGCTACATATGCCCCCAATAATTTTTTAGACACGCATTCTCCATTCACCAACCCACCAAGCGAAGCTAGTGGTTTCTTGATCCAGACTAGTTAAAGTTAAAGTTCCATTAAAGACCGTTTTTATGGGTAGAACCTTCCTCAATGAATAAAATAAGATTTTCCGGAGGGTGGTCTTAAGCCGCCAAATTACCTGAGGCTTATACTCTTTTGAATTCGATCAAAGATATTTATGATAGTGATACTCCTGTTCTTTTTTCTTTTAGTTTTTAGCTGGCAAGTTACTGGAAGTTTTCAATTTGATATTCAATACCGTCCTTTTTATGCGAGAATAAAAAATACTCTAACAATGGATAAGACTTACGGTGTGAACCCTCGATCCAAACAGTTCTTAGATAACTACGAAGAATCTCGTGACTCACCCTCTTTGCTTTCCTTATTTTTAGTGAAAGCCTTTTTGATGTCATCTCAGTGTACGAAAGGTAAGATTTTCCAAAATATGGATGAGAAAGGTCCAACAGGCTTTTGTAAAGGCCCAACCAAGTTTGGATCTGTTCGTAGACTTTGGCCCTACCTATTCTTCAACCTCCGGTGGTCAACGTCGGCACCGCCGAAGAACCTTCGTGGAAAGCGTGCGTTTGCAAATGCATGAAAAAGGGACTCAAAAAGGTTCATTTCACGGGGACTAGGACAAGGACTTGGACCCCCTTGTCTAAAAAGACATGACCCAATGTCTAGATTTCATACGTTTGATTACATCGTTTATGACTTCTTTTCACTAGATGTAATAATTCTTATTTTCTATCATGATTGGTTTGTTTTTGAATTTGTTCACCCCCTTTGCCTCTTATAGGTTCATGTGTTTGATTAGAACTTTTTATCTCGTGCCCATGACGTCTTGCGTGAGGGCCAAGGAAGCCATAACAAATGAATTGATATTTAATGATGCATACAGCGCGTTGTAGGGCACGAGCTACACAAAGTCAAAATTAACTCATAATAAGCTACAGTGTAGTTGGAATGGAAGTAGGATTCAAGTGCCTAAAGCTAGAGCTAATATCCAAAGCTAAAGTCAAGATTATGTGAAATTGACAAAACTTGTGTGAATTTGGTTTGCACAAAAAAAAAAAAATACATACTTAATCAAGACAAAGCTCGATTTTACACTCGATTTGTATTCAAATATGTCTATCCTTCTATTATTAGAATTAGAATAAGGTAATGACACTTGAGAAATGATTGTACGCAAGTTCTAGAGACGAAAACTAAATGATTATAACCTAAATACATCAACATATAATGTTATGTAGGTTCTCTTGTGGCTATAGCCACTTGAAATTTACGAAAGCTTTTTGACAAAATCGTGGGAATATATGGTAATATTCATACCATGCTAACCTAAAAATGACAATACAGATGGTCTTTTTATTTTGGCGAAAGCAATAGCTAGGCAGCTTAGAAAAATGCTTAATAGATCATTCCGGACGAGAGAGTTTCAAGAACAAGATGGCCATGCTTCCACGTGGGTATTGATGTGACATGGTCACATGAATCCAAGTTGCCACATTTCACGGCCATTAACTTCGTGGCCGCGAGCGAAAGTTCAATTTGCAGAGAAAAATATACGAAGCGAAAGCTACTTTTCAAGGGAGAGAAAGCTCCCAGTAGCTTCCAGTTCCACGTCCATCACGTACGTGCGTTTTTAAGTCATGCAACACGTCACACATCTCCATCTCCACATGTCTTTTAGTGCGTGGAGCTGGCCATTAAAATACTGACATGGTATCTGTCGTTTTCGGCTTGGGGATTGGCAAAATCTTTCTTAAATGGCATTAAACGACAACCCTTTTTCCACAACTTGCAGGTTGATTCGACCCACTATTAAAGATTTGGAGGGCAAGTGGGGTCTGATCGAACACTTCGGTCCTCTCTGGCCATCCGATTGAATTTTACTCTTTGACTCTAGCAAAGGGGAATGAAACGACCAGGCGTGAAGCCCCCCGAGTATTTTCACGTTTTTCTTGCTACGCTGTCCTACTAGCTAGGGTTTGAAAAGGTTTTGGGTATTTCAATTTTCAATAATTATGACTGACTTAAATCAGCTATGGGGGTTGAATTCTAATTCGACCCTTCAATGAATATGTTTCGATTACATTTACATTAATCATTTTCGTCATCGAATTCACTAATTTGATGTATCATACTTTGATACTGTCATATTTCTCATTATGCTGAATTTTCCAAGAGCCTATTGATTAAAAAAAAAAAACTCACTATGAATTTTTCATTACTTCCTATATACCTCGCAAAAAAAGGTAAGGACGTGAATATTTAGTAGTTTGTACTAATAAAAATAAAAATATACATATATATTTATACTTGTCTTAGCATAATCTACCTCATAATTGAACTTTCTATGGAATTTATAGATCTTTTAATCACTATTATTTTGATTTTGATGTCTTCAACCCATGTCCTGTGAAAAACCTAGATCTTAGTTTATTTATATATGGATGACAATTTGAGAGTAAAAACGTCGAAGGTTAGAGTTAATTGATTGGACCAAAGTGAGAGTCATGTCAATACTTAGGAATAAAAAATTAGTGGAGCCTTTTCTATGGTTATAGTAATGGAAAATGGTCGGCGGTTGGTTGTTTCAAGTCCCTGTCTAAGCCGACAATAGCCGTAAAGAAAAAATCATTTATTCCCTTTTAATTAAGTTAATAATGATTTCTACATTTAGTGATGGTAGTGACATTCAAATGACTTGTATGGTCCAAATGCGTTGGATTCGAACGCGCATGCGCATGCGCATTAATTAATCAGATAACACAAAAAGTTCTCAAAAGGAAAAGGCCAATATGATCTATTATTTCTTGAAACATTCGGTCATAACATCATTCCGTCCTATCAATTTCGGTATGAATATCTATCATAGACTGATAAATACATATAACCTATTTACTAACACCATTTATGGTGATTGAATTTTATATTTTTCAATGGATTCATTTATGTACATTTTCTTCTGGGGGAGAAGAAAAGGATGGAAGGAAAAATGGGTTTGTCAAACTTAGACAGCTGATGCATTTAATTGTGATTTCACTATTACCCGATATGGTGCAATGAACAATTTTGTTCCTAAAGGTACAATGTTTAAAACATTTTGTTCCAAAAGGAGTGCATCGAGGATGCACTACTTGCGACCTTTTGGGGGATGTGACATTTGAAGTTATGTTTGAAGAGCTACAAAAAAAGGCCAAAGGATGGCTGAAAAAAATGATTGATTCAATTTGTGACTTTATTCTTCTTCTTCTCCACCTTACTATCTTTCTTGTATCGAATTCAAGTTTGAGTTCATAATTGAAGAACACTTTAAAGTATATCTGTATATTCCAAAGCAACATTCTAAAGTTAGTATTCCCATCAAAATCCTTTGCATCATAAAAGCAAAATAACTATCTTAAAAAAAGTTTCTTGAAAGTGATTGTCTTGTGATATCTCAATCTTTTATTCAATTGATCAAGGAGTTTCAAGTGTTATTAACATAATTATTCCAGAAAAAAAATAAGGAAGTTCATAACAATTGATGAAAATACTCTTGATTCAATAATTTTCATGAGGATGTTTTTTGTTTTCATCTTCAATCATATATTTTTGTTGGGTGGGTTTCAAGTTAGGCACGATATCTATATTGTTCACCTCATAGTTAGTTAGCCTTAATGATACCCAGGACAATAAATTGCCAAATGCAGTTTAAATAGTCGTTATCGGAGAGATTGAACCTCTAAATCAATGCCAATTTGAGTCGCCTAAGGTAAGTTGTTGCGTCCATTCGCTTTCAGGAATGCTTCCAGTGCATCTTCATCATCTTATCATAAAACTAAGCTACTCATCAGTCGAGTCAACCGATTCAGATCGATCTTAAAGCATCTCTAATTTCTAACAAGATTGAACTTCTAAATTCATGCTCTACTCCTAATGTGCTCTCACCTTGGAGAAGTATTTGCATGGCCCAAGAAATAGTGCCTGAGGTACATCTCAACATAGACAGCATTTAAGCCAACGTCGTACCTCGGGCCTTCGGCATCATCTGACGGCCATGTCAGTTAGACTTTGATGGGGCTTTCATACTGGGGCTTAATTTGATAATTTGTATAAGTAGAAGGACTTAATTAATATTGAAGTACAAGGATTCGATCAGAAAAGTAGCAAGTACAGGGATGGAAAGTAGAAATTTCCCATATACTTCCCTCTCGCTTCCTCCTAACCAAAACATTTTGTAAAACACCAATGGCACTTTTTATATTTGGGGTTAAGTATAGATTTAGCACTCTAAATTTTAGCGTTTGTGCAATTCGGCCATCTAATTTTTAATTTAGCAATGAAGTTCGAATTGCAGTCAAAGAAGTCACTTAACAAATACATCATGATACATCAAACGTCTGGACAATTTTCCCCATGATGACGTTCGGTCAAATATTAAACTTGTCAAGCTTGATCTCATAATTGTTCATTATTTCTACGAGCTGAATCAGGAAGTCCATATAATAATTCGCCAATGTCATGTATTTTTGGGTTTGTAAAATCAGTACGCATGCAAACTCGAAGTTTGTTAACATAAAACAACAAATTCTGTGACTTTTCCCTGTCCCATCTCCAAACATCATACTGCCACTTCCTTATTATTTAGTTAACCTTCTCAACTTTGTTTATTTTTGTTTGTGTCTTTTCAAGACAACTTTTGAAAAAAAATACTTATTCAGTTTACAATTTTAAACGATATTATGCCTCAAAATCCGATTTGAGTAATCTAAGTATCGGTCTTCATTGTTCTACCCTATTATTCCTCTAGCTACACAAATGAAATCTCACACTTATTAATTGGTCAACTTCCTCCCACTTTTTCTATGTGGGACAGGGAAAACACACTTAGTTTGTTTTTACAAACAAACCTCAAACAATTTGAAAGAATTTTACAATTTTTATCTAATGCTTTTTTTTTTCCTTTGCTTGTTGCTCATGCTTTTCTCTGCTTGTTGGGCGTATCTTTCACTTCCATTGTTAGGAATCAACTCACTACTTCAAATCTTACGGACCAAGAGGTCCAACTGGATCGATGAGTAATACAATGAGTTCATACTATATTGAAATTGGTTATACAACTTTCCCAAGTTTCGAGAACTCTCATCTCCCAATCGAGATCTATATTTGAAAGCTCTTCTCTCTTGATTTAGATTTAAAGCCAAGAGTTCCTTAGAGGCATTTCGATACATATTTAATTACTCCCGATCTAGATTTAAATTTGGAAGCCTCTTCAAACTATTTTCGGTATTTCTATATGGTGGTGGTATTGAAAACACTAAATCTAAGCATACACCCCGCACTAAGAAAGTAGTGGCCATTGAAGAAGGAGATTATGGTATGTGCTCATGACTTGTGATAATGTGAGATTTTATGATCACCTGTTTGATTTGGTGTTAAGATTGATCTGTTCTTTTGGATGAGAGTATGTATCAAGGCAGTTTGTGTTTTATTGTTTCGTTTTGTTGTTTGGAATTTGTTTTTTTTTTTCAAAAGAACCTCTCATATATCATCTTGAGATCCTGAGATATGAAAGAAATATTTACTTTCGACCAAAAAAAAACCTTGGTGTGACATTTACAAGCAGCTTTTAGCCAAAATTTTAGTGTCTAATAACACAATCTCAAGAATCTTTGGTGCAAAGCTAAGCTTTGGACATGCTCAAATCTCAAGATAAGTTTCCAATATCTTTGGGCTGTAGCTTTTTCTTAATGCCACTTCAGGGGTTAATGAATTTTCTTCCTTTCAATATCGCCCTCGCTAATCTATTGGTATTGCAGTTTTACTCCTGCTGCTTCGACCCAAACAAAGTAGATTACGGTTGGGAAAGTCTACGGAGGAGGTTGAGGGATTGTACACCGGCAACGCTTCGCTAAAGGTCACCGGCGCGATGCCCACCATTTTCGCTGAGGGTCACTCAACATCGGCAAGCTTGCCTAAGCGAGAGTTGTCTCATCTTGGGTCAAGCGACCTCGTTGCCACCTTGGCTAGGGTCATGCAATTGCAACCCTGATGAGCCTTGACAAGTCTCGCAGCCTATAGTCGATGCTCACTGAGGGTCACACGACAGCGGCGAGCTTCATCCAGGCGAGATCTGTCTCACGTCGTATCGAGCGACCTCGGCGCCGCCTTGGCTGGGATTACAACCACCACGACAAGCCTTGCTGAGGTTTCATGGCCTCTCGTTGACGCTCATCGGGCTCCAGCTTGTTGAAGGTCGCTTGACGCTACCAAGCTTCGCTCGGGCGAGATCCGTCTTACTTTGGGTCAAGCAACCTCAGCAATGACTTGGTTGGGGTCGCCGGGCTCCAATTATTCAAAATAGAACATTTTGTCAACGTCGATCATTTTTTTTTTTAACTTCACTAATCGGCACATTGCACGGGGCAGGCCGAGCTCCCCACCAGGACGATTAAACAAATTTGGGTGACGCCAAATGAAATCAAACCCAAGTGTGAACATGTTCTGTTTTTCCAATTCAGTATTGATATTGTTGAAAGATATGGTGGAGGTTCAGTATATAAAAATGGAACCACTTTATGTCATTCATTGGATATGTATGAAACAAAATTAAAAAGTATTCTCTGGTGTAACTAGCTCTCTAGGCTGCAAAATTAAAAAGAGTGTCCTTAGAGCGAGCATTGGTTAAGCCATATTAAATAGTATTTTGGAAATGTAAATTTTTCCATTTGGATTAAGTAACGTTTATTTTGCAAAGTCTCCTAAGAAATGTCATTAAAATTATTCAATTAGTCATAAACTCATTGTATCGATATTAATTTAGTTCTTAACTTTTCGATTTTGCCAATCTAGTCATGGAAATTTTGTATAAAATTCCAATATAGTCTTTTCAATTATTTTCATTGAAAAATTACTGACGTGGCGGTCTAGCCAAACATCACTAATCCTTCTACCTAACACACCGCCACATTACTCATTCCCGAAGAAAATTGGCCGAAAAGACTACAACGGAATTTCAAGCAAAAGTCTAAGCCTAGATTGACAAAATAGATAGACATCCGTATAATAAGTTTAGGATTAAATAGATAATTTCTCCTGTATTTTTAGTTAATGTAACCAGTACCTTTGGGGGTATTTGTTAATGCATGAGTGGAGCTTATAATGCCAAGCAACAATCTCTTGCAATCGAAAATCCCAAGAAATTGCAACCACGCGTGATTCACCACTCGGCAACATGCACGAATTCTAGGAAAAATCATGTCGTGTGGTCCTCCCTCCAAAAATGCATATATCCCTAATGGAATGCACGAGAGGTCACGAAGCATTTCTTTTGGGTAGAATAGAGATAATTGAGGTGAGATAACTAGTCAATTGAGGTGTCGTGCCAATCGATTTAGGGCATGTTAGGGGACAACATGTAGGTAAATTAGAGCTCGTTTGACCGATGCGAGGGGACCAAATTTGGCAGATGAAAAATGGAGTTGGTCAAGGACGCCGGGGAGGCATTAGACTTAGCCAATCGATCAAATCAGGTTGTCATTTACTTCATTGTAAGCCAACCCATCAATTGATGGCGATGTTTTCGCATTCACATGTTAAAATCTGGAAAAAGGAAAACTCACAATCCACACATGGATTCGCGTCCTAATCTTCCATCCGTATTCCGCGTGGAGTTTCCATCCTGTCTTGTCTAAAGTGGGAAAAAATTTCCCTTTTCTGAGAGTTGTTATTATCCACACATCCCTCTTCACAAAAAGCATGTCCAGCTCTTTCGATATGTGAAATCTCGATTTTGGTTTCTTTGATTTTTCTTAATCACAACTTTTGCCACTCATACTGATCTTCAATGATTAGTACCTCAGATGGAATTTGCAATTGATAATTTATATAGAGTTTTTTTATTTGGTATGACATTTGAATAATTTTTTTTGCATGTCTAAAATATTCATACCGTCTCTCGATTGAAAAGTCAGTTCCTTATAAAATATAGTTGTCGGGACAAGGACTGTTACATGTAGTTGTTGTTATCATGATATTTTAGACTAGATAGACGTCCTCAATTGATCGAAATATATTTACAAATTATTTATAAAAAAAGAAGAAAAATATCGGCTGCACGTGGTATCTCAGCGGCCATAACAGTAGCCGATGAAGATTCGACGCAGACATTTTTTAATGGAAGCTAATGATGCAACGATGTTATTCTATGTCTTTAGGTTTGCGCTATTTTCTATGTTCCCATCTTCGTGGCCCCACGCGCAAGTGGGACAAGACAATCTGGTCGCACCCCACTTTTTTTTTCCTCACTTTTTCAGGAAATTAGGATTTTTCTTTTTATTTTTGTCCCGCCAAACACGACTTGCAAATACATATAAATAAATAAATAAATAAAGCATTAAGTATGAAATATATACTTGTATAATCTTTTGCACCGTCGAGCTTAAGATAATTTTGAATAAAGTGCCACTTTTGAAGTCTCTTAACGAAGAAAGAGAAAAAGTATTATTAAAATGATGTAATATGTTGGGATTGAAATGTTATTTAATTTGTTATTAAAAAAGAGATGATTTTGATTGGACCCTTTTAGCGACCATTTCTGACACGACGATTTTAGGACCAAGATCTGTCCCCACCCCCGATGTTGAATTTGTCCTCGTTAGACGATTCTTGAATTTGGGAGGGTTTGGGAGGAAGGAAGGAAGGAAGGAAGGAACCATCTAAGTAGCTTCCTCACCCCGATCTTGAGCTTATCCATGCACGATTTAGGTCATGCAACACGTCACGCAACCAATGGCAACAGCGTCTTCTCTCTATTTTTTTTCCAGGGCTAAAAATCAATTATTATTAATATATGGAATCTCGAATTAGCCAGGAAAAAAGTCAAAAAAAAAAAAATATTAGTAGAGTTTTCCACAATGGTCTATTCGTATTGTGGTCAAATGCGCGGGATCTACAGCCATGCGGCAACAGTGACAATTCATTGACCATTGACACGAGAAAAGAAAATTGCTAAAATCTTCCATTTATATGAATAATCTCAAATGCTTGGGGGTTTCTTTTTCTATATTAGAAAACTTAATTATGAAATTTTCCCGAAGATCAAGTTGCTGGAATACCTAAGTAGACCAGATGCACAACCTAATTGAATTAATTAATGATAATTTCGTGAAAAGTGGAGCTGACTGTATTTTGAACAAAGGAAAAAAGGTCAAAATCCGCTGAATTCAAGCTAATGGGAAAAATCACGTGTTGTTTGCATCGATTAAAGTGGTCACGGGAAATCTTGAGCCTCTTTGATAAGCCTGCTCTTGAAGCCTCCCGTTTCCTAAAATTCTTGGTTCAGCTTTTTCTTTCTTCTTTTCGGCAAGAAAACATACTTTAGATAGGTGAATCTTGGACCTGTAAAAACACTCCGGACAAGCCAAGGTGTTAAGCAAGCTAAAGTGCAGACGAGTGCCAGATGTGAAACGATTTATGCTCGATGGTGTCGGCATTTGGGACTTAAACATGTGTCGATTTTCGACCACATCCTCCATAGCACTTTATATCCCGAATCCACACTGAGATATTGATGGTGCTTATGTCTATCCAAGGAATTTGTGTCGAACAATACTTCTATTCCTTTAGCTATTTTGGGCAATGACACTTAACAAGACAAGGAGTGGAAAAGATGCTATAGTCACAACCAGCTAGTTTAATCAGGTATAAGCCATCCTCATATAGAGCTTCCACCGGATATCCTCCCATATTCATTTTTATATCCATCCTAAGGTAGTCCATAGAACATTCTCGAAATATTTTAAGCTTCTTATAGTGCTCCCCGGTATGCACATATTTGGTGGAGATAAATATCATAATGTTTCGAATGGGATGCTTACGGACTATATACATTGTATGATATTGAGTTGGGTTACCTATCATTTCAAACAATCGAGATAACTTTATCGCTTTCATTATGAGTAGAGTCGTTTTAAAGTTAAACTATACACATCATGTTACATTAATTTAAGATTGCGTCGTCTCGAATTAGATTTCCGTGGTCCAATCACCAGGCTCGATGGATTTATTCATGGCTTTTGAGACATTTATCGCTCTCATTCAAATATTCTAACTGGATAGGAAATTATAAATCTGAATTAAAAGAAAAGGGTGACAATATAAGAAAAAGAAAAGGGAAAAAGAGAGCGGGCAAGGAGGCGACAAAATGGTCAATGTGGGGTCCACATTTGTCAACGTAGAGAGAGAGAGAGAGAGAGAGAGAGGGGTTGCTTGGACAGGAAAACGGTGAACGAGGACAATGTCAAACACGAGCAAAGCGCGAGCGATGACGTTCGTGGGTTTTGCCTGCGTATGCAGACATCGCTTACGTGGGCTTCCCCCGAACGTGGGTTGCCGCGGGATTTCAGCCATGGCGCTCGTGTGCACGATTGGTCCACGTCAGAATTGAGAAGCTGTGAACGGGGCGCTTTCCCAACTCCATAAGTGATCAGTTCCAAAATGAGTCGATTTCTAATCTCAAATCAAAACCGAATCAGAAGAGTCGATTCCCAATTTATGGAATTGGATCGGAATCGACTGTTCAACTCTCGAGCGGATCCTGAAACCGGTGTGATTTATTTTCCTTTTAATTTTTTCCTATTCCCCTATAGGGAATGGAACACTGTACTAAAACAAGGGATTGGAAAAGAATGTTGTTTTTAAACTCTTGTGGGTAATGGGGTGCCTTTGTAGAGTGCAAGTGCGTCTATAAAGTTGTTTTTGTTCTCATCTTCAGCCTTTTGGCAATTAAAAATAATATATTAATTTGATTCAAGTGGTCGAGTGGTTTAGTCCACCCTTGAACCGAAAACCTAATCGATTATCATTGATTTCAAATCTTAGGGGAATTGGGATTCGGCCAATATCACCCAATTTTGGTCCTATTTCCATGCCCATCCTTACCTAGGTCCACATGGGACACACGTAATCAAATGATAGCATGTGAGTTGGACCCTCTCGTACATCGAGTGTAGGCAATGATTACTCTTCGTTTAATGTTTATGCGATCTTACTCGATAGGCTTGGAAAAGTCGTAACAAATAAAAACATTCGATTGAACACATGACACCCATGCTAATTATTATTGCCATACAATTATCATGCAAAAACACTTTAGTAAGTGGTTATGCATAAAATTAAATAGTAGATAAAAATTCTATTACCTTCATGCCGAATTTAAGCTTCAATAAGATCAATTAGTGATTGTAATTTGCAACCCGATGATATAAGAAGATATTTTTACCTTCATGGGAGGGGCAAGGCAACCCTTGCCTAAATCTAGTGAGGACTTGGGTGAGGGGCATGACCCTTGCCCAATAAAAAAAAAAGGAAAAAAATAATTTTTTAATTCTTTTAATAAATAATGTCAACATTAATTGTGTCATGTAAGTTAGTTAACATTCACATTAACCATTTAGACTTAGAAAATTCAAATGGTTAATTGTAAAGATATTTAAGATTAAATTGACATAAATAAAATGTTCATCATTGAATTAGCATCATTATAATAAGCATGTTTTTTCAATCGAATTAAGAAATAGTGCACCAAATAATTAAAAAAATACATAACTTGTCATCGAGTCCCTTTCTGCATTTAAATAGGGTTGACGATAGAAGCCATTTTATAATATAGCATGCACTTGTAAATTACAATCCACAAAATTACTCAAATACAAATGCGTCGTGATCGATAGATGGATCAACAGAAACCATTTTAACATTTGGTCGATGCTACCTTATATTGTATCCGTCGCATGATACTTTCTAGGAGCATCTGTTCCGCAGGATCTACAAAGGTTTCGCAGGAAAAGCAGAGAGAGAAGGGTGGAGAGACCAGATCATCATGGGCAACCGGTCAATGATGTCGAAGGGGCAAGTTGAGCCGACTTTGAGAACTGGCCAGTTTAGCTGATGTACGCAATGACGTAACCGTCCTCCCAGACCCCCCGCCCCCACTCTCACACGTGCTGGCCCTCGCACCGCCACTCAACCTCGGACACGTGTCGGCCGTCAAAAGGCTGCGCCCGGTTTCTCTCTCTCTCTCTCTCTCTCTTCTTCCTTCCTTGGATACCGCCTTCAACGCTGCTCGCATACGGTCCTTACCCCCCTGTGACATACGAGCCCCGCCCCGGTTCGCTCGATATATAAAGGCCCCCTCGCCCCTGTCTTCCCTCTCGCTTCATTCATTCGTTCGAAGGCTTCAGAGGCTTCAGGGTTGGGAGAGCTCTTCTGGGTTTTCGCTCTGTTCCACTCAAGAGCTGCAAGAAAAGGAGGTCGCAGAGGAGAGAGAGAGAGAGAGAGAAGGTGAATGAAGGCTGAGTTGAACTTACCAGCTGGGTTCAGGTTCCACCCAACTGACGACGAGCTGGTGAACCACTACCTTCTCCCGAAATGCGCTTCTCAGGCCATCGGCGTCCCCATCATCGCCGAGATTGATCTCTACAAGTTCGATCCATGGCAGCTCCCAGGTGCTTACAAAGTTCCGGGCTTTTCTTGTTCGAAAGTCGTGATTTTTTTTTTCCTTTTTTTCGGTGCATGTTCGTCAAGAGCTGGCTGTTTGGATGGTTCGTTTCTTTTTTGCAAGTGATTGATTCTTTATGTTGGGTCGGTGCTGTTATGAATGTTTTGTGGGTCTTTATGCAAATCGAAGCATTTCCTCTGTTTATGTTTCCTCTGCTTTATTTGGGTTTTCTGTCATGTGCCGAGCAGTCGCAGATACGAGATTTTGGTCCGTTCTTTGGATCGGTTTCGTTGCTGTTCCCTTGGACTGTGTTTAATTGATAGAATGTCAAAAGAAGAACGGATTTTTTTTTTTCCAAAGATTTAATTTTGTGAGATCTCGGCAAATAAAAAAAAAAAAAAAAGAAAGAGAGGAAGAGAATACGAGTTCGTGCTGAAGCAAACTCCTCTGAACCACTCATTCCCATGCTTATCTGATATAATTTCCGTGTTGAATGGTTGATGTGATTTTTTTTTTTTTTCAGAAAAACGTGAGTCATAAGAAAAATGTGAATTTTTCAACACTTTTGGTTGGAATCTGAGACGTTTTTTCCCCAGTCACTCGCCTAATTCCACTGCTGATATGTTTTCGACTTTTTCTTTTTGTGTGCAGACATGGCTTTGTATGGTGAAAAGGAGTGGTACTTCTTTTCTCCGAGGGACCGGAAATATCCTAACGGTTCACGGCCCAACAGGGCTGCTGGAACCGGGTACTGGAAAGCTACCGGAGCTGACAAGCCGATCGGACGGCCCAAGCCGCTCGGCATCAAGAAGGCATTGGTGTTTTATGCTGGAAAAGCTCCTAAGGGAGTGAAAACCAACTGGATCATGCATGAGTACCGTCTGGCAAATGTTGACCGATCAGCCAGCAAGAAGAACAAGAACTTGAGGGTAATTGTTTCTTCCCGTGTTATTGCTAATTTTTTGGTTGTAGTTTGAAGGAAAATTAAATTTTTGGATAGAATTTGAGCGGATCTTAGCAACTATCACCGGCCAAAAGACCGTAACAGCTGACGATGTACAGTGATCTGGCAATGGTTTCTTTAATTTTAAGGAAAACAGCTACCATAATTGAAACAACAAATTTAGGCAATTTAGCCAATTTTGGATTGCAGAAAAGATTTTGCTGTGGATTGTGTTTATGACCATTAAATAGACGACAGAAATTAGTCCTGAAAATCGTGGTTAATAACAGCTTGAATATGCCATTTTTGCAGCTTGATGATTGGGTCTTATGTCGAATATACAACAAGAAAGGTCAGATAGAGAAACACTACGTGTCGGACCAAAAGCCTGTGCCGTTCCCAGAAATGGAAGATAAGAAGCCAGAGCCGTGGATGCTTAACCAGAGTTCATGCTCACCGCTGTCGCAACTCGTGCAGTCACCAATGACCAACGATCTTCTAAACATGGATACCTCGGAGTCAGTTCCAAGGTTGCACACAGAGTCGAGCTGCTCAGAGCATGCTTTGTCACCTGATTTCTTGTACGAGAAGGAGGTCCAGAGCAGTCCTAGATGGAATGAGCTCGACAAGTCATTCGAGTTCATCAATAACTACTTCTTAGATGAACCCTTTGCAACTCAAGTGCAGTATCAGCCAGTTCAGGTCTCGCCATTGCAGGACATTTTCATGAAACCATTCTGATCCAAAACCAAAAAAAGAAAAAAAAGGATAGAAGGAAGGCCAGAAATATATTAGGTTCTTGGATGCATCTCGCCCCATTCTTGTTAGGCTAGTATTAGATTCTTGTTAGGTCAGCAGTCGAAACTTGTTATCATTACAGTCTTCAAATTCAATGGGTTGGGTTGGCTATGATGGATGTGCTGGACTTGGAGCAAAAGATGGTAACAATTCAAGAGGCGCGGATGGGTGTCGTTGCAGCGGCCTTGATTCGTTGAACTTTGTTCAATCCTGTGGCCGATGTTCCATCGGGTTGTTAGCTCGTCAGCTCGTCGTGGAGGCCTAGGATCATGTTTGATCTAGTTCATGTAGAGAACATTCTTCTATATGTCCTAGGATTGTATTAAATTCTTTCATATATCTCCTATTTTGGACTTGTTCCAGTTCATTATAGCTGTCAGAAATCAGAATGGTATAAAGACTGTTCATTTATTAAGGGATGGGGTTGGGGTTTGGCTTTGGTTTGGTGTAATTAATGTCCATGGCTTGGACAAAACTGATGATATGTATATACAGATGATTCGACGGTGTATCCCTTATCAAGTTTTGACCATTCGTTTTGAGTTTTAAAGCTCGCCAGGTGAAGGATAAAGATCGACATTTTCCCCCCCGTGATTTGGGGTGGGTTGAAAGGGAAAAGTATGACATCCCGTGGAATAAAATGGGCTCTGACTTGAAATTTTCAGTGGGTTGGCGTAGAATTTCTCACATGGGCTGCAGGATCACTATCACAATATTAGTAGTCAACTATGAGAAGAATGTGAAATCAACTTAACAAGAAAACGTTGCAGCAAGAAATGCAGATTTTTCCAATTTAGTAACAGCTATGCCTTTTTTCTAAGGGCCCTTAGAAGTGGAGATCCTCAAGTAACAGGACCGTAGTAATATTGCAACAGAAAGCCCAGCTGCAGTTTTCGAGTTTATCAGCGTGAATTAGTTGTTAAGGAAGACGAGAGCAATCTTTAACTCCGATTTCTACTAAAGAACAATTCATCTTCTTGTCGTGGAACATGCCTTGAGTTTCGCTCAACTGCAGGTAAATAAAATCTGGAACAGAGGGCTGAACAAGAATGTGAGGTATGAACAAGGATCAGTTTCTACTGACCCCCAACATGGCAATACTTATTAAGCATGGCTGTAATTGAGTTCACTTGGGGTAATACCCGTAAGCAATTTTGTAACATCCAGTACAGTAAGACAAAGGAAAACATTAATCAGGGCTTATTTACAAGTGACTTGGCAATGATAAGCTTCCTAGGTGAAGGCTTGGTTTGAAGCACGGCGCATCCATGATTCTGATCTGGAAGTACAGAGACACGGCAAGGAGCTTCCTGTCAATTAGGCTGCAAATGCTCTGGACTTTGGAGGTCTACTGCAATCTTTAGATTCCCATCCCAGCAATTGCCTCTCGTTGTTGTAGATCACCATCTTGTCCTGCATCGATATGTCTGCAAAACCAACATACGAGGGTAGATATGAAATTTAAATGAAATAAATCTGCTTTGCGCAATAGTGCAGTACATCTGAATGGATATGTTCTCTGAGGACATTTTATGTTGTTTAATCATATATATTTGATGATTTCCTTCCTCTTCAAATTTTTCATGACAATGTCTCGGTTGCAAAACTAATTCCGCAATAAAAATGCCACCATATGGAAGACTCTTACCTCCAATCACATTCATATTTTGGAGCCCTGCTTGAGTTCCATTTAAAACTCCCATGCAGACATTTCCCTTGGACTGTCAAAACAATTGCAGTTATCAAAAAACATAACATATCTAGTTTGCCAGAGTTTCAATAGATGAAGGGATTCACTCACTGATATAATCAAATATGATTCGGGGAGAACTTCAAATTGGGTTTTGGTTCTTCCGCCACTATTAAAGCTGAGTGCAAAGGGTTTGAAGTACTTCGTGACATCGCGGATGTTTTTGAAAGGCTTCTTGCCTCTCCAGCAGAGTGGGAGCGTGGGGTCGTCTAATGCTTCAGTGAAGGGCTTTCTGCTTAGTTCTTTCTTGACCTGAAAGAAGAAAGAAGTTTTTATGGTGTTATCTCTCAATTTTTTTTTTTTTTTGATGAAAAGTGTTACTTCTCAAACTTAACAGGGGTTAGTACTCAAGAAAACTCAAGCACAACTGAAAATCCTGGAAAGATGGTGATATGTTTGGACGTAAATAGTGACACGCTAAGTGTGATGTTGCATTTTGTCCCTCATTTTCGCATACTAGTTCACAATTGCCTTTTTACTCACATCAGAAGATAAGGCTTGATATGCCTGAGAACTGAAGTAAGTATAAGAGCTCCCACTGTCAAAAACTAGGAACATATTTTTCTGTCCAGTAGGTTTCCCTGCATAAAGGAGCTCTGCGGTCCCAGGAGAATAGTGCTTTCTGAGATACATATAACAAAGTTCAATTTTAGTAAATGAGAGATGAAAGATATCTAGATGGCGAGAAAATGGAGGAACAGAGAATTTACGAGTAATCACGAGACATAGGCGTCCATGTGATGCGGGAGGAGTCAAAAAGATCATCACCGAAGAAGAGAAATCCACCACCACGCATACTCAAGCAGTGGCCTAGTACGTTCGCCACCAAACCTTGACTACTTAGCTGTGATACAATGCTGGACCTTCCCTTACCGAGCCCGAGCACTCCGTCTAAGAAAGGATTGGACGGACCGGGTATCTGGTCATATCCACATCTGTAAAGGAACTATCACCACATAAGAAATGGTTACAAAGGTAAAATTCTCTGACATTAATGAAGAATTTCCAGTCTGGCCAAAAGAAAGTATGGTATCATAAAATGCTGAGTTGGTATAGTCAGTAAGCCTGGCCAAACATAATTGGGAGAGCATGTGAATATACCCACCCAAGGGCAACACGAGGACTCAGCACCCTGCCCTTGCTATAGGACTTGAAAGAAACGACATCCTTTACGAGTACACCAAGAGAAGAGCCGCCATCTGCATACTCCACCTCGTAGTCACATTGCTCTGGGTGGTCACATCTGTAGTCGCCTGAATGCAGGGACGCGCAAATTGGGTCCCTGCAGATTACTAGGTCAGCGGTGGGTCGATAAAGGGGATGTGGCGTCTGCAATAAGAAAATGATGGGAAGTTATTAGCACTTATCACCCTGCATAACATCATGAGACCATTCGAAACAAACATCTGAGCAAAGTTTTAGGATTATCAACAAAATTCATAGATTTGAGAAACAAATCACATGACAAAACTATTACAATCTACCTGGGTGCATCGTACACAAGGGGCATCACATTGGAGCCATGTGAGGTCACTACCGGTGTCAGGATCAAGAAAGTAAGGCTTTGGTGGCTGCCCAATGAAGAGAGTTGTGTTATATGACCTGAAATAGGCAGTTCACTTGATCATCAGTCCTGGCAAATCCACAAGCTTTTATAATATTCTCAGATCTGATTATTGGATGAAGAGAGGAGCATTATGCTTCAAAAGTTTGAACAGTCAATTAGCGATGTGTGATAGAAAAGGGACACAAAATGAATGACAAGCAAAGTGAGAATGAAGGTAACACTTGAGAAACACCCAGCGATCAAGAAAGAGTAGAAAAGCACTGCATCGTTATGACATATAGAATAAAAATGTATGGAAACTGAAGAAACACAACTTTCTCTTGAGAAAGATAAGCTTTAATGTGATGAAAACCGTATAGAATCCTCCCAGCAATTTTCCCTTGGCACGAAAGATTTAATCTGATGATCAACCTACTGAAACTTCAGGAATTCCTAAGTGGGGTGATAATAGTATCTATGGTTACCACTTAGGAGACATAAGTCACTATGACATTGGATTGGATGAATCTTCAGGTCATCAAACAGCAATCCAACGCAATAACTAGCCAAACTGTAGAACTTTTTGAACTTTTGGAGGAAAAAAGACCTTTTCATATCACCAAAGACAGTTAAATGTGAGAGATGACCCATGCTTTCTAGACGTGAACGGCACAGCAGAGAGTCACCCAGGCATTCAAGAATTCATTGAAGGAGCAAAAATGCAGGTGCATCACCTCTCTCTCTCTCTCTCTCTCTCTCTGACTAATAAATGATTCGCCGAACTGAACTGAAGACAGGTCAAGAAGTGTACCCAGTTGGGAAAACATTGCCGTGGAGTGGAAAGACAACGGATGACCCGACCCGATTGAGAACCAGCGACGAGGACCCTGACCCGAAAGTCAAAGGCGCCTTGCCTCTGCTCAGATCACCTCTGAAAGAAGAAGAAGAAGAGTGGTAGGAGGACGACGATACACACCAGCTCGACACAATTATCAGTAACGCGACCAAACCCACTTTCTCTTTCCCCATTCTTCCTGCCTCTCTCTCCCTCTCTCTGTGTTACAACTGACAAATGGACAAGAACGATATGTCCTTGGCGAAACTCGAACCCGTCCCTGTTCTTGTCCGATTATTCAGACACGGCAGCAGAAAGACCAGGTCGAGGGCAATTATAGGGCCGGTTTCTTGCATGGTGGAGCGAATGATTGGCGAGGATTTATGCTGATGTCTAGCTTGGGAGCCACGGATTTCGAATTGGAATAGCTTGGGAGATGGGGGTCTGCAGGTCGGGGGGGAAGAATTTTAATGACGTCTCTTGTGTTCCCTGTCGTTTTGGTAATTCGAAGGGGTTAGAAATGGTATTCCTTCTAATGGGTGGAAATCTTCGAGCAGGTTCTTTACTTTAATTTCTGGGTTATGATTATTCCTTGCGTTGGCAAATTGGGGTCGTTAGTCTCGTCATCTGCTCCAGAACGGATTCTGTCTTCTTGATCGAGGTACGATGATGATCGAAAAGATTCTTTTTTCCTTTTTCGTTTTATTTATTTTTGTCAAGGTGGACGAAAGAAATCTGAAGTGGGACCCAGCCAGCAAAGAGTCAATCTGGGAATTTCCAGGAACTTTCGTCAAAAAGGACAACCCATTTTTTGGGGTTGGAAAAAGGGCAAAAGCGAAAACTTATGAGGAAATAAAGGTTCATTTTTTATGAGCCTGATAAAATTTAGTTTAGTGATGTGAATAGCTCTACATAGGCATCGATTCAGAATAATTAGAGATTTGCTGTAAAATCTAGGCAGCTATCGTACATAAATAAAAATATTTTATATATATGATGCATGCAAACACTAATTCTAATTGACTATTTCTATCACTCATAAGGTGTAGAAGGTGTGTCGAGACTATCTTTCGAGATTTACAAGACCTTCAAAACAATGCGCATCTTGTTATTTAGGTAGAGTAGGAATGGCATGAAATTTGATATCAATAATTGTAGAAAGATAGGTTGTGTGACGGTAGGAATAAAATTTAGGATATGATAAAATTTATTATATTTTGCATATGATGTCTATTCAAGATAGAATAAAATTAGATATAAAAAGAATATAAACCAGATAAAATTATCTCATGAGAAAAAGTGAGATAAAGGCGAATAGAATTTTTAATATCCATAATATGAGATTTTTTTCCTCAAATAACAAATTTCTTAAATTAACAAATTAAAATTATATTTCAATGTAAATAATATTTGAATTCTAATATAAGAAATTCAAAATAACAAAAAATAAAACTCTAGTTTTTAAATTTAATCTTATTTGTATTTACATATTCGAATTTAATTATGTCTTATTATATACATTCAATATATAAATATATATATTTATTACATATTTTACGTATTTTAGTATTTTAGGTATATTAGTACAATTTTCTATTTAATAAAATTTTATTAGAGAATGAAAGAAATAGAAGAAATAAATGAAAATAAATTAACTAAAAAATAAAGAAAAATAAAATAAAAAAGGAAATAAAAATAAATTAGACAAGAGTGTCGCGAAATATTTTTACCATATTTGTTTGTAAAATTTGTGATTCATATAGACGTTTATACCAAACAATATATATATATATATATATATATATATATATATATATATAAATAATATGATATAAATATATCCGATTTTATTATTACAATCACAAAACAAGAACAAAATATAGCAAAATTCTCTATATTTCATATCCTATCCTACTTAGTCATGTCCTAGTTAGAAATCTAGACGACCAAACGTAATGATAGTGTTTTTGCGTGAAGATATTGAAGTGCATAGAATTGAACACATCAAAAAAGGAACAAAGTGTTTAGTATTTATAAAAGGATGAGTAAGCATAGACAACGGTTGGTGCATTAAGAAGCAATTGCTAGTAAAAAGCGAAGAATGTATCTCATTTCTATGACGAATATCCAACTCGTCTCTTGTTTTTGACAAGCGATGGTGTCCTTTCTAGTTTTTCGATTCAACTTGAAAACTCTTCGGCTCTTGTGGTGGAATATGCCTCTAAGCTTGAGTTTCACTCAACTAAAGGTATGTCGCGACCTACCCTTGGGGGGAGGGACAAGCCTAAAGCCCATGATTTTCCAAGTCCATACCCCGCGTCACATTAGGATATTTTTAAAGATTTTCACAAAAATGATTCTCTATTAGCCTATTGGGGTTGGCTAGAAACCAAGTGAGACATGGGAGTATACCTCACTTCCTACGCAATCAAAGAATTTAGGGTCAGGGACTTGGTTACACTAATTGACCAATTAGTGCTCTTTCGATACATAATTTTGTTTATTTTAACAAAGTGATTTTTGTTAGGCAGTTTAGATTGATTTTATAACTGTCCACTAACATGTGAGGTAATCATGTTGGTGTACAATCATTAAACCCAATAATCATAGCTAACAATGACCCAATTACCATAAGACTACACACATACCATTAAACATAACACAATATGCAATCTAAACATGCGATGTAATCAAAATAAATGCATAATTACGCTTAAAATGGAAATGCAAAGCAATTTCCAACCAACCCAAACAATTTTGGATTTTTCAAAATCTTTTTAAATTTTCAAATTTTTTTTTAAAATTGTTAATAATTTTTCTTTAAAAAAAAAGATTAATTTTTTTAGCATTTTTTTTTAACATTTTCGAAATTTTTTTTTTTTAATAATAAACTTTTGGGATCGAACCGGGTCGGATCCGGTCTAATCCGACCCGGTTCAGCCCGGTCAGCAGAGTCGGGTACGGTGGGGGACGGGCTGATTGGCCCGCTCGGAAAAGAGCAAGGCCCAATCGGGCCTTCAATTAAATTCGAATTGGGCCTAACCTGCAGGCCCAACCTAATCTAAGTTTTTTTTTTGTTTTAAAACGAAGCCCACAAGCCCTATGCACTAAAATGGCCCAAAACGAAGCCCATTCCTCCTTTCCTATCTCCCCTCCCGCAGCCGCGACACGCCGAAGCTTCTGCAGTTCCTCCGCCGGTCAGACGCCGACAACACCGCGAGTTCTGACCGCCCTAAGGAAGTCGCCGGACCACTGCCGCTCACCGTCGTTGCCCTCGACCGGCGCCGGTTACCTATTCCGGCAACCCCTAATCTATCTATTTCCGACGGAACGAGTCCTCGGTCCAACTACATGCCAATATCTCGCGCAAACCGTCCGAAAACACAACAAATCAGGGCAAAGCAACAAGGATTCAGCAAGCATGGGGGGAAAAATGAATGGGTCCGGCGTTAAAACGCGAGCTACTCCTCGGTTTTCTTTGAGGAATTTTGTCGAACATATGGTTTGGACTACCGAACTCGAAGGATTTCGGCTCAACCGAACGCCGAACACGCTTTAGGGGTCTCAAAATATAACGTAGGAGGACATGGGAGCAAAGTGCAAAGGCGACGTGGACCGGAGCTCACGCGAACCGGTCGACCGTGAGCTCCGGCCCAGCGTTTTCCGGAAATGAGACCGCGGGGTTCAGGAGACCTACCTCGTCCGCTGATGGGCTACGGCGGACAACGGCTGGCGAACGAACTTCTGGCGACGACGGGCTGCTCCGTCGAGCTTCCTGCCTCTGGTTCAGCCTCTCTTTCCCTCCGTGTTCCTCTCTCGCTCGCTCTCAGCCTCATCCCTTCTTTTTTTTTGGTTCCGATCCCCTCCGGTTTTATCCTCGGCCAGCAAGCACGCATGGCCTCTGCAACTGCCAGCTTGCCGGCCGGACTGCACCCCCGACCCGCGGATCACGCCGCTCGCCTGCCACCGATCCTCTGCTGCCCCTGTTTTCACTGCTCTCCTGCTGCTCTGTCTTCCGCAAGTCTTCGAGCGAAGACCAGCAGAAGGGAAGAAGGAGGGGGCTGGGCCGAGGTCGAAAGAGAAAGGAGATTGGGCCAGGCCCAGTGCGAGGGGAAGAAAAGAGAGGGGCGGGTCGGGCCAAGGTCGAATCCGGCCCGACCCGATCATTTTCGTTTGGTTTTTTTTCGAATTCTTTTAATTCTTTTTTTTTGAATAATAACCCTTTTTTTGTGACTAATTCCTAACCTTTAACACTACTTTAAATTAATTAATTTAGGTGAAATTTAGGTGTCAACAAGGTAAATAAAATCTAGAATACTGAGCTGAACAAAAAGTTGGAATGTGAATAAGGATCGGTTTCTACCGATCCTCAACATGGCAATACTTATAAGCGTGGCTGTAATTGAATTGGCTTCGGGTGTACCCGTAAGCAATTTTATTGTACACATAACATCCAGTCCAGTAAGACAAAGGAAAAAACATTAGTCATGGCTTATTTTACAAGTGACTTGGCTATGATAAGCTTCTTAGGAGCAGACTTGATTTGAAGGCCAGCATTTCCATGATTCTAATCTGGAAGTACAGAGATACGATGAGGAGCTTCTTGTCAATTAGGCTGCAAATGCTCTGGACTTTGGAAGCTGACTGCAATCTTTAGAAGCCCATCCCAGCCGTTGCTTCTCGTTGTCGTAGATCACCATCTTGTCCAGCATCGATATGTCTGCAAAACCGACAAACAAGGGCAGATACAAAATTGAATTAAAAAAATCTGCTTCGCCACAATAGTGCAGTACATCTGAACGGATGTGATCTCCAAGGACATTTTATTGTTGTCTAATCATATCTTTGATGATTTCCTTCCTTTTCAAATTTTCAATGACAATGTCTCAGTTGCGAAACTAAATCCGTGATGAAAATGTCACCATATGGAAGACTCTTACCTCCAATCACATTCGTATCTCCGAGTTTTGCTTGAGTTCCATTTAAAACTCCCATGCAGACATTTCCCATTTCCTGTCAAAACCATTGCAGTTAACAAAAAACGTACATATCTAATTTGCCAGAGTTTCGATAGAAGAAGGCATTCACTCACCGATTTAATCAAATATGATTCGGGGGGAACTTCAAATTGGTTACCGCTATTAAAGCTGAGCGCAAAGGGTTTGAAGTACTCCGTGACATCGCGGATGTTTTCGAAAGGCATCAAGGCTCTCCAGCAGAGTGGGAGCGTGCGGTCGTCTAATGCTCTGGTGAAGGGCTTTCCCCTTAGTTCTTTGTTCACCTGAAAGAAGAGAGTAGTTTTGACGGTGATATCTCTCAATTTATTTATTTTGATGAAAGGTGTCACATCTCAAACTTAATAGGCATTAGAACAAAATTCGAGCACAACTGAAAATCCTGGAAAGATGGTGATATGTTTGGACGTAAATAGTGACACGCTAAGTGTGATGTTGCATTTTGTCCCCTGATTTTCGCATAATAGTTCACAATTGCCTCTTTACTCACCTCAGAAGATAGGGCTTGATATGCCTGAGAACTGAAGTAAGTGTAAGTGCTCGCGCTATCGAAAACTAGCAACGACATTTCCTGTCCAGTAGGTTTCCCCGCAAAAAGGAGCTCTGCTGTCCCAGGAGAGTAGTGCTTTCTGAGATAAATATAACAAAGTTGAATTTTAGTAGATGAGAGATGAGAGATATTGAGGTGGTGAAAAAGTGGAAGAACAGAGAACATACGGGTAATCAGGAGACATAGGCGTCCACGAGATGCGGGAGGGGACATAAAGATCATTACCGAAGAAGAGAAATCCACCACCACGCGTACTCAGGCAGTGGCCTAATACGTTCGCCACCAAACCTTGACTACTTAGCTGTGATACGATGCTGGACCTTCCCTTACCGAGCCCGAGCACTCCGTCTAAGAAAGGAATGTTGTACTGACTGGGTTTCTGATCATATCCACATCTGTAGAGGAACTATCAGCACATGATAAATGGTTAAATAGGCAAAATTGATATGAGCAGGCTCTTGACATAAATGAAGAATTTCCTGTCTGGCCAAAAGAAAGTGTGGTATCATAAAATGCCGAGTTGGTATAGTCAGTAAACCTGGCCAAACATAATTGGGAGAGCATGTGAATTCACCTACCCAAGGGCGACACGAGGGCTAAGAACCCTACCGCTACTGTAGGACCTGATAGAAACGACATCCTTTACAAGTGCACCAAGAGAAGAGCCGCCATCTGCATACTCCACCTCGTAGTCACATTGCTCTGGGTGGTCACATCTGTAGTCGCCTGAATGCAGGGACGCGCAAATTGGGTCACTGCAATCTACTATGTCACGGCTGGGTGGATAACGCGGATGTGGTGTCTGCAATAAGAAAATGGTGGAAAGTTATTAGGACTTATCGCCCCGCATAACATCACCAGACCGTCCAAAACAAACATCCGAGCAAAGTTTTAGGATTACCGTCCAAAATTCAAAGGTTTGAGAAACAAGTCAATACGACACCTAAAAACTATTAAAATTTACCGGGGTACAATGTGCACCAGGGACATCACATTGGAGCCAAGTCAGGTCACTACCAGTGTCAGGATCAAGAAAGTAAGGCTTTGACGGCTGCCCGACGTAGAGAGTTGCGTTGTATGACCTAAAACGGGCAGTTTACTTGATCATCAATCTCGGAAATACACAAGCTTTTATAATCTTCAGATCTAATTATTGCATGAAGAGAGGAGCATTATGCTTTGAAAGATTGAATAGCCAATTAGCAAAGTGTGACAGAAAAGGGAAACAAAACGAATGATAGGCAAAGTGAGAATAAAGTTAACAATTAAGAAACACCGGGGGATCGAGAAAGTCAAGAAAAGCACTGCATCTCTATGACATATAGAAAGGAAATGTATGGAAACATATTTAAAAAAAAAAATAAAAACAACTTTCCCTTCCGAAAGGTCCGCTTCAATGTGATGGTAACCATATGGAATCTCCCGAGCAATTATCCCTTGGCATGAAACTTCAAGAATTCCTAAATGGGGGTGATAATAGCATCTATGGTTACCACTTAGGGAGACATAAGTCACCATTACATTGGATTGGATGAATCTTCAGGTCATCATACCAACGAAATAGCAATCCAACACAGTAAAAAAATAATAAAAATCCGTTTGATAAAAAAACAAAAATTCTTTTTTTTTTTTTTTTTTTGTTTCTAAGGATAGATTTGAAATATAATTTAGAAGTAGAAAAAAGTTGCTACGTTTCTTAGGAACAATTCCTAGAATCAAGTCTAATTTTCAGTCTTTTCTCTTCTTCTCTCTGTCCTTTTCTCTTTCTTCTTCCTTTTGGCCAGTCGCCGGCCCTTTGATGACACCAAGCCATGGCGAGGCTCAGCCTCGCTTAGCCATCGGTGAGGTTGACCTCGCCTAGCCATGGCTAGGCTTAGCCTTGCCAGCTGATGAGAGGTTGGGTCGACCTTGTGTTGTGTGAGTGAGGTCAAGCCTTGCCTAGATTTGTGAGGTCGAGGCTCACGGTGGCCAAATAAGCCTCCAATAAGCTCACTAAATCTTGCTCTGGCCTATCAAGACTTTAACAATATCGTCAAACTGGTTGTTGGCCACTGATGATAAATGTATCAAAAAGTTAAAAGAAATAAAAAAATTTAAGAGTTATACCAAACGCATTTTCATTACAGAAATAAAAATTTTGGGTATTTATTAAGTGTTTTTAAAAATTCAAAAATTGTTCTCAGTAGTAAAAAAAAAAAAAAAGATATTTCTAAACAAAAATTATTTCTAAACATAAAATGCCCACTTGGATAGTGTGAGATGATCCATGCTTTCTAAACGTCAACAGCACTACAGAGCGTCACACAGGTACTAGAGAATTCATTGAAGGAGCAAAAATGCAGGTGCATCACCTCTCTCTCTCTCTTTCTCTGCGACTAACAAATGAAACGCTGAACTGAAGTGAAGACAAATCAAGAAGTGTACCCAGTTGGATAAACATTGCCGTCGAGTGGAAGGACAACGGATGACCCGACCCGATTGAGAACCAGCGACGACGACGCCGACCCGAAAGTCAAAGACGCTTTCCCTCTGCTCAGATCACCTCTGAAAGAAGGAGAAGAGGAGGCGGATGAAACAGCCCAGCTCGACACAATTAACACCAACGCCACCAAACCCACTTTCTCTTTCCCCATTCTCTCTGCGTTTCTCTTTCTCTCTCTATATTACAACTGACGAATGAGCAAGAACTATATGTTCTTGGCGAAACTCAAACCCGTCCTGTTCTTGTCCGATTATTCAGACCCAGCAGCAGAAAGACCAGGTCGAGGGCAATTATAGGGCCGGTTTCTTGCATGATGGAGCGAATGATTGGCGAGGATTTATGCTGATGTCTAGCTTGGGAGCCACGGATTTCGAATTAGAATAGCTTGGGAGATGGGGGTCTGCAGATCGGGGGGTGGGGGGGTGGGGAGAGGAATTTTAACGACGTTCTCGTGTTCCCTGTCGTTAGGTAATTCGAAGGAGTTAGAAATGGTATTCCTTCTAATGGGTGGAAATCTCGGAGCAGGTTCTTTACTTTAATTTCTGGGTTATGCTTATTCCTTGCGTTGGCAAATTGGGGTCGTTAATCTCGTTATCTGCTCCAGAAAGGATTGTCTTCTTGACGATTGAGGTACGATGATGATCAAAAAGATGAGGAAGGTTTACCCTTTTTTTTTTTTTTTTTTTTTCCTTTTTCGTTTTATTTATTTTGGCTAATGAACGTGGAAGATTACTAAGGCGGACGAAAGACATCTGAAGTGGGACCCAGCAATGAGTCAGTCAATTTGGGAACTCCTAGGAGCTTTCGTAAAAAAGGACAACCCATTTTATGGGGTTGGAAAAAGGGCAAAAGCGAAAACTTATGAGGAAATAAAGGTTCATTTTTTTATGAGCCTGATAAAATTTAGTTTAGTGATGTGAATAGCTCTACATAGGCATCGATTCAGAATAATGAGAGATTTGCTGTAAAATCTGGGCAGCTATCGTACATAAATACAAATATTTCAAATATTTGATGCATGCAAACACTAATTCTAATTGACTATTTCTATCATTCATAATGTATAGAAGCTGTGTCGAGACTATCTTCTGAGATTTACTAGACCTTCAAAATAGTGCACATCTTGTTATTTAGATAGAGTAGGAATAGCATGAAATGTGATATCAATAATTGTAGAAATATAGGTTGTGTTTGACGGTCAAAATAAAATTCATGATATGATAAAATTTATTATACTTTGCATATGGTGTCTACTCAAGATAGAATAAAGTTAGATATAAAAAGAATATAGACCTTTACCAAAAAAAAAAAAAAAAAAGAATATAGACCAGATGAAATTATCCCACGAGGAAAGTAAGATAAAGGCGAATAGAATTTTTAATATCCATAATAAGAGAGTTTTTTCTCAAATAATAAATTTCTTAAATTAACAAATTAAGATTATATTTCAATGTAAATAATATTTGAATTCTAATATAAGAAATTCAAAATAACAAAAAATAAAACTCTAGTTTTAAATTTAATCTTATTTGTATTTATATATTCGAATTTAATTATGTCTTATTATATACATTCAATATATAAATATATATTTATTACATATTTTACGTATTTTAGTATTTTTGGTATATTAGTACAATTTTCTATTTAATAAAATTTTATTAGAGAATGAAAGAAATAGAAGAAATAAATGAAAATTAATTAATTAAAAAATAGAGGAAAATAAAATAAAAAAAGGAAATAAAAATAAATTAGACAAGAGTGTCGCGAAATATTTTTACCATATTTGTTTGTAAAATTTGTGATTCATATAAACGTTTATACCAAACAATATATATATATATATATATATATATATATATATATATATATATATATATATATATATATAATATGATGTAAATATATCTAACTTTATTATTACAATCACCAAACAGTGAATAAAATATAACAAAATTCTCTGGATTTCATATCATATCATACTTAGTCATATCCTAATTAGAAATTTAAACGACCAAACATAACGATAGTGTTTTTGCGTGAAGATATTGAAGTGCATAAAATTGAACACATCAAAGAAGGAACAAAGTGTTTGATATTTATAAAAGAATGAGTAAGTACATACAACGGTTGGTGCATTAAGAAACAACTGCTAGTAAAAAGCGAAGAATGTATCTCATTTCCTATGACGAATATCCAACTTGTCTCTTGTTTTTGACAAGCGATGGTGTCCTTTCCAGTTTTTTGATTCAACTTGAAAACTCTTCGGCTCTTGTGGTGGAATATGCCTCTTGGCTTGAGTTTTACTCAACTAAAGGTATGTCGCGACCTACCCTTATGGGGAGGGAATAGGCTTAGGGGTATTACTTAAAAGACGGGCTTAAAGTCCATGATTAGACACGAGCTCTCCAAATCCATGCCCCGCGTAACATTGGCATATTTTTAAAGATTTTCACAAAAATGATTTGCTATTAGCCTATTAGGGTCGAATAGAAACCAAGTAAGGCATGGGAATATACCTCACTTCTTACACAATCAAAAAATTTAGGGTTGTGGACTTGGTTACACTAGTTGACCAATTAGTGCCCTTTCGGTACATAATTTTGTTCATTTTAACAAAATGATTTTTGTTAGGTAATTTAGATTGATTTTATAACTGTCCACTAACATGTGAGGTAAGCATGTGGGTGCGCAATCATTAAACCCAATAATGATAGCTAACAATGACCTAATTACATAAGACTACACACATACTATAAAACATAACAAGATATGCAATCTAAACATGCGATGTAACCAAAATAAATGCATAATTACACTTAAAATGGAAATACAAAGCAATTTCCAACCAACCCAAACAATTTTGGAATTTTCGAAATTTTTTTTAAATTGTAAAATTTTTAAAAAATTGTTAATAATTTTTTTGGATTTTCGAAATTTTTTTTTTAAGGGTCGGATCCAGTCTAATCCGACCCGGTTCAGCCCGGTTAGTAGAGTCGGGTCCGGCTGGGGGACGGGCTAATTGGCCCGCTCGGAAAAGAGCAAGGCCCAATCGGGCCTTCAATTAAATTCGAATTGGGCCTAACTTGCAGGCCCAACCAGTCTAAGTTTTTTTTTTTAAAAAACGAAGCCCACAAGCCCTATGCACTAAAAAACGGCCCAAAACGAAGCCCATTCCTCTTTTCCTAGTTTTTAATCTTTTTGTGCTTTTTTTTTTTAACTCCCTTTTCGATCGTCTTCTTCGGGGTCTCCCCTCCCGCAGCCGCGACACGCCGAAGCTTCTACAGCTCCTCCGCCGGTCCGACATCGACAACACCACAAGTTCTGACCGCCCTAAGGAATTCGCCGGACCACTGCCGCTCACCGGTCGTCCCCCTCGACCGGTGCCGATTACCTATTCCGGCAACCCCTAATCTATTTCCGACAAAACAAGTCCTCGGTCCAACTACATGCCAATATCTCGCGCAAACCGTTCGAAAACACAACAAATCAGGGCAAAGCAACAAGGATTCAGCAAGCAGGGGGGGAATGAATAGGTCCAGCGTGCAAACGCGAGCTACTCCTCGGTTTTCTTTGAGGAATTTTGTCGAACACATGGTTTGCACTACCGAACTCGAAGGATTTTGGCTCAACCGAATGCTGAACACGCTTTAGGGGTCTCAAAATATAACGTAGGAGGACATGGGAGCAAAGTGCAAAGGCGACGTGGACCGGAGCTCACGCGAACCGATCGACCGTGAGCTCCGGCCAATCGTTTTCCGGAAACGAGACCGCGGGGTTCAGGAGACCTACCTCGTCCGGTGATCGGCTACGGCGGACAACGGCTGGCGAACGAATTTCTGGCGACGACGGGCTGCTCCCTCGAGCTTCCTGCCTCTGGTTCAGCCTCTCTTTCCCTCCGTGTTCCTCTCTCGCTCGCTCTCAGCCTCCTCCCTTTTTTTTTTTGGTTCCGATCCCCTCCGGTTTTATCCTCGGCCAGCAAGCGCGCATGGTCTCTGCAACTGCCAGTTTGCCGGCCGGACTGCACCCCCCGACCCGCGGATCACGCCGCTCGCCTGCCACCGATCCTCTGCTGCCCCTGTTTTCACTGCTCTGCTGCTGCTCGGTCTCCTGCAAGTCTTCGAGCGAAGACTAGCAGAAGGGAAGGAGGGGCTGGGCCGAGGTCGAAAGAGAAAGGAGATTGAGCCAGGCCCAGTGCGAGGGGAAGAAAAGAGAGGGGCGGGTCGGGCCAAGGTCGAATCCGGCCCGACCCGACCATTTTCGTTTGGTTTTTTTTTTCGAAATTTTTTTAACTCTTTTTTTTTAATAATAACCCCTTTTTGGTGATTAATTCCTAACCTTTAACACTACTTTAAATTAATTAATTTATGTGAAATTTAGGTGTCTACAAGGTAATAAAATCTAGAATACTAGGCTGAACAAGAAGCTGGAGTGTGAATAAGGATCGATTTCTACAAATCCTCAACATGGCAATACTTATTAAGCGTGGCTGCAATTGAATTGGCTTCGGGTGTACCCGTAAGCAATTTTATTGTACACATAACATCCAGTCCAGTAAGACAAAGGAAAAAACATTAGTCATGGCTTATTTTACAAGGCTATAATGAGCTTCTTAGGAGAAGGCTTGATTTGAAGCCCAGCATTTCCATGATTCTAATCTGGAAGTACAGAGATATGATGAGGAGCTTCTTGTCAATTAGGCTGCAAATGCTCTGGACTTTGGAAGCTGACTGCAATCTTCAGAAGCCCATCCCAGAAAATAGTTAGCGTTGTCGTAGATCACCATCTTGTCCTGCATCGATATGTCTGCAAAACCGACAAACAAGGGCAGATACAAAATAAATTAAATAAATCTGCTTCGCCGCAATAGTGCAGTACATCTGAATGGATATGATCTCCAAGGACATTTTATTGTTGTCTAATCATATCTTTGATGATTTCCTTCCTTTCCAAATTTTCAATGACAATGTCTCAGGTGCGAAACTAATTCCGTGATAAAAATGCCACCTTATGGAAGATTCTTACCTCCAATCACATTCGCATTTGGGTATATTTCAGTTCCGTTTAAAACTCCCATGCAGACATTTCCCTTGTCCTATCAAAACCATTGCAGTTAACAAAAAACGTACATATCTGACTTGCCAGAGTTTCGATAGATGAAGGCATTCACTCACCGATATAATCAAATATGATTCGGGGGGAACTTCAAATTGGGTTTTGGTTCTTCCGCCGCTATTAAAGCTGAGTGCAAAGGGTTTGAAGTACTTCGTGACATCGCGGATGTTTTTGAAAGGCTTCTTGCCTCTCCAGCAGAGTGGGAGGTTGGGGTCGCGTATTTCGGTGAAGGGCTTTCCGCTTAGTTCTTCCAGTTCATTCTTCACCTGAAAGAAGAGAGAAGTTTTTTACGGTGTTATCTCTCAATTTTATTTTATTTTTTGATGAAAGGTGTTACTTCTCAAACTAAATAGGCATTAGTACTCAAGAAAACTCGAGCCCAACTGGAAATCCTGGAAAGATGGTGATATGTATGGATGTGAATAGTGAGACGCTAAGTATGATGTTGCATATTGTCCCAGATTTTCACATATTAGTTCACAATTGCCTCTAACTCACCCTAGAAGATAGGGCTTGATATGCCTCAGAACTGAAGTAAGTATAAGTGCTCCCGCTATCGAAAAGAAGCTTCAGATTTTTCTGTCCAGTAGGTTTCCCCGCAAAAAGGAGCTCCGCGGTCCCAACAAGAGAATAGTGCTCTCTGAGATAAATATAACAAGGTTCAATTTAAGTAAATGAGAGATGAGAGATATTGAGACGGTGAAAAAGTGGAAGAACAGAGAATTTACGATTTATAAGACAGAGGCCTCCACGTGATGCGGGGGAAGTCATAAAGATCATCACCGAAGAAGAGAAATCCACCACCACGCGTACTCAAGCAGTGGCCTAGTACGTTCGCCACCAAACCTTGACTACTTAGCTGTGAAACGATGCTGGACCCTCCCTTACCGAGGCCGAGCACTCCGTCCACACCGGACGGACCGGGCTGATCATATCCACATCTGTGGAGGAACTATCACCACATAAGAAATGTTGCAAAGGTAAAATTCTCTGACATTAATGAAGAATTTCCAGTCTGGCCAAAAGAATGTGTGGTATTATAAAATGCTGAGTTGGTATAATCAGTAAGCCTGGCCAAACATAATTGGAAGAGCATGTGAAATCACCCACCCGAGGGTGACATGAGATCTGAGAAACCCGCCACGGTAGGACTCGAAATTTACAACATCCTTTACAAGTACACCACGAGAAGAGCCACCGTCTGCATACTGGACCTTGTAGTCACATCGCTCCAGGCGGTCACATTTATAGTCGCCTGAATGTAGGGATGCGCACATTGGGCTGTTGCAGTTTACTAGGTCGCCTTTGGGTGGATAAAGTGGATGTGGCGTCTAAATGATGAAAAGTTATCAGGACTTAACACTCCACATAACATCATGAGACTATTCAAAACAAACATCCGGGCGAAATTTTAGGATTATCAACCAAATTCATAGATTTGAGAAACAAATCTACATGACATTTGAAAACTATTAAAATTTACCTGGGTACATTGTACACAAGGGGCATCACATTGGAGCCATGTGAGGTCACTACCAGTGTCAGGATCTAAAAAGTAAGGCTTTGGCGGTTGCCCGATGTGGATAGTTGTGTTATATGACCTGAAATAGGCAGTTTACTTGATCATCAGTCTTGGCAAATACACAAGCTTTTATGATCTTCAGATCTAATTATTGCATGAAGAGAGGAGCATTATGCTTCGAAAGATTGAATAGCCAATTAGCAAAGTGTGACGGAAAAGGGAAACAAAACGAATGATAGGCAAAGTGAGAATAAAGTTAACAATTAAGAAACACGGGGGATCGAGAAAGTTAAGAAAAGCACTGCATCTCTATGACATAGAGAAAGGAAATGTATGGAAACATATTTAAAAAAAAAAAAAAAAAAAAAAAACAACTTTCCCTTGCGAAAGGTCCGCTTCAATGTGATAGTAACCATATGGAATCTCCCGAGCAATTATCCCTTGGCATGAAAGATTTAGTTTGATGATCAACATATCGAAACTTCAAGAATTCCTAAATGGGGGTGATAATAGCATCTACGGTTACCACTTAGGAAGACATAAGTCACCATTACATTGGATTGGATGAATCTTCTGGTCATCATACCAACGAAATAGCAATCCGACATAGTAAAAAAAGAATAAAAATCCATTTGGTAAATTTTTTATCTCCAGAAAAAAAAAACCATTTTTTTTGTTCTTAAGAATAGATTTGGAACATAATTAAGAAGTAGAAAAATGTTGCTATGGTTCTTAAGAACAATTCCTAAAATCAAGTCTAATTTTCATTCTTTTCTCTTGTCCTCTTTGTCCTTTTCTCTTTCTTCTTCCCTTTGGCTAATCGCCGGCCCTCCAATGACGCCAAGCCACGGCGAGGCTTAGCCTCGCTTAGCCATCAGCGAGGTTGACCTCACCCACCCAAGGTGAGGCCAATCCTCGCCCAGCCATGGCTAGGCTTAGCCTTGCCAGCTAATGCGAGGTTGGGTTGACCTTGTGTTGCGTGAGTGAGGTCAAGTCTTGCCTAGATTTGTGAGGTCGAGGCTCGCGGTGGCCAAATAAACTCACTAAATCTCGCCCTGGCTTATCGAGGCTTCAACAAGATCGTCAAACTGGTTGCTGGCCACTGATGATAAATGTATTAAAGTTAAAAGAAATAAAAAAATTTAAGAGTCATACCAAACGCATTTTCATTACAGAAATAAAAATTTTGGGTATTTATTAAGTGTTTTTAAAAATTCAAAAATTGTTCTCAGTAGTTAAAAAAAAAAAAAGATATTTCTAAACAAAAATTATTTCTAAACATAAAATGCCCACTTGGATAGTGTGAGATGACCCATGCTTTCTAAACGTCAACAGCACTACAGAGCGTCACACAGGTATTAGAGAATTCATTGAAGGAGCAAAAATGCAGGTGCATCACCTCTCTCTCTCTTTCTCTGCGACTAATAAATGAAACGCTGAACTGAAGTGAAGACAAATCAAGAAGTGTACCCAGTTGGGTAAACATTGCCGTCGAGTGGAAGGACAACGGATGACCCGACCCGGTTGAGAACCAGCGACGACGACGCCGACCCGAAAGTCGAAGGCGCTTTGCCTCTGCTCAGATCACCTCTGAAAGAAGAAGAAGAGGAGTAGGAGGAGGAGGTAACACACCAGCTCGACACAATAATCACCAACGCCACCAGACCCACTTTCTCTTTCCCCATTCTCCCTGCCTCTCTCTTTGAATTACGACTGACGAATGAGCAAGAATGATATGTTCTTGGCGAAACTCAAACCCGTCCTTGTTCTTGTCCGATTATTCAGACCCAGCAGCAGGGAGACCAGGTCGAGGGCAATTAAAGGGCGGGTTTCTTGCATGATGGAGCGAATGATTGGCGAGGATTTATGCTGATGTCTAGCTTGGGAGCCACGGATATCCGAATTAGAATAGCCTGGGAGATGGGGGTCTGCAGATCGGGGGGGAGGAATTTTAACGTCTCTTGTGTTCCCTGTCGTTAGGTAATTCGAAGGAGTTAGAAATGGTATTCCTTCTGATGGGTGGAAATCTCGGAGCAGGTTCTTTACTTTAATTTCTGGGTTATGCTTATTCCTTGCGTTGGCAAATTGGGGTCGTTAATCTCGTTATCTGCTCCAGAAAGGATTCTGTCTTCTTGACGATTGAGGTACGATGATGATAAAAAAGACGAGGAAGGTTTACCCCTTTTTTTTTTTTTTTTTTTTTTTTTCCTTTTTCGTTTTATTTATTTTGGCTAATTAACGTGGAAGATTACTAAGGTGGACGAAAGACATCTGAAGTGGGACCCAGCAATGAGTCAGTCAATTTGGGAACTTCTAGGAGCTTTCGTCAAAAAGGACAACCCATTTGATGGGGTTGGAAAAAGCGCAAAAGCGAAAACTTATGAGGAAATAAAGGTTCATTTTTTATGAGCCTGATAAAATTTAGTTTAGTGATGTGAATAGCTCTACATAGGCTTCAAATCATAGTAATGAGAGATTTGCTGTAAAATCTGGGCAGCTACCGTACATAAATACGAATTTTTCAAATATTTGATGCATGCGAACACTAATTCTAATTGATTGTTTCTATCATTCATAAGATGTAGAAGGTGTGTCGAGGCTCTCTTCCGAGATTTACTAGACCTTCAAAATAGTGTGCATCTCGTTATTTAGGTAGAGTAGGAATAGCATGGAATGCGATAGCAATAATTGTAGAAATATAAGTTGTGTTTGACGGTTAGAATAAAATTTAGAATATGATAAAATTTATTATATTTTGCGTATTCTATATACTTAAGATAGAATAAAGTCAGATATAAAAAGAATATAAGCCAGATAAAATTATCCTATGAGAAAAGTGAGATAAAGGTGAATAAGATTTTTAATATGCATAATAAGAGAGTCTTTTTCTCAAATAACAAAAATTTTAAATTAACAAATTTTATTTATATTTCAATATAAAGAATATTTAAATTCTAATATAAGAAATTCAAAATAACAAAAAATAAAACTCTAGTTTTTAAATTTAATCTTATTTTTATTTGTTTATTCGAATTTAATTCTATCTTATAATATACATTCAATATATAAATATATATTTATTACATATTTTAGGTATTTTAGTATTTTAGGTATATTAGTAAAAAAAATTATTCAATAAAATTTTATTAGAGAATGATGGAAAGAAAAGAAAGAAATAAAAATAAAATAATTAAAAAGTAGAGGAAAATAAAATAAAAAAGCAAACATAAAATATTAGACAAGAGTGTCGCGATAGAATTTTACCATATTTGTTTATAAAATTTGCGATTCATATAGGTATTTATACCAAACAATATATATGATATGATGTAAATATATGCGACTTTATTATTGCAATCACTAAACAATGAATAAGATATAGCAAAATTCTCTAGATTTCATATCCTATCCTACTTAGTCCTGTCCTAGTTAAAAATCTAAACGACCAAACGTAGCCATAGTGTTTTTGTGTGAAGATATTGAAGTGCATAGAACTGAACACATCAAAGAATGAACAAAGTGTTCAGTATTTATAAAAGAATGAGTAAGTACAGACATCGGTTGGCGCATTAAGAAGCAGCTGCTAGTAAAAAGTGAAGAATGTATCTCATTTCCTATGATGAATATCCAACTCGTCTCTTGTTTTTGACAAGCGATGGTGTCCTTTCCAGTTTTTCGATTCAACTTGAAAACTCTTCGGCTCTTGTGGTGGAATATGCCTCTAGGCTTGAGTTTCACTCAACTGAAGGTAAATAAAATCTGGAATATTGGGCTGAACAAGAAGCTGGAGTGTGAATAAGGATCGGTTTCTACTGATTCTCAACATGGTAGTACTTATTAAGCGTGGCTGTAATTGAATTGGCTTGGGATATACCCGTAAGCAATTTTGTTGTACACATAACATCCAGTACAGTAAGACGAAGGAAAGCATTAGTCATGGCTTATTTACAAGTGACTTGGCAATAATAAGCTTCTTAGGCGAAGGCTTAGTTTGAAGCGCAGGGCTTCCATGATTCTGATCTGGAAGTACAGAGATACGATGAGGAGCTTCTTGTCAATTAGGCTGCGAATGCTCTGGAATTTGGAAGTTGACTGCAATCTTTAGATTCCCATCCCAGCAATTGTCTGCCGTTGTCGTAGATCACCATCTTGTCCTGCATCGATGTGTCTGCAAAACCGACAAACGAGGGTAGATACAAAATTAAATGAAATAAATCTGCTTCGCCGCAATAGGGCAAGGCATCTGAATGGATATGATGTCCGAGGACATTTTATTGTTGTCTAATCATATATTTAATGATTTCCTTCCTCTTCAAATTTTCCATGAGAATGTCTCTGGTGCGAAACTAATTCCGCGATAAAAATGCCACCATATGCAAGATTCTTACCTCCAATCACATTCACATTTTGGAACCCTACTTCAGTTCCATTTAAAACTCCCATGCAGACATTTCCCTTGTCCTATCAAAACCATTGCAGTTAGCAAAAAACGTACATATCTAACTTGCCAGAGTTTTGATGGATGAAGGCATTGACGCACCGATATAATCAAATATGATTCGGGGGGAACTTCAAATTGGTTTTGGGCTCTTCCACCGCTATTAAAGCTAAGTGCAAAGCTAAGGGCAAAGGGTTTGAAGTACTTCGTGACGTCATCAATGTTTTTGAAAGGCTTCCGGCCTTTCCAGCAGAGTGGGAGCGTGCGGTCGTCTACTGCTTCGGTGAACTCCTTTCTGCGTAGTTCTTCCTTTACCTGAAAGAAGAGACTAAGTTTTTTACGGTTTTATCTCTCAAATTTTTTATTTTTTTCATGAGAGGTATTACTTCTCAAACTTAATAGGCATTAGTATTCAAGAAAACTCGGGCACAATTGAAAATCCTGGAAAGATGGTGATATGTATGGATGTGAATAGTGAGACGCTAAGTGTCCCAGATTTTCACATACTAGTTCACAATTGCCTCTAACTCACCCTAGAAGATAAGGCTTGATATGCCTGAGAAGCGAAGTAAGTAAAAGTGCTCCCGCTATCGAAAATAAGCAACAGGTTTTTCTGTCCAGTAGGTTTCCCCGCAAAAAGGAGCTCCGCGGTCCCAGGAGAATAGTGCTCTATGAGATAACTATAACAAAGTTCCATTTTAGTAGATGGAGATGAGAGATATTGAGATGGTGAAAAAGTGGAAGAACAGAGAATTTACGGGTCACGAGACATAGGCGTCCATGAGATGCGGGAGGAGTCATAAAGATCATCACCGAAGAAGAGAAATCCATCACCCCGCGTACTCAAGCAGTGGCCTAGTACGTTCGCCACCAAACCTTGACTACTTAGCTGTGATACGATGCTGGAACTTCCCTTACTGAGCCCGAGCACTCCGTCTAAGCAAGGGTTGTACGGACCGGGTATCTGATTATATCCACATCTGTAGAGGAGCTATCAGCACATAATAAATGGTTAAAAAGGCAAAATTGATCTGAGCAGGCTCTGACATAAATGAAGAATTTCCTGTCCGGCGAAAGAAAGTATGGCATCATAAAATGCTGAGTTGGTAAAATCAGTAGGCGTGGCCAAACATAAATGGGAGAGCATGTAAAGTCACCTACCCGAGGGCGACACGAGGAGTAAGAACCCTGCCGCGATTGGACTCGAAATGAACTTCATCCTTCACGAGGAAACCACGAGAAGTCCCACCATCTGCATACTGAACCTCGTAGCCACATCGCTCCACGCAGTCACTTTTGTAGTCACCCGACTGCAAGGACCCGCAAATTGGGTCACTGCTATCTACTAGCTCATCGCTGGGTGGATAAAGCGGATGTGGTGTCTACAATAAGAAAATAGTGGAAAGTTATTAAGACTTATCACCCCACATAACATCATGAGACTGTTCAAAACAAACATTTGAGCAAAATTTTAGGATTATCATCTATAATTCAGAGATTTGAGAAACACGTTAATACGACACCTAAAAACTACTAAAATTTACCCGTGTGCATCGTACACAAGGGGCATCACATTGGAGCCAAGTGAGGTCACTATCAGTGTCAGGATCAAGATAATAAGGCTTTGGTGGCTGCCCGATGTAGACAGTTGTGTTATATGACCTGAAATGGGCAGTTCACTTGATCATCAATCTTGGAAATACACAAGCTTTTATAATCTTCAGATCTAATTATTGCATGAAGAGAGGAGCATTGTGCTTCGAAAGATTGAATAGCCAATTAGCAAAGTGCGACGGAAAAGGGAAACAAAACAAAGGACAAGCAAAATGAGAATAAAGTCACTGCATCTCTATGACATATAGAAAGGAAATGTACAAAAACTGAAAAAAAAAAAAAAAAAAAAAAAACAACTTTCCCTTGCGAAAGATCCGCTTCAATGTGATGATAACCACATACGATCTCCCGAGCAATTATCCCTTGGCATGAGAGATTTTGTTTGATGATCAACATATTCAAACTTCAGCAATTCCTAGATGGGGGTGATAATAGTATCTATAGTTACCACTTAGATAGATATAAGTCACCATGACATTGGATTGGATGAATCTTCATGTCATCGTTCTAACGAAATAGCAATTCAATGCAGTAACTAGCGAACTGTAGGAACTTTTTTTAATTTTAGAGGAAAAAGACCCTTTCATATTACTAAAGACATTTAAGACATGTTTGGTAACGTTTCCATTTCTCTTAATTTCTATTTTTTTATTCATTGAAACAAAAAAAAAAGAACAAAAATCCGTTTAGTAATGTCAATTAATTTTTATTCTTCTCGAATAAAAGTGGTCGAGAAATAGATTTGGAATAGAAACAAAAAGTAGAAAAAAGTAACTTATTGGTCTCAAGAACAATTTCCAGAAATAAGTTATATTCTCTTTCATTTTTTTCTTCTTCTTTGTCGACCGCCATCCCTCTCTTACCACTCACCGACTACTGCCATTGTTTGCAGCCTGTTGCCCATCGCTAATCGCCATCGTCAGCTACCACCAATCGCCATTGTTGACTGCCACAGCTTGCCCACAATGCTACCTATTGCTCGCCGCCACCAATTGTCATAGCTCGTCGCTCGCTGTTGTCGCCCACCACCATCGCCGATAGCCACCTCCAACCAATGCTAGCTGCCTCCAACCCTAGGCATCATCGATGGTCATCGATGGTCATCGATGGTCATCGATGACGACGGCAAATAGTGGCGGTGGGTAAGAAAGAATAAGAAAATAAATTAAAATAAATTTTACATTATAAAAAATTTGTTAATCGTATTAAACACATTCTTATTCTTTTTTTATTTCGAAAATAAAAATTGTATAATTACTAAACACGTTCTTTCATTAAGAAATTATTCTGGAAAATAGAAGTAGACAAAGATCATTTCTGAAAAAAAGAATTGTTTTTAGAATATAAGCATTACTAAACGGATCCTTAAAGAAAAAGACCCACGCTTTCTTAACGTCAACAGCACAACAAGAGTCACGCAGGTATTCAAGAATTCATTGAAGAAGCCAAAATGCAGATACATTACCTCTCTCTCTCTCTCTCTGACTAATAAATGAAACGCTAAATTGAAGTGAAGATAGGTCAAGAAGTCTACCCAATTGGGAAAACATTCCCGTCGAGTGGCAGGACAACGGATGACCCGACCCGATTGAGAACCAGCGACGACGACGACGTCGACCCAAAAGTCAAAGGTGCTTTGCCTCTGCTCAGATCACCTCTGAAAGAAGAAGAAGGGAGTGGGAGGATGACGATACACACCAGCTCGACACAATTATCAGCAACACCACCCAACCCACTTTCTCTTTCCCCATTCTTCCTCCCTCTCTCTCTCGGTGAAACTCAAACCCCTCCCTGTTCTTGTCCGATTATTCAGACACAGCAGCAGAAAGACCAGGTCAAGGGCAATTATAGGGCGGGTTTCTTGCATGATGGAGCCAAAGATTGGTGAGGATTTATGCTGATGTCTAGCTTGGGAGCCACGGATTTCCGAATTGGAATAGCTTGCGAGATGGGGGTCTGCAGATCGGGGGGGAGGAATTTTAATGACGTTTCTTGTTTTCCCTGTCTTTGGTAATTCGAAGGAGTTAGAAATGGTATTCCTTCTGATGGATGGTAATCTCTCCGTGCAGGTTCTTTACTTTAATTTCTGGGTTATGCTTATTCCTTGCGTTGGCAAATTGGGGTCGTTAATCTCGTTAACTGCCCCAGAAAGGATTCTGTCTCCTTGACGATAGGGGTACGATGAGGATCGAAACGACTGAGGAAGATTTACCTGTCTTTTATTTTTTTACCTTTTTCGTTTTATTCATTTTGGCTTTGATTGTGGAAGATTGCTAAGGTGGACGAAAGATATCTGGAGTAAGACCCGGCAGTTTGAGTCACCAATGGAGTCAATTTGGGAACTTCTAGGAACTTCCTTAAAAAAGGACAACCCATTTTATGGGGTTGGAAAAAAGGGTAAAAAGCAAAGACTTACGCGGAAATAAAGGTTCATTCTTTATGAGCCAATTATAATTTAGTTTAGTGATGTGAATAGCTTAGGCATGTCAAATCATAATGATGAGAAATTTGCTGTAAAATCCGGACAGCTATCATCTATAAATGCGAAATTTTCAAATATTTGATGTGTGTGAGCACTAATTCTAATTAATGATTTTTGCTGTTCATAAAGTACAAAAGGTGTGTCGAGGCTATCCTACAAAATTTACTAAATCTTCAATATAGTGTGCACCTCGTTATTTAGATAGAGTAGGAATAGTATAAAATGCGATATCAATAATTTGTAGAAGGGAAAATGTCAAAATAGTTCGCATATTTTGACTTTCAATATCCATTTGGTCACTGACTTTTCGATTGGCTCATTTGGTCCCTGAACTATTGATAAAATGTCCGATCTAGTTCTGAACTTTCAAATGGCTCAATTTGGTCCTGAACTATTAATAAAATGTCAGATCTAGTCCCTTTCGATCGGCTCGGTTGGTCACTGACTATGATGAAATGTCCGATCTAGTCCTTCGTTACTATTTTCTTTTTCTTTTTTTTCCTTTTTTTCTCTTTTTTCCTTTTTTTCCTTTTTTTTTTTTTTTTTTCGCTTTCCCTCCGCCGGAGCCCGGCGGGAGGGCTGGTGTCCCTCACCGATCTTGCGAGGGAGCCCCTCGCCCGACCCCGGCGAGGGGCTCTCCCTCGCAGATCGGGTGAGGGGCCATCCTCGCCGGCGTCGACGAGGGGCTCTCCCTCGCAGATCTGGCGAGGGGCCGTCCTCGCCGGCGTGGGAGAGCCTTGCGCAAACCCCGGCGAGGATGGCCCCTCGCAAGCGGGCGAGGGGCTCTCCCTCGCAGATCTGGCGAGGGAGAGCCCTGCACAGACGCCGACGAGGAGGGCCCCTCGTCCGCTTGCGAGGGACGCCGGCGAGGGAGCCCCTCGCCCTCGCCGGCGTCTGCGCGGGGCTCTCCCATGCCGGCGAGGACGGCCCCTCGCCAGATCTGCGAGGGAGAGCCCCTCGCCGATGCCGGCGAGGGCTCCGCCCGTCGCGACGCCGGCGAGGATGGCCCCTCGCCCGTCTGCGAGGGAGAGCCCTCGCCGCGTCGGCGAGGGGCTCCCTCGCCGCTTGCGAGGGACGCCGCGAGGGGTCCTTGCCGGATTGGCGAGGGGCTCCCTCGGAGACCGGCCCTCCGCCGGAGCCGGCGGAGGGAAAGCGAAAAAAAAAAGGAAGAAAAGGAAAAAAAAAGGGAAAAAAAAAGAAAAATAGTAACGAAGGACTAGATCGGACATTTCATCATAGTTCAGGGACCAACTTGAGCCGATCGAAAGTTCAGGGACTAGATCGGACATTTTATTAATAGTTCATGGACCAAATTGAGCCATTTGAAAGTTCAGGGACTAAATCGGACATTTTGTCAATAGTTCAAATTTACTAAATTGAGCCGATCGAAAGTTCGGGGATCAAATTGGGCATTGAGTAAAAATATAGGGACTATTTGTGACATTTTCCCTTTGTAGAAATAAAAAGTTTCATGCATGAAAAATATTGAGACTAATAGAATCAAATATATCAAAGAATGAACAAATATCTTAGTATTTATAAAAGAATAAGTAAGTATAGACAATGGTCAATGCATTAAGAAGTGATTGATGGTAAATAGAGAATAATATATCTCATTTTCTATGACGAATATTCAATCCTTCGTTGGCTTTTAACAAGTGATGATGCTCTTTTTATAGCATTTTGGATTCAACTTGAAAACTCTTTTGACTCTATACGGTCAAGTACACACTACACAGATTGACGTGCCTTTTAGTTCCAGTTAATCCGGGCTCGGTGGCAATAATTCCTCTGCAAGAGGGTTCCTCAGCAGGGCAATCAATTTGCGCGAATATCCCATCAATTTGGAGAAAGAAGAGGATTGGGGGCAAAAAGGAGAGGCTGACAAGACCCACATCACTGGACAACTTGGGACTGACTGAGGGAGCATCCGATGAATTGGACACTAGATACACTGACACCGCCAACAGGAGAAGAAGAACCCCCAAAGTCTTCACCCACTCGACCAGGGGCCCTGCCAAAGAAAACAAGATGAAAAGAGAGAAAAAGGACGAGGAAAGAAAACCCACTTAGACGAAAAGGACCCTACACTCCACACCCAAAAAAAAAAAAAAAGAATTTTGGAAGCAGATGAAATTAAGACAGCAGTGAAAAAAATTGCATGATCAAGACAGAATTATATTGGAAAGCGAAATCTGGAGCAACAGGGTATTTTCTTTTCAAGCCGAATTACTATTTGAACGATGAAATATGCTTGTTATGCTGATATTCTCTATAAGAGAAAAATAAAGAAGCACGAAAATGAAACAAAGGCAAAAAAAGAAAATATGCAAAAGCTAAAAATATACTAAGCCATATTAGTTGTGATATATCTATCTCAACACCAAAAGTTCTAAACTTTTACCATGTACGATACATTCACTTTTCATTAAAGTTCATTCATTAAAAACCATTCGAGATCTCACCTCGTGGTGGCCGAGCTAGTTCGAGCTCTACCCCCTCATTCGGACGAGGAGGGGTTCGAAACTCCTCGTCTTCATCACGCGACTCACCCGCGGCCGGATCAAGTGGGTGGGCTCGATTCGCTCGGGTTTACGCCGCCGATTGTTGGCTATACAGTAATTTCTAGATCACAAAAAAAAAAAATTATTCAAGATCTTAAGTTATATTAAATATATCTATCTCAACACCAAGAATTTCAAATTTTTATAATGTATAACACATTCACCTTTCATTAAAGTTTATTTATTGAAAACTGTTCAAAATCTACATACATAGACACCAAAAAAGTATATCGATATGGAAGAATCATTTAATAGAATCTTGACGGAAGGTAAAAAGATAAGGTAATTTTTTTTTATCCTCCCCCCACCCCTTAAAAAAAATAATAATAAAGAGAGAAGACTTGATATTCACTTTGGGGGGGTGGGGTAGATGATAGATAAAGGAGAAGAGTGAAAGGAGAGGGATTCTGGGTGTTTGCTCTACTCTGCAAATGCCATTCCCCTTCCCCTTCCCCTCCTCCCTGCCTTAAAACCCAGCAGCAGCTGCTGATCGATCCCATCCTCGCCTACCCACCACCACAGACCTCCAGAATCAGAGGGAGAGAAGGTACGTTCCTCTTCCATCTCCCGCGCAAGCTCCATTTGGGTGCGATTTCTTCCGTTTCTATCTTGCAGTTTCGTTTCGGCTTGTGGGTGGTTCCAAATTTTGCTGGAATTCGCTTCTTCAGTTCGTTTATAACCATGTCAATCCTGGGTCTCGACGATACGAGGTTAGCACCCCCTGGATTGGATTCTGTGTTTGATGTTTACCGGGGGTACTTTTGTTTGTTTGATCGAATGCGGAAGCATTAGGGAATTGTCGGTGGGAATCCTTGTTTTGTTGTGTAATTGGGGCGTAGTTGTCCGGTAAAGGAAGCTGATTTCCCCCTCTGGACTGCATCGGCTTCTTCTGTTATGGAGATTCTGCCTGTTTGGTATTGTCCGCTTCTTCTTCTTCTTTTGTTTTTGTTTCTTTTTGGTGTGGCGGTCAGGGTGGTTGGTCTCCTTGCCAATTCCGCCTAACTCTTTTAAACCATTGGTTGGTCCTGCCCTTTTGCGAAAATCCTCTGATTCATGTGGTGATTTGTTTTGTGACTCTAGATCTAGATCCGATTTGTGCAAAAGGGAACTCTTTTGATTTGAGAATCAGAGTTTAGTGCATAAAAAACAGGTCTTTTCTTGGTAGGAAGTAGGTGTAGCAAATATGTTGTGGATGGGATGGGAGTGGGAGAGATGTAAACTGGCCTTAGGATTATTGGGCAATTCGAATGGAAGCCTTAGGAATCTAGTAAGGCATTTTGTGTGGCAATATACAGTGCATCCTGTTTCGGCATTCACAGTTTGCAATTCTCGCGACCCATTCATCCGGAAAACATTTTCGTGATGTTACTTCTGCTGACATCTTTTTCTCATGTGTGTAGGCCATTGTGTTGGGTCGGCATGGAATCTGGAGTGCGATCAAATATTTATTTATTTTTAATCTGAATACACAGCTCCTAGCTTGTAGAATAAATCAAAGCCGTGGATTGTGCTGAAAGCTTTGAGGTCTTCCAGTTAGTGCTCTGGCATTTCTGGTCTGCCTATCTTTCACTGGATAGGGTGTTTCTATTTTCTTTATTGGCTTGCATACACGGGATGTTTTCATTGCGCACCTGACTGAACTACGGGATTTAACCCCAGTATCATATTAGTTGCAAGCATGGTCTAAAACATCAGAAGGAACTGATTTTCCTTATACCATGGGTAAAGAAAATCTCCCACCGACTGCTCACAGTGCTGAAGTTAACCACTGCTCATCTAATGACAGTGATGTTTCAGAAACTCCCTCCCGCCATAGTTGGGAGAAGGACGGGGGCATGCCAATTTGTCGTGTGTGCCAGTGTGTTGAATCTGACCGACGAGGAGATGCAGCATTAGGGTTTTTGGGTATTACTCCGCCTTCTCCTGAAAGAAGTGATGGTGACACGAACAATCTCAATGTCCAGAGTGATTCTAATGCAAAAAATGCTGGAAGAGATTCTAAAATTGTTGAGGTTATCAGTCCTGATGGGGAGGTTTATGTTTGTGCTGCTGATCTGGAAATGGGCCACCATCAAGACTCATTGCTGGAGCTTGGGTGTTCCTGCAAAAACGATCTTGCACTAGTACATTATGCTTGTGCACTGAAATGGTTTGTTAACCACGGATCTACTGTTTGCGAAATCTGCGGACAGGTTGCCAAAAACATAAAGACCGCTGACTACAAAAAGGTCATCGGTTCTTTAAAGGAGTATGAAATGCTAAGGGAAAGAACTGCTAGTGGGGAACCCAACTCTGTACCATTACATATGGTTACAACTGTTGATCCTGATGCTCTTGCTGCTATTCGTAGGCAGCGTCTCAGCGAGATTTCACTGTGGTTTAACCCACACCACAATAGCATAATCAACAACAACCAGAATAACATTGCTCCGCAAGTTATTTCTGAGCAGCCTTCAACTATTGTCAATCAAGACAATGGCAGTGACCCATCTGAAAATCCTGCAACAAAATGGGCTGTTGAAGGTACTGGGATTTTGCTTGCTACAGGATTACTAACTGTTACTCTTGCATGGCTTATAGCTCCACGAGTTGGAAAGGTAGGCTACTTGTCATGCTAGCTTTGAGCATCTTTTTGCCTGCTTACTGTTATGCTTAAACTGCCTTTGTATCATATGGTTCTGGTTAATGCATTGTCTAGTGCTTGGTGATTTCAAAACATATGCCTCTAGACTGTTGGAACCTGGGCATGTTTGGAATGAATTCAACTGTCCAATAAATAACCCAGCTGTGATCTTCATGTAGGGAAAGAAGAAAAGAAAAAAATTAACTAGTCTGGTGCGATGCCGCAGTAATCTGAGAGGGATAGATGTGATTGCTAAACGGACAAGAACAAATCTGAAAAAATTTTATCGTGCTGTGATAGATCAATCTAGCACTGTTTTCCATAACATGTCATATTGCAATTGTTTAACAATGTTTAATTTAGTGAGAATCAGGTAAAAGCCTTCCAAAATTGGAGAAAGTGGCCTGCTTATCTTTCTATCTTATCATGTATGACTTTGCTTTGTATTTGTATAGCTATTCTTTCAGGCTCTGAGCCAATGTTTTTGCCATTAGTTCCTTTACTTAAATCACATAATGCAATTCATCCAGCTCCATAGGCCACCAGTTTTGCTCCATATATCCTCTTCTGAGGATTGGTTCAGTTGAAAATCTCAATATGCACCTAATTTCACGATTGCTTTACAACTTCTCTACATTCAATTCTTTTTTCTATCGATGCACATTTGACCAGCAGATGTTTCCTGAACTTAATTTCTAAAACTGACAAATCAAAACTTGGACCATAACTTCTTAAAAGTTCCATCCAGACAAAAAAAGGGGGATAAAAGCTAGGAATTTCGAGTTATATATGTTAAGTCAATAGCATTGGGAGATAAACTTATAGATTAACATCTTAGCAAACCTGATGAAATCATATGGTAGCTGCTACCATCGCTGGTAGCCTATGTGGGTTGTGGTGTTGGCTAGGCCAATGGAGTAGTATTTCGGTTTACTGGGGTGTAGGAAATTTGGAAGGTAAATGGTCCCATGAGGTTGGTTAGTCTATGCAGTTATATTTGAGTGCAAGGACATGTTGTCTCTCTAAATGTAACATGCTTGATTGTACAATTGTTTAATGCAGGATTTGCTTTTATTTGAAGCTTTTAAGGAATTCTGAGATATCTAACCTTGTTGACATTGTATCTAGCTTTTCTTTTGCATTAAGTATCCTTGTGACATGATTCTGTGAACTTACAGAATAGATTTCACTCTTATTTGCAGAAAACTGCTAAAAGTGGTCTTCATATACTTCTGGGTGGCGTTTGCGCCTTGACAGTCGTGGTCTTCTTCCGCTTTGTAAGTGGATTAGATTCTGTTATTCTTTGCATATTTATGTACATTGATTGTGTTTGTCTTTGAGATGACAGAAGTACAGGTTTGTTACTTTTTTAATGGGGGTAGAGCTGTATAGAAAACTTCTTCAGGTTTCTCCTGAAGATAACAAACACAAGATTCATATTTGTTTGGTAGTTGTAGTTAGTAAGTCTTTAATGACTAGTAGAGTCATATATTAATGCAACTGCAGAAAATTTAAGCCAGTCATTAACAAGGGTCTGTGGATTCACTTGGTTAGAAATATCCTCTACTTCATAGTCTCCTACTATTCAATTATCTGTGCCAGTTGCAAAAGAGCCACCTCACTCTCTGTCCATGTCTTTTGGTGGCTTAATTGGGCTGCCATCTGAGCCAAACGTTAATGAAGGATGCCAGTTCCATGGGTTCATAGAATGCTTAATAGCTATAGAGTTATTTGACTATCTTTAGTTAGTTTCTGGAACCTGAATCTATGATTGCACCAGTGATGGTTGAAATGTTTTTGTCCAATGAAATGTGATCAATTCTGGGCAGTGACCATGGTCCTTGGCTCATATCCATAGTCAATGCATATTCATAATGCTTTTGATAAAAAATTTCCTGTGGTCAATGTCTTTACACTTGTAAATTTTTTGGCACTTATTTAAATGTGAAAAGTACAAATCTCTATGGGTGAGCCTCAACTGGCATCTTTTTTTAACTGCAAAAATTTGTCTGAAGAAATGCATCCATCGTTGGCAGAACCGTCCAAGCTTGATAGTGGCTTCTGATACCTTGCTTTATCCAAAACCATTTGCTTATTCTAGGTTTTCTGCCTTCTCTTTTGAATGAATTCTGCAGTTTGTACTAACCAGAATCAAGTATGGACCAGCACGATATTGGGCCATCCTCTTTGTTTTCTGGTTTCTGGTATTTGGGATCTGGGCATCGAGGACACATGGTGCACACACAACATGAAGTCGTTCAGAAGATATTGCAGCTGCCTAGCAAATGTAGATGCGCGCACAACATGAAGTCATTCGGAAGATATTGCAGCTGCCTAGCAAATGTGGATGTGCACCAACAACGTGAAGTTGTTCAGAAGATATTGCAAATGTAGATTTGCAGAACCTTGTAATTAGATATCAGAGCTCGGAGATCATCTGTTGTCTTTGTTCTTGATTCGGGATGATCAGTTGTATCAATGTATCGTCTTGTAAGTCCAATATGAGCAATTTCTCGTGGTAGATCATTAGGCTCTGTGCGAGTATTCAGATAAGTCTTCTGTATCTGGATTGATGATACAGAGGGACTAATTCATGGTCAGGAGCATCAATAACTGCTGATCCTTCGACCAAATATATCTGAGTGTTCACCGAGACTTATCTTGCGATGAAACTTTGTGGCTCTCCCTGCGTTGCTTGCAGTAAGCGGAATCAGTTTTCTTCTTTTGTGGAGTTGGAGTTTTCGAAAGATAGAGGCGATTTAATAGATTTATTACCAAACCATGAAGTGCCATTTTACCTTTTCGGGGTCAACAATATAGGAGTTTACTATCCTTTGTCAACATTGTTGCTGTTGGGCAAAGTGGAATGACTTTTAAGGTCGCTCTCAGGCTCGGCACCGTCCAGGCTGCACCCATTAATTATGTCTACCCAACTTTTTAACTGCCTTAGCGGGTCATGTTTGACTACGGGTCTTATGATTACAGATTTTACTTGCGCTTCATTTGGATGAAAAAGTCTTTCCCCAATTATTGTAACGGAGCACTAAAATGGTAGTCATCATTCGCTCCATTAACAAGAAGAGGCTGTCGTACCTAACATATCACATTCTGTCTTTGGATAGTGCCATTTAATATTACCAGAATATTAGATTTTTAGACGTATAGACGACTAAAATACCTAATCTGAACGTATAGACGACTCTCAACACATTACCTTATCAATCGACTTCAGAAGTAGCTTGAAATAAAAAAAATTGAAGCAGTTTTACCTAATTTTAATTTTCTTTTTGGTCGAAAGTTTTAAATCGTTTAAATAGGAAGCGTGCTTTATGCGTGTACGATAACATTTCCTCCAAATGAACTTAGTATAATTCAGTAAAACGCGTATCGGAAGTTTACTGAAGACGCATGTATTAGGATGAACAAAGATCATGAAGAGATAAATCCTTCTGATTTTTTATTCAGAGAAAAGTGCAGTCACAGAAAAACCTGTCCTTACAAACTTAGGAGCTTCCAGCCACCAACCTAAACAAGAAAAAACTAGCATGTCCCGTATCAATAACCAAGCCCCCAAAAGTACTGCAAGCATCAAAGTACAAATTCTCCTGTAGATGTACAAATAAAAGGTATAAGATATCCATGAAAAGGCATGTAAAAATCTCTTAGGTGGCCACTGCCAATGTCTCGAGAAAGAAGCCTTCGATGTATCGTCATCAACAGATGGGTTGTATATTAACTAGAAGACCGGCAGATATACTGCAACCCCTTAACAACACTACTCAAAGTTAAGGCAATTGGTCTCAGACATCCAAGGAAGGATTAAAGCAGCACTAGCTCTCAAGCCCGGCGAAGGCGAAAGCTCTCAGGCGGCCACTGCGAATGTTTTGAGAAACAAGCCTTCGAGTTTGTCATCATCGATGAAATACTCATCACTAACACCACATTCGCTCAACACATTATCCTCAACAACGCCACTAAAAACCATAACTACAGGACAACATCAGATGAGAATTTTGACTGCTACAAAACTAACAAAATCCAAGAGCATATCCGACCATCAAACAATGGTAATAGTCTCAGACATCCAAGGAAGGAAATGTAGCAGCACTAGCTCTCAAGCCTGGCGAAGGCGAAAGCTCTTAGGCGGCCACTGCGAATGTTTTGAGAAACAAGCCTTCAAGTTTGTCATCATCGATGAAGTGATCACTCTCAACATGATATTCACATAACACATTTAAGAAAATTAAAAAAACCACCCCATCATTAAAAATCACACCCGCACAAGAATACGAAATGAGAAGCACCACATGCTGACCAAATATAAAATCCTATACAACTGTCAAACAATTGAAATTGAAGCTCCGAGGTAATAGTCTCAGACATCCAAGGAAGGAGATGTAGCAGCATTAGCTCTCAAGCCTGGCGAAGGCGAAAGCTCTTAGGCGGCCACTGCGAATGTTTCTGAGAAACAAGCCTTTGGACGTATCATCATCGACGAAATAGACCCGTCACAGTGCAATATCATGCCAACCAAAGCATTAATCCTCAAGCTAATCCACACACATACAAGCAAGCAAATCAATCGCACACGCCGTACCACAAGGATCGGGATCGACGCTAGAAAACATGAGGAAAAAATGGAACTTGAGGGAAGATTTTCCATCCTAGAATGATCAGCAGCTGGCTGAAAGAACACGACTTGCTGACAAAGTGAAGCAGATGGACGAAGATCAATGTGAGGGACTCGTTCATCCCTAGAGCAATAGAAAGAATCTCCCTGCTAGAGGGGCAGACGTTTAGTCCCTAAAAAACCGAGTCCCCACCAAACAAAATTCCTTTCAAACAACATCTACTATCGAACTCACAAAACCCACGATAGTTCCAAACCGAAGAACACGAAAAGCACGCAGCTTGCTCAAAAAAATCCTCTCTTTAGGCAATGAAGCGCCACGAAAACGAGTACTGCCGAACACTACACTACACATGGAAGACCGACATAACCCAAAACGAATTGCGGAAGCTCGAAGGAACCCAGAACGAAAGCGGTTGCAGAAGAGGGCACAGCGAGTCGGCCGAGTTGCAGAGAGGGAAGTGGAGAGAAGACTTTATAGAAGAAGGAGGAAGGAGGAAGAAGGTTGCTAGGGTTTTTCTGGAGGCAGGGGGAGGAGGAGAAAAGTCTAGATGAATCCTGGACCTTCTTTTGGGCTGAATTTTTGCTCAGCTGTGGGCCTCTTCCCAACTCTCTTATCTTCTTGAAGATGTAGAAGAAATTATTTAATTATTTGTATACTTTATGTGAGAATTTTAGGATGCTTCTTCTTTTCTTTTCTTTTTTAATCATTTTTTCGAGTTTTGAATAAAAGTTGGATTTTATTGTTTGAAAAAATGGTAAAAGTTCATTTAATGTCTTCTTTTTAGGAAAGAATTAGGAATAGCAAAAGAGAGATGATTATGTCCGGTCTTGATTTTCTTTTTCTCCATAGTACTAAAGTTGTGAATTATATTAGTAATTTATATCTGTTGCGTAAAGAATCAAAGCTAAATATGAGAATGCATCAAAACTAATTAGTATATACGTGAAGATATACGGAAGTTTCTCAATACATGCTTTTGCGAATTGATTTATAATGTTAAGGTCACGTTAATATTTTGTTTTTTCAAAAAAGATTCATAAAGCAACTTATTGGGAGATAGTTTGCCTCCTAACAGAGCCATTGCGCGTTTGATACATTGCAAGTTGCCAACTTTCCAATTTCTGTCACTGGACAAATTCGGCTGTCTTCGAGGAAAATCAATAGTGAGAGGTGATGTGTCTTGAGATGAAAAGACCCATTCTTCACATCAATCTCGCCGACACATTGAAAAAATTAACAAGTCTCTCCACAGGATATGGTAAGATCTACCTATCCCATAGGCCATAGATTACGTAGAGATTTGTTAAAGACTTTCAAATTGGTGATCTCGAGAAGAGTCAAAGGCAGGAGCCGACCGCCGCGAGCTATGAAGGGTAGGCGGAGAGAGAACTGGTTGTAAAGCGTGAATCAGTAAGAGCATCGAGCAACATAATTTCCACATCAACTGGTGAAAACCTCTTTAGCAAAAGAGAGAGAAAAACAGAGAGAGAGAGAGAGAGAGTCAGTGCCTTCGTTGCTGCTGGGCGACAAGCAAAAACTGGACGGTCAAAGTTCTTGTTTGGCCTCCGAATCACTCCATTTCCTTTTTGTCCAAGCAAAAGCCAGGATGACGACCCAATGTCAAAAGCGACACTCCTCCTCCTAAAAACGCATCTTCCGGACAAGGACAAGGAGCTGCATTTCCCATCTTAACAAAGCAGACAAGAAGCCCCCTAAAGATGCTTCCTTTGAAGCTCGTCCGCTCCCTCGTCCTCGGCGAATCCATCAGCGCCCTGTCCCGTTCCCACAGCCGCCGCGAAAGCTCCCTCTCCGACGGCGGCGACGAGGAAGGGGACGGCGACGGCGACGGCGAGGTGCAAGAAAGACCCCCCGGATCAAGATCGAGGAGGAGGAGGAGGAGGAGAGCGAGAGCGAGAGCCGTGGCCGCATCAAGAACGCCGCTCCTCCTCTTCCTCCCCACCCGAGAGCTCATCACCGACACCTACACGCTGGCCCACATCGCCCGCGACATGGGCATGGACCTTCACCCCACCCCCTCGCTCTCCCACCTCGTCTTCACCTTCCCCTCGCCGTCCCCGTCGCCGTCGCCGTCGCCGTCCTCCTCCTCCACGTCCCCGCTGTCGTCATTCCCGTCCTCGTGGTCGTCCACGTCCCTCACCCCCTCCGCGTTCCTGTTCCCCAACGACGCCGTCTCCCTCCCATTCCCGGCCCTCTCCTCCGCCTCCGTCTCCGCCCTCCGCTCCTTCGTCGCCCTCTCCAAGGGCCTTTTCAAGCTCGTGTTCGTGAGGCTGGGCCTCGCCGGCGGCGAGCCGGCGCACGACGGCGCGGTGAACTGGGACTGCTGCTCGGCCGCCCTGTTCTCGCGGGTCGGCGGCGAGCGGATCGACACGATGGATGGGTTCTCGAGGGCGCTGGCTGGGCACGGGTGGACCCTCTTCAAGACCCGGAAGAACCCGGATCCGGGCGAGGCCAACGGTAAGTGGAACAGCAATAGCTCTGTGTACTTGTTTAGGAAGGTGGATTTGAACCGGGTCCGGATGCGGCGGGCGGGTCGGGCCCCGGATGAGAGGAATGCGGGTGGGGATTGTAGAGTCAGAGAGTTGAGATTGCCACCTCTGGATTTTGGGAATGCGCCTCTCAGGATTCTGCAGTATGTTCTTCTCATGACTGACGATATCTTCTACCTCGCTTAGAACAGGCAAGTTTTCTTCTTTTTGACTTCCACTGTTTTATGATGTGTTCAAACATGTTTTTTGATTTGCTTGGTAATAGAGGCAATTTTGATTGGTGAGGGTTAATTTCAGTGGGAATGTTTTCTTCTGCCCTTTTGTATGATTTTGGGAGGTCAGTGCAAGAATGCAAGATACAACATTAGTTGTAGGCCTTGTGTTTCGTTATCTAGTATAGGTAATTTGTGTGATGGCTTTTAAGGAAGCTAAACTATTGCATTTGAGTAGAGGATTGGCAGCTGCATTGGTCCTCATGTGCTTCTAGCAGTTGTTAGAATGGAACCGATTAACCATGAGCAACCGATTATCGTCCCTTTTTTTGGGTGGTTTATTTGTTCGATTTAGTTACCTCTTACCTCTCATGCAATTGTGAGGTATCATGCAATTGTATCTGAAGATTTTGCCTTCTCCTTATTATGTTGGGGATCAAATATTCTGGACTTGCTTCCCAGTCATGATCTTAGGTTAAATTATGAAATGTTAGCCCTATGAGATTCATTGGTGGAGGTGACATGAAAGTTGGAGGGTGACCTTTCTAGTGTAGTTATTGCAGTGGTGGTGAAGCCATTGTTCCACGGGAATCATTCAAAACCATGTAGAAGAGTCACGGATGCCTTTTTTCAGAAGTCAGTCTTTTTGACCACTCATTGTTGGATGGTATTGATTGATATGTTGACATTTTACACATTAAATGTGAATAGTCTGGGGTATTAGATGGAGAGAAATCTCTAGAGATAATAAGTTATCATGATAGAAGCAGGACTTCTTGGTGAACCTCCTCTGCAATGTGTTTGGCTCTCTGGGTGAATCAGGCAGCATTCGTTGGTCCAGCATAACACCAGGCACTCATTTAAGTTTAGCATCACAGTCTTGTGGTAATTTAATTTGCATGAAAAGTATAAGGTCATTACATAAAAATTCTTTCGTTAAAGTTCCGGTTGTTCTATATTTGTCTGCCCTGCTTGGTCCACTGGTTGCTTTAGTTACAAGAAAGAGCTACTTTGCAGGTCCATGTCCATCCTCCAAATCCTGTGTTCAGCAAACAAATTCTCTAGCAGGAGTCGGCCACATGTAACTCATGAGAAGTGAATGGCATGCATGGCCTGTGGGGCGACCTATTTTGCCTGCCATCTTTTACAGAGTAGAGGTGCTGTCTCTCGTAACATGAAGATGCCTTCCTCCAGCGTCTCCTCTTCTCTCCTCTCTTCCTCATGCAAGATCTTGTCAATGTCTATGCCCTCCAAGAGAATGCATCGGAGTTTCGAGCAAGCATTTTTACTCAGTGATGGCTACAACTGCGTGCAAGGCTCACTCATGTGTACTTTTGACGATGCAAGAAGCACTAACCCTTTCTCTTTTGGACACTGAACTCAATGGCTAGGCGATCGGCAATTTTGATAGTATCTTACCAAGTAGAGGATAGAGCCATTTCTAAGATTATACGAACCTAATGCTACTTTCAGGCCATGCTGGACTTTGCTAACATATGCCCCCAGTTGTAAATACCAACGTTTTGAAGCTTTTCTTTGTGCAACGCCACCATGCTGAATCGCTGATAGCTTGTTTTTTTTTTTTTTTTTTTTTTTGGTGAAGTAAGAATATTATGAGCTTTAACCAAAATTATACAAAGCAGTCCGGCACCATCAAAAACTTAAACTCATAATGACGAAACGTCAGAATGAGTGGAAGGGTGACCTCAGAAAACAAACAGTCGCTGGTAGCTTGTTCTTACCCTGAAGTGAGCAAAACTGTACAGTCTCTCTCTCTCTGTGTCTCTCTCTCTCTCTCTCTCTCTCTCTCTCTCTCTGGGGGCAATTTTATGTTTGGCCTTTAATTCAATGGAAATTTTATTATACACGCTATGTCCCTTTCTGCTGCTGAAATGTTGACTATGATTAGTGATGCGCACGGGAAATATCTTACCTGTTTTTATGCTTAGTGAATGCTTGAATAACAAGACGTGCATTATGATCCATATAACCTATTAATATGGGCAGTGACGTGTGAAAGACACATGCAATTACGTGGGTCCATCATTTCGAAAGCAGTTTTAATATACGATACTTCAAACTTGACCCCATCTTACCGAAGAGTTGGGAATGGCGCGAGCCATTTTACCAAATCATAAAGTTTACTGGGAGATGATTCCTTACGGAAGGATGACTCTTGACCATTCGGTGAATGCTGTGCTGCGAAACATATTACAACCTAAAAAGATGAGACTAGTCGAGCAATCGCCATCATCCCAGGTCACGGTCCCACGAACGAAAGGTAGTTCTGAGCGTTACGAAAGTCTTGGGAGGAGCATTATTATCCTCACCTTTCCGAGGGCCAGGAATGAATGCTTCGAACTTTTCTGAGTCTCTCTTTGGCTTCACGAGAGGAAAAGAAGAAGAGAGAGAGAGAGAGAGAGAGAGAGAGAGAGAGAGTCTTGTCTCTCCGAGCTTGTTTTCAATTACAGATGAATATTCAAGTTGCTTAGACTATTGAGCGTGCAATTTGGCAGAAGATGGCCATCATGAAGAGCCCTTCCTCCGTTATTCCCTCCCAAGATTTCGGGTAAACTGCTCTTGCTGTCTTTTCTTATCAGGCATGGTCACTCACTCGATTGCTTCAAGCTTTAAATGGGTCATGGATACACAACTTCCCCCTTCTCTCTCTAAACACGCTTGGAATCTGTATGTTTTACTGTGTCCATCATATGTCGGTGGGAAGAAGGAACTGGGCAGCTACTGAACTTCTGGGCCATGGTTAGATTCCACCAGCACGAACAACGAGCGTGCGGGCTCTTGAGTCTTGACATTTGAGCGGACGGAATCGATCCTGATATGGATAACGTCTTGACTGAGTGCAGTTCCCATGTCCTTCCATAATGCAATGAAGCTACTTTCTTTTTCAGTGAAGTAGTGGGAGATCGCCACACCCCTTTCTTTGATTGCTTTTCTTGAACACCACCAATTCCTAGTCATCACTAGCCGAGAGTATGCAGAGGGTTGGAAGATGAGAATACGAATTATTGAGCAGCAATCCTTCAAGTGATGATCTACAACTGCATGTTGGCACTTATGGTTGAGATTGAAGCCCCAGTTCTTGATGACTCGATTCTTAGCAAGTGATCCTAAAACGTTAAAAGTTGCCAATAGCCCCCCTTTTTTTTTTTTTAATCTTTTTCACTTTAGTGATTAGATTTTACCTACCATAAAATTAATAAAACTGCTTGTATAGAAATGTGTGTGTGTGTATAATTTATCTTACCATATAATTCATATGAAGTGGGAATGTATGTCATCAACAAAATAACCCGATAAAGATATATATATTCCCTAGTGTTAATGATGCCAAAATCAAAATGGGGCCTCCACTTAACCCATGCAAGTGTCCCTGAACTCGACTTCTATAGTTGGGTCACTCATCAATACATAAATAGGAAAGAATCTTAGTGCCCCTTCCTTTTGTGTTGTGCTGCTAGAAAACTAGGCCGGGCCTCTTTTTTGTCTAGGTGCACATGTTTTCTTTTTTCACTATCTTTCATAATTATTAATAAATTTCTTGCTTGAACTTTCAGAGATTGATTGACAAAACTAATTTACTAAGTGATGTGACAAGATGACTTTACACTCATCAATCAATTAAAATCCGTCATGTCATGTAACTATACCAATCTTAAGCTTAGTGTACCTGGCATTATTCTATGTGTTCTTCCAACGGAAAAGTCTTTCATGCAAAGAGAGAAAAGGCCCAAATGACCCGTTTAACCATTTGTCTCGTCTGTGTTTGTGATTCCTATGAAACAGTGCACTTGGTGGAATCTGCCAAACAATCCGAACCTTCGCATACTGTCCAATGCGTCGCGCCAAGCCATCACCGATCTCCTTCACTCACTCTTTTCTTAGAATCTCCCGGTACTCAACTCTCTCTCTCTCTCTCTGGCTCTAGTTTTCTCTCCGTTTTTTTGGCATTGTAATCAGCGTTACTCTCCCTCTGGAAGCTGTTCGGCGAGTGTCTTGACGGTGACGATGGAGGAAGAGAAGGAGCAAGCGTTTGACGCCAGAAAAGCTGCCTTGCTGGTCCAGGAGCTGAGGAAGAGCTTCAACTCAGGCAAGACGAAGAGCTACGAATGGCGGGCTGCTCAGCTGCAGAGCATAAGCAAGATGATTGACGAGAGGGAGAAAGAGATTATCCAAGCTCTTCAGCTCGACCTCTCCAAGCCCGAGCTGGAAGCGTTCGTCTCCGAGGTCTTCTTCACATGTCAATGCAGCATCATTTACTCTTTCTTTGCTTTGAGCTCTCTTGTCTCTTTATATATGTATGTATTCTTTTGTGGTCTCAACGTTGACAATTCAACCACTCTGTTTCATTCTCTTTATCTTTCTTTCTGGTTTCTTTCTACTTTGCTTTTACTATGAAGAATTTTGCTGATCATATTGCCACTCGTCCAGTAAAAATATTCTGATGTGATCAGTCGAATTAATAGTTCCATTGCCTTCCAATTGAAAAATGGATGTATGGAAACTCCGTGATGAATAGTAGACTGCTGAAGTCTGAGTTGATGATGATATGAAGTTTATGTGAACAATTTACTGAATGTGACCACTTTCACACGTTGCTGTTCATAGATTAGTATGATATATCCTTAACGCTGATTAAGGGGTATTTTGGTTCTTTTTGTCAAATATCAACAGATTTCAGAAAACTTTTCATGCAAGCAATATGCTCTATGGTGCTTCCCTCTTTTCTCACATACTAACTGCATCCTGCCAAATACGAGATACCATGCAGATCTCCATGACAAAATCATCGTGTCAGAAGGCCCTCAAGGATTTGAAGCGTTGGATGGCACCAGAAAAGGTGATCAAACAGCAAGTACAATTATCTCAAGCAACAAGATAAGAACTGCTACTCTGGTCATCATTGAATTGTTGAGCTCATCGAGATTTTTACTTTCAGGTCAGCACTTCGATAACAACCTACCCATCATCGGCAGAAATAGTATCGGAACCATTTGGGGTCATGTTAATCATATCCACATGGAACTATCCATTCCGTAAGTAAGGAGGGAAAAAAGATTAATTAGCCTTCAGATAACTTAGCACTCTGGCATCTTTCATACTTAGAGCCATTCTTTTTATTCCACCATTGTGTGAGAGATTTAACCTCATAAGTATGTTTTTCCTTTTCTTCTTGGTCCATTTTTTGGTTATGAATCCTTTGATGTAATATAAAGCATCAGCCTGTATCATTTACGCTCTGATGCATGGTTGCTCATGTCTTGGGTTTCGTAATCATAATATGGTACTGGTTTTTTGCTTAAAATGATCTAAGTTCTCTTTTGTCCAGTGCTATCTCTTGATCCAGTAATCGGTGCCATAGCAGCTGGTAATGCCATTGTCCTGAAGCCATCAGAGATCGCTCCTGCAACATCTTCTTTACTTGCTCGATTACTTAGTGAGTATGTGGATAGAAGCACAATAAAAGTAGTTGAGGGAGCGGTTCCTGAAACATCTGCTCTATTGGACCAGAAGTGGGATAAGATATTCTACACAGGTACTATATCTTGCAATTGTGGTTTTCACTCTGACATACTTATGTTATTTAGGTGTTGTGATTCATCAATCACTGAATTACCCATTACATCTTTTGAAACTTCATCTTATGTTTCTGCAAAATCTGAGGCAACAGGTTTATTCATGAAGCCTAATTCAATTTTTTTCAAATGGTTTATCCAGGTAGCACAAGAGTAGGGTATATTGTCATGGCTGCTGCAGCAAAGCACCTTACTCCTGTAGTTCTGGAACTTGGAGGAAAATGTCCTGCTATTGTTGATTCAAACATTAATTTAGAGGTAAAAAAAGAATCGCATATTGCCTACTTTGCTGCCTGAACTGATCTTCCAAGAACGTGATTTCTGAGCTCTCTTATGATGAAGGTTGCTGCAAGAAGAATGATAGCAGGGAAGTGGGCTTGCAACAACGGGCAAGCATGCATAGCTATTGATTACATAGTGACAACAAAGTCATTTGCTCCGAAATTGGTAAGCGTGTTCCTTTTCAAACGAAGTAGCAAATCTCTATATGTGCATAAAGTCGATAAATCTGTGTCGACAGGTGGCTGCTCTACAACTTACACTAGAGGAATTTTTTGGGAAGAACCCTTTGGAGTCACAAGACATGTCCCGTGTAGTGAACTTATATCACTTCAAACGTTTGGCTAAACTCCTCGATGAGGATGGAACCTCCGATAAGATTGTCCTGGGAGGACAAAGAGATGAGAACAAATTGTGAGACCTATAAATATGTTCTCTGTTTCACACTTTAGCTGGTCCGAGGCCATTGGATGAACCAATCACATAGCAATTACTTCCTACTTTTTGCAGAAGAATATCTCCAACCGTCTTGCTTGATGTTCCTGAAGACTCTCTGATCATGCAAGAGGAAATATTCGGACCACTACTGCCCATTCTCACTGTGCGTGTTTCAGTCTACCCTCCTCCATGCATTTGCCATCTGCATGGCATTCTTTCAATAGATGTAACTGAGATTTATATTGCTGAGAAGCTTTTGTATTTTTCTTTTTTTCGTTTCTTTGTTATCCAAAAGGTCGACAACATAGAAGATGGTTTTCATATAATCAACTCAAAGCCAAAGCCTCTGGCAGCATATCTCTTCTCCGACAATAATGGTTTGCAGAAGCAATTTGTCCAGAACATATCTGCTGGAGGAATGCTCATCAATGACGCTGTCCTGCATGTAATCTTTCTCTGCCTTTGTCATCGACAGCATGAATGAGCTCCCAACTGGCATTATTTTATGCATGACTGCATTTAACAAGTAAATGCCATTTGCCACACCAATTTTGTATTTTGATGGCTTTCAAGTAATCTATTGATGGCCACATCAAGATGATGTCTTGGCCATTCTTGTCGATTACTGAGACTAATTGCCTCAGAAAATGAAATCTCACTCTAAGGGAAGTTTGAAACTCGCATTTGGCGACGGTGTATCTTTTGCAGGACCAATTTAGTCGAGTGACATATTGTATGGTGTGTTTAACTAGCCATTTCTTTTATACCCTGTTGCAGCTCACAGTTCCAACTCTACCTTTTGGCGGGGTTGGAGACAGCGGGATGGGTGCATACCATGGGAAATTTTCTTTCGATGCTTCCAGCCACAAGAAGGCAGTACTGTACAGAAGTTTCAAAGGAGACGCCTCCACAAGGTATCCGCCGTACACGCCAGAGAAGCAAAGGTTGTTGAAGGCATTGATAAGCTTCAACATCATTGGCATCATCCTTGCGTTACTTAGATGGTCCGAAAAATGAAGTGCCTCAAACATTTGTGGCGATGGATGGCATAGCACATTATCAAGATTCAAAGTGAAGTGAATGACACAATAAATACGCCAGGTCGAACTATTAATGTGAAATGACTCGGGACAAGTGATTTTCGAACCCTGTTTCAGTGTACCCTTGTTGAATCTTTGATCATATATGGCTTCACCTCAGAAAACAGAGTTGCCGGTAGCAACCCGTGGACAGCAAAGTCAATAATAGACCGAGAAGTTTTTAGACTTGAAATCCGAAGTCGATTGATATTCACATCACACACGGCTAAACAGCCGCTGTTTCTCTTTCATTCATCCACGAGTAAGAGGAGAGGAAGCTTCGATTTCATTAGAAGGGATCATCATGTAATTGGAATATTACACGACTTTTGCCCCCAAAAAGAAGGTATTAATTATAGGACACCGCTTCTTCCAAGTGTAATCCAACTTAACACATCCTAATTCCATTGTAAAACTTGATTGGTTTAAAAGAAAACCAGCAAATCCTAAAATCATTAAGACTACTAGTAGTTGTGCAAGAGGAATCTGAAGCAGGAAGAGTGTTATCGCGCGGTTGCATGAGCTTCTACATGATGAGTTTGAGCTTGAGCTTCGTCCTTCTTCTTCCCCCACTCGTGAATCCTCAGGTGCAACTCCGCAGCTGCTATCAGGAAATGCACCGCTTGCATCGGGGTCAGGATGTCGAGAATCTCCTTGAGCGTGCTCAGTCTGAGATCGTCCGCCATCTGCAGAATCTCCTCCAGCCCCTCTTCCTTCGCTGCCAGAGCGCTCTCCACCTCCTCCTCCATCGCAGCATCGTTCTCCACTGCTGCATCCCCGCCGCCAGCGCGCATCATCTCCGTGATGGTGTGCGAGAGCTCCACCATGGACGCGTCGGCAACTGTCTCCTGGTGCTTGGCGAACTTCTCGGTGATGGCCTTCTCTTGATGGATCGTGGTCCTCTGCTGGTCATCGATGAGGGCGAGCTGGCTCGGGGAGAGGTCAGCGAGGTCACTGGTGGCGAGGCCCCGGATGAGCTCGGCAAGCTGGGCCTCGAGCTGGAGGCCGGACTTTGAGTAGAGGAGGTGGAAGGCCATGCTGGGGCGCCATCCGCCGATCCAGAGGAAGGCATCCTCGAACGAGCTCCTCCAAGTCGGCGAGAACATGGCGAGCACGTTCTGCTTGGCAGACCGCGATTTGGCCTTGTAGTATTGCTCGTAGTGGAGCATCTCTCGGTCGATGAGGGGGCGGAGGGCTTGGTCATCGCCGTCCCGAGCAGTGGAGGAGGCGGAGATGAGGTCGTGGAGGTGCTGGTTCTGTTCGGCCAGCCAGCACTCGAAGAACTTGTGGAAGCTCTCGCCCTCGGGAGAGAAGCTGCTGTTCCTCCGGATGGGCTTGGGGGAGGTGGTTGCGGCCGCCATAAGGAGAGGAACTGGAGCGCAGGAGGAGCGTGAAAACGTCCTATAAGTAAAGAGAGAGGTTGACAGACGTGACGGTGATCAAAACCAGAGAGATGGGTTATCAGTTCAATGCACCCGAACGAGTCGCCAACGCCAAAACTGGTCAGCTGACAGCTATTGGAGAGCCAGTCCAGTTGAACCAAAGCTGGCTGGCTGGCTGGCTGGCTGGACGAACGAATCCCAACGCAGAGTTACGCTGGGAAAGAATTTCAAAAGATAATATTTTTAAAATATGAAATGCAAATTATAATCTATGAAACACCGACACTCTTTAAGAACTTTCGTATCGTGTCAAATATTTCGATATGTGTCCAACACTCTCAGACACTCTCAGAAACTCTCTGACACTCGATCAATGCATATCGGAAAATTCAACACCTAGTCAATTTTTTCTACACTCTTTTAACACTCAAGTCGAAATTCGACATATGAGTTTTCGACACGTAATTCCGATATCAAAGTCAATTTTAAAAATTCAATAAATAAAATGTCAAAATATATATGTGAAAAAATAAAACACTAATAAAAATAATAAATTGAGAAAAAAGAAAAACATAGTATTCTCTTATCTTCTCTTCTGACTCCCACTTTCCGGGATAGATAATTCACCCCTTAATTTTTTTTTCTCATCTTCCAACATATCTAACATGCGAGTCCAAAATATGAATCACTTGTTTTTCTCCAAATTTTATGAATTATTGAAATAGGGTTGAATTTGTCAAATTGAAACAATAAATGATATTAATAAATTACAGTTAATGTTTTTAGTGCAAATTCATTCTAAGTTTTTTTAATTATTTAATTATTTATGAATTTAATTTAAATAATAATAATAATTTATACATATATATAATATACAACGTGTCCTAACGTGTCCAAATTCTCTATTTTTTGAAAAATAATGTGTCGGCGTGTCATGTCGTATCACGTGTTGCCTGTCAATGTCGGTGATACTTAGATCATAATATCTCGCCTATTTATAAGAGGTCCTCACCTAGAAAATAATTAAATATTTAAAATTTAATAACAAAATAAATGAAAAGATATTGATAAAATGAAAAGTTATCAAACATAATTATAAAATCTACAAAACGTGTTTGAAATATCTGACATCTCGAAAATCATGGGAAACACGTGAATCAAATATTATAATCCATTTGTAATCATAAAGATCGGGCGATCCCACAAAATCTTGAAGATCACGCAATTCCCTTTGATTTGTGGGATCGCATGCTCTTATGATGTTTCGATATTTTCATAAGGCATTTGTATGTTATTTTACGTCGCGTATCCAAACTCCCATAAAGCTTTGTTTTGATTCTTATATTATTTTCTTGTCGTGAGTAGACCTAGTCGTGAAGAGATCCGTGCATTTGTCCGCTTTCTGCATGTGCAGCAGCATGCGCGGACTCAGCGGATAACGCCAACTTCTGCCCTAAAATATGATGAGGTTTGAATTGAGCTTGTGATGAATTTCACGTCCTCCGTTCCAGGCATGTTACCGCCTGCCCATCAGCCCTTTATTGCGTCTTCTGCTGCTTTTGGGAAGGGTTCAAGTTTCAACTTTGGCGTCCATATATGACCTATTTGTGACTCGGATATTGAACAGAGCAACCCTCAGATTTTCATTTTGCAATACGAAGCTTCTAGGTTGCTGCTACATCCGAATTTGCACTTGTACCTTTTAACATAATCTTGATTTTTGGAATCGATTGAGATTTCAATTATTTGACGAGATTATACTAACAAGTTATCCAGACAAAAATCATGATGCTAATAGAATTGACTTTTTTTTTTTTTTTTATGAGAGAAGTGCCACCATGTGATGTATATGGCCATTTGCTGTGGAATGGGACCGAACAGAACAAATGGATGAAGTCAGCAACCATCAAATGGCATGTCTTGTTAACCTTTTATAGCGCCTGCCCAACTCACGTCCTTGGCTGTACTATAATAATAAAAAAAAAAAGATGGCTCCTTTTTCCTCCTTTCCTTCCTGTGTGTTCTATAACGTTCTTTTTCTTTTTTTCTTTTCGTTTGGGTAACGGAAGTACTGAATCTTTGAAATTGTGGGCAGGCTTCGGTACGTGGTTTCGACATTAATAAGGACAAGAGTGGTCACAGTTTTTTTCCCTTGAAAATAGATTGTGTTCACACTTCACATTAAACAAGTAGAAGTGGCAAGTGGCAAACTTTTCCTCTGAGGACCAGGGTGGATTGCGGCGATTGCGGCCCTTGGACGTCTGTCTTATTTTCTCTGATAGTTCCTGAGTTGAAATAGGTCCTTTCTTTTGCTCTTGTTGGCCCCTTCTCGTCCAATCATATTAAAAAAAAAAAAAAATTCTGTAGTTACAGAAAGATTACAAAAACAAGCTTTTCAAATTATAAATTTTTCACAAATCAAAACGAAGGGGAAGGATGGAGTCTAAGAAAAGCTGCGGCTAGCCCCTTTGATCCCTCACCGTGTGATATGTGATAAAAAATAGCCCAGTAACCGAATAGAGAAAAAAATTGCTCGACTGGATCGGATCATGTTTTTTCCATTTCCATTATACGTGCTTGCCCTAAGAAATCTAGGAAATGAAAGGGTTGCCAGAGATCATTTCCATGGGAATAGTCAGAGAGGGTTCGCTCTTCCGGTTTCTGACAGTCTTATCTCATGGCAATTCAGTACACGAGAGGGGCGGTCCAGCTTGCTGTGTAAGTCATGATTTGGTTAGCAATGGTAGGAAAGGAGTGAAGAGTAGGCAAGTGCCGCGAGATGGGAAAATAAGAAGAGGAAGCGAGCTCGGTCAATAGATCTCATCATTAGCCTTGTTGACCGGCTCATCACGTTTGGTGAATCTTCTTAGGATATAACTAGGATGAGTTCTGTGTGCCGATTGCCGCCTGCCGCCTGCCCATTTTGTTCTTAAAAGAGCAGAAGAGATATTCATAACTATTCCTACTCCTGAAGTCCAATTTTATTATCTAAGCAAGACAGAAGTAGAGAAGGAAAGGCAGAATTGATGTACATTAGGGAAACGTGTCGGATTGATGGACATGCCCATCAATAATCGATGACATTTCTGAAAGAGCGAGTTATAACCTCAGCAAAAAATTGAGGCAGATCCCTAAAGATTGCGAGTGCTATGATGCTGGAATCCAATTCTCCATTGATATCTATCACTGAATATGCAGCAACTCCCAATGCATTTAGCAGAACGGCCATTGATTATTCCATCCTGCCATAGTCGGCACCAATGCCGATGAAGCCTCTAAGCCCCCAGAGGATGAGCCCATTAATGAAGTCGATAGTTCCCTTTCCTTCCTTAAGATGCAGTCTAGTTCTTTGCATCGTGTCACCAGAGCAGGCATGATGCTGCAGCCAGTATCACTAGAGCAAACATAATTTCTGAAAGGTCTCAAACTTTCTCGCAGTAAATTAGATCCCTAGTTCAATAAAAGAAAATGAGTGACTAAAGACTTTTGTGATAAGGGATTAAAGGTCAAGTTAAAATCGACTAACCCCAGCAGAACAAAGTTAAACAGAAGTGATCAGCTATTTCTTCACAACATTTACGGTGCAAGCAAACAGAGCAAAATTATTCTCCAAAAAATCTCGAAATTTCTTGCAGTAAATTAGATCCCTAGTTCAATAAAAGAAAATGAGTGACTAAAGAGTTTTGTGATAAGGGATTAAAGACCAAGTAAAAATTGACTAACCCTAGCAGAACAAAGTTAAACAGAAGTGGTCAGCTATTTCTTCACAACATTTACAATGCAAGCAAAAGAAAGAGTGCAGCCTCCTCCCCCCCCCCCCCCCTCCTTCTCTCTCTCTCTCTCCCCCCAGCTATTCGAGCAACAAGAGGATGATTGTGGCTTATGAAAGTGCCAAAAATAATCCCTGGTTTGAAGTCCAATCTCTCAAACAAAAGCAAGAATACTTTCTAGCATTAGGAAAGAATGCATAAAAATGGACCTACCTTAGAAGCGCCTTTGTTTCTGTTGCGGAGGGTATCCACCCATTCCCATTCCTGGGTCCTTCCTTCGAGACTGCTTTGAAAAGTAACCGCATGAATCAGACAAAACTTAACAAGCAACTCCCAAGCAACCATCTAAGATCAACTAGAAAAAATGAACCTGTTGGGCCTGGTTTGCAACTCCCCGCTGCATGGGGATGCCACTAGGATTCATTCCACCACCCATGCCACTAGGATTTAGATTGTAACTGGCCATTCCTGAACCTGGCACCCTTTGCATACTGACCATATGCATAGGACGAGGCATGGGCCTATTTGTCACAACATGAGGACCGGGCATATTTCCAGGAACAGCATTTCCAGATGATGCCTAGTGGACAAAATCAGAGTATGAGGTCACTTGCGCGGTTCCATATCAGTTGAACAGACATCCACACATACATCCAGCGAATTTGGAAATCACAAGAATTCTTTATCTTGCTTTTACTTACCATGAAGGAGAACACTGGATACAGCCACTACTGGTTAAAACTCAAAAACATGTGGAATGATATTGCTTTGACCGAACAGCAAAGTATCTCCCAAAAGTGCCAAAATCAAGTTTGCCATTCAATGGGGAGAAAGACTCATGTAGTCACAAAAAGTGCAAGACTAACTCCAAAACAAGTCTGCCAAGAGGTATGAATAAGTGATGAACAGGGATGGTCCATGACCATCTGAAGGTCACTGGATCCAGAAAAGACCAGCACTTTGTTTGATATACTTTGTAATCATAGTCAAACCATTACAACCTAAGAGAAACGGATCATATTAATCTGAAAAACAAACTATTACATCCTTGATATTTTGTTTTTGTTCTTAAAAGGATGATAGCACTAATCAATCCTTATATTGAATTTTTGGTATTCTCAGCTCTTTAATAATGCAGAACCACAAATGAGAACAGAGTGATTCTGTTTGTTAGAAGTATTAAAGGTAAAGTGTTCTTTAGGACCTTGAGGGCTTATTTTGATGTATATATATTAAACTTTTTTTTTATAACACTAAGGAGTACTTTTCTGCGCCTTTTATTGATTTTTATGACTCAACACGGTATGATCCATGAATCTTCCTGTCCTAATATGCCACAACAGAATGGTGTTGCTAAAAGGAAGAATAGACATTTGTTAAAAGTTACTAGATCCATGTTATTTGAGATGAATGTCCCCAAAATCTTTGGTCTGATGTTGTTCTAACTGCGTGCTATCTCATTAATTGCATGCCTTCTTCTATTTTGCGAGGTGGTATTCCATTTTCTACTTTGTTTCCCAATGATTCACTATTTGTCCTACCACCTTGTAATTTTGGTTGTGTCTATTTTATTCATGATCATCGACCTAGAGTGTCAAAACTTGATCCCAAGGCCATCAACTGTATGTTTATGGGTTATTCCCGTACTCAAAAGGGATATTGTTTCTCCATTACTGAGAACACATTTCATGACAGCTGATATGTCATTTTTTTTTAATCCACTCCTTATCATATGTTCTAATTACTATGTCTGAATTGGATGAAGACTTGTACGTAACGATCATTCGGTCAACTATTCCAACTGTTTCACCAATATGTACATAGAAACCACCTCCCCTCCAAGTTTATACTAGACATCCTTGAGTAGCTACTGCTCCCCTTGCTCCTCTCGTCACTACTATGTCATCTTTTGCTCCAGATCCACCATTAGCTGACCCTCCTCTTGTATCCGATCTTGATCTTCCTATTGCTCATCACAAAGGTACACATACTTGTATTCAACATTCTATTGCAAACTTTGTTTCCCATTCTCCTGTGTCTCCTACTTTTTGGGCTTTTTTAATGTTTGTTGAACAATATCATGTCCCCATGTCTGTAGTTAATGCATTACAAAGTTCTGGCTGGAAGATAGAAATGTAATAAGAATTAACTGTTGAGATTATTCAAACTTGGGATCTAGTATCACTTCCTACAGGCAAAACTAATATTGGTTGTCAATGGGTACATGCTGTAAAAATCAATCCCAACGGTTCTCTTGCTCATTCATAAACAAGATTTGTTGTGAAAGGATATGCTTAGGTGTATGGGGTTGACTATCTAGACATTTTTTCTTCTGTTGCCAAACTTACTTTTGTTCATAATTTGATCTCTCTTACTGCCACATATAATTGGACTTTGTTTCAACTTGATGTCAAGAATGCTTTCTCATATAGTACTCTTCATGAAAAGTTTACATGGGGCAACCTCCAAGGTTTGCTGCTTAGGGAAGTTTGGCGGACTGATTTGCAAATTAAAAAAATCTTTATATGGTTTGAAGCAATCCCCACGGACATGGTTTGGAAGATTTTCTGAAGTTCTACTTTCTTTTAGGTTGTCCAGATGTGGAAATGATCATTCTTTCTTTTATAAACAATCATAGGGAGGCAAACTGTTCTTCATTGTGTATGTTGATGATATTATCATCACAGGAGATGACTTGATTGGTATGGCTAAACTCAAGACCTATCTTCAGCAACACTTTCAGACTAAGGACTTAGGAAAAGTGAAATATTTCCTAGGAATTGAGGTGGTGCAGTCATGAATAGGTATTGTTTTGTCGCGACGAAAATATGTCATTGATTTGCTCACTAAGACAGTTGTGCTGGGAACAAAGTCCTTCGATTTACCCATGGAACAAGGGGTTAAACTAGTTACTAAGGGAGGAGAGATTCTTAATAATCTTGAGAGTTATAGAAGACTAATAGATAAGCTGAATTATTTCAAAGTTACTCGACCAGACATTGCTTTTCTAGTTAGTGTGGTAAGCTAGTTGTTGTCTTCCCCCCGTACATCAATTATTCAGATATTGAGGTACTTGAAGAAGGCTTCAAGGAAAAGGAATTGTCTAACCAAACCATGGTCATAGGAGGGTTGAAGGATTCTTTGATGCTGATTGAGCAAGATCTCCATATGATAGGAGATCAACCATTAGCTATTGTACCTTGATTGGAGGAAATTGAGTATCATGAAAGAGTAAGAAACAGGGTGTTGTTCCCCACTCCAGTGCTAAGTCAGAATATAGAGCCGTGGCACAAGTGACATGTGAATTAGTGTAGATTCGACAGTTATTGACTAAGTTAGGCTTTAACGATTCAATACCCATAACTCTATGGTGCGATAATAAAGCTGCAGTGTGCATATCTTCCAATATGTTTCATGAGAGAACAAAACACATTGAGGTTGACCATCACTTTATTTGAGAGAAGTTGTAGAGTGGAGTGATCCTTCCCAGTTATATTCAAATAGGCGAACAACTTGCCAACATTTTAAACAAAATTTTTGGGTAATGGGAGGATAGGACATATCTGTAACAAGCTGGGCATGATTATTATCTATGTTCCAGCTTGAAGCGGAGTGCTAGAAATATGAATGGTCAAGTGGTCTTTAGGACCTTTAGGGCTTAATTTGATGTGTATATATTAAACTTTATTGAATAATATAAATTAGTTTTTCCTCACACTATTAAACTTATTCAGTTCTAAGAACAATAATACTAGAAAAAATTGTGTCAATCATAACAAAAAGAGGAGGAATTAAGCATTGAATGATTAACTATAACTACTTAAGACTGAATAACCATCAATAGTTGATAGCTCTAATATTGCAAAAGTCAGATTGTAAAAGAGCTCAATGAAGACAAGGAGGAGAACTACTAAGATGAATTAGTATCCACAGGAAGCAATCAAAAGAATTATGCAGAATTCTAGGTCAACTAGTAAAATTTAGATTATCATAGCCATACCGATTGTGAAGGTTGAAGACTAGTTGTCCCCTCGATATCTGTACTCGTATCTACAGGACGAGTAGGATAATTCACTTTATCTCCAGGTGAGCTGGATACAAGTGCACTGAACAAGGACAAAAAGCACGAGGTGCCTTGGTGAGGAAGTATAAGCATAATCATATTTCATCAGTTAATAAGATGAAGGGCATTAAAAGTTAAAGAAGACGAAGGAACAGATATATGATGGCGAGGAAGAAAGCCTTACTTACGCCCGGGAAGAGGTTCCATTCGAAAATATCTGCAAGAAAACCGATGTTAATCTTAGAAACTGATGAAGGAATATAAACTGCTGACTACAACGCACATTACATGGAGAACCTTGTTCTTTATAGAGATCTTTGTTTTTTCATTTTTCTTTTTTTGGCCACAATAGAGATCTTAGTTTTGTTCCTCATAGGCAGAGGTTGAACAGAACGAATGAGGTACTACTACCACATGACCATTCCTGTTCTTAATAGATATGTTTGTGGAAGCTAAAGAATTGCTTTGGTTAAAGCATCAACAATAACCAGATTAAATCCCTTTAATTCTTGCGCTGTACTGTCTATAAAAAAAAAAGCAAGAAGAAATAATATGATGAGAAAAGTCATACTCATGTTCCAAGGCTTGAGCTGCTGTTATACGCTTTTGAGGATCATACCTGCACATAGAAAAAAGCTAAGTAGCAATAGGCAATATGCAAACAAGAGAAATCCACTATGACAAAATTAAGTCGACATACTATATTGAAACAACAGCAAATTAGTTAACTGCAGGCAGTGAATTATAGAAGACCAACATTAGTTTGCAAAGCAAGCTAAGTTACAGGTAAATGGTGCTTTAAGCTCCATGATACCCAATACATAAAGTGATTGCACCAATAAAAATCTCAAGAGTTTCCACCCCTCTTCAACTGCTCGAGAGACCAGATGATACTTGAGCACTTCACATGCACACGCATGCATGCAGGCAGGCAAGCATGTGGCCAATGTCTTGTTCATACATATGCATACCCTCAAACATGTGGGTGTGCTCATGCAGACACACGCATTACGGGTGCATATACACAAAGAGGCATAAAAAATCTGAACGTAGACAACGTTGCAAATATCAAAGGCAACTCCTGGGGATGAGGCAGCCAATATTCAGACTTCTAGGTTTTCTCAACCTTTTTTTCTGTGATTGACATGGTATTGTAGAGTTATTGCAAATAGAGTTAAATTTCTTGTGTATCTACAACTCACAGATATGTAACTGGAGAAACAGATTCCAATCAAATTTGAGCGACGACATCAAACAACCAAGATGTAATGTCAATAAGTACAAATAGACATCATAAAATAGTAAAGAAATAACAAATTGCATGATTTCAAAAGTTCTGAACGGAAGCACATACTCTAGCATCTTTGACAGGAGGTCAAATGCAGGGTTTTTGCTAGAGAGACGTACAACATTACCAAGTGCATTGTCATCACTGTCAGTAGCACAATATTTCACGTGTCATTTCTTCGAAAAACAGAACTAACTCAATTTTGGATGCAGATACAAATGGAAAAGGTACTTACTACTTGTGTCTCTGAATATGTTGCACATCCGATTGCCAATGAGGCAGATTCACAAGCATAGGCCATTTCTCCTGCGTCGGACGACCTGGCACAATCAAATAACCCATTTAAAGCACATGAACAGATTGAAGATGGCAGAAAAGAGAGTACGCTGCCACATTACCCAAGACCTTGAAAATCTTGTCAAGTTGATCAAGCTGCAAAATAGAGAACCTGAGTTAGAGTCGAGTACATTGATCAACTGCACCCACAATCTATATTGCCTCAAGAAAGAAAAGAAAGCTACAGTATTGCACACATCAACAACTTACTTGGAAAGGATTAGGATTGGCTTTCACTTCTTGACCTTGAAACAATGGCTTCAATGTCAAAAGCTCAGCAAAAATGCATCCGACGGCCCACATATCTGGTGGCAGCATTAAGGAGGGGGAAACATTTCCAGTCGCATTAAGTAACATAAAACAATCGCACAGTCCACAATTATCCATTCTAGATGCTGTACATGAATCAAATAAGTATAACTGGCTGAAATTACACGAGCTGTTATAAAGACAGGGCAGAGATCATTGGTTATCTAAGGCTAGTCTTAAGAACTAACAGAAGCCTTCATTAACATCAATGTTGGTAGTGATGCAATTTTTCTGAAAGCACTTCATTTCTCAACCTCGATTGCTGGCATCAGTCAGTCAAGATGTACTTTTCTGATTTTCAGTGCATTAATCAGTGTCAGAACCATGCAAGCCCAGGCCTCAGTATAGTTTGTCATAGAAGGCGTTCAAAGGTTAAGAAAAGTACCAGTTCAAGAAAAGTAGAAATATCTCAATTCTTAGGCTCACTAAGGAGCCCGACCTACTATTGTGACAGTTTTTTTCCCTAATTATTGCTGCAGAATTTTATTAAATGGTGCTCTTTCAAACTCTAAAAATTGCATTGTCACAGTCACCAACTCCAAATTCACTGCCACATTATTTATTCTCCATTAAATTCTCACTTGTCATGCCACAGTTAATTAGCACAGCTAAATAACTCATCACACAGAACAAATAAATGAAATATACTATTTGAGACACAGGAAACCAAGTTTCTTTGTCAGTGTCAAAGGATACCAACAGCACTTGTATAGTGCTTTGCACCAAGCAGCAATTCTGGTGCCCGATACCAGATAGTTACCACAACCTGAAAGGAAAAAGGAGTTTATCTCAACTAAAGAAAGCATAACCTCAAGAGAGAATAGGCCAGTGAGACACGAAGATACCCACAACAAAAAGGTTATTCGATGAGAAAAGGGGAAAATGTCATTAAATTTAGGTAAGCAAAAAAAAAAAAAAAAAAATCAATGAAATGATGAGAAGTCAGTAGAACCTAGGACACAAAAAAAGTACCAAACAGAATTGCAAAGTAGTCAATAATAAAACAATCCCCTGCATAATACATGACCAGAAAATTTGTACAGCTACTACCGACTTTTCCTCTATAGACCCAACATACAGGTGAAATCTCATGAATCGTTCTTATCTACACAAACAAGAGCAAGGGACCAAATATACTTGATCCATTAGACGACTAACAGGATTGACCGTGTATATAGTTGAGAAAACCTTGTTATTCATGCTTGGTCACATTTTGCCTACATTTATATTCCAAAAGGAGGGGTGATTTTAATATATACTCAAATCATGATAGTTGCTGAAGGTGATAATGGTTTTTATCTACATTATTATGTAATCCAAAAGAAGAACAAAAAAAAAAATGAAAAATGAAAAGATAGCCTCAAACTTGACCATAAATGCACAGTTCTAATGTAATGTGATCGAGAGTCAGGGAGTAGACCAATCCAATGTTTTAACATGATCAAGAGTTGTGCTGTAGACCAATTCGATGATTCCGTACCCCTTGTTTGTGTAGACGCCTATTGTCACTGCACCAGAAGTTTTGCAATTCACGTATTCTCTAACAACTATTGCCCATATAGTAAAGTGTCACTGATATACAAAGAAACATGTATCATCTACTGACATCCTGTACCAAGTGATCACAGACAAAGCCAAAGGAGACATTCAAGGTTTACACTTGATAAATTAGTAGGCCAGGAAACCAATAGCAGGCATGTTATAAATTAATCTCACTTCCAAATCTTCCTATAAGCATAAAATTTGGTAAATATATATCCCTAGATATGTTTACAAGAAGTGTTTTCAAGATGCGCCCTTGAGAAAATCAGAAAATTTGAAGTAGTGATATAACTTGTTGACTTACCCTCCCTTTCTTAATGAAAGAATCAGCAACAACAGTTTCATCCAGCAGAAGATACAAGCTTAGGATAGTTCTTAAGCCAAGTCAACATATTAACAGGGGATTGGGTGGCTGTGTCACTGCCGGCTCATTAACAACCGTGCCTTCCAGGTCAAAGGCAATATGAACAAGAAGGAAAAGAAAAAGGCAGCACAAGAATGGGCTCGTCTCCTGTTATTTGTTTAATGAGAGCAGAATAGACAAAGCATGATATTACAGCTCCTTAGAAGGTAGAGACTTTAAAATAGATGGCTGATTCTTTACTCAGTCATAGTCCAACTTCAGCTCTTCCTAGTTCTTAAGACTATGCAGAACAAAGAAGGTAGAAGAATTAACTAACCCCATTATCAGATAGTGGCTTCAAAGGAGCTTGGTAGACCCTGGCAAGTCCAAAGTCTGCAATTTTCACGACGCCTTGCTCCTCTCCTTCACCCATGACCTTTGGTCAAACAGACATATTTAGGTGCCGTATACGAATGGAATTAACTTTACATTCTACGATCGCATGATCTCGTAATGCTGTCGAAGAATGATAGAGTCAATAATGAACATACCAGAATATTTGATGGCTTCAGATCTCGATGTATGATCCAATTACTAGAGCAAAGATCCATTCATGCAAACGTCAATATTCAGCATATCCCAAGAAAATACTGGTTGCACAAGCACTGTTCACATAAACTCACATACCTGTGGAGATAATTCAGTCCATTAAGCAGCTGCCAAAGCAATGACTTAACTGTGTAGGGATTGATGTTCTGGTTAACCTTGTCTCTGTGATGTCTGATAATTTCCTACCAAATCGATATCAACATATAAAATTGTTCAACAAAAGACTTGATACATCGAAGCCAAATCAATATTTTGAAGCATCAGGTGCAAGCTATGGCATACAGAAGGGGACCATTACTTACATAAAGATCATGATCTGCGTAATCAAAAGCCAGATACAATGACATGTCCACGGGATTAATGTGAACGTTCACGAGCTTCACAACATTCTCATGCGAGATTTCGCGAAGCAGCTGCACCATTTTAAATGGAAATTGCCATGAGTTACTGACAAGATCATCATGATTAAAGGCCAACCGAATGCCGCAGCTCTGATTAACTATATTAACTTTCCAACTCCCCCAAACATTCCAAGCAACATACACCCATAATTTCAGCTAATCACTCCCGAATATTCTACACAGGAGGGGAAAATCAATCTCTCCCGAACAAGCATGCGCTTCAAACGGAAGCGAAAAAGGGTGAAAAGGGTCGACCATGATTTCGCGGATGGCGGTGGGCGAGACGCCGTCGCCGTCTTTGGACTGCTTGAACTTCTTGATGGCGATGAACTTGCCGCGATTGGTGGATGGATGCTTGATTCGCGCGAGGAAAACGAGGCCGTAGGTGCCCTCGCCGATCTTGCCGATCAGATCGTACTGCTGAAGCCACTCCGGCCGGCTGCTGCCGCCGCCGCCGCCGCCGCTGTTGCCCCTGCCGCCGGAGCCGAGGCTCCCGTCTCCCATCCTCGCCACTGGAGAGATTTTCCCCGATACAGTGCGACTGCCCCTTCCAAGAAGACCGAAATTCCTAGAGAGAGAGGGAGAGAGAGGGAAAGGGAGTAATTAGGCGGTGGGAAGGTGGTAGCTCGCGCTCTGCGTCATCAAAATTGAATCTTGGCAGGAATCCGCCATGGAAATGTTCATCTCCAGCCTCCAGCTGAGTTGGGCTTTCTTGCAAGGTTTGCAGACCGAAGAAGGTCGAAGATTTGACTGACTTCTTGGAATTTTCCTAAACCAGGTCAAAAAGCTCTGATAAAAGGGGTAATAATAATGGTTTAATGTTGAACTGCTAATTGAGTTACTTAAAATCTCAGGACTTGAAATTCTTGTTTCCCTTTTGGATAGAAACTATTGTTGTTATTATCATATGGCAACATTAATCTTGCCCGTAAATGTTGGATTTGTGGGAAGTAGATATGAGTCTAAGTAAAGGTGACGTCTACTACCCTAATTAGCTATTAGGTTCTAATGAAATTGTTGCTATAGCTCCTCAATTCGAGCAAGCTCTTCAATTCTGGTTCATGATTTCTTCTGATTGTATGTTTTGAACTATTTTATCAATGCACATCGGTATATCTATTCAATCCGAGATATTTCATTAAATTACTCATTCAATAAGTATTCTCATTTTATCCCTTGCAGCACTCATGATCATAATGCTGATGGTTGCTTTGATAGGTTCTTGGAGTATGGCAAAAGCTATCAATAGTCATTGACTTTTCTGAAAAGATAGGAGAATGAGACAGGGACATGCTACGCATTACAAATGTATAATGATAAAGAAAGAGAACTCTTAGTTATAGCTTCCACCTTAGTGACATACTCATAATGATTAGTTATCAAAGAAAAAAATATTTATTTAGACAAATAAATCTATGGATGCATATATCTCAATCTATAAAGAATTAATGGAAAAAGAAAAAAAATCAAAATTGAATGATATAAAATTACTAGAATTTTATGTATTAATTCTTGAATACCAAAAAGTCTTGTGTTCTTTTTCCCAATATGGGTGCTTTACTTTTATTTCATTCATGAAATAGCAAGTCTTTACAATAGGTATTCTTGCAAGCATCATCCATGATTCTATAACTAATGCATAACTTGAAAATTTCTTTTGGCCTTTTGCTAACCAAGACTCTTTGGAGAAGCAGTGAGAGAGATCGAAAAATATCACAAATAGTGAAAAGCATTATATTAGGTCGACAATGACGCTAATACATGAAAAAAAAACTTGAAGAGTGATTGGATTAGATAGCCCAATATTCTTAGTAGTAAATAATAGATATAGCATGTTATACATCCGACTCCCTTTCTCATTCTCAAATAAGGTTAAAGAGGGTTCAATTATTCCATCGTATTAAGGATTTCAAAAGACTAATTATATTATATCATAAATATAAAAATGGGTTGCCAATACCTTTTAAGTTTCACGCACTTAAACCTATCAGATTGAACATGCCTTATTAAAGGACCAACAAAAGTGGCTGTGGTGGATTGATCCACTTCCCCTTCCCACTTACTCAGGTGGAGTTGAATTTAATATTAATTTGATTGTTCTAATCCCAATCCCAATCCCAAACGAGAAGGTAGAACCGAAATTCACACCGACCCGAAACCGAACTGACCCGACCCATTTGCCACTGTTCGATTTCCGAACACACACGATAGAGCACCGGCCACGTCTCTCTCTGTCTCTCTCTCTCTCTGCTTTCATCTTTTCCGGAAGAGTCGGCCATTTTTCTGGGCATCAGCTCGCGGAGGGTGCACGGCTCTCTTCCCCCTCCTCGAATGGCGCACGCCGCGCTCGCTTCTTCGGTGGCTCTTCTCCCTTTCAACCGTACGCGCTCTCTCTCTCATTCTCTTTGCATCCGCATGGCCTCCGCCTTTCTTGCATTACTAGTTCGGTCGGGGAATGGAAATGCTGAGCGTGAAAGATGACGGTGTTCGGGCACCACCAGTGTTTGTTCGTTCGACATGTGATGATAAGCGAAATGTCCTTTCTGGGTTGTACGCGGAATACGGTAATTTTGTCTTGCGACTCGCTTCTGCAGGGGTGTCTGGTGGGGGGAGTAGATGGGCGAAGCTAATTCCTGGCTTTTCTCGAAAACCCGGGACCGGGTTGTGGTTTTCGACAAGTTCGAGAGGGAAAGGGTGTAGATTTGTTGCTTCTGGTGCTGTGGGGATCGGTGGAGGTGTCGCGGAGGTGTTGGAAGGCGAGAAGGCACCGGCTACGTACTCCTGGCCTGATAAGAAGGTTGGTTTTTTTCTCTCCTCGATTGGTATTTAGCTGTCTTTCGGCGTATCGGCCTTGGCATTATTGGCTGCTCTTTGCTCTTTTATCCTAGAGTTCACGGAGCGGGAGAAAAAAGTGATCTTTGAAATTGGATATTCAGGTTGAGTTGAGTTCATAGTTGCAGGTCACTGTTGGTGCGGCCCTGCACATTGTAACACATTGTCGTTGTTTGGCAAATTGGATAGAGTCTATGCCCATGAAGGAGCGGCTGAGTGTTGAAATTAAAGACAATTTATTCTCTTTAATTTGTAACGAGCATTTTTTTTTTTTTTTTTGTGGGTCTGTGCATTGATGCCAGGTGAAAAAAGAAAGAAAAATTGTCTTTTCAAATAGCTTTTATTGGAGCTGAAAACAACAAAAAATTTCATCTTCACATGAATTACAGATGGTGCAAATACATGGCATCTTTAGATATTCCTACGCTATTGAATGGTTAGTATCAGTGACCATCCATCTTGAGCAGCATCTCTCGAAAGAGAATGTTGCTGGTACTTAGCTAATGCATTCAAGGTGTAAGCATACCTCATGAAGTTCATAACTTGCGCGAATCAGCCACTGCTTTGTCAGATCTACACTGTGTGCACAGTACATGGCATTGTTCACATAGCGGCGTACATGCTCTGTCATCATTGGCAATGCCTGGCTGAAAATCTAGGGTCAAATCCTCAGTTTGGGTGTGGGTTTCTGTGAATGGATCAGTCCACTCCAAAACCTCCCACCTGTTCCATGTGCCACTTGGGCTCTGCCCCAAAGTCAGTCTTGTTCTAGCTCAGTGTCTAAGGTTGGGCTTTGCCTTTGATATAATTTATAACTTTGAGCCTTGTGGCTTGGGAATGAGGTTAATCATGGATTGGTTAGAAGCAGAAGAAATGATGAAACTGAGAAGAGTTTAGTTGAATCTAATCACTATGGTTTTTTGGGTGGAGGTGTTTGCTTTAGTCTCTGTTGTCACTCCTGAATATGTTTATTTTTGCTCATATTCTTTTGAAATTATTGGACATGAATCCCAAGGTGGTTATTGTTAAGTTTTACAGGAGAAACCTTTCTTTGCAGAGACCAAGGGTGTGTATATTAGGTGGTGGATTTGGGGGTTTATACACTGCTTTGAGACTGGAATCACTTGTCTGGCCTGACAGCAAGAAACCTCAGGTAATTCCTTTGATCCTTGTATAGTTAGTATGCATTCTTCATTGATACATCCCTGTTGCTGGAATGGAATCTTAAGCAGAACTTGCATATTTGAACAAAGATCACTCCTCTAGACTATACTAAACTGTCTTATAGAAGTCTGTATATTTTGTTGAGACCAGTATGTTGTCATTTGATGCCATGTATAATGTTCAAATTACTCATTCAGCTTGAGCCCTCTTATTAAATTGGGTCATTTTGATAATGCGGTAGGTGCTTCTTGTTGACCAATCTGAGCGGTTTGTTTTCAAGCCAATGCTATACGAACTTTTATCTGGAGGTATGAAGATATGACACTACAGAGTTTGCAATAGCTTTTTGCTGTTTATAATGATAGTTCCAGTGATATGTTTATTTGAAGGAGGGTGAGGGAGATTCTCTCTAAGGACTTATGTCTTGATGCAGAAGTAGAAGAATGGGAAATAGCTCCTCGATTTACTGATCTTCTTGCGAGCACTGGTGTCCAGTTTTTCCAAGATAGGGTAAAACTCTTGCGTCCAATGGATCATCTGGGAATCAATGCTCCTCCAGGATCTGGTTCTGGAGGAACTGTGCAACTTGAAAGTGGCCTCCTTGTTGAATATGACTGGTATCGTTTTCTCTTTGAATATTGTCTAGTACATCCTTAATTTTTCATATAGGAATATAGATTTGTTGGGCACTGGGGTATAAATAGCCTTTACCAGGTTTGTACTTCATAACTTCAGACAGTTGCTAGATTTTTTCTGTCAACTTTCCTGATTAATCAGGAAACAGTTTTATGTGGATAGTGTTGATCATCTTTTCTTAGGTGTTGCTCTAGGATTGTCCCTTGCCTTTGTGAGCTAAATGAGCTTTCTTTCAATATGCTGGGGGATAGCATCGGATTAGTTCAAGCCTCCTTGGGATTTGTTAAAGTTGAACTTGGATTTGATGAATCGTCAGTTGATAGATAGATCCTCATTTGGTTTTTATGTGTAGAACTTGGATTTGATGAATCATCAGTTGATAGATAGATCCTCATTTGGTTTTTATGTGTATAAGGATATGCTAATTCTCTCTTTTTGTCATGGGCAGTCAGGTTGGTTCTTGCTTTGGGGGCTGAAGCGAAGCTTGATGTTGTACCTGGTGCAGCTGAGTCTGCATTGCCATTCTCAACCCTCGAGGATGCACTTGTAAGGCAACTTTTAGGGGGGTCTGTAATGCTATAAATTACATCTTTAAGTTGACTGACTCTGATCTGGTACATTTATTATTCTCTCACCTCTACATTCCTGTTGCAGAAGGTTGACAACAAATTAAAAGCATTGGAGAGAAGGAACTTTGGGAAGGGGTCTGAAATTCGTGTAGCTGTTGTAGGGTGTGGCTACTCAGGAGTTGAATTAGCTGCCACTATATCGGAGCGATTACAGGAGAGGGGAATAGTGAAAGCAATAAATGTGGATACTACAATCTGTCCAACTGCCCCACCTGGCAACAGGGAAGCTGCGACGAAAGTAATCTCCTGGACATTTTATAGACATAGTTTATTAAAGTAAATGATTTTGCATAACTAATTTCCTTTATTTGGAAGAAAGAGGATGGATGATGATGTACAGCTTTTGCTATTCATACCAGGTTCTTTCATCAAGGAAAGTCGAGTTGCTTCTGGGTTACTTTGTACGCAATATAAGGAAGTCCAGCGATGCTGAAGATTCTTTCCGTTTGAGTGGAAACTCTGAAGATCCTGAAATGCAGAAAAAGAGTGGACCTGCTAAGGGCTTTGCAGCAGAAGATGATGTTGAGAAATTTATATTGGAACTTCAACCTGCTCAAAGGGGATTACAAAGTCAAATTCTGGAGGCGGATTTGGTCCTATGGACTGTGGGCTCTAAGCCTTCACTTCCCGAATTAGAACCTTGGGATAAGCCACATGAGCTTCCTTTGACTGCCCGTGGTCAAGCAGAAACTGATGAAACTCTACGTGTCAAGGGCCACCCACGCATTTTTGCCCTTGGTGATTCTTCTGCATTAAGAGATTCAGATGGAAAGATTCTTCCAGCCACCGCTCAGGTAAACAAGGAAGAAATGCATTTAATCTATTGAAGTATGATGTTATAGTGCAACTTTAACATCTGCACCTTTCTTAGTTTTGCTATCTCCTCGCCAATTTTAGTCATTTCTTTCGTGGCCTACCAGGTTGCTTTTCAGCAAGCGGATTTCACTGGTTGGAATCTGTGGGCAGCAATCAATGACCGTCCTCTTCTGCCTTTTAGGTCTTTCATTTCACTTGTGCCTTTTGTGCCGGACATTTTTTATGGTTCAATCTGCTCTATTGGCAATGCAGTGCCCTTGCTTGTGATCAGCATGCATCTTGTAGCTTTATCTCACCTTCCTTCCCCCAATTGTTATGGTTCTATTAAATTTGGGTGGAGGTAACAAGTTAGCTTCAGTTGCACGTTGACATCCCCCAGTGACAAGGAAGCACTTCAATGTTATCCATCATAAACACCATTAAGTATCCTTCTGTGGTACCTCTACTAGTGTGTGGCAACTTTTATTTTTTTGTAGATCATACTGGTAGAAGCTTTGGATATGTGACTGGTGCATGTTTCTGTTAATATAATTTTCAGGTTTCAAAACTTGGGCGAGATGATGACACTGGGAAGAAATGATGCTGCAATTTCACCAAGTTTCATTGATGGATTAACTCTGGAAGGTCCAGTTGGACATGCAGGTTCTTTTCTTTACTTCTGTCACACTGGTCCTTTGAAAAAAAAAATGTTAATCCGTATATTTCTGCATTTGCAGCGAGAAAATTTGCATATCTGATAAGATTGCCCACGGATGAGCATCGAATTAAAGTGGGAATGAGTTGGCTTGCTAAATCTGCCATAGATTCAGTCGCATCACTTCAGAGCACCCTTACGAGAGTTCTTTCGGGCTAGCAAATCATTTTTTCATCCAAGCTCTACTTTTTCTTTTTTTCTTTTTTTTTTTTTTTTTAATTAAACCATTGGCAGTTTTTACCTTGCTTTGTGGCCATTTTGGAGGAAAAGGAATTTGACAATGGTAACTCACCAGTTGTGCAGGTCTACAGCCTGATAGTCCACTTCTAGATAACATGTAATTAGAAGTTCCTATGGAAGATGAATTATCACTGTTATAGTTTTCAAGACTTCAGAATCATATGAAACATCATGTTATATATTCACGATATTCTATGCGTGTACTGTTTTGTTTGTTTGGATGGACTATAATTTGTTGATATTTTGTCGGCTGAATAGAAACACATAGAAATGAATCATATGAAGAGGGTAGAGAGGAATGAGTGGGCCATCGAATCTACGAACACTTCCTGCTTCAGCCTGGTACTAGAAGCGCCATGAGCAATTTAATATGAAGCGAGGACTAAGATTTCTATTACTTGTATTGGTTCAAAACTTGTAGCAGTATGATTAAAAATGGTACTTTGGTTATGAAAGATGCATACACCATGCGATGATCTTCATGGGAGAACGTTCATTGACAATACAAAAAGAGGTAGCCTTTGGTTTTGTGCAACTGAATGAAATTGCTGCCACGAGTCAAGCATTAGGGATTGATGTATTGATGCTCAAGTTTCCCCGAACGATATGATTGAGCAAGCCAATAGCTGGGTTGTGTTGGATGGCATATCATACGGCTGGCGAAGATAGAAGGAAATTCAGACCTACTCATTTTTAGAGGGACTAGAGATCTACATACCATTGAAATATGAAAGCTGATTGATAGATCAATCGTTACACAACATCACCAGGATAAATGACAATAGACACATACTTACAAATTGTGAAAAATTAGAAGAGATGTTGGACCTACTAGATTATACTGTAAAATAAGTTAGAAAGAGTTGGTTGGTCGTGCTTCTTTTCCAAATGAAATTCATTTCCATCCACATTTTGCCGGTACAGATGGTGTCTTAGGGCAAAATGAAATGGTTTATGAACTACTCAAATCGAAAATTCACTGAAAGGACTTAATATTGTGAAAACGAAGAAGGAAAAGTAAGACTACATAAATTGCAGGATGTAGAGCAGTGCGGATGGCAAGTTTCAGAGGATGAACTCTTTTCCGTTTAGTTTTTGTATTGCTCCTACATGACTCATTTTCATTTTATTTTCCACCTTTGATTTGATTTAGTGGAAAAACACTGAATGCCAAGTTGCCAAACGGTCTAGCTAAAGGTTTTTCCTAAGAAAATAAAATAAAAAATCAAATTAAAATGGATCACAAAAGTCGCTAATTATTTTGTCTGGCAAAGAAAGTTGGGGCATGTGTAATCTTCTAGGTGGCCTGTCATGGGATTGCCGGGAGCCAAGATGAGCTTACTACCTCTGCTACAACTCACTAACACCAAACAAGACAATTGGCAGCTTTAAGCAATTCGGACATCCACGTGCTATAAAGGAATTGAAACTTTATACCATTCAAAAATCTCACTATGTACCGCTATACTTGAGATTCATGAGCGTCGGTTTCGGAGATGTCATGAATGCATTTACAATGGTGGTTGTTTATTCACAAGGCAAAAAATCAAAGTAGACACTCTTCCTATCTCACCTCACTCATTTCATCTTCCTGCCTCAGCTAGTTGAATAATCAAATTCTTAAACCATGAATATTTCATCATTGTTCAGCAGAAATGAGGACCGGTGGGCGGTTTAAATGGTGCAGCTCGTTTTCGGGGGTTAGTAATCCTTCATCCATGTGATTGCACATTGGATCAGAATCGGTGAAGAAGTCGTCTGCTGCAGCTAGTGATTTTAATTGCTGAGCTAGAGATGAAATAGTCTTCTGGCACTCTGCAAACCGGCTAGCAGCGACTGCTAGCTCTTGCTCCTGTTTAACATAACAAAACTAAATGAGAACTTAAGAAGGAAACTAAATTCAGACTAAGTCATGATCGCCCATTTAGCATGAATAAAACATTGGTAAGCTGATCCTATCAGATAGTCAATGGTGTCAGCAAGCGCAGTGTTGCTCAAAGCGCCACAACCCACCAAAAAAAAAAAAAAAGTTCGCCTGGCATGAGCATTTTCTGTTAAGTTAGTTTAGAAGCACCCCATCATAGCACTGTAAGTGCTTTTTTTGCTCGAAAATTACATTACATCAAAGGTCAAGTGCTTTGAAATTCTATATTAACCTCTGAATGTCTTCAATGCTACAGTGAAATTTGAGATTTGTTTAGATTGTGCCCCAATCATACAGTTTGCACTAATAAAGTACAAGATGCTGATGCAGCCCTCCTGTGCATCAACCCTCCTGTTTCTAACATAGCTATATGTCAAAATGAAGATCAAAACCAAGCTGTATTATTGGAAAATAATCATTTCATCTTCCTTGAGATGGCTATAAATAAATAACTATTCACCTGGGAGATTGAAGTCATATCTCATAAAAAAAGCACCCAAATCAGATGTTCAGACACAGGATGTGAATGTACCAAGAGAGGCATCTCTCTTTTCTCACGCAGATGGAACTCACTCTACATGCAACTGTAACATTGCCACTCAAAATGTAGTAGCAGGTTTGTCGGCAAACTTGATAAATTATGTAAAAGGAGCAATACCATCTCAATAATTTACTCATGTTATCATGCTTTCCATTAGATATAGACTAACATCCACAAGCCATAGAGAACTAACCTGCTTTACTTTTAGCTGTTCATCAGAGACAGCCACACACTGAAGCTCAATCTCATGCTGCAGTTCGGCATCCCTTTTCATATTTAGATTTTCATCCTCCAGCTCCCGACATTTTGCCTCATTTTCAGCAGACAAAGCACGCTCTCTTTCAACCTCTTCTTGTAGTAATTTGACATTAAGGAGCAAGTTTTTCATCTCCTCTTCAACATCCATCAGTCTTGACTCTGTTACTTCCATCCTCTCATGGGTAATCCTTGCTTCCTCCTCTGCAGCTTGCTTCGATTTTTGTGCTGCAGCCAACATGTTGTCGAGTTCTGTCAATCTCATCTCAACCTCATTGAGCTGACTCCATGACGTTTCAAGTTGTTTTTGACATTGACTTAGAGCCATCTCTAGCTTCTCCTTTTCTTCTTCCTTCTTCTCTAATTCCTCCTCCAGCTCTGCCGTTCTATTGATCATGGCTTCAAGCTCGGATTTGAGAGTGACTTCATCAGATCTGTTTTGATCCAGAACAGGCCCCATTCCATGGCTGCAACTTCCACTTTCTGCATCTGGTAAAGCTGCAAGCCTTTCCATCTCCAGAAAATCATCCATTAAATCAAGTTCTTCTGAAGAGACAATGAGATTCTTTCCGAATGATTTCTCTTTCTTAAAATGGTCGAGTTCAGTTATTAGAGCAGATGCCCATGACTCAGAGTGGCACGGCTCACAATCACTTGGCTCCAAGCAACTTGCTTTCTGCACGTCATTCTCAACTGCTAGCAGCCTATCCCCTGCATCTGATTGGCTATCAGCGAAGGACTCTACACAAACCGATGATGCAGAGAAAGACTTAAGATCGTTTGTTGCACTTGCTTTCCGAGACATGGCTCTGAGTCTGCGGCATTCGGCTTCCAGCCTAGCTACCTTCTTTATGCTCTCTAAATGCTGTTTGCTGGCTGTTTCTGCTGCTTGGGTGCTCAAATCACGCTCAATAATCCTAAGTTCTAGCTCCTCCGACATAGAAAGGACTTTGGCTTTGAGGGCCACATTCTCTTTTTCAGCAGCATCAAGCTTAGGGTCAAGATCAGAACATATAACTGAAGAAGCTTCACTCTTGGCTGCTTGAAGCTGGACATGGACATTGGAAAGCTTAGTCTCAAGCTCAGCCTTTGTTGATTCCCACTCACGAGTTTTCTTGACCACAGTTTCTTGGATCTTCTGCTCTTGCTCTTCCCTCACCTGTCTGAGCTGCCTCACACATTCCTTAAGTGCTCCATCAAGATGACTGATTCGATCTTCTAGTGTCGAGTTCCTTTGTGTTGCAACCTCCAGTTGTTTCTTTAGCACCGAGACTTCATTTTCAGCCTTCTCCCATCCTACCATTGAATATCAGAAGGAAAAAACTTACGACGAAGTACATAGGCACAAGAATGCAAATCCGAATGCAATGTCAAATAGATTTAACGCAGGAACAGTTGAAGTAGATGTCATCCTCAAATCTGAAACTCCATGTGATTTCACTCTTGCTCTGATTGAAAGCTTCCAATCTTGTTACCCCAGACATTAGTGCTTAATTTTGCTGCAATTTGTGTAGTATATCAGATATTTCCTCCCTCCTACATTCTCAGATATCTTGTTACTATCCCCATTCATTTGCTACAGCTTTAGATATTAAATGCAGACATTGAGAAACTAAATCATTATGCTATGGTTACGGATTATGCTACAGTACTATGAGAATACTAGGCAAATATCTTTTTGGAGGAAAAGATGAATGTTAATCTCTCTTCCGAATCACATCCACACTCTCTGCTATAGACAAGTTCAGATGTCCCTCCTAGGCAGAAGCAAGAAAAACTGGCAGAAAACTTGCTTCTTTTTAAGATAGCATTATAATGTGAAGTAACCTAACTAATTTCTCTTATACAGATGCTTGGTTTTTCATCAAAGAAACATCAGTTTTTGTTGCACTACCTGATACAGCTTCTTCTGCAACTTTAGCATGCTGCTTCACTAGTTCTTCCTTGGCGCTAATATTCAGAAGTGCAGCAGATAATTTATCTGATAGAGTCCTCACACCCTCACCAACTTCCTCATCCGCAACCGCAACCTTCGATGTGACTTCTTGTGATTGACTGCTGTGCGTTGGATATGCCTATGGAAACAAGCCAAGGAACACCAGTGTTCATCCATCACCATACTATGTAAAAGCTAAATCAATCTTGCAGAGCATATCAGGAAATGAGAGGGAAGTGTGGCAGGAGGGGAGGATTAGGGAGATAAAGATTTCCAAACTAAGTATAGCGAGTCATCTAATTATCGAGCATGATCTCCGTGGCAAATTTCTTGTAAAATGTCTGGAATTCTTGATTATGTAGATCAGTTTTGGACAGCTTCTCAAGACTAATCTGCGTACAATAGCAGGTAACTTTTTTTTTTTTTTTTTTTGGTATTCAATGAAAATGAACTTTCATAATGAAAGCATGTTCAGTAACCTGCAAAGGCAAGAACCAGTCGATTCAGTTAAACAAGATAGACATTTTACGAACCTGTTCATCCGAAAATCGTCCCGAATGAGAGGACAACGAACCCGAGCTCTCTGTTTCTCCAGGACTCTTCTCCGACGACTTCCTTCGCCAGAGCCAAGTCCGGCGGTCCATCGTGGGCTCTGCCACGGCGGGCAGATTTTAGACTCTGACCACCATGCGGGCGATTCGTATCACCCAAATCACTTTCCGGACAAACTCAGAACTTCAAACAGCAATCCGAGCGAAACCCAGAAGAGGAAAAAGATCAGAGCTCTAACTGTTTCAACCGAAAAGGCGTGGTTTTTTTCCTGAGAATTCCAAGCTTTGCTTATAATGCACTCCCCCAACAACTTGAGCTTCGCGATCCACAAATCCTTATATCTGAAAAATCGTTCAAAAAGCAGAACTTTTATTCGATACGCGAAAAGGACTGGAAAAGAGTATGAAGGCTCTGTACGAAGCGAAGCGGTTCCATCTGCAACTGACGTGCTCGAGTATAGAGTCCCAACCCAGAATAACTTGAAGCACAATGCTCAAACAGCTCTTATGATAGGCACCTAACGCATACATGCCCCGAAATTCACGCCATACCATAAGGTAGGAGAATGAGAGAAAGAGAGAGAGAGAAAGAGAGGACCACAAGAGAAATGTGAAAAGGGCCAATACCCAATTTTCCGAAAATATCTGTCGAAAATCCCAACAAAAATAGAAGGTTGGCAAAGACCCACTTCCTCATCACGGATATAAGGAACGCCAAACGGCAAAAAGGCTGATAAAAATTCAATCTTTACGCATGAAGTGAACGTGGTTGATTGATTCCAGCTATCAGATTAAAATAAAACTAAAAAGTACCAGCTCAGACGGGGGGAGCACGATCGAGATCAGCATTGGGACAATGATTGCTGCGGTTGGAATCCCAATGCGAACATGTCTCTGGCCTCAGATCTGAGGAATGTCAGGGGCAGTGGAAGAGAGAGAGAGAGAATGAGAAGATGCTGGGGGATTCTTGTCCGGCCCTTGATTTTCTTGGACAGCAAAATCCGGTGGCTTTAGGAGAAATCATTAAAGAAGGGTCTGATGAACGAGAAGACCTCTTGATTGATGATTATAATAATCACTTGTCATCGTCTTCGAAGAGGTTTGTCCGTAAGTTTGCGACTTTTTCAAATGGAGGACGCGTCATTCCCGCCCTTCCCCTTAGGTACTTCCCTGCCATTCCAAAGATGCTGTTGAATTTTGTCGTTGACACCACGGGGCAGTGACGCGAAATTGAAGGAGAGATTGAGAATCGAGGTTGATCATCAAAGCAGCACCTTCCTTTTTTCGGGTTCTTTTTTTTGTTGAAAAGTGAATAATATTTATAAAAAAGATTTTTTGGACAAATAATCTAAAACACAAGCATCAAAACAAAGTAAATCTCAAAAAGATTGATAGGATAAACCAATCAAAAAAGAGATAAAGTAGTCATATGTTGGGTTTTAGCTGCTCAATCCGCTATTAGGTTAGTAGTCCTTCCACGATGAGCCAAGGAAATGTTGCTATATTGGGCAATTTGGGTTCGAGCATCTACAATGAGTACTTCCACATCCCACGGCATGTGAGCAACATTTGCAGGGCTTCAAACAGAACTAAGTTGTTAGACTTGTAACACGGCTCTCGTGCTCTTCTTGACCTAAAGTATGATAAAGCCTCAATCCGAGTAAGGCTTTCCACTTGAATCACCAAAGAGGCTGAAATTTCTTTGGCGAATCCATCCGATGGAGCACCTTGATGCATCGAGTATGACTCCCATGATTGCTCCTTTTGAGCTACCAACAACAAATGACCCATCAATATTTATCTTCAAGGACCAACTATTTGGCGGATGCTAATTTAGAGATAATGCCCTATCTTTGTCAAGATGTGAACTTTGAGGGTCTTGATTGCATAAATTCCTTGTGGGATTTAACTCCTTAAAAATTCTGAGCTTGGGACAAGAAAAGATGGTGTTGTGAAATAAAGTTTTGTATTCAATAGCTGCTATGATTGTGGGAAAATCACCTTTTTGAATATATTGAAGAGAGAGCCTAATTTGCGGGGTGACTTTTTGGAACCTTGTTATAGTTCTACAAAATTATTTAACCTTTTATGATAGTTTATAAATTATCAACTTTTTAGCCTTTTTTTTTTCAACTCCTAAATTTACATTCTATTATATGAATTTATCATTCTCTATTGTGGGACTTACCGACATTTTTCCAGCTCTCGTTTGAATTGCCTATCAACGTAATCATCTTTTCTTATCTTTTACCAATTATTATTATTATTATTTTTTTTTGCCAATCTTTATTTGTATGATTTATTGGAAAAACAAATTCCTATTAGGTTATGAACTAATTTAAATATGAACTAGCCATGCCATTGTTGTGACATCTCATCAGTTCCTTATTGTTTAAGGTTGGAAATGAAGATAAGCTTCCTTCAGCATTCTTTCCCTTAAAGCTGATCCGTGAAGCGTGTAGACTTTAATACCTCAGCATTTGTCGATTCTAATACCATGAAACAAGAGCGACAGTTCTTCTACACAACACGTTGGATTGCTGCGTAAAACCACAGGTGATCTTGAAGTCGCACGATCTGATAGATAGTGTCCTCGTACTCGCATGCTTTTTTGTGTTTAGTATATTTTCTCTAGAATTAATAATTGATTTCTTCAAAAATCGTAATAATTACGTCATCTCCGGTAGCTAATCCTATCGAAACAAGAACTGCATGCCATGCGTCCAAAGGGGGAACCCGTTCACGATAAGAAGCCATCATTTGGTCCTTTTGGATTTGGGAGTGTGGCTTCTTCACTTTATGTCGAAGTTTGCTCTTCTTCATTTGTTAATATCCTCAGCTTTGAGGGTTTCGAGATGCATTTGCTGTACATATCCGTGCATAAAAACCTTAGTAGACAAAAAAAGAAAAGAAAAAAGAAGAGAGTATTGGGGCAGCATTAGGGTTTGTGGAAGAGAACCTTTTTTTTCTTGTAGTGTCTACCTGAGATGGTTGTAGCTGGTGATGGCGGCACAATTAAGGTATGACCTCTATCCCCCATAAGATTCTCAAGCTAGGGAAAAAAGGTATTGACTTGGCTAATTTTCTCATGACAAGAGAGCCCACCAAGTAGATAAATACGGCTTCTGAAATAGTAAACTAACATCACAAACTATTTAACGCTCTAGCCAAGAATTAGTTAGGTGATCTTTGCTACATATTGCATTGTGTTAAAAAAAACCAGCGAAGCATAAGACATTGCTATCGATGCGAAAACGATACTTATCATCCCATTGAAGGAGGACTCGGTGGTCCCCCATTTTAGCCTATAGTTGCTAAATCAACATTAGCCTAGCCTAGAAGTTCTATGTTAAAAACGTGACCTCGGGGCATCATCTTTCTCCTATCTTGAAACTAAAGGGATAAAGGAATGTTCTTTTGGTAAAATGAGAGGGGATGTGGAATATATTGACGGTTTGCGGGCGGGTGATTTTGACATGTCGTTGAACGATATTTGTCCGCTTTAACTTTCACAAGACTTCACATGAATTAGCAAAGCAAATAGCACTTGCTGAGTTCCTCTCTCTATCATAAAGTATAATTACACTACCACCGTATCATGCGGTAGTTGTTCTTTTATGTAAATGAGTAATGACCACACAACTTCCATGTAAAATTCCCTTGTCTTACTGCATCAATCAAACTAGTTATTCATCTAATACTTTCAGATTGCCCGATCCTCACCCTAACATAAGATTTCGCATCTATCTCCGCATTATCATTGTTGGATCTGTTCTCTTAGAATGGGTGAATTCTAAGCAAATCGAGGTTCTAACACGTTCATCAAGTGGAGTGTTGAGTCTGCTGTGTGTTTGGTCCTCAGTCCTCCTCTTGAACCGGAGGAAGGCAAAAGCATTTTGTTCTAAAGACAAAAGGGATTGAGAGAGAGAGGACAACGGATAACTGTGTGTGTACATTCTGTCTCAAGTTTCCTTCATCTTTTCCTACCCATTCCTTGTGGTAAAAGCTCAAACTTCGTCCTTTAAATCCTAAAGGGGTATGGTGGTCTAGGAGCACAAGCAACAAGCTTTCCAAATCGTCAATGATTGGGACGTGCAGGCACCACCAGACAGACAAATCGCATCAGCCATCCTTCTAAGACGGGCCCGCCGACCATAGGAAGGATCGTAAGATGTGCTGAATTTAAGGAAAGTAACAAAGAAGACGTGACCCCTTGATTGCCTAGTCTTTCGCTCGGGGGTCACCTCCGACCCGTGAAATGAAATGAGCTGTCCCTGCTCAAGCCACGTCGGATCTTTTTTGCATTGCTCCGATCCCGGCTATCGTCTCTTGGGGCGAGGCCCAGCACGAGGCTTGGCGCATTGCAGCATTGGGGCCCCGTTTGCATATTGCGCAGGATCATCATCTCACCGCCATCGCATCGAATTATGGAAGAAAGCGAATCCATCATTCATGGACAGTTTGTGAATCTTGTGATCACTCCTTCATATTATTAAGATCACGTTTTGCCCATTTTCTTGGACATTAATTGCTGTTGAATCACAAAAAAAGAAAATAGATCTCTAGCGGCGTCCTTATGTCACAGTGGTTTGTATAGGAATCACGATAAAATGCGCGAACTTCATACCGAGGAATGGGATCATAAACGTGCACAGGAGAAACACCACCTATTTATGTAGATTTCGCAAGTGAAGCACCCGGGTTTGTGGTCAACCATTTGGTTTGAGTTCCATCATATCGAGAAAGACGTCGCCGATGCATTCGTTGATACCTTCAACTCTTGAATGTTTTGAGATCAATGAGCACTTAAAGGATGAGCATATATCAATTCCGCCGCTTTCCAAAAAGAGTGCTATCAATCTTCATGCGCTCCCTGTATAATTTCTCCAAATTCAGTCAATCAATTGCTTGGATGGAAACTTACCCTTCTAGCGGCGATGGTGTTTTCAATTGATGATTTTCTGCTCTGCTGAATATTTCTGGAGGGAAAACAAATTGAAACAACTCTGACCATTCGCCATAAAAGAATTCTCGTCTTTGTCAAACGCACGGGGGAAAATGCGAGGGGCTTCGATGAATAGTTGCTGTACTATGTGTTAAACCATGTGCTTTGCGGCTCTGGCCACCTGTTTTCCTCTTTTTCTGCATTTACAAATCGGAATCTTTAATCAACTGATTTGCTGGGTTAGTGATGAATTGCAGTGCATCATGCATTCTGCAATATGAACAATTCTCGCTCTTTGTATCCAAACCCCTAATTTAGGTCTTATTCGAGTTGACTGGTATGGGGAGGATCGACATGGAGAGATGCCAAAAAGCAATGTCTACTAGGTTCATGCATTGGATAAGATATCCACAAAATGCTTGTTGAAATACCTATTGTTTTGCTATAAAAGTCTCCGTCATGACAATAATTCAAGTAGAGAACTTGCAAATGACTTGAGGAAATGAGGAACGCTGGCGTGGTTATTTATAACTTCATTTATTTTGTCGAAAATGAATGATTAAGAAATCATTTTTCTAAAAATGATTACCTATGTCACTTACAAATATTAATTATTAGAAAATATATTCATTGTCTACAAAAATATTTAAACATTAATTGTTGTTGATAATGAAAATATTTCCACTGATTAACTATTTTCAATGATAAAAGCGATCGTTTTTAGGAAGATGATTTCTAATCATTTATTTTTTGCGAAATTAATAGAGTCAACATAATATAGAAATGAAGGGTATTGATATAATTAGGGGCAAGGACGAAGGCTGTCCGAGTTTAGTTTGAGTTCACGTCCAGTCCAAAGGCCCATAATGAGTGGTCATAAACAAGTTCCAAGAATGAAGGCCTCTTTATCTCTTTCTTATTTCCTACCAAACCAACCCCAGCCATAACAACTCTTCCGCTTGTAGATGAGCAAAACTTGAGGGCTGCAGTGATCTTGATCCATGGACTTATGTCAGAGTTTTGGTATCTTCAGTATGACAAGTTATTGTAACGCGAGTTCAAGGTCTTATACATTCAGTTGAATATTCAAAAGGAGCTCAACTAGGGTTTGATTTTGGGTTGGTTCAGACGAATTTTGGAATTTCAAATTCGATTTTGTGCTAGGGTTAGCTGTTTCAAACCATCTCTAACGAGGAGAAAGATTTTCTGGGCATTACTTTTTCTCCAGCACAGAAAAGTGAAACTTTACTGCAATTGATACCTTTTTCCAATTCTTAGTTTGACCAAAAAAGCTAGATTAGAGAGGGAAACGAGAAAGAAAAACCAAAGCAGGAAAGTGAAGCTTACAAAGGGGAAGATGGACCATGATATATATCTTGTTGCTTATAATAATGGAAGAAAATATGTGAAAGGGAAAAATAAACAATATCTCCAATCTTTACGCAAATTGTAAATAACTCCAAAAGTAGAATGAGAAAGTTTCAAAAGATTAGGAGAAATCGAATATTATAGACACCCAAAATATCATTTATCTGGTAATTGTCCAGGGAGGAATAAATAGAAGGTACCAAAGCTTCAAAATTCTGATATTCAGATTCAAAATGTCTTTTAATGGAGAAAAGAAAAAAATCAGGCAGCGTGAGTAGGACGCACCAACCACGTAAATTAAGATGAACTGCCACCACTCACTCCTAAGCCCCAAACCAGCAAATCGAGCTCTCAAAATTATCCCCTGAATATGACCCAAAAAAAAAAAAAAAAGACATGATCCCCGGAAAATTATTCCCCCTCCCAAAAAAAAAGAAAAGAAAAGATAATCCACTGAGGATATTTCGCCCCAGGAAAATATAAAAAAAGAAGAAGAAGAGGGGGAATTAAATAGATACAATAAATAGCACATGACTCACAAAAATAGAATTATTTAAGAAAAACGGAATAGTAATAAAGAAGATAATAAATAAAAATAGAAAAGACAAAAAAGAAATTCCCAATTTCGAGGGTGAATTTAACTGTCATTTGAATTGAACTCCCTCATTTCCCACCTCTGAATCAATCAAATAGAGAGAGAGAGACAGACAGAGAAAGAGAGAGAGAGAGGCAGAGGAAGACGAAGAGGAGGAGGACGCAGAAGGAGGAGGAGCAGGAGGAGGAGGAGGAGGAGGAGGAGGATTTGAAGCCCTAGCTCGGGGCTTTGTCCGCGCCTTCCCTCGCGGCCGTCGTCTCTGTTTCCTCTCTCTCCTCTCTCTCTTTCGATTCCTCGCCTCGATTGATCGATCGGGAAGCGTTCTATTTCTAAAACCCTAGGCTTTTCTTTCCTTTTTTCTATCTTTCTTATTCGATTTGGGGTGGGGAGAGCAGGGTGTTTGATTGAGAGAGAGAGAGAGAGAGAGAGAGAGAGAGAGAGATGAGCGGGCAAGCGGGCAAGTGGCGGCTTCTTCCGGTCCGCGGCGGACGAGCCTGCAGCAGAAGCGAGGCCCCTCGGCCGCGGCTTCCAGGAGGTCTCTCCAAACGGAGAACGGCAATGGCGCAGCGGCTAGCAACGGCAACGCCTCGAAGCCCTCTTCGCCTCCTGCCCCATCGTGAGTATTCTCCCCCCGCCATCATCCCCCACCTCCCGGAAATATTAGAAAAAAAGAAAAAAGAGATGATTTTTGTGCTTTTTTGGGGAAAAAGAAATGAGCTTTCAAGTGTTGGTCTTGCTGTATCAATGGGTTTGCTCGTGCCGCTATCGTTGTAGTGTGTCCTTGGTGTGACGGTGACATGGAGAGTGTCGTCACGTAAACTGAAGCATTATCAAGACTTTTTATGTGATGATTGGCTCGATTCTGCAATAGCTGAGGTACTTGAAAGTCAAAGCGTGCCTGATTGTTTCTCGTTCTTCATTAAATCGCTTCAGTACTGCTGGGGGAGAGAGGACCGTGAAGAAACTGAGGTTGTCCAAAGCCCTCACGATTCCAGAGGGAACTACCGTTTCCGATGCGTGTCGGCGTATGGCTGCTCGCCGGGTCGACGCCGTTCTGTTGACTGATGCCAATGCTTTGCTCTCTGGGATTGTTACCGACAAGGTTCTAACATTAAAATAGAAATTCTCAATATTTTCTTAGGGTTAGTGCAGAGTTTTTTTTTTTTTTTTGATAAAAAAAAGAGTGTATTGTATGCATCTGTCGGTCAGGATATTGCCGCAAGAGTCATTGCAGAGGGGTTGCGACCAGAGCAAACTATTGTATCCAAGATAATGACAAGGAATCCCATATTTGTTACTTCTGATACTTTGGCCATTGAAGCTCTTCAGAAAATGGTCCAAGGTAACTCTTAAGTGTGGTTTTTATATGTCCTGATGGTACTACCGATTTTAGTGCTTACCAAGAAGAAGAATGTTCCTGATTGATGGAGAACTAAATTTTCTACTGAATTTGAATCTTTTGCACTTCTATCCATGGTGTTTTTTATTTAACAGTTAAATATTGATGCTGCCTGATCAAGGTTAATTATGAGAGGGATGTTATGGACTGTAACACAATGATAGATAGGGAAAACAGTGACTTTTGATAAAGTTACTGGAAAACTTTGGGGAACATTGTTTCAAGTCTTAACTCTGTTTCTGCATTATGTGTTATTGCACATTGTAGCATTTGCATCCATAATTTATTTCTAAGGCCACCATTGAATTAGAACTTGTAGAGCTTCTTCATTCTGATATGTCTTGGCATTATCATTTCGTATTTTCCTTTGTATGTCCAGCTGAAATTTGAGGTTGACAAAACTCAGTTGGAGATCTATGTTGTCTATTTTACCCATAAGAAAAGAAAAGAAAAGAAAAGAAAAAAAAAAACGGTTCATGGAACCTAGTTTACCCTTTCGCTATTTACTTATCTTGATGAAGTGCTTTTTCCCATTCCAATGAACAGGTAAATTTAGGCACCTTCCAGTTGTGGAAAATGGTGAAGTCATTGCATTATTAGATATCACGAAATGCCTCTACGATGCTATCTCTAGGATGGAAAAGGCTGCTGAGCAAGGGAGTGCTATTGCTGCTGCTGTAGAAGGAGTGGAACGCCAATGGGGAAGCAACTTTTCTGGTTGGCCAATTTTCTCTTACTGAATGAGAATATACATTCTTGCCTGACTAGAACTGTATTTTGATGAGGTTGTTGGTGCCTTCATTAGTAGAAATCTTTATATAGCCAAAATAGGAAAAAGGGGAAAAAAGGGGGTGGGGTAAAAGTTAGTAAGTGTGAGAAAGATTTTTGTAAATTATGCATGTGCTCTGTTCTTTTTTGCCTTATTTATCTATTCCCATTAGGATGCTCCTGCCACAAGGACCTCATAAATGTTTAGGAACTACTTCAATAGTCAAAATTAAAATGGTGTTAAGGGTCCTTTTTTTTATTTTATGTTTTTCATATTTCTAGCTTGGGATAAACCTGAATTTTGATCTGTCTTTTTTATTTGCTGACATATCTGTAACTCTTATTTTTGGTTTATGTATTTATCTCAGCTCCATATGCATTTATTGAAACACTGAGAGAGCGGATGTTCAAGCCATCCTTGTCAACTATCATCACCGAAAACATAAAGTACCTCTGAATTATGAATTTTTTATCTTTTAGGCATGCCATCTTAACGGGCTTAGTTAAGTGGTTATCTGGTACTAAGCAACTATCTCATCTATTTTTCAGGGTTGCCATTGTGTCACTATCAGATCCAGTCTATGTTGCTGCCAAGAAGATGCGGGAGTTGCGGGTCAATTCAGTAATCATTACGTCAGGAAGCAAGATACTGGGGATACTCACGTACTATTCTTTCCTTGTCTCTGTCTCAGCCTCTTAGTTTCCATTGGGACAGCTTCCGTTCTGTCTATATGATTAAGTCTATTGCTTACGGCTGCTTTTTGCTTCAAATGCAGTTCAAAAGATATTCTTATGCGTGTGGTGGCTCAAAATCTTTCTCCTGAGTTGACTCTGGTTGAAAAGGTTAGTTTTCTGTTTCGAAACTGCACTCATGCTGATCTTGTTTTCTGAGTTAAGTAGGGATGAGTTAGGCATCTATTTTAAAAGAAAATTTCAGCTGTCATGGTTTTTTGAAAGCAAGTTTCATTTGTAATTGTGGTTTCTGAATTAATTGTAGCAGTGTACAGCTGTAAATTAAGTGAAGTCTGAATTGTTTATTAGTTCTCTCAAGGTCTTAGCAAGATGTTGATTGTTTGTCTGAGCATCAACGGACTAAAAACCTGCCCAATGACACCCTTATCTTGTGGCCCACAGAAAAAGACTAGGCAAGTACCCTTGAATGTTATAGAAAAATCATAATGCTCTTGTGTGGGCTTTTACTTCTGTAAAATGATGCATCTTTTCCCAATGGTTTGGAGTGTTTTGATGGTTCTGTAGGTTGTGAAGACTTAATCTCACGTTTTGATTTCCTTTGCATCCTGTGTCTGTCACAAGCATGAAACTTTAAGAGATATCGGTACCTTAAAAAATGTCAACTTGTTATTACTAATGAATAAGCTGCATTTTACTTTCAATTATTTTAGGTGACATAGGATATTGTTGGTCTAGTACATGGAATCAATCTGATAATATCTATCATAGCGTGATATGACTATAATCCAGACAGCAAAAGTGAATATTTTATTATGGTCTGTCTTTCTTTCCCCCTCCCCTTTTTTTCTCTTAAATATTCTGGGTGTGAGCTTATTTTCCTTTTGTTTGGTGACTATTGAATTTGGTGGTACTTCCTCTTTACCAAATTCTACAGGTAATGACAGCAAATCCTGAATGTGTGACGCTAGAGACATCAATTCTGGACGCATTGCATATTATGCATGACGGAAAGTTCTTGCACCTTCCTGTCCTTGACAAAGGTGGGTAAAATTTCTCATGATTTTTCCAAATGCAATTTGGATGGATAGTGAGTTGAACCTTTATTGCAGAGGGGTGTATTGCGGCTTGTGTGGATGTGCTTCAGATAACTCATGCAGCAATTTCCATGGTAAGTCTATTTTCTGAAGCTGCAATTGCACATTAGAGGGTATTTTAAATGTTATAGCCAACTTGATATGTTTATTATTTAATTTGACTGTGGGTGCAACTCATAGCAAATCTTGCTATTGTAGTGCCATAATTTTCAAACTTCATTAGCTTGCCATTGAGGCATATTGACCCTTGCCACCACATTTAGGATTGAGATTCTATTCTACGTGCTAGCGGCCGTGGTTGTCCATGTTTTATTATTGGGAAAGATTCAAAGAAAAACCTAGTCTGCCATCAAAGAAGTTTCAAGGCGAAGGTGAATTAGAGTGATAGTCAAACCTTCACACTAGATCAATTATGCTGGCTTGTTTTGGTGTTGCTTTTGATTTGAATTGCTTAGTCAACATCAATATGTTTTTATGCATTCAATCTGAAAGAAATAAGATATCACAAGTTCCATATCTTTCCTTACCCATAAAAATTACCATGGCTATTCGTCTAAACAAAGACCTGTTGAAGTATTGTCCCATGTCGCTTGACAATGGGTCCTAAATGCTGTTTATATTCACATGGTCTATCTCTACCTATGAACTTAAGACTTTGGTTTGACTTTTTAAGATGGTATTAGAGCTAGTACCATCCCTTTCGTGAATGTGTGGTAAAAAGTTTCACGTGGATGTGCATAGTCAAAATTCCACATGCCGCTCGTAATCCGGCTTGCATGTAAGATGAGGTGTTTTAGTATTGTCTCATGTCGCTTGACAATGCCTCCTAAATACTCTTTATATTTATTTGATCTCCCTTCGCCTATTAGTTTAGGCTTTTGGGCTGGACTTTCTAACAAAATCACTTGTCTTTTTATGTAAATCACTGATTATTTACTTGTTTTGAATCTGTAAATGGACCTGAATATGAAAATTCTGTAAATAGGTTTTGCTTGGTCATCATCAAAAATAAAACCAGGTCAGCTGTCTAGCTCTTTTTTGGCTTAAACCAAGATGAGAGGTCAATTGACTGAAAATTTCAGCCAAGTGTGGATTTAGGTGAAGTTGACCTGCATTGAGCTTTTTGCCCTTAGTATTAGATGGTCAAGAAAAATTAGGCTAATGTTGTGTCTCTGGGTTTAATTCTGATTTAGCTGGTCAGAATGAGCCCTAAAAGCACGAAACATGTGACATTCCCATTACTTTGGCTTAATGTTTCCAGCAGAGATTAATATTACTTTTTATGTGCCAATGATCCTGTTGAGTGAGATGGTTGTTTTTTTAGGAAAATACACTCTATATGTGGAATCATAGTTATAGTTCACTTAAACCTGTAGGAAAAATCGCAGTATAAGTAAATAACTCTTGGAATTTGCATCTCTTCCTATCCATTTGATAATATTATATGGTTTTGCAAGGTTGAGAATGGCTCTGGATCTGTTAATGATATGGCAAACACCATGATGCAAAAATTCTGGGACTCAGCCCTTGCTTTGGAGCCACCAGATGACTATGACACCCACAGGTATGTATCACTTCCTATAAAAGAATGAGGTCTACATGGACTCAGTACATACAAGTTAATGCATATACTAAAATTAGTTCAAAATCTTATTTCTGTGAAATGTTATAGTGATATGTCAGCAGCAATGCCCTCAGAAGGACTAGAGAGCAACAAGTCTGCATATCCTTCCCTTGGTCTGGGGAATTCATTTGCATTCAAATTTGAGGACCTTAAAGGTCGCGTGCACAGGTTAAATTGCGGTGAGTACTGCCTATGAACAATATTTTACGGTATGAATAGAACTCAAGACTCGAGCACCTCCCTCTTCAGAGGCCAAATTTATGTAACCTAGTTTGCTGAGGAACAACTTCTATTTTATCTATTAAGGCATCATCTGAATCAGTTCTCTATGCATAAATTTTACTTTCTATGAGGGCATCATCTTTAGGACGGTGAAAGACATTGAAGGATTTATTTTCTTGCTTTTTAATACAGAACAATGCATTGATAGTTATGGGGTTTGATTTAATTGTTGGGGTAAAAATGTATCGTAGGTGTTATAGTGTACTTGATTTTTGGAGGGTTTGTTGAATTAGGGGTTGTATTGGTTTGGCTGTGATAGAACTGCTTAATGCAAAACCTGCATTTTCTAGTTTCAGCAGCACCAAATGAAGTCTTTTATCTTGTCATTAGGTACTGAGAACTTAGATGAGCTTCTATCTGCCGTGTTGCAAAGAATTGGAGTTGGTCATGATTCACAGAGACCTCATCTGTTGGTGAGTTCAAATTGATGTGTTATCATACTCTCTGCATCTTACAAGACTTTCTTCAGTCCAATTTGGATACTAATTCCAATTTTTCTATTTGCATGATTCATTTGTTAATGATAGTACGAAGACGACGAAGGTGATAAAGTTCTATTGGCCACTGATGCTGATCTTGTTGGTGCGGTCGGCCACGCAAGATCATCTGGACAGAAGGTATCTTGTTTTCTTTCTCACTGAGGCAGGCTGTGCTTTTAAGCACATATTAATTGGAAAATGATGAAGCGAGATGGATTTAACAGATCAAGTGATTGATTACAGAAAATCTTCTCTCTTTGGAGAAGAATTTCCTGTGTAGTCATTGTGATCATCGAGATACTGATTAGTTATAATTTTTCTTAAATATGCCATTCTTTTTAGAGAACGATTATATTATTCCATTCATTATTTATCTGATTTGAACTGTGAAAGGATTTTGTTGGGATAATGTCAAGTCAATGTAAGGACTATAGATGCGTGACTCAGGGATCTTGACAAGGATTATCAAAGGAAGAAATGAAACCTTTTTTTTTTTTTTTAATGCTAACTTGCAACTCTTAAAATCTTCATTGTTCATTTATTGCTTTTGTTATCAAATGCGGATTTCTGCCAGCCTCCACTTTGAAGTGTATGTGCTGAGTGAATAGTGATCAGTTCATGCTGCTACCAATCTCCTTTCTGCATTTTCTAATCAGTTTGTTAATTTTGATGCCCTACCTTCTATTTTGGTCTTAGGCTGTGAGGTTGCATCTGGATTTTTCGGAAACCAGCCAGCAGCTAAGATCGCCTCCTGCAACAGATATGGAGACAATGAAAAAGAGCAAGGGGATATCGGTGGGTACTGGAATTCTGGCAGGCGCAGTTGCCTTGACAAGCATTGGCGTTTTGGTCTACTTAAAGCGTACGAAACTGTGAAATTTTCCTGTTGGAGTTACTTTATTATTTTTTTGTGGTTCAAGGTGGATTGGCGAAGCCAGAGCCAAGATGGTTTTTGACCAATAAAACCAAGATGGTTTACTTCATTATTTAGTATGCCACTGGATAGATTATGGATTTTTTAGGGGTGGGGGATGCAAAATGACTTTGGGGGGCTGGCTTCGCTCTATTTTGTTACTCATGTAATTACTGAAATTGAGAAGAAAACTTCTGGTACTTGAAGAGAAAAATCATATTGACAAGCCCAGAGCCGTTATGATCTCCATTGCAGGGGCTATAACTTTCTTCCATCCTTTTCTTCTCTAACGTTTGAATACAAGTAATGTTGAAGACAATGAATAGTTAATCAGATAGGTATGTAGACTCCAGAAGACATTTATCTGTCGATTTGGAGGGTTTCTTGGCCTCTTTCTTGTGAAATGCAAAGTGAATTATGAGATGTAAGTGGTTGTTTTCTGCCGGTAAGATATATGCGTGATTTTTTCGGCCTGATAAGTGCTCGAAAATGGGTCTATAAATTTAGTTGATGGGCCGGTGTTGTGGAACTCTTTGATAATTGAATATAACTTGTGGAAATGTACATGTTTAATCTGTCGCATCAGTAACTACAAGTTGTGTTAATCCATGACAATTTAGTAATTTTGTAGGAAAATGACACAAATATTTCCTATATCTTGATTCAATGTAAATTGTCATTTTACACTTATTAGTTATTTAATATAGTTTTTGAATTATTCCTTAATGTTTAATCTGGTCCATTAACGTCGGTATCATTCACAAATCTTCATAATCACACTATTGCCTGGAATTTAGAATATTTTTTCATTATAATCCATTTCATAATTCATGATTTTTTGAATTTTGAAAATATAACCTTATTTAGAGTTATATTGGATACATATAAATTTTCTTTCCGAAGAATATTTAATAATAATATAAATTTATCTATAGATTTTATCACCTATATTATATTAATATAAGAATAAGAGCTATGAGATTTGTTGAAGAAAACACAATCATATCTTAAGACTCGTTTTCTTTTTATCATATTTATTTCTTTTTGTTTGCAACTAATATATACTTGGATGGAGCTATTTTTTTTTCCCGCTCAAATTTGATAGAGCTATTGTAATGTTTATAAAGACAGAGAAATAAATATATTCTAAAAGTTGGGCAATAGTGTAATTATGAAATGTTTTACTTTTTCTTTTATGGAAAGTTGATGGACTAAATTGAATAAATTAAAAATTTAGGGATTAAATTGCACATTTATAAATAATTTAAGGACTATATTGAGCGAATTAAAGGTTAAGAAAGAAATTGCACATAACGCTAAAGTTTAGGAACTATTTGTGTTATTTTTCATAATTTTATCTTATCTTTAGTTACTTTTTGTCATAGATTTAGTTTTAAAAAATTTGAAGTTCGTATTTTTAAGTCGAGGTTGGTAGTTTTCATCTAAGGGAGCAATTTTCAATATATTGTAGGCGTATCATTTTTGGTACTTTGTTTAGTCATTTTTCTATTTAAAAAAATATGTTTTCTCTCACCAAGAACTTTTAATTTTACATGTATTTTGAGCAATTTTTTTTTATCAGAAGTAATTTTACAATTATTTAGATTTAAAATAATTTCGAAAGGTAATCGGCAACTTTTCAATTGAAACGCTTTTTAAATGAAATGTATGTGTGTGTTTATATATATATTGCATAGGGGAATATGTAGGTTTTTATTAGCAAATATATTTGAGAAATTTATAATAGTACCACAATAATTTATAAACCACAAAACCACCGGGTTAGAATTTGGCTTGTTAGCGAAAAGTCACCACCACCGAAACGCCCCATGCAGCGGATGGTGCGGCTGGGACCGCCATAATCAGACGGATTTCGCCACCCTTTGACCGTTAGAACCATCGGAGAAGAAACGAAGAAGCGAAGCGCCGAAGCGAGTGATCAGTGAACAGCGAGCGAAGCGAGAGCAACGCGCTGAGGAAGGGAGAGAAACTTTGACAAACTGGGTCTTTCTCTTTCGTTCTTTTTCGTTGGGTAAGCGATCTTGGAACTTTCGGTTTTTTCTTCATTTTGGTTTTGAACGTTGTGGATATGGCGATTCCGGAGCCTTTGCATGGTTTTTACTGATGTTCATGTTCGTGTCCTTGCTTCCCGAGACCATTGATGAACTGCATTCCCTGAAATATTAGTTTTGTTCGTCAATGAGTTGATGGTTGCACTATCTTGAAGATGGAAAAAACTGAGTACTTCGTTAATTAATGCAGAGAAGGCTATGGAGGAAATAGATCCTTTTGGGTTTTGGTACATTGACAGAGGCAGTTTCTTATTTGATTCATCCAGGCATGATGGGCTCTGCTGTTATTAGTGTTGGTGAAAATGAATGGCTTGCGCATTCTCCATAGGAAGACATTTGTTCATCTCCTTGTTATTGCGGGCAGGCAGTTCTTAGTTTCGAGAAATAATTTACAGAAATTCAAGTGGCATTCCGATCATCGGGTACCTTTGAATGAGTGTGTTCTAGATGGCAAATGGCGTGTTGTTTCCATTAACTTACATATTCTGATGCATGTCCCGATTTAGATACAGGGAATAGTAGAAATGGTTCTGGTTAGGCTCAACCTTTCTATGACCTCACGTCTACCACTAGAGAATGACTTATCTAGAAATCCATCTTTTTGGTTTCATTTGCATGGAGAACAATGTTGTCATGAAGATCAAGTTACCTCATTCTTTCTGCACACAAGTTCTATATTACCATGTTCTTTTGCTTCGTCACGTATTGGTTCAGGAGTTTGTTTTTTAATTGGACACTTTCAGACTGACCGTACAAAATGGTTGATAGGAGTCTTGGCTATAAATATGGAATTTGAAGATGTGAAGTCGGATCTATATGCCTTGAGAAAGTTATATGAGCTTCTCCAACGAAGTGCAGATGGGCCACTCCGTGGAGATGCTATATATGTAAGCTACTCACCGTATATCATGCAGAATTTTTGCTACCGTCTTCAAAGAAAGAAATGAGGATGCTCATGAGAAGCTTCTTGACTTATTACATCATTTTTTCCTGTTCACTCTTTGTGTGACTAAAGTTTTTTCCGATCAGCAATTTTCAAGAGATCTTTGGTTTGTCTTGTCTAAGAAAAGATATGTTTTACTTGATCAGTTTTGTCGACCTCTTATTGACAATTTCAAAATAAGAAAGAATAGTTTCTCCCTTTTGGAGATAATTTTTGCCTTTGGTTCCTTTTCTCTAGTTTCCCTGTCTTCAAATTTCATTTTGAATCACGAGCAAAAAAAATAAATGTGACGTTAATTTAGTATTAGCGACCTGGAGCACAACATTTCCAACTCGGCTGTCCTGGCGTCTGCAAGTTCAATATACAGGGAAAGCTTGATGCTTGCAATTATCAACCAGTGTCTTCATATTTGTAATACTCTATGCTTTACAGTTGGATAAGAGAGCGCAAATGCTATTCAAAGATCTTCTGGATTACGCTACAGAAAGAACTTTTAGGACCTTCAGACAGGTTGGTCAAATATTTGTTTTCTCTATCTTTTTCTTTCCTTACATAGTTTCTTTAAGAGGGCTGGTAAGATTAGATGTTTATAGCGAGTGAATAGAAATAACAATTCATCGCCCGAAAATTTCAAAGTTTCGAACATAGCTTCAACTTAGGATTTGACTTTCTGTTAGATCTTGCACCTATATTGTTTGTCAAGTCTTAACACGTGATGTGCTTGTGCACAGATTGTATCAGTTCAGTCCAGTACCCGTGAAAGTTCCAGTTCCCCTCAGCCGTTGCATCTTATATCTACATCAGAGTCTCTCGTTCTACCTGATCAACCATGGACATCATCTGGTGTCATTGACATCCTGAGAGATCCTATTTTACATGACACTCCCCAAAAGAAGGGTGAGTGCTTGCCTGCTAAGCGCACTCCTGACAAATTGGTTCCTGAGTCATCGAAACCTAGCATCTTGTTGAGCAATCAGGGAAGCCAGAGGAAGCAGTGCAGAGTCTGTCACAGAAACATTATGAAGCAAAAGACATCTGATAGAGAGCCAGAGGTATCAGCTAACAGCATAGCACGAACAGTCAATGGTCAAGAAGAATTGACTTTCGAGATGCTGAGGGGAAAGCAAGAAGAAGTTTTGATGACTGTAGAGATGGGTCTTTTACGAGTAAACAAGAGCCACGAAGCCACAACAGAGTCCTTGACCTTGAACACCAAGCAAGGATTGCTGCTTCTGTACCCATTTCCACAAATTCTCTGGCTTTTGAGCCTAGAAAAACTGGAGGCAGGTACGAAAACAAATTTGCTTGTGATATTATCAAGCAATCTGATGGAGCCAGTGATTTCACAAAAGACTTAACTAATGCCATCAAACAAATTGAAGCCCGCATCTATGTTCTGCAGCTTTATTCTCAAAACGAGGAGTTGATCACGAAAGTAACATCACAAAGTGGAACAGGTAAGGCAGGCAGTGCAATTCGTCCTATGACACAGCCAAACGAGCAGAAATTTACTGGACGTATGCTGGAACGTAGCGCATATATGACAAATGGGTTGCCGCTTCAGGAGAGGAGTCAGAATGCACATAGCCAGGAGAATTTAAGCCAGGCGTGCCAGTTGCCAAGTGAAAAACCCAATCATGGAGCCTCAAATTTCACCAGTCATCAGAAGGGAGTTTTGCCGCGGGACGCTGGTCAGAATCAGAGTTGGAACTTGACTGCAGAAAGTTGTAAGGACTTATTGAGCCAAACAAGCTTGCGCAACGACTTTGGTGGGATAAAATCGGGGACGTATGACAACCTGAAACAAAAAAAGACTCTTATCCCGCCACAAAATGTGAAGGCGATGGTGGAGAAACTGGAGACCATGAGCCAATCACTTAATCGTAACACTCATGCGATTAGTGTGAAAGATAATATGGTTCACGGTTTAATGGTTCCACCAAGTTTTGCTAACGTGCCAAAGAAGCCTCCATTGCCTGTTAGTCAAAAGCAAATGGCTAGAGAAAACTCAGCGGCAAAGTTTGCAAAATCGAGACTACTCATCCCTTCCAAGTCATCGGGCTCCATTGCATCTGTCAGTTCTAGCAACAAATTCAGAAGCAAAAGCCACATGCCTCCCCATGTTACTCTCAAACCGACACTTATGGACCAGTTCTCCAATAAAAAGGAGGTGCGTACGCGTAGGCAACCGCAAAGGATGCCAAAGAAGAATAGTTTAAGAACGAGGAATAAGATGGTCTCTCCTCTGCGAGGATCGGATCATTGCAGTTCGAGCTCTCAAAGCTCATACATCAGCAGGACCAGCGATGAAACTAGCACAAGTAGCGGCGACAGTGAGGCCTATGCAGATGCTGACTTCTCTACCGGATCCGGAAGGACATCGGAAGAGCTGAGCAGCTCTTCGTATTCTGTCCCAACCCACAATGGTCAGGCGGATCATTCATATACACTGGACCACAACAGAGGGTCCATATCTAGCCATCCGACTAATCGCGAGAAGGGAGTTGGTCGGCTGAGAAGAATGAAGAACAAATTAGGCCTAATTTTCCACCACCATCACCATCACCATCACCACCACCATCAAGGATATTCGGACGACCGGGATAACAAATTGCAGAGACGCCCTACGACTTCTATGTGGAAGCAGATGCGGGACATGTTCCATAGGAGAAACGAGAGAGATGTGAATAAAGCGACTAAGTCGGGTAAACACCAAGCTGGTCCTTTTCATGCTCTTACAAAAGGGTTTCTGAGGCATCTACAGCACACTAAGAATTCAAAGGCATCGACAGGTAACCGTATAAGAGTCCATAAGAAGAAGAAATCGAGCTGGTGGCCAAAGTTGAGACATCACGGCGGGATGAAGCTGGCGAATAGAGGACGAGTGAAGCTAAAGTTGCCTGGTAAAAGGCCCCGGATGAAAGCTCTGAAAATGCATTAATCACTAATCAGAATTAAACAAGTCGTGTCTTTTATAAGACGTCGTGTAATTTGATAAGCTCTCTTTCCTCGCCACTTTTTTTAAACTCATTTAATTTTATCATATGCATGAAATTTGTTGGAAAATTAGACCAAATGCATATTAATATTAGCATTGATTTCTCCCCATCCCCCGACAAGGAATCACCATGGCATACAGATTCATGCTTGAAGGTGGCCCAGTATGCACGCGTGATGATTCCAATCGAAGTCCTAGGCATGGAAGGGACATGCTTATATCTAGAGCAAATGTTGACTCGCAGAAACTATAGTTTTCTTGGCACCATGTATTAATCTTCATTGCCATTAGTTTCTAATATCTTAAACTTTTAAAGAAAATAATTTAAGCTGGCTCTCAAAATGCAATAATCTCTAATTATAATTAAGAAGTCGAACCTTGAATAAATTGTCCATGTAATTTTATAAGGTTTGAGTATGTTCCCTAATAAATTGCTTAATTTTATTAGATGCTTTGTTTATTGGAAAGTGCATATAAAATTTAGGCATTCAAGACATTTGACAAGACATAATTTTACACAGGAGAAGGAGACATTTCGTTTGACTCACGGAGTAAAACCACACTCAAATAATAATAAAAATTTATGCATGGTGCACACATAGAGGACATATCTGGAGATACCTCTGTTAAACAGTTGCCTTGTAGCATATGGCTTCCGTACTTCCGCGACTGGTCTGTTTTTTCTAGAATAAGTATCTGGCAAACTAAGGATGTTTGGTGATTTCTCTAGGTAAGAAGAATGAGGTCCCAACATTTTCTCTTTTATTGAACCGTACAATAATAACATTGAGATCGGCAATTATAGAAACGATAAAGACTACAGAAAATAGGGGACAGCAACGGCAGCAGAAAGTTTTTCTAATCAGGTCCTGATGGTGTCCACTTTGTATGATGTCTAGTGCATGGTTCAATATTGATGAAGTTACAGCAACTTCTAGACAGCAACTTCTAGCCAATACTGTGGAATGGTAGATCATACACAGGCTAAAGAACAAGCTACTAGAGCAAAAACTGCTGATCTATATGTCACCAAGGTCAGCATTCTTGCCTTGTCTTTTCGAAAGAACATCCCTTCATATAGAGGCTGGTCGACATAGACTAGCAAACCGCACAGAATGATCTGCATAGCCAGCTGGTCTAGAGAATCACCATGCATTGCTAACTTCAGTAAAAGGCCTATGAAGCTTAATGCATTAAGCCAAGCAAGGGTTGTAAGGATTGTGAACATCGGAGAGGGTGCACCAAACTCCATGAGCCCTTGCTCGTACCTCTTTGATACATCGTCGTCTGCCATTTTTGCAGTGATGACAAAGGCAGACTTGGTAATACCTACCAGTCTCAGAATGTTGTCCAAGAAGGCAAAGAAATAGGAAGTTGTCCTCTTATAGACTCACATTCTTTGGTCATTCCACCAACCACGAATAGTGCCTCCACACCACACGAATTCTCTGGCACTGTATGCACTAGTTGCCATAATGGCATAGATGAATGGGAAGCTCCACCGACTCGAAACCTGATAGTGCAAGAAACTATTAGCTCTAGCAAATGGCATTTTGAATCAAAGATTATGTGGATGTCCCCGTACTATGGTTGTATCATATCCAAGTATTTTATATTTTCAAGTAGCAAATCAGGGTTTATCAAATGGATAGCACAAGTTATCAATGCTTGATTTTGACACTTTCTTGGTGGCATTGGTGTAATACTGCTATAATAGAGGGGGTATAGCTGGAATTTATCTAATGTTTAATGATTTGATTGTTTCGAGATTTTAGCACCACGACCAAACCATTGTGTATATTTATATATGTGGAGAGTTGAGGCATCAAAATTAGTTTTTTCCAAAAAAAAGGGTCATCTAATTATTTACCTTGGGGAACAAGGAGATGCCTCTGAGTAGACAGAGAGATGGAATAGTCACATAGAAAAGAGAAGCCAAGCAATTTGCCGCATAAAGCAAGTAGACACAATACGAGAGTTGCAGCTTCAGGGGGATTTGGCCATGTCCATACAGCAGAGGACAGTAGTGTGACAGGAAGATTTGAAATAACCCTTCAGTCCATCTCTTATGTTGAACTAGGGACTGCAACAATGTCGTGGGAGCCAATCCTAGAAAGCCTTTCCGTTCAGGGTTGAAATAGATCGATCTCCAACCTCTGCATTGGACCATGAAACCGGTAAAGACATCTTCCGCTGCGCATCCGTACATTAGACCCATCTGCAATTCAGAGAAGACTTGTTTCATGGATGCTTTTGCATGTGTATGTCGGGATATTTCTAGGGCTCGAAAGCATGCCTGTGTGGCTTATTTCAGTTCCGACGGCTGAATTTCCCAGTCCAATCTTTAAATAATATGACATAAGCAAAGCTTTGGGTTGCATCAAAATACGGAATGATGTAAGAGACTCAAGCTTGTGCATGTGTATTCGTGAGTATGCGCTCTCATGATGTATATGTGCATCTTAGGAGAGGGGGAGGGGGAGAGGGGGGGTTGGGAGAGAGAGAGAGAGAGAGAGAGAGAGAGAGAGAGACCTCCTTTCCCCACTCAGTGCTCTCTTCATAACCACAGTTGGCTAGTGTTTTACATGTTTCTTCTAATGCACTCGCGCTGTCTCGTATCCTATGGTGGTGATCCCACCTCAGGGACTCACTTTTACTTCCCCGTCGATACTTTCTACCGCACATCGTAGAAAGTACTAAAAGTCATTATGATATCTTCACTAGCACAACGTACTTGTCCTGTTACTTCAATTTAATGTGTCCAACAGAGAATACTGGCCTCCTTTTAAGGAGCTTCATGTTAATCCCCACGCGTTAGAATTTGTGCTGAGTCGCCAATGGGTATGTGCTGACTTGGACTCATGATTTCAAGTTCACTTCATGAGTTCAATTGAGTCGTGGTTACCCATTTTATGCAGTTCAGCAAATATGGTGTATCAATCTTGCATAATCCAACAGAATTGCAGAATCAATAGAATAAAACAGTTAAGCGAGCGCATTAGGCACATTTAACATATAGAAACTGAATTGCATATCGCACTGAAGTTCATGGATAGTTTGAAATGGCTTACCTGCATCGCCACGTTCGAGGAACTGCTGTATAAATCATTCTTCGTAAGGTTGTCAAAGCACTGTGGGAACTGTACGAAACCGATCTCATCACCACTCTCTTCGTCCATAAAGAAGCACAGCGCCTCTCACCGAGTCTGAGTCATTTGAATACATGTCGCAGTCCACAGTAAGGATTTTGGGTGAGTTGCTGATCGCGGATGAGATTCTAATCTATTTGATCCAGAAAGAATAACAGAAACATTAGCGTCATGATCATCTTTTAAGCTCTCGATCGATGCAAGAGCAAGATCCTGACGTACATAAATGGAGAAACCTGTACAACTTGATGAAGAGTGCTGATGCTTACCAGAGCATTCATAGCTCCTGCTTTGAAATGGTGGCTGTATTGTGGTCTCTTTTCTCTGGCCAAGTACACCAGAGTTGGTAGAGGCTGTCCTTCACTGTCCACGGCCATGGTATCCCTCCCATCAATTATTATCTGAAGGATCAGGAGAAACATGTCATTGATGTAGCTGAAAGATTAGAACGTTAGTCTTTTTATTGTAGATGTATAGTACCTGAAGAATTGTTTGATGATCTCTCCGGCTCGAGACAGTGTTCCAATCGAGAAATCCTCTGTGTTGCTCACGAATGTCATCTGGAATCTGTCCTAACTCCGCCACCTTTTCGATTCGTCTCCTCATGTCCTTGTATGAGCTCTGTCATAAGCATAACCAAAGGGCACAATTGTTTCAAGTTTTGCTATCGTATCTTTTGTTTCATACAATTATGTGGAAGATGGAATGAGTCACCTTGGGTTGAAATTCGCAATGTCAAGTAATACATTACCAAGTTATAGAATACATTAATTTGAAATTCCGGTCATTGTAATTGAATCTTTCGTTGTTTCCAATGGTCTCTTTCCTATATTCAACATTTGAAATTCTACTTTTTGTTCCTGTGCAAATGATTTGTCCAACCAAGTCTTTCTATTTCCACAATTCTTTTAAACAAGCCCATCAGACACTAAGTCTTACCAAATACAGCTGTGATGTGGCCATTGGACAACGTTATGCTTTGATGTTGACAAAATTTTTCCATTGTGGGTGTCGGTATTGACTGTGTTATTCACATCATACTTTGATGTCGTCTCGAGCTAAATTTTTCAAGATAGGTCAATATTAGCATCTAAATATTTTATCCACGTCATCCTCCAGCCATATTAGCTGATTCTTGTTAGATTCAATGGTTCAGCGATTTTATAGAAAATTTATGAAAGTAGGACTTAGATGAGAAAAAATTAAAAGTATCGAGAGGAAGAGTGCACTTTTGTTCTCTTGATTTAAGTGATGATCGCTGGATGGATTGAAGTCTCTTTTTCTCTCTACTTCTTATTTGAATCCAAAATCCTGATTTTTGACAAGACAAAAGTGATGGCATTTTCATGGAATCTTAGTATTTGAGTCGGCAACACTACAATCCCATCCAAGATATACCCTTCAATGCTGACATAGGAATTAATTTGTCATAAAGTAGGTGGCGCTTATTTCTTGTCGAACCTTAAGTCTACTTGTACATGTCAAGTGAATCGGCTTTTTAATTGCTATCCTAGCTAAAATCACATATAGATGATAGTCATAAATATTATTCTGAAAAATGGGTACAATAATGAGAGAGAGAGAGAGAGAGAGAGAGAGAGAGAGAGAGAGAGAGAGAGAGAGAGAGAGAGAGAGAGAGAGAGAGATGTGCTTACTTTCATGGAGTGCCACTCCTTGGACTGGAGAGAATCATTCGGAGGCTCAACAGCCTTTCTAAAATAGGCCTTTGGTGATCTGGGTTCGACTTTAAACTTCTGGCAGAAGGGAAGCCATATCTTGGAGAATCGAGATGCCTCAAGTAATGCATAGAATGTAAGGTCCAAACCACCGTCATCAGAGATATAAATGCTCATCTTCTCCGATGGATAATTGTATGCCATGAGTGATAAGATAGTGTTGACTACCATGGTCGGTGGCTCTATCATGGGATCTGCCGTACACACAAACATGTCTACTCCCAGAAAAACCTTACCGTACCTAAACGAGTTCATGCAAACAATCTTACAAGAGCAATCAAATTCAAATCTCATGCAATGACTTCAAAAGAAGACTTTCTATTCTTCTCCCTTTTTCAAGGATAAATAGCGTCTAGGATCAGTTTTTGCGTGCCATGATGGTATTGTGAGATCAAGGCCAAAACTTAACCATACCAAAAATTTCAACATTTTCGAAGAGTATATCCTTAGAAAAAATTATCAAGTTATTCGTGATTAGCACGAAATATTTATCACAACAAGCTGTTCGAGACTTTTTAAGCTTGAAAAGTGCAAGCTTCTTCCATCAAGCCAACGGACATATTAGTGAGAGAGAGAGAGAGGGAGGGAGGGAGGGAGGGAGGGAGGGAGGGAGAGCCCACCTCTGAGAAAGCCTGTCCTTGAAGGTATGGTGATACGAAGGGTTCCATCTCATGACGATGGTAAGGAACCAGTAAAACGCGAACCAAAGCTCAGACAAGAAAGCTCCAAGCCAAGCCAAATTCTCGGCTGTGGTGGACTCGGGCCAGTGATGGAATCTAAAGTAGAAGATGAAGAAGATGCTGATGAAAATGGAGAACGTGTATACTCTGAAGACGAAGCGGTTCTTGGCTGACTTCCTTTCAAAGAGAGATGGATTGCTCTTCTCTTCCATTTTTCTCTTTGTTTGCCTCCTTTCTATGGTGGCAAGTGAAGCAATTAAGGCAACATTTATATTATATCACAGCCACACCACCCCTCTGTGTATATATATATATATATATATAGGATTGCCATTCTCTCCCATTTTTCTCTTTGTTTGCCTCCTTTCTGTGGTGGTGAGTGAAGCAATTAGGCAACATTTGTACCATATCATAGCCACACCACTCATTTGTATATAATACCCATTATATATATAGACTCCGTTTTAAAGAGAGGCATATTGCCTTTCTCTCCCATTTTTTTTTTCTTTGTTTGCCTCCTTTATGTGGTGGTGAATGAAGCAATTAGGTAATATTTGTACTATGCCACAGCCACACCACCCCTACATATATAATACCCATTTCGATATATATGTGTGTGCGTGCGTGCACCCGTGTGCGCATTTGTTAGTTTTCTTTTCAAAGAGAGGTAGATTGCCCTTCTCACATTTTTCTCTTTGTTTGCCTCCTTTTTGGGTGGCGAGTGAAGCAATTAGGCAACATTTGTACTATATCACAGCCACACCATCCCTATATATAATACCCATTTCAATATATATATATTTGTGTGTGTGTTCGCTCGTGCACGCAGTTGTTAAGCCGTGCGTGTGCATGCACACACACACACAATATATATATAATGATAGTTTAGGATGTTGCTGAGCCATAACGAACAGCGTGCGTCCAGCAACTTCGAGGCCATATTTTGTCAATTTTTGGCTTGATTTTGGATTGGCTAACTTGGGGTTCTTGTAGGACATTGAAATTACTTTCTATTGACTATAAGTACATTTGAAATGGAGTTCAGCGAAAAGAGTTATGGCGTGACCAAATTTTCTGCTCAAGCTCCTTGTTGAGAACATTTTAAATAATTGCTTTGGGTATGCAATTTATTAGTGCATATGAGTTATTTTGTTAGCGTTTAAGTTTAGTTTAGACAAGCCATAGTTGAGATAGCGTTTACTTAGTTTTGATGCTATTTTCACTTATATATTAGGAATGCGAGTTCGTTGATTTGAATGAGCCTTGTGATTTGATTTGGGGCATATCCAGGTGAGTGGTGCTATCTCTTTTATGGATTTATGAACTAATGTCTTGAAAGAGATAAAAATTTAAGTGTCATAGGAGTAATTGAAGCATGTTTGTTGCTAAAAGTCTAAATTAGGCAATTACTACATTTTAATATTTGAGAATTGTTTTACGAAAGATATTGTGAAATGATATATTGCTTCGTGAATTGGTTTATGGAATGAGTTCTAAGATAATTTGATAAACATTTTATGAAAAATGTTACAAAAGTTATATATATATATATATATATATATATATATATATATATATATATATATATATATATATATAATATTTGGGAATTTGGTTTATGAAATGATGAGAAATGCTTTACGAAAAGTATTTCTATTGGATGGACTGAGTTACAAAAGGTTATATGGTCCATTTACAAAATGCATTGTGAATTATGAGAATGATTATGGATTGAATTTCTAGATATTGGAGGGTGTGAGTTTGGTGCTCAATATTGTTGTGACCCCATGAAGGGGTTGGTAGGTATGCACACCAGGTTTAGCATGTTCTTCTAGGTCGAGCCTCTGGCTTTGTGGTGGAGATCTTGCCAAGTGGAGAATCTTTGTGGTCTTGTCACAAGGTATTCTGTCGTGACCATGGTTATGTATTAAGCAAAAGATTAATCGATAGATGGACCATTGTTGTGCGCTTTGATATGAGATGGATTAATAGGTAGAATATTGATATAGTTTTTAATAGAGATTAATCAATGGACTTGACTATTGATATTTGAATTGTGATGGTGGATTTAAATGTGTATTTTGGACCTGTACAAAGTTTTGTTGAAATGAATGACTCGTACTTGATTTGATATGTATATTTAATAAGTTGGATTATGGATTTTTGATATTGCTCTATAATTATATATATGCATAGTGGTTGCTCGATTTGTTTAGAAGAAATATTTATTACTTACTAACTTTATGGTTGCTCACCCATTTATTTCCCAACATTCTCAGGTTTTTTGGTTAGCAGCTAGGAGAGTGAGATCGCTATCAATAGGGATTTTTGGAAGAGGACTTTCACTATAATTAGAGGCTATGTCCTTTAGTGGAAGGACCAACATGTCACCCCCATCCTTGTAGTTTTCGGAGTATGATAGATTCCTTACTTAAAAAAATGAGCCTTAGTTTTTTCCCTTAACTTAGTTTCTTCCCATTTATGGTTTTTTTTCTAATTTAAATTTATTTATTTAGAAAATAAAAGCTAGTCTTTTCTTCATCATTGCTTATAACAATTTCTCTTCTTACCCTTTACCAAAAAAAAAAAAAAAAAATTTCTCTTCTCACCCTTCCAATCTTGAAACTTACTTTCCCGGTGAAATTTTAAATTGCAATTGAATGATGAAGGGTAATTTTACTCTTTCCTAAAAGAGAAAAAAGTCACAAAAAATCTCAAAGTATGCTCACCGTGACACTATGAGGCTTTCAAATGAGGAGTCCTTACTAACCTATTAGGATCGGCTAAAAACTAAGTGAGACTTCATAAGCAACCGGATTTTGTGAGTATGTGAACTTGGTTACACTAGATTTTTCTAATGCCTTTTCAAAATCATTCTTCTTATAAAAAAAGTATTCAACAGGCAACTTGGATTCATTTAACTTATCCACTAATATGTGAGATGATTATGCAGGTGTGCAAACATTAATGAAATACCTAATGATCAAAGCAGTAAATAAATCACAAGAAAAGGGAATGGACTTATCTCAAAGCAACGTAAGCATTTTAATTAGAAAAACATAGATTCAACCTATATATGATTTCTAATTAACACAAAATTTCAAACAACTATTTTTGGTTTTTCTTTGTTTAATGAAAACTATGCTTTGTGCCATGTGAGCTTACTCTAAATGCAATGACGTAGAAAAATAATGATATTCAATTAAGTGTCCTTACTCTAATGATGGGCAATAATTAATATGCATTTTATCCTAACATGATGTGCGTCCTAATTTGATGACTCTAAAAATACAATCACTAAATGATATGTGAACGATAACATGGCATGTATGATGACATGGATGATGACAGGGCACATGACATGGCATGATGATTTGGCACAATGGCATGCATAATGACCTAGTAATAACATGGCGACATGACATGACATGACATGTAATGATGACATAGCTAAAACTATGCGACATGCACGCTATAACAATGTAATTAAAACTATATAACTTGCACATGACGTGGCATAATAAATAATGATGCAATTGCAACTAAATAACATGCACAAGACATTTTTTGGATTTTCTATTAAAATTGGTAACTGAAAATTGTTAAAAAAATAATAAGCTATCAAAATGAGATATTACTCCAATTAAGCGAGGAAATAGCCTAAGCCAAATTATATTCTAAATTGGAAATCTAGCATGCAATTCTATTTAGAAAAATTATCCAACCTAAATATTATCTAATCATACAATTTGAATTCAAGTAGAAAAATATCTGAAGTATTCTATCATCCAATCCTTTTAAGAAATCAATTCTAATCAACATGATATGCAATCTTTTTGTGCTTTTTCAAAACATGACAATTATCTAAATTAAAGATAAAGACTTACCTAATCCTCCTGCACAATCAACAAAGATTTCAAATTCAAGATTACGACAATCTAAAAAATAACCAACTATCTCATGGCTTAATTTGAAGATTATCATAATAATCTTTAGGCACAACAATTATCCAAAATATTAAGTCAAAGTAATAAAAAAATGATTCGAAATCTTTACAAATCAAATTAGTTATTAAATTGACTACTATCAATGACGCCCTAGTTGGATAAAGCCTAAAATCTTAAATATCACAATTACATAACAAAATAAATACGAAATTTGCAATTAGATATTCCAACCAACTCGGATTAGATCGTTACCGAATTTGGATGCACGTTATTCGAGGTGACTCCCAACCGTGCTCGGTAGCGTCTCAGCCAATGGGTGCTCAATGGTGAGGGCACGCCGGTGATGGTCTCACGAGTGACCGGCGGTGATGCCTCGCGGGGAAACCTACAAAACCGAGATGGTTGAACAAAATAGGGAGGATCGGTCACGGTCAGGAAAAGTAGGCGTCGTCGAGGGGTCACGACTGCAAGTTCTTGGTGTGACCCTTGGTAAGGGACAACGTCACAGCAAGTAGTTCACGGTGAAAAACTTGGGCTCTCGGCTGGACCGATCCATGTGGTCCAATCACGCCCACTTTGGTCTTTTTGCCCTTTTGACCAATTGCTTCTTTGGGGCCACTGATTGGCTCCTCTTGTGCAATGAATGCCGGACACCCACGGCTGGAAATGACACGAAGAGGATCGGAGTTTGCCTGGATTGTTGGGAACGATGACAGCGGGACTGTTGGATATTGCCACAGGGATGCCGAGAATGCGCAGGACTGATCGAGGCTGTTTCACTGGGTTGGCCGCGCGCGACCGTCAGACAATGAGGGGCTGCAGCAAGTCAATGGTGATGGGCAGTGACATCAAGGGAGGGAGCGTGCCAAGAATGGCACCGGCGAACAAGGACAATGCGGTCATGAGCAGGACCGGACAACCCCCAAGAATGGTGAACAGTCACCCTTGTTGAGAAAACATTCTCTAAGTTGTTTTAATGATTGACAAAATTTAGAAACTTTGTTTCTAATAAAAAGCATTTTCAAGTTGAAAGTCTGATGGGATATAATTAGACGTTATCAATCAGAACTAGAGTTATGGCTTGACTACTTCCTTTCATATACATTTTACCAATCGGATAGGAATGAGTAAATCACCCATGCAACGGCTAGTGGCAAATTGGCTTGATTCCTTTGTTATATTTATAAGAAGTTTCAAAAGGAAAGTTTTGCAAATATCTTACAAAGATTCAACTTTCTTGGGATTTCTTTCTAAATGTGAAATATTCTTTCTATTCATAAACACTCGACTTTTTAGGAACCCAAACTATTATGTGGGAGACAAAAATTATGGGAAACATCAATCTCGGCGGTTCTAAAACCATCAAATCTTCTCAACTAGATCCAGGCCAACAAGTAGATTGACTGGATAAGTCCTGCTAAAGATATGTTTAACGGTTAGCTTGGATTAGGACGAATATAAGAGAAGATTTTGAAGCTGAAGAAAATAGAATTCGCATTCATAAGGAAACTTTTAATTCTGAGAGTCTGAAGAGTATTTGTGATTTCATATATTCATCTTTGCTTAGCAATATTGTGTAACCCTTAGAGATTGAGAGTGTAAGGAGTTATTCACACAAACTTAAGTATTTACAGCTCAGGACTTGTAATCTCTAATTGGTTCTTACTAGAAAATTCTACCCAATAGGCTGTAGCGCGGGAGAGTGGACGTAGGCTTGCAAAAACCGAATTACTACAAACTTTTGTGTGAAATTCTCTATTCCTCACTCTTTTTATAAATTATGTTAGATTGTACACCGGTAAGATCTAACCACTTCATCAAAAGTTGCCTCGTTGTAATTATAATTTGAATTCTTTCATTTCTGCAAAATCATCTATTCACCCAATTCTAGGTGATAGTTATACCATAACAATTGGTATCAAAGGATGTCTACTCTTAATTGAAGTGCTTTACTACTTCTGTGTTAATGATCTAACTATGGCTAGCAATATTGCACCAGGTCTGATGGAAGGTCAGAGTGATACAAAGCCTTTGTACTTCAATGGAAAAGAGTATAACATTTAGAAAAACACAATGAAAACATACATCGATCTAGGGATCTCTTGGAGTGAGATGTTATTCTGAAAGGCATAAGACCATATGCTTCTTTGACCAAGGAAGAAGGCAAAAAGCCAAAAACCTCAGCTCTTTCTGGTGCTGACATCACTAAAAGATAAGCACTAGATGTCTCCATCTAAATATAACCGAATCTCTTCAGCAATATGAAGCCTTCAAAATGAAACCTGAAAAATCCATAACCGACATATTTAGTAGATTTACTAACATTGTCAATGATTAGCATATCAAAGGCAACTTGTATCAGATCCAATCAAAGCAAACAAGATTCTTCGAGGCTTGTTAAAGGAGCAGAACAACATCAAGACATCCATCCGAGAGACTCAAAGGATTTCACCTCTTTCTGTGGATGAGCTCGTGGGAACATTTCAATCTTATGAAGAATAACATTTGAACGAGGAAGACATTAGAGGTAAGAAAGCAACAACATTAAAATCTAATTTTGTTTTGATGATTCAGATTCAGACGAAGATGACGAGGACGATGAGGAGATAGCCCTAATGGTGAAAAAGCTTCAAAAAATGGTCAGAAGAGGAAGAAAGTTCAAAGGGAAGAAATCCTTCAAATCATCTAAGCAAAAGAGAAACTTCAACAACAAAGAGGAAAATAAGGATGTTATCTGCTTTGAATGCAAGAAGTGAGAACACATCAAACCAAATTGTCATCTTTTGAAGAAAAGAAAGAACAAGTATGAGAAGACAAAGAAATCACTAAAGGCTGAAATGTGGAGTGATACTAAGTGCGAAGAGAGCGATGAGGAATATGTAAACATCTGTCTCATGGAAAAATGTGATTTTGAAGAAGAATTTGAGGTAGGAGATTTTGATATTTCTATTGAAGTATCTAATTATATATAAGTATTACTTATTGATTACAAGGCTGTGTTTAAAAAAATTTCAAAATTGAAGAAAGAAAATTCAAGATTGAGACAACGAATTCTTTCCAAAAAGAAAAGATTGAGTATCTTGAAGAGGACCTTCTTCAGATAAAAGAAAATCATGGTTTTGTTTTAAAAGAAAACGATTCCTTGAAAAAGGAAATTTCAAATATTGCAAAAAAAAAAATTTCAATTGGTTCAAAAACTTTGGAACATATTTTATCCATCCAAATCTCATACTACAACAAATCATGACTTGGATGCAAAAACAAAAAGATTGTAGAAAATGATTTTCCGACTCACAAAGAAAGGAAGAGGTAAAAGCTTACGAGATTTTTCTATGAAAATAATTTTAGAAAATAGTTTGTAAGACCTGTTGGTCCAAGTCTTCTTAAATTTTCAATTTGCGACAGCTATGATCATTATGAAAATGACTGTTTCAAAGGTTGGAAGCCGATTTGGAGAAACTTCCTAATCATGGCTGATCCTTCTAACCAAAGAGGACCTAGAAAAATATAGGTACAAAAGAAGACTTGAATTTGTCTTAATCTTTGTAGGTGCCAAAGAAAAAGAGAAACAAATGGTATCTCGAAAGTGGCTGCTCAAGACATATGACTGGTGATTCAAGAAAGTTCATTGAATTCTCAAGATTTAATGGTGGAAGTGTTTCTTTTGGAGGGAACAACAAATGAAAGATCATCGAACACAAGTTTCCTTCTCTAATTCCTTCTCACGGCTCCTACTCAAGCTCCAAATCCAGGCACTCATCAAACCAGCCATCCTCCTCCAAATCATCTTTTGTGCTTGCATTATTTTCTGAAGTTTGGACTGTTATTGTCATTTAATCTGTAATATTTGTAGTGTGGTGTTTTTACTTAATAGACTAACCTTCGTACTATGAGTTGCTTATGATATTATGCTTTATTTAGTATCTTTTTTATTGTTGACAAAAAGGGGAAGAAGGTGGACCAATAGAACTGAGGTAATTGAGATTGCGAATTTCAATAATACATTTTTCTGCTGGATCTTAAAGACTTTGAGCATTGCAAAAGCTAAGGGGATTGGTTAAATTTTTCTTAACCCTTATCTTTTGATTTAGAGTATTATCTATAAGAATTTCGTTAGAATTCTTTCAATGCAAATATTCTTATAGTTTAACTATGCCTCATTTTAAAACTAGCTTTTTCAAAAGCTATCTAAATTTCATCTTTAGAATTTTGCTTGTGCAAGTTTTGTTATCATAAAAAAAGGGGGGAGATTATTGAGAAAATATTCCCTAAGTTGTTTTGATGATTGACAAAACTTAGAGACTTTGTTTTTGATAAAAAGTATTTTTAGGTGGAAAGTCTGATAGGATGTGATCAAACGTTATTAATCAGAACTAAAGTCGTGACTTGATTACTTCCTTTCATATACATTTTACCAATAGGATAGGAAGGAGTAAATCACCCGTGCAACAGCTAGTGGCAAATTTGCTTAATTCCTTTGCTATATTTATAAGGAGTTTCAAAAGAAAAGTCTTGCAAATATTTTTCAGAGATTCAACTTTCCAAGGATTTTTTTTCTAAAGGCGAAATTATTTCTAAATGTAAACACTCGACTTTTCACAAACCCGAACTGTTGTATGGGCGACAAAAATTATGGGAAGCATCAATCTCGACGATCCTGAAGCCATCATATCTTCTCAATTAGATCTAGGCCAATAGGTAGATTGACTGGATAAGTCCTCCTAGAGATATGTCCAACGGTTAACTTGGATTAGGAGGAATATAAGAGGAGATTTTGAAGCTAAAGAAAATAGAATTCATATTCATGAGCTTTGAAGCTTTTAATTTTGAAAGTCTGAAGAGTGTTTGTGATTCCATATATTGGTCTTTGCTAAACGATACTGTGTAATCCTTAAAAATTGAGTGTGAGGAATTGTTCACACAAACTTGAGTACTTACAGCTCAAGATTTGTAATCTCTGATAAGTTCTTACTAATAAATTCCAGCTAATAGGCTGTAGCGCGAGAGAGTGGACTTAGACTTGCATAAGCCGAACCACTACAAACTTTTCTGTGCAATTCTCTATCCCTCACTTTTTTTATTAATTGTGTTAGAATTGTATACCGATAAGATCTAACCACTTCATCAAAAATTGTCTCGGTGCAATATTTATTTGAATTCTTTCATTTCGGCAAAATCACCTATTCACCCCCTCTAGGTGATAGTTATAACCATAACAACTCTTCCCTTTTCTCTCACATGTATGGATGGATGACTTTGGAATATGACTGGGGCTGCTAGACACCGACACCAAGAATTGTTGGATTGGTGGTGGTGAGACTTCTTCAATGCCGCGCAGGGGCTAGTGCTGGGCGTTGCCTGAGGATGTTGCGGGGAGATTGGAGCTCACTGGAACACCAAGGTTGCAAGATCTTTGATGGCCGTGGAATTGCTGGACTGTGAGGGCAAGTCTCCACGGTCATATCATGAGGAAGGAGGCGCTGGTCGTGGTAGGACAGGGACGAAGAAGCGCTAGAACTCGCTGAAGCCGCTACTCGAGGCTAGGAGATAATGGCGGCATCGACAGTTGCGGTGACTCGTGGCCTGGCCCGTAATCTTAAGAGCAGTAGCTAATGGTCGGAGCAGGGCACGTCATTGTTGTGAGCCAGGGGCTCTCTTTGTATCTTTGTATGTCTATGGGTCTCTGAGCATCTCCCGAAGTGTGGACGGCACAACCGCCATTTAAAGCCCGAGGGAAGGGGGACACAAAGCTTTTTTTTCCATTTGCTTTCTTGTTTTCCCTGTTTCGCTTTCTCTTTTGCTTCTTCCAAAAATTGTTAAGTTATATCCCGAATTTGAAGCAATATGGAAAACCCAATACACACGCCGGGCATGCATCCTTCAAAGTAAAAAAAAAAAAAGCATCCTTCAAAGTATAGCGTTGAGTGGACAAGCATTAAATGAGGAAGAAGCAATGCCTTGCACGTTGTCGGCCATATTTGTCAATTGTTAATAAGCACACGGAAAACATGCAGCTTGACTTTTGTCCCCTTCATTACCGCACGCCTATGGCTCCTGTTTTGACCTTAGGAGTTGGACGTTCATTTTTCTTCATCATTTAATGCATTCACATGGAATGTGCATGTATGCCTATAGAAAGATTTCCGGGCGTACTCTACACGGTCGGCATTGAATTCTCTACATTTAAAGGTGCGTTCCATAAAATTTCTATTTCTATTCAAAAATATTTTTTTCTTTATTTCTATTTTCTAAATGAATTTCGGAGAATTTCATAACTACACAAAATTTGTTTTTTTTTTTTTTTTGGGTAAGATAACTACACAAAATTTGTTTATTAATAAAAAATATCAAAAAATTATCCATATCGCATCGGCGAAGCCACGTTGGATTTTCTGGCGAAGCAAATCAAAATTGGTACTCAAGCAATCGATTTTACTCTGACGTAACATTTAGGCAGGCGAAACAAAAAAATTAGCACTCAAGTGAGAGTCGTACAAAAATTTTGACAATCCTGCTACTCTTATCCTCAAGTTTTTCTTGTTGGGTCCTGATGGCATTTCATGTCTACTCTATGATTCTAATATTCGTGAAGTTACAGCGGCTTCTAGCCAATACAGTGTAGTAGTAGATTATACACAGGCTAAAGAACAAGCTACCGGAGCAAAGACTGCCGATTTACATGTCACTGAGGTAGGCATTCTTGCGTTGTCTTTTTCGTAGGAAAATCCCTCATATTGAGGCTGGTTGACATAGGCTAGCAAACTGCACGATACGATCTGCATAGCCAGCTGGTGTAGAGTCTTGACCGTGAATTGCTAACTCTAGCAAAACTCCGATAGAGCTTTACGCATGGAGCCAAGCAAGGGTTGTAACGATTGTCAACACAGGAGCCAAAGAAATAGGAAGTCGTTCTCCTAGTGCATTCTTTTGACACTTTTTCACTGGTGCCGGCGTAATACGGATTCTATAGAGGGAGTGTAGGTGGAGCTGGAATTTTATTTTTGTTAAATGACTTGATTGTTTTGAGATCTAGCACCATGACCAACCTCCCGTGAATATTATACATGTCGAAAGCTAGGGCATCCAAATTAGTTCTTCCAAAACAGGTCATCTATATAATTACCTAGGGGAACAAGGAGATGCCTGCGAGAAGAAGCAAAGCAATTCGCCGACCCCAGTAAATAAGCACGATACGAAAGTTGGAGCTACAAAAATCCTCCAAAAATCTTAACTTAAAACTATAATTAATATAATTGTCTTATGCAAAATAAATTCTATGAAGCTACAAAAACTTCTATGAACTACCCACGGCAATCAACAATAATAGAAAGCAAATAATATTTGACATACAATAGAACAATAATACTTTCACATAATACAATTTACATATCAGTTGCTACATCAATAACAATCAGGTAGTAAACATTACATAAGATGTCCACAAAGCACACTAAATAAAGACCAGCCAATACATCTAACACCAAGTCAATACACGAACTGGGAAAGATCCTCTTTTGTTCAATTTCTTGATCTTTTCCCTTATAACAATCCAGTAATAATCATTTATAAAATCCATCACAATTTTCCTATACGAAGCAGCTCTGTTGACTTCCCACACGCGATTCAACACTCCTTACCATTCTTGTGGAAGAGTGTTCATGAAAAATCGCACCATCTCAGATTGTGGCATGGGACGGCCATTCTATATGACTTTTTGTATTTTTCCCGTTGACTTCAAGAACGTGATCAATTAAGTTGCTACTCTCCCATCGATGATCAATCAGCTCAACTATCAACTTAGAAAGCATTTCATTTTGTTCATCGGTAATTGCACAAATAGGTGTGCGCAACCTAAGGGGAGATATTGTTCCTGCAACAAATGCAGAACAAATAAGGGATTACATATAATCCACATAAACTTAATTGGAAAAAGAAACACATTCTTTTCCTCTTTCTTTTTTTTTGGGTCAACGGTTAACGGTCAACGGTCAGCAAGGTCGAGGTCAATGGGTGGTTGGGTCGGACCGGACAAGCTGAGTCGGATTGGTCGGATCAGACGGACCGTTCGGCTCAATTGGATAAGCCGACCGGCACGAGCCACTCGCGTGCTTGGATGACGTCACGATGACGTCATCCGGCGCGTGCACGTGCGTCGCACGCGCCTTCGGCCGAAACGGCACGTACGTCGCACGCGCTTGCGGGGGACCGAATCGCACGTGCATTGCACGCGTCGATGCGCGTGGCGACACATCTGGCGGCCTCCAGCGGCAATCCGCCACTCGTTTTTCTCATCTCGATGAGGGCTTCGATCCTACGCTTTTAGAAAAAAATTTCGACTTACAGAAAACCAAAAAACGAGGCGTACAGAATCGGGTGTCGGGATTTTTCCGCCCCTTATCGGTGTCGGCTGATTTTTCACAAAAATTCAATCAAAAATCATTCATAAACATGAAAGGGGTCGGGAAAAACATGAACTAGGGCTATGATACCAATGTCGGGAATATCGGATTCCCAAAAACCGAATTCGACACTAAATCAAACCCCTAAAATGAATGCGGAAGACGAGCCCAGGAATAACATGTATCACAAATCGAAAGTTACACTACATAATCGAGCGTACCTTATTGTCCACAGATTAAACACCAATGTTGAAATTCAAGGAAGAATCTGATCCCGGTCTACCAAGGAGCCTACTGTTGGTTCAAAGGGGAGGATGAGTTACGTTGGTTTTTGGGAGAGGGAGAAAAGAAAAGCGTACGTTTTTTCCAAAAGGTACGTTCTCTTTTTCTTTTCTCCCCTTAAATACGTCTTCTCCAAAAGACGTGTCCCTTCAGCAAAAGACGTCCCTCCAAAAGTTACAACTCTTCAACGTATCTCTCCATCCACGGGCCCTAATTTTGTGGGCCAGGCTTTTAGGCCCAACATGGGTGGACGGGCCAACTTAGGCCCATCACATCAATAATTAAAACCATCACTATTAATGTTAATGGGAAGCTTGTTGAATATTTTCCGGGGAAGAAAGGTTTAAGACGAGGTGATCCTATATTCTGCGTACATGTTTGTGATGACAATGAAGGTTTTCAGTAGGCTGTTGGATGTTCCTGCTGCTTGAGGTTCATTTAAGTTTCACCGTGTGCAGAAGAATGAAGCTTACTCACCTTTGTTTTGCTGATGACCTCAAGATCTTTCTTGATGGTGATAAAGGATTATTTTGCTGCTGTATTAGCTTTGTTTTATGCACTTACTGGCTTGAGGTTGAATCGCATAAAAATTGAGCTTTCTTCAGCTGCTTTGAGCCAAGTGAAGTTACAGGAACTTTTGGATTATACCCACCTTAAACCAGGTGCTCTACCGGTTAGGTACTTGGGTCTTCGTTTGATTCCTGGAAGGCTTAAAGATAGTGATTACACAGGGCTTTCTCATCGAATCCTTCAGCAATTTTAGCATTAAACTGCATTCGATCTAGAGATTAACCGTTCAAGAATAACATGGAATTTGAACAGAATGACAAATAATCGGCATGATGCCCTTATCGCAAATTTGCCTTTGAACTTGCCCTCATTCTTTGTTTAAATTTGAATCTCCCTTATCCCACCAGTTTTAGATTGATTCCTAAACCGGTTCTGATATTCAATAATTCTCTTTCTACAATCGGAATCCTTAACTTTTTCTGTCACTTCGTTCACTACATAGTTCTGGATGTAAGTACCCTTGGTTTTACTACTTCCATCTCTTTCTCAATTTTGCTCATTCTCATTTCTTCTCAATATATTTCCCGTGGATAAAAGCCTGCTCAATATCCAGGGAAGCAAAGAGACGGCAAGAATTTATATAAGGCAAAACCTTATCTTTTGAGAAGAGCTATTTCTAGGTTGTCTCTCTCACTCCCTTTAAGCAAGAAGATAGGAGATGCGATGGCACTGAGAGCTGATTGAACAGATCTTGTTCGATCTAGTATGCTAATAAAGAAGAGCCGGTGAATTAGTCTCCTTTACTGTGGCCTCTCTTGAATTCCATGATAGACTTATTCATCATCGAGCATGATAGCTCCATTAACAACTATAGAAATATAAGCAATAGATCCCATTACAAAACCCCCTAGGATGCTTATCACCATAGTATTTGTCACAAAAGGATTGACAAGGACCGTCCTTACAACCACCCGGTGCTGTCCCATACTTCACACATTCCCGAACAGCCTCCACTTCATAATTGCCTGTCAACAAGACACAAAATTTCAAACGATTGAACCAGTGAAGAAAACATAATCTTGTCGTAATTTCTTTAACCACGTTCATCCTCCTTTGAGAAGGAAAGTAGGGATGGTGAAAATGGGGGGAAAGGAAGAAGATTACACATAGTGAAGAGGACAAAAAGTAGAAGCATCGTGGGCACGCAGAGACTCTTCATCTTCATTTCTCCAAATATTTCAGAAGCCTCCTCAAGTATATTGATCAGTTCCTCTGATTCTATATATTCTACTTGGAGGTCATTGTGTGTATCCATGTGCTCCTATTAGGGGTGAGCGGGTCCAGGGTGGGTAGGGTCTAGACCTGGACCCTCTTCCCTACCCTATTATAACCGGTTCTCCTTTTTTGGACCCTGTTCCCTACCCTGTTTTCATTGGACCCTGTTCTCGGCCCACCTTGTTTTTCCAGACCGGGAACAGGATTGACCCTGTTTATATTCCAAAGATTACGGTAGGGTGGCATAAAAAGAGTTTTTCTTCAGCCTTTTCCTTTTCCTCCTCAATTATCAAATTCTCAGGGTGTCTCTCAATGGATCATCATCCTCATAATCCAAAATCAAGAACTAAGATACTTCTAACCAATATAAACTTACAAGGGGAATTGTCCCAAGGTATGCAGAAGGCTCAAAATGAAATATTTGCAGATGGAACGATGAAAAATTTCTAATATCCTAGGCAAAGAAACTATTTCTTTCCAATGCATCACGAAAAAAAAAAATCAAATCTTTGCAGTGTAAAAGAACAACAGTGAACAATGCCACTATAAAAGGGCGAACATAGACAATACCATTATAAAAAAGCGAGAACACGTAAAGGGCGGGACACAACAGCCTACCCCGAGAAGCAACACTTGACAATCTTGAGACTTTATATAAAATTCAATCTCATGCCAACTTCAAGACCCGTAAAAGAGACTTTAAAAGCAAAACCATCTCTATAATTCTATACTTATTAATAAAGTATATCGAGCAATTGAAAACGTAGATCCCAACCTTTAGTGCTCCGCTTAAAATTGCACAAAGGGCACTTGGCAAACTTGACCGAACTTAGCGTAAGCATCGTCCCACAGAAGTCGCAAAACAAGAAATCACGATCTTGGGAACGCGCCATGAGTTAGCCTGCAGAGGACAACTCAAAATCAGATTTTTTTCCCCTCCTCTATTTCCCTTACAAAGGACCGAAAGCACACAAATTCATACGAGGGTGTCGCCTGCAAAGAACCATTCTAGAAAAAAATCGAAATGTCTACAAGCTACTCTACTTCTTAGAACCCAACCCGTTGGATAGCTTCAAAGGGAAGACAAGACTCACCCTAGCGTCAATGTTGAATCAGCAAGCCAGGTGTGGGCGTCGGAGCAGATCTGTCGGGCGTCGAGTGGAGGAGGACCTAGTAGCAGGGAGGTGGTGGTGCAGGGGCCTCGGACGGATGGGCTGAGGATGGAATCGCGGCAGGAACGGCGGCTTTTGGCGTCTAGTCGCAGCGGCGGTGGCACCCAGAGGTGGTGAGCGAACCAGCAGACGTCGGCAATGGGGCTCGGGCGGAGCAGCGAGGCAGCGGCAGCTTCGCGAAGGGGGGGCGGCGGTAGATCGGCAGCAGGGGAGCTTGGGAAACAGCGCGCAGTGAGATCTGCGGGTCAGGGGCGTCGGCTAGGCAACAACAGCAGGTGGAACAGCGAGATCAAACGGAGGCAGCGTCGGCGCTCGGGTGCGAGCTTGGCGGGGGTCAGCAGCTTCGTGACTTCGGGAGGGGAACGGCGGCGGTAGTGCAAGCGCGAGGGGTGCGACGAGAGCGGTAGAGGCGGCATCAGCTCCGCGATTTTGGGAGAGGAGCTCAGGAAGTCTCTGGTTCTCTGCATCTGCGGGTAAAGATAAAAAGTAATAATAAAATTAGGGTTTTGGGATGGCATAAAAACAGGTTCTCCAACCGGTCCGGTCAATCCGGTTCCTGGGTGGGTAATCCCTCGGAACCGGTTCCCGGACCGGTTTAAACAGGGTCTGAGTTTTGGGAACCGGTTCCTGGACCGGTTTTAACCGGAACCGGTTCCCGACCTTGTTTTCCGGGTGGGCTGGGACCGGAACCGGGTAACCCGGTCCGGTTGCACACCCTTAGCTCCTATTTATAGGGCGACTGGCCATACCAACCTTCATTTCCTCGTGAAGGACAATAATTTAAATCTCTAGAGACATGGTGGCACAAATGCTGGAGGAATCAAATCTCCACATTCCAAAAAAAAAAAGGAAAAACCACTTCACAATCCTATGATTTTGTTACATTCACATTTTGGAAATGGGTGGTTGGGGGGTTATTTTCTTTGTGCACATAGCTTTTCAATCCTTGCTTCGGAAATGATTGAAGACTGGAAATAAAGTCGTGGGTAACTATCTTTGGGATCCCTTAGCTTCTTGCCTTGAATATCACAATTATTGATCAAATATTTCCTACGCCTCAAGCAAATTATTCAATTCCTTTTCATACTTCCTATGGCTACTTTGTTTCTCTTGACATATGTTAGTATTCGAGTAATTTCTTTCTGTTGAAGAAAACGATAGATCTATACTTAGAGTTTAATCGAAGTTCTCATATGGCATTTTGTCTTCTTTTCAAGTATGAATTTTCAAGTATGGTGCAGTAACTTATATGAAGAGGAACGAGTATGATTCAACGTGGAGACTATGAGTAAATTGGATAAACTTCAAGGGTAGAGATCGCTTAAGGAAATTTGGTTTGGTAGATTAGTTCATTGAGTCTTCAAATTGGTGAAATATCATGCTTCTCAACAATAGCATTACACTGGAGGTGGACTACCCAAGTGCTGACTATGTCCGTCGTCCTCGATGACAATCCCAGTCTGAAGCTTTTAGGAGATTATTTAGTCGACTAATCTCGAGGCTTTTGCATGAAGGGTAGAGAAATTTGCTTGGAATTTCAAATTCTGTGAAGAGATGGAGATCTAAATTTAAATTGACAATGCATGACACATGTATGTAAAGGTCTGTTCCACAAGAAAATACCACCCTGATGGCTTCTTAGAGATCAACCAGGTTTTAATCAATTCTTTTTATGCAAAATTTGAGGTTCAAAGTGCATTTAAATTTAGAGAGAGAGGTTTCCTTTGGAAAGATGTCTTCCTGTATATGTGTAGACAACTCCCCTAATTTTATGCCAGATGATCGCATAAGATGCCAGATGATCGCATAAGATGTCCTTTAATTAATGCAAAACACGCTTTATCTGAGGGAAATCATACTCGACCTTCACCAAAGGCTATTTTTTTTCGTGAAATACTCAAATACTGAATGGATATCGAGGATATCCTGATTAGTGAAAATCAAGAAGAGCAGGGGCGGCATAAGAAGTGAACAATTCCACTCCACTTCTCATTATTCCAAGTTTTTGTTCATTTGTATTGTCGCACAAATTGTCCCTCCTCCCTCATCTAATGGTGGGCACACGAGTGACATTACCATTTCCATCAAGGACAGCATAAACCCGGATGCAACAATAGTTGACAATCCTTTTTGATCTAGGTTCTGGAATCACAGCCATGACTTGTGATGGTTTTATTAATTATTGTGATGGGTCTAAGTTGGCCCGTCTGCCCATGTTGGGCCTAAAAACCCGGCCCACAAGATTAGGGCCTATGGCTGAAGAGATATGATGAAGGGACACGTTTCTTTTTGGAGGGGACATATATAAGGGAGAAAAGAGAGGGAGGAACGCACCTTTTGGCATAACGTACGTTCCTCCCTTTCTCTCTCCCTCAAAAACGCTCCAAAAGAAAGAACAGTGCGCAAAAGGCAACACCCATCTTCCCTTCAAGGCAAATTCGCGTCATCGGATCGAACGGGATCAGTTTCTCTTCCTCATATTGGCGTCGATGTTTAATCTGTGGCTAAAAAGGTACGTTCGATTCTGTGATGTGCCTTAGGATCGGTGATGCATGTGTTTTTCCCAGGCTCGTCTTCCGCACAAGTTTAGGGGTTCGATTTAGTGTCGAATCCGATTTTTGGGAATCCGACAATCCTAAAATTGGTATTAGAGCCCTAGTTCATGTTTTCCCGACCCCTTTCATGTTTAATGAATGATTTTTTTATTAATTTTCGTGAAATTAATCGGCCGACACCGATCGGGGCGAAAATCCTAACACCCGAGCACTGTTCATCCATTTTTTTCGAGTTTCTTTAAGTTGAAATCGATTTTTGATGGCGTTGGATGGAAGGTCTCATCGAGACGAGCGCGACGAGTGGCGGAACGCCGCCAAAAGCCGCTAGACGCGCCCCCACACGCAACCGGAACGAACCGGCGTCTTCGGTGGGTGCATCAAACGCGTGCGTCCCACGTGCGCGCGCGATCGACACCCACACGTGCGATGCACGTGCGTGTGTGTGGTTGCTGGCACATGCAAGGCATGCACCAGCTAATGTCACGTCATCGTGACATCAGCTGCACATGTGCTGCACGTGCCGGTCGGTCGGTCCGACCCGACCCAACCGGCCCGCCCGACTCGGCCGACCGTTGACGACCGTTGACCGTGATGACCGTGACCGTTGACTTTGACCGTTGACCCAAAAAAAATGAGAAAAAGAATGTGTTTTTTTTTCCAATTAAGTCTATGTGGATTATATGTGATCCCTTATTTGTTCTGTGTTTGTTGTAGGAACAATATCTCCCCTTAAGTTGCGCACACCTATTTGCGCAATTATTGATGAACAAAAGGAAAGGCTTTCTACGTTGATAGCTGAGCTGACTGATCATTGATGGGAGAGTGGTGACTTAATTGATCACATCCTTGAAGTCAACGGGAAAATTCAAAAGGTCATATGGAATGGTCGTCCATTACCACAGTCTGAGATGGTGCGATTTTTTATTAACACCCTTCCACCAGAATGGCAAGGAGTGTTGAATCGCATATGGGATGTCAACAATGCCGCTTCATATAGGAAAATTGTGATGGATTTTATAGATGATTATTACTGGATTATTATAAGGGAAAAGATCAATAAATTAAACAAAAGAGGATCTTTCCCGGTTCGTGTACTTGACTTGGTGTTAGATGTATTGGCTAGTCTTTGTTTAGTGTGTTTTGTGGACATTTTATGTAATGTTTTTTTGCCTAGTTATTATTGGTGTGGCAACTGATATGTTAGTTGCATTATGTGAAAGCATTATTATTCTATCGGATGTCAAATATTATTTGCTTTCTGTTATTGTTGATTGCTCATGGGTAGTTCATAGAAGTTTTTGTAGCTTCATAGAATTTATTTTGCATAAGACAATTATATTAATGATATTTTTAAGTTAGGATTTTTGGAGGATGATTGGAAACATAGTGACCTTTTGATTCTGAAACCTTATTTGAAATTGTTCATTAATATGATGGGTCTGTGCAAAATGGATGCATAAAAGATAGGCATTAATTATTCGTGCATATATGTCTGATGTATTCAAATCAATGGCTTCAGCCACAAAGAGCATAATTGCCGAGCTGAACAAAGGTGAAAAGCTCAATGGCGATAACTATGAAATATGGCACATGAAAATCCAATATGTCTTTGGAAGAGCAAGAGGCACTAGAAGCTCTTAACCCGACCATGGTAGAACCCGAAGAAGGAAACACGCACAAAGACAAGAGAGATAAGGAAGCATTTGTTGCATGGAAAAGAAAGAACTCTCTTGCTCGCATTACGTTATCGAGTAGCATGGAAAATGACGTCATGCGAGAGTTCAGGTGTTTTGAGAATGCCAATGAAATGTGGGAAGCATTGGCAGCAAGATTTGGTCATACTTCGGTGACCAGACTGAGGCAGCTCACTATTAGGTTTGACTCTTATAAGTGTTGGAGAAATCATTCCAGAATATTTTGAAGCTGACAAAACGTTTCTTTCAGTCTAAAGTCTGGAGATTTGGAGACCGTCAGTTTAAAGTCTAAAGACTTTGTTCTCTTAAGACTCAAGACTCAAGACCCAAGACCCAAGACTCAAGACTCAAAGACTTAAGACTCAGGACTCAAGACTTAAGTCGATTCTCACTGACAGTCTTTCTAATCCAGTGACGAAGGAAATCCAAAGCCGAGGTTTATGGTTGAGGATTCAATTCTATCCTCTGGAATAGATTCTTTGGTTGGATAATCATTTCGGATTCTTTAATTCTTATCTAAGATCGATTGAAGATCCGATGGTCGACATTTAAATAATCTTGGAATATTCTATTCTTGGAAACCGAGATCCCGATTGTATGGGCGAACAGATTGATGGGCTATCATCGATTCCTTAAATAGCTTGGATGATCTTCTTGATTGATTCCGTCCAACGGGTAGATTGGAGGAATTCCTTTGGTAAGTGCCAACGGCTATGATGGCATGAAGGAGTATAAAAGGAAGACGTCTAGCTGTTTTAAGTGTGTGATCGATAGAAAAATTCCGAGTCCGAAGATCCTTGATTGTTAGTTGAGATCGAGCGAAATTGTACACGAGAGTGATTATACTTGGTGACGCCTTGAGTGAGTGTGGTAGATCATCTACACCTAGAAATCAAGGAAGATCAACACCGTAACATCTCTTTGATCATAGTGGAATCCAGCCAATCGGCCGTCGGTCTGAAGAGTGGACGTAGGCTTGAATCAAGCCGAACCACTATAAACCGAGCGTTCAATTCTCTCTTCCCTTACTCGCTTGCGATTAAATTTTTAACTGTTGCGAATCCTCTAATTGTTTGAATATCGTGCAAGCTTCGAGAAATTTTTTTTGTATACCTATTCACCCCCCCTCTAGGTACTCGTACTAGCTATTTCAATAAGAAGCCTCATGGTCAGACCATGAAGCAACATCTTAGAAAGATGTCAAAAATGATTAATGAGCTGAAAGATGCTGGCCATGTCTTGACTGATGAACAGCAAGTGCAAGCAGTGATTCGTTCCTTACCTTAGAGTTGGGAGCATATGAAGGTGCACCTGACCCATAATGAAAATATCAAAACTTTTGAGGATGCAATGCATTATCTTGAGTGGAAAGAGAACCGCCTCTTGGCGGCTAAGCCGAAAGCTAAAATCTATCATGTTGGTTCTAGCTCACATGGAGCTTCGAGCTTTGAGCGTAAACGTCCTAACTGGTTTGATAAAGGGAAAGACAAGGAAGCAGGTCCTTCAAGGAAGAAACCTAAGTTTAACCAACATGAAAGAGGAAAGCGTCCTTAAATGAAGAAGCTTACAAGGGTAAAGTGTTACAATTGTGACAGAAAGGATCATTATGCTCGCGACTGTTGTGAGCCAAAGAAGGCATACACCCCTTGTGCTTTTAAGAATTTTGTCTATATATCAAGTTTTGTATTCTTAACTGAGTCTAATCCTTTGTGGACAGTAGATTTAGGAGCGACAGACCATGTAGCGAAGGATAGAGGATCTTTCATGGAATTCCGACGAGTATCAACTAGAACAAAGTGGGTCTATGTGAGAAACAACTCCAAAGCTGAAGTAAAAGGAATTGGCACCTGCTAATTGAACATGCGTGGTGGACGCACATTGTTCCTCCATGATGTTTTATATGCTCCGAAGATTCGTCGAAATTTAGTGTCTGTTTTGGTGTTGGCAAGCTTAGTTTTAATATGAACTTCCATAATAGATGTGCAGATTTGTATTTGGATACAAATTACTATGGTTGTGATTATTTTCTGGATGGTTTCATTGTATTAGATATTGATTATGTTAATGCAAATATTTGTTATTCCCTTCTCACGTCTCCTAATTCATATGATAATGATATGAATGTGTGGCATGCTAGACTTGGTCATATTGGTCAACAACATATGAATAGACTAGCCAAAGAGAGCTTGTTGGGCAACATTGAAAAATTCGATTTGCCCATATGTGGGCATTGCCTAGTAGGAAAAACGACAAGGAAACCATTTGGAAAAGGTAAAAGAGCTGAATTTCATCTGCATTTAATCCATTCTGACGTCTGTGGTCCAATGAATGTGAGAGGAATGCATGGGGCTGTTTATTTCATCACTTTTATAAATGATTATACTCGATTCGAATATGTCTATTTGATTTATCATAAATCTGAAGCATTGAGTTGTTTCAAAAGGTTTATGAACTTGGTAGAAAATCAATTAGACAAGAAAATAAAAGTAAGATCCGATCGAGGTCGAGAATATTTATCTGATGAGTTCAGAAAATTATGTGATGAAAAAGGAATAGAAAGACAGTTGTCTATTCCATATACTCCTCAACAAAATGGTGTTGCGGAAAGAAGAAACAGAACCCTACTGGAAATGGTTAGGTCCATGATGGCACATGCTAACTTACCTATCACTTTTTGGAGTGATGCATTGTTAACTGCTGCTTATATACTTAACCGAGTGTCTTTCAAATCAGTTACTTCCACTCCATATGAGTTATGAACAGGTAGAAAACCGGACTTAAGTTTTCTTAAGCCATGAGGTTGTGCTGCCTATACTCATGAGTCCTCTCACAAGTTTGGGAAATTGGGCCCCAGAGGAAAGAAGAATATTTTCATAAGATACTCCGAACACTCGAAAAAATATGTGTTCATAGGTGAGCAGGAAAGTGGGAGTATAACTGAATTTAAATCATGGAATGTCACATTCTTAGAGGATCAATTTCTTAAGAAGGACGAAATAGGAGAAGATTACTCCCTATTTGAAACCTTGGATCAAGATAATGATATTAGTGGAGTTCGTCCAAGTGGGAGTAATATGAGAAGTGATGAATTGAATTCAACTTATTCTCAATTGCAACCACATGATGAGACCACATCATCATTATCTAATCCTAGTGGGAGCATAATGGGGAATGATGTGCAAAGTGTACAATCTCCCATACGGCGAACAAGTCGCCAAAATATTCCCCGTCGACGTTTTGACATTGAAGGGGAAACTTTTATGATTGCTCCACAAGATGAGGATGAGCCAAAAAATATTAATGAGGCTCTAAATTGCCCTAGTAAGGAAGAGGAGATTGAGTCAATGAAGTCAAACCAAGTTTGGAAACTGGTTGATCTTCCAAAAGAACGCAAAGCTATTGGGAACAAGTGGGTTCTCAAAATAAAGCGAAAAGCTGATAGCTCGATAGAAAGGCATAAGGCTCGCCTTGTGGCGAAGGGGTATAACCAATAGGAAGGAATTGATTATGAAGAAACATTTTCTCCTGTAGTGAGATTTATCTCGATTCGCATTATTCTGGCAATAGTGGCTAGTATGGATCTTGAGTTACATCAAATGGATGTAAAGACTGCTTTCCTCGATGGAGAATTAGAGGAAGAAATATGTATAACAACCTATTGGTTTCATTAAAGAATGTCAAGAAGGAAAGGTATGTCGACTTTTGAGATCGATATACGGCCTTAAGCAATCATCGAGACAATGGTATATACGTTTTCATAATGCCATAATGGCATATGATTTTACAATGATTGATGTGGATCATTGTGTATATATCAAAAGATCCAAGGATCAATTTGTGATCATATCATTATATGTTGATGATATACTAATTGCCGGAAGCAATATGGAATTTGTTAATACTGTCAAGAGTTTGTTGTCTTCCAACTTTGAGATGAAGGATATGGGTGAGGCTGCATACATTCTTGGAGTTAAGATTTCAAGAGATCGTTCGAAGAGATTGTTATCTCTTTTGCAAGAAATATATATAAATAAAGTTCTTGAACGATTTCGTATACAATATTGTAAACCCATAGACACTCCTATTGCAAAAGGCGAAGGATTGAGCCACGAATTGTGTCCAATGACTCAATAAGAAAAGGAACAAATGAAACATGTTCCTTATGCTAGTGCTGTTGGGAGCTTGATGTACGCTATGATGTGTACAAGACCTGACATATGTTTCGTAGTTGGAATGGTGAGTAGATACCAATCCAACCCAGGTCAAGCGCATTGGAAGGCCGTTAAGAGAACACTGAAGTATTTGAAGGGATCTGCTGATTACAAGTTGAATTACCACGGAAATGATCTGCGACTTGAAGGCTATTCAGATGTTGATTGGGGATGAGATTTAGATGAAAGAAAATCTACCTCTGGATTTGCTTTCTTACTGAACAATGGCGCCACATCATGGAGCAGTAAGAAGCAAACATGTATAGTCTTGTCCACGATGGAAGCTGAGTTCGTGGCATTATCTGCAGCGGTACAAGAAGGAGTTTGGCTTAAAAGATTTTTGGATCATTTAGGTGTTATTGAGAAAGCTGCAAATCCATTATTGGTTAACTGTGATAGTCAAGCAACTATAGCGTACACCAAAGATCCAAAATATCATGGCAAGACCAAACATATAGATACCAAGTATAACTTTGTCAAGGATATGGTTGCATAAAAGGATGTGAACTTACAATACATATCTACACATAGAATAGTAGCAAATCCTATGACAAAGCCAATACCTAGAGATGTGTTTTGTGGTCATGTAAAATCTCTAGGATTGCGTAGAGTCTGATGTACTAGATTGTAATTTCCCTGAGTGGTTCACATTTATGAACTTGTGTTTTTCATTATTAATGCCTATGAATCTTTGTTTGATCTTTATGCATCTTAATGCTCAGTGCATTACTTTAAGTTGAGAAAGTATGTCGGATAGATATAAGATTGGCCCACTCACACGGGTAATCGCCTCTATTTACTATGTGATAAATAAAGATGAGACGGTTTTTTTAAGCTTATTATCTAGGTGATAATTGAGAGCTCAAGCTTAAAATATATATGTCGCCTTAACTAAGTGTTAAGATGTGAACATAATACTTACTATGTTCGAAAGTAAAATACCCCACATATTTTACTTTATATGTCTAAGATGTTAGATGTGAGTTCTGATGAATTTTGTGAATGAGTAGATACATGAACTCAAGTTAGACATTGAATATGTCTGAACTATCATCTGTACGGTATTGAAGGTGTAGACATACGCTCCATGGGAAATGAGTTAATACCGTAATACGTATTTCATACTACGTATGCATGAGACGACCAATAAGAGTGGCAAAAGTTTGATCTCAACTTTTATGCCATGTGAGACTGTTGAGGAAAAGAGTTCCTTAATTTTGGTGCTCTCATGACTCCTACTTATTCTCAAGATTTCTATTTAGTGTTTGCTATCTTAGGATGTTGCCAATGGTCATGAGTTGATTCGATCTAATGGGACATTTCTAGAAAAGTAAGCTGAACTGAAATTGAGAGTTTGAAGGAAAGAGGAATATCGAATTTGGAGAATCACGTTGTAGTTTTGTATTCACTGGTCGACCAATTATGACTATCTTTGGGATAATCATAATTGTGAATACAACATATATATCATTGCTTAAAAGAGATCAAGAGAGATATAAATGTGATCGATCGATCTAGGGTACTGCATACTAAATCTACTTAGAGTGTGATGCCCATTATGAGCTGCTATATATTCCTAACAGATGTATGATAACGAGCTCTCAAAATATGCTGGTTGCACGGATTATTCATTGGTATGAATATTGAAAAGAGGTAAAGAGAATCCTGTTTGGCCCACCATGTGCGAATGGGAGATGGTGATTTTATTAATTATTGTGATGGGCCTAAGTTGGCCCGTCCGCTCATGTTGGGCCTAAAAGCCTAGCCCACAAGATTAGGGCCCATGGATGAAGGGATATAATGAAGGGACACGTTTCTTTTTGGATGGGACGTATATAAGGGGGAAAAGAGAGGGAGGAACGCGCCTTTTGGCATAACGTACGTTCCTCCCCCCTCTCTCCCTCAAAAACGCTCCAAAAGAAAGAACAGTGTGCAAAAGGCGACACCCAACTTCCTTTCAAGGCAAATTCACGTCATCGGATCGAATGTGATCAGTTTCTCTTCCTCATATCGGCGTCGGTGTTTAATCTGTGGCTAAAAAGGTACATTCGATTCTGTGATGTGCCTTAGGATTGGTGATGCATGTGTTTTTCCCAGGCTCGTATTCCGCACAAGTTTAGGGGTTTGATTTAATGTCGAATCCGGTTTTTGGGAATCCGACAATCCCAACAACTTGTATTTCTCTGCACAATTAAAAGTTGGCATAAAACGATTTCCAATACTCCGATAAAAATAAAATAAAATAAACGATTTCCAATACAATATCGTGCTGTAAACAGGGTTCAGACTTTCATGAAAGATTTTAATCGTCCTAGTCAGTCTGCCTTCATTGACGGAAGGCAGATTGGAGACAATTTTCTCCTCGCTCATGGGATTTTCAAGGGATCACACTTGAAGAATGTGACCGATGGATGCACTATGAAGGCTGACATTGCGAAAGACTTTGACTGTCGATTGGAGATTCTTACGGAGTTCATGCTTCCAGCTATTGGTATTCCTCCTCAGATCCTTAACAGAGTAGACGAGTGCGTTACTACTCTTTGGCTTTCTATTAATGTCAATGGGGAGCTTGTTGGATATTTCCAGGGGAAGATGGGTTTAAGACGAGGTGATTCTCTATCTGCATACTTGTTTGTGATGACGATGGTGGTTTTTAGTAAGTTTCACCCTATATGCAGAATCAAGCTTACTTGCCTTTGTTTTGCTGATAATCTTTTGATCTTTCCAATAGTGATAACAATTATTTCGCTGCTGTGTTAGCGTTGTTTAATAAGTTTGATGCACTCATTGGCTTGAGATTAATTCCTACAAGAATTGAGCTTTTTTCAGCTGGTTTGAGCTAAGTCAAGTTCCAGGAAGCCACTTTAAACCTCGTAATCTCAATTCCGTACTTGGTCTTCCTTCAATTCCTGGAAGGCTTAAATATAGTGATTGGAAACTACTTTCTCATCAAATTCTTCAAAAATTTCAGCATTCGATCTAAAGTTGTATGGTTCAACTAGAGATTCTGTAGTATAAATAACCCGGTTTTATCACTTCCTTAGAAAGTCCAACACAAAAGCTAAAGTTATAAGGTAAAGGGAGATTGCATTAATATAAAGAGCATATAGGAGCTATGGTATATGCCTATTATTAATTGATGGAGGATAATATTTAAGCATCCCTCTCACGTGCCAGTTGGATTAGGAGCGGTACGTGGAATTTGACTAATGAAATAGGATAGCACTTATTCTATTAACAAGATTAAAATAAATCAATAAAAACGTGCAGAATAGGAAAAAGTGAAATTTCTTTAGTTTTCTTTATTGTTATAAGGAGTACATGAGCCTTTTGATAGACTTCTATTAGATAACATCTAAGTAACATATCAATTAAAAATATACACAATCATAGGGAGATGAGGATAATTTGCACCATCACAGGAAATATTGAAAATTAAGGTAAAATAACCTAAATTTCTCAAGTATATATTCTAAAATTCTCTTAACAACTTCCATCTCTCTTTTTCATTTTCTCATTCTCATTTCTACTCAATATTTTTCTCGGGGATGAGCTTATTCAATATCTAGGAAAGCAAAAAAAAAAAAAAAAAAGGGCAAAGGATCATCTAAGGCAAGACCGAATCTTTCTATAAAGTTAGTACTGGGTGGTCTTACTTGCTTCCTTTGGGCAAGAGGATGGGAGTTGCTAGGGTTTGAAGAGCTGATTAAATGGACCAATCCCGTGATAGTCTTATTCATTATCGAGCATGGTAGATCTATCGACTCGAACGTGTGATTTCTTAGCCATTTTCTCCTTGCTTGAGTAACTTACTTTATACAAATTTTGTCAGTCATTTTTTTTTTTTTTTTGGGTCGAAAAAACTGGAATCTTCATTAACTTAAAACAAGTTCGTTAATATCTGAAAAAAGAACAAGCTAGTGGATTGGGTGGCTAAGCCACAACGAAAAAAAGAATTCTCTACCAATTGGCTGTCTTTTCCTCTGCAGTCAATGTCGGATGTTTTAATTTCATATCTAAGTTTATTTGCTAATTTTTTTTAAGCATGAGCTATGCCCTTTTGACGTTTCAATATGATATTACAGACGCACATACCAACACTCAGAGATAAAATCCACTCTCGTGCTTAAAAACAATGGATAGTATCTCGTAGCAACTACTAATTTTCTTAATATTTATAATAAGTAAATGTTATTTTTAATTTCAAAGCAAACCCAGTAAATAATATGAGAGAGAGAGAGAGAGAGAGAGAGAGAGAGAGAGAGAGAGAGAGAGAGAGAGAGAGAGAGAGAGAGAGAGATGTCTCTTTTGATTTGAAGGAAGAGTTTATTGGATTTGGAAAAGGAGGCTTTAATTCTCTAGCAAAGGGCCAAAGGCTTCTAGGGATTTAACAACGATAGAAACATAAGCAATTATTCCCGCTGCAAAACCCCGTGGGATGTTTATTGCCATAGTTTTTGTTACAAAAGGCTTGGCACGGACCGCCCTTGCACCCACCGGGCGCTGTCCCATAGAGCACGCATGTACGACCAGGATCAGCCTCCACCTCATAGTTGCCTGTCATCAAGACACCAAACTTCAAACGTTTGAACCAGTGAAGGAAAACGTATTACTGTTATAAATTCCTTAATCATCAGGTACCATACTTCTTTGAAAGGGAAAATCGAAGATGGCGAAAATGAAGGAGAAAGAGAAAAGATTACACATGGTGAAGAGGAGAGAAACTAGAAGCACTGTGGCCACGCAGGGTCTCTTCATGTTCATGTTTCCAGGCATCTCAGAAGCCTCCCAAGTGTATTGATCAGCTCCTCGTATTCTCAGGCCATCGAGTGTAACCATGTGCTCTTATTTATAGGGCCAATGGCCAATGGCCATACCAACCTTCAATTCCTTTTTAAATAATATAAATCTCCACAGACGCGGTGGTGTAAATACTTCTCTAGATTCCAAAAAAAAAAACTGATATGGTAAGTAGCCGTACCTGATTTGCTATTATCTATTAAAGTCCGAATCAACAAAATTCATACCACAAAAATACGTAAATTCAATTCCGATATGTCACCAAATTCAATCATTTTTAAATGAACTCCCATTCTGAATCCTCATAAATTTTTCCCTACGCTTGCTCATTTCCTATACATTGTTGTTATTTCAATAAGTTCTTAGTAATATTGAAGGTTCTTAATTTTGTAACTTTTTTTTTTACCTTCATACAGCTTGTAATGGTTTTTGTCTGCCATTAGTATAAAACAGTTTTGTAAGCTTTATAATGGTCTTGTAACGGTTTTAATTACTATTAATTTGCAACCGACTTGTAAAATTTTTCAATTAAATGAGAGAATTGATGATAGAAAAACGTCTCTCTTTTGTTTACCTACAAATTGTTATTTCAAACATAACTGAAATGCAATATAAATTTATATTTATATATTCCAAAACATGAATTTTCTTGCTTTCTATATATACATACATATGTTTACTTTTTCGCTGGTCATGCACATAATGATGTTCCTCTTCCTTCTATTATTTAGAGTGAAGTATTAAAAAAGGTCTGTTGTATACTTGGACGATAGCTGCTAGGAGTTTCATACTACGAGAGTCGAAATTATCTTTTATGACAATACTTACGCACCTTAGACAATTGATCATATTTTTTTCGTCCTTTTCAATAGGTTTCCAGCAATCCTCATTTTTCATATTATCTAATATTTTTCCAACATATACCAAACGAGGCCTAAAGCTTTTGACTTAACTTATTCCTTTCTTTATCTATTCAGCGATGCCCCATATAATTTGTGGAATGATGATCATGCTTAACCTACTTATATTAATTTCAAGAGCATTGTCTTCTTCACATTCACTCGACAACATAATTTGGGCATGACTTGTTTCACTTGACGGGTGTACTTGTAAGCTTTTGTTAAAAAGTGCAAACAAATAATTTAAACTGTTATGTGAAGAGAGATGCCATATGAGTATTAGACCATTATAAACACTCAACGAGCAGCTTTATAAAAATGCAATTTATCCAAAACTTCAAACTTGACTATGATACCATATGATGAGAAACTTTATGAGACCGCAGCTAATTGTTCTAAAAGTTTAAGCTATTAAATGAAAGTGCTAGAGATATTTAGGATGATTCTAATGGTTTTTTTTTGTATAATTTGATATATAGAAAAGAGTACACAAAGAGCCTATTTATAGGCTTTATAATATGACTATATAAATTAGCATATATCAATCAAGATATGCACAATCAAATGAGATACTTGTGCAATCTTGAGAAATAGTAAAAATCAATAGAAATATTCTAATTATTTCTAATGTAGGAAAATATCATAATTATCTCTAACAGAAAGCATGGTTAACTCCTCCTCACGCATAATGTGGACTTGCTGCCAAATGCAATAATTTTTTAAACTAATTCCCATTCTAAATCGTTATAATTCATTTCAATTCAATTATATTTTATTTCACCGAATGTTTACAGGCCGTTCAATTGCTTTCTGTAAAGAAAATAAGGCAGCTCTCTGAGAAGAATATGAAAACTAAAAAACATTATTTGTTCTTGCTAACTGCATCTCTTGAATCTCAATTTTCATCCCATTCTTCCTTTATTTATGAACAATCTTGCACAATAAACATATTCACATTCTACTACCTTTTACCTTCGATACATGCTAAAATTTCTACACCTTGTTAAAAAAAAAAAAAAAGGAAATTCATATCATTCACTTGGGCTATGATAAAGTGTAGCAATGGTCACCGATAAAAACGCAATGTTGCATATCCTTTATAAGCTATCGTAATTGTAATATATATATATATACATTTTCTTATAATTTATCGTGTGTCGTGCATACTTACGATAAACATCTTCAATGGTGGGGCAACATACCAAAATCTAAAACATAATGCGTTCGATGACATCATGTGTATTTAATTACGATCAAACACTATAACTCTCTAAAAAATATCATAAAAATAAAGGAAAGCATATTGTATGATGTTTTCACTTGGTCGCATCCTAACATTGTGAGGTCGCTCGTTTTTGTTTTCTTTCGTTTTACGAGCTACATTCATCAAATTAAGTGGAAAGTGTCTTTGTAATATATTTTTGTTAGACAGGTGTACAGGTGAACGGCTAAAATCACCAAATCTTAAATGGAATAAGGGGCTCCACACATTGAAGCTTATCCATAACGGCAGAGAAATTTGCTTGGAATCTTTAAGCTCTGTGAAAAGATGGAGATCCAGATTTAAATGGACAAATGACTCATTTATATCCAGGTCCATGCCAAAAGAAAATTACCCTTTTGATGGCTTCTTTTGATAAAGAATTTGAGGGCTCGAAACGGCATTTGAATTTAGCGTTGTGGGAGAGAGATTTTCTTTTGGGACGATCTCTTACTATATAAGTTAAAGCAATTCCACTAATATTATGCAAGATTAACGCCCAAGGACTAATGCATAACACACTTTATCTTAGTGGAATCCTACTTCACCTTAATCAAAAGGCTCACTCTTCTTTGTACAATACTCAAAAACCGAACAGAACGTTGGATTACCATGATGTCAATTAAATTACAGGTCTATTATAGGTGGACTACCTAATTAAAAAAGATGTTTAGTTCTTCTTCTTCTTTTTCTTTGGGTTGTAGATCAATCAAATTAATCATTCTCGAATTCATATATGATGTGCAAAATGCGAATAAATATCATTAATGTCCTGATTAGTGAAGATCAGAAAGGGCACGGGCAGCATAAGGAGTGAATATTTCCACCCCACATCGCAAAAATTGACCTCGCTGTCGAAAAAGTGTACTTTTGGTCCTCGTACTTTCGCACTTTCTTCAACTACGCGTCAAAAAAAAAAAAACTCTCGTCAGCCACCAATATTGCATCCGCATGTATACGCATATGATTAGATGTAGTTTGTAAAACACGGACAATTTTTTAAGCTCGCGTACTTCAAGCATGAGGCATTCACGGAATTTATGGATATAGTACTCATCATACGACAAATAATGTTATTCTACTGACATGTTTAATGCAAACACTTCTCAGGAAAGAGGAATAAATTTACGGCTATGCCTCGTTAGAAATGATCCTTTCCTTACTCTGACATTATTTAACCTTCAATAATTTGTCGAAGAAAAGGAAAAAATTAACATAATGCCTGCTTGCAGCTTTTGGAATTCCTCCTCAGTTCCTCAACTGGGTTGAGAAGTGCATTACTACTATTAGGTTTTCTACTAATGTTAATGGGAAGCTTGTTGAATAATTTCCAGGGAAGAAAGGTTTAAGACGAGGTGATCCTATATCTGCGTACATGTTGTGATGACAATGGAGGTTTTCAGTAGGCTGTTGGATGTTCTTGCTGCTTGAAGTTCACTTAAGTTTCACCGTGTGCAGAAGATTCAAGCTTACTCACCTTTGTTTTGCTGATAACCTCAAGATCTTTCTTCATGGTGATAAAGGATTATTTTGCTGCTGTATTAGCTTTGTTTTATGCACTTACTGGCTTGAGGTTGAATCCCATAAAAATTGACCTTTCTTCAGCTGCTTTGAGCCAAGTGAAGTTACAGGAACTTTTGGATTATACCCACCTTAAACCGGGTGCTCTACCGGTTAGGTACTTGGGTCTTCGTTTGATTCCTGGAAGGCTTAAAGATGGTGATTACCCAGGGCTTTCTCATTGAATCCTTTAGCAATTTCAGCATTAAACTGCATTCGATCTAGAGATTAACCGTTCAGGAATAACATGGAATTTGAACAGAATGACAAATAATCAGTATGATGCCCTTATCGCAAATTTGCCTTTGAACTTGCCCTCATTCTTTGTTTAAATTTGAATCTCCCTTATCCCACCAGTTTTAGATTGATTCCTAAACCGGTTCTGATATTCAATAATTCTCTTTCTACAGTCCGAATCCTTAACTTTTTTCTTCTCTGCCAATTCGTTCACTACATAGTTGTGGATGTAAGTACCCCTGGTTTTACTACTTCCGTCTCTTTCTCAATTTTGCTCATTCTCATTTCTTCTCAATATATATCCCGTGGATAAAAGCCTGCTCAATATCCAGGGAAGCAAAGAGACGGCAAGAATTTATATAAGGCAAAACCTTATCTTTTGAGAAGAGCTGATTCTAGGTTGTCTCTCTCACTCCCTTTAAGCAAGAAGATAGGAGATGCGATGGCACTGAGAGCTGATTGAACAGATCTTGTTCAATCTAGTATGCTAATAAAGAAGAGCCGGTGAATTAGTCTCCTTTACTGTGGCCTCTCTTGAATTCCATGATAGACTTATTCATCATCGAGCATGATAGCTCCATTAACAACTATAGAAACATAAGCAATAGATCCCATTACAAAACCCCCTAGGATGCTTATCACCATAGTATTTGTCACAAAAGGATTGACACGGACCGTCCTTGCAACCACCCGGTGCTGTCCCATACTTCACACATTCCCGAACAGCCTCCACTTCATAATTGCCTGTCATCAAGACACAAAATTTCAAACGATTGAACCCGTGAAGAAAACATAATCTTGTCGTAATTTCTTTAACCACGTTCATCCTCCTTTGAGAAGGAAAGTAGGGATGGTGAAAATGGGGGGAAAGGAAGAAGATTACACATAATGAAGAGGACAAAAAGTAGAAGCATCGTGGGCACGCAGAGACTCTTCATCTTTATGTCTCCAAATATTTCAGAAGCCTCCTCAAGTATATTGATCAGTTCCTCTGATTCTATATATTTTACTTGGAGGTCATTGTGTGTATCCATGTGCTCCCATTTATAGGGCGACTGGCCATACCAACCTTCTGTTAGAAGATGCCCTAAAGCTGCTAAGGATTATGTTATTTTTATATTTTTAAGGGAATTAATTGATTAATTAAAGTGGAAATGGTCAGCAATTTTTGCTGACCACTTCACACGAAAACGTGCACATGCACGCACGAATTCGTGCATGATGGTCAGCGGTTGCTGACCATCATACACGCATTTTGTTCGTGCATGGATGGTCAGCAACTGCTGACCATCGTGCACGAAATCGTGCATGAGAACGAGGATCAGCAACGGTTGCTGATCCCACGATTGGCAACCGTTGCTGATTCGTGTATAAATATTAAAAAGAAAGGCTGCAAAAAGGTTGAAAGGTAGAGAGATTTTCTGTGGGTGTGTGTCTTGGTTTTTGGCGACACTTCAAGGGGTTGAAATACAGAGAAAGGTGGGCGTGCGCCATTTTTATTTAGAGAAAATGGGTTGCTGAAAACAAAGAGAAACGTGTGTGTTCTTGTATTTTTCGAGAGATACGAGAAAGAAGAGTGTTTTCTCATTCGGGCTGTGACTATAATACATTGAGGATACGTCGGATCATTTCCACGTGATTGCTAGCACAATCGAAGTGGTGAATATCCGAAAGTTCTCTCTTCCGTTCGACGTTCGTTGTTGGTGTGTCTGAACTAGAGGTCCGACGCTTGTGGGACTCGAACTATAGAACATCCGAACCGACTTGTTTAAAGCACGCTTCGAGAGGTAATTCGTTTAACTCCCTTTTATGATTAGATTTTTGATTAAAACGCACGAACAACGCCTAAGGAGAATCGTGTGTAAAATATATCTTTGTTTCCGCTGCGTTTATTTCGTTAATTTTTCTTATACATGATTCATGAAACCCCAACACCTTCATTTCCTTGTGAAGGAAAATAATTTAAATCTCTAGAGACATGGTGGCACAAATGCTGGAGGAATCAAATCTCCGCATTCCAAAAAAGAAACCACTTCACAATCCTATGATTTTGTTACATTCACATTTTGGAAATGGGTGGTTGGGGGTTCTTTTCTTTGTGCACATAGCTTTTCAATCCTTGCTTTGGAAATGATCGAAGACTGGAAATAAAGTCGTGGGTCTAACTATCTTAGGGATCCATTAGCTTCTTGTCTTGAATATCACAAATATTGATCAAATTATTTCCTATGCCTCAAGCAAATTATTCAATTCTTTTTCATACTTCCTAGGCTACTGTTTCTCTTGACATATGTTAGCATTCAAGTAATTTCTTTCTGTTGAAGAAAACGATAGATGTATACTTAGAGTTTAATCGAAGTTCTCATATGGCATTTTGTTTTCTTTTCAAGTGTGGTGCAATAACTTACATGAAGAGCAACGTGGAGACTATGAGTAAATTGGATAAACTTCAAGGGTAGAGATCGCTTAAGGAAATTTGATTTGGTAGATTAGTTCACTGAGTACTCAAATTGGCGAAATTTCATGCGTCTCAACAACAGCATTACAGTGGAGTTGGACTACCCAAGTGCTGACTATGTCTGCCGTCCTCGGTGACAATCCCAGTCTGAAGCTTTTAGAAGGTTATTTAGTCTGACTAATCTCGAGGCTTTTACATGAAGGGTAGAGAAATTTGCTTGGAATTTCAAATTCTGTGAAGAGATGGAGATCTAAATTTAAATTGATAATGCATGACACGTGTATGTAAAGGTCCGTTCCACAAGAAAATACTGCCCTGATGGCTTCTTAGAGATGAACCAGGTTTTAATCAATTCTTTTGATGCAAAATTTGAGGTTCAAAGTGCATTTAAATTTAGAGAGAGAGGTTTCCTTTGGAAAGATGTCTTCTTGTATATGTGTAGACAACTCCCCTACTTTTATGCCAGATGATCGCATAAGATGTCCTTTAATTAATGCAAAACACGCTTTATCTGAGGGAAATCATACTCGACCTTCACCAAAGGCTATTTTTTTCGTGAAATACTCAAATACTGAATGGATATCGAGGATATCCTGATTAGTGAAAATCAAGAAGAGCAGGGGCGGCATAAGAAGTGAACAATTCCACTCCACATCTCATTATTCCAAGTTTTTGTTCATTTGTATTGTCACACAAATTGTCCCTCCTCCCTCATCTAATGGTGGGCACACGAGTGACATTACCATTTCCATCAAGGACAGCATAAACCCGAATGCAACAATAGTTGACAATCCTTTTTGATCCAGGTTCTGGAATCACAACCATGACTTGTATTTCTCTGCACAATTAAAAGTTGGCATAAAACGATTTCCAATACTCCGATAAAAATAAAATAAAAAAACGATTTCCAATACAATATCATGCTGTAAACAGGGTTCAGACTTTCATGAAAGATTTTAATCGTCCTAGTCAGTCTGCCTTCATTGACGGAAGGCAGATTGGAGACAATTTTCTCCTCGCTCATGGGATTTTCAAGGGATCACACTTGAAGAATGTGACCGATGGATGCACTATGAAGGCTGACATTGCGAAAGACTTTGACTGTCGATTGGAGATTCTTACAGAGTTCATGCTTCCAGCTATTGGTATTCCTCCTCAGATCCTTAACAGTGTAGACGAGTGCGTTACTACTCTTAGGCTTTCTATTAATGTCAATGGGGAGCTTGTTGGATATTTCCAGGGGAAGATTGGTTTAAGACGAGGTGATTCTATATCTGCATACTCGTTTGTGATGACGATGGTGGTTTTTAGTAAGTTTCACCCTATATGCAGAAGAATCAAGCTTACTTGCCTTTGTTTTGCTGATAATCTTTTGATCTTTCCAATGGTGATAACAATTATTTCGCTGCTGTGTTAGCGTTGTTTAATAAGTTTGATGCACTCATTGGCTTGAGATTAATTCCTACAAGAATTGAGCTTTTTTCAGCTGGTTTGAGCCAAGTCAAGTTCCAGGAAGCCACTTTAAACCTCGTAATCTCAATTCCGGACTTGGTCTTCCTTCAATTCCTGGAAGGCTTAAATATAGTGATTGGAAACTACTTTCTCATCAAATTCTTCAAAAATTTCAGCATTCGATCTAAAGCTGTATGGTTCAACTAGAGATTTTGTAGTATTATCACTTCCTTAGAAAGTCCAACACAAAAGCTAAAGTTATAAGGTAAAGGGAGATCGCATTAATATAAAGAGCATATAGGAGCTATAGTATATGCCTATTATTAATTGATGTAGGATAATATTTAAGCATCCCTCTCACGTGCAAGTTGGATTAGGAGCAGTACGTGGAATTTGACTAATGAAATAGGATAGCACTTATTCTATTAACAAGATTAAAATAAATCAATAAAAACGTGCATAATAGGAAAAAGTGAAATTTCTTTAGTTTTCTTTATTGTTATAAGGAGTACATGAGCCTTTTGATAGACTTCTATTAGATAACATCTAAGTAACATATCAATTAAAAATATACACAATCATAGGGAGATGAGGATAATTTGCACCATCACAAGAAATATTGAAAATTAAGGTAAAATAACCTAAATTTCTCAAGTATATATTCTAAAATTCTCTAAACAACTTCCATCTCTTTTTTTCATTTTCTCATTCTCATTTCTACTCAATATTTTTCTCGGGAATGAGCCTATTCAATATCTAGGAAAGCGAAAAAAAAAAAAAGGGCAAAGGATCATCTAAGGCAAGACCGAATCTTTCTATAAAGTTAGTACTGGGTGGTCTTACTTGCTTCCTTTGGGCAAGAAGATGGGAGTTCCTTTGGCTTCAAGAGCTGATTAAATAGACCAATCCCGTGACGGTCTTATTCATTATCGAGCATGATAATTCTATCGACTCGAACGTGTGATTTCTTAGCCATTTTCTCCTTGCATGAGTAACTTACTTTATACAAATTTTGTCAGTCATATCTAAGTTTTTTTTTTTTTTTTTTTTTTTTTTTGGGTTGAAAAACTGGAAACTTCATTAACTTAAAACAAGTTAGTTAACATCTGAGAAAAGAACAAGCTACCGGATTGGGTGGGTAAGGCACAACGGAAAAAAGAATTCCTTACCAATTGGCTGTCTTTTCCTCTGCAGTCAACGTTGGATGTTTTAATTTCATATCTAAGTTTATTTACTTATTTTTTTAAGCGTGAGCTATGCCCTTTAGACGTTTCAATATGATATTACAGACGTCCATACCAACATAAAGAGATAAGATCCACTCTTGCGCTTAAAAAATAATGGATAATATCTCGCAGCAACTACTGATTTTCTTAATATGTATAATAACTCGATCCTCTTTCTAATTTCAAAGCAAACCCAGTAAATAACATGGGACAAAAAAAAGAAAAAAGAGAGAGATGTCCCTTTTGATTTGAAGGAAGAGTTTATGGATTTGGAAAAGGAGGCTTTAATTCTCTAGCAAAGGGCCAAAGGCTTCTAGGGATTTAACAACGATAGAAACATAAGCAATTATTCCCGCTGCAAAACCCCGTGGGATGTTTATTGCCGTAGTATTTGCTACAAAAGGCTTGGCACGGACCGCCCTTGCACCCACCGGGCGCTGTCCCATAGAGCACGCATGTACGACCAGGATCAGCCTCCACCTCATAGTTGCCTGTCATCAAGACACCAAACTTCAAACGTTTGAACCAGTGAAGGAAAACGTATTACTGTTATAAATTCCTTAATCATCAGGTACCATCCTTCTTTGAAAGGGAAAATCGAAGATGGCGAAAATGAAGGAGAAAGAGCAAAGATTACACATGTGAAGAGGAGAGAAACTAGAAGCACTGTGGCCACGCAGGGTCTCTTCATGTTCATGTTTCCAGGTATCTCAGAAGCCTCCCAAGTGTATTGATCAGCTCCTCGTATTCTCAGGCCATCGTGTGTAACCATGTGCTCTTACTTATAGGGCCAATGGCCAATGGCCATGCCAACCTTCAATTCCTTTTTAAATAATATAAATCCCCACAGACGTGGTGGTGTAAATACTTCTCTAGATTCCAAAAAAAAAAAAAAAAAAACAGATATGGTAAGTAGACGTGCCTGATTTGCTATTATCTATTAAAGTGTGAATCAACAAAATTCAAAATTCATACCACAAAAAGACGTAAATCCAATTCCGATATGTCACTAAATTCAATCATTTTTAAATGAACTCCCATTCTGAATCCTCATAAATTTTTCACTACGATTGCTCCTTTCCTATATACCTTCATACAACTTGTAATGGTTTTTGTCTGCCATTAGGATAAAATAGTTTTGTAAGCTTTATAATGGTCTTGTAACGGTTTTAATTACTATTAATTTGCAACCGACTTGTAACATTTTTCAATTAAATGAGAGAATTGATGATAGAAAAACGTCTCTCTTTTGTTTACCTACAAATTGTTATTTCAAACATAACTGAAATGCAATATAAATTTATATCTATATATTCCAAAACATGAATTTTCTTGCTTTCTATATATACATACATATGTTTACTTTTTGCTGGTTATGCACATAATGATGTTCCTCTTCCTTCTAATATTTAGAGTAAAGTATAAAAAAAGGTATGTTGTATACTTGGACGATAGCTGCTAGGAGTTTCATACTACGAGTCAAAATAATCTTTTATGACAATACTTACACACCTTAGACAATTGATCATATTTTTTTATCCTTTTCAATAGGTTTCCAACAATTCTCATTTTTCATATTATCTAATATTTTTCCAACATATACCAAACGAGGCCTAAAGATTTTGACTTAACTTATTCCTTTCTTTATCTATTCAGCGATGCCCCATATAATTTGTGGAATGATGATCATGCTTAACCTACTTATATTAATTTCAAGAGGATTGTCTTCTTCACATTCACTCGACAACATAATTTGGGCATGACTTGTTTCACTTGACGGGTGTACCCGTAAAGCTTATGTTAAAAAGTGCAAACAAATAATTTAAACTGTTATGTGAAGAGAGATGCCATATGAGTATCATACCATTGTAAACGCTCAACGCAGCTTTATAAAAATGCAATTAATCCAAAACTTCAAACTTGACCATGATACCATATGATGGGAAACTTTATGAGACCGCAACTAATTGTTTTAAAAGTTTAAACTATAAAATGAAAGTGTTAGAGATATTTAGGACAATTCTAATGGTTTTCTGTATAATTTGATTTATAGAAAAGAGTACACAAAGAGCCTATTTATAGGCTTTATAATATGACTATATAAATTAGCATATATCAATTAAGATATGCACAATCAAATGAGATATTTGTGCAATCTTGAGAAATACTAAAATAAAATAGAAATATTCTAATTATTTCTAATGTAGGAAAATATCATAATTATCTCTAACAGAAAGCATGGTTAACTCCTCCTCACGCATAATGTGGACTTGCTGCCAAATGCAATAATTTTTAAACTAATTCCCATTCTAAATCGTTATAATTCATTTCAATTCAATTATATTTTATTTCAATTGCTCCATTCTAATATACCAAACGAGGCCTCAAAATATCCAATAAGCTTATTATTCTCTTTATCAGTATAGTGATTTCCCTTACAATTTAAACGATGGTCATGCTTAACATATGTACATTAAATTCAGGAGCATTGTCTTCTTCACATTCACTCGACAACATACTTTCGGCATGAGGAATATTATACGTGAGTATAAAGTCATTATAGATTATATAAAAAAAAAAGGTGATGATGTAAGATATTTTACATCCGATAAAATGCAAAGATTGCCTCTCCTCGGTCTACCCAGTATCATATGCAGCTAAGTAGCAGCCCCAAGGGTCTTGCAGTCATGTGGTAAATTGTTTTTTGTTTTTTTTTTTAGGATATCCTTGAGACAAGAGGTGTACACTTATGTAAAAGCGAAACCATAAACTTCATACTGCTTTTCCATAGGTAAAGTATGAGGAAAGCAATGGCCTGTAGCTCTTCAAAGCCTTGTCTAAGAAGCCCTTTCACCCTAGCGAGAAACTAGATTAAGCGGCGTTCTTGGAGAGCCTTCCTTATCACCCTCCGGTCGCAATAGCTCACATTTTCTTCAGCAAAAAGCTCACTGAAGGAACTAGATTGCTCTGCCATTTCAAAGCGATTCACGTACGTGCTGGAGCATCCCCAGTTTTCACTTGCAAAAGGATTGGTGGCGAGTTGAACGAGCAGAACTAACATGAGCTAGAGACTTGCCCTTCATTTTTGCCTTGGTTTATCACATTCGATCGTTAACGCCGAAAACAGATTTTTCAACGTGCTAATGGGGGTTGGTGTGCAGACTCTCCTTTACAGAGTGACTCCCAATTACAGCAAACTAAAGACGCAAAGCCCCACATGCAACCAAAGTACAAACACACTTATCACCTCAAGTTAATTTGTTTGCTTGTGTGAAATGTTGATGCGTGTCTAGGACTTGTCATAGAGGCAAGCCTTCTAATCCATAAGACTGATCAGCTTTTTTGCGCAACTGCATTGTGACAGGCTGCCATTTGTCGGGCAACAGCATTAACATAGCTGCACGCTAGTAGCTAAACCTTGCCCTTAGCACATGTGCTTCTCACACCTCCCTTAAATCCCGGTGAAATTTAGAGCTTTGCCATTTTTGGTGGCTCTATGTTAAGAATCCGCTTTATTTTGAGCAATTTTTCCTTTGACTTTGAAAAAACCAATTTGCCATATCCTGTAGGTTGTCTTGTATCTTTCTCAAAAAATTGGTTTCTTTTAAAATAGAGCTTATTCGAACTGATGTAGAGGATAATTGGATCGAAAATGAACTACATGGCAAAGTGACTAACATCATCCCTAGATAACTAATATCATGTGGATCTCATGTGTAATCTCTAGTTATTATAAATACTTCACGTTCTAATATAGATGGAGACTGATATTTTTCCCCTTTTTGGTTATGAATGACTAAAGTCGAGGTGATCTAATTTCGTGACTGCATTTGTACATGCAAAATGACCATCTTCTATTAATTACTATTTTTAGATTGGGGAATGATGGAGCTTGGAAGAGAGAGTGAGAATGAGAGCTAGTACTTTGTTTGTCGGATTAGTGATGGAACGAGAGATTGGTTCCGAGCATGAAAGTAGGGTCACGTGCCTATCAGTCAAAGATCGAGCATCCACAAAACCATATCCCGGCAAGCAAACTTCATTTCATTTGCCAAAAGTTGATGTGTGCTGTGGGTTTGAAAAACTAAAACAGCTTAGCAAGTAAAACCCAAAAGAGGAAATGAAGGTAGGGTTTTTCTCACATCCTACGATATAATATAAAATATCATATATTCTGGTATTCCCAGTACTATAATTCTATATGTTTCTACCCCTATATAACACGACAATCTGTGCAAGTACAAGACCTCCAGGTTTTAGGCTATGGTGCAGATGAGACTAGAGAGGAGAGAGCGAACAGCATGGTACACCCGGTTGACCCCTGAACTGTACCTGATTATCACATATTTAACTATAAACGACTTTATAATATTATATTAGTGTTCGTAAACTGTTATAATGCTGTGCAGATGCTCTATGTACTCTTGATTTTTATTGCCTGTTTGTACTGCTATATTATATTGGATGGGTTATAAATCAGTGATGGAGACGGGTCCATGAAGAGAATGGGGAGCACAGTATGTTGAACGTTAGACAAAAGCAAGCGACTTCGAACAGATAAACAGTGGAATAGAGTAAAATAGGTATTGGATTTGATCTCTGATCGATGGAATTTTTTGGTCTTTCCTTTTTGGAAAATGGGGCCCTCTTCTGTGCCTATGTTTGTAGCAAATAAGACAGAAAGACAACATCTACGTGCATCTCAAGTTACCCTTTTAACTCTCCCCCCCCCCCTTTACTTTTCTTACTAGGCCAAGAAAATGTGTTTCATTTGGAAACAAAAGATGATTAGCTTGTAGTTAACGATAAGTCTTGAATCTCTTTGTCTCTATAGTACACGAAGGTCAGAAAAAACAATAGAAATGAAGGCTTCACTACCGTAAAAAAATAGTTGAAGCCTGTCAACACAGAAAAGGTTGGTGGTTTCCGTCTTCAAGACATGAAGTTGTCAATGGAAACCGTTTCGTTTCCCAATAAAATGTCAGATAGTCGTCATTTAATTCACTCCTCACTCTCTCTCTCTCTCTCTCTCAACTGTTGATGTTGGCTTTTCAAAGGCCAATCTCTGTACTAAATCACAGTACACACAGTGTGACTAGAGAGAGAGAGGTACCCATCAATAGCATAAATGATGGAGCTTTTCCAAGAACAGTTGCCGGTTTTTCAAAAGCTTTAAAAAGTTTCATAATTACATTGATAATCTAATAAGGTGCAGGTATCTCCGTGTGTGTACATGTGGGACTGGTTTGATGAGTCATTCATGGGCATGCATGAATGAGGATGATTTATCTTTAGCCCTAGCGCGAGAGGGCAAACTCCCGTCGTGGATTTCTTCTCTCGTTAGTTGTTGACACCCATCAACGGAATCTCCTCATTCAGCCCCCTCAGAAGTTAACTTTTGAATTAATGATCAAGCCCCCATCTGCGATGGCCTTAATTATATAAAAAAAGCAAGAAATGGTCAATAAATGGAAAAAGATTCATTGAATGAAATAAAGAACAATATCGAGAATGGCCATTACCCCTTCAAGAGAATGTCATGTATGTCATCAGGAGGTCGCTCACAGATCTTCATTCATCCTGCTGATTTTGAGAGAGAGAGAGAGAGAGAGAGAGAGAGAGAGAGAGAGAGTATTTTCACTTTTTTACTTAGGTTAAACATATCAAATTGATTTAAGAAAAGCTCGAAGCATGCTAAAAATGGCCAGAGGGTGCAGCGAGTATATCTGTTTTAATTAGGGGGGAAAAAGGGAGTGCTAAAAGCTGGAGGATTAATCACTTAATCCTATTTCAAAAACTTCAGAATTCAAAACCAAATTAACTGAGATTGACATTGATCCCAAAATAGAAATAGCAGAATATATGGGCCATACAAGGCTTATATAGGTTAAGATAGCTAGGATATTTTTACTCTTTTACTTCTCACTAGGTTCTGTAGAGTAGCTGGCATGGAGTCGGTCTGGAAGTTACATTTCGAAAGACGGAAGATAACATTATTCATTTTGAGCTTCGCAAGCTGGATTGTCTTATGTTTGTATCATTCCTCAACTAATCAAACTCATAGCTACGAACAACGTGGATCAAACCAAAAGCGACCATTTTTCAGGAGCATAATTATGGTGTGTTTATAGGTGCAATTCACATATATACTTCAATAGACAAATTAGAAAAGCCAAGGGAAGGTGTTTCGCAGTGTGGCCTGCATGTTTCTTGCTGAAAGAGGCATCTATTAAGAAGGTTATTACCCCCAAATCTAAAGAGAGCTCAAATGTTATCTCATGTTCTTCATGCACCAACGTGCTTAATTCTTGCTAATTGAAGATTTCAGCACGTGAGGATTATGAGCTACTTTAGGGCCCACCGATTTTCGTAATTTCGTTTAACTCTATCGAAATGTATAGAAACCTGCAAGAGAAACAAATCTTTTAAGCCTGTGATACGTTTGGTTCCGTATCAATACATTTTCTCAGAACATGTGAATGCAAGGAAAAAAAAAATTAGATAATACAAGCCCTCACTAAAGCAAAATTATTTAGTTCAAACGTTGGGAGGTTGCACCCATACATCCAGAAGATAAGACGGAGCCTTTCGAGCAAAGGGAGATGAGAAATTATTTCATTTAGCCGAACATGAAAAGAAACCAACTAATGAATATGAACCTTGAGATGTAGGCCAAAAAATGAATAATCAACCTTAATTAACTTAAACTATATGCATCTCGAACTTGTAGTGGAACTAGTCCACACTTTTTTAGTTGATAGTCAACGAATAACTTACACATAAGAAAATTAACATAAGTAAACTATACCCACTTGAAATCTCTCACCATGCAGATCCAGCCCCCTCATCTTTTGAGAGAAAGAGAGAGTTAGGGTTGTTTCGACCTCTCTCCAAGAGACCTCACAAGCAAAATTAACAATACAAACCAAACCTCACAAGAGAGAACTCACCACCATCATCATCAACCCCACCTGGTTCTCCATGTGTTTTTGAGGGGAATGAAGCCTGGTCCGAAGCCTTACATACTCTCTGTTTTCCCTTTCACTTTGGTCATTATGTATGAAAGCCTCGAGCCAGCCAACATTCCCCACAAAAGCCAATTCAATTCTTCTCAGCGAAACCCTAAAAAGCCACAGCTCTCATGTTCTTGAGAGAGAGAGAGAGAGACACACAGTGCCTATGAGACAGCTGGGTGTGCGGGGGTGTTCTTTATAAAGAGAAGTTGCTGAATTAGCTTATGAGAAAAGGCAATTTGTTAAAGGCTAAGATAAACCCTAAAACCCTAACCCAACCCCACCGTAAACCTGAAAGCCTTCACCTTCTCGTCTTTCATTTCCTAGGCGATGCGGTCGGTCGGTCAGTCACGCCCATTATTATTCAATTTTACTGATTTCTTCCTCTTCCCTGTCTTCATTGGCCCATGAAATACCCATTGCTGCCGGTCAACCACCCAACTTCTTACCTGCTACCACCAGTCGTGGTTGCGTATATTGTATGCTTTCATTACACTTACCCGGTCAAAACCCCTCCCCGCCACGCATGACAAGACAAATTCAGCATTCTTCTTTTGAAAGCTCTTCTGGTTTTTGCACTTGACACAAGACAAGACCTTCTTCAATGCGATTCTTTCATCATTACCTTATTATTTTTAGCCTTTGCCAGGCCCTACTTTCTAACTCCCGTGTACGGTCCCATACCCACGCACGGTCCCCCACTGAGCTTTAATTTCCAAAATATTTATAGACGTTGCATTTTTTTTTCTTCCTTTCTCTCGAAATTGCTAGACCGAATAGATATTCTGATCGAGTAATCGCCATGAAAATGACGACATGTTCTTTCTCTGGCTGCTCGTTTATTATTGCCACCGCCTCTTAGCCGCGTTAATTTCTTGACAGACATTCCGATGACAAAATGCAGGGACATTTTGTGCTTTTTTTAATAGAGAATTCCTGTTGCTTTTTCTTAGAGTAGATAGGGAGCAGAGGCTTTTGCTTGATTATCGTCACTAAGACTAGCCATGAATTTTTGTGTCCAGTGAAGATGATAGATTAGATGGCCTACGAGTTTAGAGACCAATCTAATGTTACCCTTTTCTCCAAAAGAGAACAGTAATTATTTTCCAAGATTGACCTACCTATAGTCGATCCTATTAATCAGAAATTGGAAAAAAGAAAAGTACTGATCGGCCCTATTGAAGGCTTCATTGTTGGAAATATAAGAAAAGGAAAGTGAATGAGAATACACTCCAGGATAGGCAAATGGGAAACTCGGAATAAAGAACTATACATGAACAAAAATGCATATATTATTTGACACTACCTACTACCTACATGTATAGATAGATGTATATGAGGAAAGAAAACACCAACAACGTTAATAAGAGCAAATAAAAAAGCACCCAAGCTTACTAAAAAAACACGTTAAAGTGAGATATTGTGAGACTTACAATAAACCATTACTTATATTAGATTGCAATTCAATGGGCAAAACACGTAGTGCCATAAGTTGTTGATGACTAACACAATTGCACGCGAGCTACTCTAGCATATTTCATGACTTTATATAATTGTTACTAAGATTGTATTGGTCTAGTAGAACAGTCCATCCTCTTCACCCACCAACTTCTTTTCCTCTTTTTTTTTTTTTTTCCTTTGCCTTTTCTAAATGATATTGAGGAATTACTTTAAGAAGATCAATCGATAGAGTAAGGGTCCGGAAGATACTTCAATTGCTGATTCTTCCAAGCATAGCTCCACATCATACGAAAGCTAAGATTAACATACATAGTTGCATGCAGGCCTGAGTAGCGACATTAATATACAGGAAAGATACACACACACACACACACATAAAGGGGCGTGATGTAGCGAAACTTGTCTGCACAAGAAGACCCACTCCCACCTCCACCGTTTATTTATAGCATTTTCCTGCGATTCGGAACAGTGGCTTCCGCGAAACACGTCATGGCAAAGACGGCGTTTAAGGCAACCCCCGCATCTCCGCCGTCCGCCCCGCCGATCCGACGGGCGGAGCGCGCCCCCACCTCTCGGAACAGGACATGTCGGTGTCAGCGGGAGCGTAGGACCGGGAACCGAGACCTCCCTGCAGAGGGGCAGGGCCAGGGCAGGCCAGGCCACCACCAGCAGCAGCAGAAGCAGCAGCAGAGACCCCCCCCGGGCGCCACGATTAACGAGGATGGCCAGCCCAGCCAGCCCGGCCAGCCAAGCCAGCCAAGCCAGCCAGGCAGCGGATGACGTGGACATGTCGAGGAGGGTCAAAGGGCGAACGGACGGCTCGGATTCCCGCGGGGCTCCGGGGTCGTACGTCCCCCGCCCCCCCCCCCCCCGGCCACGTGATCACATTAAATTTGGGGCGTACGACCGAGGCCCGGGGGACAGGCGCACGTGCGTTGCTGAGCTGGGGAGCTCAGGTGGGGCCCCCGTTTGGGGGTGAGGGATTGTGGCAATTATCCCGTAATGATGGATTGGATTGGATGAGAGAGGAGCTTTCGGTTTGGTGGAAAAAGGACCACAGCGCGATAAATTGCGGATTTCTCGGGGCCTGTTTCCATTTGTCTTTCTTTCCTTCTTTTTTTTTTTTTTTTTACCCTGGGTGAAAGTGAAACTTTGCAAATGTTATGTTTTATGATTTTAATGCGTTTAGTAAATTGACCTACCCCATAAGTAGTATAATACTCGGAGAGGAGATAATATTGCTGTAGTTACTATGTTGGTCGTCGCATGATAATACGACATTCAGTTAGGCAACTAGCATAACTATTGGAATCTATATTAATTTGTAATTATTTGATTTTTCTTTTATGGTAGAACGTTTGAAAAGTGCGTCAATAAGAAATGTGATCGAAGTACGATTTTCAATATTGCTTCCATGAGGGTTGTAATAGGAACTTGGCTCCAAGATATTTTGTGAGGATTCATTCTCTCATTGGCATTGTCCTAACTTCTTCAATAAGGAAGACATCCATCTTATGCAATCTTCAAGAACCAAGTCTTGTTTAGACATCAAAGGTATCTAAACTCATCACCATATGATTCAAGTTAATTAAAAAAACTATTGATTAATTATGTTCCCCACTTCCTTACGCAATATATACTAAGTGAAACAAGTTAATTCGCTCACTTGTCTTATATCGTTTTTGTCTTGTCATATTAACCCAACTCAAACTCTAGAAATTTAAGTCCTATCCCAATCTAGATTTCATTAAGTTCTTCTAGACAATTACTTTAAGAAGTAATCTCACCGGTTCTCATGTATATCAAGCATATCACTTACTACTCTCCCTCCGTGTAGACAGTGGCATTAAATGTGAAATATGTCTGGTTGACCTAATCGAACCGAATAGATAACTCGAGGCACATATGACGAAAATATACGGAATACCCATTATGGAGAGCAGTCTTGATCTATACACTGGTAACATATTAGACAACTGCTCGGGTTTTGGAGACTCAATTTATCTCAAGTCGATTTCAAGTCGACTTCACAACGCGTGCAATAGGTATCCACAAACAAGTCGAATAACTGGAAAAACAAAACAAAAAGGAGCGATTTTCCAAGGTGCAGCCAAAGATGACCGTCCTTGAGCATCAGCAGTCGACTTAACAGATACAAATTCAAAATGCAATAGGACATATTGGCAGAAGATGCACGCTTGAACAATCCAAACGTCCATAGCACTAAAAGGCATCATCCACTCCGTGGAATTAAATGTCCTCTCATTCCCAGGCCCACCACGCGGTACTGAAACGATGCACACTGTTGTTGAGGCTGACCAATGCATGCATGGGTCGGGGCCAGAGGGAATTGATTGAAAGCCGGTGCTATTCACAGCTCAAGGTCCAAGCCATCCAGCCACGTTTCAGATCCAATGCTTACCTTCTTGAGATCGGCAGAGGTCAGGAATGGGTCAAACCTTGCTCCTTCCTTCTTTCTCTCTCTTTCTTGATTGGTTCGTTGCTCAAGACATTGGCCCCACCATTTTCACATCATTCTCCACCTACTTGTCTTGTTCACGAGGTTAAGCTTAAGGAGCAGAGTCAAAATTACTGGATGTGGCATTTTGTATGTCGCTCTTACGAAGTTCTTAGAACCCAAGAATGAAAAAGAGCGAGTCCAGACATCTTTCCTTTGCCATTTCACCTTTCCAGGACATACCGCTTGGCCTCTATTGTCCAGATGTTTGTCCAAGTTGACAGAATACGTATTTCAAGTAGGTACAAGTACGTGCCATTGCCAATTTTGAATTGTTATGCTTATCTCCTGTTCTCTCACGGTGGTCCAGGCACGAGAGAGAGAGAGAGAGTTTCAATGGGCAATAAAATGGGAATGGCAGTGCTCGACCCGTTACCAACCACCCCACACGAATCTGCAGAAAGTCGTGAAGTCCCAAGCCCTAAATGAAGGAACCGATTGCATACTAGCGTAACGCCAGACCCCCGTTCAAGAAATGAAGAAAGAAATGGTCGTCATGGAAAGTAATCCGGCAAAAGATAGACATTGAAGATCTACCTCAGCTAATGTTTTGCAAGAAATGATCGTCAGAATTTGATTGGATCGAAGTAAACTACAGTCAAGCGTATTTGGTGGAACTTCAAGCGTGTTTGAAATCTGTCTATATTTCACCAGCTGGCTAGTAGTAATAACAAACTTACTGTACGCACATCTCTCTGCAGAATGAAGCAGATTGCAACGGATGAAAAGTTATGAAGTACATTCAGTTCTACAATAAAAAGTAAGGGATGTCGCAACACATTCAATTCAACAGACAGAAAGTCATATTACACTGAATAATGCTACTAACCTTGATTGATTTTACCATCCACGAAAATTCTTACTTAAGCAGACAACCTGACCAACAACCGGGACTGAAAAGAAATGGCAACCAAAATACCTTGCTGCGCTTGAGCAATAACCGCAAAAGATACATGGAATATCACAAGAGTAAGAGCAAATACAATAATTCTTCTTTCTGATGAACCAAATGCTTTTGTAACAACGTTTCTTCCAATTTATACCAGGCAAGAAAATCTACCTATGAACCATTATTCGATATACAGCAGAAGCAGGTCACAGCCCTTAGTGGTCCGCCTACCCCAATTATCAAGTGATGGATAATCTGATTCACATTACTTGTGAGTTGGCAATTGAGAGAGGTGGACTACCAACAGATGTGATGTCATGCTCTTGAAGAATATAAAAACAAACCGGCAACATGAAATTCTCCCACTTAATTAGCCAGCAGTTAAGCTGGGAAAATAAGTCTAGCCAGGATTGTGTCACTGTGTACTGTACAGGATGCCTTTACAAATCATTCTTCCGAAACTATCAATGAATGGCAGCTATTTAAGCAAACTTGCGTTACATTCACCTGAAATGGGTGTGAAAAAGCGTATGATGCTACCTGTGTAAAGGTTGTTGCTGGCCTGAGTACGGAGTATCTGTGCTTGGCCAGGGCAAGACATTGGATGAGGGTGGTTGAGCTCAAGATGCTTCATAGCTGAGGGAGTTATAAGGAGAAACAACAGGTTGTGATAGTGCTTGATTACACCACTCTGCAACAGCTGCAGGGTCCAGCACTGGAGGAGAAATGAGATGAGTGATCTTACCATCCCAATTTGAATCAACTGGATGTTGATCAGAAACTGGCTGAGGTGCCACATGTTGCCAATTTTGGCCATTCACCGGTCCACTCCAACCACTAATTTGTGCTCTTTGGTTGTTTATACAACACGAAGGGGCCCATTCTCGGGTCGTTTGTTGTCCTTGTTGATTCTTGACGTGTGTTTCCTCAGAATTATGACTCAATCGCATCTTCTTATTTTGATCAGAGTGATGGAAGATTGGAGAATTCGATGTTGTGGCTTCATTTTTATTTGTACCCTTTAGAGTGGGTGCATCAACTGAACCAAATAATAATTCTTTTAGCTCCGGCGCTGGCATCTTCCCATCCAAAAAGAAAAGGAGGCCAATAATTGAACGATGGATGCAGTCATAAATTTTCTTGACTTCTTCCACTCCTACTGCCCTTGAAACATTTTCAGACCTTTCCGTGAAATCCTCAACCTATAAAAGAACTATTAAGAAACATCTATAGATAGGTGCACCTAGAAATGTCAATTTAACAAGTTCAAGAAAGTTGGAATACACTTATCGAGCCACAACGAGAATCCCAAGTTTTTGAGGTCCACGATCCTTCATACACGCTGGCACAAAGGCCTTTCTGCCAAAGTTTCTCCACTGATGCTAGCTGCACCGAAAAAATAGGGTAGAAGTCCAGATTTGTTCCCCCAACTTATTTATTTTTTCAACTTGTTGTGTACTTTCTGTGGAATTGAGTCATTTCACCATGTGCCTTTACTAACACCTCAAAATACTGAGGTGACATTACAAATGTCGCAAATTTTGAGAAGTGCTGCCAGTTCAACAAACCACAAGAAATAAGCAGAGAGAGAGAGAGAGAGAGAGAGAGAGAGAGATGGTCTCGGCAAGGGTCTCCTGTGACCTCTCTCTCTCTCACATTATTTTCTTGTGGTTCGCTGATGAGTACCAACTGGACACCACATCAATGCCATGTGTCAACATTTGCCAAATTGGTGATGTCACTTCATCATTTTAACCCGGTGTCATTAATTTCTTCATCGTCATAAGTCGAGCAACCAAACTAAAGATATGGAACAAGTTAGAGAATCAAATCTGGACTTACTCCCAAAAAAAAAAAAAAAAAGAATACCACAAGCTACTACAATTGCCATCAAATGAAAATGGGTGCCAATGCACTTAAAAGTCAAGTTTTTCGGGGCTTTAAACCGGCTGCTGGTAGGTAAGAGATCAAATTACCTTTATCAGGAGCGTCACAAAGAGTAGAGCCAATGATTCTTCATTCGCTTTTCCATAGTTCAAAAAAGAATCAACATTCTTCCTTACATTTGCAGGATCAGTTCCGTCTGCAAGAACCCAAAGAGACTTCAATGTGGTACAGACATTGACACTGGATACTTAAACATTTAATGACTACACTGTTTAGGTCCGATTAATTAAGCACGTGGGTGGGATTTCAAATTTTGCGCAGTGTAATTAAAGGTTTTACAATTGAAGACATCTGGCAGTAAGGAACTATGTAATGCATACAGGGTGCATTAAAGTTCCTCAAGATAAAGGGCTTTTGCTGGTGTTAAACAGAGAAGTCCATCGCAAAATAAGCAGCATATTTGTATAATATTACATGACATTGAAATTCAAGTATCATACACACTACTGCTTTTTAATGACCTGTAAGAAGTTACTACCTTTAAAGAGCACAGAAAATGGAGGCAATATAGGCGGTTGGCGAGTCTGCATGACAAAAAGATTACATAAATATCTGGCTGAAAGAAAAAAAAAATTCTAAAGTTCAACATCCAAACACCATCATAAATTTTTTTGAATACATTTTTTGCATAGGTTTCAATTCACTTACGGACTAATGGTAGCTGAAATGTAACAGTGGAATTAAGAGTAGTCTACATATAGAAACTTGTTTCAGGACACAACCCAAGTTTTACCTGCAAGTGGAAGGCAACTAATGATATTATGGACAGAGAATTTAGAGTTCGATCCTTGGAACTGTTAATACCATTTGCTTTAGCCCAAGATTTCATCTGCATTATAAGAAAGAGATCTAATTCATCACTTATCTTTTCCATTAATGCATGAGTAGACATTCAGAAAAGTATGAATGAAATCCGCCAAACAGTAAATCAATCATTAATAAAGAAACAGCATGACTAGCTTATTTTCCCACGAAAGCCACGAGAATGAAATGCTCAAGGAAGCATCTTCTCTGCCTCTGGCTTTTGACTAGCTTTATATGCTACAAAGAACGCGAAGGAAAGGACAGAAGCAAAAAGTAGAAGCAGAGCACAAAAGGCTACAATCCAGCAAAATCAGGGTGTAAGATAGTCTAATGTTCAAATTTCTGGGAAATCACAATCAGTTTCCATTCTTTACTACCATAATTGAGGTCAGTGATTGTGAAGGTAAGACTTGAAAATTTAAAGAGAAATTGGAAAAGAGAGTGGAAAGCAAGTGGTTTGATTTTTCTACACAAAACAATGGTAAGGAACACAAACAGAGCACAGATACACTTGATTACCAGAAAGGACACTACGGAGAAATTAGAAAATGTTACAGGCTGGTTTCACTGAAAAATCAAACCAAAAATCTAAAATGACAAGTTTAACTTATTACCAGAAAACTTAGCTTCTGAAACCTGTCATCAATCGCAGAAATGACATGGACAAGCTGCGACTTCAGAATACCATCCCAATTCTCAACTGAAAGATCACATTCTATTCTTGTCCCATAATCAATAACTTTCACAATTGGCACCCTCGCACTCATGATAGTCTGAATGCTAGTAACATGCCCCTTCCCTGCAACATTTAAGTACCATGTAAGGTACCATCCACGACAATATCAACAAATTCCCCAAATATGATTGCATTAGACGACAACATCAAATTTTATTACAACAAAGAGTATCTACTATTCCCTAGTAAAATAAAGATAAAATGGCAAAGATTTCAAGCATTCAAAACACATCATCTCGTACAAATAATGACGATGACGAGCAGCATTTCTCTTCTTAGAAAGGTGATGCTGTCCAGCATTTTTAAATGATAATAATATGCTTTCAGAACACTAGTACTTGTTATTTGAACCTTAAGTATAAATAATGGCATCTTTTATTTTGAGGATCGCACTGTGAATTCCATCTGATCTAAGGTAGAAACTTACAGCAAAAATACCTTGAAGATTAAAATTACAACTATAGTAACAACTTTAAAATGAACAAGTAGGGAGGCTGGCGAGAATACTTTGAAGAGAATAAAACTTTTTTGCAAACTTCCTGAGAGTTTGTATCTTCTTTTCTCGAGGAAACTGAACAGAAGGATTTCCAAAGTTTATGGACAAGTCAAGATCGCTTCCTGTGTTGTACATATCCATCACAAATGAGCCAAATCCCACCACAGTGGGGCATTCACTTGAGTTACCTGAAACAATTATGAATCGTAAAACAGATTATCCCTATTGCACAAGTGCACAAATTATAGCATTCTCTTGCATTGATATAAAATTCATCAATTTCATGTATAAACAACAATGCAGCAACAAGAGTCAATTCATCCTTCATCCTTGAATAAGCAAATAATTCAACAAACCACGTGGTCTGTAGTTGCACAGAAGAATAAGAATAGCAGGTATGGTTCACAAGATCTTCGACAATTCAATAACAAGAAATCTAAATTTTAAATTCATGCATATTCACATTTAATTGGGAGAGAATCTACCATATATCTCCTTTGCTATAGCATTGAAGATGCGAATCAAATCTCTTCTATTGAAACACTCAGTCTGCGTAGGACGCCGCGCAACATAAACATCATCGAGGAGCTTATCGAAATCTGGAAGACACGACAGATCGATTTTGTACTTCTGCAGCTCCTTGGACTCAAGCTTGCTCACCTTCTTCAACAAAACTGAGATAAAGGACCCAAAAGAAAAAAGTCAAGAAATACGAAAGCAGACTGAAGTTACAACACATATCAGCAATAGAATCATGAGATCAACATTCACTGCAAGATGAGGTCAACCAACATTCACTGAAAACTAATCACGCCAGCCCATCGCTTCAACACTGCAAATCCATCATCGTTCCAAAACACAATTGGGCTAAAGTCGAAAAGATGTAATTTACCTTTCCTGGGCAACGCCATAAAAGCTCCAGCGTCGGCTTCATCCACCTCCCCACACCTCAATCCTGACAAAAGCAACAGAAAAATTAAAACTTTCCATTTGAAACAAGAGTCTCAAGGCGGGCATTCTTCATGCGGCGTCGTGAGAATCTCCGGAAGTAAAACCCGAACCTCAAACACTCCGCCCAGCTCACCACCACCACCGGACATGCCTGAGCACGAAGTCGGGCGTTTGAGAGCTCAATCCGGCGAAAGCGCCGGCCACCGGGACCTAAAAGCTCATCAATCGAAAGAGAAAGCTAAAGCCAAGAACCAAGTCGCGCAAGAGAATGGACAAGGCGCAGGAAAATTCGGGAAAATTGGGGCTTTTTTCGTGTTTGAGCTGGACGATGATGTTTGTGGATTCTGGAAATGGAATCTAGGACAAGGAGGAGGAAGGAGGAGGAGAGGAAGCACGTGCACGCCGTTTCATCGCTAGAGCGGTTCTACTGAACCGGCGTTAAATGGACCCGGTTCGATGAAACACACTACTTTTTTATTTTTACTTTTTTGTTCGAATGAAGCACACAACCTAGCAGGTGCAAATCATGAGAGAAGGAAGTGGATTTGTATTCAATCAAAATGTACATTAAATAAAGTGGGGGTGCAGACCGGACCACTAAATGTAAGGTGGTTGTCCAAACCAATCTATCAACACAATCAGATTGATCGCCTATTGATTGAATCTATCAAGGATGCTTTCAAATCAAATAAGGTGACATATAATTGGTTAGAGTTAATGGATAAAGTTACCAATAGAAGCCATTAATAACTATTCTTAAATAAATATTGAATGTGAGTTTTACATGTCACGGCATCTATCATCCTTAATATGGAAAGTAGTTTTGCTTTTAGCAATTAACTAGTTATCCATATTGGCGGTGGGGACATGGAAATTGTTTGCAAAAAGCTATTACTTTGCGCAGCGAAAAGATTAACTGTTTCTTTTTTAAGAGCTTTGCTAGCATAACGGTCTTTGGACTATTGTAAGGATAACAACTTATTGTGAGTCACAAATTCTTAAAGGAGTAAATCTCCATAATAATTTTAAATTATTTTTATTTGATTTTTTGTAGTTTAATATAAATTGTTATCCTCACAGTAGATTAAAAGCTATCAATTAATCATTTCTTTTTTTTTTTTTTGCTAATATTGTGAAATATTCGATAGGTGGGTAAGTAATGACCGAGAAGCACAATAACTCGCTTCTTTTAAGGTCAAATCAAGGATAAAATTCTTCACAAAAATAATAGTAGATATATATATATATATATATATATATATATATATATATATATATATATAAACTAGCATTGAACGCGTTTTTTGCATGAATTTTTTTATCTAAATTTGTATTAAAATCGTTACACTTTATTTATATTTATATAAAAAAAAATTTGATTTGCATGCTTCCGCAATCACCATGGCAGACTTGGCAGTGATGTTCATATCTCAAATCGAGAGAGAGAGAGAGAGAGAGAGGGGGGGGTGACCTACAACAATCACGAAGCAGTGGCCGTCACCCGAGGCCGCAAGGACGCAACCACAGATATGATGATCAAATCGAGACCTCTGTTTTCAAGCGTAGTGGTCATTTTCAAATGAAACAAGAACAAAGAAGAAGAAAGAAAGGTAGAGTGATGATTTTGAATTTCGAGTAAGAATATAACAACTATTGATGACATTATCTCTTGTTCAATAATTATTTGCAGACTCTAATTTAGTAAGTAGAAATCATTGAACATTGCTCAATGAGCAAACTATGGGCGCTATGCCAACAAAAAAATCTGTACGTACACTTGATAGCCTAGAGATGAGTTTTATCTTGGTCTATACATGAAATGACTAACCAAGTTCACAGCAAATAAATATCAGGTCTAGTTTTGGACACATATAGTAGTGCACCAACCATTTATCATTATAGCATTGGAGTAGACACAAGCTTAACTTTAATGAGGTCAAACTTGCGTAAAAAGCTAATAAACATATTTGGCTTGAGATAAAAGTATACCGTTAGAGTGGTGACGAGCCTCAATACCAAGGAAAAGTGATCCAAGATCCTTCATAGCAAATTCTTAAGAGAGTTGAGTAATCAAAGACCGTAATAATTGAGAAGTATCACTAGTGACAAGGATATCGTTAACATACAACAATAAATATGGATGACTTCAATAAGAAGCATAGATGAATAGCAAAAGATGAGCCTTTCTCACCATGAATTCCACAAATAATAAAAAGCTACCAAAGCGATGAAGCCATGCATGTAGATCTTGTTTTAAACCACCAATGGCTTTTCAGAGATAGTACATGTGATTCGAGAACTCCGGATGAGAGAAATCAAGAATTTGACTTATGTAAACTTCCCTATGAAGGATGCTATGCAAGAAGGCATTCTTAATAATAAGTTGATGTATGACCCATTCTAAAGAAATCGCAATAGAGAGAACAACCTAAATATAGTGGGCTTAACAACCAGGTTAAAGGTCTTGTCGTAGTCTAATCTAGTCCGCTACTTAAATGCCTCTAAAACAAGTCATGCTTTGAAGTGTTCAATAGTTCCATCAGATTTTTCCTTGACCTTAAAAACCCAATTACAACCAACTAAATTCTTAAAATGATCAAGTGGTACAAAATCTCATTTGTGATTAGTGATTGAGGTATTAAATTCATCCGCTACAGCCACTTTCCAACAAGGATCAAGAACGTCCTTAAAGTAGCAAGTCAATGTCTGTTTCATGAGAAGAGACATTGACTTGCAGATGAGTAGGTAAAGAAGAAATGAAAGATTAAAATTTTTCCTGAGTTTAGAAATTCCATATTTGATGCAATTAATGCACAGGATGAGTAGGTAAAGAAGAAATTGGAGTGGAGGACATAGACAGAGATATAGAGAGGATTTGCGGATTTGTTGTGGAAGAAATTTAGTTAGAAGATGAGTCAAGTTAGGATACAATGACTAAAGTCGAAGGGAGGGACGGTGAAAGGAATAAGGAATGAAAGTAGACGAGGTGGACCGAGAGGAGGAGAAAGGCAAGTTAGGAGGTTGAGGCGGATAAGAGGAGAGAGGGACAAAGTAGGTGGAAGGAAAAGTGGAGTGATTGGAGAAAACAAAAAGGGAGGGGCTAATTCAAAACCGTGAATTATGGGACTAACAGTTGAAGGATTTTGTGAAAAGGGAAATTCTCCTCATTGAATCGAACATGACAACTAATAAAAACTAGGGATGTGCAAAATACCCGGGAACCGCCCGGACCGCCCGGAACCAGACCGGAACCGCCCGAAACCGGCGATTCTCAAGGGAACCGGTCCGGTTCCCGGTTCCAATTTTTGGGAACCGGTGGGAACCAGTCCGGTTCCCGATTCCGTGGGCGGATCCACCCGCTCGCCCACCCGGACCGGACCGGCACTTTTTAATATTAAAAAAAAAAACTAAAAGAAAGAAACCCTAAGTTCGCATCTCGTCTCTTCCTCTGTGGTTTCATCATCTTCGATTCTCTCTCTCTCTCTCTCTCTCTCTCTCTCTCTTCCTCAATTTCTTCTCTTCGTCTTCGATTCCTCCCCTTGCGTCAACGCCGCTGCTCCTCCTCCGCCGCTGTCCACCCCCTCGAGCTGGTCGCCACCCGCCACAGCCGCTGCTCCTCCGCCTCTGCTATCTACCCCCTCGCTGTTGTCCATTGGTGAGTGATCTCCAACTTGTTCGAGGTTTGGTCTGAGCAGATTTTTCTCCTGATTCGTGGGTGATTCGTTTAGGCAAAAAGGAAAGGAGTGCCTCTTGCACTCGTCTACGCCCTCAATCGCTGGTTTTGCCTCCGGCCACACGCCACTGCTGCTTTGTCTCCGGTAGCTCGATGTTCGCCCCCTCACTCAATCTCTTCCTCTTCGATTCCTCCTCAAGCGACGACGTCACCGCCGCTGCTCCTCCTCCGCCGCTGTTCGCCCCCTCGCGCCGGTTGCCACTTGCCACAGTCGCTGCTCCTTTGCCTCTGCTGTCCGCCCCCAGTCTCTTTGTCTTCGATTCCTCCCCGAGCGTCGCCGCCGCCACCGCTACTCCTCCTTCGCCGCTGTTCACCCCTCGCGCCGGTCGCCACCCGCCACAGCCGCTGCTCCTTTGCCTCTGCTGTCCATCCCCTCGCTCTTAGAGGGTTCAACAAGTTATACAGCAAATCTTATCATCACCTGAAGTTGGTCAGTGGGACCCTTTCGTATTAGCATGTGTCAATTATTTCTTGAAATCTAAGCTATGTTTTGAACGAATAAAAGATTTTGCTCTTGCTAACATAGCTAGAGATGCTGGCAGATGATGCCATTACTGCATCAACATTGCTAATAGAATGGACAAGTCTTTTTTTCCCTTTTTTTCCCCCCTTTTCAGTTTGACGCTAATAATGTGGCCTAAGAGCTGTCTTACAAGGATTTTACCGGGGGTGTCTGTTATGAACAACTAAGTATAATCACAAACTCTATAGAGAGATAATGATAATTTCCTATTAAATTTTTCCTAATAGCTGAAGTTTGACGATGGAAGGCTGGAATTAGCAAATTGCCATCGGTTCAATGATTAGTGAGATAGTCGACCAATTGGTACGACTTTAAGAGATTCATCATTTTCTTAGCTTAAAATTTTCATCTCGTTGTTAGTGAGACCGGATCCATGGATCCACCCGGGAACCGGACCACCGTGGTCCGGTTCCCGAGTGGATCCATGCAACAAACGGGTGGATCCCGGTTCCAATTTTTCGGAACCGGTCCTTAGCGGGCGGTTCCCGGTTCTAGTCCGGGAACCGCCCGCCCGGACCATGCACACCCCTAATAAAAACTCAATCACTTGATCAATCAAAACAATTTATGATTGGATGAGTAACCACGAAATACATATGGCGGGTAATCATATGCCAACTTATAGGAGACATGAGACAGAAGAAAAGGATAACAAGCGCATCCAAAAACTCGAAGGGACATGTAATCAAATTGGAACCCAAATAAACAGTGGAAATGAGAATTACTGAAAATGACAAGAGTGGAAAGTCGAGTAATAGTGTAAACAGTAGAGAAAAGAGGATCAACCCCATATGAAGGATATATATGGGCATAGATTTATAAGGTTCTAGATATTTCGACGTAGTGTCTGATTTTGTATTTTGACTAGCCATAGCCATTTTGAATGGGAGTGTCTTGATTTTTTTTTTTATTTTGGTCGAAAGTAGAATATGCATTCGATTAAGGAGTCTTAAAAGACAACGATGGATTACAGTCGAAACATAAAATTTCCCATAGAGGTAGAGGGGGGTTTTCAGCCAATTTAGAGGAAGCTTCTTTGCTCGATGGGTGCGTGCCAGCCAATCTGTTGCTCGATTTGCGTCATGAGGGCAATATGTTACTAATGTGTTGTTGCACTGGGATAACTCCTCTCGGAATCGTTGAACAATTTCTTGTAAATTCCAAGGTGGCTCGGCCCGACCTATCACGAATTCCACAACTGCGTAGCTGTCACTTTCGCATATCCAGAGAACTGTTTGACTTTTGGCTTCCTGCACGTGTCTCGACTGCATCTCTTTTAGATAGTAAATCCCGTGTAAAATTGCTTCGGCTTCCCCATGTGGTGCTGAAGAAACCCTAGATTCAGCGGCGAAGCCGTTGACGACACACCCAACTCCATCCCATGCGATTCCGACGACCAAGCAGATGAACTCACCTGGAACCCATGACGCGTCAACATTCATCCTCATCTCCCGACTATTCGGTGGCTTCCAGCGCTCCGGTTGGTATGGATTTGGGTTTTCTACTTTCTGATTCTTCTTCCCTCGGCTGAAAGTAATGGTTTGGGTTTGCACGAGATCGAGGATATCCGCAGGTTGTGGGCGCTTTGCTCTGAAGATCCAAGCGTTCCGAGCCTTCCAGATCTGCCAAAGAATCACTCCAATGAACTCCCATGCAGGTAAATCCCCTCTTAAGTTGAAAGCCTCAAGTAGCCATTGATCAAATCTCTTTGTATGTTTCATGATGTTCGTGCCCTGCAAACGGTTATCCTCCCAGATCTGTTTTGTCCATTTACAAAATAGAAAGAGGTGTTCTATGGTTTCGACTTGTGAGTAACACAATTGGCATAATGGATCAGGGTGATGTTTCTTTTGTAGAGATTTTCTCTCGTGGGAATAGCATTTTGACAGATGCTCCAGAGAAAAGTTCTAATTTTTGATGGAACTTCAAGACGCCAGATCTGTGTCCATAAGGTACGTGGAGGCTGGAACGAACAAGATGCCCTATGTTGATTTTTGTTGATAGTTGATGAAGAAGCCCTATTATATCCACTCTTGACAGAATATTTTCCTATATTGTTTCCTATCCAAACTATGATATCTGGCTTGGGGTTTTTGCTCAGGGGGATTGCTAAGATCTCATTTGCTATGTTTTCCTCAAAAAACTGTTGGATTGCTAAGAATTTTCATTTATCAGACCTGCCACCATAGTAGGTTCTTGGTATGTTGCTTGTCCCCCAATAATCCCTTGTGATAACATTTGTCCTCCCTGATTTTGATGGATTTTTCATCCCTTACTAACCATTTTGTATCTGCTTTTATTGTATCTCGTCCTAGCATCAAACTCTACTAGCCCCATGATGATCGTTGGCCCTTTTGAGCTGTCTAGAGATCGTCATGTGGAAAATAGATACCTTTTAAGACTTTGCTCCACAGTGCATTTAGAGAATTGTATAATCTCCATGCTTGTTTACCAAGCATTGCATGATTGAAGGTAATTAGATCTTTAAACCCCATCCCTCCTTCATCCTTTCTAGTTTTCATAACTTCCCAATTTTTCCAATGCATTCTACGCTTTGCATCTCCTTTCTGCCACCAAAATGATGCTATTCGCCTTTTGATTGCTTTGCAGATGGACACTAGCAACTTAAAGATCGACATTGCATAGGTTGGTATGGCCTGTACCATACTTTTGATCAAAACTTCAATTTCCTGCTTTGGTGAGTAACTTTTCTTTCTAGCCCTCTAGCTTTGAGTTTACTCTGGCTAATATCCATGCAAACATTTCTTTTTTTTTTATTATTGTCCCCATTCTGTAGGAATGCCTAAATATTTTCCTGCATTTTCATAAACAGGCACTCTCAATTCTTGGGCCATATTTCTTCTTAGTGGTAAGGGACTATTCTTGTTGAAATAAACCCATGACTTGTTTAAATTGACAGCTTGCCCCGAGACGTAACAATACTGTTTAAGTGTAAGTATCAGATTCTGATATTCCACTATGGTACCATCCAGGAAGAAGATAACATCATCCGCAAAAGGAAGGTGAGAGAGCTTAAGGCAAAACTTGTTTAGCTGTATGCCTTTAATGCTACATTCTGCAACTGCTTTTTGCATCAGCCATGTTAACACATTTAAGATTAATATGAATAGATATGGTGACAAGGGATCACCTTTTCTGAGACCTCTCGAGGGGTTGAAAAAAGGGGTAGGTTCTGCATTAAGCTTCACACTGAATGTTACCATTGTTATGCATTGCATTATTAGGGCCACCCATTTCCTAGAGAAACCCATTTTCAGCATACAATCCCGAACTAAATCCAATTCAATTCTGTCATATGCTTTCTGCATATCTAATTTTAATACTGCCTAATGTTTTTTCTTTCTCTTTGTGATGCACAGCTGATGTAACACTTCCTGCACAATTAGGATGTTATCCTGTATCTGTCTGCCTTGAACAAAAGTGCTTTGCTCTGGTTCTATTATCTCTGGTAGCCACTTTTTTAATTTGTTTGCTAATAGCTTTGGGATGATTTTGTAATCTGTTTGCTAATAGCCACTTTTTTAATCTGTCTGCCTTTAAGGATATATATGTTTGATTAAGGAGAGGATCCAGAATACCTGTGTTGAAAAAATTTTGCATTAGCTGGAGTAGGTCAGTCTTTAGAATTTCCCACGAATTTTGATAGAAAAGCCCATTGAAACCATCAGGGCCTGGGGCTTTTAAAGCTCTTAACTGAAAAACTACTGCTCGAACTTCCTCTAAAGTGGGGTTGACCACCAGATCTGCATTGATGTTCTCATCGACAGGAGAATAACACTGGTTGAAGACTAGCTGGTAGTTTCTCGGCCCTTCTGTTTTGTATAAATTGCCGTAAAATGATTGAATATGATTTCTGAGTGCTACAGGATCACGACACCACCTGTTGTCTCCCACTTGCAGCATTGTAACATTGTTTCTATGCCTCCTCTGTACCGTTGTTGCATGAAAGAAACGGGTATTTTTATCACCCCATTGTAGCCATTTCATACGGGATCTCAATCCCCAATATTGTTCTTCCTGCTTCCTCAATGTATCAATCTAGTGTATTATACTTTGAGCTTCTTTTCTGCTGGTGTGCTGGACTGGTTGATTGGTTATTTCTGTTAAAGTCTGAGTTAGCTCTTTTATCCGCCTTGGTGCATGGGCATACTTCTCTTTACTCCATTTTGTTAATTCTTTTGAAGTCTCCTTAAGTTTCTCTGAAAAAGTAGCTAGTTGAGAAGTTGTTTAGTTCCAGATTTGATGGATAACTCCATGGTACTCTTCACGTTCGATCCAGAAAGCCTCCATCTTGAAGTCTCTTTTTCTTTTCTTACGTTCAGAGTGTAGCCTAAGGACAAGAGGGCTATGGTCCGAGCCAATAGCTGGAAGAGCTTGGATTTCTGCTTCATGAAAGGTAATTCGTCATTCCAAAGTGCATAACACCCTGTCTAATCTTTTTTTAACAAGATTCTCCCCTTCTCTCTTATTTGCCCATGTGTATGTATATCCACGGCTATCAATATCCATCAAAGATGACTCATTAAGCATATCTCTAAAGGCTGCAATTCTTTTATTATCTGCTTCTCTTTTCCCCACCCTCTCCCACACATATAATATCTCATTAAAATCTCTCATACATATCCACGAAATTGAACTATGAGGTTTTAGAGCCTTCAAATTTTCCCATAATAACAGCCTCTCTCCAAAGTTTATAGAAGCATGAACAAAGGTTATCTGCATGACATATTTGCTGACTGGATCAGTGCATTCCACATCGATAAACTGTTTTGAACTATCTTTCACTTTCAGTGTTACTTCCTCATGCCACATTAAGGCCAATCCCCTTGCTATGCCTGTCAGATTCTCTAGGAATAAGTGCTGAAATTGTAGTTTTTTGCTTATACTTTCCACCATCATTGCTTTGTTTTTAGTTTCCATAAGAAAAACTAAACTTGGCCTTTCAAGAGCAATTAAGGCTATTAGTTTCTGGATTGTCGGGGGGTTGCTCAACCCCGACAATTCCAGCTAATAATTTTCATGTCGTCATGGGTGGCTTATTAGGGCTAGCCACCAAAGCCCACTATGTTCCATCTTTGAGCAGCTTCATTGGAGTCTCCATCAGGTCTGAATCATCTATAAGAAAGGGAGTTGGCTCAGGTAAACACTTCTGCTTTTTTGCTTTCTGCACCTTCATATTCTTTTTGCTTCTTTTCCCTATTTTCAAAGAATTCTGTTTGGGAGCTTCTGAGCAAATGATCCGTTTTCCATAATCTTTGGGTTCCTTCTTATTTGGTATAATTTCTTCCATGATCTCCTGTTCCATTGAACTTCCTGCTCTCTTTTTACCGCAAGCTTCTATTCGCATATCTGGGCCTGTCTCTCTCATTGTTATATCTTGTCCACTAGCTGGGGAAGGTGCGACAGGTATTGTCTCTTCCACTATAAGTTCTTCTTCGATTTTTCCATAAAAAGCTTCCCAATAAGAGTTGTGATCATTTGCTTCTGCTTTCAGCCAGGGCCCATAGGATCCTATTTTGTTGACTGCCCATAATGATTCCGCATATGGGATTTCTGCACAATCTAATGCATAGTGACCAATTCTTCTACAAGAGTAGTAGTAATGAGATAATCGCTCATATTTAAATTATACCCACAACCATTTATTACCAATATCCAAAATGGCCCCCAATTTCAAAGGACTAGACAGGTCAATTTCCACGCTAACTCTTCCTCCTTTTTGCTGAACATTCCTTATGGATTCTGATTGGATTTCCTGGACCTAGTCAAGCTTTCTTCCCAGATCATGGTAAACTGTTTCAACCCTCCAGCCAGGGGGAATACCTCCAATTCTCACCCAAAATGTTGTTCTGGAAAAATTGTAACAATGTTCTGGGATTTCAGGCTCGTACTGTTTAAGGACAAGCAGATTGCTAGAATAAGACCAAGGTGCGGACTTCATAACTCTCTCTTTTTCCTCCTCCGATTGAAAGACAAAGGTAAAGAGACCTGTTTCTTTTTGTACACATGATACAGCTTCAGTTTTCCATGATTTCTTCATTGTAGAGAGAAATGCAGGATAATTCACATTGGGTTTAGAGTAAAGTTTACCCAAAAGAGTACGTTTGCATTCATCTCTTTTTTGTGGGGATATCTCAGGGCATACTTCTACCACATCATCCTCGGACCAAAGATGTCCAAGCCTTTTACATAATGCTGCCACCCTCAACTCGTTTTCTTCCTTATTGTCCATAATTTCTTACTGTAGGGATGGAGGGTTTTCAATAAGCTATTCAGATATACAAGGTTAAGGTAGGGGAAAGCTGGAAAGTAGTTCGATATAAGACAACTTCATGTTCAAATTCAAAGAGGGACAGGTAAAATCACACTTCAGTGTTTCGATTCTTTCTTCTTCTGCTCAAGATAGTGCTTCCCAAACAACTTACAGAAATTTATGCCCATTCCTACTAACCACAGGTTTTCACAGCAAACTGGACCCAAAAGATGTTCAGATCCATTTCCATAAGCTCCATCCACAGCAACATCAATCTAGAAAACCAGAGGCGAAGCCATAAACATAGCAGCGACAAAATCGGTGTAAATCCCCGTCAATACTACTAACATCCATGAGCCCAGACCACCTTGAGTAATATAAAGGCGAAATCCAACCTTTGTCGAGCATCATTGGCAAGATCTCCCGCCGTCGTAGCCGTGACTCACAGGGAAAGCTACTATTCTATTGGGTAAAAGAAGCCGCCATACTCTGCGGAATCAAGATCGGAAGGAACTTTTTTGGGGTTTTTCTATCTTAGGATTCATTGTGAAATAACGAAAGAGAAAAGGAGAACGATTGCAGAGGTTTAGACAAGATCTAGGGTTTGTGGAAAGGAAACGCTACCCAGGGGTAGAGAGAAACTCGCAGAGGCGTGTCTTGATTAGAAAAACGTCAAATGATACCATTTTCACGTAAACATGTTTGAAACAAATTATTGATATATTCATCTTCCCCATCAGTTTGTAAATTTTTAACTTTGGCATTGCATAGATCTTCGATAAAACAATGAAAGCGATGGAAGTGTGTTGGCATTTCGAATTTATTTTTGGGATAAGTGCTACAAAAGTCCTAAAACTTGTTACGAAAATGCAATTGAGTCCTAAAACTTGCAAAAATTGCAATTAAATCCAAAAACTTGTCATATTGTTTCAATCGAGCCCTAAAGTTAACGCCGTTGACTTTTTTAATGAAAAATGCTGACGTGGCATTTAAAATTAATTTTTCAATTTCCACGTAATTTGTTTAATTATTATTTATATTTAAAGTAGATTTAAAAATTAGAAAATAAAAGTCAAATTTTATTTTAAAAAAATTCAAAAAAAAATTCGACACCACCGCCCATCGCCGACCCTCACTGGCCCCAAGCGAGGGCCGGCAACCCTCCCCCAAGCTAGGGCGAGAGTGCCTAGATCTGGGCATGTTGGCCCTCACAGGGGGCCAGCGACCGTCGCCCACCCTGGCGACGCGTCGTCAGCCCTCACTCAGGGTCGACGAGGGCCAACGTGGCCTCACCCAAGGCCAGCGACCGTCGCCCGCCCCTCCAGTGATGGGTGGCGGCAATGACGACAGGGGGAGGAGCTGCTGATTTTATTTTCTTTTTTTAAACAATTTTTAAAAATAAATTTTAACTTTTCCTTTTAGTTTTTAAATCTAATTTTAAAAAAATAAAAAAATAATTTAAAAAATCCACGTGAAAAATAAAAAATTATTTAAAATGCCACTTCAGCATTTTTAACAAAAAAGACTAACGGCATTAACTTTAGGATTTGATTGAAATAATTTGACAAGTTTTAGGACTTAACTGTATTTTCTGCAAATTTTAGGACTTGTCGCGACTAAATTTTCGGGTACACCACTAAGTTTAGGCTAATAGACTACTAAGTCTTTAAACTTAGCTCGAACTCTCCCAAGCCTATACCAATTCGCAACTTAAGGTTTAAATATTTAGCATGCAAATGATTATTATCTAGAGATCGCCACTATTTGGTTTACGGTAGATCGATTAGACACCTAAGTAAAATATTATGAGAATTATTTACTCCTACGAACGAGAGACTAAGGATACGGGGACTTGGATACACTAGATTTATTTAATGCCCTTTCAGTGCTATTTCTTTTTATTTTCAAAAAATGTTTTTGCAAGCAGATTGATTTATTTTAACTTAAATTACTATAATGCAATGGGGTGATCACACGGATGCTCAATTATTATTAAATACTCAATCAAAAAATTACATTAAAAAAATTAAACACAAAAAGCAAGCAATTTTTGGGTTTTTCTTTTAATTAGAATTTTATCAATAGACATGCATTTAACTAAATGACCTAATTTTACTAACAACTATTTCTAATTAAATGGACCTAACATACAAACTTATTGAGATGCACCTAATATTTTTGTGTTTTTTTTTATTGAAATTCGGCATTAACAAAAACCCTAATTAAATTATCTTATGGATCAAATTAATAATTACAATAATTTTGGACAAAACCCCAAATAGTTAATGCTTACAAGATTCATGACATGAATATTGACATACCAAGTTCTAATTTAAGCAATAATAACAAAACTTAAAAAAATAAAAACAATAAAAACAATAAAATAATATAAAAATAAAAAATAAAAAAGAAATAAAAATAAAAGTAAACTACCTATGGGGAAACTACCTATGGGGAACTTGGGAAGGGGGCAGCGACGCGTTGATGGGTGGCGGGACCGGTACTAGCAACGGGCGAGCAGGTCGCAGCGATGGCGCTCCGGCGATGGATGGAGAGCGACAGCAAGCAGCAGAGATACTGAGGTGCAGAGACGAGCGGGACTCGGCGATGAGTGGGCTGAGGCGCGATGCCAGGCGGAGGCGGGGGCACGAGTTGCTGGCGTCGCTGGAAGGAGGAGAGCGGCGGGCGGGCTGCTGCTCGGCAGAGTGGCAAAGGCGTCAGGCGCTGCTCGGGGGTGCTGCAGGCGGCGGTGGAGGGCTGCAAGCGGCGGAGACAGAGGGGACCGGTGCAGGTTGCAGCAGCTGGCGATCAAGGCGGAGCGGCGAGGGCCTCGGGCGCTGCTGGAGGCGTGGTCGTCGAGCAGAAGCTGGCAGGCATCGTCGGATGACAGCTCGCGGGCGGAGCAGCAGTGTGGTGCTCGGCGAAGGCAGGGGCGCGGAGGTCGCTGGGTCGCGGGTTGCAGAGGCGCGGCGGCGTTGGGGCCCGAGCGGATGCGTAGGCAGAGGCCGAGGGGTCCGGCAGCTGCTGCGGGCGAGCAACGGCAGGAGGAAGCAGCAACAGCGGCGTCGGGCTCTGGTGGTGCTGCTGTAGGACGTTGGCGTCGGGCTCCGGTGCAGGCGTTGGCTGGGCGGCGCTCGGCGTCAGGCGTCGAGCGAAGGAGTGCTCGGGCGGAGCAATGGAGCGGGCGTGGTGGCTGGCGGACGAGCAGCAGGTCGCGGTGGTGCCTGGCGGCCGGAGGACGGCAGGCGCCGGCAGGGGGCGTGGCCAACAGAGGCCGGCAGAGCGCGAGCGTCCGCGCGAAGAAGACAAACAGTAACTTGTTTTCTCTCTCTCTCCTCTCACGTCACTTCTCTCTCTTTTCTCTGTTCTGCTGCTCTGACTTTTCCTTTTCTTGTCAAGAGAAAGAAAAGAGAGAGAAAAGGCTTTCTCTTTGACCAAGACAGAGGCCTTCTCCTTGCACAAATTCTCTCACGGTCGCCCTTTGCGAATTCTGCCCCCTAGAACGAACGGAAAAGCCCCCTTTTATAGTGATTCCGAAAATCCCAATTCATGGTAATTTTCAAGCTTCCTTTCTCTGTTGCCTTAATCATAGTTTGCAAATCGAGAGCCTAATTTCGCGATCAGCTCGATTTTTGCTCAACTGCTTTGATTCCTTCCATTTTATCAAATTTCTTGCTCTTTAATTTTGCTCGATTCCCTAAATCTTGATGCTCGACTGAGAATTGCTTCCATATTTACCAAGATCAAAATTTTCAATTTCCATGCATAATCAACTAGATTGATTTTCCCCCTTTTTTTGTTTCGATGCCATTTTTTTTACTAGATCTTAAAAATTAATCCCTAATTTTCTATTAACAAAATAATTAGGTTGTTAAAATTTAAATGTCAACAGGACTCAATTGCATTTTCATAACAAGTTTTAGGAACTTCTCGCGGCACTTACCCCTTTATTTTTCATAGGAAAGACCCAAGTGAAGTGAAAGTAGTCATCAGTGAATAACACAAAATATTTGAAACCAAAAGTAGATACAATTGGACCTCTCCATACATCAGAATAAAATACAACCAAAGGAAAAGATGCACCGTAACTAACAAACTCAAAAAGCAATCGATGAGATTTGCCTACAAGATAGAACTTACAAGATACTAACTTAAAACTAAGATTGAAATCACGACTCAAAACTTGGTTATGATGATGGCCTGAGATGATCATGTCAACAAGTGAGTGAAGAGGAGGAAGCCACAATGTGACGTGAGTGAGATGACACCAATGAGTTGGAAATTGGATAAATACCGTGATAGAAGTTAGCTTGGAGGAAGACTTTTCCTATTTTTTTGGTCCTTCAAAAAATAGGATAAATCATTAAAATCAATAGCACAAGAACTTTTACGACAAAGTTGGGTGACTAAGAGGAGATTGTGAGAAAAATCAAGGACATGATAGACAAGAAATAATAACAAAGATCGAGAACCGGTATGTATTAATGTTTTACCTACTTGTTTAAGAGACAATAAACGACCATCATCAATCTAGACTTCTGTGAAATTGTAAAAGGGTATAGGATTTAGAATTTTACCAACGTCACCAGTCATGTGTGCCGACGCTCCGCTGTGAAAAGTCTCACTAACCAAGAGAGCCGAGAAGGAGTTTGAGAAATCATTAGCAATGAAGGCATGTCTGAATCACTGTCAACATTGTAGCGTGGTCTGCCCAGCTCCATTATAGACCTGACAAAAAAAGATGAGCCCTCGATCCAAGAGTGCATCCCTGAGTGAATAGGGAAAATGGGGCCTCAAACCACCACAAGGCCAACCAGAGGAGTTGGAGGAGCAATTAGCATAGGGGGTTGATAATGACTGCGAACTGAACACATCATAGGAGGACTGCAAACCCTGCTGATCATGCAAGAACTATCCACCTCGCCCCTAATCGGATCTTCGGCCCTTAGAAATACGACCCCCACGATAAATATCGGATGAAGATGAGGCATTTGATCTTCAAAAAAAATCGTTCTTTCTGTATGAGGATGCATGATCACAGATCACCAAAGGAAAGAATTACTGGCCATCAGTAACCATGGTGACAAAGGGATTGTACACAAACAAGAGCCCATTGAAAGCTTGAATCACAAAGCCCTTGTCGATGATGGAGCGAGAGTGTTAGCAATTGACTTTAGATGCCAAAGATAATCAAACATGAATTGGTCGGGGTTTATCACAGCATTCTAAAAATCAAGTTTTAGTCCAATTTCATTGGTCGTGCAGCAATCAGTAAATCGTCATCCTAGAGCTAGCCACATATCCCGAAATGTCCGAAGGTCATGGACTTCATCGACAATAATTGTCGCAAAGTACAGTATTACCATCTCAAAATAATAATGAGAGTTTGAAAATTTATGGAATTATAGAGACGTATACTATATATTACATGGTGCTAAATGTTGGGGGAAAGTAGATTTTGCGCGTTGACTAAAGCAATAAAACAGAAGGTAATGGAAGGCCTGAAATTGGCATCTTCTATGCACACATCACATAGCATTTTGGAATGCTACATGTGCATGTGCTGGCTTACACTCTGGCCTTCCAAGTCTTATTCAGTCGATTCCAGCATTGCGTTCTCTTGCCAGGTAACTGGAGCACCCACGACCACCAGTGCCGACACCCAACACCCTTTATGCCTGTACTAAAAGATCAAATTAATCGTCCCTCGATATCTTTATACACGTTCTTCGTTTTCGTGATGAATTCGTTATAATTAAGTACATCATCTTCGAATCCTACGATTTGCTCTGCTGGAGAATAGCACGACATGTATAACCTACAAAGATTAATGAATATAAGAACACTATCGGGAAATGAGGAATCAAAACAAGAGACATACTGACTTTTGATATAGCTAAATGATAAATGAGATCCAAACTTGATGCTAGCTTGGCGGTTGAGAGTACAATTATGTAAGCTTAGGTTAAAACCTGGTAGATAATTAAATAAGTGCTTCATTTTAGCAAATTGATTGTGGCTTTTATTTTGCACTAAATACTAATTTCGTAGAAGGCAATTTAGTTAATCAACTACTTTTCTTGCAATTAGGGAGCATTTCGTTGGATTAATAATTTATGTTCATTATCTTTAATATACGTACTCGACATAACTCGAGGTTCTTGATTTCTCGAGTGATTAGTTGGTGGATGAAAACAATTACCAAAAAGTTTTAAATCTATTACACTTGTGCCAATTCAATTCTAAACTTTTCAATTATACTTTAATCCTAAACATTTTCGCATTTTACCAATTGAGTCCATCTGGCTAATTATAACTGATAATTGTTGATGTGAATATCGTTCGTCCTACATGGCATAACCAATACTAATGTAGACTTCTTTTAAGAATTTTTTGGTTTTTTTTCTTTTCATTTATTTTCCTTATTTTTTAGGATTATCAGCCACACCCTCCCCATCTTTGGGTGAGGGTACCATAGCCCTCACCAGTTTTGGGTGAGGGTCACAATGCCTTTGCCGGCCATTAGGCGAAGGCTCGCGAGCCCTTACTGTGGCCACTGAGGGGACTCGCCTAGATTTGACAAGGGCTACAACACCCAAATCCAGTGAAGGTTGAGATGTCCCCACTTGCGGTTGACAGCCCTTGTCGGTCCTCAATCCAAAAATAAAAAGTAAAGAAAAAATCACAAAAAATTCAAAAAATTATTAAAAATTACGAAAAAAATGTTCATGTCAATAACAACCATGCCACGTAGACAGTTAGCATCTATGTTAGCAATTTATAGGAAAAATTAGCTAAATGGACTCAATTAGTAAAATGTGAAAATGTTTAAGACTAAATTAACACACTCGATATGTTTAGGATGAGCACATATGTTATAGGTTTAGGTAATTTCTCCATGGTGGACAACATCCATATTCAAGCAGCAACGTGATTTGAATATATGGCATCCCTTTACAATTTTAAACAACTACGCATAGAAGTTCAAATGAAGAATGATGGCAATTTTCTTTTCTTTTTCTTTTTTTTTTTTTGGACGGAAGAGTGATGGCAATTTGGGAAGACGGTTATACTTGTATATATTCACCATATCTATATTTATGAGTTTAATTTACCATGCATATATAAGTAATATGAAAAGGGATGGCAATTTGGGAATGGATTAACGACATCTGCTTCTCCAATTTGATCTCCTCTAAGCTCTTACATTAAAAACTTCCTTAAAGAGAGAATCGTCATCATCAAAAAGAGATGGAGAACCGAAACAAAAAGGCTAGCTCTCTCTCAGACAAAGTAAAATTGAATATGCATATCCAGCGCTATTTATGGCTAACTAGAACATCGCAGCCCTTGTATCAATTTGATTAACAAGAGTGGAAGGACAAAGCACCATGGAAGTGGTGGTTGTGGTTGTGGTTTTGGTGGTGGTTGTGGTGGTGGTGGCTGCCAGAAGATTCTCTCTCGATCCTCCACCGAAGATGAAGGAAATCGTCCACGGAGCAAGGAAGCCGGAGCGGGCCATTCGCATGGTAACCATAAGCCTCGTGAGCCTTGTCCAGGAGTCTCTTGAAGAGGGGATGGTAGAGATATGAGATAGGGATCACAAATCTCTCGACCCCTCCATCTTCTTCCTCCAACCCGACTTGAACCGCGAGCCACCCCTTCTTCACCTTCATCTTGTCTTGCATCTTCTTCTTCTTCAACAAGTATCTCCTTCTTCTTCTCCTTGATTGTGGCTTGTTGTGAGTGAGAGACGTGAAAAGGCTGAACTCTAAAGAAATTATGTGAGGAAGAAAGAGAAGGAGAGAGGCTCTTGTAAAAGTTGGTGTAGGTTGTATCTGAGGAAGTTTGGATTTGAGTTGGGGTTGCAAAGGAATAAAGGATGAGTATATATAGGAAGGAAATGGAAGTGGGAAACATTAAAAGGAGAGGCGGGTATTTAGGTTTTTTTTCTTCTTTTTTTGCTTTTTTTTTTTTTTTGTGTGGCCGAATAGAATATTTGAGCGTACGTGTGTTGGTCGTACATAATACGGAATCATACTGAACAGCTTTCTTCGGGGGTGGTGGTGGTGGTGATTCTTTTTTTAAAGTCGTTTCAATAAAGCCATGAGGAAGAAGAAGAGCGTTCGATTCTTCATGTGCGCTAGTGCGGTCCCCTTTGCTTTTGGAGCCTCACCCATGGAGCGGCCAACCCCTACTTTTTTATCTCTTAAGGGCAGGCCGGCTTCAGTCCTTGATATATTGCCTACTTTTGTGTATCTACCTTGATTTGACAGCAGTGAAAGGTAAGAAGAACTGATTGATTAGTGAAGATGATAATCATCATCGTGTAGTTTCACGATGATATTTGTTTTCCTATAAATTTTAATGGTGGTTTTGAATTGAATTCATTCCGTCACGCTTCCCTCATGGTCCAAACAAAAGCCGTCATGATATCATAAGATGGAAAGCCGGAGTTAGATTGGCATATCACAAAATATGGAACTTCGATCATATAGGTAGTATATGATTAGTCATACTAGTTCCTACTATCAACTTAAATATAGTAAATGACATCAGCTGAAATCATCTTAAAATTCGTGTCACCTAATTTAATTATCTTTTTAAAGTATAGTAAAATTGAGCAAGATTGAGTCAAAAGTTGGAAAACCACGAAACTGTATTATCTTGACGAAACCATTTGAGTAGTGTGGAATGGTCGTCGACTAAAAGTGTGTGTTTAAAAGAATTTGCTGACAATACATACATTTCGTACTAATTTTATAAATTGATCCACGCAACAAAGGTTCAATTAGTTAGTACAAGAAGCACCCATAATGCGTAGCTACAATTAGATTGACAATTTAACTTTTATCATGTTCATGTCGCTATTGAATCCAAAGCTTAAGCTGTAGTAATTCCTTCAATAGCACATTAGGACCAAAACATACATACATATTGAGATATCAAATATAAATCACACTGCTTTTGCGATAGTCTAAATTTTCTAGAGTAAATACCGGAACACTCAACTATAGGAATAAAATAACAAGATAAAAGGAAGAAAATGACTTGCTAATGCTACAAAAGCAATCATGGTCTTGACCTTTTACTTTCACTTGCATAATGAAATAACATCGTTATAACTTTAACTTTTGGGCATATTGAGTGCTGCTCGCGCACCATGACTAATTTCTTTTGAATCTCCTTTATAATCAGTGATGACGATTGATGATTAATTATCATGTTAAGATGGTGGACTTCTTACGATCCGACATGGATCACAGTGTAATCATCGTTGGACGCACGGCAGCAACCTCTGGACTTTCCAAAAAGACGAGGCGATTGATCGTAATCGACACCGAAGATCTGCAGAGACTTTCCTAAATGCAAGTGTGAGTCAGTCAAAAGGTGCGGTGTTTCCGAGTCACGCTGATGATCCGTACGGATGTGTCCTGTCGTGCAATGTTGTGTGGGGTTTACCAACGTCATTAGTCGCTTTTACTTTTCGATTTTATATTATGATAATCGTCTTTACTTTAATTCATCATCCTGCCTTCAATGCACGTACATGATTAATTCCCAATCAGTTACTTATCTTGGTATTTATTAACGGAAGTGGTGGACACATCTTCCTCTTATGCCAAAAAGAAGAAGAGAGCTAATCAAATTGGGGGGGTTTCGCATAAGTTCTTCTCTGAACGTATTAGTTAGATTTGGATCTTTAAATAGCAAACTATGCTTTTGATCTTACTAGAGGATGTTATTCACCATACTATTCCTCAATTTACAGATGTTTACCAGCACTGAATCCAAAACAATTCCTTTGCGTGACGTAGTAACTCAATGACCTTATCTTTTTACTAATGGAGGGGTTCAGTTTTAATCAATCAAACCTCGCCGATAAAGTCGTCAAACAAATTATATATAAATAATGAGTGTATTCTCTTGCTAGAGATATTTTGCCTAGATGATGCTCTACCATTTTATTTAATCATATTGTCTTTATTGCGAATACTCGGGCATAAAATTTGCAATGGAATTCAAGAGCCATGTGATGACATGAAGGTGTAAAGAACATTAGAGAGAAACATAGGGTGATGAAGTGTTTTGTGCATAGATATGTGCTTTTGGGTTATATATTCTTAGTTGTTTGATATATACTTTTCGTCTTCAACATTCCAGTTCTTGGGGATATAAATGTTTTTGATAATTTAACTTGTGAAACGAAAACTTAGGTTAAAGAGATATAAATTAATCCTAGAAATTAAGACTCACTTATCTTGATATAGTCATCCATATCCATCACATATTAAACTCTTGATATGGGTGACAGCAAAACCGACCTAGCAAAGTGATCAAGCTGTCCCTTCCAGAAATTGGGGGCTAGTCGACCGATTCCACCTCACAAATAGTGTCATCTCTCTATGAAATTAAGGAATAGTACACATGTAAAGATCTAAAGATGATGCAATTGCAACCGGGTTTTTGCTGGCATGGCAGGTACACGAACGAAAAGATTTGGAAAGACGACGAATCAACGGGGCAGGCGGGTAGGCAGGCAGGCAGGCCGGATACGAGCGTACTAAAGTTAAAAGTCTTTTGAATAGCAAGACCTTGCTTTTCCCCTTTTGAATTCTCTTAGACATAGACGTTTCGATTTGTCTCAGTTTTCCATAATTTAAAGAGGGGAAAGAAAGCAGCAAGTGGGAGGAGGAGATGGGTCAATGCTTTCAATCTCTGTCGAGCCAAGATTTGGTTAGATTTTCAAAGGGGCAATAGGAGGGGAAAGGAATGGGGGATGGGACCATGCGATTAATAATGAAGTTGATAATGATGTGGTCGTCTATGTGTATACATATAGATGTATCGATTTTATGGAGTCATGACTCACCGGCCATTGGTCGGTAGTGGCGCACTCTCCTTTTGATTCCCCAGAAATGCCTGCACGCTCTTTAAATCTTTGTGATCCACACATCACCCTTTTCTTATCATCTCTCTCTCTCTCTCTCTCTCTCTCTCTCTCTAATGAGGATTTGTCTCATTCACCATGCTTTCCTATGGGTATTTAATTTATTTATTCTTTGGGTCCAATTTGGATATTTAATTCAGTCGGTCAATTTTGGGTTGTGCAAAATAGAATGGTCAAACGTGTGATCATATTGAGAATGATCTGACCCAAATAGATTCATTTAACCATTTTTAATCAATTTTCATGCAATATAATGTAGCGACTCATATCCATCTCAACCCATATTATTAAAATAATTCCATTTTGAACCAAATCTAGGAAGACCCATAACCAAACCAAGTGATAGTGTAGAGTGAGTAAATAAGGGCGAGAGAGAATGAAGAGAGAGTTGTAAATGTGGATTGAGTTTAAATAAATTGCAAACTTATTTATGACTCATATTAGCATCCATATTATATTCAAACTCATTAGGACTTATTCATCAAATATAACTAATCTATATAACAACTCAGATCATCACATATGAGTTAAGAAATGGGTTTGTAACCCATTTTGACGGATCTAGTTCAAAGGTGTACAAATCATGAAAATTTATTTAAATTTCATATTGGAAGGGTCTATTTCGTGTCACACTTTCTTCTTCTTCTTCTTCTTCTTCTTCTTCTCTCTCTCTCTCTCTCTCTCTCTCTCTCTCTCTCTCTCTCTCTCTCTCTTTTGGGGGGGGGGGGGGTGGGCTCTCTATCATTTGGAAAAAAAAAAAAATTTGGTGTTGTATTTTATAAATCAAATTGCACAACTAACAAGAATTTTATGAATTAAAGACAAGTTATGAATGGGAATAACACTACAACATCTAGGAAAGGGGGCATATACGGTTGAGAAAGGAAGAAAAATGTGATTTGACAATTGTAGGAAATTAACTTAAATTATTGTGGACGAGGCGGAATTAGTTTAGATTGAAAATCAATGAGGGGATTTATTCAATTACATGATTTTTCGCATGGACGTTTTAAGTTATGGTTTCATTAATTATTAAAGGAATATGAGTAATATTCTTTGGATATCCACCAAAAAAATTATTTTGGCCAAAAGTCGAGATTGAAAGTAGGTTGGATCTGCTTTGTCAGAATATATATGTATGTATGTATGTATGTATGTATTGCATTGCATTTACTTCACGAAATAACCAAACAGAAAGATGCGAAGAAAATCTTAGCATGAATATGTTATATTCTTCTATCTTTTTTGGGGGGCATATGTATATATAACTGGTCGGTGCCAAACAATTTCTCAAAATTCGACCGGCCTTCTTGCAATTGGTGGAAGATCCGACCTCGTGGGATCTAATTTATTCTTCTTCTTTTTTCTTTCTTTTTTTTTTTTTTGAAGGAGGCAAAAAGGATTCTTTTCCAAATTCTGCTCTGACATATTCTGACTCCCACTATTTTTGTGCCACAAAAAGTGGCTCTTGCTCATTCGTTTCGTACGCTAAAATGGCGAAACTTAGGGTTTGATAAGAAAAGCTACTGAACAAATAAAAGAATTATTAACGATTGCCGATAATAAATTATTTAATTTTAAGATACCCGTCCACATGGCAACAATCCATATATTAAGTGATTAGATTAACTAAGTTTGTCACCGTGACTAGTATCTTTCATGTTACTAAAGGAAGTATGCGTGAATTAGTAATTTGTAATAGGATTAATACCACAAACAATTCTAAATTATGCCCACTGTGGCACACATATTTTAAACTTTTTTGTGCCATAAAATACCATAAAATTATATTAATATAACAAATATACCTAGATGGCATTGAAATATATATAAATTTAGGTTTTTTCATAACACAAAAAAAGTTAGGAGTGTTATACCACAATTAACAAGCTTAAGGTTATATAAGCTATTTATGACATAATGGATATAATTTGGGATTTTTTGTGATATTTTCCCGTAGGAATAATGTTTTGATGTAGTAATCACTATCGAAGAACAATATAATTTTCAGCCTATCAATAAGCGTTAATAATGTCTTTATTTAAACATGTAAGTATTCAATTACCTCAATTAACATTGTTGTCAGATACTATTTATTCGTGAAAAAGTGTGTATGTACTTATCCACGATGAGTAATTTTTCATAGGTTTTAGCACCTTTTTTTATTAGGAAAAGTAATATTCAACCCATTTCTAATTAGTGACTTCTCTATTTAGTTCGAAATTTCCAGTGTTGAAAAGCAATGTTTAATATGTGGTTAACAAGTGTCCATGATGAATCTCGATGAATGTACGATTAGGGTTCTATGTAAAAACAAAAGAGCCGATGATTAGTAAGTGTCCACGTGTCAAACTTATGAATGGATTTTCAGCGAATGCATACTAAACCCTTAAGAGGTACAGATCTCACGTAAAGCTTAACTCAAAGGGGCACGATGCGTCGCGTGCGCTCTTTTTGGTCCACCCAGAAAGTTCTCATTCAATGGATCACAGTGCATGGTTTACCAGACCACTTCCTCAATATGTGCCAGTGACTATGCATGCACATAGTGCAAGACCCCATTGGCCGAAATCTATAAAGAAGGATTTAGAAGCATTGGTCCGTCAAAGTCTTACCCAACATAAATTTGGTAATAAGACCACTTTTTTCCATCTTGCATATCAGAATCATATTGGAAAGGACGGAAATATCTGTCGCCTTTTCTGATGCCGAACATCATTTAACCACGAAGAGGAAAAGAAGAAGAAGATGAAGACTATTTTGAATGGAGACTTGAACGAACGACACGCACTCTCTCGGTACGAGATCGGTGAGGCCGGAAAGAGTGGATCTTCTTTTGTACTATGTGGGGTGTACTTTCGGTTCTGAAAAGAAGGGCTAATCAGGCAGGTGACTTTCATGTAAACCATGAAATGAGGATCCTGTCAATTCGTCGATTGCGAAAACCAGTACCTCTCTCTCACTTCGGTCACTCATTTGGGTCGGCACCAGTTACAGAGAGAGAGACAGAGAATATTAAAGATTTGACACCCACAAGCATCACATCCCTCGAGCGTGGTTTGGGGACCATCCTTGACCTACCAAGATTTCATTTTGACTCTGCTCAATTTTCGGTTTATGTCATTTCAGTTAATATACTTTGTCTAATGATATCCTGCGTGTTACGACGTCTTTATGTGGTATATTAACAAATATTATGAACTAGCATACGTAATCTCCTTCCATTTAAAGCGTAATCTCCTTCCATTTAAAGGGAAAAGTTAGAGCGGACTTTTGTTTATCAAGAATGTCTCTGTAAAAGAACCTCAAGAAAATGGTACAAACATTGACATATAGTCGTTTCATATATTTTTCTTTGAGAAAAAAATGCAATCTCAGACAAGCACAAGTAGTGATTATGAATAATCTCTTCATAAGTGATTAATGATAGGAAATATAATATAAAATAGCAACTAGGCACGCATGCTGAGAGGTGATTATCATTTTAGGATCGCTGTCAATTAATCTTGCAAAAGGGTCGGAAAAAACAGGAAAATTGACAAATTCAAAGCAGTTTAATTGACAACATGAGACGAGTTAAGATATTGCTAATTGATCACCTGGGCTTAGAACTGTTGCGCACCCGATGCACTGGGCAAGCTAAACGCAGCCATTTCTCTATATTATGATATCATCGGATTTGCAAAAGACTGAATCAGCCTCAAATACTGAATCAGCCTTACTTTCGCTATGCTATCATTAGGTGTGACTACTCGACTACTGGAGAGAGACTGATTGACTTAATGATCCGATATTCTCAACAGGGAACTCAAGGTAGCCAGACTAATGTAGAGAAAGTAGATTAAGCTTCAGGGATTAGCTGATCTATGAATTAGATTGACGTGCAAGTGCGTGCTGGCGAGTTTCTCGACTTAGGTGAACGCCACATAGGCACATCCCATGGCAGGAATTCGCGTTCCATGGCTTTCTAAATGTCCGTAGCTTTTGATTGGATGAAATCAGCAAGGAGCTCCAATAGGCTGGCCCATAACGGGAATCTGGTCTTCCTTCGTTTCATCGTCCGGAACTACTTTTGAGTCGGAAGAACTACGGACCATCCACATTTCGAGGATAAGCTCACTGTTGTAGCCCGTTTCGACCTAATGTATCGCTCGTTTGCAAGTTCTTCGTCATTTCTAGAGGCCGGTTTAGTTGATTTCCTAGGGTAAGGGAACATGGATATCTTATGATGCTGTCTTGCCAAGACTACTATCCCAGACCTATTCGAGTCAGAAATTTAATTTTTCTTGTACCGTCCATCCTTGTTTTGCTTAGTTTAGAGTCAAAGAAAAGAATTGGGCGCGTGGCGTATGTAAAGACAGCGTTGCTTCAAATGAATGCTAGGGACAAAATCCCCATGGCATCTCCATATATAGTTAATCAATATATTCGAATGAGGTACTCATCATCGGTTGAAATAGGTTTTGACAATAACTGGAGCAATGTGCAAGATGGAGGATTTACGTCCAAATTGATGTACCATATAACAGTGTGGTTATGAAATACACATAGAATATACGATTATCTATTTCACATAATCTTGTCTGGACAATAAATTAGTAAATCGAACCAAATTCAAGTTGGAACTTCAATTCGATAAACCATTGCTCTTTTTATGCGGGATTATTTAGAAATTTCGCTTTCAAATAACTCATCCGTAACTGGATTCTTTTCCATCTTACTGTGAATGTTAGGTGACAAACATATTCTAATCATAGCCAGGTATTGCCAGGATTTAATTTTTCCATGTCCAAAGAAAGTCTATGCCATGCCTGTGCTTGTGCAGCCTTCCCGTCCCTCTTGGGATAAAAGGTGCCCAGGCCATCTTGTTGGGGTTGATCACAATTTTGGAAGAAACTATTTGTATTCCTTTATTATGAATTTAGTGAATATATCCTGTTGAAGAGAATCGAAAGGAGTAAGACTCTGCGGAAGCACCTCTCTCTCTCTCTCTCTCTCTCTATAACAAGAGTGCATTCCGATGTGTCAAGTGGGAGAGAAGGGATTTCAAAATTGGGTCTTTTTCCCCTGGTATTAACCAATGAAAGAGTTGTGTCAGACGGGCCGAGAAGGGAAGTGAGCCATTGAAAGGTGACTACAACACTAGCCCGAACTAGTGGTAATGGGCTAGCTAGGGCATCCCTTGGATAGATAGAGAGAGAAGGCAAAGCTTTTGGTTTTTTCCTGTTGCCAAAAAGTTGAACATACCAAAGAAGTTTTACTTGATGAGCTGCTTATTGTTATAATCCATTTTTCTATCTACAATGATTTGATATCTCCAAAGAATATCAAGTGCTAAAGAAGCAACTAACTAAATTATGCTAACCTTTGGCCGAGGCAAGATAATTTTAATTATTTATCAAATCGGTATGACATTGATTCACACGGTTAACTAAAGCATAACAAGAAAAAGATTTGACTTAAATAATCAATATATTCTTTTCAGATTTACGTTTTTTTGGATAGTAGAAAACAAGTTGATGACTCATCCAACATCTTATTATATTTTGAGATGTTTCATTTCGCATAGATTAGGGTTTGTGGGTAGAAGTTCGACATTATTACGATATTCCTACGATACAAAATTTTCTCGGTAAGTTTGTCCAATCGTTTCTTTATTTTAAAGGTGGAAGTGACGTATGACGCAATTGATAGAGAGACAAGGTCTTGCGGCAGGTGAGCAACACCTTAAATTACACTCCACACGTCAAGAATTGAAACTTTGACTTAACTAATAAGGAAATCATAGAAAATGAACTTTCTTGGGAAGCTTAACAAATTACCAACCACGCTCATAATCATAGTCCATACCAATATCAAATCATAGGCACCACACGATATCGTATAATATACCATTGACAACATTTGTGAGAGAATGATCTTTTATTGACTGATCAATTGATTAGCACTCATAAAATGTAATACCTCCAAATGCAATCAAAGCAGCACAAACAAACATAAGTATAGTGCAAGTATTGATCACGCACATCGCAACTCACAATTTGTCGCATTTTGTGGGAAGGAAAGACAAAGTTTCCTTCGCGAGGTCATGGATCACCATCGTGTCCTGTTGCTGGACGTTCCCAAAGATGGACATGCCACTTGAACTCCCCATGGCCAAGCAAACCAATCCCACGGTCGAATCCGCGATCATGTAGTTCTCCCCCGGCAGATCCAAATCCGCCCCTTCGAAATGGAAGATCAGCTTGGGCACCTCGACCTGGCTCGAGTCCGAGGGCAGCTTGAAGCAAAGGTCGAGCCCCGCCGAGCCCGAGTCGTCGACGGTGAGCTTGGTTTGGGACTTGAACTCCTTTTTAACCAGATCAAAAGCACTCTCCTCAAGGTATGTGATGGTTGTGCCAGAGTCTATGATTACGCCGCCGCTCCCATCACTTTGCAAGGCAAAAGTGGATTTCTTGATGGGCAAGAGAGTGTCACCCACGGAGATGCCTTCAAGAGAAAGATAGTAAAAGGAAGGTTGTAAAGGGTTCTTGATTAATGGGGTGGTTTTCATTGCCTTTGTTGAGAGGTTCCCGCTTGTTGCTTCACTTCCCAACAATAGCTTGCTTGTTGCAGTGTCATCAATTGATGTCAAGCAGTAGGAGAATTTGGGCACACCAAGTTGTGAGACCAAGGACAAGGGGCCGCGCCCTAGGCCAACTAGGCCCGCCCCCTGGTCGAACCCGCTTCCCTCGTTGTCCTCGCCGCACCCGAACCCAACTTTGGGGACAGAAACCGAATCCGCGAACGTGAAGGTATCGGAGGCCAGGATACCTTGTGTTGAAGAGTAATCGCCATAGGTGTATAAGTACTCGCACCCGTCGGTTCCGCAGGACGAAGTTGGTAGGGCCTCACAAAGTTGGCTGGAGCACCCGAGATTGGAGAAAGTGGAGGACTTCTTGGGGTCGAAAATCGGCGTTGACTGATCGAAACACTGCGTGCACGGCTTGCACTGAGTCCATATAAGGTCGCTCCCAGTGTCGACGATCGCCGAGAAGCTATCCGCGGGCGTGCCAATTGACAATTGCATGAGGAATTCTCCATTCCCCGCATGGATCGGAGACGCCAGTTCGGTGCTGTCCCCAGCCGCCAGAACCATGGCATTTAGCCTCTGTAAGCGACTCTTTCCGCGCTTCATCGCACGCTGTAGACGTTCGAACTTGGTGAAGTTCTTCCCATGATCTACATGCTTTAGGGTCACCCTAAATCCAATTTGCTTAGCTTCCTTGCTGCCAAGGGCTCGTCTTGATGTCGAGAAAGACGGCGACGCGAGGGAAGCAACTATGGCTAAAACTAGGAACACAGAACATAGAAGCGAGTTCAATGAAGCCATGGCTGGATTTTGCAGAACTCCAAAGAGAGAGTGAGAACAAAAGAGGTAGAGGGGTTGGTGATGGAAAGGTCTTGGCGAGCTATATATAAAGGGTGTGCAGTGAAAGATTGTCTTGTATGTATTAGATTGCCAGATGGAACTAAACGTGCTAAAAGAACGTTTCCATCGAAAATCGAGGAGAGAATAAGGATCTACGAATTGAAGAAGAAGGAGAAGAAGAGGGAGCGATTGGAGGATAATTAGCACTTGAGAAGATCGTGATGGAGGAGGGCTAAAAGTACAAGTGGACACTGTGAGAGAGGGTACCAACCTTCAATGGAAGTTGAGATATCGCCCTTATAATCGCAGCTATTGCCGGGTCTTTCTTGCGCGGTGGTTGAGGAAAATGAGATCAAAGCAATTTTTGTGAGCCAAGTTTCATCATTCTCACACGCTTCTCTTTGTCGGCTTGTTGGACTCCCATCTGCTCTGCTTTACGTCCCCTTCGTTGGGTCTTTTATCATTGTTGAGCACTTTATATTTATACCTATATATATTTTATAAATATATTTATATGTATGTCAGCAATTGAAACGTATATGTCTCATGTACATGGATATGTGTATGTTATCAAAATATTAGGTCTACTGATGGTGTAAATTAAGATGGGGGATATATCTTTCTCACCAATGCATGTCATCATAACATGATAAAAACAAATGGAGGGGAAAGGTGGTGGTGGGTGGACTAACTCAAGGAGAGCTAACCAAATGGCTTAACCTCACCTCGGTTTCAGGCAATATATTTTTAGTACTTTCAAACATGACAAGATATAGTTTCATTCCTTACGTAGATTACTATTACTGCCAACTCAAGGAGAGCTAAGCAAATGGCTTAACCTCACCTCGGTTTTAGGTGATATATTTTTAGTACTTTCAAACATGACAAGATGTATAGCGTCATTCCTTACATAGGTTACTATTACTGCCAACTCAAGGAGAGCTAAGCAAATGGCTTAACCTCACCTCGGTTCCAGGCGATATATTTTTAGTACTTTCAAACATGACAAGATGTATAGCTTCATTCCTTAGGTAGGTTACTATTACTGCCACTTTGACCAATGCTATTAATATAATAAACTCGGTCCTGACATTATAGGTTTTGATGAGTTCAGCAATGGACATTCCACGACCTTCTTCCAACCAAATTATTGGTCCATATGGCTCGGCTAAATTTGACTAAACTTCTCAATCCGGAGATAATTATTTTATTCACCTCACTCGGACGATGGTCCCCCCCCCCCCCAGTTTACACATTATCCATCTTCCCGTAGAAAAATAAGGACAACATCTGGCCAAATGGCAATGGAAGAGATTTCTTTAAGTAGAGAATTCTACTACTTCAACCGCTTCTGTAATAATCACCAATTACTGGGAATTAATTGGGTCGATTCCAGTGCTATTCTCATAGCATTTGACGTAAGACCGTAATCTTAAATCGTCTTTTATCATGCAGGCATGATTATTGTGATCTAAGAGAGTCGAGAGATCTCGACGCTTGGAAAACACACCATTTGCATTCTCTATTCGCTTATAGCGTTCTGTTGAAGAAATCTTCCTAGGATATTATTGTGGAGATTTGAAGATATCCTTGATAACCATATATTGTACGTGATCGGATATGTGTCTAGCTTCGTGATAGTGGTATTAAACTGGATTTTTCTCTGATTTGATTTAAGCCATAGTTGTAACATGGCAGTGAAGCAATTCAATCGTCCCATCGGTGTAAATCGTTTGAAAGCGATAAGTATAATATTTCACTCGTGCATTGCCTTGATCCCCACATATCAGATATACATTACATAGCCAAACCAGTTCCAGGGGAGTCCAAATCCATAGAAAAGGGAATGGGATGATCATATCTGGTTTGAGTTTACTTTGCAGCGAATGATGCTTGCAAAGTAAGACGTTAGGATACGACCAAGAAACAATGGAAACCATGTAGAATCGAATTAAAACTTCTCGTGACATATAATATATAAGATGGTACAAAAGTAACTCAGGAAGATTATCAAATCTCTTCATCTAAGTCGAATGGCCGAAGATGCAGTTCCTCTATACCCAATACAAAGGCCAGTTTTTAAACTAAGAAGACCAGACAGGGTCGACAACCATCTACTTCCATACAACTAGCTCTGGTTAAGGGCTGGTCATCATCCCAATAAAAAAAGGAGGTGCACGAACATGAGAATGACGCTCATGAACCGAATGACACTTTTGGCCGAGACTTGTTTTTACCAGACAAGTTCATTTGCTTTGCTCGTTCTTCTTCCTCTTCCAACTTTTTTCTTCGAGCAGCTTCTTCCTTCTGCCTTTGAATTAGCTCCAATTCACGATGCCGCTCCTCCTCCTTCCGTTGTTGCTCCAAAGCCTCCCTTCTCTGCGACTCTTCCACCCTCCTCTTGTTCTCTTCTAGCATCCGGTCAAGCTCCTCTCTCTCTTTACGAGCTTGTGCCTGGGCAAGTTGAAAAAAAATTAAACCATCACCGCTCGATGATTAGCACATGATGTAACAACTAGAGTTAATAGAGCAGGACAAAAAAGTCTCCTTAGTTCATTTGTTTTAATTCTCTGTTGTCAGGATTGAGTGCCTTTCCTACCTCTCTTAATCTGTGCGGTTTCTCATTCAACTCCATCCGTAGAGCAGGTACAGGAACCACACATAGGAGGAGAGTCGGAGAATACTAAAGGTCACCGTTAAACTAATCCAAGAAAAACGAAAGAAGCATTCCCTTCGATTTTTATGATGACTCAGAGCAGCAAAACAGCCCTAATGCTCATGCCATATGTAGGCATCCTAATGCATTCCAGTCCTACGCTTATGGTAGTTTAGCCAATTCTTATTTTAGCAAATCTCAAATTCACAACCCCACCAACACAAATTGAGAACACCACCACCATGACAATCAGAAAAACGTTTTACCATAGACCCCCTTCTTCTCTAAAAAGAGTGAGCAAAAAGAATCTTTGAATTTCTAGCTACAGCTCCTGTGCCGTCCTTGACTAAGTGAATTTTCCAGCCACGCCATTGCTTTCCAAACTGATATAGCTTTCTTCAAAACTTAAAGTTGCAGAAATTTGAGACAACAAAGCTTTAAGGGGAAAAAAAAAAAGCGAGCGCATCCAGAAAACAAAGAAAATCCCAAGCAAAAGTCTTCGTACTAGAAATTATGATTCAGGTATTTTTCTGTTCTGTTTCTCAAATGGATATCAGAATTTCGCCTTACTATATTAGGTGGATGACCCACACAAAATAAAAACAAAGCTGATGACACAAAGTTTCAGTAGCCACTCGATGAAAATCAGAAAGGTCAGTATCTGTGAAATGTCTGATATCCTTACTTCCTTTTGTCTAGCCTCCATTAAAGCAGCTTCCTTTTCTTTTTCAAGTTGAGCTGCAACGTCTCCAAACAATTTCTTCCGAGCTTCTTCTGTCCGCCTCTCTATTTCTAACTTAACTTCCTCAGAGTTCAACTTCTCCTCTACATTTTTCCGAATCTCTTCCTCCAGTCTTTTAGCAGTTTCCTCCTCCAACAACTTCAATTCTGCCTCGTGTTGAAGCCTGAAAGCACATGCAAACAATTGAAATGTGAAGAATTTCCATATTCATCATAAAATGTAACAGAAGCCACAGGGTAAAGGCAAAATAACCTTCCATAGCCAAATAGAAAACAGCAATTGCGCCGAGCAAAACCATATTTGGATCACCCTTGTACATGAAAATCATACAACATCACATGGTAAATTAATCTTATGCCGACCGGCATGCCTGTTGGAAAATATTCTGGTCCATCACACATGAAGTTTCATTGGAATTAGAAGATATATGGGGCCCCCCAATTCATCATCAAAGCTAACAAGATGCAATCTGGGTTGCTTCCTTCAAATTAGCCAACACAGAAGAATGTAAAGAAACCTGTGGCACACAAAAACAATCATATTCATATGCCTAGCATGCAGTCAAGACAATCCAAAATTCCTAGAAAACAGCGGCTAATTAACTTATAACCGCATACTGAACACCTTGATGTAAGTAAATCGTCCTAAAAAAACCAGTATCAACTTTTACAGTGAATGAAAGCAAAATTTGCTTTGGAAGACCACTCCCTTGTTGTCACCATATAAATCATTATCAATTATGCAATAAAATCCCATGTTATTGTTTTAGTGTAATTCACACTAGGAAGCTTCCTCTAAGTTGCCACCTCATGGACACTACTCCGCTTAAATAGTGATGGCATGCTCTGATGGCCTCTACCAGCAGCAGATGCATATTATCATCTCCACATGAATGAATGGTGACCTCAACCAAAAATAACAGGTTCATCAACCAACTTTCAGGTTTTTCTTTCTAGTTGCACCTGGTCTCCACATCTTCATTCACATATAAATACAGTTGAGGATATGTTTTGTTTACCAGTGTAGTGTTTTTTTTTTTTTTAGGTGACCCAGGGAACCCCGTGCGCCGCTTCGCGGCGAAGTAAAATTACCAGTGTAGTGTTTATAATAGTGTACTTGCAAATTTTCGTAATTTCTATACTTCCTCTGTACTAAGATGTTAACATGTTCATGATATTCCATTGTTAATGGAAAATACAACCACATCCCACTTCTATTAGACATACATCAGCAGCATATGCTAAGACTACACGGTCAGAAATTTATCCCATCCACAACAGAAAAATTATTAAAATGAACGACGTGGTATAAGATCAAGAAAGGAAATCCAGGTAGCATTTGCAATCGAAATTCATGAAAGCAGGTAAACAATCTCCAAAAGCCGTAAGCACCTTTTCTTCTCGTCCTCTTCTCTCTTCAGCTTCTCAGTGACAACCGGCGGCTCCGCCGGTGCAGGACTCGGACTGAGAGACTTGGGTGGAGGAGACAACGAGCTGCTAGGACTTCTCTGTCTCCTATGCCGCCTAGGCGTCGGCGACCGACTTTTGCGCCGCCTGTAGGATGAGGAACGGCTTCTGCGGCGACGCGAAGAACCCGAACGGCTCCTTCTACTGCACAAAGAAAGACTCTATCTTTATCGTCCGGCAGACCACGAAGACAAACACGGAGGAACACGGCGGCCTCTAGTAACAAAATCGACATCGCCTCCGGCTTCAAAGGCGATGGGGGAAGAAAAGATGCGATTTTGGAGGAAATTTTCTTCGAGAGCGCCGATCTTCGAAAGGTCGAATCGACGAGCGCCTTCTGCTAGAGAGGAGGAGAGAGGGACCTGGAGTGAGAATTGGAATAGGGCGAGCGGCTCCTCTCTCGGCGGCTCCGGCGGCTGTGGCGGTGGCTCACCGGCGACCGGGAGCGCCTCCTCCGGTGCGACGGCGACCGGGAGATGCTGCGCGCCATCTCGCCTGTGGCTCCTCCTGGAGGCGCTGGAGCTGCAGAAATGCGAGCGTAGTGGGGAAAACGGAGGCGAGAAATCTTAGTTTGGCCTCTTTGACTTTTGCCATTTGTGCAATTAGGTCCTTGAACATTTTACTATGTTCAATCAAGTCATCTAATTTGTCTGTACTTAATACACTTGATAAGCAGAGCCAGCAAAATGGATTCCGAACCCCTTTTGTGAGTCCGATTTAATGAGGCCAAGTCGGTACGGGTAACTTGTATTTTTTTGTGAAACAAGCTAAAATTAAAGCGCAAAAAATAAAGCGTATATGAATCAATTTAGGGTGTGTTTGGTAACGTTTATATTTAAAAATTGTTTCAAGGAACAGAAATAGAAAAACTATTTTTGCTTCGGGGAACAATTTTTTAACAGAAAAAGACGTTTGATAAACTTATTTCGGAAATAAAAAATGAATAAACGCTTTTGATAAATTTGTGTTCTTTTTTTTGTTTCTTTTAATTTTTTAATTTTTTAATTTTTTTCTTTCTTTTGTCTTTTTTCTTTTTTCTTCTTTTGGCCGCGATCTCGACCAAGGCCGGCAACCGCCGACGGCAGGGCTGGCGGCCTCACCCGCCCACAAAAGAAGGCTCGCCGACCCCTAGCGAGACCAAGCCAACGAGCGTCGCCGCCGTGGGCCGGGCGAGCTTGGGCTCACCGCAACCGGCGACGCTCCAACGAGGTCGCTGGCCTCGATGGCCAATCGCCAGCCATGGCCAAGGCGCGACAAACTGAAAAAAAAAAAAGAAAAAGAAAAAAAAAAAGAAGAAAAGAGAGGAGAGAGAAATTTTGTTTTTAAAAATTGTTCCAGAACAATAAACATATTTTTCTTGTTTTTCGTTTCTATTTCAAATGTGTTTTAACAAAAAAATAGATTTGGAACAAAAATGTAAACAAATGCTTTTTTGTTCTCTTTTTTATTCCCTAAAAAAAACAGAAATTTTATTTATAAACAAAAAAAAAATAGTGTTAACAAACGGGGCCTTAGTAACCTCAATTTTAACCCATTTTAACCAAAGTCCAGATAATCCAACTCCGCATGTGTCGTTTTGTTCGCACATCATGTCCTCCTTCATCCTCACACATCGTCAAGAGTCTCTTTGCTCATTGCTTGATCGAATCCAACTTCGCTCCTCTCCAATGGTCCATGCGATGATTGCTCGTCTCCAATGGCCGAGCTCGCCTGTCACCGGCGTCATTGGCTTTGCGCACTTGCTATGAGTAACTTATCAATGATGAAGTAAGATATCATCAGCGTTGTTGATTTGTTTCAGCTGACAATGGAATTTAGAATTTTATGTTCTCCCGCTTTCATGCCAGTTATTTTCGTTAGGCTTTGATGGAAATTCTCATCATGTCACTTTCAATAAATTATTCGATACTCACTCTAAGAACTCAAAGGATGAACTAAGATGGCATCTCCCATCTCCCAAGTATTTTTTTTCATCTATTATTTGACAAAGCATCACCATGCAAATTTGCAACCCCGAGCCTATCGCAGTCCAAACGATGAGCAAAGCTCATGCAAGGGCAAAGCTAGATTAAATTAGTAAGCTAAGACAAGTTAGACCAGAATCATTTTACTCGCACATAATCATTTTGAGAAATATCGTTCGACAATTTTGTGAATCTGAATTTATAGGAAAAACAACACAAGCACGTACTGGCCAAATAACGACAATTTCAAGATATTATGCTTTAGGGATATTTATATCGATTTACCATCAAGATTTTGCTATTCTTTTCTAACCTAAGGTCCCTTTCAAAACCCTATCTAGTGCGATTCCGCCGGTCATTGTCGCACAGAAGTTGCACGGAAATTGCACGGAAGCTGTTAAGGAGGATATTGATCCTTTTTTTTTTTTTTGTCACGTTCTATTCTTACTTAAAAGGAGTCTTACAGGGCGAATAAGGACTAATGTCCGAACATAATATATTCCATAAAGGCAAAGGAGGACTAATCCACCAATTAAGAGGAAGCTTGTTTGCTTGGTGGGTTCGTGCTATCTAGTCAGCGGCACAATTCTCTTCTTGGGTGCAACAGCTAACCTTGACATTATCGCATTGATCCAACTCGTGTCTGCAACGTAGGACAGCTTCTTTTTTATTCCACTGAATTTCGGCCCGGCCCATTACCTGTTCAACGGCAGGGAGACAGTCATTTTCATAGATCCAGCGAAGTGGTTGACTCTGGAAGTCTCCCACGTGCCGCTTCTGAAGTTCCTTAATATAAAAGAGTCCGTGTAAAAGGGCTTTGACTTCAGCCTCTTGCGATGAAGAAACCCTAGATGTACAGGCGAGGCCCTCGAGCATCTACCCTGACGAATCCCTCGCGACACCAGCAATAGAGCAAAGAAACTCGCCCGGATTCCAAGAAGCATCAACGTTCAACTTTAAATTGTGTCGATCCGGTGGTTTCCATCACCTAGGTATGTTTCAATTAGGGTTTAATCGTTGCTATATCTTCTGTCCTCGGGTAAAAGTGGAGTGCTGATCTTGTGCAATGCGTAGGAGATCTGCAGAGTTCGGTGCTTTTGCTTGAAAAATCCATCCATTTCTTGCCTTCCATATATGCTAGAGAACCAGGCCCGTGTATTCTCATTCAGGTATGTCTGTGTTCGTTCGGAAGGCTTCCATGATCCACTGGTCTGTCCGTTTGATCCTACCTGTGGGACTAAAGCCTATGCTTTCTGGATCTTCCCATATGCCTTTTGTCCATTTACATAAAAAGAACAGATGTTTTGTTGTTTCTACCTTCATATGACAAACTAGGCATAATGGGTCATGAACGATTTTTCGTTTATGTAGGTTTTCTCTCGTGGCAAGGGTGTTTTGACAGAGAGCCCAAAGGAAAGTTTTGATTTTTGGTGGCACAACAAGGCTCCAGATTTTGGTCCATAAGGTACGTGGTGGTCGAAATGAACAGGAGGCCTTATTGTGGTTTTGATTTGTGGTTGCTAAAACTGCTTTGTTGTAGCCACTCTTGACAGAGTATTTCCCAGTATTATTATCTATCCAGACTAGGTAATCTAATTGCAGTTGTGGGCTCAGTGGGATAGCTAAGATTTCATTGACGATACCTGCATTATAGAACTGTTGAATCTTCTATACATTCCACTCTCTGGAATCTGCATGTATTAGCTCAGATACCATCAGAGGTTCTGTTGGATTGATTTGTCCTCCAATGACCCCTTGCATTAACCACTTATCTTCTCGAATGCGAATAGATTTACCATCCCCAACTGATCACTTGATGTTTTCTTTGATTGTGTCTTGGCCAATTACCAAACTCCGCCATCCCCATGAGGGGCGTTGGCCCGTACATGCTGTCCAAAGATCCCCTTTAGGAAAGTAGATTCCTTTCAACACTCTACTCCACAGGGCAGAAGGAGAATTTGATAGCCTCCAAACTTGCTTGCCCAACATGGCATAATTAAAGGTAATCAAATCTTTGAAACCCATTCCTCCTTCATCTTTTCGAGTTTTCATCACCTCCCAATTTTTCCAATGAATGCCTCTCTTATGATCACCTTTTTTCCACCAGAATGAGGCAATTCGTTGTTCTATTGCTCTACAGACAGAGACTGGCAGCTTGAAGATGGACATAGCATGCATAGGTATGGACTAAACAACACTTTTGATCAACACCTCCTTCCCTGCCTTTGTAAGTAATTTCTCTTTCCACCCTTCTAGCTTTGTATTGACCCTGGCTAAAATCCATACAAACAGTTCTTTTTTTTTATTGACCCCATTCTGTGGGAATGCCCAAATACTTCCCTGTTTTTTACCCTTAATTCTATGGACATATTTCTCTTCAAAGGTAGGGGACAGTTTGCACTAAAATACACCCATGATTTGTTTAAGTTGATTGCTTGTCCCTAAGCATAGCAGTACTGTTTAAGTCTCAGTGCCAAGTTTTGACATTCCATAATAGTACCGTCTAGAAAAAAGATAACATCATCCGCAAACAACATATGTGAGAGTTTAGAACAAAACCTGTTTAACTATATGCCCTTGATGCTGCCATCTATGATCGCTTTGTTTATCATCCAAGTTAGAACGTTTGAAACCAAGATAAATAAATAAGGCGATAGGGGATCACCTTGTCTGATTCCTCGTGAAGGATGGAAGAAAGGGGTAGGTTCTCCATTTATCTTCACACTGAAAGACACTGTAGACACACACTGCATTATGAGTGTTACCCACTTTTCACAAAACCCCATGTGCAACATGCAATCCCTCAAAAAATCCCATTCGATTCTGTCGTATGCTTTCTGCATATCTAATTTAAGTATGGTCTAATGTTTTTTCCTCTTTTTTGTGATGCGCAGTTGATGCAATACTTCCTGCACAATGAAGATATTGTCTTGTATCTGTTTGCCTTGAACAAATGCACACTACTCCAGTTTAATAATAGATGGTAACCACTTCTTTAGTCTGTTTGCTAGAAGTTTTGAAATTACTTTATAACTGAAATTGCATAAACTGATAGGTCTGTATTGGCTAATATTCTCAGGGTTTTTCACTTTGGGGATTAAGGAGAGATATGTCTAGTTAAGAAGGGGATCAAGAAGACATGTTTGAAAAAAATTCTAAGCTAACTGTAATAGGTTAGTTTTCACGGTATCCCATGAATGTTGATAAAAAATGCCACTGAAGCCATCTGGGCCAGGTGCTTTGAGTGCTCCCATCTGAAAAACAACATCCTGAATTTCCTCCATCAAAGGTACAGCCACCAGATCTTCATTAATGTGTTGTGTTATAGGTGATGGACATTGGATGAGGATAGGTTGGTACTGCCTTGGGCTCTCTGATTTATATAGCTCTTTGTAAAAGGACAGAATATGATTGCGGAGCATTATAGGATCTCTACACCAGTTTGCATCTTCTAATTGCGGCATAGTTATTCTATTTCTCTGCCTCCTTTGTATAGTTGATGCATGAAAAAAGTTGGTATTCTTATCTCCACATTGCATCCACTTAATGCGTGACCTCATACCCCAGAATTATTCCTCCTGTCTTCACAGTTTCTCTATCTGATAAACAATGCTCTGTTTTTGCTTTCTGGTGGTGTGCTGGTCAGACTTATTAGTAAGCTCTGTTAGGGCCATATTTAACTCTTTGATCTGCAATCTTGCATTGGCAAACTTCTCTTTGCTCCATTTTGCCAACACTTTTGATGTCTCCTTTAATTTTTCTGAAAGAGTGCATGGTTGGATAGATTTAGATTTCCATGTTTGTTGGATAACTTCATAATACTCTTCATGCTCTGTCCAGAAAACCTCCATTTTGAAAGATCTATTTGTCTTCTTCTTCCCAGGATAGAGCCGAAGAACCAGAGGACTGTGGTCTGAGCCAATAGCTGGAAGGGCTTGGACTTCAGCTTCAGGAAAGGTTATTCTCCACTCCAAGGTGCATAATACTCGATCTAGTCATTTCTTAACGAGATCCTCCCCATCTCTGTTATTTGTCCATGTATATGCACACCCATGACTGTCCATATCCATTAAAGAAAGTTCATTGATCATATTTCTGAATGCTGCTATACGACTGTTTTCAGCTTCTTTTTTCCTAACTTTCTCCCATACGTACAAAATATCATTAAAATCTCCCATGCAGATCCACAGGCAAGAATTGTGGGGTTTAATGTGTCCCAATATTTGCCATAAGGTCAGTCTCTCTCTGAAATTGGTAGATGCATGAATAAAAGTAATTTGCATATTTTGCCTACTGTTTGGATCAATACAATCCACATCAATGCAGTTCTTTGAGCTAGCTTTCACCTTCAAAGGTACTTTCTCATGCCACAAAAGAGCTAAACCCCTCGCTATGCCTGATGGATTCACTAGAAAAACATTCTGGAACTATAATTTTTTGCAAACTTTTTCCACCATTGCTTCTTTATTCTTAGTCTCCATTAGAAAGAGTAAACTGAGCCTTTCTTGAGCCGTTAAGGCTTTTAGTTCTTGGATTGTCAGGGGGTTGCCCAGCCCCTGACAATTCCAACTAACGATTTTCATGGCGTCACAAATGGCTTATTAGAGCTAGCCACCAAAGCCCATTCTTGTCCTTCTACAATCAATTTCACAAGGGTATCTAGAAGTTCAGTGTCATCAATCAAGAGAGGGGTTTTCTCAGGTATACACTTCTATTTTTTAGCCTTCTGAACCTTCATATTCTTCTTACTGCATTTCCCAACTTTTGATAGAACTTGTTTATGGTTTTCAGAGCATTGTATCTGTTTGCCATAGTCTCTGACTTCATTAGTAGACCCTTCATTAGCTTGGGCTATCTCTTTGCCAGGAGAGCTATCTAGTCTTCTTTTGCTGCAAGCTCCTAGTTGCATATTAGGAACTGCCTCATGAGCTATAATATCCATATCACCATATTGGGAAGGTGTAACAGGTACTGTCTCTTTCACAGTAATTTCTTCTTCATTTTTGCCATAAAATGTTTCCCAATAAGGGTTGTGCTCGCTTGCTTCTGTCTTCAGCCAGGGCCCGTATGGTCCTATTTTATTGTTTCCCCAAGGTGATTGTGCATAAGGAATTTTGGCACAATCAGAAGCATAGCACCCTATTCTCCCACAAGAATAGCAATAATGTGGGAGACGCTTATACTTGAATTCCACCCAAAGTCATTTAGATCCAATATCCAGGATTGCCCCCGATTTCAATGGAACATTCAGGTCAACTTCTATTCTCACTCTGCCTCATTTCTGTTGATGGTTACCTATTGTATCAAGGTTAACTTCCATAACTCGACCGAGTTTACTTCCCAGATCGTTGAAGACTTGCGCTACTCTCCAGCCAGGGGGAATACCTCCGGTACGCACCCAGAAAGCAGCTTTAGTAAACTCATAACAGTGCTCCGGAACTTCCAGCTCGCGCTATCTTAAAACTAGCAAGTTGCTAGAATACGACCAAGGTGATGTCTTTATAATCCTCTCTTTTTCCTCCTCCGTTTGAAAGACAAAAGTAAATAGCCCTGGTTCTTTTTGTGAACAGGTTATAGTCTCAGTTTTCCATGCTTTTTTCATTGTGGATGCAAATGCTGGGTAGTTGACATTGGGTTTGGAATAGAGCTTACCAAAGAGTGTGCGTTTACATTCCTCCTTTTTGTGCGGAGAAATTTTAGTGGAGACTTCTACAACATCCTCCTCAGACCAAAGGTGCCCCAGTCGTTTGCATAGTGCTACCACTCGCAGTTCATTTTCTTCTTTACTCTCCATGGATACTAATTTGAGATATAACTATACCAATCTACCAACACTGAAGAATCGAGAACGCTCATCTTCCTCAAAACACACAAATACAGGCATCGACTACTCCTCCACCATAACCAGGGTCAGAGACTCAAGAAAATCAATCAAAGACAGAAGATCCAAACTAATCGGCGAGTATCCAAAGAAACCCAAAGTGAATTTGAAGGTAAAGCTGCAAAATCCAAACCTATACAAGACAGCGATGGCTGGATCGGCACAACCCACTGTTCGATTAGCGGTTCGGGATTTGACACAACAACATCAAGAGTTTTTTTTTTTTTTTGTGTCTTTTCTCTTCTTCTTTTTTTCTCCGTATGGATATTAAAAGGAGAAGTGCAAGAAAAGGGGAAGAAGGTTATGGAGAAGCAGGAGGATCTTAGGGTTTGCGAAAGGGAAGCGCTACCATGGCGGTAGAGAAACGCTCGCATAGACGAGAGAGAAGTCCTTGATCAGAATCCTCTACTGCTTCATCTAACAGAGCTAAAATCTGATCCATCCACTTGCCAATCTGTGGAAAATTTGGCAATGGGGCAGCATACTGCCCCATTAATCCAGATGGGTCAACAATAAATAAAGTTGGTCGGCGCTCAGCTTTAAAGTAACCACTTCAATCAAGCAGAAATTATAAGGGGGGCCAAATATGCGAAGCCAGAAATCAAAATTATCTAATGAATGTTACGAGGAAGTAAAGTAAGAGGATTAAAATCATGTTTATGACTCTCAAAACACTAATCAACCCATTAAGTGAAGATGCCTAGTTGTGTTTCGTATTCCTATGTAGATGGACGAATTATCATGAAAGCAATTTGATTTCTTATAACCCGTCAATATAATCTAATTATCGAAGCCATAAGGGTATTAAGATATCTAACTCAAAGCTAGCATGGACAATTTGGGAATTAAATCTTGACTAAAGCGATCACACACGGATTGTCATCTATTCCCTGTTTTAAACATGGAAATGGATTTTTGCCCCCAAAGTTTTACTATTACATAAGGACGAAAACATTTTATCAGTAGGATCTATGAATTTAAGAAAATTGATATGTTGACATTGGGAATAACAATTTGTATTTGAAGGACACAATTTTATCGTGATAAAGATATAGATTACTTGTATAAGTTTTCAAAGATTTTGATAAATCTCGTGAGTTTCGGGGCGTACAAAATTAATGCATGTCAATGATGCCGTTTGTAATGAAATTGATCATGCTCCTGTGAGGAGATGCGGACACATGCGAATTGATCGACCCAGAGGAACGAGCCCGGACGAGCTTGGGAGTCAACTAAGTGATTAATGTCAGGAACGAGCTGATTGCTACCAACAAGAACAATCCGGATCATAGTCCTAAAGTGATCATAGTCCTAAACCGATATGACAGAGGCACCAGAGGCATTTTTGCTGATCACAAGCAATTTAGAGCATTTAAGTGCATACTATATTACATGACTAAAGTTAGCCAACACATCAAACACGAAATGGTTTTGATGCAACTCGTTCAGTAAGGCTACGTTTGGTCGTCCGGATTTCTAATCGGGATAGGATTGGATAGGATAGGATATGAAATCCTAGGATTTTTTTATGTCTGTCCGATGTTTGGTGAATCACAAGATATTAAAGTCGGATATGTTCACATCATGTATGCATTTTTATTTTTTTATATAAACGACATATCATTATAAATGAACATAAATGTTCATAAATGAAGATGGTGAAAATATCTCATAACACTATTCCTTAATTTATTTATTATTTATTATTTATTATATTTTTCCTCTTTTTTACATTATTTTCATTATTATTTCATTTTTCCCTTTCATCATTCTTTAATAAAAATTTATCAAATAGTAAACTGTACTAACATATTTAAAATAAAAAATACCTAAAATATATAATAAATATAAATATTTAATTTATAGATTGAATGTTTATTATAAAATAGAATTAAAACAAGATTAATTAAAAATAAATTTTTATTTTCTTAAATTAGAATTCAAATATTATTTATATTGAAATATAATTTCAATTTTATTAATTTAATAAATTTGTTATTCAAAAAAATAATTTTCCTATTATGGACGTTAAATCATATCCACCTTTATCCCACCCCCATGGGATAATTTTATCCCGTCTATATCCCCCTTATATCCGACTTTATCCCATCCCGAGTGAGCACCAAACATAGAATATGATAAATTATATCCTATCCCGAATTTTATCCCGACTGCCAAACGCAGCCTAAAGGTTCGACGGCAAATCAACGTGGCTCGATATAATCGAAAACACGGTAGCATTTTGGAATTCTTTGGAGGTATATGAAACCTGAGCAGAGGCATCCATCGCTGTCTTGACCCCAAATGAAAGGAGGACTCTCTGAACCACGTCGTCGTCTAGGGTTTTCTTGCTGATGCATTCAAGAAGTGGAATAGATACAGACGTCTAAACCTTGCTGCTTTCAAGAAGTGGAATAGATACGTCGTCCAGCACGATAGGCATCTTTACTTGATGTGAGAAACATCTGTCGTAATCAAAGTAAACCTTGCTGCGTTGTTCTCATCCCCTCAACCATCCTCCCCTAAAGATCTTTCTGAGCTCCACTGGCACTCAAGTACTACCATAAACACTCAAATATCTTCCCAGTTTCACACTCACACCCTCTTACTGTCCGGGCACACACTAAACTCACAGTGGCTCCTCCAAGCTTCACCAAGAAGCCAGCGGACGCGGGGGCCATCGTTCCTGACACCGCGGTCGACTGCCTTCATGGACAGCCCTCCAAGGAACCACTTCCGTTGCCAACGGTCACCCGGTTCTCACCCACGTCCCTCCCAACATCATCGCCACCCCTTCACCCACCACCTCCTCCGTCAAGGCCAAGAACTACAGCAACCTCATCACCGCCGGCTGCTTCTTGGGGTTCAAGCCCGGCGACAACCCCAAATGCTGCCACCGGGTTAGCCTCCGCAGGCTCCGGTGCGTCCGGCTAATGTGCATATGCCGGTTGATGGTCTGATGGACTGCCCACCAGGCCGGGCCCAACAGCCGGGACATAGAGTAGGAGACCAGCTCATCCATCACGTTAACAGCTTATGATCATCCCTATAATAGCTCCTCTCAACTCTTCGCATGGCCTCTCCTCCTCCTCCGGCTCCTCTCAGCGAAAAACTTCACAACAAAGACAAAGCCGCCACAAAAGGATGGAGGCTACGAAAGGGCAGCGATGGATGCCCTGGAAGGAAGTCCTTGTTTTCCTTCTTCGTGGTCGTGGTCATCGTGGCCGCTTTGTCTTTGTTGTCGAAGTTTTCGCTGAGAAGAGGCGGAGGAGGAGGAGGAGGAGGAGGAGAGCAGAGGAAGTGAAGAGCCATTGTTCGGATGGTGATGTGCAGTAAGGACACCGTGGGGTTTTTTTTTTCTTTTTTTTTTTTGAACAGGGACACCGTGGGGTTTATTTACATAATTTTTTAGTTGTCTCCGAATTATTTATTTTTGTAAGGGAATGCCCTTAAGATTGGTGCGAAATATGTTCAATGGCCAATCATTTTGTTCAGTGGCAATCGGGTAGGGGGCTACTGATGCCCATTTGTCAAGTCAAGGACCCACGCGACCCAAATTCAATTCTTATGATTGGACAAATTTATCGGTTTCTAACTCAGATTGCGAAATCATGTCCTGCAACTTCAAGGCTTCTCAAATTGGCCATTCTAATATTCAAACACGTCATTTGATTGCTCAACTGAGAAAACAGGACATTTTGGAGAGCTGCATAAGAATGTTCATAACTCGGGGTTATATTTTGCCTCCGCGTTTCCGTTTTCCGGCCATGACAGCACGTTTGGCCACAAGAACAACCTTGATGGAGTGTGCTTTGCTTGTTCCTCCTTTGGTAGGCCAATTAAAAGCAAGTCGACCGGTTTTTTTATATCACAGCGATAAGATATGTCGTGCCGCTAAATGTCACTATGAAATGGAAAAAGGGAATGTACATACTACTGAAATGCCAAATCAAAAAAATAAAAAAAAAATGTACACGCTACTGATGCAAATGGAAGCATCTGCCTTTCTGTTTCCTCTAGATAGTAACTTCACTATAAACAATGCCAAAGAGAGACAAAACGCCAGTATTTTGTCATGTGCTAAACATACAGACTAAGATCATTCGTGAAACATGCTAATACTCCCGAGCAGTAATTCTGACACAAGCAGGTTCTAGCCGAATCATGACAAAATTGAGATACTATGCTTCAGGGGTACGTATATTTGATTCACCATATAATGGTTAAGATGTTGCTATTCTTTTCTAACTTAAAAGGTTCCGTTCAAAAGAGGTCTTTACCTTGCTTTCGACAATTGAATGGCATCAAGTTGAGTGGTGTCTTCAGCCCAAGGGAAGAGGTGAGACATGAACAAGGATTGCTTGTTCCTTTCCTCTTCATGTCGTTCGTACCAAGCCCATCTCTCTGATAGACCGTCCCCTTGAAGCATATTTACAACTTCTGCCATCGTGGGACGGTCTTCAGGGTTCCCTTGTGTACAAAGCAATGCCACCTGGATGATGGTCTCGACTTCTTCCACATCATATATCAACAGATTGCGATCTACCATGTCTTGGAGCCTGTTTTCTCTCAGCAGCTTCTTGCTCTGTCAAAATCACATCTTCAATTATTCTCTTTGAGATCATTCTGGTTGTAGAAGGAGAGAAAACAACTAAAATACATATAGGTCTAATTTCCACTTATCTACATGCAGCACATTGGTTCTCAATTCTCACGAAGAAATGTGCAGAAAATCTATCAATTCACTAGTTCAAACCGTGGAAATTCAGCCAGGAACAGCTCCATGGGACTTAATTAAGCGACCTAGTGATAATTTCCCTATGCAGTAACTCTTGCATAGGGTACGACACGGGTTGCAAAATTTTAGCTAAGCCAGTTCTTTTGATCTTTAATCCACTTCAAAACTTGTCTTGATATTTCTGCCTTCGAGTTCTTAAAAAATATATCTGATGTGATCCCTTCCAGCATTCAACATGCCATGCCTTCATCAGAAAATAAAAGATATCTGAGCCTACATTGGAACGGTCGCGTACCATTTATACAGCACAGACAAAGAAGACTGACTGATATTTCAGGCAGTACAAATCTGGAAACTTGCTGAAATGTGACCTGTGTAGGTATCTTTATCCGGTTCCACGAAAAAAATAATAATTTAGCTGGACAATAAGTGCTCTGTTCTGCACCAATCATTTGGGAACCTTAATTTGTGCACATTCTTACCAAAATCGGTTCTCTACCTCCTTCAGAATTTTCAAGTGTTTAATTCGAAAAGTGATAAAATGAACATCGTGTATCTGCCATTTCTTCCCCATTTTATTGTGTCAATTGGATTTCAGCAAAGAAAATTGAGGAAAATCTGCCAAAAGAAATCTTACGTGATCAAGCAAAAGAACATCCTCCTCCTCCTCAAGCCGAGAAAAGTCGATCGCACGTTGACCAGTTACAAGTTCAAGAAGTGTTATACCATAGCCAAAAACATCCGTCTTCTCTGATGACTTTCCAGTGGACAAGTACTCTGGAGCAATGTGACCCATTGTACCTCTTATCTGTGTAGTCACATGAGTCACATTTGTATCGACCAGCTTAGCCAACCCAAAATCACCAAGAACCGCTTCGAAATTATCATCCAAGAGAATATTGGCAGCTTTTAGATCGCGATGTATAATTTTAGGATTACAATGTTCATGAAGATACTCCAGGCCATGAGCTGCTCCAAAAGCTATGCGCTCCCTCGTTGGCCAGTCCAGTGCTTTTTCTCCTGGTTTTAAATCTGTCACGTTCATTGAGTCCAGTACATAGTAAGAGAGTCCGGCCAAGCCAGAATAGCAATTATGTGAGGAAAACTAAATAGAGATCAGATCAAATTTGGCACAGACTATTTTCGAGTAATTTTGGAAAGGACTGCTAATATTTGTTCCGAAAATCTAATGTGCATCCTGCGTGGGGGTGTTCGTGCTTTAGATCATAAGATAAGAGAAAAACACACCGTGTTAATTAAGAAAAAATCTTCATCTTCCTCAGAAAAAAATCTATCATTATTTCAAGATGATCAGATATAGTCAACTGCTAGGTATGGCTTGTAATCTCTAAAATGGACACTTGCTTTCAATGTCTGATTCTTCAGGGTTGAGTACTTTCCCATAGCCTATGTAAGATATGACCCCACAACCATGGGAAGCCATAACAATAACATACTCAATTTGTGTGGATGAAACACCTCCAGTTTAAGTTCTTGTGACATGAAGTATGAAAAAGAACTAAGCAGTCCCATTAGCTTAAATGCAGAATAAACAAATAAAATCAACATTCAACACATGGCAAGGAAATCCAGAAATAGATGGTAGAAAGTGCATCTAACATGTTGATGGTCAAAGTATGTGACAGCACAAGGGTTTGCAAGTTGCAACAGGAGTGGAGTACTTTTGTGGTCCATCGTAGTCTTGAAAGATGCCATTGTGAGAAAGTGACTGTCTTAACTGAGGTACCTAAGAGATCTACTGGTGATGTATATTCTCATGGGAGTTATGAGTGTTTTCTCTAAAAGAAGATTCACTAACTTAAACGTGACCTATTCAAATATATCTTAGTCATTGGATTCTTCTTGTACAATATTATTAGGGATGTCAGACTATTTAAAAAAGAGTAGGGATACTTGTTGCAATTATGCCATTCGCCTAATTTCAGACATATCTTTAATATTAGATTCCTCACTTCCTTGGTACTCTCCCACACACATTAGACAACTAACAAAGACAGTGTATACATTAATGATGTTGCACAAGATTGAATTAACAATAAACTGAAAATTGGCAGCCACAAAAAATCTTTCCAGAGAAGCAAGCCTGCAAACAATGTCTGAACGCTCTACTACAAAATATCAGTATACCTCATAAGGTCTTAGAGGGACAGTAGAATAAGGGTAAGAGAAGTACCTCTCAGGTGGTTTGCAACGCTAAGATTTTTCATGTAGGGATAAACAAGTATCCTCTCCGAGAAGGTAGTACAGAAACCAATCAAACGAAGAAGGTTACGGTGAACTGCAACGCTTATAAGCTCAACTTCCCTCACGAATGCAGCCTCTCCACCAGGACTGTTATGATCGGAAAGTCTTTTAACAGCAACCTTTGTATTGTCTAAGAGAACACCTCTGTAAACTTTGCCAAAGCCTCCTTGTCCAATTACGTTGTTTTCACTGAAATTATCAGTAGCAAGTTCAATTTCACGCCAAGAAAATCTCCTCACTTGAGCAAAAGAAATTTTTCGGTCATCTTCACCTGGACAGTTGGAACTGCAAGTCAGTAATTTACATTAAGATGCCAACAGTATATATGAAGGGACTCTCATGTATCAGCTACAAGCTTCATAATAATGAAGATACAGAAAGCCACCCGGCTCCTTGCAGAGCTCATTCCTCATGACAGTATACTCAAGCTTATTTCCATAACAGAGAAAAGTGCAAGCATGGAAGACTGTTGAAAAATGCTTTCGTGCAGTCAAGCCCTTTTAGGCACCCCCTTCATTTTGATTTCTTCTTGTTTAATATTTATAGTAGTGTGATGGTTAACAGAATCATAGTCCAATATCAGTGAATAGTGTTCATCAAAAGAAACTTTCATCTGAACAGAAGATAACATGATCCCAAAGCTCTAGAGATTCCAACTCATACTGAAGATAGAAGTAGTCATCTCCTTACTATCATGCTCCACTTCTTACCTTACTCCACCTTCCCATTTACAATGAATAAGGAAAGGTACAGAGTGATTCCCATATACAGTGATTACCATCTAATCCAGTGCATGTTCATAGGACTTTTTCTCTCTGAAGATGGAATTTCCTCACATTTTTATCTTTCATCTTATTTATCCAAGTCTCCTCCCTGCCCTTTTTCCAGTTTTCTCACCAATTATATCACTTAATGGGGTCCTAAACTCAACATTCTTTTGTTTGAGATGAACAGTAATCCAACCTCTCTCTCTCTCTCTGAGTGCTTTCAGAATACATATGCAAATAGCAACTGGAGACAAAAGTGGTTTATAACCTAAAACTTGGAATTGTGTAGCCTTAAAGGGAAGTTTGAACAAAAATATATATTTACTTGCATTGAACACTATTGGCAGAAAGAAATCAAAGTACAAGGTTTGCACAGCCTTAGGGAAGGCATCATCAGACATTTCCTCAAATTTCTGTTCATCGTTTTACTCACCTCTCTTACCTAATTCAACTGGTGAATCTAACAGCTTTAAACTAAAAGAGAAGAAATTGGTAAAATTTACAAACAAGAAGGGATTAATTGGAAAAGATCCCATTGATTATGGGATGGCCTAAGACATACTCAATCAGGCTGTGAAAAGAGTCAAGTGTGATATGAGATATCAAGGTAAAGCAACAAAAAAAAAAATGTATAAAAAAATACCTGCTACATCCACAAACCGGTCATGTTTGGACTTGTGCATTTCATGGCACCAGTATGCATAGATAGCCCCCAGACATAAAAGTACGAATGCACCACCACCGGCAGAAGCTACAGCAACTCCAAGTTTCGACTTGCCAGTTGAAGCTGCCAATTGTTCTGAATCAGATTCTAAAGTATCAATTTATTAGCAGAAAAAAAAATGGAAAATACAACAATGAAATCCACAACCTGGAAGTGCTGACTTTACACAAGGTCGACCCAAGCGAGAGCCACAAATGAGATTTGTTCCGGAGAAACTGACAAGAAAGACCAAATTAGCTGACTTAAACATCAAACATATCTCGAATAATCACAGCATTTGAGCATAAAATTTCCAGTCTGACAAGAAGCCATAACAATGCATTGCCAATATTCTATCCTACCTGTCTTAATCTGACTTTAATTGGTGACTAATTGTTAATAGAGGAGCTCATTTTTAGGTTAAAATAAGATATTACTTTTAACAGACATGAAGGTTAAAAAGTCTAGTGGAACTTACTTGTATGTTGGAACGGAGAAGAGTTGCATGGGGATCTTTCCTGTCAAGTTATTGGACGAAAGATCCCTATTGAACCAAAGAAAAGGTCAGTGATGTCAAAGGCATTTCCGTAGATAAGGTTTAAATAATTGAATGAAAATTAGACTTCGGTCAATCCTGTAATATTTGCAATGGTGTCAGGAATGGTTCCAGATATATGATTTCCACTTAATATAGTTGATCAAAGGTGATATAAGCTGGTTCTTGTCATCTAATCTTAAAGCGCCAGCAGCAAATGAGAAATCCCAATTTGGAAGTTTTTAAATCATGATTATGTCCTAATATCTTAATGGGAACTTCAAATTAAGATATGAATCCTTTTATTCAATTTCCATGGGTAGAATTGAGTAATGGCATTAATTTTTGGGAAAGACCCCTTACAAATGCTTTAGATTGGAAAGTTGACCCCAAGAGGCAGGTATAGTTCCATTGAACTTGTTATTTGCCAGATTTAGATTCTGCAGGTGCACCATGTTACCCAGGAAATCAGGTAGCACACCAGACAAGTTATTGTTCTGTAACGCCCTGCAGGAAGCATAAAATTTGCTATCAATACAAACACATCCCTTATTTAGGGAAAGAAAAGGCTGGATAACGAGTTCAAATATAACTAAATACTCAAGAATTACTTACAAGTTGACCAAATACTTTAGCTGGGTAATTTTAGGAGAGAGAGTTCCAGAAAATCCAATTGAGTCGAGGCTCCTGCCATTCAGAAAGTTAAGCACAGATTTAGATGTGCTACTCTGCATTTTCACCTGGCAACGTAATGAAATAGGAAGGACCTTCAAAATCAGATCGGTGGTTATGTTGAACTTACAGCATATTGACATGTCCATACGGACAGCTGACATGGGACCAACTGAAGCATGGGCTCACAAGGCCGTTATCCCAATCAGTTATGACGTGATTAGTATCATTGAGGCTATCAAGGACTTCAATGAGAGCATTACCTGAGAAATTATAAAAAGCGGACATATGTTAAGAGTTTTTGTTCAGTTGTTACTAGCGCAAAAAGCAAATGATGACGATTTCCTCATTTCAAGAGTAAAAGAAGTATCTCATTTTCAGTTGTTAGAGTTACTAAATTCAGCAATAAGAACGTATGTGTAGTGACAGGGCTCATTCCATTGACACAGCACAAATTAGATCTCTCGATCAATGACAGATTTCAGCATGACAACACATTTCACCAAATGCGCCAGGATCAGTGAGCTGTTAAGTTAATCTGTGGTAAATCAGAAAGTGGCGGCAAGTAAGCACCTACGAGGTTCACCAAGAGTAAAACTATGTATTCTGTCAATATAAATCATCCCTTAAGGTTTTCCTAGAATAAGTTTATAGCTTTACATAGGTGAAAGAGAGCAGGAAGAATTTAACTGTACCTTCAATGTCAGGTCCATTGGTTGAATGGCTGTCACTTAACAAGATGAGGACTATAAAAGAGAAAATGATTTGCTTTAAATAAGCATGATGATGCAGAAAAGTTCCCCACATATGATGGCCTTTAGCTTCCAGAATTTCAGCTAGCAACTTCTTGCCTCCTTTCGATAATTCTAACCAGAAGAAAAATACGCCATGATTATGCTAAAACATCAACTAAAGATACCAATATATAGGTGTCATACCACCTTACACAAATTCAAAATGAGAAAACTTGCTACTGCGTATGTAAAGGAAACGAGTATCGCAAAAACCTTAGCATGATGCTAAGAGAAAATTCCAACTTGCTTTCATATTACTCTTACCAGATGAGAAACCACAAAAGATGAACTGTTTTTATTAGGAATGCTATATTTTGGAACATGACATTTCAATCAAGTGATTCATTTTGCTGCACCTTCCTGAGGAGAGTTTTTCAATTGATGTGTTGTGTAAACTGGAATCCTGAACTCTCAGGGACCCAAATATTTCTGAAAAGAACTTATAAATGAAAATTGTTGCACTTGCTCTCACCTACAAATCAACGTCAAGGCCTCTAGGTAATTATGGGATTATTTTTTCTGGAGACATGTTCCTGATGCTTCATCTAAACCTTTCACTCACTAGTAAACACAGTATTGACATAAAAAATTAAAAAAAAAAATGACAAAGGCTTTCCAAGGTATCTCTCTAATAGTAAGCAGATTGCTTCCAAGGAACTGCTCTGCGTGGCCAGTTTTTTCGTTCCCTCATGTGATGTACTCCATTCCAAAATGTAATGACTGATATGAACATGGAGACCACATGGACCATCTATCAGCTCTCCATAACATAATTCCTTCCTGACTTGAACAGCACATTATTTTTATAGTGACTCCCACGGCAACAAGACCAGTCATTGAAGAATGTTGAAAACTTTTTTCTGTTGAAGATTTGATCTTTCACGCTCTATCATGAATCATCTAGCTGAACCAGAATCATGTTTACAGCAATATTTAAGCTCATAAGTCGTGTAAGTCGATGCAATCCAATCAAGAGGAACCTTTATCCTGCAGCTACACGTATTCTCTGAGGATGCAATAATGAGGACAAGCAACAACACCTCAAGAACCACCCCAGATAATCAGAAATATTTCTTTTATGGAAAAACTTTAATTTAGGGGCCAAAGGAAAGAACCCATTGAAGAGGAAGAAGCGCTAACTATCAGGACAAAATCGGTTACTCGCAATCAAACAAATTTCCACTTTGCGCACATAAGCAAGTAGGCAATGATAATTAGCAACAAAAGAAGAAGAAGAAGAACCCAAAATGAAATATTAATCAGAAGAGAACAAAAGAAAGAAGGAAAGTCCCAAACTTGCCTGATGCACCCATGACTTTAGTAACCCAGCATGTGTCAAGATAAGGTAGCAGAGTGGGGAGAAGAAGGAGAACATGGTGCATATTATAATCACCATGATGAAAATAAAAATCATGTGATTTAGTGCAAGGGGTAGGGACCCGCAAAGCACACGAGGGCAAAGGTAAAAGAAAAGGAGGAGGAGGACTGGGGAGGAATTGAGGGGAGGGCCAATTTGCCAATGGAACAGAGAATAAGCAAAGCTAATTCTCTATGATCAAATTGGGTGGTGGAATGGCGAATGAGAATCCCACTACCTAATGGGCCTCCCTCTGTGCTCTGCTTTTAGTGATTTAATAATTGCAATTAAAGATTCACATTATCCCTTTGCACTGCTTTTCTGCAATGCAGATGCTGAGAGAGAGAGAGAGAGGTGAATAGACCTCACAAGAAGTTTCCCATTCCCAGTCACCCACTTAAGAGAATTCCTATTCCCTGCTTTGCTGGCTGGAGATAACACCCGAAAATGCATTGTCCAGACTCCAGAAATGAATCACCCATCTATGCATGATGAAAAACATCACTCGTGATGCATTTGCAACACTGCGAACTTGGTACCATCCCCGACAAAATGACTTTTTCTGATTTTTTTTTTTCCAGCTAAGAGTTTAACTCACTAGACAAATTGAAATGTTAGAATATTCTTCCATCAATGGCTGATAAAAATAATCGGAAAACTGGGGAAAGGCCTCGCCTTTGCGGGTCAAAAAGGAGGAACAGGTGCAACATGAGCGAACAGAGACTCTCCAGAATAAGGACATGGAACGAAGGTAGTGGCGCTGCCACCTGAATTTGCGCTTTTGAGCGAGCGTGTGTGTGGCGGGACACACACGCCACCACCACCATATTGTACTTTGCCTGAAAAGACCGCTCCATTATCGTCAGTTTTTGTATTGTTCCTGTCAGCATGATTTCCAAGTTTGACCAAACTCTTCCCTCTTTTGCCTCATCTTAATGCTGTTTGCGGGGTCATCCTTATCTCGACTTCCAGCTGCGGAAAATCACAGGCGAGCAAACGATCATGAGGCAAGTGGATCAGTGCGGTGGAAAGTCTCGTGTTGCCTTTTGCACCCCGAAAAGGTGGCCAAAGGAAATCGAGTCACGATAGTGGGGAGAGGAGAAAACGTGCGTGGCGATTGAGACTGCTGTTCTTGACTCGTTTTCGAACTCGCGCTGAAATGCTCATGAGTTCTGAGAAGACGGGCACGAAGAAAATACTCCAACCGATATACTTAGAACAAAAGTTTTCGAGCATGTTGTATTTAGTTCACAAATGGAGTTCTTGGAATTCTATATGTCTACATATTCAACGACATACAAAGAATTACACGGACAAAAGAAAGTAACAAGAAAAGAAACCGCAATAGTAGGACAGAGGAGAGTGTGAAGGACTGCAGACGCAGCCCCAAAAAGAGCAACTCCATCCACCCCAAATGAAAATTTTGAACAGGATGACTCCACTCTCTGTACAGACGCCAAAAGAATGTCACGTAATTCTTTTCACTATCTTCTCAAACTACACTGTGATTCACCTCCTCCCCTTGCACATTCTCCCAGCCACATATCTCCAGCTTCCGAAGCATACCTGTGTTGCCCCTACGTCGTAGGAGGAACTTTTGAGTGACGACGGAGACTGCGAACATTCCCCGAATTCTTCATAGCAGAATGTATAAAAAGAAGTCCTCCATCTACGAGGGATGCTGTGGGGCTCGCTGCCTTTCTGAACTCTATGTACACAGTGGTAGACAAAAGTATGACGTGGGATGACCATGTCTTTACCTATACGGTGTATTACTTTATCGAGAGGGATGTGGATTCCCTTGGGTCACCTAAATTCGTTGACTCTATCAATGACATCCAAGGCCTTTTGCTTATCGATAACAAAATCAATAACCGGAATTCCTGAAGAGAGCCGTTTCATTGGAAGTGACTCCTTACTCTCCCTAGCTGGGGAATGATTGGTACTCTTGCTCAGTCTGTCATGCTTCTTCAACCTAGCCTTGAAGGCGTCGAAATCCTGGCTCTTACTGATTCCCAACCGTCGTTTTCTCTTACTTATGTCTTGTAACTTGTTTAAGTCTTCAGCAGTCAGTAAAGAAGAGCAGGTTTTGGCAGACTCATCTTTAACATCATTGCTCGATTTCTCCAGTGACAGATGGTTTGGGGATTTAATGGGAGACCTTGTGTCACCAGTCTTTGCGGAGTTCTTTGATTTACTAACCAAATGGTGGAGCCACAAAAGTTGCTCAAGGATATAGGTCTCAGTTTTATCCCTATCTGCATGGTGGAGCGTCTCAATGCGAATCACATCTGTAGGTCCAGTAGGCTTCCTGTTTGCCTCAGACCTGCAATAAGACACCTTGTCATCTATGTTTGGCATGAATTTACCACTACGGAGTTCTCTCTTTTTTTTTTTTTTCTTTTTTAACTTTTATGGCCAAGGTGGTTGGGAGGAAGGCGTGGTTAAGAATTACAGAAAGTGCTAACAAGTTTAACTGACCCAGTATTCGCCCATTCACCAACCCATCCAAAACCATGATGAGCTCTGCTCCAACCAGAAACAAAGACAGAAATATCAGAAGAAACAAAGGCAAGCTTGAAAGCATCTGAGGTCGGTAGTGGGATATACTGGCCGTCTTACTTTGCTGTGTTTGTGGCAATTGGAACAAGCCACTGCAGAGTCTTCTCCATCTCGGCTTTGATGTCTGCAACAGAGATCTGTACAGAGACAAGTTACATGGAGCCTTCCCAAAGCATTACCCAATCGGCAGAAGAAGCTCGAGAAGTATACTTCAAGTATTTTGGATTGATAGAAAGTAGAATGTGTTCAGTTTCTTGAACAAGAAAAGAATGATTATGAGCCGATACCTCTTCTTTGACATGAAAAGAATGAATTCTGGAGCGCAAAGACGACTTTATACTAGGTGGCAAACTCTGATACAAAGAATCCCTCAGACTGGATGGCATAGAGCTGGATCGAGCTACCTGATTGAATCAAAGTATGCTCCATAAATAGACTCAAATATGCGATCTACAATAATCATAGTTCGTTTGATAATTTCAAAGAATAGTGCATATTTCTCAGCCAATATTCCCAATCAACGCAGTTTAGGGTAAACATAGCAATTTCATAAACTTTCTTGCAAAGACATTGAGATCATAGAGCTTGGAAGACCTGCTCCATTGACTCACATTCAACCCACAAAAACCTGGCGGCAAGGGATTCTACATCTATGAAAGGAAGTCCATCTACGTTTCACTTCGACAAACAGAAAGCACAATATAACAGAACCAATTTGATCATATTTTCTTCAAAAACTTAGAAGTTTGAATATCCCAACACTTGCTACACTTGCTGTCAACTTAAGTTTATTTGTTTTTTCTATTCTGACAATAGCTTTGATCACAATTATCAAGAACCATGCATAAAGCATTCACACAGAAAACAGTGAGTATATGGTCATATCTGATAATTACCTAACCGACTGATATGCAATCCTTAATTGGGAAAAAAACCGATTGAAAATTTGAAGTAGTTACAGGTGGCACTTACAGGGGTGCCAATAACATATAAAAGACCAGGAATTTCAGAAAGAGAAAATAAAAAAATAAAAATAAAAAATAAAAAATAAAAACAAACAAACAAACAAACCAAGATAAATCTTAATGAATTAATCAAAATGACTACTCGTTCTACTGGATAACCACAGAATGAACAAGATGCATCTTTTCTGCCAAACAAAATGTTGCTCTACCATATATACAACTAATTTTTTTTCTGCATCTGCATCATTTAAGAAATTTGTATACCATGACCCTTATCTATCTAAAGTTTTCGTCATCTTGAACAATCTTTTGCTGAATGTCATCAACGCTAAGAATGCATTTTTAGATGCAAAAAAAAAACACCTAGCAAACTTTGGCTTAAGTAACATTCAGACTAGATGCCACCAGGGCTGGTTGCATATCAAAAGAAGAAAGCTTACAAGAGTATCAATTTGGATGATGATATTTGCATAATGCAAGGATAGGCCAGCCGGTCCCAGTTTTTTATTGCTCATGGATGGTTTTGCTGGTACATGAGCATCTGCAGAATGATCTACAGGAATATCACAAAAACACACTTTTACAGTCAAGCAAAAAAAAAACACCGATGGTATTTATTTTCCAACAAGAAAAATACTAAATGCATGTCTGATCCAAAACTGAGCCACTAGAAACATCATTATTCATCAAAAGCGTTGTTGATAATTCTTCTGCTCCTACAGGTTTTAAGATTTTTTTCTGTATCAAAATAGAATTTTCTCTTTGACAGGAACTGTGCTAATGCTGCCCAAATCCTCATCGTTGCAACAAAGCATCTATATACAGCATCTTGGCTCAAAAAAAATGTTGATTTAGCACTGATAATTGTTTTCCTGAAAGGAAAAAAAAAAGGAGAGAAAAGCCAGGCAAGTAGGAAAAGAGAGAATGATCAACTCTGGAATAATTCACAATGGGTGACCAGAGGAAAAAAGATGACAAATTAGCTTACCAATAGATAATGGAAATGAGAACTGAGCTAAATTAAACAAAATAAAGGGGAATTTTTTTCTACAAGAGCATATTTACTGTTAGTTTTCAATTTACATACCAGCAGTCCCAAAAGTACTATGTATTTCCAGAAGCAGAAAATGAACGATATCGACAAGCTTTTCCATCACCTGCAAACAATACTTGAAATTATGAGAAACTGCGTTTACTACTCTCTCTACTATCCTCTGGAAAGATGAGCATTTTTCTTAACATGGATAAGGATAAAAAGGAATCACTATATCCTTGTCCATTACTCGTTCAAAATTCAAACAGTATTAAAGAATAAGAAAGCATTTTTATCAGCCAGGTGTGCAAATCTCCTAAAGCCAACTATAAATGAGTTATGCTGCTGAGTTCCAGCAAGTTGGCAAATATTCCCTAACATCAAGTTATGTCCATTCCAATAGCAGCATAGCATTCTGGAAACAATTTGAAAGGTTCCGCTAAGGGAATTCCTGGCGAATTCAAAGGACGGATTTGCTCAAATCAGAAAGTAAACTCATATTTATGTTGGAAAAAGGATAAAAAGCTCCCACATAGTAAAAATCTAGATTTACCTCCTCCAAGCTTCTGGACCACAGTGACTTCTTTTTTAAATTTTTGACTTGCTTCCTTTGGCTCTTAAGTTCTCCTCTCAAAATAGAGAGGCCATCACCTACACACCGAGAAAATGCACATCACAAAAGAAAATGATCATGATAGGCTGTGGAAAGAGAACTCCTCCATTAAGCAATGCCAAAATGGAGACGTGTATAATTTGCAAATTTCCAAAGCTATATAATCAGAGAAAATGTTCAGGGAGCGCCTATATAGGCAAAACCAGAGAGGTTATCCTGGTTCCTATTGGCGCCCACTTAATACGATTGTCACCACCATCAAATCAGTATTCCTGGTCCAGTTGGCAAAACTGCCAAGGTTGCGACCCAAACCATTTCCAGTTTAGACAAAGCAAGACAGTGACAAAGAGCAGGATGTATCCAATTGTGATAAGGCCTAGATCTCTTACCATACAACAGTATGAAAAGTTATCCCTAGGAAAGCAGGTTCAAAATTCTTATCAAGCATAGTACTTATAAGGATCAACATATCATCATGGAAGTAAAGTCCTGCTCCAACAGTAATACTCTATATTCATCTGCCGTTAGCCACTCCTCATCCAACTAAAAACTATTCCACAACAGATCCAATCCAGCATCAGTAAAGAAACTCTTTTCTCTTTCACTGATGAAGCCAAATCTTAAATTTATGACCATGCTCGACTCAAGTTAAGGTGATAATTGATAGAAAAGTCAGAAAGGCACCTTTTTGTGTCGAACTCGAAATTTCTTCCTCAAGACGCTTGCGATGATAATCTTGCTCAAACCTGTCCAATGAATGCAGTTCGTGGTATAACTCCTGCAAACCAGAAAAAATAGATGATGAAATTCCGGTATACATGTTGAATCACCTAACCAGAAACTTAAAGCGTTACTTTGAAACCTAACAGCCTGAGGACGGTAAAGTCATCCTCCAGGAAACATATCCAAAAAAAAAAAAAAAAGGAATCAGAGTTTTGGCAAATGATCGCAGGAAAGTTGCAATTTAGATTATATGTTCCATTAATTAGTCTTATTGGCACAATGTAGGTTCCAAGAAGAGCAGTCTACAGAGCAAGTGCCAGTTGGCGTATATCTCTATCAATGAATTGATCATGTTTGAAATTGTGTTGGTAAGTGGTAGAATTCAATGCATATACTCGTAATCGCAATCATCCTGGTGGACCACCAAAGGTGATTCTAATTTTCTTTGAGCCTAGAACGAGGTAATTTGAGAAAAGGGGAGGGGAAATAGTGACTCATCGCCAGAGCTAAAGATGTCATCAATACAGGATATATACAACTAGAGGTCTTCCTCGTGATTTTGTTTCCTGTGCCGAAATTTTTCCACTTTAGTCCCCGCACTAACAGCTTTCTTCGCCAAAAGTCAGTGATGGACTAAAATGGAAAAGTCGTTCATTTAAGGAACTTGCTCATAATATAAGGACGAAAGTGCACCCTCCCAAGGAAAAGAAAAACAGATTTTATTGCTTGTTCATAAGCGATCGGTGAGTATTTGGTCACTCACACACAGCAAAAGAAAGCCTTTTTCTTTTTTTATAAAGGAGAGGGAGGAGAGTGCAAATGGTAAAATTGCAGCCAGGATTTGGCAGCTAGAAACAAGGTACCATGATATTAATGCCTAGGCCACAGTTCAGATCCTCTCTGAAAAATCACAATCTAGGAGAGACGCAGAGTGAGACTACTGAGAGAGAGAGAGAGAGAGAGAGAGACAGACAGACAGACAGACAGATTTGATGTCACTGGGAAGATTGACGGCATTTTGTCAACTGTGGGATCTGTAACACAAACTCTCTCCCTCTCTCTCCAAACCATCAAATCATCCAATTTCTTTTCTCTCTCGCAGGACAAATTTTACATCATATTTGGCCTTATCTGTACCCTAGGCCATGTACATACAAAGGTCTATATCCACCTTCATCCACCATTATCCATATACCACAACTTAAGCAAGATGACGTCAACTTTTGCCTTCCAATCATTACAATGAACACTAAATCCGCCAGCCAAGAACTGGGTAACCCAAATTCTAACTTTTGATTTATGGTTTTTAATCAAAGGTTATTCTTAAAAGTAAATTTATAACTGATAGAAAAGTGAAAATAATATAAGAATTTTAATACTTACAGCAGTATACTGTACTAAAGTCATCAGTTGCTGCATCACCGTTTCAGCCTCTTCCTTCAATTGCTTTTGAGGAGTTAAGTCTCTGCTAATCCTGCATAATGATAAGAAATAGCAGGCAAGAACAATAGTAAACATCTATATTACCTACAATTAGTAAAGCTGTGAAAAACCAAAAAAGAAAAAAAAATGGCCTTTGCTTAGTTACTTCTCAAAGTAGCGGTCTAAGTTATGCCATTGAGGATCTCTGCAGCGGTTCCCAAAACGAACCACCTCTCCTGAGAAAATCTTCAACTCTTCCCTGTGAGAATAATATGTTAAAGTTGACAAGAAAATGACCAGAGCCAACAAATGATCACCCAGGCTCATGCTCAAACAGATTTCTGCCATTTATGCCTACCTCTTGTCTGCTGCAACAATGCGTAGGAGCTCATCCACATCTTTAGATATTAGATGCTGAACACCTTCTGAAGGAAGCACCTCTTCCTTCAAATGTCTTGTACTTCTCTTCGAAAGGGATTGCATAAGACTGGACCCCTTGACTACAGTGTTTGCAACCTCAAAAGATAATATTTGGAGTTCATTTCCTTTAGTTGCCACTGTAGAAGCAAATCCACTACCAGGATTCAAATTTGTCATGCTACTAGTGAGATTGTCCAGGACTTCCACTGCCCCTCTACCTAGACGGAGCTAACCTCTGAAACCTGCAGTAATAGAGCACCATTGTACAGAGAGTGGCATCAATCATGAGGAAGAGAGGATGAAATAGACAGTAGAGCCATTCTACTAACTTGAAATGGGAACACTTGACATGCGCATATAGCCCAGAAAGGTTAAGATGAATTGAACACAGTTTCAAGAGAAGATGATCAAATGAGGAGGAGTGCAAATTTTCCAATTCTTCAAGAGTCCAGGAAATTACAAGAACATTCCAGAATTTAAGCATCATATGCGCTTCCATTAAGAACAAACATCATCTAAGGAAAAATAAGAATTGGCTGATTTCACTTTTGAGACTCTTAAAGTGATAAATGACACCATCATGACTCACTTAAACCACTGCCGGTCCAACTGTTGCGACAGCCAACAAGAAGGCAAAAAGCTCAGTGAGCGAGAATAATAGAAAGGTCGGAGTTTTACAACGAGGTTTCCTATTCATCATGAAATTGTTAATGCCAATATTAAGTATTTTGACATGCTGCAGATAATAGCTATTTGCCACCATCTTAAGCTTTCAAGAAGTACCTGTAAAATGATTATCATAATTCCGATCATACTAGATTACTCTATTAAGTTTGTTCAAGGCTAAGCACGCTTACATCCTATAGAACACAGCAAGCTAAAATTGCTGGAGGGTACCTATAATTTCACGTCATAAAATACATTCAGTAAATATATCCATCAGCACTATAAAACAGATGAGTTCACCTAGCTTTTCTCATGTACAAAGAAGGAGCCAAAGAAAGAAGGGAAAAAAAAAAACAAACCGAAGCAGGATTCTTTGCAATCAACAAATGCCCACAGAGATATCAACATTGAGCTAATATTCTAGCTCATAGTATTAAAGTCAGCACGGGGAAGAGATGATTAAAAAGATGGTAAAAAGCCGCGACACGCGCGTGCGCACGAACAGATGCACAATACCTTTGCAATGGACCTAACTGATCTGGACTTCTGCATCGGGTACCTGGGAATCCCATCATAAAAGTCATCGGCATTGTTCCCATATTGGGGCGCACTCGCCTGACGGGTCGGGGAGGCCGGTTCCCGCCGCGACTGCTTGGTTTCCTGCGACGGCTTGACCATGACCTCGCGCATCTGCGACGCAGCGAAATCGCTCCGCACGCTCGACTGGTGAACCGAAGCGGGCTTATAGTTGTGAGGATTGAAACCCCCATTGGTGCTCGCATAAGGATTGCTCTTGGAAACGGCGCTCCTGGAACAAAGCCCTCCCATTTCGTCCGAGGGCAACGGCAAGCAACGCGCTTTCCTATCGAAAATTCGACGATCGAAGCGGATCGAGAAAACCCACTTCCGCAACTCAGGAAAGCTCGATCAGCATCAAATCTATAGTCTCTGCGAACTAAACTCCGCAACTACGAGTCACTCTCCCGAACGGCAAGCTGTCAAATTGAGCCGCAGGGGAAGCACGGAAAGCAGGAGAAATCGTCGGAGAGGCCGACAACTACCCAGTAACCAGCCGGTGTACGAATTTGCGACTTAGCTGAAAATGGAAAGGAGAAGCAACCCAAGCACCACCAAACTGTCAACAGCGTACGTCACGGGAGTTAGGAAAGCCAGGAGAGAAAAAAACCTCAGCAAGCAAGAACACAGCGCGGCGCGGCGACCGGCGGCGGCGGCGGCTGCCGTGAGCAGGAAAGAAGAAGAAAGGAAGAAATTTACAGTGCGGATGACCGCAAAGCTCGGACGCAAAGAAGAAAGAAGAGAGAGAGAGAGAGAGAGAGAGCTAACCAGGGAAAGAGAGAGAAGAGGCGGATCTGCTTGGAGATGGAGGAGGAGGGAGCGATCTCTCTCTCTCTCTCCGGGAGAAGTTAACCAGGGGGATCACGAGTTTCGAAGAAGAAGAAGAAGAAGACGAAGGCGAGGAGAGAGAAAGAGGAGAGAGAAAGAGAGAGAGAGTTGAATATGAAGAATATCGATAGAGAGAGAAGGAGAGAGGGGATCAAAGTCTGCCGTTGTCACCACCCCGCCAAGAAATCAATTTGTTAATGATGGTTACCCTCCTCAAATTGTCAAATGATGCTGCAACCAAAAGTGATCCCCACCCCCCCCCCCCCCTTCTCCTTCAAGATTTTCTCTAAGAATAAGCTGCGAATGTCCCCCATTAAAAAAAAAAAAAAAAAAAAGCACCTCTCTCCTTCTCGACGAAGTAGAAGTACAGGGTTCGTAACAAAATTAGCGGCGGTTCAAAACACCAATTCCTGTCAATATCGCCGCGTTTACTGTTATGGTATAGCACGTGAATTATTGAGAAAAAACCGGAAAGGAAGGGATTACTATTATTATTATCATTATCATCTTCGGAAATTCAAGAGAGAGAGAGAGAGAGCAAAATAAAGTTCAAAGATAGGGAAATTGGGGAGTGGGGGGAGGTGGCTTGGAGGAGCAGACGTCGGCTAAGCAGACTACCGGGTTGGACTGATACTTCGGTTGAATTTGGACGCGGTCAAAGTTCAATCCCCTCCTCCGCTGACCTGTTTTCCCTTTTGTGTTTTTTTTTATCCGTTTTGTGAACAACACGCCTTTGCCTTAAATACTTTTTAAGACCCCTCTGATTTGGCTCGTCTACCCTGGTTCATTGTTATATTGAGAAGGGCCCCGCACATAATACAACTTTGCGTGCTCATTTCATCTTCTCACTTTCGCTTTAGCTTTTTGAATAGATTTCATTCATGTAACGACCCTGCTCAACAAGGATAGGGAGTGATCGTCGGAATAAGAGGGCTTCTTTTAAAATTCTAAAATGGTCAAGGAAGCATAAATGAATTGAACTACACTCCAAAGAGAGAAAGAATATGTTGAGATTTACGTGTGTATGTGAAATTTGGAATCAATTCAAGCAAAGCACGTTTTGAACGTAAAAATAAGCTTTTTATGAAACTCGAAAAGTCGAGCGTGCTCGAGTTAAAACATTATTAGGATAGATAACCTTTTAAAAAAGCACATGCCTATACAACAACAAAAATATCACAACTTAGGTTCTAAACACTTGCCACCTATCACTTTTAGATGTGTTTTAATATGCTTTTCTTGAATATTCCCTCTTAGTTATTAAGGATTTACTTGGTATGTCCAGGTGGAATGCGATTCCCACCGAGGTACACCAACAAGGTAAGGGGTAAGGGATTCAATCGAATTTTTGCACTAGATCACACCAAATTCTTTTAATAAAATCGATGGTCCGCTCATGAAAACGACGTACAAATCTCCAAAAATCAAGTGGAGATAATGGAATGCCTCGACGATATCAATGCGCCATCGTCTACATCGGTATATCAACAGATGGCAGGCATACGTCATGTCTCACCTTAGGAATAATCCCTTCGAGTCATGTCCAAATTGACTTTAGCACAATTCGATCACTATCGTCATGATGACACGATATACGAACAACTTTTTGATCAATAAATATATAGAATTAGGTTTGCAGGATTTGGACATGAGGTAGACGAGACTAAAAACCGTGAGATTTGGACACATGGTACACGAAATTAAATCACGACAAATGGTGGGACCATCGCGAATTATTTTAAAAGTCCATACTAATCGATGGTTAACGGAAACTCCACCAGCTTCGTTTGACCAGCATCCCGGGTCTGACCGGTGGGGACGACAGAAGCTCGTTTTCGTCGTGGCTTCCATCGGGAGCGTCGGCGCAATATGAACCGAAGCAAAGCCTCTCGGAGGAGAGAAAAACAGCGTGGACTTGGACCGTCTCTGGGGAAACTATTAATTTTACCTTTATGAAAATTTCGTGAGTGGATTTGGGTCCGATGCAGTAGAGGGAACAGGGCGGGACAGCGACAGATGAAATCGTAGTAGGGGGGGTTGTTGCCTCTCGGGACAAAGGGAGGGGAGGACAATCTGCTTCGGTTTGGTTCGCACTCGGAGTTGCGTGGGTCAGGCAGACAATGATCGAATAATGTCAGACGTTTCTAAAAGATGTGAACGGGTTGAGAAAAAGACGTGCCTTTGACGACTTCTCCGCTCTTGAATTTCGTTCCCCACATCCTTTTTCTTTTCTTTTCTTTTTGTTTTTCTTCTAGAAGTGGCGGGATGGCGGCATTAAATTGAGTAAAATGGATTTTTTATTTTTTGTTATTTTTGGTCAGCGAGTAAAATGAGTTCGGAGGACAGGAGGAGATATTTCTGACCCCAGAAATAAAGTATTGGTGGAGATATTTAATATTTATGTTTGTCTTTATGGTCGGTAAGAGATGTTTACGTTAAAGAAGTGGCTTTTTGTGTTTGGAGGGTTATGATTGTTCAAAATGACTCTGCGCTGACTTATTGATTGGATTTTTTGACCGTGTCTTGGGGCAACGTAGGGCCGGCGAGCTTTGCCGCCTTAGTACGATCAAAAAAAGGTTGGTCCGAACAGTCTTGTTATCATCTTTCCAACTCTAGCCACCTCCCTCCTCTAAGATTCATGGTTATACAATTGTCTCATAATATATATATATATATATATATATATAAAGAGATAAGTCCATCATAAGTCCTTAAACTTATTGTGAAAATACAATTAAGAGCCTAAAACCTTCTTCTTCTATTTTTTTGTCGGGAGAGTTTCTATAACATGTTAAGTTGGCACAATTAGATCGGGTTTCATCTAATTTAAGTAATAGAAAATGTCGATTTGATTTTTTCCCTCTTAAGTGGTTGCTCAGTGTGACATCATATGGGAAATGCCCCTACCTTTGAGTAATCGGGAGTAATCGATTTGGTTTGAATCTTCAGTTTTCCTATAACCCTAATTAGACCTTAATTGGTATAAATTGAAAAGTAAAAAATTGCCAAAAAAGAAAAAAGAATAATGAAAATCAAGGCTGGGTCGTGACCTAAGCATTAGAGGCCGAGTTTCATAAGAGGAAAAATTAATTGTTTACAACCTATGTAAGTATTTACGTTATGAAAATTTAGTTTGGTAAAACTTTATCTAATATTTAACAATATAGCATATACAGCCCATGTGGCTCGAATAGTGCACGTCTCTTTATAGAAATAAACGCAAGTTTTCTTTTTCAAGATACAATAAATAATTTTTAATTCATTTTCAAACTATAGCTAAACAGTGAAAAATATTATTATTTTCATAGAAAAATAACTTCTTAGAATATATTTTACAAAAGCGTCAAAATTTTGGCGAAACAAATGGAGCCGTTCGAGGTTATTTAACACTCCTAATTATTTCCCATGATCGGAATATAGATTACGGTGCCAATCTTGTTCAATTTTTTCATGTTTCATGATCGGGTAAGTTATAACGCATTTGGTAACCATTTTATTCCCGCAAAAAAAATATATATAGTTAGAAATGATATTTTTATTACGTTCATAAAACAATTTTTGGGTTATTTAAGGCGCTTTGTAATTGTCTAAAATTTTTGTAAGATTCTAAAATTTGTTTGTTTCTTTTAAATTTATATTTTTCTTATTTTTCCTCTCTCTCTCTCTCTCTCTACTTTTCTCTTATTCTTCCTCCTTCTTTGTGGTTGGCGACTGGCTGGGCGAGATATGATGAGCTTGCCGAAAACTTGCCTAGCCACCACGAGCCTTGGCTTAGCTAGGTCACCAGCAAAGCTCGCCCTAGCCTGACTCAGCCTATCACTAACTAGTGAGGCTAAGCCTCACCCAACCATGGCGAGGCTCAAGTTGACGAGCCTTAGCATGGCTTGGCATTGTCGAGGGATGGTGATGCTTTGGTAGGGTTGTTAACCCTCGTCTAGTCGATTGCTGGACATGGCCAAGGCCGACAACCAACCAAAAAGAAGAATAAAGGAAATAGAATAGAAAAGAAGAAAAATTAAATTTGATTTTAAGAATAGTTTCTAGGAACGAAAAGCAACTTTTTTCTACTCTTGATTTTATTTCAAATATATTCCCATAAATAAAATTAAAAAAAGGATTTTTGTTACTAGTAACAAAAAATTACAAAATGAATTTCTATTCTTTTTTAGTTCTAAGGAACAAAAAAATATAATTTGTTGTTTCCAGAAGTTTTACCAAACAGGACCTTAGGTTCCATCTCTTGATCTTGCTATGATTTGGAATAAGTTATGTTGTTGCCCTTCTATTCTCATGCCTATGCTAGGATTCACTAGTTCAACCCCATCTGCCAATGCCTATATCATCCTATGATACACTATAATCACAAACATAAATCCAAAAGAATCATGTTTTAATCCGCTGGAAAAATCACCCTCTTCTCAACGTCTAAAGAATTGGAAGGGAAACAAGAAACTTTTTTTTATAGAGTTGACCAAATTGTGCAGGGTTTTCATCAACCAAGTTTTATTTTTCTTTTTATTAGCTTAAACGATTCAAGTCCCATGATCGCAAACACAATGCTCAATACCTTCCGACCGTGACGTTCGCATTCGCTGTGATCTTCAAATGTTGCACCAGTCTTTGAGTGTGTCCATGTTCATCCCAATCTCCGACCTCGGGGAATTAAGTCATTCATGCACATTAAAAAATTGAATATTTGATTTTCGAACTCTTACCAATAAGACTGACGTGGACAACTTGGAATAAGTTATTCATGCAGATTAAGTTATTTAACTAGAACTTAGGATATTGATTGCAAATTAAGTTATTCAATTAGGAGTAGAATAGCCATCAAAGTTTGAATTTGACTCGGTTCAATTTGACTTGCTTACAAAAAGATAAAATTAATTTGGAATCGAGCCCATGCTTCAATTAGCTTGAACTCGAGGAAATGCAATTACAATATAAAAGCTGTTATAATAATATTCTTGTATAATTATTATAAGTACCAGTCGAATATATTTGGAAAAAATTATTAGAAAAAGTCATAAACATATGTCATGGCAATTAATTCAGTCCGCATTTTAAATTGGTCAATTTAGCTTTAACTCTTTTGACATATTTTCAATGTAATTCATCTAGCCAATTTTGATTGGAAATCAATAACATAATTGCTAACCATCCTATATGGCAAGATCGACACTGATGTAGATGATTTTTTGAATGAAAGATAAAAAATAACAAAAAAGTTTAGAAGATTTTAAACAAAATTGCAAAAAAAGCCATTTTAAACATGATGGCCACCATTTGCGTTATTGAATTTCATTTTAAATTGGGTGAGAGGACTTTATTGGTAAATTATTAAAATATTTAGAGCTTAAGTGGTCAAATTAAAAGGTATTATATTAAATCGGTCACCATAAATAGATTGAGGAGTTTTGATAACTATCCCAATATTTTCGAAATCAATCATTTTATAACTAATGTGATTTAGCATCAAACTCGATTCTAATTTTTTTTTTTCTAAAAAGAAAGTAAATGAAGTAGAGCTCAGATAGCATGCAAATGGATTTGATGATGCATCTTACGACTTAACGATATATTTGACCATTCTCAAGCCCGCGGCGATCCGCATGGTATGTTTTCAGCTTAGCTTGGGGTTGTAACAATCTAACTCCCTTAATTCGGGCTAAATTCCATGGAATATAAACATTAAGCCTAACTCGTGAATGGATTGTCCTCAACAAATCAACACAAAAATTTCGAGTACTTCATTCGCGAGTTAGGCTTAATGTTTATATTCCATTTCGATGCTGAATTTTGTTCTCTGTCATGCGGTTAACATGATGGTATTACATATGAAAGGAAGTACGAAATTTTCCTTCAAAATCGGGACGGAAGATTAATAAATTGATGACCACTTTATAATTTCTCCGAACCCTTTTTTATTTTTTTGGCGACTTTTCATGCCATCGGCTCCCCACGTGGATCTTCCCGTCTAGATTCGAATGGGAATTATTAAATTCGGCTCTAGATCGCGATCAAAAGTTAATATGAGGACACGAAATAAAAAAAATAAAAAAAGGTACGAGGAGGATGAAGATTGAACCCACCCACGATCCGCGGATAATTTTCGTGATTTTTTTTTCAAAGAATTGGGTGTGATTCGGTAGGCAAACAGGTCAGGTATTTTGAGAGATTTTACGTAAATGTTTAAGAAGTAAAGCAGAAACCGTGGGCGAGCGGCAAGCCAACCAACGATTCGCGGACGTGGCAGGCGATCGATTAAAGAAAACAGCTCGAATCCCCCCCCCTTAAAAAAGGAGGGGGCCGAAACGAAAATCGCATCTCATCAAATAATTTTTAAAAATTTTATGAAAATAATAAAAAAAGAAGAAGAAGAAGAAGGAAGAAGAAGAAGGAAGTTGCAGGTGGCGTCCTCTCTCCGCCTCGAAGACGACGACAATTTCTCCCTCTTTCTCTCTCTATCTCTACAATCGATCCTTTTACCTCCATTCCCAATTTCTCCGTCAAAACTCAAAGAATAAAAGGAAGAAGGAAGGAAGGAAGGAAGGAAGGAAGGAGGGGAAGAGAAGTTCAATTCAATTCGATAACCTCCTTCGAATTGCGTCGCTTCTCTTCTCTCTTTCTCTCTCTATCTCTAGCTTCCGCGACAATGCCAGTGCGATTGCCGTCGCTCGCCGCCCGGAACCGAGGCCGCGCTCCCCGCCCCCGCCCCCGCCGTCGATCCTGCTGAGTTTCCGGCGAGGGACATCGCCTTATTCCCCTTCCTTCCTTCCTTCCTTCCTTCCTTCCTTCCTTCGTCACGTCGCCGATAAATGTGGCGATGTACTCGAGCAACTTGAAAGGATTCGTGCTGGCCGTCGTGTCCAGCGCCTTCATCGGCTCCAGCTTCATCATCAAGAAGAAGGGCCTCCAGAAGGCCGGCGCCAGTGGCGCCCGCGCCAGTAAGTCCGCCTTCCCTGCCGATCGTCGTCCCCTTCTTGTAAATTTCGTGCCTTTTTCGTTGCTGACGTGGGACGTGCATTTTTGATTTTTTGTGGGATTGGTTTCTCAAGGTGGCGGCGGATATGCTTACCTGTTGGAGCCGCTGTGGTGGGTGGGCATGGTTACGAGTGAGTCGCTCTTCTCCTGCTGCCAAGGCTCTAGCTGCTTTTGCCTTTGTAGTGGTTCCCTCGTGGCCCTGTGTCCAGTCGTGTTTGGTTTGGCTTTCTGCATGCAATTGTGTGATTCTTTATGTGGAATGTAGATCTTACTGTTTCGGCGTTCTGATTTTGAAATCGTTTCTGATCTCGGCAGTGATTGTTGGCGAAATATCGAATTTTGTAGCTTACGTTTACGCCCCTGCCGTGCTCGTGACGCCACTGGGCGCATTAAGTATCATTGTGAGGTAGGCCGCTTCTTCATTGGCTTGGCAATGGATTTTCCTGTTTATTGAGATGTGTTGTGCTGTACTCGAGTAGAATCCTCTGATGTAAATGTTATGAACCCCGGGAAATGTTGTGACTCTGACAGTGCTATCCTGGCGCATTTCATGTTGAACGAGAAAATTCAGAGGATGGGGATGTTGGGGTGCCTTTTGTGCATCGTGGGCTCCACAATAATAGTTCTTCACGCTCCCGAAGAGCGTTCGATTACTTCTGTTGAGGAAATATGGGAATTAGCAATTCAACCAGGTTGGTTGTGCCAGAAAAGAAAGCTTTTTCTTGTATTGCAAAGCCTTAATCTCCTCAATTTTCGCTTTTTATTATTCTTCCTCATTGGTGGCGCTTTACTTCTTGCAGCATTTCTTTTGTATACAGCGTCAGTAGTAGCAGTAGCATTGACGCTGATCTTTTATTGTGCTCCTCGCTATGGCCAAACAAATATAATGGTTTACATTGGAATTTGCTCTATTATTGGGTCCTTGACGGTAAGAAATCTTTCTTCTATCTCCACCTAGTCTTAGCCTCTTAGCATAGTGACATTTAAGAACATTTTCAATTATGAGTTGTGGTGCTTGGCAGGTTGTAAGTATAAAGGCAATTGGCATTGCAATCAAGCTCACACTGGAGGGAACAAACCAGGCTGTATATTTCCAGACGTGGATTTTTGCAATGGTCGCAGTTACCTGTATTATCACCCAGTTAAATTATCTAAACATGGTAAGTATCTTATTCTACAGTGGCTAAGATACCTATAACAAGTACATCACTCACTTTCCTCTTTACTTGAAGAGTTTCAAGATGGTCTTTTTGTGCCCTGAGATCCATAATTACTCGCACTTTATATCAGCTTCCTTTGTAATAGTGTATGCATGAGTCAGCACAATTTTGCTGAAGTTGAAGAGAAATGGATAAGCACGCATTCCATGAGTGCCTCTTCTTTTACCATTGTAGGGATGTGTGTAGTTAATTAAAATAATAAACTAGAAGAAGGCAGGGGCCTTTTTCCTGGATAAAGTACTGGGGAATGGACATCACGAAATATTGAATGATTGGAAGCATTGGCAAGAAATTGGGAGAAACCAAAAGATGTGGAGGATTATAGTGCTTTCTTCATAACATAGAGTTATTGCACCCCTTTTAGATGCCATTCTTCGTCCTATTGATTTTGTCAAGATTCAACTTGATTCTACCGGTCACTAGCATTCGCTGTTTTCTTCCACTGTGATATCTTTATCTTCCTTTCTTTTAGCAGGGTCTTTCATTTTCTTCCACTTTCTGTGTCAGCCTTGAGTAATTTCTTAGCAGGAACTTATCTGTGAGAATAATTAGCTACTATCCAATCTCTCTTCCATCACCCACACTAGGCCACAACATAATCCATTTTCTTCTAGTTGTGAATTCATACTTACTAGAGGGGTAACTACGAAGCTAGAAAAGGACATGGAAAGACAATTCAACATGGCTCTAATTTATTCCTATCAAGGATCTGCCAGCTGGACCAGGCTAATTAGGTAAACTTGCCAGGAGTTTATCAACCAGAATCTGATAGATGGGAAGCATATCTGCTCTGGTCAACTGCTTCTGCCATTTGGACAGAGTGGCATAGTTCTTTTTTGAGCTTACCCATGTTGAGGACCAACTAAGCTTATACGCACCAGAAACTCGACTTTTACAACATTGACACTCGCCATAGAAAAGTCTCGTAGCATGCATAATGCATCCTGTTGCAGTGGGATGGTGACAGCTAGCATTATGGGACTATGGCCTTCAATAACCCTTGAGTTTTAAGTGTGATGCGGATACAACAAGGATAAGGGTTGTGGTGGAGTGAAATTGTTTAACCCGTGTCTCATATAGGATGTGAAAGAGGATGCTGGAAGATACTTAAGTAGAGACCCACCATCTCACAAAGCGCATCACTTGAGTACTTTTGAGAGTTGGTCACACGTGATTTGAGTCAAGTAGTTACAACTTACATGGTTATGAGTACTATCATATATAGTGGCAACTACATGCCAGTGTTTTTTTTTTCCTGTCCCTTTCGCATGCAATGGCCTTCTGCTATAATTTGCTGCTGGACTTATTTGGATTGATTGGGGGAAAGAAGCAGGGGACACTGGGCGAAGCATTTATTTCATTACCTATTCCAGGATATTAAGTTCATTAATTCTGTTAGAGTCACCTTATGATTATTCATCATTTTGGTTAGGTGGATAGGAGTTAAGCTCCCAAGATGATGAATTTAATTTTTCATGGCTGTTTTATCTAACACCTTTCAAATGGTTGCAGGCATTGGATATATTCAACACTGCTGTCGTTTCGCCTATCTATTATGCCATGTTTACATCTTTTACAATATTAGCCAGTGCAATTATGTTCCAGGTATCTTAATAAAGACTCGCGCTTAGTCTCACCCACACACACACGTGCATGCACGCACTGAGAGATTTGACTTCCTAATGAGGCGTATACTTTTGTAGGATTATTCTGGTCAAAGTGCAAGCAGCATAGCATCAGAACTTTGTGGATTCATCACCGTGTTGTCTGGAACTGCCGTATTGCATAGTACAAGAGAATCAGATCCTCCTCCAATTACAGGTACTTTTCCCAAGTGCATTGATATGTGAAGAAACATTCGTTTAGGTGTAAAATATTGAAGTGGATGTATGTGGTTGAAAAGTTTACACATCAACCATCCAGAATGCATTATCGTTGCCTCAGAAATGAGTAAGCCTTTACTAGATGGTTTGAGTAGATGTCCATGGACGCTTTGTTTGCTGATTGGATCAGTAACATGTTGAGTGGCAGTTGGCAGACATAATTAGAAATGAGTAAATTCGAGGTGAAGTTTGGATGGCCCAAACTGAGGATAAACATAAGAGAAGCTTGTGTAAAGTGGCTTTGATAGATCTAATGGTAGCCTTAGATGCTTTTTTGTTACGAAGATTTGCGTGTATGATGGGGATGGATCCTGCAGAGTAAGAGGATTAAGGAAAGATCTTGAGTATTTGGATTTTAGTAAAGATTTGATATGAAGAGTTAGATAGCATAAGAGCATCATCCATGTAGTGTGGTCAGTGACTATGACTTAGTCTTTGTTGTGGTAAATTAGTGGGCATATTCACTGCTGGTTTATAGTATTTTCTGCACAATGGTATCGGAGGCCACAACTCTACACAGCGAGATATTGTGAAATAAAGAGAACTATGGGTCAGATGGCACTGAGGTCCCATGTATATTTATTCCAAAAATCACGAGTAAGAGAAAAAGTATAGTTGTTCCAAGAAGGTGTTTATATAAGCAGTACAATCAATACCAGGGGTGAGAAGTGGGGGTTAGGCTGTTATGCTAGGAAGACATCATGCCTAATAAAATTACGATCATTGGATAAAGATCAACACAGAATATCATGAAAAAGTCATTGACTGAGTTTTGGTATTGGTGATTCAGCTTTTATAAATTGATGCCCTCGTGGCATAATAGACTAGCCTGAGATGTGGGCATGGATTTATGATGGAACAACACGTATGTTGGGCCCACTTAAAAGTTCAAGGAATGCGAATATGCAATTTGTTGATCAACTTAATACTAAAAAGATCTTTCAGTCTTCTTCCTGAAGTTGTATATCTAATTACTCTTACAACTTTAGCTGAAATGTTGTACCTTTAAATAAATATTGAAGGGACATGTTGTGCAGATTTATATACACCACTATCGCCAAAAGTGTCGTGGTACATCCCGAGCAATGGGGAAGTGTGGAAACAGAAGGATGAAGACGGATCATTTCCTAGTTTCGTCACAATTTTGCGTCCGGACTATTTCAAATAAGTTGTGTGCGATTCCAGGTGACATATTTTCAAAGATGTTGCCGAATCTCACCGATGTAGTGTAAAGATGGGAATTTGTTTGTGCGAGCAAACCAGATCGTGGGAAACTAGCGCTCTAGCAATTTCTAGAATTTGAATCACCTGCGTAGCCGATCTGTATGCTCGGGTGTGATGATGTTAGGAGGCCCATTCCCGTAGTTTTAAGTTTTATTCAATACCTATGCCTGGGCTTCTCAAAATTTTGGGTCCATGTCGTCACTTATGTAACTGGAAATATGGTGTACATGGCTTTGATTTTTGAGGCGAGCTAACCCATGTAATTTAATTTATTTGATATCGAACGGTACATGTACAGTCATGTACTCAATTCTTTTTCTAGTGAGATGCAGCTTCTGCAATTCTTCAGTCCCTTTTATAGGTACTTGAAAAAACACTCTGATGCAGGTTCTTTTGTACATGACTCTGTGACACAGTTGATCAGAAGAGAGAAATTCTACCAAGTAGGAGATGCTTTTGTTCGTTTACCCTATTGTTTTTGTCCCTTTTCAATCGGCAATGACAAGCAAGAGAACAGATGCTTCTTCTGCTTTGTACCTTTCTGGGCTACTCGCCGGATTTTGTCTCTATTGCAAGATTTATGCTGCAGGCCAATTGTCTTTTTTGAGTGTTGGTGTACCTGAACATCAACGTTTTCGTCAGCTTTGTCGCTTATGTAACAATTTCCGCACAAGACGACGATTACAATTCCCAGATGATGGAGAAGTGGGGAAGTGAACAACTGCGTCACGGTTGATGATGTAGAAGTGGGGAAGTGAACAACTGCGTCATGGTCGAATGCAGAGTTTTATGAAAAATCCGGACAGAGTACATAAATTGCCGTAGCAAACAAGGAAGTTTCTAAGCATGAAGCCGATGCAAATGGCGCCAAGAGACAGAAAGGGAAGCCGTGGAAATCAAACCGCCACAATTAATCGGTGAAAATGGGATCAACTGTGTCGCGGTTGATCAACTAGGATTACAATTCCCAGATGATGGAGAAGTGTGGGAAGCGAACAACTGCATCGCGGTTGATGATGTAGAAGTGGGGAAGCGAACAGCTGCATCGTGGTCGAACGTAGGATTTTATGAACAATCCTGACAAAGTTCATAGATTGCCGTTGCAAACAAGGAAGTTTCTAAGCAAGAAGCCGATGCAAATGGCGCCAAGAGACAGAAAGGGAAGCCGTGGAAATCAAACCGCCATAATTAATCGGTAAAAATGGGATCAGTGATCTCTGCATTCTTATTCAATAATCAAAATCGTCCTTACAATTGTCTTACGTCCATTTTGAAGTGTTTCAGCTAAATTTGACCGTCGGAGAGTTGAGTTGGTCAATATGGAAACACATGCCACTTTTTACTGGTAAGTTAAGCGGAGACGATGATAAGAGATGGGGAGTCCATTCTATTAAAATAGAAAAAAAAGTCCATTACTATAAAAAAATTCCCAACTCGGCAAAGAAAGTCAATATTACTTTTGAAAAAAAAAAAAAACCTCACTCAGCAAATCTTTTAACATTTGTCAAAAAATAAATCACGCTGTAAATTCATTTCATGCGAATGTTTCAAGGGTCAAAGATGAATCATGCTGGAAATATACAAGGACGATTTCGGAACAAAATCAGATAGAGGGGCTGATATGATTCTCGTGTGAGGGTATGGAGACCACACATCCGACTTCGCCTTATCAGTTTGGCATCTGTGAGATGAGATCATTCAAGCACGGCAGATGATGATGATTATGGCTCGATAACAAAAAGATGCTACTTCAAAAATGCAATTGCAATCACACAATCCTCCATGCTTAACAATGTGAGTAGTTCCTGGGTTTTCAAAGACAACGATAACGACCGCGTCTCTTGACATCTTTTTTATTATATTTTAGGCTATAATTTCAGTCGGTCTCTCTTGTCCTTACATACATTTACATTTATATATGTGGATATAAGTATATATAATATGTAATTATAAAAGCTGGTCCGTTGCTTGCAAATCATGTGAAAGTATTTATGGAGAGGTCACTCTCAATCCCAGTCTTTCGTTAGATAGCCGAAAAATGTGGCCCCTTCAATTTGACTTTTCATTGCCCTTTTATTTCGCTTCAAGGCCACCTCAAAATGCCACGTTTCTCGACCACCCTGGCATCGCAGTTTTTGACATCATAAATCAATTTACGTACCCATTAACTTTCTTTTTTCTCATGCATTTATTTGTATTCCCATCGGTTAAATAAAAAATTTCCGGAAATCCACCTAATATGATGTCCACGAACTACGATCTATGATCGGCTTGAGTAGGCTCCTCAGTCTCACCGACAGCTAGGGAGCATTCACGTGGAATGTGCTCCGCCTCATCCTACGCTCCAAATAAATTAAAATAAAATGAAAAATGAAATCAGTATTCAAATTACAATATTTATTATCTTAATTTTGATCTAGTGTGTAATATGATTCCTAAATTTTTAATTTATTCAATACGATCCTTAAACTTTACTTTAATATATAATGTGATTTATGAATTTTTAATTTATTTAGTACGGTCTTCGAATTTTTACTATGTGTTCAATTTAGTTCTTGAACTAAGAATTATATTGAACATATATTAAAAACCTATGAACCGCATTGAAATAATTTAAAAGTCTAGAAATTATATTATATATTAAATTAAAGTTCAATCGTTATATTATATAAATAAAAAGCTCATGGCCACAAAAGCAGATGTGATCAAAGTTGACAGTTCATCTGTACAATTTTCTCATTTAAGTTTTGCTATTTCTTGGTACAACAGCATTAATAAAGTCATGGTCCTTTTGGGGGGATTTCATGACAGGGAACATGGGCCAGCATGCAAGCAACGCTGAGCACGCCCCGAGGGATCCGCGAGGGCTGAAGAATATTCAACGCTCTCCCGAGATTTCCAAAAGATAAGAGAGACAGAGATTCTGAATCCCACGGTCGGTGTAAATTCTAATTCAGCGCGGCGTTGCCAACCGGACTTTTGCCTCTCTCTCTCCGCAGAGTCTTCAGCTGCTGTGCTCATTTGGCCTTATCTCTCTCTCTCTTCCCTCATTCTTCCCACGAAGTCATCACTAATTTTCCTCATCAGTTTGATTACTGAGTAAGCAATAAGCATGATGATGATGATGATGATGTTGGAAGGTCAAAGATGCACTGCATCCGAAGCGAATCTTCCTCCCCACTCTCTCTTTCCTTCCTTGTTTTCTCCCTGAATTCTGTTAATCTCCTCCACTCCACTCGCTCATCGTCCCCCCCTCCCCCTCCCTCTTTCTTTATATCAAACCCCATCCCCTCTCGTTTGCATACACACATACACACTTATATTAGCCACACAGAGAGAGAGAGACAGAGATCTGCAGTGACACCAAAAATTGATAATGGAGCCGCCTCCTCCTCCGCCGAACCCTGTGCCGGTCGCCTACCGGGCCACGTTGCCCGCGGTGCCCGACTGGCTGAACAAGGGCGACAACGCATGGCAGATGGTGTCGGCCACGCTCGTCGGCCTCCAGAGCGTGCCGGGCCTCGTCATCCTTTACGGCAGCATCGTCAAGAAGAAGTGGGCGGTCAACTCCGCCTTCATGGCCCTCTACGCCTTTGCCGCCGTCATCATCTGCTGGGTCATCTGGGCCTACAATATGTCCTTCGGCCACAAGCTCCTCCCCTTCTGGGGCAAGGCCGGCCCCGCCCTCGGCCAGAAGTTCCTGATGAGGCAGGCCAACTTGACCGAGACGACGCAATTCTACAAGAACCACACCACGGTCGAGACGCCCGCCGCGACTCCCTTATACCCGATGGCGTCGATGGTGTGGTTCCAAGGCGTGTTCGCCGCCATCACGCTGATCCTCCTGGCGGGGTCGGTGCTGGGGAGGATGAACTTTAGGGCGTGGATGATGTTCGTGCCGCTCTGGCTGACGTTCTCTTACACGGTGGGCGCGTTCAGCTTGTGGGGTGGCGGCTTCTTGTTCCACTGGGGCGTCATGGACTACTCCGGCGGCTACGTCATCCACCTCTCCTCCGGCATGGCCGGCTTGACCACCGCTTACTGGGTACTTCCACAGATTTATTGAAGCCCTAACTATTGTGCCTGCCACTACATATCTTTTAGTCATCGCCACAGATTGAGCCTTTCTTTTTCCTTCTTCGTGCACAGTGCAAGAGATGTGAACTTGGCTTGTTGTTAGTCTTCGGTGGAGCAGCACTTCTAGAAAGTCAAGTTTGAACGTGCACTCCCACATATTCGAAATCATCTTTTTGACTTATGTGGCTATAATCGAAAAGTCCATTTTTGACATTCGTTAATTTTGCGCCTTAACTAATCCAAGTAATGGTTAGCTGGCTCCTCCTAAATTCGACTGGGAAAAATTAGAATCACATATGTGGAAATATAAAATCATGTTGTCTTTGCACCGATTTTTGCACGAAATGTCAATGTTATTGTGTATGTAGGTGGGACCGAGATTGACGAAGGATAGGGAGAGATTCCCTCCGAACAACGTCCTGCTCATGTTGGCCGGGGCGGGGCTGCTGTGGATAGGTTGGGCGGGGTTCAACGGGGGAGACCCTTACTCGGCGAACATAGACTCGTCGATGGCCGTGCTCAACACCAACATATGCGCGGCCACGAGCCTTCTAGTGTGGACATGGCTCGACGTCATCTTCTTCAAGAAGCCCTCCGTCATCGGAGCCGTCCAGGGCATGATGACCGGCCTTGTCTGCATCACCCCCGCCGCAGGTACTGCACGGCGAAAAGCCTCAATTTAGCCATGCACATCCTCATGTTCACATCAATTTTTTTAACAGGAAACTATACATATTCCAATGTTCATAGTCACCGAAGTTTTCTGTAAGATAAGAATGGAGATAATCTATCATTCTTGACTCCGTGAGTCTCTACTAGTCAACGAGATATGCCCCACCTTGAAATGGTACCCATCACATTCCGCCAAAAAAAAAATGGTACCCATCATTTAATTTTGTCCTTCACAAGTTTCAAGGTGTCGAGGAGAAGTGAAATGGACGATTTTTGACTTGTTGACTTTTCCACATATGACAACGTTGTATTGCAATGCTTCCTACATGGACATCGACGTCCGTGTGCAGGTCTCGTCCAAGGATGGGCGGCCATCGTAATGGGGATCCTGTCCGGAAGCATCCCGTGGTTCACCATGATGATCGTGCACAAGAGGTGGACTCTGCTCCAGAAGATCGACGACACCCTCGGCGTCTTCCACACCCATGCCGTGGCTGGCTACCTCGGCGGCATCCTCACAGGCTTCTTTGCCGAGCCGGAGCTCTGCGCCCTCTTCCTCCCCGTCACCACCACGAGGGGGGGCGTTTACGGGGGCTCCGGCGGGGTCCAGATGCTGAAGCAGTTGGCGGGAGGGGCCTTCATCATAGGGTGGAACGTGGTGGTCACGTCGGTCGTGTGTGTGGTGATAGGACTGGCGGTGCCGCTGCGGATGTCGGAGGAGCAGCTGCTGATCGGAGACGACGCGGTGCACGGGGAAGAGGCCTACGCATTGTGGGGGGACGGGGAGAAGTACGACTCGACCCAGCACGGGTTCATTCCTGACGATACGGCGCACCCCCAGCCATCTAGTGGCGCGACGCAAGTGGTGTGATGTAATGTGTGTTGCCAGACACTCGGGTCCAAAGAATTTGCGAGCGATTATTTTTAGTATAGATGGATAAATGGATACTAAATTTGGGGTACAAACGTTGATGATTTTCCCGGGTTTTATTTTGTCGTTTGGACATGGTTTTGTCTTTGTATGCGCGTTCCTTGTTCTAGACAGGATATTATTGTCCTTCTGGTGTAAGAGAATCAATCTCAACGGTTGAGTTGAGTGAATCGACAGCAAAAGGATTTGGTAATCGGACGGTCTTGATCTTCTTGAGCCCCCACTTGAATGGGCTTTAGGCTTTTACGCTTGGGGAGTTGGCATGGATCAAGCCTCAACGGGCACTTGCTTTTAAATGTTTCGATGGGATTTGAAATCGTTTATGCATTTTCATTTCCATTTATATCCGCCAATGGTGGTGTTCGAAAATCTAAGATTAATTCAAAAGCTAATTTCCAAAGTGGTATCAATGAATTTGAGTGAGATAGTTGAATACATCCATTTATTTCGAATATCCAATAATGACTCGTCACATTATTTTGCATTAAATTCTCTCTACTTCATCCTCATTTGGTTTCAAGGAGTGGGCAGATGCATTTGGAGTGATGAATAGAATATTCTTTCCCTTTTTAATGATGTTTGGTGACTTGGTATAAAGATAAGACGTGAAACTACTAATGCAGGAGGCACACATGAGTGACAAAAATCGGATATCGACTGAACAAAAATTAATATAAATGAAGGAATGCTCTTGTAACACGACAATAATTAAGTAAATGATCGCGATAATACTAATAAATTACCAAATGTGAATCATCCCGAGAAGGTGCTAACTTGTTGCTCCTATTGATTCATTTCGACCTGAGCAAATTGGGCGGTTTGTTAAAAATTGAGGAAAACTGTAATGATATTTATCTATTATAAATGTAAATTAAGAGAGAAAAAGGGGACATGTCTCGGTTGGTAGTTGGAATCTTTTAACGGTCAAGAAACGGCGTATGACCTATAACTCTCCGAAAAAGTGGGTTCAGAATCAACGACCCAATCGCCTTTTTTTTTTTTTTTTTTTTTTTAACGGGCTTCGCAAAAATTGGAAAAAGGAGAAAATCCGAAACAAAGGGAGGCAGAAACGACGGCGTGGGGGTGGCGTTGGAAGGTGAGGCGTGACGTCGCCGCTGGCGATGCTCTGAGCGAAAGCACTCGTCATTTCGACAAACACCACGCGACCAGGAGGACTCCCACCACTCGTGCACTGCACCACTCCCCACACAGCCAGCGTGCCAGCGTCTCATCCTCTTCGTCTTCGTCGGGACGGCGACCGAGCGGGAGCCGTGAATTGACGCCGCCGCCGCCGCCGCCGCCGCCGCCGTCTGCCTCCTCCTCTCGAGCCGGAGTCTCCTAAAGGTAACGCTTTTCGGCTCTTCCTGTTGCTGTTTGCGTTTCGTTTTCGTTTTCGTTTTCGGTCCGGAAATGGAGTGTGTAGTGGGAACAGCTGGAGGCGCCCTTTTGGGCAGTTGCAATCCCGCTTCCGAGTGGCGGATGTGGATGGTGATGAATTGGTTTCCCTAATTGCCGATTACCGGGACGATACTGAATGCTGCTGCTGCATGCCGTTCTTTTTCCCATTTTCCCTTTTAGGCGCGCCCGGGATTTTTTTTCCCTTTTGTCCTTTTCTCTTCTTCCCTTTGTCCCTGCCATTTCGATTCTCGTCCGGCAGCAGCTGCTGCATCTTTTCTCTCTTCCCCCACCGCCCTCATTTTTCAAGGTGGCCCCCGGCCTGATGAATTCGTGTTGTTGAGATATTGCGAAATGAGAAATCTTTAGCTGTTTTTCGATACTGCTGGACGAGGTTTTCGTGTACTGCTGTTTTGCAGCATATGAATTGACAAGCATCCCAGGCCAGGGGCATAACAGTTTATTCTTTTCTCCTTTTCGCTTGGCCATCCTCCATTTTTTTTTTTTTTTTTTTTTTTTTTTTTTGGGTTCTGTGCACCCTTTTTCGGGGAGAGTGGGCTTGGCTTTGCTAGTTTTGCTGCTTGGTCGTTTTTGAGGGCACATGGCAATTTTTATCTGTTTTTGCCATTGTTTTCAGTAGATAGAGGGCTTGAGGTTGCAGGTCTCTCGGTTATTCTATACTTTATGTGGTTTGTATTGTTCGCCCCTGTGTTACATTGTTTCGTGACCTCAACCCTTTTGCTCAGATTGTTATGACGTTTTCGAACTATTGTGTGTGTGTGTGTACAGAATTCTTCTTTGGAGAGGATAATGGGGACTGTAGAAATGTGACCCTTCGAGTTCAATCATACCTTGAGGATGGACGGTGGAGTAGAAACAGAGCCTTTCACGTGGGTGGAACAGTGTGATGGGCCAATTAATTATTCCGTGCCGCAAAAGAGGAAGTACCAACACAGGAAAAAGGAGTTTGTCGGCTGGGGGTCGAGACAGCTCATCAAGTTTCTTAAATCTATTGGTAAAGATACCCGCCAACAGATCCCTCAAGCTGATGTGGCAGCGGTTATAACCAACTATGTCAACGATAATAAGCTTGTCCATCCACATAAGACGAAGAGAGTTGTTTGTGATGAAAAACTATTAGCAGACTTCAAATCCATGATCTACTTGAAGGACATTATGCAGAGAACCTAGAGCAGTCAGACGACGATTTTCTTTTCAGTTCTGGGGATGAGGACTTAATGCCTAAGCCTTCACTTCCTCAGAGAAAAACACCGAAGAAGAGAAAAGTGGTCGAAAGTTCAGAAAGTTGTTTCGCTGCAGTAGTTCCTGATAACATCAAACTCGTATACTTGAAAAGGAGCTTAGTTCAGCTTCTCTGCAAAGGCTCTGTTAGCTTTGGAGGCAAAGTGGTTGGAAGCTTTGTAAGGGTAAAGTCAGATCCCAATGACTACCTTCAGAAAAATTCTTATCAACTTCTGCAAGTGACAGGTGATTTGCTTAGTTATTAGCTCTTGGGCAATGGTAGAAGCTGCTTGGGTGCTTGCTGCATTTTTTTTTTCTGAAGCTCTGGCCCTTTCTTTTGTTAAGTCACTTTGTGACCTGTCGTAATGTTGGGAAGGGCCGTGTTCTGTGAGATAACTGTCAAAGTTTCTGTGTGTGGATTGTTTGTTCACTTAGTTATACTATAAGTTGAAGCGAAGTAGCCTAGATGCTATGCAGTCAACAAATTGGACTATCCTTATTCTTGCACATTACTTCTGATGGTTTCTCTTATGCAAAGTAATTATGGGTCGACAAAGGGAATGAAAAAGGGAAAATAGAGGGTGTTTCTGTTTCACCAAAAGAGCTTACTGCCAAATAGTTTTTTTGGGGACTTTCATGTGTTTGGTTCGTTGAAAATGGTTTTTCGATGGAAAGACATTACGGTTAAAGGGAACTCCCCCACTTAGAATTAGGAAAATGAATTCTCAGCTCAAAATAGAGGAAATCATTTTTCCTAGCATAATAAGTCTCTTTCCAGAAACTTTAAGTAGCTTCCTCAGTGCAGTGCTTCATGTCGTAGCAATTCTTGCATGATCTTGTATTGCCTTTATTCTGAAACTCTGGAAATTCGTAGTAATCTAACTGGCAATTGGGTCATGCTTGTTTGAATCTATTGTAAAATGGAGTGGGATGATGGGTTTATGGGTGTCAACGCAGCTTCCTCGTAAATATTTGAAAACTGATGCCATTTTTTTCTACTTATGTAGGTGTGAAAGGGGCCACAGGAACAACAGATACGGGCACTCAAGTCCTGCTTCAAGTGGCTGGGTTGTTTAGAGACATTCCCATTTCCATGCTTTCTGATGAGAACTTCGCGGAGGTAATTGGCAGATGCTAGCTTTATTTTCTTCTGATTGGAACCATTGCCTGACTTGAGTAGGCTTTGATACAGTCAAAGTTAAGGAGGCTTTGACGGTTTTAAATGCTTACACTGTCTTTAAGGTGGAAGAAAAGGGAATGCGCATCTCTTTTTGGAAAAGCTTTCAGCAGATTGCAATAGATGGCCCCTTCGATCCAAATTTATTGCGCTAGGATAAATCAGATTAATTTTGGTAATTAAAGAGCCACTTTCCAAAGTTGTTGGGGAAAATTCAGAGTGTTAAATACGATACTGATTCATTCCCCTTTCCTTTTGATCGTGGGATAGAACTACCGAATTTCTCCTTTTGGAGATTTTTATGACGTTACTCAAGGAGATGAATTCACAACAGGCTTTTGCTTCCCAATCCGCTTCCATAGTAGGCAACTTAGAGCAGGACCACTATGCAAAAGTTATCAATTTTGGCAATTTTTTAACTTGAGCGTTACTTCAGAGACTTCTGCAGAATATTTAACATTGCAATATTCTTCCTATCATAAGAAAAGATAAACCTCTTCCAAGTTCCAGCTCAAAACCATTTTGAGGTTGCATGACTGGTAGAGTGGTGGGCCATGAAAAGAGAAACCTGTATGACTAACTTATAGGTGTATAAAGAAGAGTAGGCATGGGGGAATTGCCTGAATCCCATTATGTCATCCAGGTCAAATGTGGTTTTCTAGCTAAGATGTTGATTAATGGGGAGACTATGCTTGCATGGCGACTAGTTATGCGAAATTAATTAAAGCGATCTTGCTGTCAATTATCTCCAGAGATACTTGAATGACTTACCTGTGCATTTCCAACTTAGAAGCTTCCACCAGCTTTGGCTTGCCCAAGGTCATAACCAACTGTACTTGCTAATGACTATAAAGGTCTTTTGATTGTCTGGTCACTTTAGATGACTATAGAGCATCTTGTCCTCAGCAAATGGAAATAATTAAGTCGTGATGTGGTTTTATTCTAATGATGAGAGTATAAGGTATTTTGAAATCAGAATAGCTGCCGTGTCAATTGCAGTACAGCAGAATCAAGACACAGTTTTGTCTACATTCCTGTTTCATGGTTCTCGCAAGATTCAGTGAATTATTGTTGCTTGAATACGAGGCTTTTCTAAAGATTCTTTCAGACCATGGATTGGTGCCCATAATTTCTCTTTCTGATTTTTTCTGCAGGAAGAATGTGAAGATTTGCATCAGAGAGTGAAAGATGGTTTGCTCAAGAGGCCAACTGTAGTAAGTTTTTCTTGTTATGTACTATCAGTCTTCAATAAATTATCAGAACATCATATTTCTATGCTCTTTTCAGTGTCATAAAATTAGTTTTTGTTGCAGTAGTTGCATGTGTATGTTTATATTTTGTAGTAGGTCTGAGGCGGTGGCTTCCTTTTTTCAAATTACGGCTATTAGGGAAGTGTAGCACCTTCGTACGTGGACATCTGAACACTTAAAAGAGACTAATGACTGTGGGATGCATGTCGAAGAAACACCTGGCACTTTGCGAGGGGAGCAGTGGGAGTTTGACTGATTGAATTTGCGATTGGAGGCTGTTGTACAGTGTTTTTAACATCTGTTAGTTTGTTGTAACCTCGTCATGGGTAGAAAGTGCTCTTTACATCTTTTCCCTTCATACTTTTCGTTTTTTTCATGTGGCCATTTCTTTTATTTGGCTCTTATGGCACCCGTTTTGTTGTTATCTGTCTTTAAACCTTCTAGGGTTCTGTATCATGGATGTCTTTTGCTCATTTTTAGCTTTTCAAGTGTGTGGGCTCTATTGCAATAATCACCAAAAAAAAGAGGAAATAAATGAAAACTCACAGCTGAAACATTGGCATACTTTCAAATCCCCTTACAAATGTAAGCAGCGAGAAGTGACAAGGGTTAAAACATGATTTTATCTGTAACTTTTTTACAGATCTGCGAGATATTCATAGTCCTCAAAAGTGAGTAAGGTTAAGCCTGTCTTCGTGCCTTCATTCTTCTTGTTATTGCTAGGCACCATGCTTTGAACTCCCATCTTGCCCCTGCTCCGCCTCACGAGTCCACTATGATGAAGTAGGAAATTATGATACGCTGATATATATTTTGGGGAACTTGATGTCATTTCTATCAACATTCAACCTAAAATTAGTCTACTGTGACCATAGAGTGCGCCTAGTGGTGCATTGAAGTTTAACAGGATAATGCTCACATTGACTTTTTTCTGTAGTGGAAATTTTATGTGCTGCACATTGGCCATAGGGGATCTAAATATCTTTTGACTTGTAGATAAAGCTTCTTTATGACTAGTTGATTTTGTCTTGAGCAAGCTTTCCATGTATAGGCTGCACCCATAGCTGATCATACTGGCCTTCCACTTGGACTGAAAGGAAAGGTTCTTTGCTGCCTGCTTTTGTCGAACTAACCTAGTTATTTGGCATTCTCTTGCAATTGCTTCTGGCTCACTGTTGATATGCGGCACTGTCTTAGTTATTGCTATTGTCAATGCTTGTGAATTGCTTTGAATTTGTTATTTCACAAAAGAAATGCCTTTTGTATGTTACCATCAATAGCGCCACTCATGAAGTCATTTATCAGAAATAAATTCTTTCAAGATTAAAGCATTTAACTTGACAAAGCGGGACCTGTATGTTGAATTTTTCACTTATGGGTTTTGCTCTTGTCTTTTAGGCTTATTTGCACTTTTTTTTTGGCAGGTAGAATTCGAAGAGAGAGCTCGAATACTACATGAAGATATAATGAAGCATGTAAGATCTTATCTACCATGTTACGGTCTGAATTCTAAATTGAGCAGCTGGCATTGCACAGTCATAGTGGCATCATTTATCCTTCTATTACTTTTCGTACAAATGTATGCACTGCTAGTTTCCATGCTAGAAGACCCCAAACAACATCACAGAATTCGTTTCTGGTTCTAGTCAACCTTTTCAATAGTACCTTGAGAAAATGGTGAAAACCACTTCTTGCTTAATATGGGTTAGAAGAGTTTCTTGATGTATGTAGCATTAAATCCAATATGTTGATGCTTGAATAGAATGGGTTAAGAGACGAGTACCAAGAAAACATGACAATTTCATTTAGATCAGTATAGTAGCCTCAGTTGTATGGAATGGAGTAAAGTAGGAGAGAGTGGTGGACTTCAATGGGAGTCTACTCTTTACACTCTGGTAGGGGAGCAATCACTGGAATTCTGAAACCAGAAGGCTCAGGTATGGTGCTGCTTCTAAAGGCTTTTAGGTTGGTGAAGGCGATAGAACGAACCAAATCCAACCTAGGAAAGGGGGAAATGTTGCTGACCTTTATATGTTGGAGGTGGACCCGACCTTATGAGGTGCCTTTGGTTGACAAATCAATGATGCTCAATACATGATTGGCCAATGGGGGCAATACTTAATATGGGTCAGGCTAGGTCATCACACTCCATGGCTGTAAATAAGTCACATTGTTTGGCTTTGCATAAGCCTGCATTCTTGTGTTTGCCCTGTAGAACAATTTTTTTCCCATCAATGTCATTGCATATTTGTTTTGATATTCTTGGTGTCTGGATTAATCTTCGACTGACCTTTCTTCTTCCTCATGCCTTTTCCTTTCAAGTGGCTTCCAAGGGAACTTGCTTTGCTGGAGAGTCGTATTGAATGAGCCAATGAGAAGGGCTGGCGCAAAGAATATCCTTTTGCCTGTGCTGGAAATTTTGCTTGTGTAATAGGTGTTGACCACCACATTGATGTGAAGTTGAAAAAATGCACAATATGTGGATTTTTCCGTAATATCATTCAGTTGGATTGCTAACTTAGATCGGTTCAAAGTGAGCAGCGCATTACCTGATGCTGCTATCTTGCTGTTTTTTTTTTTTTTTTTTTTTTTTTTTTTTTTTTTTTTTTTTTGGGGGGGGGGGGGGGGTTATGGGCTTTGGGGGGCATTCGTTTTCACCATATAACATTTATGTTGAGAACAGTAAACTTGAGACCTTCATCTTTTATGACAAGCTCCAATACAAAGAACTGGTCGTTTTAATTGGCCAAGTCTTAAGAATTATTTGACCCTACAAATTAAGGTGTTTAACATTTGAATCATGTGATCATGTTTATTACAATCATTTGCCTTCCATGTTGTCCTCTGATCCTCTCCGTGATATTGGTGGTGAATGAGCTTTGGCTTTACTTTGAGGACAATTCCCATGCATTTTTAACTGCATTTTCTTCTAGTTCTAGGATTGTATGGATACAACTACTTACTGTTTCCTGCATTTTGGGCTATATAAAACGTAACATATGTTTATGACATCCAAACTTGCTCCATAAAGGAATGCTGTGCATTGTGATTGATGGATTTGTAATGACAGAAGGACTGGGAATTAGTTACAACTGAATTGATCTAGAGTTTTTTTTTTTTTTTTTTTTTTTGGGGGGTGGGGGAGGGGGTGCATGAATTGATCTAGAACTTAGTTTTCATTTAATGATAGCAAACAGGATCTAATCGGAAATTATTTAGTAGCAAGGCATCCCAGGAGTCTTGGCCTACTGTGAGAAAGACCCGCTTTCACAGAATACAACTAGTTATTTTTGACAGGAGGTGCCATTGCTGGTGATGGTCCAGTGAAATAATTGTCTCTGCATGTGGAACGATAATTAGTCGTATGTGATCCAGCGGAATGGTTCTGTGAAAGCGTCCCGTTTTTGAAATTTCATGCTTTCTGCCCCTTGAAAGTAAAGTGTTGTCCAACGCATATATCATCACATTGAGGGTGTACCTGAAATTTATTATTTTGAGGCTTTACTTGGTGGTGAGTATTGGTCACCCACTGGTTTCAGATTAAATATTTGCCATGTGATTTGATGGTGCACTTGACCTGACCAGGCTATGCCTCTGTTAGTGACCCAGGCAGAGAATGTGTACATGTGAACAGAGTCCTTTTGATGATTCCAATCATTTAGTCAATCACTTGGTTCCACACCTGCTTTTACATGATGGAAGCTTGTTGAAGTTAAAGCTTTGTTACAATTAAATTGCCATTACTTTGTTGAACATTGGCTTTTGATATCATGGTCCAACATTATCATTTATAACCTGACATATGAGACAGCATCTAGAATCTTGGTTTCCGTGGCTGAAAATTGTTGAATACTTAACTCCCTCTCTTTTTCCCCCTCTTTGGTATCAAGCCAGCAATCAGTTCCTTCACTTATTTTATTCTGTACGTTATTCGAATACTTGGAGAGAAGGAAGCTGCTCCAGACTGCTGAAGAACAAGCGCATTTATTGCGTGAGATACCTGAGGCGATTGCAGATGGAATAGAAATTGATTCTACAGATAGTCCGGACGAATTAGAAGAAATCACTACATCACCAATATTGCTCCATAGGGAAAATTCACAGGAGGCTAAATGTGCTACTATGGGCAATATTGTACCAGTGACTAAGATACCTTGGATGACCAACTTGGAAGGTACGTACAGGCACCTTTTAATTAATGTTAGGCATCTGCATGGACTTATCGAATGGGAAGTGGTTCCCATCCCAAAACAACTCTCTCTCCTGGTGCGAACAAAACAAAATTCATTTCTTAGTGTCTTGTTTGTTGTGTTGGGTCATTGATGTCCGTTAAAATATTCGACTTTGGGAGGCATTGCATTTTCACCTAGCTTTCTCTTTCCTGTTTTCTCATTTCAACATCCTTGACTCCACCTCTTGCACATCAACATTCTTCTCTTCAAGGCTTGAGCTCTACAATATCACTGAATTTCAGCTCCTGTTCAGGAACGTCTCACTTTGTCTGTGAAAGCCATCAAGGCATATGCTGACCCACCCATCTCTATTTGCCTGGACTTTTCCTGCTAGAATTTCTATGTTTATGTCTGTTGTCATATAAATCTTCTAGTTGGAGGCCTATTCAAATTGGTGAGCCTAAGAAAAACTCATCGAATTTTGCTTTATGGTTCGTCTTTGCCTGTATCAATATCTTGAGGTGAAGATTAAATTAAAGAGAACATATCAGAGAGAAGAAATGAATCTTCTGAAAGTCACTGGAGAAAGTAGAACCATTGAAAAAGCTCGAAAATGTACTTGTGGAAGCCCCATGATACTGGGGGTATAAAGTCGTTGGGGGAAGAGTGTGTCATCTGATTATATGAGAAAAGTGCCATCTTGGCATCTGTACCTATCTATCGCATCCAGCACAATAGTCATACTACTTGGATCGAGTCTGGTGAGCTTTTCTCAGTCAGACCTGATCAATAACATTCCCTGTTGAACTTTTCTGGCTATTGCAAGAGTTCCTTTCCTACCCCTGTTTAAAGAAGAGAATCCCTGATAAAAAGGGTTGAATAATCTTCTTGCTGTATTTGGGAATTAATATGAGAATTTGGGGTGAGTTTCGCCAGAACTTTTGGTAGAGGCGCAATAAAGGTAAGGAAAGTTGGAACCCAGGGAATGAAATTTTTTAGGTCTCCTTTTCATTAATGACTAATATATTACCTCTATGGGATCTATTCTAAATGCACCGGAGAGAGTTTGAAGGCTGAGAACAGAATGGGAGTTTCACAGAGTGAGATATTGTGAAATAAAGAGAACTATGGGTCAGATGGCACTGAGGTCCCATGTTTATTTATTCCAAAAATCACGAGTAAGAGAAAAAGTATATTTGTTCCAAGAAGGTGTTTATATAAGCAGTACGATGAATACCAGGGGTGAGAAGTGGGGGTTAGGCTGTTATGCTAGGAAGACATCATGCCTAAGAAAATTATGATCATTGGATAAAGATCAGCACAGAATATCATGAAAAAGTCATTGACTGAGTTTTGGCATTGGTGATTCAGCTTTTATAAATTGTAAGGGCATATGATGCCCTCGTGGCATAATAGACTAGCCTGAGATGTGGGCATGGATTTATGATGGAACAACACGTATGATGGGCCCACTTAAAAGTTCAAGGAATGCGAATATGCGATTTGTTGATCGACTTAATACTAAAAAGATCTTTCAGTCTTCTTCCTGAAGTTGTATGTCGAATTACTCTTATAACTTTAGCTGAAAGGTTGTACCTTTAAATAAATATTGAAGGGACATGTTGTGCAGATTTATATACACCACTATCACCAAAAGTGTCGTGGTACATCCCGAGCAATGGGGAAGTGTGGAAACAGAAGGATGAAGACAGATCATTTCCTAGTTTTGTCACAATTTTGCGTCCGGACTATTTCAAATAAGTCGTGTGCGATTCCAGGTGACATATTTTCAAAGATGTTGCCGAATCTCACTGATGTAGTGTAAAGATGGGAATTTGTTTGTGCGAGCAAACTAGATCGTGGGAAACTTGCGCTCTAGCAATTTCTAGCATTTGAATCACCTGCGCAGCCGATCTGTATGCTTGGGGGTGATGATGTTAGGAGGCCCATTTCCCGTAGTTTTAAGTTTTATTCAATACCTATACCTGGGCTTCTCAAAATTTTGGGTCCATGTCGTAACTTATGTAACTGGAAATATGGTGTACATGGCTTTGATTTTTGAGGCGAGCTAACCCATGTAATTTAATTTATTTGATATCGAACGGTACATGTACGGTCATGTACTCAATTCTTTTTCTAGTGAGATGCAGCTTCTGCAATTCTTCAGTCCCTTGTATAGGTACTTGAAATAACACTCTGATGCAGGTTCTTTTGTACATGACTCTGTGACACAGTTGATCAGAAGAGAGAAATTCTACCAAGTAGGAGATGCTTTTGTTCGTTTACCCTATTGTTTTTGTCCCTTTTCAATCGGCAATGACAGACAAGAGAACAGATGCTTCTTCTGCTTTGTACCTTTCTGGGCTACTTGCCGGATTTTGGCTCTATTGCCAGATTTATGCTGCAGGCCTATTGTCTTTTTTGAGTGTTGGTGTACCTGAACATCAACGTTTCCGTCAGCTTTGTCGCTCATGTAACAATTTCCACACAAGACGACGATTACAATTCCCAGATGATGGAGAAGTGTGGGAAGTGAACAACTGCATCGCGGTTGATGATGTAGAAGTGGGGAAGCGAACAGCTGCATCGTGGTCGAACGTAGGATTTTATGAACAATCCTGACAAAGTTCATAAATTGCTGTTGCAAACGAGGGTTTCTAAGCAAGAAGCCGATGCAAATGGCGCCAAGAGACAGAAAGGGAAGCCGTGGAAATCAAACCGCCATAATCAATCGGAAAAAATGGGATCAGTGATCTCCGCATTCTTATTCGATAATCAAAATCGTCCTTACAATGGTCTTATGTCCATTGTGAAGTGGTTCAGCTAAATTTGACCGTCAGCAAGCTGAGTTGGTCAATATGGAAACACTTGCCACTTTTTACTGGTAAATTAAGCGGAGACGATGATAAGAGATGGGGAGTCCATACTATTAAAATAAAAAAAAGTCCATTACTATAAAAAAAATTCCCAACTCGGCAAAGAAAGTCAATATTACTTTTTTTTAAAAGAAAAAAAAGCCCATTTAGCAAATCTTTTAACATTGTCAAAAATAAAATCACGCTGTAAATTCATTCATGCGAATGATTCAAGGATCAAAGATGAATCATGCTGGAAAAACACAAGGATGATTTTGGAACAAAATCAGATAGAGGGGCTGATATGACTCTCGTGTGAGGGTATGGAGACCACACATCCGACTTCGCCTTATCAGTTTGGCATCGTGTGAGATGAGATCATTCAAGCACGGAGGATGATGATGATGATTATGCCTCGATAACAAAAAGATGCTCCTTCAAAAATGCAATTGCAACCACACAATCCTCCATGCTTAACAATGTGAGCAGCTCCTTGGTTTTCAGAGACAGCGATAACGATCGCGTCTCTTGACATCTTTTTTATTATATTTCAGGCTATAATTTTAGTCGGTCTCTCTTGTCCATACATACATTTATATTTATATATGTGGATATATATATATATATATATATTTATTTATTTATTTATAATTATAAAAGCTGGTCCGTTGCTTGCAAATCATGTGAAAGTGTTTATGGAGAGGTCACTCTCAATCATAGTCATCCGTTGGATAGCCGAAAAATGTGGCACCTTCAATTTGACTTTTATTGCCCTTTTATTTCGCTTCAAGACCACCTCAACATGCCACGTTTCTCGACCACCCTGGCATCGCAGTTTTTGACATCATAAATCGATTTACGCACCCATTAGCTTTCTATTTTTCTCATGCATTTAATTGTATTCCCATTGGTTAAATAAAATATTTCCGGCAATCCACCTAATATAATGTCCTTGAAATACGATCTATGATTGGCTTGAGTAGGCTCCTAAGTCTCACCGACGGCTAGGGAGAATTCACGTGGAATGTGCTTCCCCTCATCGTACGCTCCAAATAAATTAAAATAAAATGAAAAATGAAATGGGTATTCAAAGTACAATATTATTTATTTATTCTGTTAAAAAAAGTACAATATTTATTATCTTAATTTTGATCTAGTTTGTATTATTTCCTAAATTTTTAATTTATTCAATATGATCCTTAAACTTTATTCTAATATATAATGTGATTTATGAATTTTTAATATGTGTTTAATTTAGTTTTTGAACTAAGGATTATATTGAACATGTATTAAAAACTCATGGACCGCATTGAAATAATTTAAAAATCTAGAAATCACATTGTCTATTAAATTAAAGTTCAATTGTTATATGATATCAATAAAAAGTTCCTGGCCACAAAGCAGATATGATCAAAGTCGACAGTTCATTTGTACCATGTTCTCCTTTAAGTTTTGCTATTTCTTGGTACGACAGCATTAATAAATTCATGGTCCTTTTGTGGTGATTTTATGACGGGACATGGGCCAGCATGCAAGCAACGCTGAGCACGCCCCGAGGGATCCGCGAGGACAGAAGAATATTCAACGCTCTCCCGAGATTTCCAAAAGATAAGAGAGGGAGAGATTCTGAATCCCACGGTCGGTGTAAATTCTAATTCAGCGTGGCGTTGCCAACCGGACTTTGCCTTTCTCTCCGCAGAGTCTTCAGCTGCTGTGCTCATTTGGCCTTATCTCTCTCTTCCCTCGTTCTTCCCACAAAGTCATAACTAATTTTCCTCGTCAGCTTGATTACTTAGTAAGCAATAAGCATGATGATGATGATGTTGGAAGGTCAAAGATGCACTGCATCGGAAGCGAATCTTCCTCCCCCTCTCTCTCTTTCCTTCCTTGTTTTCTCCCTGAATTCTGTTTATCTCCTCCACTCCACTCGCTCATCATCCCCCCCCCCCCCTCCCTCTTTCTTTATATAAAACCCCATCCCCTCTCCCCTCTCCTTTGCATACATACATAGACACTTATATTAGCCAGAGAGAGAGAGAGAGAGAGAGAGAGAGGGAGAGAGAGATCTGCAGTGACACCAAAATTGATAATGGCGGAGCCGCCGAACCCTGTGCCGGTCGCCTACCGGGCCACGTCGGCCGCGGTGCCCGACTGGCTGAACAAGGGCGACAACGCATGGCAGATGGTGTCGGCCACGCTCGTCGGCCTCCAGAGCGTGCCGGGCCTCGTCATCCTCTACGGCAGCATCGTCAAGAAGAAGTGGGCGGTCAACTCCGCCTTCATGGCCCTCTACGCCTTCGCCGCCGTCATCATCTGCTGGGTCACCTGGGCCTACAATATGTCCTTCGGCCACAAGCTCCTCCCCTTCTGGGGCAAGGCCGGCCACGCCCTCGGCCAGAAGTTCCTGATGAGGCAGGCCAACTTGACCGAGACGACGCAATTCTACAAGAACCACACGGTCGAGACGGCCACCGCGACACCCTTGTACCCGATGGCGTCGATGGTGTGGTTCCAAGGCGTGTTCGCCGCCATCACGCTGATCCTCCTGGCGGGGTCGGTGCTGGGGAGGATGAACTTTAGGGCGTGGATGATGTTCGTGCCGCTCTGGCTGACGTGCTCTTACACGGTGGGCGCGTTCAGCTTGTGGGGTGGCGGCTTCTTGTTCCACTGGGGCGTCATGGACTACTCCGGCGGCTACGTCATCCACCTCTCCTCCGGCATGGCCGGCTTGACCACCGCTTACTGGGTACTTCCACAGATTTATTAAAGCCCTAACTATTGTGCCTGCCAATACATATCTTTTAGTCATCGCCACAGATTGAGCCTTTCTTTTTCCTTCCTTCTTCATGCACAGTGCAAGAGAGATGAACTTGGCTTGTTAGTCTTTGGTGGAGCTGCACTTCTAGAAAGTCAAGTTTGAACATGCACTCCCACATATTCGAAATCATCTTTTTTGACTTATGTGACTATAATCGAAAAGTCCATTTTTGACATTCGTTAATTTTGCGCCTTAACTAATCCAAGTAATGGTTAGCTGGCTCCTCATAAATTCGACCGGGAAAAATTAGAATCACATATGTGGAAATATAAAATCGTGTTCTCTTCGCACCGATTTTTCCACGAAATGTCGATGTTATTGTGTATGTAGGTGGGACCGAGATTGACGAAGGATAGGGAGAGATTCCCCCCGAACAACGTCCTGCTCATGTTGGCCGGGGCGGGGCTGCTGTGGATGGGTTGGGCGGGGTTCAACGGGGGAGACCCTTACACGGCTAACATAGACTCGTCGATGGCCGTGCTCAACACCAACATTTGCGCCGCCACGAGCCTCCTAGTGTGGACGTGGCTCGACGTCATCTTCTTTGGGAAGCCCTCCGTCATCGGAGCCGTCCAGGGCATGATCACCGGCCTCGTTTGCATCACCCCCGCTGCAGGTACGGCACGGCGAAAAGCCTCAATTTAGCCATGGACATCCTCATGTTCACACCAATTTTTTTAACAGGAAACCATACATGTTCCCATGTTCATAGTCACCGAAGTTTCTGTAAGATAAGAATGGAGATAATCTATCATTCTTGTTCTTGACTCCGTGAGTACTCTACTAGTCAACTTTTGCGGGTCTCGAGATATGCCCCACCTTGAAATGGTACTCATCACATTCCGCCAAAAAAAATGGTACCCATCATTTAATGTTTTGTCCTTCACAAGTTTCAAGGTGCCGAGGAGAAGTGAAATGGACGATTTTGACTTGTTGACTTTTCCACATACGATGTTCGTAACAACGTTGTATTGCAATGCTGCCTACATAGACATCGACGTCCGTGTGTAGGTCTCGTCCAAGGATGGGCGGCCATCATAATGGGGATCCTGTCCGGAAGCATCCCGTGGTTCACCATGATGATCGTGCACAAGAGGTGGACTCTGCTCCAGAAGATCGACGACACCCTCGGCGTCTTCCACACCCATGCCGTGGCCGGCTACCTCGGCGGCATCCTCACTGGCTTCTTCGCCGAGCCGGAGCTCTGCGCCCTCTTCCTCCCCGTCACCAACTCGAGGGGGGGCTTTTACGGGGGCTCCGGCGGGGTCCAGATCCTGAAGCAGTTGGCGGGAGGGGCCTTCATCATAGGGTGGAACGTGGTGGTCACGTCGGTCGTGTGCGTGGTGATAGGACTGGTGGTGCCGCTGCGGATGCCGGAGGAGCAGCTGCTGATCGGAGACGACGCGGTGCACGGGGAAGAGGCCTACGCATTGTGGGGGGACGGGGAGAGGTACGACTCGACCCAGCACGGGTTCATTTCGGACGATACCGCGCACCCCATGCCATCTAGGGGCGCGACTCAAGTGGTGTGATGTACTGTGTGTTTGCCAGACACTCGGGTCCAAAGGATACGCAAGCGATTATTTTTTAGTATAGATGGATAAATGGATACTAAATTTGGGATACAAATGTTGATGATTTTCTTGGGTTTTATTTTGTCGTTTGGACATGGCTTTTGTCTTTGTATGCGCGTTCCTTGTTCTAGACAGGATATTATTGTCCTTCTGGTGTAAGAGAATCGATCTCAAGCGTTGAGTTGAGTGAATCGACAGCAAAGGATTTGGTAATCGGACGGTCTCCATCTTCTTGAGCCCCCACTTGAATGGGCTTAGGCTTTTGCACTTGGGGAGTTGGCATGGATCAAGCCTCAACGGGTACTTGCTTTTAAATGTTTCCATGGGATTTGAAATCGTTTATGCATTTTCATTTCCATTTATATCCGCCCATGGTGGTGTTAGAAAATCTAAGATTAATTCAAAAGCTAATTTCCAGTGCGATATCAATGAATTTGAGTGAGATAGTTGAATACATCCATTTATTTCGAATATCCAATGATGACTCGTCACATCATTTTGCATTAAACTCTCTCTACTTCATCCTCATTTGGTTTTGAGGAGTGGGCAGATGCATTTGGAGTGATGAATAGGATATTCTTTCGCTTTCTAATGATGTTTGGCGACTTGGTATAAAGATAAGATGTGAAACTACTAACGCGGGAGGCGAACATGAGTGACAAAAATGGGTTATCGATTGAACAAAAATTAATATAAATGAAGGAACGTTCTTGTAACACGACAATAATGAAGTAAATGATCACGTCGTAACAATAATACTAATAAATTACCAAATGTGAATCATTCCTGATAAGGCGATAACTAGTTGCTCCTTTTGATTCATTTCGACTCGAGCAAGTTGGGCGGTCTGTTAAAAATTGAGGAAAACTGTAATGATATTTATCCAAAGCAAATTATAAATGTAAATTATAAGAGAGAAAAGGGGACATGTCTCGGTTGGTAGTTGGAATCTTTTGAACGGTCGAGAAACGGCGTGTGACCTATAACTCTCCGAAAAAGTGGGTTCAGAATCAACGACCCAATCACCTTCTTCTTCTTCTTTTTTTTTTTTTTTTTTTTTTTAACAGGCTTCGCAAAAATTGGAAAAAGGAGAAAATCCGAAACAAAGGGAGGCAGAAACGACGGCGTGGGGGTGGCGTTGGAAGGTGAGGCGTGACGTCGCCGCTGGCGATGCTCTGAGCGAAAGCACTCGTCATTTCGACGAACACCACGCGACCAAGAGGACTCCCCCCACTCGTGCACTGCACCACTCCCCACACAGCCAGCCAGTGTGCCAGCGTCTCATCCTCTTCGTCTTCCTCGGGACGGCGACCGAGCGGGAGCCGTGAATTGACGCCGCCGCCGCCGCCGCCGCCGCCGCCGTCTGCCTCCTCCTCTCGAGCCGGAGTCTCCTAAAGGTAACGCTTTTCGGCTCTTCCTGTTGCTGTTTGCGTTTCGTTTTCGTTTTTGGTCCGGAAATGGAGTGTGTAGTGGGAACAGCTGGAGGCGCCCTTTTTGGGCAGTTGCAATCCCGCTCCCGAGTGGCGGATGTGGATGGCGATGAATTGGTTTCCCTAATTGCCGATTGCCGGGACGCTACTGAATGCTGCTGCTGCTGCTGCATGCCGTTCTTTTTCCCTTTTTCCCTTTTAGGCGCGCCCGGGATATTTTCCCTTTTTTTTCCTTTTCTCTTCTTCCCTTTGTCCCTGCCATTTCGATTCTCGTCCGGCAGCTGCTGCATCTTTTCTCTCTTCCCCCACCGCCCTTATTTTTCAAGGTGGCCCCCCGGCCTGATGAATTCGTGTTGTTGAGATATTGCGAAATGAGAAATCTTTAGCTGTTTTTCGATACTGCTGGACGGGGTTTTCGTGTACTGCTGTTTTGCAGCATATGAATTGACAAGCATCCCAGGCCAGGGGCATAACAGTTTATTCTTTTCTCTTTTTCGCTTGGCCATCCTCCATCCATTTTTTTTCTTTTTCCTTTTGGGGTTCTGTGCACCCTTTTTCGGGGGATTTGGGCTTGGTTTTGCTAGTTTTGCTGCTTGGTCGTTTTTGAGGGCACAGGGCGATTTTTATCTGTTTTTGCCATTGTTTTCCGTAGATAGAGGGCTTGAGGTTGCAGCTCTCTCGGTTATTCTATACGTCATGTGTTTTGTGTTGTTCACCCGTGTTACACTGTTTCATGACCTCAACACTTTTGCTGGGATTGTTATGACGTTGTCGAACTAATGTGTGTGTTTGTACAGAATTCTTCTTTGGAGAGGATAATGGTGACTGTAGAAATGTGACCCTTCGAGTTCAATCATACCCTGAGGATGGACGGCGGAGTAGAAACGCAGCCTTTCACGTGGGTGGAACAGTGTGATGGGCCAATTAATTCTCCCATTCCGCAAAAGAGGAAGTACCAACACAGGAAAAAGGAGTTTGTCGGTTGGGGGTCGAGACAGCTCATCGAGTTTCTTAAATCTATTGGTAAAGATACCTGCCAACAGATCCCTCAAGCTGATGTGGCAGCGGTTATAACCAACTATGTCAATGATAATAAGCTTGTCCATCCACAGAAGAAGAAGAGAGTTGTTTGTGATGAAAGGCTCCGTTCTCTTTTTGGAAGAAAAACTATTAGCAGACTTCAAATCCATGATCTACTTGAAGGACATTATGCAGAGAACCTAGAGCAGTCGGACGACGATTTTCTTTTCAGTTCCGGGGATGAGGACTTAACGCCTAAGCCTTCACTTCCTCAGAGAAAAACACCGAAGAAGAGAAAAGTGGTCGAAAGTTCAGAAAGTTGTTTCGCTGCAGTAGTTCCTGATAACATCAAACTCGTATACTTGAAAAGGAGCTTAGTTCAGCTTCTCTGCAAAGACTGTGTTAGCTTCGAAGGCAAAGTGGTTGGAAGCTTTGTAAGGGTAAAGTCAGATCCCAATGACTACCTTCAGAAAAATTCTTATCAACTTCTGCATGTGACAGGTGATTTGCTGTAGTTATTAGCTCTTGGGCAATGGTAGAAGCTGCTTGGGTGCTTGCTGCATCTTTTTTTTCCTCAAGCTCTGGTCCATTCTTTTGTTAAGTCACTTTGTGACCTGTCGTAATGTTGGGAAGGAAAAAGGGAAAATAGAGGGTGTTTCTGTTTCACCAAAAGAGCTTACTGCCAATTAGTTTTTTTGGGGACTTTCATGTGTTTGGTTCGTTGAAAATGGTTATTCAATGGAAAGACATTACGGTCAAAGGGAACTCCCCCACTTAGAATTAGGAAAATGAATTCTTGGCTCAAAATAGAGGAAATCATTTTTCCTAGCATAACAAGTCTCTTTCCAGAAACTTTAAGTGGCTTCCTCAGTGCAGTGCTTCATGTCGTAGCAATTCCTTGCATGATCTTGTATTGCCCTTATTCTGAAACTCCGGAAATTCGTAGTAATCTAACTGGCAATTGGGTCATGCTTGTTTGAATCTAGTGTGAAATGGAGTGGTATGACGGGTTTATGGGTGTCAATGCAGCTTCCTCGTAAATATTTGAAAACTGATGACATTTTTCTCTACTTATGTAGGTGTGAAAGGGGCCACAGGAACAACAGATACGGGCACTCAAGTCCTCCTTCAAGTGGCTGGGTTGTTTAAAGACATTCCCATTTCCATGCTTTCCGATGAGAACTTCACCGAGGTAATCGGCAGATGCTAGCTTTATTTTCTTCTGATTGAAACCATTGCCTGACTGGACTAGGCTTTGATACAGTCAAAGTTAAGGAGGCTTTGATGGTTTTAAATGCTTGCACTGTCTTTAAGGTGGAAGAAAAGGGAATGTGCATCTCTTTTTGGAAAAGCTTTCAACAGATTGCAATAGATGGCCTCTTCAAACCAAATTTATTGCGCTAGGGTAAATCAGATTAATTTTGGTAATCAAAGAGCCACTTTCCAAAGTTGTTGGGGAAAATTCAGAGTGTTAAATAAGATACTGATTGATTCACCTTCCTTTTGATCGTGTGATAGAACTACTGAATTTCTCCTTTTGGAGATTTTTATGACGTTACTCAAGGAGATGAATTCACAACAGGCTTTTGCTTCCCAAACCGCTTCCGTAGTAGGCAACTTAGGGCAGGACCACTACGCAAAAGTTATCAATTTTGGCAATTTTTTAACTTGAGCGTTACTTCACAGACTTTTGCAGAATATTTAACATTGCGATATTCTTCCTATGATGAGAAAAGATAAACCTCTCCCAAGTTCGAGCTCAAAACCATTTTGGGGTTGCATAACTGGTAGAGTGGTGGGCTATGAAAAGAGAAAGCTGTATGACTAACTTATAGGTGTATAAAGTAGAGTAGGCATGGGGGAATTGCCTGAATCCCATTATGTCATCCAGGTCAAATTTGGTTTTCTAGCTAAGATGTTGATTAATGGGGAGACTATGCTTGAATGGCGACCAGTTATGAGAAATTAATTAAAGCGATCTTGCTGTCAATTATCTCCGGAGATACGTGAATGACTTACCTGTGCATTTCCAACTTAGAAGTTTCCAACCGCTTTGGCTTGCCCAAGGTTGTAACCAACTGTACTGGCTAATGACTATAATGGTCTTTTGATTGTATGGTCACTTTAGATGACTATAGAGCATCTTGTCCTCAGCAAATGGAAATAATTAAGTCGCGATGTGGTTTTATTCTAATGATGAGAGTATAAGGCATTTTGAAATCAGAATAGCTTCCGTGTCAATTGCAGTACAGCAGAGTCAAGACACAGTTTTGTCTACATTCCTGTTTTATGGTTCTCGAAAGATTCTCAGTGAACAATTGTTGCTTGAATACGAGGCTTTTCTAAAGATTCTTTCGAACCATGGATTCGTGCCCATAATTTCTCTTTCTGATGTTTCTGCAGGAAGAATGTGAAGATTTGCGTCAGAGAGTGAAAGATGGTTTGCTCAAGAGGTCAACTGTAGTAAGTTTTTCTTATTATGTACTATCAATCTTCAATAAATTATCAGAACTTCATATTTCTATGCTCTTTTCAGTGTCATAAAATTAGTTTTGTGTTGCAGTAGTTGCTTGTGTATGTTTATATTTCGTAGTAGGTCTGAGGCAGTGGCAGCCTTTTTCAAATTACGGCTATTAGGGAAGTGTAGCACCTTCCTACTCGGACATCTGAACACTTAAAAGAGATTAATGACTGTGGGATGCATGTTGAAGAAACACATGGCACTTTGGGAGGGGAGCAGTGCGAGTTTGACTGATTGAATTTGCGATTGGAGGCTGTTGAACAGTGTATTTAACATCTGTTAGTTTATTGTAACCTCGTCATGGGTAGAAAGTGCTCTTTACATCTTTTCCCTCCATACTTTTGGTTTTTTTCATGCGGCCATTTCTTTTATTTGTCTCTTGTGGCACCCGTTTTGTTGTTATCTGTCTTTAAACCTTCTAGGGTTCTGTATCATGGATATCTTTTGCTCATTTTTAGCTTTTCAAGTGTGTGCACTCTATTGCAATAATCACCAAAAAAAAAGAGGAAATAAATGAAAACTCGCAGCTGAAACATTTGCCTACTTTCAAATCCCCTTAAAAATGTAAGCAGCGGGAAGTGACAAGGGTTAAAACATGATTTTATCTGTAACTTTTTTACAGATCTGCGAGATATTTATAGTCCTCAAAAGTGAGTAAGGTTAAGCCTGTTTTCGTGCCTTCATTCTTCTTGCTATTGCTAGGCATCATGCTTTGAACTCCCATCTTGCCCCTGCTCCGCTTCACTAGTCCACTATGATGAAGTAGGAAATTATGATAAGCTGATATATATTTTGGGGAACTTGATGTCATTTCTATCAACATTCAACCTGAAATTAGTCTACTGTGACCATAGAGTGTGCCTAGTGGTCCATTGAAGTTTAACAGGATAACGCTCACATTGACTTTTTTCTGTAGTGGAAATTTTATGTGCTGCACACTTGCCATAGGGAATCTAAATATCTTTTGACTTGTAGATAAAGTTTCTTTATGACTAGCTGATTTTGTCTTGAGCAAGCTTTCCTTGTATAGGCTGCACCCATAGCTGATCATATACTGGCCTTCCACTTGGACTGAAAGGAAAGGTTCTTTGCTGCCTGCTTTTGTCGAACTAACCCAGTTATGTGGCATTCTCTTGCAATTGCTTCTGGCTCACTGTTGATATGCAGCACTGTGTTAGTTATTGCTTTTGTCAGTGCTTGTCAATTGCTTTGAATTTGTTATTTCACAAAAGAAATGCCTTTTGTATGTTACCATCAATAACGCCACTCATACAGTCATTTATCAGAAATAAATTCTTTCAAGATTAAAGCATTTAACTTGACAAAGCGGAACCTGTATGTTGAATTTTTCACTTATGGATTTTGCTCGTCTTTTAGGCTTATTTGCACTTTTTTTTTGGCAGGTAGAATTTGAAGAGAGAGCTCGAATACTACATGAAGATATAATGAAGCATGTAAGATCTTATCTACCATGTTCCGGTCCGAATTCTAAATTGAGCAGCTGGCATTGCACAGTCATAGTGGCATCATTTATCCTTCTATTATTTTTCTTACAAACGTATGCACTGCTAGTTTCCGTGCTAGAAGACCCCAAACAACATCACAGAATTCGTTTCTGGTTCTAGTCAACCTTTTTAATAGTACCTTGAGAAAATGGTGAAAACCACTTCTTGCTTAATATGGGTTAGAAGAGTTTCTTGATGTATGTAGCATTAAATCCAATATGTTGATGCTTGAATAGAATGGGTTAAGAGACAAGTACCAAGAAAACATGACAATTTCATTTAGATCAGTATAGTAGCCTCAGTTGTATGAAATGGAGTCGAGTAGGGGAGAGTGGTGGACTTCAATGGGAGTCTACTCTTTACCATCTGGTAGGGGAGCAATCACTGGAGCCCTGAAACCAGAAGGCTCAGGTATGGTGCTGCTTCTAAAGGCCTTTAGGTTGGTGAAGGGGATAGAACAAACGGAATCCCACCTAGGAAAGGGGGAAATGTTGCTGACCTTTATATGTTGGAGGTGGACCTGACCTTATGAGGTGCCTTTGGTTGACAAATCAATGATGCTCAATACATGATTGGCCAATGGGGGCAATACTTAATATGGGTCAGGCTAGGTCATCACACTCCATGGCTGTAAATAGGTCGCATTGTTTGGCTTTGCATAAGCCTGCATTCTTGTGTTTGCCCTGTAGAACAATTTTTTTCCCATCAATGTCATTGCATATTTGTTTTGATATTCTTGGCGTCTGGATTAATCTTCGACTGACCTTTCTTCTTCCTCATGCCTTTTCCTTTCAAGTGGCTTCCGAGGGAACTTGCTTTGCTGGAGAGTCGTATTGAACGAGCCAATGAGAAGGGCTGGCGCAAAGAATATCCTTTTGCCTGTGCTGGAAATTTTGCTTGTGTAATAGGTGTTGGCCACCACACTGATGTGAAGTTGAAAAAATGCACAGTATGCGGATTTTTCAGTAATATCATTCAGTTGGATTGCTAACTTAGATCGGTTCAAAGTGAGCAGCGTATTACCCATTGCTGCTATCTTGCTCTTTTTTTTTTTTTTTGGGGGGGGTTGGTGGTGTGGGGGCATTCATTTTCACCATATAACATTTATGTCGAGACCAGTAAGCTTTAGACCTTCATCTTTTATGACAAGCTCCGATACAAAAAACTGGTCGTTTTAATTGGCCAAGTCTTACGAATTATTTGACCCTACAAATTAAGGTGTTTAACATTTGAATCATGTGATCATGTTTATTACAATCATTTGCCTTCCATGTTGTCCTCTGATCCTCTCCGTGATATTGGTGGTGAATGAGCTTTGGCTTTAGTATACTTTGAGGACAATTCCCATGCATTTTTAACTGCATTTTCTTCTAGTTCTAGGATTGTATGGATACAACTACTTACTGTTTCCTGCATTTTGGGCTATATAAAACGTAACATATGTTTATGACATCCAAACTTGCTCCATAAAGGAATGCTGTGCATTGTGATTGATGGATTTGTAATGACAGAAGGACTGGGAATTAGTTACAACTGAATTGATCTAGAGTTTTTTTTTTTTTTTTTTTGGGGGGGGGGGGCATGAATTGATCTAGAACTTAGTTTTCATTTAATGATAGCAAACAGGATCTAATCGGAAATTATTTAGTAGCAAGGCATCCCTAGAGTCTCGGCCTACTGTGAGAAAGACCCGTGTTCACAGAATACAACTAGTTATTTTTGACAGGAGGTGCCATTGCTGGTGATAGTCCAGTGAAATAATTGTCTTTGCATGTGGAACAATAATTAGTCGTATGTGATCCAGCGGAATGGTTCTGTGAAAGCATCCCGTTTTTGAAATTTCATGCTTTCTGCCCCTTGAAAGTAAAGTGAGGCTATTTGTCATCCAACGCATATATCATCACATTGAGGATGTACCCGGAATTTGTTATTTTGAGGCTTTACTTGGTCGTGAGTATTGGTCACCCCCTAGTTTCAGATTAAATACTTGCCATCTGATTTGATGGTGCACTTGACCTGACTATGCTATGCCTCTGTTAGTGATCCAGGCAGAGAATGTGTTCATGAACAGAGTCTTTTTGATGATTCCAATCATTTAGTCAATCACTTGGTTCCACGCCTGCTTTTACATGATGGAAGCTTGTCGAAGTTAAAGCTTTGTTACGATTAAATTGCCATTACTTTGTTGAACATTGGCTTTCGATATCATGGTCCAACGTTATCATTTATAACCTGACATATGAGACGGCATCTAGAATCTTGGTTTTCGTGGCTGAAAATTGTTGAATACTTAACTCCCTCTCTTTTTCCCCCTCTTTTGGTATCAAGCCAGCAATCAGTTCCTTAACTTATTTTATTCTGTACGTTATTCGAATACTTGGAGAGGAGGAAGCTGCTCCAGACTGCTGAAGAACAATCGCGTTTATTGCGTGAGATACCTGAGGTGATTGCAGATGGAATAGAAATTGATTCTACAGATAGTCCGGACGAATTAGAAGAAAGCACTACATCACCAATATCGCTCCATAGGGAAAGTTCACAGGAGGCTAAATGTACTACTATGGGCAATATTGTACCAGTGACTAAGATACCTTGGATGACCAACTTGGAAGGTATGTACAGGCACCTTTTATTTAATGTTAGGCATCTGCATGGACTTATCAAATGGGAAGTGGTTCCCATCCCAAAGCAACTCTCTCTCCTGGTGCGAACAAGACAAAATTCATTTCTTAGTGTCTTGTTTGTTGTGTTGGGTCATCGATGTCCATTAAAATATTTGACTTTGGGAGGCATTGCATTTTCACCTAGCTTTCTCTTTCCTGTTGCCAATTAAATTCAGCTGTTCTCATTTCAACATCCTTCGCTCCACCTCCTCCACATCAACATTCTTCTCTTCAAGGCTTGAGCTCTACAATATCACTGAATTTCAGCTCCTGTTCAGGAACTTCTCACTTTGTCTGTGAAAGCCATCAAGGCTTATGCTGACCCACCCATCTCTATTTGCCTGTACTTTTCCTGCTAGAATTTCTATGTTTATGTCTGTTGTCATATAAATCTTCTAGTTGGAGGCCTATTCAAATTGGTGAGCCTAAGAAAAACTCATCGAATTTTGCTTTATGGTTCGTCTTTGCCTGTTTCAATATCTTGAGGTGAAGATTAAATTAAAGAGAACAGACCAGAGAGAAGAAATGAATCTTCTGAAAGTCACTGGAGAAAGTAGAACCATTGAAAAAGCTGGAAAATGTACTTGTGGAAGCCCAATGGTACTGGGGGTATAAAGTCGATGTGGGAAGAGTGTTTTCTGATTATATGATAAAAGTGCCATCTTGGCATCTGTACCTTTCTATTGCATCCAGCGCAATAGTCATTCTACTTGGATCGAGTCTGGTGAGCTTTTCTCAATCAGACCTGATCAATAGCATTCCCAGTTGAACTTTTCTGGCTATTGCAAGAGTTCCTTTCCTACCCCTGTTTAAAGAAGAGAATCCCTGATAAAAAGGGGTGAATAATCTTCTTGTTGTATTTGGGAATTAATATGAGAATTTGGGGTGAGTTTCACCAGAACTTTTGGTAGAGGCGCAATAAAAGTAAGGAAAGTTGGAACCCAGGGAATGAAATTCTTTAGGTCTCCTTTTCATTAATGACTAATATATTACCTCTATGGGATCTATTCTAAATGCACCGGAGAGAGTTTGAAGGCTGAGAACAGAATGGGAGTTTCACTAACACCTAAAATAAAGCCATTTAAATTGCCCGATACAAGTTACTTAGCTTTTTAATAAATGAATGACAGATAATCACTTTTGAGCCAACATACTCTCATCCTGTTTGCTGCTTTGCTTGTGGGAATAATTCCAGATTGCAGTTAACATTGTGATGAGCAGGGAACAGAATTCTGAAAGTCATTGGCTATGTCAATTTGTCTTTTTCATTACTATCTGTGCATGTTGAGATGGTGAGAACCGTTCCCCGTATTTTATGTCATAATTTGCAGGGTACCAGAATGTTATTCATGTTTCTGAATACAAAAAACAAGTAGTAGCAAATCAGACAAATGAAGAAGGACCTGGTAGGATGGAGAAGCAAGTGTTTCAGGGAACGGAGGATGAGAAAATTCATGCAACTCAGAAAAGTGAAGAATGTGAACAGCAGCCAATAACAGAGATTAGTAAGGAAGAAAGACGTGTGGTTGTGGAGAACAATGACTTTCATGGAACAAAGGATAAGAGTGTTCAAACGCAGAAGGTAGTGATTGATTTGGTCAGCGATGATGAGGATGTGGATCCTCGGAGTTGCCAGGGTCAGAGCCATGAGGATGACCTTGAAAGCTTGATATGGCACTATGCTGATCCCCAAGGCGAAGTCCAGGGTCCTTTCTCGCTTGCATCGCTAAAGCGTTGGAGTCTGGAATACTTTCCTCCTGATTTCAAGATATGGAAGGTCGGTGAAAGCCAGAGCAAAGCAATATTGCTAACTGATATACTGCGCAGTATGTGCTCTAAGTAATGGGGAAGACATTTTTGTTACTTGTCATTTAGGTTTCACCTGTGATTTTAGCCACCGTTCCTTAACAAAACTCCAGAATTGATTGGATATGGGGAATGAGTTATACTGACCGGAGGAATTACTGCTTTGAGTTTCGGCGCCTCTGTATCAGCGGCAAATAAATAAGCTGGTCATCTTGTTTTCTTGTACATTCCTTACATCTTGTTGTAAATGAGACCATTTTATTCAAACCAGTTTGAAACCGCGACTTACTTTTGTTATTGAACTCCGACACCCTGCAAAGATGTGAATTGCAGCAAATATGCAGGTTGACCGACTTATGAATCCACTCTGTGCTTCGTCAGTTATGTGCTCTTCTTTGCTTGGTGAAAATCTTGCAGGATCACCTAGGAGGAGCGCGAGTTATCTGTCAACCCGTTTCACTTACTGCTCTGTGAGCATATTCTGAGGATGGTACTGCGTCAACGATCTATTTGTCAGGTCTACTTAATACAGGAGAGCATCTAGTTTTCCTTTCAAAAGAGGTAAGACGCATGCTTCCATTTGCTGTATGGGGTGTTGAGTGAGAGGGAAGCATGCAAAGCGGGTAGGTGGATTGACTTGGTGCGTGGCACGGATCCCACCCACCAATCCCATCTTTCTCCATTTACCAGGATCAGTGCAAGTAGGGTTTTAATAATAGTTAGAGCTCACATGAAATGCATGTTACCAGGAAATTCTAGGTTAATTGGTTGGACAGTCACAATTCTGGAGATATGGCAATATCATGCGTTAATCCTGTCGCATTCGCGTCGAGGACGGTTTTTATCTTACCAACATTTGTAATCGAAAGACCGGGGTGATATTGGAAAGTCCACAAGAATGGTAGGGCTCTCTATCTAATCTATCTTTGACTTGTAATGAACTGCAAATTACGACCGATGGAGAATATTTTAATACGGTTCGATCCAAAAAAGAGAATATTTTATAACTGATTTAACTCGGCGACGTGGCGTACACCCAACTGGACAAAGCTGGGTGCTTTTGACCAAAAGCCATGGCTGCTTGCGTTGCCGCCCTCTAACCACATGTTTATTGACTAAACAAAACATGACTTTTCTCGGGGTTTGGCTTTCAATCCGCCAGAGAGGCTTGAGAGATGGGAATTCCTTGACTCGGAAAAATCAGAAATAATGTCGAAATCAATTGCCCTTTTCCGTTATTTGGTATAGAAAATCTAGATTTTCCTAAACAAGTATATATTATTCGGGCGCTTATGACTTGCACGTAAAGTATTAAGAACCAAACATCGGTGCAGGAGGTTGGGGCACTGCCTCTATGGACTTGGCCTCGTCAGTGTTGGACCACCGGTAAAAAGATTAGGAACAAGCTTTGGGGTTCCGTGCTCAAACAGAGTTTTTGGTCCAAATCTCAGTATTTAGTCATCTTTTGAAAACTGATTTCTCGATTTTTCAAAAAAGAAATATATATATTTTTTGAACTTAAGCATGAGTATGAAAGTTTTTGTGATCGATTCATTTTCCCGAGCAATTCAAATATCGAAGAATGAGTGAAATATTTTTTTAAAAATAAATATAATTTCGATTCTTCGTGAAAATGAATGAGGCAGGAGAAAATACTCGCGGTGGATGACTAGAAATCCCGAGATGATACGCAACCGAATCGCGACAGAACAAAGGGGGATGGCGCCATGGTACTCCAATTTAATTTGGTGAATAAAGTAAAGGAGAAAGCATGCCGACGAAAAGAGGATGAGAGAGAGATAGAGACGCACGTTCATGTGGGGTGGTGGCGCGGCAGCAGGCGGAGGCGGGGGGGCCATGTCACGGATGAGAGGTTCGAATCCTTCCTGTCCCCACGTTCCAGTGGACGCATTGCTCATGGCCCCCTCCTCCTCCCCGGCCAAATTCCCCTTTCTGGCCGTCTCCATCATGTGGATAATCACAATTACTATGAATTGGCACATTTCCCCACCCTCTCTCTCTCTCTCATGCATTAGTGGTGGAGTACATGTATGCCAATGTAGACCTGTCAAACAAACACGAAAATTAGATGGGATTTGGATCGGATCGAAAAATGAGCTAACTTAAAATAGACTCGTTCAATCCGTTTTGACTTATTTTTCATCCAATATTGATCTAAGGATTTATAATTATCCCACATTAAACCAAATCTAAGTGAGCTTGAGATTGGGGAAGAGAGAGTTATGGAAGTGAAAGTAGATTTAAATAAATTATTTATGACTCATTTAATGAATATAATTGGCCTATATAATAACTAAATACATTATATATATATAAATTAAAGAAAAAATGTTTATGGCTTATCGTGACAGGTTTATTCCAATGTTAGAAAATGAGAAATCTTGATTCTCTTGTTTTATTTCTCCAACGATTCTTTGCGGGTTTATGCAGGATCTCGCTTGGCATCTCTTGGGGATTAATAATATAATGGAGGGCTCTGTGTGAAGCGGGGAAAGCCAACAGTGACCCCTTTGGCCTGTTATCAATTATTGCTCCCCCTTCCGTCCCCCCACGCGAGTAAAAGACAAAAAAAGCCATTATAGAAATGACGAATTGCGTGATGCCCTAATTTCTTGAGTCTCATCTCAATATTGATGTGCCGGCATGGGAATGCTCGAGAATCCATTGCCTTTCAGAGCAGCAAAAGTCGGGTGGTCCTCTCTTTGCTTTCGGCCTCCCTCGAACGGTATCTAAAAAAGGGGGCAGTGTCCTTCTCATTCCAAGATTCGAGGGCCAATCCTGAATGCGTAAAATGTGCCTGATATTGCCTATGATCATTGCATGATTTCGGACATGCTTTTCCTTAAAAAGGACTGGGGAAAAACACGATCGAAGGTTTCGACCCTTTTTTCCGCATGTTTCCATCTCGTGTTTGTCGTGCTGCAAAGAAGAGGACGGAATCACGTGCTCTCGAGAGACGTGCTACGATGGGGGAGCCAACCACCGTCCGTTCCAGAAAGTACCAGCGCGAACCGACGGGCGGTGATTAAATGCCACCTGGAAAATTGGATAAACCCCGACTAAAAGAACAAGAGATCTTATAAAGTAATTTGCTTCTCCCTGTATGATTGCTCCATCTGGCTCCAGGGGTAGACTAAGTGGACCGGTGTTTTTTTTTTAAATATTAATAACGATAATTTTCCATTTTCACTTTTGAAAAATAGAAAGTTTTGACGAAATTATATGCTTGGAGTAAGTCAAATTAAACAAGTCGTGATTGATACTCTATCGATCTTGTAGAAAGTTCTTGCGAATTTTGTCTATTCACACATTTAATGATACTAATAATATGTTGATTTGATATTTAACCTAATCGCATTGGATTTCTTGTCATTGTAGATTGGAAACTCAACATATCAACTTCTCGTGTCTATGTAGCGCGTGATTTACTGAGTAGACAGTCTCAATTAAAAATTCCACTATAAGAGGCTACGTCGCTTGGGTACAAAATTGGGGAATGAAATGAAACCTGATCTTATTTGGGATAAATCAACCTTCTAGATTTTTAGTTGGGCGGGCACATGAATGCAAGTGAGAATCTAGGGTAGGAAGCGATTGAGGGAATGATTAAACATGATTTACTAATGAATTTTTATTGATGAGGATTCAGATGTCCAGTAATTACTAATTTATGCTTAAGAAGAAAGAAAAAGAAAAAGAGGGGGAATTATTGATTTAAAAATTGGGTTTTCCGACCATCCGGATCCCAATCACGTCTCCCCACGCCTTCATTGCCACATGCCATTCTCTCTCTCTCTCTCTCTTTGCTGGGTATGCATCAGCACCAGACAAAACACCATGAAAACGCAGTGGACTCATTTATAACCATATCTCTCTCCCTCCCTCTCTCCCTCTCTCCCTCCTTCCCTCTCTCTCTCTCTCTCTCTCAACATCCGTTGCAGAAAGCTGGCAGCTTGCTCGCGTACTTCTGTTGTCATGACGCCATAGTTTCAGGCAGTCAAACCCAGCTCAACCTTGGCGTGCCTACCCGGTTGTACGCTGAATGTAAACGGCTGCCGGCGCTGCTCCTTTTTTTCTGCTCAGCCTCGCCCTCTGTTCGATCAGCTGATCGAGTACTCGAGGTGGGTTCACGTTTGCTTTCTCGTTCCGTGTTTTGTCATGCTCGCTCCCCCTCCCTGCTTGCTTACGTAGCTGGTCCTTGTCGACCCCCTGTCCAAACAGAGCATGATTTGAGCATATTTGGTGATTGCGATCGCCTCTTGACTGAAAAAAGTTCCCGTCTTGCCTGCTCGAAATGGCGGTGGACGGATCATTCTTGACGTGCCTTCTTTATTTGGAAACCCCGGATCGTGCCTCGCGCAATCGGTAAATCCCATTCCTGGTCTGAATCATTTGGTTTTCCAGGTCGCCGTCATAAAAAAAAAGGAGGCCTTTTTAGTCACCTCCCGCTTTGCCAAGGAAAGAATCTGGATATTGGTTTGAGGGGGGGACAATGGAGCGGGAGAACCGTGCGAACAATGGCGAAGATGAGCGCGACGTCGAGAGTGAGGGACTGCTGGATGGGAAGGAGATCGAGAGGTACTGGTCCGGCATATCGGAGAAGAACATGACCTTCAGGGAGCCCCTTCTCGTCAAGAGGGTCAACACCACCTCCCAGATTGCCATCGTCGGCTCCAATGTTTGCTCCATCGAGAGCCTTGACTACGAGTATGCCGTTTCTCCTTATACTATTCAAGTCGCACTGGCATGTCTGCTGTGTTCGTTCGTGTGCTTTTTCGGGTCATTCATGTTACCACCAGTCGCTTGGTTTGGATTATGATAGGTAGCTTGCCTCTGGGGATGTAAACAAGATGGGTCGAGTTGACAAAGTTTGCTACTTGAACTCGAGTTGACTCTGGAGTTCGATGCTCGAGATTTGACTCGAGCTTCATTGAACCTCGTATTTTGTGCTCAAGCTTGACTGAGACATACTCTATATACGCCAGACCAAACCGGATCAAAACACTTGTAATGGTGTTATAGTAAGATTTAGAGGATGAGGCTCAGACTCTATGAAAACTTTAATCTAGAGAAATCTTCATGAGAAGCACATTTCTAAATCTACATCATGCACTTGCGAGCAATCAAATTTTTGAATGGACAACTTCAAAACCTATCGCATTGCATTTGAGCAATGTCCAATTGTAGGAGGCTTTGACAAAAATAATAAATAAATTCAGACTTCAAGCCTCCAAGAAATTGACTTGCATGTCTTTCCTTACAATTATATGCACAGATACAATTTTGAATATGAGAAAGGCAGGAATTAAAAAAATATGGCAAAAGTCAAGCGAGAGAATGGTGACATTACCTATTCTCGTGTCCTTGCAAACGCATGCACCAGTATTCTTGTGTTCCAAGAACTTTTGAGGTCCCCATGTTGTTCCTCTACTTACTGCAATTGCAGTTGTCAATTATAAACTGTACACGAAACTCCATTCTTGTGTGAGGGAGATAACAGAAGCTGCATTCATCTTGTGGTTCCCACAATGAATGTTGGAAATTAGAATGCGAAACTGTAAATGGCAAAAGTTTAGGTTTGATTTCTCTTTGATGATCTTTTTGGAAATGTGGTTGGCAGACATTCCAAAATACTGAAATCCACTCCTCAGCTATATTGCTTCTCTTTTTTCCTAATGACAGGATTGTTGAAAATGAGTTATTTAAGCAGGACTGGAGGTCAAGGAAGAAAATTCAAATATTTCAGTACATTCTGCTCAAATGGGCCTTTGCACTTATCATAGGTCTAGGTACTGGATTAGTTGGCTTCTTCAACAATATTGCAGTTGAGAACATAGCTGGGTACAAGCTGCTACTAGCTACCGATCTCATGTCTAAGGATAGGTAAGCATGTTTTTCTTACGCTCTTTTTGTGCATCTCTATTCTTCTTTTTCTTTCTTTCTTCTTGGGGTGGGGCTTGCATCTTTATCATCTCTCCAAGCATGTATCTAAGCATGTAGTGGCAATAGAAATGGAGTGGACATTTCTTTGTGGGCCATTTGGCCAGACTAACATACCCAAATCTACTACGTCCTAGTTTTGACAATGGAAACTCAACTTGGTTGTGGTCAATTCCGTATATGTATGCTTTAGGTTCCAAGGTACAAGCTTTACAAAATATTGCAATATCCTGAGTGCTTTGGTTTTATTGTTGTCCGTCCTAGATTTGTAGACCACCCAACTTTTGAAGTTCCACCATGCATGGTCCCCCCAAGACTCGTGCACAGCCCTTACCCACTCGTGATCGCGCTTGCTAATATGTTCCTGTGCTCAGATAGCGATAGTGGTTGAGCCTTCAGTCCTACACCACCTCCATATTGCTTGGAACCTACTGGCTTACTTTCGTCATTTCTTCAAGAATAATCTTAGAATCCTTATTCCATGATCGGTTAATGCACATCTCGCTTCTTTGTTGCCCAGAATCGCTATCCTAAAGCATAGCCACCACAATCACATATGTGGTGATTTAGGCATTCAGACACAATCTAAATCATATAGCATGCGATCTTATTGCACTGCTTAATATTCCTCTTGGCACTCTATACTCGTGTTTTCAGCTCAAAACATGCTGCTCTTAAGAACTTCAAAAATCCTGTTCTAGTCTCTGATATCATTTCAGAGTTGGGCCCACATACTGGAAAAACTAGATGGAGGTGTGCATCTGACATCCAACATTGTCAAGCAGTAGCAAAGCTAAAATTGCACCGCCTGTATCTGCCCTATTTTCCTCTCCGGTCTATGATTTTTTAATATATATGTTCACCTCGTTTTGTCTGTTTTTCAATGGTTCTTTTGTCTCCTATTTAAAGTGTTTAAGGTTCAAGATCAAGACTGATGCCATGCACCAATTATTATTTTCAGAAGATCAGCCTTCAAATTGTATTCTCTGTGACTGATTGTTCTCTGATAGAACTATTTCTTCGTTGCGCTTGTCCTACGTTAGTACCTCTGTTCTTAAAAATGGGTTGCTCTGATTGTATTGACCATGGTACTTTGGGTCTGCCTGGTTTAATATGTTGCAAGATTTTTTGTAGCATTAATTAGTTTGCTTGAATCTCTTTACTCTGACCGACTAATTCCTTTTCCATGGGTGCATATGCTTGTGTGCGAATGTGCATTTCTATGGTGCGTGCAGGTGTTGGTGCCTTACTATGTGTGTCTGCTCCCTCCTTTACCAAGTGTGATGTGATACTGGTTTCAGTGCAGATATTTTGCAGCTTTCGCTGCATTTGCTGGTTGTAATGTGGTGTTGGCAATAGCTGCTGGTGCCCTTTGTGCTTTCATTGCTCCAGCTGCTGCAGGTTCTGGGATTCCTGAGGTTAAAGCCTACCTCAATGGCATCGATGCATATTCCATCTTAGCTCCTAGTACCCTTTTTGTCAAGGTAAGAACTAAGAAGTAATACTTGATTTGCATAATGGAAGTCTTCATCTGGTTATTCCAAATTGGACTTTTTCAAATAGGTGAATGCAACGGGATGCATTTATCTAGAATATGATCATTGTTAATGATACTTTTTCTGTCTTTCTTTGTTAGCTGTTCAGCATCTTAACTGTTATGTTTTTGTCTGGCATCAGAATGAAGACTGTATCGTGTATCTGGTTTTATGGTGTCAAGTAGAATGATAGGAGTGGAAACAGATTGTCATAGCCAATATCCAAAATAAGCTATAGAATGAATACTGATTGCTCAGAACATGTTGATGTGCTTTGCATATTATTTCTTTTTACTTGGTCAATTAGTCTCCTGAAAAAAAAAAAAAAAAATCTGTGTAGTAGTCTGTCCACAACATTCTGCATGTCCTTCCTCAGTGTGATATCAATTTGACTGTTTGACCACCTTGTTAACTCACATGTTGGAGAGCAAATATGAGTTTATTGTGTGATCTTGAGTTGCCAGGAAATTATGCAACTTATTATGGTTTAGTAACAACAATTGCACTGCATTTTTCTGTCGTCATGTTGTCTTTGAATGATTATCTATCCTCCAGTTTGACACCTATTAACAATTTCTCAGATATTTGGCTCCATCCTTGGTGTCTCAGCTGGATTTGTCGTGGGTAAAGAAGGGCCTATGGTGCATACAGGCGCTTGTATAGCCTCTATACTTGGACAAGGGGGGTCTCGTAGATATCATTTGACTTGGAAATGGTTGAGATACTTCAAAAATGACCGAGATAGGCGAGATCTGATTACTTGTGGAGCTGCTGCTGGTGTGGCTGCTGCATTTCGTGCTCCAGTTGGTGGTGTCCTCTTTGCCCTGGAAGAGGCAGCTTCATGGTCTCTCTCTCTCTCTCTCTCTCTCTCTCTTTCTCTCTCACAGAGCAGAGTTATTGTCAGGAACTCTAAAACTGCGCACGTTAGCAATATTTTCTTTTGGCTAGCCTCTAGTGAGATTTACATGGCATTTTAAATGGAACATAAAAATTCATTCATAGGAGAACTCTTCAATGATATCGTTATATACTTTTTTTATCCTGTGGGTTCCTTAAGTAAAATTATTGTTGTTCCTGTCAGTCAACAATTTTTGTGATGTTTAGTACAAGCACTTGATGATAAACACTTTGTGTTAGAGATCATAGTGGAATGCAAATGTACATGATTAGAATATTTTAATGTTTTCTTTATAGTTTGGCTCAACATTCCACCCCCCAAACCCCCCCGAAGAAAGAAAAAGAAAAAGAAATGCTGGTGGTTTAACCATTATATACTCAATTAGGTTGCTAACTGGATGAATGGATAACATGGAATGTAAGGGCTTCACCTCACCTTTAGCTAGAAAACTTATCATTGCATGGATTACTTTATATCTTTGGATAGATTGAGCAGATTCTTTCATCAAATGGTCTAAGCTGTGGCTACTAGAAGTTTCTGATGAGTGTTCTTCTTGTTCGTTGTTCAGGTGGCGAAGTGCTCTTCTTTGGAGAACGTTTTTCACGACTGCAGTGGTTGCTATAGTGTTAAGAGCTTTCATTGAGTACTGTAGTACAGGAAATTGTGGGCTATTTGGCCAAGGTGGTCTTATAATGTATGATGTCAGTTCAGCCCAGGCATCATATTCTGGTGCAGATGTACTAGCAGTTATACTCTTAGGAGTTATTGGAGGCATCTTGGGGAGTCTCTACAATTTTCTTATAGACAAGGTCCTAAGAATTTACAGCATCATTAATGAGTAAGTCCTACCTAACTTATTTGGTTTGGTTTGCTTATTTATTAGCTTATTAGGAACGTATTGTAAAAGTTCTCACTCTTCACAGAAAGGCATTCTCGGTTGGAGGGCATTATAATACAGAGAATACTCATGTTTATCTAACTTGTTTGGTTTTCTTTGCTTATGTATTAGCTCCCTAGGTACGTAGAGTAATAATTTTCTCTTGTACAGTAAGGCATTCTAGGTAACAGTGAGTAGAGGGTTCTACAATACAAAGAAAAGTGATGTTTAATATCTATATGGTGTTATGAACACTGCAGGCGGGGTGCTTCTTTCAAGATCTTGCTTGTAATCACCATTTCCCTCTTGACTTCGTGCTGTGCTTTTGGCCTTCCATGGCTTGCCCAGTGCCAAGCCTGCCCTACCGATTCATCAGTGAGCTGTCCAACTGTTGGAGAATCTGGCAACTATGAGAGTTTCCAGTGCTCATCAGGCTACTACAATGATCTTGCTTCCCTCTTTTTGAATACCAATGATGATGCTATCCGCAACCTGTTCAGCACTAGCACCAAAAAAGAATTTAGTATATCCACTCTGTTAATTTTCTTTGTTGCCATCTACTTTCTTGGCATCATAACTTATGGCATCGCCATTCCTTCTGGTCTTTTTATTCCTGTTATACTTGCTGGTGCCTGTTACGGTCGTCTTGTTGGGAGACTTTTTGAATCTGTCTCAGAACTCGACACCGGTCTCTATGCCCTCCTTGGTGCTGCATCATTCCTCGGTGGCACAATGAGAATGACTGTCTCACTTTGTGTTATATTACTTGAGCTCACAAACGACCTCTTGCTTCTTCCCCTTGTTATGCTGGTTCTTCTTGTCTCCAAAACAGTGGCAGATAGCTTCAACAAAGGCGTTTATGATCAGATAGTGAAACTTAAAGGCTTGCCTTACATGGAGGCCCATGCAGAACCTTATATGAGGCAACTGGTTGCACGCGATGTAGTTACTGGACCAATAATTATGTTCTCAGGCATCGAGAAGGTAGGGACCATATTGCATGCTTTGAGGACTACTGGCCATAATGGGTTTCCTGTGATAGATGAACCACCATTCTCAGAGTCTGCAGAACTTTGCGGAATTGTTTTGAGGTCTCATTTGCTTGTGCTGCTCAAGGGGAAGAATTTTTCGAGGGAAAGGGTGATTAGCGGGAAGAGATCTTACAAAAGTATGCTGCTTTTGATTTTGCCAAGGCAGGGTCTGGAAAGGGGATCAAGTTGGAGGATTTAGATATTGATGATGAAGAGATGGACCTGTACATTGATCTCCACCCTATTACAAATGCATCCCCATATACAGTGGTCGAGACGATGTCGCTTGCCAAAGCTGCGATACTCTTTCGTCAACTTGGTCTGAGGCACATGTGTGTGGTACCGAAGAGTCAAGGGGTAAGATCCATACAACCTTCTCTTTTCTATTTACTTTACTGTTTAGCGGGTCTTAACTCATGAAGCTGGGCCTGTCATATCTTCTGCTGTAGAATGACATTTAGGATTTTTATGCTTGTTGGTCAATTATCTTAGTCTCGCGTACTGAAATTGGAAAGTGACTGCTTTAGTTTAGCTCTAAGTGGTCATTTCTCCATGGTGAAACAATCTTTTCTTCACTCGTGCTACAAACCATGTCTCACCTGTTTTTGCTGCTCTCTGTCTATTGCCGGTTTTGCAAAGAACATCAAACAGCTAGTGATTTGCTTATAAGAACAAAAACTCACGGTAATCACTCTAAATCTTTGCAGAGGCCTCCAATTGTTGGAATTTTGACACGTCATGACTTCATGCCAGAGCACATTCTGGGACTTTATCCTCATATCAAGCCACACAAAAGATTTTGAATGAACATTCCTTTTGGTAGTGGTGGATTGAGATCAGTATAAAATGAACTTTTGTTGAAGGAGTCTCGGTTCCCTATGAGTGGAGTTTTCCAACAGGATTACAAGAGTGACTTAGCAACAGAAGTGGAAGCTGGTTTTTGCAGTCAGAATACAGATCATACCTTTCATACACCTTGTCCAGTCTTATGTACATTTTCAGGTGTGGATAAATTTTATCCGCAAGGCTGTTATTGCATGCATTAAGAATTGATTTTGTTTCGAGCTAGTGAAAAAAAGAAAAACCAATCCAGCCTATATATATATATTTCCTCTTCCATTTACCTCTTTCGACTTTGGGAACTATGGTATTCTGCCAGTTAATTTCTCTTTCCTTTTGTATAGACGATACAAACTCCTTTTATACATGAACGGATTAGCATTTTGTATATGCCTGGCCAGTGGCGACCTTATATTTGCGCAACAACATTTGGCTAACATTGCAGACGGTTTTTCATTTCTGTGTATATATTTTAGATTTAGGGTGTTCATTGTACTCAACTGCTGCATTTAGCCTGATCGTTGCTTTCCCTGTGCACGGTCTGTTTTAACCATTTACTTGCTTGTTTCGGTTGTTTGCTATAAGCATCGGATGGGGACTTTTCACGCTTGCATGGTTGGATTGCCAATTCATACCAATGTTTGGTAACCGAAATTAATCTCCATGCAAATGGATTAGTTGCCAATCCACTGTGGAATAAAGCTGGTGATTTCCACTCACGTTGCTCATCTAAAGAGCAAAAGGAGATGCGGTGATTAGATAATCTGAGCCTTTCTCTGCTCATCGAAAGACAAGGAGCAAAGAACTGCAAAAGCTATCACCTGGCCACTATAACTCCTTTGGTGTATGGAGATAGTCCAAAATCCTCTATGAATTTTCTTAATCAAAATAGAAAACTTTCTTATCCAATATAATTCTCTATCCCTATATACACATGACGTCTCAAACCAATGCAGCCAAATCTCCTCCAGGGAGAACCGCCTCACAAGTAACCAATTGACTTAAAGGTGAAGCGATGGCTGTAACTCATGATATCAACAACTTGCATGATATGTTTGGTCACGTGAAGGAACTGTGGACATGATAGGAATGACCAACCCATAAATTCCTAATCACAAGTAGAAATCTTCAACAACCATTGTATGAGAATCTTGGCGAGAACTAGAATATTCACACCATCTTCAATCTACTAGGAATCAATCTTCAGGTGAGACGAATGTCAACATATTCACAACAAAAGAATGACTCCTACAATGGCACAATACAAAAGCAAGAAAATCCAAGATGACCTAGAGTGAGGAACAAATTTCTGCTTTCCACTAAATATATTTACAGTCAAATCTACAATAAGCTTTAGAGCTGATAAGAAACCACATATCAAGGTTAGAAGAAGCACGAGAATACCCTTGTTTTCCATTTGTTCCTGAGTATCCAGGATTGTTTCCATTTCTGATCTGCAAATAGCATTTATCCTATTATCAGTAAATGGCAAAATGCATCCACATGATGCAAAATTTTGTAATATGCCACAAATCATCTTCATCAACTTCCGGTTTGTTTCACAAGTTGTGCAGTATCCGATACACTAGTATTTGCTATATGTGAATTCAATAAGTATATCAGATAGAGAATCTATTTTGTAATGGTTGGCTCACTGCAATTGCATCTTTCATAAACTATATCCAGGGGAAAACTGCTAAAATTCGAAACAAAAGCATTATTTTTGTAAAAACTAGCTTGGTACTGAACACGGTATTGTGATGAGCAACCAATTTTGGTTGGTTGGGATTTTCAGCACATGGACTGAGAATGCCAACACTGCCTTCCCCATCCAACCATAGCTTGCATCAGTATTCATCATGCAACCAATTTTCCACCTGTCTTTTCTAGACAATATCTACTCAATTCATCTTAACCAGCGTGGCCAGTGAAATTACAATCCCAGCAAAGTCATTACAAACTTTCATTATATATATAATGCAGATAATGTAACTTTAGACTGTACATAAATGAAAGGGAATCACATTTAAACACAATGATTGAACAATAAAATTCCAGGATAATCAGAAGTCCTAAATCAGCTTTAAAATGCGGGCACTGACAACAAGTAATAGATGTACTCAGAGCCCCATGCAGGAATTACGGCAGATGGAAGATTGGAGGAAAGATCATGTGTTTAGGCAGTGCATACATGCATGTGAACTGATGTCAGTCCATGTGCCAATGTCAAAACAGAAGCTAGATACATGCAGCAGAACATGACCATTATCATTGAGCAAGTCTCAGACTGAGAATTACCTGAGAATTGTATTTTCGCTATTCAGAATATCAATTCGTGTGGAAACAAGTGACTTCCACAGAATCAAATCAGAGAAGTCTTTACCCTGAAAAAAACCCAGAAACCATGTCAAAAATCACACACCTCCTATATGACTCATAGAGAACAGATACGATACGTACAATAGCACCCCTGTTGTCAAGAAGGTCTGCTATATCCAATCTTATCTTCTCCAGCAGCTTGGCGTTCTCAGCAATTTCTTCATCCATTTCTTTGAATAGACCACTATACTTAAAATTTAATTCTTCCAAGTACCGCTCCAGAATGGATAAGTTTACATCCAGTGACCGCACCTTTTGCATCAATATCTTAAGAACACTGTCCCCTGGCAATCTTTCTACTGGCTGTGGTTGTGTATCACCAATTTGATCATCTGACTTACTCTTTGAAACATCAAGCTTCTGCTTAGAATCTTCATGTGCAGCTCCCGAGGAAGATTCTGTAATTTGATTGTGATAAGGCCCATCAATTTGAGAGGGCACTGGCTGGGAAAAGACTGACTTCTCATCTCCTGACTCGTCTGATGAAGTATACAGATCATCTTGGACAGAGATCAAATCCTCTAGCATGCGCTCAACAGCATCGACGCCATAAACTCTCACATTGCTTAGAGTACAGTAAAACTCTGAACCGTAGTGGCTAAGTAAATCTAATTTGAGATATCGCACCCACTTTGGCTCAGTTAATCTAAATCTCTGAGATTGTTTAACATTTTTAGCAGTGAACTGGCCAAGATTGACCCATGTCTTCGTTGGATAAACCAGACTACCTTGTGCCTGGAAGTCCTTCACATTGGATGAATGATGCTCGAAGTTGGCTATTTCAACAGTATAAACTAAAGTCTCTTCAGAAAGTTCTATTATCACAAATTTTTCTTCAGCTGAACATGGATTGATCAGATACTTGTCCATATCCTTGCCCAAAATATTAGATGCACCCTTTGCCTCCTTGTTGAAGGCCAAGACCTTAGCTCCCTTGGAGGCAGATGCATAATCATACTCAGCCCCACCCGCCTCAACCCTATGCATAATGCTTCCAGTTTGGCCACCCATAGTCCTTTCTTTAGGACTAATAACCTTATGTTTAAATTCGTCGAATTTTGGTGGTTCATCACGCACCACCTTATCAACCTTTTGTGCATCTTTGCCCAAACCATCTTGGACACCAGGATTCTTAACTTCAATCTGCTCTTCAGAACTTGCAGCAAAATTTTTATGTTCTTGTTTAGACACTATCTGACTGCCAGGTACATTTGACCCAACGCCTTCACAATGAGTGCTCTTACCATGGAAATCATGACAAATAACAGCACAATGACTTTCAGGTACCAAAGAAAATGTCTTCAGCGATCCTGGCCCAAATTCAGGCAAGCAAACTTTACCATCCGAAATCTCTGATGTGTCTAATCCTGCTCAAGCAATTAAAATTTTAACCAAATGCCAATCTTAAAGCATCAAATATTTGACATAAAGCCATGTTAACCATATAAAGTTAGATGATCTCGACCAACAAGAGAATCTTGTCCGCATGAGCATGACCAGTGATAATATGAACATATGCTAACCTCCAAGAGCATTGCCAAGATTGATGAAAGGGCATGAAGCGAAAATCAGCCACTGAAAGGCAACCAGGAGGGACAGCAGCTTATTCAAACCTTTCCTTTGAACAGAATAATAATGCGCAGCACTTCCTTGCAGAAATGCTTCAACTGATCTCTGCATTTCACATTTATCTGAACCCCCTCCCCACTGCAAAAGTAAGCAACCGGTTCTCTCTGGATCAAAAGCATGAACAACCCATAATTTTCCTGCATAAAAACATCGGACACGAGATGAAACACCAAATTATTCGAGTATCCCAAAATCTCCACTGTCAGAGAATGAACATGACTTGGGACGACATATAAAACTTGTAGCAACAACCCACTAAGCATTTAAGATTCTTTCCTCAATTTCATGACTACCATGTAACGAAACTCTGACGAGTGGCAACAGGGAACATATCGTTTGATGATTCACAATAGCACAAATAGCCCTTTTCCCTCGAAGTATGAGCGCAGCAACGCACGCAAGCAAGTTCCGAGCTTTCGGATTCGTGAATACGCTACGAGTATAAACGACAGGAAAGGAGAAGAAAACTAGGAGAAACTCTCATCATTCTTTTCAGAGCGAACAGGGGCAAGCAAAAGAATTCACCTCAACCCTTTTGCATCGGAAGTTGATTCTTGGTTTTCTTCATCAATTCATGAACTGGGCAATCAAGATGTCAATGGAATCTGCGTCTTTACTCTATAAATTGCAAAGCTCGCACTTTTGCAGAGGGACAAAAAGGGAAGTTTCCGGCAAGCTCTCGGTAAGATACTCATTTTCCTTTTTCTCCTTTTTCATTTCCAAGACATGGTAAATAAAGCTACATATTTTTTACCATACTAGTTTACCATTTTCCTTTATGTAATGTCCCATTATCTAATTCCTTATTCCTTGTCAAAGGTGGGGAAGAGAAGACTTGATCATCACAAGTCCGCGGCAGAAAGGAAGCAAAGTGTATTATTTTAAGAAATAAATAAAATTTGATAACAGAAGACTTGGTAGAAAAGATTGAGCATAATTGGGTATTTTTTCACATGGACATCCTTTCTTTAGCATAATGAGCTCAACCTCCATTCGACATTGCAAGATTACACATTGTATTTCCCATGCTTGTCTTCTATGCCAGTCTATCCTCTAAAGTTTATTTTCATATTATTTTGTTTCATGTATTTTTATAATCGCATCAAATAGTCTAAAACTTCTAAAGATTGATATCTTTTAACACATGTAAGGAGAATTTGAAGACCACATTGCATGATCATTCGAACAATATTATTTTATACCAATCTCTAACAACCATGACAAGGGTTTCTAAATATTGATGTGCACCGAAAAATATTGTGAGGTATGAAAAAATTGAATTTAAATGAAATATCAAGTTTCACCCTCTTATATTCACATGTCGGTTTGTACGGGCTAGTATGATAAAAACATTTTTGATTTTCACATTCATCAATAATGATTACAGAAAAAAAAAATCCCTGCTCTCATTTTCCAAAATGAATATAAATTGCAAAAATCATATTGGTGTATTATTTTTTTCCTAAAAAGTCGGAAAAAACCGTTTCCTTAAAAATGTGAACTTTTGAAAGGGCGGCGGCGTGCACCTTTCTTCATGGTTTGAGGAAGCTCACAGAAACCTCTCGAAGCTCTCTCTCTTCTCCTGGAATCCGAGAATCAGCGAAGGCAAGTTCGAATTAGCTTCCACCTCGGCTTTCGGTTTCAAACCCTCAATTCTGTCTTCATAAATTGGCTTTCCTCGATTTGCAAATTCCCACCTTTCCTGAGGAAACTTGGGGTCCAGCTTCTTTCGTGTTGCAGCAATTACCTTGGGGAGTTCAATCAGCATTTGAAAAGGAAAAAAAGGTACGATCACAAGCACATCGGCGCTGCGTCTGTGGTGGAGTTGAGCATCCAAACAGGTACTCCGCTTGCTCTTATACTCTTTCCAGTTAGTGCCCACCAAGTGTTCGAAAGATTGCCGATATTGGGTTCTGTTGGATTTTGCGCTCATCGCGTGGAATCCCTTATCCTGTTGATGAATCAATGGTTTGCCTGATTGAGTGTTTTTTTTTTTTTTAAATTTTATTGGGGCATGCTTTGTGGACAAGTTTTCAGCTTGAGGACCATGACTTCCGATGGAATTTTGTCTTTGATACTTCCTTGTGCAATAAAAATGTTGCGTAGTTGATTAGCTGTTTTCTCTGTGTGCAGTCAAAAGAATAATTAATCTTCAATGGACGAGAATGCGGGGTCCTCTTTGCCAAAAGACATCCTTGACCGGTTGTTTGCTTATTCTAAATCCACAAGTCTCATAGACGCCTTAGAAGTTCTTGCGAAACTATCGAGAACTGCAGATGGGCGTGCGGATCTTGCTTCAAAGAGTGTCCTTGTTATGATACTTGATCTAATTCAAGGACACTTGGAATATTTGAATTCTGAACTTCTGAAATCATCACTGAAGCTTCTGAGGAACCTATGTGCTGGAAATGTTAAAAATCAGGATACCTTCATTGAGAAGAATGGGGTTGGGATCGCTTTAACTGTCTTGAGGGCTGTGATGAATACTCCTGCCTTAGACAGTGGAGCTGTCAGGATAGCCCTGCAGGTTCTGGCAAATGTCTCTCTGGCTGGAGAGAGACACCAGCAAACTATTTGGGTTCAATTTTTTCCGAAAGAATTTCTCACGCTTGCAAGAATTCTGAGTCAAGACACAGTTGATCCTCTGTGTATGATACTATATACTTGTCAAGATGGGAATCCCATACGCCTGGCAGAGCTGTGTGGAGATAATGGTTTGTCTTTGGTGTCAGAAATTGTTCGGACTGCTTCAATAGGTAAGTTCCATTTTCGCATTTGCTCCTCTTTAGGCCATTTTCTTAAGTTCATTTCCTCCCATTTTGGTTGAACCTAACTGCTTTCTTATTTTCATCACATAATGTCATTTTCTTTCTGCTTGACAGTTGGATTTCGAGAAGAATGGTTTAAGTTGCTTCTTTCAGTTATCTGCTTAGAAGAAGCACATTTACCTACTTTATTTGCCAAACTAGCTGTAGCTCCTGCTGACAACAGCAAAGATGTCCAAATGGGCTGTGATGAGTTTTCAACAGAGCAGGCGTTTCTCCTTAGCATCCTGTCAGAGATCCTAAATGAGCGACTAAACGATATCACTGTCTCTAACGAGTTTGCATTATACATTCTTGGATTGTTCAGAAATGCTAGCAGGCTTGTTGATTTTTCCGAAAGGGGCAAGTTAGCTCTCCCTACAGGGTCTTCCCCATTTGATGTCCTTGGTTATGCACTCACCATGCTGAGAGATATTTGTGCACAGCATGGTGCGCGAGGACCCATGGAAAATGCCCAAGATGCAACGGGCACACTTCTTTCCTCAGGTCTTTTGGATTTGCTTCTGAATTTGCTCCGTGAACTTGAGCCTCCCATGGTTATCAGTAAAGCCATTAATCAGGGTCAGTACCGAGGGAATGCAGATTCCAAACAACTGAAACGATGCCCTTACAAAGGTTTTCGAAGAGACATCGTTGCTGTCATTGGCAACTGTTTGTACTGGAGGAGGAGCGTGCAAGATGAGGTCAGATGCAAGGATGGGATTATTTTGCTTATGCAGCAGTGCGTTGCGGATGAAGATAACCCGTTCTTGAGAGAATGGGGTATTTGGACAGTCAGAAACTTGTTTGAGGGAAATACCGAAAACCAACAAGCAGTTGCTGAATTGGAGCTCCAGGAAACTGTTAATACACCGGAGATTGCAGAACTTGGTCTTCGAGTGGAGTTGGATCAGAAGACTGGAAGACCAAAGCTTGTAAATTCTGCCTGAGAATTTTTCCATAGTCCCACAATCCATGATGTGTTTCTCTAATGTTTTAATTAACAGAAAATTATTCCATGGTATCCCGGTAGCAAATTTTTCATCTAGGGGAAATCTAGACTAAAGAAATTTCGATGAATTAGCTTGTTCTTATAATGTTTGTTTCGGAAGAGAATTCTCATTTTCACTTGCAAAACTACATTTTCAGGAGAACAGGCGGTGAAATAGACGGTTGTTCTGGTTTTCCTTTTCTGTGATAAAAGCATAGGAAAATTCAAAAAGGGATTCGAAGTGTCCTCATTTTCTCAAATAAGGAATCGATGTGGATCTTGTTTCAAATAAAAACTTGAGTACCGTAACTTTCGCAAATAAGGGCTTGAAGTTGATTCCCTTTTAAATAAGGGCTTAAAGTGATTACATTTGTTTTAAATAAGGGCTTGAAGTGATTACGTTCGTTTCAAATAAGGGCTTGAAGTGGTCACGTTCGTTTCAAATAAAGGCCTAAAGTGGTTATGTTCGCTTTAAATAAGAGCCTAACTTTTTGATGATAAGGGTATTTTATTTATTTGTCATCTTTCTTTTTATCTTTCTTTTATCTTTCCTTTTTTTCTAGTTCTTTCTTCCTCTTCACTGGTGGTTGACCGGCTATTGATGATGCCCATAGAGGGCTAGGTGGGGGTTGCCCTCGCCTGATGCAACGAGGGCCACTCACGCCGGCCATAGGTGAAGGACGGCCTCGCAGCCATCCATGAGGTCGGCCCTCATTAGCCCCAGGCAAGGTCGAACCTTACTAAATCTGGTGAGGGTGGCCTTGCTTGTGGCCAATAAGGGTTGAGCAACCTCGTTGAGGGTTGGTGAGGCAGACCCTTGTTGGTGAGGGTTGTCGAGCCCTCGCCTGGGGCAGGCAGGGCACACCCTCGTTAGAGCCCTCATTGGCCCTTCCCAGTGGCCATCAACTGATGTTGAAAATGAAAAAATAAGAAAAAAAGATTTGGACAAAAACACTCTTGATTAATCGGAAAATTTAGATGGTTGCCAACCAATTATATCAGACGCTTATTTAAAACAACCAAGGCCACTTAAGGTGTTTATTTGAAATAAAGTCTACTTTAAATTTTTATTTGAAAAAAACGAGGCACTTTGGATCATTTTTTGAAATTTTCCTAAAAAACTTGTCAGTTTTTGTTTCTTTTTTGTTAGATTATGCTGTTCCTTAAAAAAGCCACGGTCAATATTAAATATGTTTCTTACCTTTTTCTCTATTTTAAAAGTTTTTTTGGTCATAATATCACAATATGTCCACATGCATAATAATTTGATTGTGAAATTCGCCAAATTTGCCTTAGGATTAACAGTATATGCAAGTAATGTAAATGCGAATTACATGTTAAAAGACGCTAACATGCTTTGATGAAATCACATAATTCCTAAGAAAGCACAAATCTCTTGACAAAATAATGGTAGAAAATACTACAAGTTACATTCAAGTTTGCAACAAAAATATATAGTTCTGCTCATCTTATCATTATGTGAATTCTATAGTGAGCAATAAGGATGCTAAATTAAGATAAAAGGAATGTTGTCTATGTGACGACAATTTGCCTTTATGTAGATTATCGATAGGTTGTTGCGTTGATATTATTGTCCTTTGATCCATGCGCTCACGCAAAATTTCAATCTTACATGAACTAAATTTTGACCTTTGCCACCTTATTACATCTCGCAATACATGAGAGCGATTATGATTGCGACATACAAATATCAATAGGAATACATGATTAGCTTGAATAATGTTGATTGAGATATCTGGAGAATGTTTAAAAACCAAAACCATTAATAACAAAACATAAGAAAAATATGGAATTATCCAAGGTGTAATAATCCATATCCCAATTTCATGAATTCTAATGCATGGTTGCTTTTTCAAATTTGGATTTCTTAGTATGTTTGGTGTGTTTTATGGATGTTGGCGGGTGGAATTGCAGAATTTAGGGCACTCGGTCGTCTGTTAGTTCGTTTCCTCTGCAAGCAGTGAATAAGTCGGGGCCGTCAACGGCTAAAACCGACACGTCGAGTCTTCCCGGAATCCTGTCTTTCCCTCCTGAAGAAGAAGAAGACAAAATCGGCGACCGTCTTCTTCTTCATCTTCTTCTTCTTCTTCTTCTTCTGCTCTCTCTCTCTCTCTCTCTCGCACGCAGATCGCAGAAGCACCGGACTTTCTCGGTCTCCTGATTATGACAACGCGTGCGTCGTCTGCGTTCAATCCCCATGTGGCCGTGACTGGATCTAGCGAGCTTCAGCCGTCGCTTACTTTTCTACACGTGTTCATACCTCGGTTACTCCTCTTGCGGTTCGCCTCCCCCGCCCCCCTCGATTTGAATAGGTAAAGATTTGTTCTTTGCTCCTATTGCTCTCCTACGACGCCTCTGTTCGTGACGGGCTGCTTGCTCTTACGGAAATGAAGGACCTTTCAAGTCCTGGAGAAGTAAGGAAGTAGTGGGCACCTTTTTTCACTGTGGAAAAGCCGGAAGACTTGCCTGTAGATACTGGTTAGTGTTAATCTGCTTCGATTGCTCGTCAGTTCGATCTTTCGATGATATCTTGTTGCTGTTTACTGTGTAGTCGTTTTACTGTTTTTAGCTGGATGGCGGGATTCTTCCGTTCTTTCTTTCTTTCTCCCAAAGAGGGAGAAAACATACTTCTGGCATTACTGTGCTGCAAAAGGACTTCCTCTCAACTTATGAGAGAATTTAGGAACTCTTTTTTCGGAAAAGTGTATGTACGGTTAAGGGAAGTGGTCAATTAAGAGAGGATTATGGTGATCTTCATTAAGTAGTGTTGAGCAGCAGTTTCTTTCGTCTGCAGTTGGTAGCCACTGGGAACATTAGTTTTCATAGATATAGAAACTGAACGCCTTGCTGCTTCTTGCTGATTCTCAAACTTTATTCTTGCACTGTTTGGTCGTTTCGGTGTTCCTTAAATGGTGAAATCTGGTTTATGTTGACTTATAAGTTTGTTACTGTGCTGACTTTGTTATTTTCATTAGTTTTAGGACACTTGCCTGATGTGATCTTGTGGATTAAGGGCACGAAGGCATATCAAAGCAGAAGCATACAGTATCCAGCTGGCCACCTTGTACTTATCTCTATATGGTAGTGCGCTACTCAGGATGAATTTATCTACCAGCTCTCAGCAGAACAAGACTTCCCATAGCAGGGGAAAAACTACTGGTTGGGCTGCCTTTGATCAAAAGCATCGACGAGGACATGCTCTTGAATCTGAAACTGAGCATGATCCTTTTCCACCAATATCAAGAGCAATTGTCTCGCCAAACCCCCGTCAAAATCTTGCCGGGAACAACAGCACATATAAGAAGCCTTTCTCGGCAGTTCTCCAGTCTTCCGTAGATTTTTCACGTTTGGCACACAATAAAAATGAAGAGAAACAACTGCTTTCTGATGATTCCAGTAATGTACAAGGTACCAGTAAGAATTCGGTACAAGAGAGCCACACAGCAGAACTTAAGAAGCTCATGGAACTTCATTCTTGGGCTGCAAACGGGTTAATTGTGGATATTGTTGAAGCTCTTGACAATGATTTTGTAAAGGCATCGACTTTGCTGGAAGGTATGCTATCTGCTGGGCTTTTTGAAGGAGATAAAGAACGCAAAAGGGAAAAACAAAATACTTCATCTCGGGATTCTTCCCATGATGAGTTAACGAGATCAAAGATTTTTCTTCAGGGAAGAATGTGGACTTTTCCAATGGCACTGACACTCTTAACAATGACTCTAATCTTGTCAACAAATATATGATTGATGAAAAATCTTTAAGGGGAAAAACTTATGATGATTCCATCGAACAAGGTCTATTTTGGACCATTTGAAGTCTTTGCCTCTTGAGCCGGAGTGGGAGGAGGAAGAGGAGGAGGATGTTTACTTGAGGTTCAGGAAGGATGCAATACGCGTTTTGAGGTACCAGTACCACCCTACTTGAATCCTTATTCTTTGTATATTTCACTCTACTTACTTTCTTTAATTTGTGCATCTACTCTTATGCTCAATTAATTAACGTTGTCTTCAACTTACAAGTATCTTGGCATCCAATATTTGTTACACTAATTGGCATGGAAGTCTATTGGTGGTTAACATATTTTCACATCATATATCTGCTTGTGTAGTTAGGACTCCAGGAAAGATGGTTCAATCATCCATTCTGAAAAGGATGTTCCATCCTGGAAAGAATATTAGAGCCTGAGAAGATTTACAATAGCAGTTACTGAAAGCAAAATGGGGTTGTACAGATCTCTGTCTTGCCTGCCATGGAATACCTAATTTAGAAGGACTTCTGTGATCTCTCTTAAAGAGAAGGTTCTGTCGCAAAACTTTGTACATGTAATCTTGTTGTGGTTCATTTTCTTTTGATGATTTTAGTGGCATGTATAGCTTTTATGTTGTTTTACATGAATTGTTTATGGAAAATAGATTCTGCGCATTGGTTGTCCTGTGCAAGGTGTTCACTAAGCTATATTGGGCACCAAACTGCAGCAAACTGCTCGACTGTTGTGACAATTGACCTCTCTGACAGTTCTATGATCCTTCTGCTTTAACTCCTCAAGAATGCTAGTATTCAGGAGTCATGGTGTTGCCTCTCTAACAGAACGTTGTAGAGTCCTGTGTTGTTTGCTGGTGTAGTCCTGATTCGGTGAAATCTTTACTTAATGTAGATCAGCATCTCAGCATTCAAGGGCTGCACAAAATGCCTTTTTAAGAGGTGATCATTCTTCTGCACAGCATCACTCTCTAAAGGCTCGGGAGGAATGGTTGGTTGCTGAAAGACTCAATGACAGTGCAGCCAAGGACATCTTAAGTATCAGGAATAGCAACAATGATATATGGTCATTGGACTTGCATGGTCTTCATAAAACCGAAGCTGTCCAAGCCTTGAAAGAGCGTCTGCGAAAACTTGAATCACAGGTGCCATCGAATCGATCAGTTTCTCCAAAGAGACTTCATAGAATATATCAGAAGAATGGAGTTGCTCAATCTTCATCTGTTGAGTGTTTAACTTCTATTGACAAGGAGAAGGGGGATAAGCCACAATCAGGACAAAGACCTTTATCATTGCAAGTCATAACCGGTATTTTGCCCTTTTTTCTCCTATTTCCGGTAGAACACTAGTCTCCTTATGTACGATTTTATAAGTAATATATCCTCATGTACATTGGCTTCTATTAAGAATTCCATCCTTATGTACTTTTTTAGCTGTTTTTATTATTAGAGAGGCAAGTCTTTTCCTTCTACAATGAAATGATTTTTCCATACAATTATCAATGAAAGATTAAGTTGCAGTCCTTGGGTGTGTCCTAGCAAATTTACGAAGAATCAGGTGCTAGTTATAAGATGTAGATGTCATGAACGTAAACTTGAAATGTACAGGTCATGTTTCTATATAGATTCTGATGCTTTTACTAACTTGTGTAATTTGTTCCTGCTTATCATGCCGAAGTTCCTCTTGTAGAATCCGTAATAAACTTGTTTTGTCTGCAATTGTGATGTTGCAATGACAAGAATTGAATTTTAGGAATTCAGATGATGGACAGAATGGTGATGGAAGTGTAGTCTCCACTGAGATGTATCTGTTGTTGAGTGTCATAAATGTGTGCGATATCAACCCTTTATTCCCCTAAGTTTCCACCTGGGTGGCTGAAAAGGGATCATCCTAGAAATTTCATAGAGAAGAACTAGAGATCTCGTTGAAAGTCAATAATGTAACCCTTCCTTATCAATAACATTGCTGCTGTGCACCCCCCCCCCCCCCAAAAAAAAAAAAAAAAAAAGAATAAAAACAACCAAAAATCTGAAAACCTGAAGACTGGCTTGGAACTAACATTTCTTCGCTCTTAGAATTTGGAACTCAGGTTTTGTGACTACTATCCTGTAGGTAACGTTATTCCTATGAGACAGGTCTAACTTGACAGCTGCTGCAGGTGTAGGTAACCATAGCCAAATGCAAGCTTCACTACCAACAGCAGTGAGAAGTTTCCTTGATGAAAATGGGTAACTAACTTCACCACTGCATACTACACATGATATGCATAAACAAGAGCATATCTTCTCCCAACTTTTTTCACTCAGTGTAGTTTACAGAACATCATTTTGTTTATGACTGGCTTGACTTGTGCAGGTACCGCTTTGATGATATAAGGCCAGGGGTAATAACTGTACGGCTGAAGTTCCGACAGAATTGAGTAAACTTTCTCATAGCTGCTCATGATAGTTTTTTTCTGTACTATATGTAAATGAATAGTTGGTGGAAGGATCTCTCTGGTCATCCACCTTTTTTCTATGTTTCTCTGTGCATGCTAGTAGTTCATCTCACAAAATGGTAGCGTTGGATGGAATATCTAGATGAATTTGAACTATGAAGTTTACGTCTAATGAATCAGTTTGGCCATGAGAGCCACATGTTGTTAAGTGCTGCGCAAATAATATGATGTACTTTTTCATGTAATCGACAATGGTTCTGATTTGACAGATGGAATTTTTATTTAAATTCATCTAACAAGTACAGAAATGAAAGATATAAAAGCATTGATTGAGGTCTTATGTAAGGTATATATCTACTGGGAAGTAAGCTTTTGTGGAGTTACATAGGGTTAATGTTTGGGGTGGTCTTTATCTATGAGTCATTCCACATAGCCTCTCCGATCTCATGTGAGATTTGGAGTGTCGCATATTTCATACCAGTTCGTCTACTGCAGGTCAATATTTGTACCATCGAACGTGCCCATAAGCATAGCACAATATAGCCACTGCACCAAAATTACAAGAGAGAGGAACCAAGTGTCAAGTTTTCTGTCTCGCTTACACTAAAACAGGGGACATCTTAGGACAGTTCGGTTTTTGCACAACTATCCAAATAGATGAGTAGACTTAGTTCACTTCAGGCCGTTGGTCTTTTTTTTTTTCTTTTTTTTTTTTTTTTTTTTTTTTTTTTGGGGTGTGTGTTCAACTGGAACTCATTTAAAAGTGCAATTAAAAACTATTCTCTGGTTTAAGTTCCGAGCCAAATCTCCAAAATGTCAATTATTGATACCTAAACAGCAGTAACTATGCTAAAAAAATATATAATTAAAAAATACATATCCACCTGAAACACGTTTTGAAATCTGTCCAGAAACAAGTAAACAAATAAAAATAAAAAAAGAATTGAAACTCTTCTAACAAATTGTTGTCAGTGAATGTTGTGTGAGCAATTTTGAAACATACTTCATAATGAACATTCAAAATTTGAGTCATGGATTATCCATAACACTAAAGAAGGAAAATTGAAAACATTTCTATGGATCTCTTAACAAATAATGGTATCTTGTGGAGAAAGGGAGAAAACAGTGACAAAAATTGTAATGCTGATAATCACGATGATGATGGCAATAACCATTGTGTTTTTAGAATTGGCTATAGAATAAGTGATTTTTTTCACGTAAAGCGTCAGCTCCCTGGGACATTGTAGTATCTCTCTATCCATGGGAACATTCTTCCATAGTTCCATAATTTAAAGGATCGTTGGTTTAGACTTTGGATTGCATTAAGGATCCACGTGTTGCTGGTTGAGCCTAAATGGATGAATGAAAAAGTTCAAGAGCTCTTGCTCTGCCATTCCTTCTGAGGATGACAGTTATGATGATTTCAAAAGGAGATTTAAGTGAACGGAATCTTCATTTCCAATGTCAATGACTGTGTTAGATCTGCAAGTCATTCATGAAGCTATAACACATTGGGACTGAATCCTGACTTTTGAATGTGATGTCTGAGAAACTGAGTGGGTGAAGAACTTTATAATCACAATGCAATCTGCAGATGGAAGCTCGGAGTTGGAAAAGCTTAAAGAATATCTTCTCTTTAATTGGGGAATTTCTGAGCTTTGGGTAGACATAGCGAAATTGATGCTTGTTGATCATGGTGCATGTTTGAACATGTCTTTGAGTTTCCTTTTCCTTTGAAGCTTTTCTGTGACAGCTCAAATTCTGTTTTAACTGACTGCCGGTGAATGTGTTCCTAACAAATTATATTACAAGGGGCTTGAAATTGAATATTCTTCTTGGATGACATTTTTGGAGACATTCAGCTGAATGTCTTTCAATCTTAGTGCTTCAATGTATTTTATGAATGATGACGCTTTATTGGGCTCAAGAGATGATCCCAACATGCTAGATGGGAAAAACAAGCAACCATCTGCGATGACATCATATTCAGATTGGAAAAAGAGGGTCGCAAGGCTACTGGCAATGCCACAGATGAAGCCATGTTGGAAATAGCTGCTCCCTCGAGAATGAGGGCGAATGCAGGGGGTTGACCAACTATAGCATTTTCATGCTTTGGACCTATTCGAGAATATAATTGCCAGAGAACCTTTCATGCTTCTAAAGAGCGAGAGACAGTTGCCCTTGTTGCAGAGGAAGTATAGTTCTTCTCAATGATTGGGCCAAAGATCTTTGGCTTTTGTTCAGCTAACAGGAGTTGGGTAGAGATACAAGGGAAATTTGGCTTTATGACCATGACAGCTTCATGGGCGACATTTTCCAGATTGATCCCAATGATGTAAAGGATAGGTAGCGGTCATCAACGTCCATTTTGAGGAAGGTCCTTTATTGTGATCAAATGCTATTGGGGAAAGTCTGCAGCTTGTTTTATCCAGCGGTTATATTGTTTGCGCTAGATGTTCTGTACTTCTTCTCGTTGAGGTCACGTTAAGCAGCCAACCATGCTTATTCTGTGGGCATCATGTACATCCCATTGATGAGATGACATAGTGCACGATGCCCTTTTCAAGTGTTGCCTATGTTCATGGTGGAGCTGCTTTGCGTGGCCCAGATAAGTGCACGACAGTACATTTTCCGTGCTGCCTTACGGCCATAGACTCAATTTAACGTGAGTATACTGCCAATCCACGACTAGAGATCATGAAGATGTAACTGACCCAAAAACAGGGAGGACCTTGGGAGGGTTAAAGCAAGAAAACAGGGATCGTTGCTCTTTCGAGAACTACCGTCTCTGACTTGTCACAAGGGCTGCATTTATATAACAATAAAAAAAAAATTGGCTTTCACTACTTGCATTGGAAGTGACTCTGTAATATTGAGAGATGGCAAAGCCCTTCTCAATGTTTCCAAGGCTTCTGCTGATGGGTGCTTCTGTGGCGGTTGTTTTCTCAATTGGTGCTTGTGGGTTTCCACAAGTTCCAGCCTTCTTTGTGTTTGGAGACTCTTTAATCGATGATGGAAACAATAACTACTTGAACTCATACGCTAAAGCAAACTTCTTGCCCTATGGTGTCGATTTCGATGGAGGTCCCTCGGGAAGATTCTGCAATGGGAAAACAATCATCGACTTCCTTGGTAGTAGATTATCTGTCCTTTTATCTCTTCTATCTTCCAATCTTTTCATTTAAATCCGTCACAATGCACACATGAGCTTCTTATGGCGATCGCCCCTTGTTAAAAGAAAGATCACAGCACTGATTGATTGATGTTTTGAGCGACCATGTTCTGCAGGGGAGCTACTGGGTCTTCCATATATACCGGCATATGTGAACACGCTTGAAGATGCCCAAAGCATTCTAAGAGGGGTAAACTATGCTTCTGCTGCTGCCGGCATTCTAGATGAGTCGGGAAGAGAGCTCGTACACTTCTTTCCCCTACCTCTCTGTTTCGTTTCGCTGCCCCTTTATGTCAATTGAGCAAAAGCTGACGAAGTGAAACGGCTGTTCCCTATGTGTACGTAACAGGGAGATCGATTCTCGCTGCGCCAACAAGTGGAGAATTTCCGGATCACATTGAGCCAGCTCAAGAACCAGATGGGAGAGGAGGAGTTGAGGCGGTACTTGGCCAAATCGCTAGTAATGATGAACCTTGGCAGCAACGACTACCTCAACAATTACCTCATGCCTTCCCTCTATGTCACCAGCTCCCTCTTCAACCCAAATGACTATGCTCAGCTTCTCATCACCAACTACACTACATACATCGAGGTGATTCATTTAGGATGAAAAAAGTGATCGACCCCTTTCACATTTCGATGTTCTTGATGAGCAACTATTGAAATTTCGTGTTTTTCTTTTCGCAGGCGTTGCACAATCTGGGGCTGAGGAAATTCTTGATTACCGGGATTGGGCCACTGGGCTGCATGCCTAACCAACTGGCCACCAGTGCTGATGCACCCGGGAAATGTATATCGTCGGTCAACGACATGGTCGGGCTGTTCAATGTGCGGCTCAGGTCTCTTGTGGACCAACTCAACGCCAATGCTCATGGTGAAGGCGCCATTTTTGTGTACGGCAATACTTTCGACGTCTTTTCCGACATCTTGTCCAACGGCAATGCTTACGGTTAGCCTCTTCCGATGTTCTTTGTTCTTTTTCCTAAATCTGTCGGGAACTGGCCACTGTGGTTTAGTACTGATTCAGATGAACAGAGTCTGAAAGGTTGAATTTGATTTGGCGGTAGGATTCAAGGTGGTGGACAGGGGGTGTTGCGGGTTAGGAAGGAATCAAGGCGAGGTATCATGTCTGCCATTGCAAGTGCCATGCATGAACAGAGACGAGTACGTGTTTTGGGACGCGTTCCATCCAACGCAGGCCGCGAACAAGATCATTGCCGAGAGAGCATACGCCGGCCCTCCTTCCGTCTGCTACCCAATCAATGTCAAGCAGATGGCTTATTATGCCTAAACATCGGTCATCACCGTTGCCAATGGCCAATGTTTGCATGTGATTATGGATGATCTTTTGCTTTTTCTTATGGATGTGTGATCCATGTCGCTCGAGGAGCGAAATCCCTTGATATGGAATAAATAAAGAAGCATTAGGGAATCTAAAATATCTCTTTTTGCAATCAAAAGAAGTTAAGAAATTTATGTCTTGGCTAAGGATGCAAGTACAAGGCACGGATTCCCTCCGTCCTATCGACTTAGAAAACAAAGCAAGTATGGTTAAACCGGCCTCACTCCTTCCAATTAATTTGCATTGCGTACATATTACTTGAAAAGGAAGAAGAATATGTAGTAAGTATATCCATCCAACGATACATGTATAATAAAAAACCCTAGAGACTTCTCGTTTATTATCGCCTCCATCCTCATATCTTCTTTCCGACTTGTGTCATCGACAATCGCCACCCCTGCAACTCATTGCCGCGGCGCCTCACACCTCTAATTACACAATAGGTGCCTTGCCCTCTCTCTCTCTCTCTCTCTCTCTCTCTCTCTCTCTCATACAAGGATTTTCTTGTATTGAATCTCAAGCTCACTGTTGAAGTCTTACGACCGCAACTTGCCCGCGGGGGCAACGTTGATTCGAAGGTGCGCCACTTTCTGCCTTTGTACCTACCACTCTCTTTTTCCATCGCGTTTTCCCATTTGATTGGGTTGTCGTTTCTACAACCCTCGGAAATTCTCCACACGGACTGAACAGGGATGAGATCCGGAGTCTTCACTAAAAGTCTGCCCTTCTCTTGATAATCGATTTAGTGGAGCCAGGTCGAAATGAATTCACCATCCGATCACATCAAGTAGTAAACTTCCACGCTAATGATTTCTCGAGTATTCGAATCATGTTGGAAACAAATTGAGGATTTCTTGAATTTCAATTACTTAAGAAATATTTGTTTTTTGAGAATTATCGTGGATTCGACATGGAAAGATTAGCACAAGATGAACTGATCTTCACGCATACAAAAATACCCAACTGTGGATAAGCAAGGAACTTCCCAACGAAGATGTATAGAGCATGATAGCTGGTGAGGGGGAAGAGGAGATATTCCTTGAGTGTTAAGTAAATTCATGTGAGGGGGCACTGGGGACGAGTCCTGCTTCATGAGCAAGGATTCTCTCCCCAACTTCCAACCATAAAAAAAAAAAAAATCTTAGAGCCAATCCTTGTTGCCTTCTTTCTGGGCTTGCAGGAGTCGGGCTTCGTCGTCGTATCAGGACAATACACAATACTGAAAAGCAAAAGAGAGAGAGAGAAAAGAAAGAAGGAAAAGGACAAGGAGGGAGTGATCATTTAGGCTGGAATTAAATAGCCCATTTGAGGTCCGCTACCCCCACTTTCTCTCTCTGTCAGTCTCAAGGCTCCTCTTCTCTTCTCTCTCTCTCTCTCTCTCAGTCAAGTCTTCTTCTTGACACTGTGCAGTCTTTCCGATTGTCTCGCCGCCGCTTCGCTCGCCGCCGGTCGTCTCCTCCGCCTTGCTCCATCCTCAGGTACTCTCTCTCTCTCTCTCTCTCTCTCTCTTCGTACGTCCTTGTTGGTTGGTTCTTGGGTTTCCTCGCTGCTCTGTTATCGACGTCGGCTCGCGATAGCCTTCGTGCTCGTGCATTCCGTCGACCCTTTCTCGGTCTTGGGAATGGTCGCGCCTAGGGTTGGGTGTCTTGGAATCGGAGGTGCATTCATCGTTTCTGCCGGGGTTTCACCCCTATTGCTTTTTCTCCGATCGTCTCGCCATCTGCGTATCGATCGAAATGTAGACCCTTTTTTGGGAGGTGTCCTCACTGCTAGTGCTGGACAAAGTATAGTTCTTTTATTTTCGCTGTTGTCATGACATGATGAGTTAGAAGGGGGAAAAACCGGAAAGGGGCTCATCTCTTCCTTTTTTGGTTGCGTGGTTTTTAGATTTACTGTCTACTTTATTTCGATTCTTCTATTTAGAATTCTAACTAAATATGTAATCCAGCTAGGGTTTGCGTACACAGATGAATTCCAGGAGAGGAAGCTGGAGTTCTTCTAGTTCTGGTAACTATAGTCATCCATCTTCCAAGGGTAAAGAGACATCAGAGGTCGAGCAATTGAGTCGGGGAGTGGGAGAAGTTCGATTGGATTCTGCACCAGATGATAGTGGTGAATGGGAAGTATATGCTAGGAAGTCAAAAAACAAAGCTGGAGGCAGCTCCAGGAAACCCTGGCCTCCTCAGAATTCTAACTCTGTAGCATGGGGGCAGCAAGATGTAGTTCAGAAGCCAGATATGGGGACTAATAGTGGATCGCGAAGGGCAGCTGGCAACAATTCCTGGTACCCACAAACTGCTGATTTCAGGAGACCAGCTGGTAGAGGAAGCATGAGGTCTCCACAACCTGTGGCGCCACAGCCTATTGTTAGTGCACCTCTTGAGCATGGATGGAATTGGCAAGGCAGAGCTGGTTCGGCGCAGGCTAGGTTTCAAGAGGATGACCAAATTAATGATTACTCGTCCTCAGCTTATGCTGCTGGTGAGGACGGTGAGGCAGACAAGGATCGTGATGCTGATGATGAGGACGTGGATGACGATGACTCTGATCGGATGTTTGATGATTCTGATGATGATTTGATGAGTGATGAATTTGATTCCGATGCAAGTCAAAAGAGCCATGGAACGAGGAAGAACAATAGGTGGTTCAAGAGGTTTTTTGAGATATTGGATGCATTGACTGTTGAGGAGATAAATGAACCTGGAAGGCAGTGGCATTGTCCGGCATGTCGTGGGGGTCCTGGTGCTATAGACTGGTATCGAGGTCTGCAGCCTCTGATGGCACATGCAAAGACGATTGGAGCGAAAAGGGTTAAACTTCACCGGGAGCTTGCGGAGCTCTTGGATGAGGAGTTGATGAGGAGAGGCACGTCAGTGGTCCCTGCTGGTGAAGTATTTGGTAAGTGGAAGGGGTTGAAGGTTGAGGAAAAAGATCATGAGATAGTGTGGCCTCCGATGGTTGTCATAATGAACACAATCCTGGAAAAGGATGAAAATGACAAGGTAAAGTTGTCTTCTCCCGTGATGACATTTCACTTTCTATCTCAAAAATTTAGTCATCAAAGCATAGGCAACTGCATCGTGATCTGGTAGAAAATGTGTCATTTATGTTTGGGTAGAGTACAATTGAACTTGACTTTGTCTTCTGTTTCAGTGGATCGGTATGGAAACCAGGAACTCCTGGACTACTTCAACTCATACCAAGCTATAAAAAGCTCGCCATGCTTACGGTCCTCAGGGTCATCGTGGCATGAGCATTCTCATCTTTGAGAGCTCTCCGAGGGGGCTTTTCGAGGCTGAACGTCTGCACAAGCTCTTTAGAGACCAAGGAACGGACAGAAATGCTTGGGATCGCCGAGGTCCCTTATTTCATCCTGGGGGAAAACGTCAGCTTTATGGATATATGGCAAAAAAAGAGGATTTGGACATTTTCAACAGGCATTCACAAGGTCTCTCTCTCTCTCTCTCTCTCTCTCTCTCTCTCTCTCTCTCTCTGTGCATGTATGTGGGGTTGTGTGGTTATTTGTGTGTTTTTTTATATATTGAATCTGCATGTGCTTGTGTGTGTTATTATCTTTTTATCTGTTTTGACCCTTCAGTTTCAAAATATTTTTGTGGTCAGCTAAATCTAAGCTGAAATTTGAGATGAGATCATACATAAAGACGATAGTCCAAGAAGTTAATCAGATGACAGAGGACAACCAGCAGCTCATCTGGTTTAAGAACAAGGTTGCTAGGGAGCGTATGCACTCAAGAGAATTAGAGAAATCATTTGACCTTGTGACTGCAAAGCTGCGGAAGACCTTGGAGGAGAACCGTATTGTCAGACACAGAACAAAGATGCAACATGAGCAGAACAAGGAGGAAGTATGGATTAATATCTCAGTAAAATTAAAGTTTGAGCAATCTTTTCCTAGAGCTAAACATCACTTCCATGTGTTTGTGTTTCGTTTGTCATCTCATTTGCGGAAGAAGTCAATTGACCTGGAGAAAGAAACTTTTTCATTTCAAATTTATTTTTCGAAATTGCGAGAAGCAGTATACTTTTGCCCACTTGCATGCCTTTTACCCCTCTATGTTTGTCATATTGGAAGTTTAAGGGATTATCACTCTCAGGCTCATGTTTTCGAAAGGCTGAATTTGGTCCATACTATTTGCTCATTGTGTTTGGTGGAATATTTGAATGTCTTCATAGAATGTTAATCCCGTATGATTAAAGAATCCCTGCTTCCCCTTAAATGTTGTACTTTCATGTGCACTTAACTCTTGCAATGTGCTTCCAACAGATGGATTATCAGGAGCAGTTCTTCAAAGAGCAAATGAAGATCGTCCGTGATGAAATAAATGTGAAGGAAGAGGAATTTGAGAGGGAACAGCAGGAGAAGAGGGAGCGAGTGAAGCAATCGAATGCTAATCCTCTGAGTGCCGAAGATAAGAAGAGGGGGTACTAAAAGCTCTGCTGTACTGTTTCTATTTTGTTTCGTCCCCCGATAACTATGTACTGACTTAAGTTGTGGTTCAGGATGGAGCAAATTGCTGAGTTCATACAGCTCAAGAAAAGGAAATGGAGGAATTCAGTGGCGAAGGGAGATGCTGGAGAAAGAGCATGAACAGAAACTGGTGACGATGAAGAAGAGGCATTGGGATGAGGAAGTGGAGTTGGAGAAGGAGTTCAAGACCCAACTCACTCAACTGATGGAATCATACTCTCTTACGGGAGAGTAGACGAGGCCTTCGACCTTCCTAACGTGTTAGTTGGGCCAGACTTGCAGTTTATCTAAGACTTGTGCGGCGTTTAGGTTCATGTTTCTGGGACCGATGACCTTTTACGTTGCGTGTCGCCAAAATCAAAAAAGGATTTTTATAAAATCTTCTGCTTTGATCCTAGAAGTGATGTTTTCAACAATTTACCAACTGCTTTCGAAGTCGATCAGAAGGCAATGTATTGGATGTTTTAAGGCCAATAGAGACCAGAATCGTCAATTAGGAAAGACGTGCTTTAAGTTTTGTGAATGCAGGAGGATTCAATGCCGGGTTCTGCAAATACAAATTCTCAGAAACATATATAGTTTTATATGCTGGGATTGATAGTTTAAATTTCAGCGAAACAGTAATCAGTCCGTCTCTGCCTTGATTTTGGCGGGCTTGCCTGGATGGAGTGTACTAAATTGCGTCTGTATCAAAAGATCATGAGACATTTGCATGATTACGCATGACTTTAGATTTTAAGAGTAAGGGATGAAAGTCGAATTCCAAATATTTGAAGTTTAATTGACAAATGCCTCAGTAATATATTTTCTGCATTGCTAGAAACGTGTTGTTGGATTCGTGTCGATTCGGGAGGTTTTTATGATGGCTCTCTTTCCATTCTCTGCATTTGCTCGTGTCTCTTTCTCTTTTGTTTCTCATTTGATGGGGTGCATCTTTAAAATCCTCGAAACTTCTCCGTCACAACCGATGAAAACGAGATTCTCAGTCTTTGCTTTTGAGTCCATCCTGCTCTTGATAATCGATTCGATTGAGTCGAGTCGGAATGCATTCATCATCTGATCACATTAAGCAGCAAATTTCCGCATTGGAATTGAATTAAAAGTACTCTAAAATAAGCAAATCATGTGATTCAGAATTATGTTTGGATTTTTGGATTATGTCGTGAGCAACTAAAATGAGGATATCTTGGATTTCAATGACAAAAAATATTTTCTGGAATTATGATTAATTTCATGTATGAGATAATATGTACACGATGATCCAACCTCCACGCTTATGCAAATATCCAATTGAGCATAGGCAAAGAACTTCCAAACAAAGGCAATCTCTCGGTATAATTATATAAAAGTATAAGGAAAATGAGTACATGATTATACCGTCATTTGACAAAATAGATGATGGAATGTATTGTGAAGTTGAGAGGGGGACAGTTTCACAATTTTTTTCTTAACGGTCAGTGGGATTTCCACTATTTTAGGAGGAACAAGATGAGATTTATTTATTTTATTTTAAAAAAATAAATCAAAGTGATAATATTCAAACCGTAAGTAATATATGAAGAATCTAATCGCAATTTTTTTTTAAAAATAATGGATATTACTATTGGGCAAAAAAAGAAAAAGATCTGGTGGATATTGTTGTTAAATAAAAGAAATTTAGAAGAATTGAAAAAGAAAAAAGAATAAAATGCGAATGTCTAGTATACTTTGACTTTTCGATTGTATTAGGATTATCTAATGGATTGACAGATAGCCATGGAGAAACATTCATCTTTACGCATTTGATTAGAAGAAAATAAGATGTATTATAATGCTGAACTTTCGTTGGTATTTATCAATATATATTTTAGATGTACAATTATTATTATGTTCGTATTTTGAGGTGCGCAGCATGCACAGTAGAGACCAAAGGTCGTCCCCTCCCCTCCCTCCCTCCCTGCATTCCACGTTGTTATGCCTTTGGCATTCTTTCCGAGTCTCTTCCAGTCTCTCAGTCTTCCGCTCCACTCGCCGGCGCGCCCGCTTCTCCCTCCGTCATCTCCTCCGGCTTGATCGGCCTTCAGGTAACTCTCTCTCTCTCTCTCTCTCGCGGCCTGTGCCTGTTCACGTCCGTTGCCGCCGGCGCTTGTTGCATGCATGCATTGAGGGTTCCTCCATTCGTCGTCCCCACCCCTCTCTCTCTCTCTGTACGTCCTTGTGGCTTCGTGTCGCCGTGCTTTCTTTCTCTTCCCTGGTCTTATCTCCTCGGCTGCTTGGCGTCAACGTCACCTCACGAAGTCGCCTTCGTGCTTTGCGCCTCTCGACCCTTCTCGCACTCGGCACTGCTCCCTTCTAAGCTTGGTTGCGTCGTTCTCGGAGGTACATTGGTCGCTCTTGTGCGGGGTTCCTCCTCATGTCTACGCATCGATCGAAATGTATAGGGTTTCCTTGTCGACTCCGATATGCTTTTTGGTTTGTTATATCACTCACTCTCTCTCTCTCTCTCTCTCTCTCTCTCTCTCTCTCGCTTGCGTGGACGTATTTGGTTATTCTGCGCGTGGGTTTCGGAGCTGCTGAGGCAAAAATACGGGCTGTTTTGAGTATGGTTTTGCAGTAAAACTCTGAGAAAAAAGAGAAGGAAAAAAATGTTGGGCCTTTGGGGAAACTTTCGAAAGTAACTTTTCTTATTTCCAGTTTGGATGGAGTTTGATTGGGAGGGTTTAGAGAGATTGAGAAAAAGGTGTTTCTTGATGGGTAGGAGGGATTGAGATCAAGGGTTTTCGAGAGAAGGTTTTACGGAAGGGATTAGAGTCCCCAATTTCTTTGCTTTTTTCTAATCACTTGGAAATCAGTCCAAATCTGGATCCTGAGGGAGACGGTGTAAATATCCTTTTTCCCTCTCTTACATGTACCACCTTCATTATGTCTTTTC